>SZVJ01000003.1:0-2400000 GCA_029467805.1 Pleurotus eryngii var. eryngii
AAAACCCTAAAACCCTAAAACCCTAAAACCCTAAAACCCTAAAACCCTAACCCTAACCCTACCCCTACCCGAACCCTAACCCCGACCCTAACCAACCTAACCCTAACCCGAACCCTAACCTAACCCTAACACTAACCCTAACCCTAACCCTAACCTTACCCTAAAACCCTTAACCCTAACCCTAACACCTAAGTCGCAATGGCCTACGGTTACTCATAGGGACGTGATCGTTAGAACGTATGTGCGCACATACAGCACGGAATTAAGATCTAAAGCACGATATCAAGTGCTCCTGGGGAAGGGAATTATGCCAGTAACACGCGTTGTCGAAAATCTTGGCAAAGACGTCACCTCTGAAGCGACTAAGATGGTCACTAAAGTCCATATCCCCACAGGGTCTTCATTTCCTTCATTCTACGCCTTCATTCTCGCTGGGTGGTGGTCGTCAGGAAATTTTGTGTGAACGCATGGACGCCTGCATGTTTTAACGACAGTAAACACCTTCCGAAGATACGGGACTGTGGCAAATCATGCCAACCGCGGGGGGGGCTAAGCTACTTACGCCACGAGTATGAAGCCTAAGTTTCGATAGTAGTGACCTCGTATCAAAACTACAAGGTTTGAGGGTGGTCCTGTAATCCGCAACCGTCTGCCTATCAACCCGATTATGAGCGTCCGTGGGGGGCGCTCGGTCGACGCAGCGTGTGCGGAAGTGAAGAACATCTCGATTGTCATTACGTCCCGCGCTCATCAAAACGGATTTTCAGTCCCATCGATGTCGCGTTTAAGATTGCCGGGGATGATTCGCAGTCGAGACGGGTCGCCAATTCAATTCGCCATCGCAAACTCGCAAACTGCGGAGGTGACTAGTGAGCTACCTAAACACCAATAGTGTTCATGAATCAATGGTAGACCACGCGTAGATATTACGAAGGCCGCACGCCGAGCACATATTACCAACCATGTCGCCTAGGCTAATGCGGTCAGTACGGGGTGCAATGTGTGTGCATGTAATTAGATGAAGGCGTACTATTCGTTGGGCTCAAGGTGGCGTTCGCGTGCAAACGAGCCCTTTCAGCGCTAGGTCAATAATGCCTAAGGCCTAATGACATTCATTATATCGTCGGCATTGATAGATCCACAATATCCAAGGAGGGGACTAGGCGTGATGAATTTTGTAGCGCCACGTGTATTCCGTTTGTGGGCAACATTCTCTCATGGAGATGTGCGGGTTTGAGGGGTGCGGCCACGACGATCGCGTCGTCGAGTTAAGAATTCGGCCGAAGCAGAGCGAGAGTCTCGCAGGCAGTGGCGATTTGATGCGTACATTAACCTATAGGACGGTTTGAACGTTTGAACATTCATATTTTACAAACTTTGTGGGCGATCATTGTACCTTCCGGAGGGAGAGATATATGTTTGGATGAGATCTCGGATCTTGAAGGGTCTTTGCGCATAGACGACAGAGAGATAGCAATTTATATTAGATATCATCGTAGTAGGGAGCTTCAAGAGCGTGGCGTGTAGCAAGTCACCCAAGTCAGTGTTATGGTTTATTTGTCCTCTGCTTCTGGGTCGATGAGCACGCGTTGACTTTCACGGTAACTGAATGGTAGAACTCAAGGTTTTGCGTATGACGGAAAAGCAAAGGCATAGCTCTGATCAATGAAGCCCTCTCTCTCGCATGACCCCCCACCGATGCACCCTGAGCACCCTCGTCCACCCACGTTAACCCACGATCTCTGCCCACTGGTCGAACTCAAGCACTGGTGAAGGTGACAACAAACTTGCATGCGGATACCACTGCCAACAGCTGCACGCACCTCATCCCCGCGGGCGCGCTCAAAGGCGTGCAGTTCATGTGCACGCCCGACTACGTCGAGGTCGTCGGCTTCATCGACCAGCGCCTCATCAACATCCGAACCGGCCGATTTCGGCGGAGAGCTCGACCCGAACGGTGCCGATCTGGTGGGTAGTTTACTAAATTAAGGCCTGCCTGGGGCGTCGCTAGTTTGGCTCGGTGCTGATGTTTGTTTGCATTTACAGCATGGCAATCCGCTCGGTCTACTCCACCACCTGGTCCGGCAACAACAACTTGTTCACGCAGGTGATTGAATGGCACAAGTACGTCCCCTACCATCACTGCCACACACACACCCCTCGCTGACCTCCCCGCCCCGCCCCGCCCCGCGCGTGACGCGGCGCATGGCAAAAAACAGAGTGACGGCATAGCTAAAGATTCCTCCGGCGTGGAGGGGGGAGAATGGGACCAGAACCGACGGATGTGCACGCCGTGAACAGCGCTGATAAAATAAATGACACGTACCATCGCTCAATCACAAGTATTGATAGTCCAGTGAAATAAGTCGTGAAGGACGGGGTCAGAATCAGATGGCCATGGTAGCAGTGTCTCAATATCTACCACGTTAGACACAATGCGGTCCCTCGCTTTACGTCTGGCTCGAGCCCGGGCGGTGCAAGTTCAAAGCGAAACATCCTTTTTCAGTAGAAGCTGCATGGCGTAGCAAACGAAGGTTGAGAATGAAGGTATCGATCAATGGGGAAGCATCACGGTGACTCGACGTCTCGCCCTCCAAATATTGAACGTTTAACGTCCTCAAATTGGATCAAAAGACGGGCGGCCATCATGACGCGGGATGCACTACAAAGAACGGTGGCATGGCTCTAGGCACCACACAATTCGCCGGACTCACCACTCTTGAGCATGGCAGGTACATCCAGCATGCGGAGGCCGCGAGAACTGAGAACATATGTGATTTTCGTCGCCAACTGTGGGCAGAACCAGCGATCGCGAGCGTTGCCAGGACAGGTGCGGAAGAACACCAGTAAAAACGCCAGCGCCAGATCAAAAGCTGGACCCACGACTCGGGGGCGAAAGCAAACATGCGACGAGTTCGAGGGACGGTGGGGAAAGAAAGAAAGGGAGTGGTGGGGATGGAGGAAAAGATGGGAAGACTCGGGCTGCGGAGTTGAAAACCACCAGGACGCCACTTGGTCAGTGCGACGCGAAGATCGTGGATCTACGGTTACCACCCAACTTTGATAGCAATGCGGGCACAATGGAGCGCAAGGGTTATCGAATGAGACGCTTGTCAAATGTGAACGTTTGTACTTCCAAGGCCATCCCAAGTTTCGGGTTTCGGGGATTCGGATAAGTTTTAGTCCATTCGTCGTGATGTGCTTCGTATAGTACATGAAGTATTGTGCATACCATACCCACCGACGACAATCCTACAGCAAACCAGGATACGGCCTCTCCCAGTCGGGGTGGGAGATAATCAACCGCTTGTCCGTGAAATTCTCCACATCGAAACCGTCCGTAGCCTGACGACCCGCTGCACAAGGATGATCATTAGCCATGGTCAAAGGGGGAAAGAGAGATAAAGAAAGATCCACGAAAAATACACAAGGGATGCGAAGATATGATGCGGCAAAGACTACTTACCCAAGGCCAACACACCTACGTACGCCTCAGAGTGAAAGGTCGGACCATTGACACTAGTGACGCCTATAAATACAGCACCATAGTGAGCGAGTTAGTTGAGATATGATGAGAAACATATACGTACCAGCGCGAATACGTGGGGCTACAGCTACGGCAGAATGCACATTCGTTGTCCACAGGCCGCGCTAAGGGAGTAGGTGGTCGCATTTGCCATTTCTACGGCGTCGTCGATGTGTTGACCGACATAAAAACTGTTACTAAATAAACGTCAAAGTCATCCTTAGTTCTGAAGACCTCAACATTGAATGGGGAATGTACCTGGTCCGAAGGATTCCTCCTTCCATAACCTCATTCCAACGTCCACGTCCGCAAGTAATGCGGCTGCACGACCGAACCTTCGTGCTTCAAATCTCCCAGCACAAGCCTCGCACCTCCATCCACCGCTTCCTGCATCATACTCACCACATTCCGCGCAGACGCTTTGGAGAACAACGCCCCCAATTTCACCGACGGATCACTCGGATTTGACGGATCACCCGCCTTAATACCCTCGCAAAGGCATTTGACCTCCCCCACCAACTGTTCGGCGACGTCCTGGTGAACTATTACGCGTTCGGCGGACATACAGACTTGACCGGAGTGGGCCATGGCGCCAAAGACAATGGATCGAGCGGCTTCTCGGATGTTTGCGGTCGCTGAGGACCTTGATAGAATGATCATGAAGTTGAGATCAATTGATAATATAGGCAGCATTAAAAGAGACGCACGACAACGGAGCCCTTGCCCCCGAGCTCAAGAACACATGGTTTCAAGAATTTGGCGGCCTCCATGGCTAATATCCGGCAACACATTCGCTCCCTGTAAACTGACAATCCTCCCTCGTTAGATGTGACAATATCAAGACTGAAGCAGACGTACGGCGACTTTGCGAACCATCGGATGGGCATGATCTCTGCCGTTAGCTCCGGCGCCGTTTCTTCGCGAAAATCGAGATGATGTTGAGGACACCTGGGGGTAGACCCGCCTGGCCATCCAAGTAGATCCATGATAGTCCATTTTATGAGGCAGTAACGGCGACTTACCTCCGCAAAGAGGTCTGCGACGATGGCTTGGCTGCGTGGGCTCAGCTCAGAGGATTTGAACACGATGGTGTTCCCGCAGAGAATAGGGACGGCGATTGCCCGTAGAGTCAAAGTGAGGCAGCATTCCAAGGTGCGATAGCAAGGCTGGTGATTTATCAGCAGTGCATACGACCGATAGCGTTGGTGATTTCACTCACATAACACCCAATGCCCGCCTCTGCGTGACAACCTGCGCCCCAGCTACGCTTCCGCTCACGAACGACTCACCCTTGAGTTTTCGTTAGCCATGCTAGCCGTCGTTTCTCAGGAAGTTCCGCGCTACCACCCACGCCCATACCCCCATCCACGGTTGCAGCCGTTTCCTCCTCGCGCTAGCCAATAATCAATGCTCGCTTGTACTTTTTAGTGGATATGAGTCGGCTGCCTGAGGAGTATGTCGCGGCGCTGCCAGGAAGTTGTATTCTCCCATGAGGCAAGTGCTTTTATTTGGCCGCCTCGATAGCGTCGTGGCAGTCCCGACTGGAAGCGGTGGAAACACAGGCCGACTACTTGATGCGAAAACGGATTGAGGACTTCGAACGTGGAGGGTTCGGATGAGGAAGGTCTACATTCTCCATTAATAAGAGTTTGGTGAGCGGCGGCATGTTCTGGGATCGTCGTCTAATAGGATCGTGGAGGACTGAGTACCGGCGCAGCGGGTGAGAAAATTACTCTATACCGACGTTACGGACCGGCGATTGAAGCACAAGCACATTGTGCATGTTCACAAGAATCCCGTCACGACCCACTCTTTGCATTCTTGTCTGCTCGAGTGAACGAGAGATGGAGATCGTGGTGGCAAGAAATGCGATCAAGGACAAGTCCTGATGCATGTCACAACGTGACGGGTATACGTTTCCACTTCCACGAACTCAACATCTTGCTCTTCGTGCGAGTCAGTCGTATGTCTCTCTCAAAGTCGAAGCTACTGATTGGCAGCAATTTTCTACGTTGCAAAGACCCTTGTATAGATGCAACGTCGAAGACAACGTAGTACCTTGCTTTTGCGTTTCGTGACGGTGGTCACACCTACTCAGTTATGCACTATCATGCCTTGCGCCTCTACGCGTTGATTATGGAATGGAAAGTCATCGTGAGTTCAACGTCTCAAATGGGGGTTGGCAAAGAGCTTACAACTTGTCGGTGTTTGACCAAAGGTAGGACGCCTTTGAGCTATGGCCTCCATGCTTCGATTTTTATCTTCCGGAGCCTCAAATTATCTTCCATTCTCGTTCACCATTCGACGACGCGTACATGTATGGCTAATGGTGTGGCGTTCAGACCCTGCAAATCGCTTCCCCACACTCTCTGCATGACCGATCGGAGAGCCTTGTGACTTTGGCATATGCTCTTATAAACGGCTCTTCGCTCGACAGGTGCAGCCTTCGACTCTTGCTCTTGCCATCATGACCATAGCATTCGCTGAAAAGCACTGGCAGCAATTACTTGCGGACCACTTCGAAGGAAGCATCGAGATCGTAAGGACTCTTGTCTTCCATCTCATCGCATTCTACGTTCCATGCCATTTGAAGTTCTCTTCCCAGCGTTCAGCGAATCGCACAAGATCCAGCCCGCGGGGAAGCAACTCACCCGCTCCAAAGTCTTGGAATGCCTCAAAGTCGTATTGCGCAACCAACTTCTTTCTTTCTTTCTCCAACTCGGCTCGGTACACCTTCCGTCGGGGACGCGCCGCCATCCTTTCCGCTTCGATGCCAAGCTCCCTGGCCTGGATGAAGTAGCGTTCCAATTCGTCGTGTGTATCCTCTTGCGCGAGGTGTCTTTCTACTACGCCCCACCGACTTCTCCATATCCCCGCTCTCTATCCAAAGATCCACAAATTCCATCACCGATTCACCGCTCCGGTGGCCCTCGCTGCACAGTACGCGCACCCCATCGAGTACGTATTCGCAAACATCCTGCCGATATCCCTCCCGCCTCAGCTCTTCCACGCACATATCGTGACGTTCTGGGTGTTCATGAGCTTCGTGCTGTTCGAAACAGCGACGGTTCACTCGGAGTATGATTTCTTCGGAGAGGCAGCGAGGAAGCACGACCTTCATCACAAGAAGTTTCATGATATATTTTGGGACCATCGGGCTATTGGATTGGTGGCATGAAACAGACAAGTTTAAGATTCGGGCTGATTAACGGTGGTTGTGGATTCGACTTCTATGGGAGCACAAAGCTCAGTTACACTTGCGGTTGTCCATACTTGTGATTGAGAGTGAACATAAGTGTTTGGTAGCACTCTTCGCGGCGAGTGGAACGATATTATGCTTTGATAAAATATTATTAACCTCTATTTATGCGCATATTGCTGTCTCGAGTCCCCCCTCATCTGCATCCGAGGCAAGGTCAAAGTAGCGAGCTCTGTTCTGATATTTTGACATTCACGTTATGAATCGGAACTAGAAAGGCTCAAAGTTTCAACGTCATCGTTCGACGCGTTCGCCGAAAGGAAGGAACGCGCGTCGACGCGACGAAGCCAGACGGAAGCAGATGGGCCGACTCCGACTGGCGCCATATATCAGAGGTTCCCATGGTCCGAACTTGTAATTCTGCTATAAGTTAAGTTCTTAACATTGAACGTTGAAACGTTGAACGACCACCACAACGTGGTGTCTGATTCATCGCACTCTGTTGGTCCTTTGCCCCGCTCCTGCCGGTTCGCATACGGTTTCGCATATGGAGGCTGCTCTTACGCTCTCGAGGCCTTCGTAGCGGGAGCACGATGGCCAAGCCCAGCGCGTGCAAGGGCACATGTACATCAATCTCTTAGCTGTCCAGTCTAGTCCATCGCTCCGAAGGACAACTGAACCGACTTCATCCGCAAGAACACTGATATCCCAGTTCCAACTTCCGATCGTAAGTAATCGATATCGTTGTGACGCTCGACGCCCAGACAATGTGTCAGAGTGTGTCCAACGAACAGGCAGCCAAGTTGGGCCAGTGACAGCTCGCTCGTTTGCTTTCGGGGTTGATCGTTGAACGTTGAGGGTGCTACGTCCTCCCTCCTCCTTCAACTGGTGTCTGCGGGTGGGGTGACGGACCTGTATGCTGCGAGCGCATCCCGATGGACTCGGAGTCCACGGGCCGTGGATCTCTGCTGACGAGTTCCGCACTTGGATGAATGGATGATTGCCAGAGCCCGCATTACCGCGCCGCCAGACAAATTCGACGAGATATAGCTGTATCGAGGCGGCGCACACAAGCGCATCGCGTATGCTTGACGCATAATGTGTAAGGACTCAGCTTCTCAGAATATCCTTGTTGACAAACAGCTCAATATCGCCAGTATCATAGACTTCTGGCTGGGAGGCGGCAACACAGATGCCGGAATACCGCTCGGTCGATATCCCGTTTGATTCTCTTTCTCTGGAGGATACCACCGCTTAATCCTTAAACGCGAACTCGATGCTCCTTCCTTGGGACAAAGAAGGGTGGAGGTACAAGTAACAAAATAATGCGAGATGTGTTCCCCCAGTATGAGATCGAGCGTGGCCGAGCTCTGTATATGGAAGCATCGGAAGGTGTATATTGGGAGGTGAAAAAGGTATGGAGCGATAATCTTTCGTAGCCCTCCGTGTAGTCCTTCTCATCAATTACATCGCAATAGGCAGTAAAATTACGCGTCACCTCTAAATCGCCTTATAAAGCCCCTCATGTATTCTAACTAGCAGCTGTTATACCTCCATTATCCTTATTCGCCAATGCAAGCTTACCTGATCGCGGGTGTATGTCCTGGTGTTTGTGAATGAGGCGTTGTCCCTCATCGCTCTTGCAGTCCATAGCTTTATTGTGGGTGCAATCATTCAGCTCTCTTTGTAATTGCAGTATCTAACCGTGACGCCTCGCCCCCATGCTATTTATGGTGATGCGTAGGTAGAGTCTACCTGTAAAACCGATTTCGTCCCGGTTGAAAACCTATCCTACTTGCGTCGCTTTCCGTGTAACACAATGGCCCCAAAGAAAAGCACCCTCGACCTCATGCCCATCCATACTGATATCATTCTCGCCCTCCACTATCTAGGTAGCGATCCGCTTCGATTTCATTGGACTTTATTTGTCCAAAGCCGCAACGCTTCTGCCGGAACCAAGTTCCACGGCGGTTTAGACGCGTCAAACGAGACAGGGTGGGCATACGACAGTATCGCGTTCACCTGCCGTACTTCCCAGTCAGTTGCAGCCGCGGTTCACGCCATCCTACTGCACGACATTCGCCTCCTTCCGACTCCGTACGCATTAATCCACCTCTGCTTCGCCTCAAGGAACAACGGCTAGCGGTCTCTCATTCTGTGTGGTATCGCTGCTCTTCAAGACTTCGAACATCCCCATACCCTGCTCATCAAGTTCATCGCCGCATTCTGTCGGGTTCTGTCGGGTTCTGGATCGGCGTGGTACAGCTCATTCGAGGCTAGCTTGACCAGAATTCCACGCACGCGGTCGCGGAGATGGTATAAAGGCAAGTTATTCTTCGCGTATGCAGGCTTCTCATTGCATATTCTTGGGATCGCATCATGGCCTCAGCGTAGTAAGGATATATTCTCGCCGGGCCGGTCTCGAGCGCCTAAAAGAATTTGAAGTGGCGGTGCCGACCCACGGTCACATTCATATGATCGCAGTCCTCTGAGATTGCAGCCACTACTGTTTGCGCAGTAAGCATCCTTGATCCCGGTTATATGTGTCGCTGACCTATACTTTTACCTGCAGCCATGATCATCGAAAAGGCCCCCCTACCCCAGGATCCCACTCCGACTGACGCGCCCCCATCCTACGACGATGTCGGCACAAGTGCCGGAGCGACTCGTCTATTCCACACAGACGCCAAATTGCCACCCATTCCCGATGAGCCCGCTACGCCAGTACCAAGGTCTCCGTATCCAAAATCACTAGCACCGTCAGGATCGTCGTACAGGGGCAAAGGACCGGCCCCATGGTTCAGTTTTTGGCTTCCCATCTCGCTCAGGTCGGGAAGTACAAACTACAGTTCTTGGCTTGGTCCGGGACTTGGTCCGGCACCACAATGCGGACGCTACGTCGGCACTTGGCATACTGCGGAGCTGCGCCGAAGCATGCGCAGCATACGAACTTTCCTTGTCAACGATTCTCCAGGAGCGTTCCGTTGAAGACCACACGCCGTTATACTGGGCAGTCATCAAACGCCAACCAGACGAGTCCATGGACGACGACACCCAAATACCTGATCTATTGACGACGCTTCTAAGTTTCTCAGCTCCTCTGACGCCGGAGACGATTTCAGAGATACGGCTGGCATGTCTTATCACGTCTGACCAACAGCTATTCCAACGTCTTCGTCTTTCCCCCAATTCTCTCCTCTATCGGGGACGGATGAGATGATCCTCGGGGGTCCCATTCCACCAGACGAGATAACGGTCGAAGACACCGTGGGCGACGAGGGTGCTTTCGCTGTGAACATGGCTATCGTGCAGTTCCAAAAGCGTATGCAAGTATCGAGAGAGGTTATAGTCGAATTTATCGCGAGATGTGAGCCGTTTCGACCTGCACACATATCCGCCAGTTTGACGATAGCAGCACGGATGTGGCGGCTTGCTTTCAGAGTGATGCCGAGTCAGGAGCCTGCAGAAAAGTACCATACGCGGTCGTTACGGCCGGGGACCTGGTGCGTCACGCTCGCGCTGCTGGAGCACAGCCCGCCGACGTGGATCGATTCGCGTCTTCTTATCGCGGACTCTGGAGATCCGTTCGACAATTCCCTCCTCGATTCGACACCTCTAACGACGCCCGTCGGGCTCTCCCTCGCTCACTTTCACTCCCTTTCTCCGCTTCACCGTCCTCTCCGACCCGTAAACCAAAGCCTACGATTAGCCTTCGGCTGAAATGTTCGGAGCAGCTCATCCCCGCCGAAGGAGCTCGGCGCCATCCACGTAGCGCGCAGCCGGTCATAGTGGCGCCCCTCGAGGATAGCCTGATGGGCGCGAGCTTGCAGTATGCGTGAGTAGCGTTGTTCGTTGAGGGCGAAACTCGGCATTGGCACCTTTTCTGACTCTTGCCTCTTACCTCTTTCCAGAGGCACGTCGTATATTGCGAAGGATGCCGTGTTGAGGGCGCGCTTGGAAGCGCGGCTGCGCAAGCCAGAAGCAGAGTGTGTCATCTGCTGACTCCCGCGCTGAATTTATTGCGTTGCATCTGTATCGTTATTCGCTCTCGCTTGTCATGGACGTACGAACAATCTCACGATTTCGGCTGTGCCTCGTTGTACTCGCCCTGGCGAAGCGGCTAAGGAGCGGCGGGCGCCTCTCTGTCATTCTGATCCAACTTCGCAGCTCAACGACAACCGCAGCGGCATTTTGATTCAATGTTGGCCAGCGTCAAGGGGACATCTTCCGCCCCCTTCAAATCTCCTGAATGATATCGTCTCCGTCTAATGACACTATCCCTAGGATCTCCAAACTTCTCAAGCAGATACCCGGCTATGCTGAGCCAATCCACTACGGTTTGTCAACGGGGGAAGGCAATTACTTGAAGGAGAAAGTGCTGAATAATATGTCATCAGAAGCCTGTGTACTGGAAGAAGAACTACGAGTACTTACCGTTACCAAAGCGCTACTTTTCTACCGCCTCCGTGACCGTGCGCGTGGAAATCGGGTCAAGCTGACTTCGAATGGGCATTATTTCGCTGGAATCAGACTCTCGGTCCACTCACTGTCTAGCCATTGCGCCGTGGTGGACAGAAGGCGCTTCTTTGATCCATGGGCTCTGCCATTCTTTCGGCTATTTCAATGCGCTGTGAGACACGGGAGGCGAACGTTAAGAAACTCTCAGAGCATGCATCGGGTACCGAGATTGGCGAGCTCTCGGACGTGCGTACCCACTTCTCGCCACCGATGCAGGCAATAACTAAAGAACTCCCAGGGAATAAGTGAGGGCACGGCTTGCCATGAATATCGGTCTGGAATGTGGCCTGGCGTCATGGTCCGACTCAGCTTCCCCCCCTCCTTCGTGCCGCGCTGGTCCAATGTCCAAACTAATCCGAATCTTATTGTTATTTCGCGTGTTCTTGCCTTTTCGCGCATCATTCCCCGGCCATTAAGGCTCCGCGCTATCTTCGTCGGTGAGAGTGTAGGTAAGTGTACAACACATAACCGTCTCAGGTCTATTGTACATGTTTTGTCAAGACCCTCCCGAGAGTCCCGAAGTACATCGGCTTCCAATGCCGCCTGTATAGCATGATTGACACAACAAAACGACAACAATCCTCACAATAACGAGGGACCGGTCCGGTCACTCCGGGTGTGGCAGACCGCATTCTGACGACACAACGAAGTGCCCGAGGCATCACTAGGAACGATCAGGCTCGTATTGTCTATGGTCTGGGACAGCATTGTGCTGCGGCTACTGCCTACTGTCTAACTGTGGACGTCGGCCACCGCCCAGACGCTCGTGGTATATATACTGGAATGCCACTTCGTTCACTCCACACGGTCTGCAATCCCCTGGTAGAACATACACCCTACTCAGGCCTCCGCCGATACGCCACTACCTTCGCGCACTCGACGTCCGTCATCCACCAGAACCCCATTGCTGTAATGGACTCCTTCACTACCTTCCTCACTAGCGCAACAGCACCAGAGACCTCCTCTCCTGCGTCGATCACAATAACACAATCGACATCCGACGTCGCAAACGTCGAACTAGTAGACTCGGAACGCAACGGCAGCGGAGGCGGCTGCTACTGCGTCATATCATGAACTTTGCATCTACTCCTCCCCCCCTCGCGATATATCATCTTGTTCGTTCCATTTGACATCCTTCGGCGTTCTTTTTCTAATTGCTTGCTATAGCACCGCCGTTTCTCATCTGTATCTTTGCTGGATCAATGCATCAAACCATGCATCGGTTTTACTCGTCATTTCAGCCGTCGTTTCGGACTGGAGATGCCCTCACTTCGTTGAACTGCTTATACACAATTAGTCGCTTATCATACTAGGCCATCACCTTCCTTGGTTTATTGCTGCCCGTACTCTTACTTCGTTTCAATTTTCCACGTTCCTTGGGTCTCCGTGAATTCGATTTCCCCCTCTATCTCTGTATGCTTTTGTAGTCTTTCGTCTATGCCACTACACACTTTGTACCCTTAACACAATCAGCTGGTAGATGCACTCATCTGTACCCTTTCTTTATACGTCTACTGTATCAATATGCATCGATTACACATCGCCTCCTATTACCCCCTCTCCCCTGTATCAAGTCAACGTGTTCGCGTCGGCATGGCTTGCTGTGCTCGGTTGGATAGCTGCGTCCGCAGTTTGTGCCGACAGTACTCGTACACCATGCAGACAGGATTTAAACTCTCCATAAACTCCTGGCTGGCTCCCCAATCAACAATAACCTTAACTAACGACATCCACCCTATAACCTATAACCCATGGGACATCTTCTGGCTTTCCTCGCGGGCGCTGGCGTAGCGACGTGGTACGCCCGACACCACTCCACCTACCACTACCCTCCCTCCGGCGCTGGGCCGCACCACCCCAGCGCTGCCGGATATCCATCTCAAGCAGAGCGGAATAAGGAATGGGAAGAGCATCGGGCGCGATTTAGGGATATGAGCGCGCAGGCAGGGAGTACGGTGCGTGGCTATGCGATCGCTGCGTTAGAGCTGGGATGCTGATATACTCGACGTTATAAGATGATGGACGTTACAGAAGCTACGCTGGACGTTATGCAAGTCGCCGTTCAAACTCTTAGAGAGGTGCGTGCCGGCGTCCTGCGTCCATGTCGCAGAGACCGGCCACTCAATCGTTTTTCTGATCCTTAGAAGCTCGCGGAACATCGTACGATGAGGATGGAGCATCAGCAGCCCGTTTCTCCTCCGCAAGATCAGACGAATAGGCCGCCGGAAGCATGATACATGGTCGAGCATGATCAGTCGAATACCTCTTATTGATGGTAGCCGGCGCAACCCTCACTCGTGCTATAATGAAGTGTAATGATTATATATCTAGTAATTAAACCCTCCATCAACTTCGAGCACGCCGTGTGTGGCGGCCATGGCTATCATGCGTGGCGCAGTACGTCGACATCCAAGCGTCATTGGGCAGTCTCGAGTCTTCGGAGCTGGGTGAAGCATATGAAGGACGCCTGGGGATTCAAGCTCAAGGCTGGGACGTCCCTGGGAATAATTTCTTTTGCTGGTATGCATTGCGGAGCAGAAGCGGACGAAAGCGTCGCCGACGAGCTACATCCCGAGCACTGAGTTTTCAATATTCGGTCTGCATGCCCTACGCCCGTCGCGCCACGTCCGAGGTCTCCACTCCTCAAGGCCTCCGAGTGAGGCCTTCTAGGTGTCCAAAGGACCGATCGGGGGGACTATTTGATGCTTCAAGTGCCATCAGTGCCTTTGAAAACTCATTAAGGAGTAGACGCGCATGAATATACTCTCAACGGACACGCTCTCAACCGAACGATACTACACGTTCTCCCTACCTAGGCGAGGGCGAGGGGCGACGATCCGCAAGGAATCAGGAGTCCTCACCCAGCTGACCCACCCAAGACTCTGAACTCACCCCCTGCGATGGCTCCCTTGCACGACTTCGCGCCGCCGCCCCCGTTCACTCTGTTCGCTCTGTTCTCGGTTCCCACGTGTCTTCGACAGCCCGAAAATCGAAAGATGTCGTCGCCTTCACCTTCAACGCTCGCCGATGTCGCTGCCAACAAGCTTGGAACACAGCCGTGATATAGACAGTATCTGATGATCCAGCGACGGTGACGGGGGATCCACTCAGTACGGGCCTCATGGTTGATTGAGATGCGGATGTTTGAGGAGGATACGACACACGGACGAAGCCTCGAGTCTCGAGCTCTGAGTGGCGAGCGGCGAGAATTGCCACGTGCCGTTGGCATTTTCCCTCTCCTCTCCTTTCCTCTCCTCCGGCATTGGCTGCGAATTCATAAGTTTTAACCGCACGTTTGCGGGCTTCGGCGGCTATTCTCCACCAGTCAGCGATTCGAGCTTCAAGGGTGGAGGACAATCAAAGCGACCCCATGGTGCGACTGGTCGAGCTGAGTACTTCAGTTGCAGGCACGCTTCGTTTTCCCTCTCCCCTTTGCCTAGTAGGAGGCCTGGACAGGGCATTCCGCGAGTCGCTACTCGCGTTCGGGTGCTGAAGCACTGAGTCCCGACGTGATGACGAACAGAGGCGTCCAAGCAGGCCATAGGCGACACGTCGATTTTGGCCCGAAGATACACGAAGAACGGCATCTCGTATCGTTTACCGACATCGCGCGGCCTGCGTTGAATACTGGAGTCGGACGACAGATGCTAATGGCGGGTATGGATGGATGGCTCGCACTGCCGATATACACAATCTAGCGAAGGACGGCCGAACTATTGTTACTTGACCACCAAATTACATACCGCATCGCTGCCATGAGACCAACGTCGGAAATACCGGAGCATATCATTTATTACGAGTTTTCGTAAGGAGTTCCTACATTGTAGCATCGCTCACGCATTTGCGAAAATTGAAATATCGTACACAGTCTCGCGTTTCAGGAATGGACGCGTTACATGGGGGTCACAGCTTTGGCAAGGTGGTGTGCCTTTCTGCCCTGGGCAGCCATCAGGTCCCCTTATCCAAACGGACACCGCGAGCGGATCGCTGGATGTATTGTGCGGAGGACCTATGCAAGTATTCACAACCGAAGTCATGTGTCATGATAACGAAATCCTCACCGTATCCATCGGAGCCCTCTCCACGGGGAAGATGGTCAAGGAAGACTTGAATATAACTTGCAACATCGGCACTGTGTCACGAATAAGCCATGATTTATATTGCACATCCGGTATGGCATAAACGCACCGGTAGCGATCTGGCATAAGCTGATGGGTATGCCAGATGAGATCATCTCTCCACTCCGGGTCTCTTCGTTCTACGGTAATACTTCGTTCCAAGAAGTCATTGTACTGGTCGAAAGCCGTATGCAGATCTTCATCGGAGGGTCCGCCAGGATGTAACCCAGCCCAACCTTCACGGTAGACGTCTTGTATAAACCAACGCTGATGATGTAACTTAAAGAGGTAAGGGCTCAGTCTCGAATACTGTGTGCTCGTATACTCACAATGGTAACGACATTTTGTGTAAAAGGATAAGAATGCTCAAAAGCTCGAAGAAGTAAAGGAATACTAAGGGAAAGGTGTTCAGCCTTGGTAATGAGTTCGTCGTTCCGAGTACTAACCTCTCGGGCCGCAGGTCAGAATCAGGTAGGGACAGCCTTTTCGCGATATAGGTCATCATGTCGCCGCGCTCAGTAGCAGCTAACATTGCGACATCTGTCAGGGAGTGGATCTGGCCATTACCGTTTCCGAAGCATCTCCAGACCTCATCAACAATGGCCGGGCAGCGAGCTTGAATGTCAAGGTGGGCTCCGAGAATTATAGACGTGTTCCTATAAGCCAGAAGATATCAAGAGCGATCAAGTCCATCGTTGTCAGGCATAGAAATGGAGTACTCACGGTAGGCAGTATCCTCGATCTTTCTTGGCTTGATTAACAGCCTGGAGGAATTTTCCCGCCCGAAGTGTGTCGTGGGTGAAGAGCTCATGGCACCCGGGACACTTGTGCTCGAAATCGGCCTGAGCGAATCCTCGATCGCCATTCCACAGGATGTCCTCAGTTTCGCCGCAGAAGGGACATTGTATGGACCTTGTGGTATCGACCCTCATCGATTCAATCGCGTCGAATACGAATCCAGTGCGAGTCCGCCAGTACTCTGATGCCGAATGGCATTTAGTCTCGTCATATCCCATCTTGTTTACGTCTAGGGCGGCTAGCTATTAAGAATGGTAAGGGTTTTAATCAGGTCTAGTCGTTAAGTAACAAAACCCACTATCATCGAAAGAGGGTATTCGCTGACACGTTTCAATTGCTTGAAACGAATCACCGAGTCTTCGAAGTATCGCCGAGGGCTCAACATCAGTGAATGCAACGCCAGGGCGACGTCAAGCGGCGGAAGTTCGTGATCCTGCAATGGCTTCTGCCCTTCATCGCTGGTACTGATGATCTTTTCGACCCATAGTTGAAGACGATATGTAGATCGTTGAAAGAATTCGTCCAGAAGTTGCTCGCCGGGGTTTGCCTGAATCAGTTGGAAGAATGTCCCAAGTACTCTGAGATGGTCTCTAACGTAGCTTTGCGGGATGTTGCTCTGCGATCTGGTCTTTGGGGCTGCAGTGAATAGCGGCATCGTGTCGAGGGTAATCTATCTCTGGAGTGAGAAACAGCCCTTAAGTACGCTGAATATATGATCAGGCTCTGGGTTGAGGGTGTGTAGCGTCCACCCATTCTTCCATCCATACGTCAATGTGGTTTCCGCGTACATCCAATAGCACCGCGCCATGAACTTGTATATTCTCTCACTTTCCACTGCATTCAATAATATCTAAACCATCGATTATCTTTTCATTCTTCCGCCTTGAGGCGATTATCGGTGTACATTAGCAAACACCAAGCTGGCGGGGATCTTACCAAGATCCTGCATTTTATCCATGGATAGATCAACCGGAGTGGGTAAAGGCTGTGGAGACTTAGCTCACCTTTTGGTAATCTTGAATCGCACGCAGCTGTGCTGCTACTGCGGAACATCAGCGGAACTCATCAAATGACATATGATGTGGACAACATTTAATGTATCCTAAACATACCTCGTTGTGAGAATGAGTTAGTGTGCCACGATATGCGCTCCAGAACTCAAACCGACACCAAGTCCTCCAATAATGGATCAAGCGCTTGTCTATCTTCTTTTACCTCTTTCTTCGGAGTTATAGCACCGCACTCGAACCGCCCTGACACCACTGCAGGTCACTCCAAATTAGACCTGAGAAATCCTATTATACCAAGGATGTCACTTGAGGGTATTAGTGCAAACAAGGAATACATGGTTCGTGCTGCAAGCTCATGGTCTAATTCGAACCAGACCACCCGCCCATAGTCCTACCGTGTGCACAGCCGATCCGTATACGTCGAGTCATTTCATTACCCACAACATCGCTTGTATCGTCAGGACGCTGAGGGCTGGGAGCAAACTTCAAGTAGGAGGTTGTTGAACCTCACCCATTTTGTCCGATCAACACATAATAGGCCGTATCTAACGGCCTCAAATATAATCAAACAACTACTAGGCCTGAAGTTGTCAATCGGTAACGGCATGGCGCTGTTTTTTCCTCCCTTTGGCAAAACTTGACGTGATACGACAGAAAGTGATTGTGGCGATCGCCAAGATGCGTAGCATACGCACCTTGAACTAGGCAGTGCTCGTTTATAGTGGGTGGTGACTGAATTTCAAGTCAGGATTGTCATATATAACCCCTGCTCCTCACTGTCCCTTCGTTCAGCTGAACTCACAAACGCCATCAACATACTTCATGGCGCCTCACCCCAAAGCCGCTGGCAAGGATTCCAGGACACGTCAGGCTAACATCATTGCGAATTCCATTCGCGTCTTCCGAGGCATCGAAGGACTGGCGGAGCTCCCATATCTCTCGCCACTCCGACCAATTTGCGGGCTGGCAATAGCAGTATTAGACGTTGTACAAGTCAGTCACTCATGTTCCTTCCGTGTATACTTTCTCCCTCAGACGTGAACAGACACTCGCGAAATTGACGGATGATCACGCCGAGTTGATTTTGCGGATCCAACAGCTTGCTCAAGTCCTCGAGCCAATGAGAAATGACGCGCGAGCAACCGTCTCAGAGGTAGAAGACTTAGAGAAGTGTGCTTGCTTGCCTCGTTCAGTACTGCGATACTAACAGTGGGTGTCGACAGGACGCTGGAAGAGATACTCATTATACTCAAGGCGGAGGGACGCTTGAGTCGGTTTCAGAGGGTGCTCAAAATGCAAGAGCTCAAGAACAACATCTTGACGTGCACCGCAAAATTGGATTCCTGCATTCAACGCTTTACCGTGCGCATGGTCGATGTCAATAAGGACACTTTTCTCACTGATTACCCAGGTCGTATCTTTACTTCGAATATACCAGCTATTGATCGAAGACAAAGATGAGGTTATTCGTTTCTCCGTTCTATGATGTGGCTTTTATTCATTCGGAAAATGTTTGCCCTCTTCGACAGATAAAAGTTTTCAGGCGAACAGACATAGATTTAGGTCATCAGGTTCAGCCGCTCACTTACGGCAAACTTTACCAAGGCACACTCGGCCGATTAGCTCCGCCAGAGCCGCCCACTCGAGTCATTGTAAAAAAATATCATCAAGATAACGCTGCGAAACAGGTCTTCAAGTCTGATCTAGAACTATTCCGACGACTTTGGTAAGTTTGATATGTTTCTGAGTACAGTTCGCTGATCACTTAACACATAGGCACCCAAATCTCCATAAGTTAATAGGGCAATCGCCCTCAACGGCTGAGTTGCCCTTCCTAGTTTTTCTCAGAGTGTAGGCTATTCCACGTATCTTTATTAAGTGTTCTCAACAAGTTGTAGATGAATCTGGAGGCGTAATTGGGTATATTGATCGACAATTAGCGGGAAACGCGTCAGCTGTTGATAGTTTCATGGCGGTATTGCGTGTTGTATGTCAAGGTCATTTCCCTCTTGGTGCATCTGCTAACTATCACTTGTAGTGCCAGGGCATCTCAGTAAGTGCTCGCGTTAAACAGTTACAATGTATACCAATAACTAGACTAGTCAGGAATGGAATACCTTCGTACGGAATGCATCGGACTTCATCAACGCGAACTAGAGGCATGTTTTGATGTACGTATTACATCGTTGACAGCGCTGTTCAATTCTAATACAGCTTACCAAGCCGTCTAATATTGTGTTGACACCAAACGGCCAGCCAATTGTTGCGCACAAACCTGGTTATCAACGGGCCGAAACTCGTACCTAGGAAACATTCACCGGCGCTAGATGCATGGATGAAGATTCAACTTCAAGATTTTGTCAATTCCGTGAGTTACAGAGCCCACTCCATCCGACGAAAAGTAAGCCAACCGGCACTAGTTCACATATAAAAAATTGGATCTCTCCGACTGGGATCGTAAGCGCTTCCACTATTTTATGGCTCATTTGTCTGGCTGATCCGTGTCTGCGGTAGTGCTTATGGCTTGTAAACAAGGACGACGAGCTAGTCACGTACGCCTGCTCGAACACTTTACTTCCCATGCCATCCCCAGCTTTTCTGAAGCGGCTAAATACTTCGAATCACTCCTTGCTTGCCTCGAGCCAATATATCAGCGTCGTGAACTCACCTTCCAGACCATCCGATCTTCAGCGATTCAGATATGGACCGGCGCATATGTTTATCGACCCGCCACCGCCATCGAATGTGCTCTAGGGGACGTCGGATACATGCGTGACGATGGGAAGTTTGTCGTCTTGACCAATGAATCGGACCCGGTAGTGCTCAGTGTGTATGAAGACGCTTTGGTCTCGTTGAAATCGGACAACAATGAGACTGTCAAGGGCTCTTCCAACGGGACTGGAGTGATACGGTACGTGATAACATCACTCTGAGTACGGATGGGAAGAATCATGTTCGATGCAGCCATCAATTCGGGAAGACTCACTTTGCATCAATACGGCGTTCCAGAACATCAGAGATATGGAATACTTGGGACGCATGGAGCCACCTCATTGCCCGAGCGAAACCGATATGTCAAGCGTTCTCTACGGATGAAACAGAGTTGAAGATCACCGATCTAATCTTCAGTAAGCCTTTAACTTCTCATCCTTTATTACTTTCGAATGACGTATACTGGTTGAAGTTGTTGGAGTGGAGGAGAACCTCCGAGTCTCTACGTTCGAAAGGAAAAGCGATTCTGACGACGTTCCTAGCCATGTCGAGTATGTGGAATCGGAAAATACACCGGAGGAGCCACCTTGGGGGAAGTGGTACCCAGAAACGCAAGACGTACGAATAACAAACAAGAGGTAAGAACCGCTCTACCATCATTGCCCCAGTTCTGAATACGATTTCCAGCTGGGCGCAGAGTCTTCTCTTCATTCAACTGGAAGAAGAAGACGTGGAATAATTACTAATTACTCTAGCACTTATCTTAGACATCGTGAACCGCACAGTACTTGATTCGCAGCTTTATCTAGCTTTATCGGCTGAAGGACGCCTTTGAGGCAGACTAGCAGTGACTTTCTGCGATGATCTTGCTACCGTCCCTCGATTGGGAAAGATTTAGGATAGCTGACATGATGCTCTACTCCAAATAACCTGTATCGCATTCGGTACACCCACGACGCACACACAGCTGTATTGTATCATAAGTGTCTGCCGCATGTTCGTCAAATTCTAGAACATTGAAGAAGAGAAGCCGCGGAACGTGCAAACCAGACGAGAAAGCCTTGCTTCGAGTGGTTGGGCTGACTGTTAGGATCGATATTGAACTCACGAAGCACAAGCAGAAGAAGTCAAAGTGCAGGCCATAGCCCCGATTCCGCGGAGACATTGTGAGGAGCGATTCGAATATGGCAAGGGTTCCTCACCGCGATGAAGGCGATATGTGGGTCACTTGATGCGATCGATTTGTCCTTGGATTGACTGATCGATGTTCATCAAGACCGATAGCTTTCCCTTGGAGATGGACTGGAGTGCACAACAACCGTTATTACTTATTCGCTACGACGGCTACATTGAATATGTGGAAAAAGAGAAATAGAATGAGGAAGAAAGAGGAGACGTCTGTGTGAACAAACGACATCATATCTGGACGAGTTTCGTACCGAACCTTGTTATCAAAAGTCGTCCACCCTTGAGGCCTGACTGGGGCTACGAGGACCGGCGCTGCTTCATCAATGAGCTACGGTTGGTCGCGAATGCACAGTAAAAACTCTCAGAACTCTGGTTCCCGACATCGTAGATAAAGTGGTTCATCTGGCGAGTATGCAAGCAATATTGCTTGGTAGATAGACGTCGACGTAGTTACTTCGAGAGGAGAGAAGCCTTCGCGGGACCATATACAAGGGAGCGTATGTACAAGATACCGTGCGCGTTCACAAGAGGTAGAACGAGACCCATGCGAACGGACAAGCAATGGGTACTGCCCTGTTGTGGTAAAACATGGGACGTGGTACTTGATCGACGCCAATCGCTTCGAATAGGTGCAATGCGAAAACCGCCTAGGCCACAACGACGACAGTATTTGCCATGCGGCGATCAGGACCGGTGGGATACCCTAACACATTCACATTTACGGGGAAGTGGAGCGGAGCGGCGCAGGAGCATCGAGGCCGGCATTCATCAGCTCTGCATCACTTCTTTCTCGCCCTTTTCTCGCCCACAGTCTCGCGGATGTCCCGTTAGAAAGAAGAGAGAGGTGCCTGCCATGACTGGCGGCGGAAGATGGGGATGAGAAGCAGACATTTGCACTGGTTCGGCCCGCCGTCGTCGTTCGCGGAATGCCCTGGATATCCGGCGATAACCTGCCGTGATAAGCACGTCGGCGCCGCCTGCCGTAAACCCTCGCCCCCCGTCGCCATGTCTGCCCTTTCTTATTGGTGATTTCACAGGTCGCACCTACGCCCCGTTCTTCAACAGCAAGATACCCGAGCACCGCCCAGATGTGCGTGCTGAATTCAGCTCCAATCGAAGCATGAACCCTGCGAAGAGGGCATTAGCAAGATGGCGGAGAGAAATACCGAGTGTGTGCCTCGGTATTGGCAAAGTTGGGCTGAAAGAGAAACCGCGAGTTTCCTCGAGGCCTGAGTGGAGGGAGGATGAGGACTCCGAGAGAGTGAGATACGCAGGATGTTGATGAGGTTCTATTGCGCCGAGGCCTCGTGCCGTAGATTCTGAGAGTGCTTGGTCCTTTGGGCGTATGAGCGGAGTGTGCAGCATGCGGTCTTCGACACCGATCCTGACCGTCCACACCTAAGCTCCTTGACGGCAAGTTGTGCGCTTCCCTCCGCTCGTTCCGTACTAGCCGCTTCGTACACAACGCCCGCTTCCGAGGTAATGCAGCGCTCGAACGTTCAGGTAAGGACTCGGAAGCTGGGACAGTACTACGCCTATTGTGGTCGTCGTCGTGGGCGTGTCGTTCGTGTTTGTCGATGTTCATATCAGCCCTGGCAAGAGCCTTGCGGATAGACGCGTCTGGTGGCGGGCCTTGCGCTGGATTTCTTCTTCTGCCGCCCGCGCCGGCATTGAAGAACGTTGAAGGGTGGCGGGTGATTAGCTTGGAGCGTGATCTGGTTGACGGTTGTGCTTCGGTTGTGCATCCCTCCTCCTCTCGCCGCCTCTTCCCATCACCTCTTCGCACATACCGACCGTCCCGTTCTCTCCTTCCTCTTCGCATCCGCTCTTCCCCACTCCTACCCATATAGTTCTCCCGCCATCTTCTCCCGGGAGTTCGAGGGGCTGGGCTGGCGCTCGGGATGGGTGCACAGGACTGTGGTAATGGGATGGCATTGGCGTTGAATGGTAGTCGCGTGTGCGGTATCATACTCGTTCGGCAGGCCGCTTCCGTCCTTCCCCCCTCTCCACCACACGCGTACACTCGCCCGCGAGTATGCTCCTCTAAGCGAATATCCTGCTAACCTCCGCCGATTTTCACCCTTCCAGCCGGCTGCACGACACTGAAAAACCAGGGAAGGAAGGGTGCCGAGTTGGCACGGGAGTAGAAGAGAGTCAGAGAGGGCGGGGGTTGATGGAGAATTTGCGTGAATACGCTGCTTTCGGGACTTTATGGGCCAGGAGTTGGTGTATGCGAGCCTGTTCTAAGCCTTTTAGCGGTGCTGGTGAGTGGTTAAACACACAACTCACCTGATGTGTATGTGGTTCGTTATGCATTCGAGGTGAAGCCTTCGGCGTTGTGATAGTCATGGATCGGAGTGTTTTGTGCCCCTATCCTTTTGTTTGGTATACGGGCGCCTCCACTTCAAAGACGCTGTAAATAACTTGAAAGATGACACATATAAGTGAAGACAAGCCCGACATCACGATGGTACCACCGTTGTCTGACGTTTGGTTCGCATCTTGCGTGCGCTCAACTTACAGCTGACTCCACGGAAACGTCACCTCTGGCACAAAAGACGTGAAGGTCCCAAATGGATCCCGCTACGAGTCTGACGATATGAATACATCCGATGCTGGTATATTCCAACGCCGAAGTCGAGCGCTGAGCCTAAGGTTACATGGTGCCACAACGAGTGAAGTAAAGAAAATACGCTAAGCCTTGCGAAGATCGTCAATCAATATCTGCAACATCTCCTCGTCATGTTGTCGACGAATCGGGGCTCCACCCTCTACTCCGTTCGCCCATTTGATACCCTCTACGTTCAGATTACATGGATAATAAACCGTGCCGTCTATCCCACTCCAGTCAAAGTCAATCAGGTATGGGCGGCGCTTTGTATCAACGAGAACATTGGCCCTGCGCAAATCGCCAAAGACATACGATTGCGCATGCAGGTTTGCGAGTGCGGTCCTTAATGGTTCGACGATATCCTCTGCAGGGCCTTCAACGGACTCTTTGATGTACTCCATGACGACGCAATACTTCCCAACACTTTTATCGAACTCGCAGTAAGGCAGCCTTGGGGCTGCTCCGGCGGTTTCCACGAGCTCGTGCGCATCTTTGCAATAGCGCGACGTAAACTTAACAATACATGCCACGGACTCGGCGCCAGACTGCGCATGGCAAGGAAGACGGCATGATTGCTGCGGCTGTCAAACATTCGACGCTGGTAAGTGAGCGTGAACTTGCGCGAGTCTGAGTGAAAGGAGGTAAAGTGCGGTGCCGGCACCAAGATATCTTGGCCCAGGGAGGCGATGTTTTCAGGAGATATCTCGAGATATTCCTTGTCGAGCTTATCTAGACAAGCGTCAAGGGTATTGAACAGGTGAGCGACCTCGTATACGAGTTTTTCACGCTCGGAAGTGAAGCCTTGGAGGGACTCCAAAGATGATGATTCCGGGATGAGGGAAATCATGTTCGTAAGTCGCTGGGATACGACCCCATCAAGATATATGGCTCCAGAAACCATAACATAAGGACCTGATATTCCGAGCAGGAATGCAGGCATACAAGATGCTTCTCGAAGTTTCGCTAGCTGTGAAAGTGTCGGTTTGGAGCGAGACTGAGAAAGGTACAAAGCAAACCTGTGGTGCGGTACAAACCAGCACAAAACCCTTCTCCGCCTGCTCCGTTGGATCATTTTCACCTTGACCAATGCCGTTCTTGAGTTCTCGGTAGTTGGAGAGCATCGATTTCCGCCCATGATCGGATTTCTTGAACAAGCCGCACTCGGCTATCCTGTGTCCATCCGGCTTGATCGATGCCTTGCCGTACTGAAAGGTCGTCTCGCGAAAGCTCCCCTTGAGGAAATGTTCTATCGCAGGCTGTAAAGCGACCTGACGATGGAGCTCGCTGGGGAAGTACATTGCACTCGCATCCATCAGCGACGAGGCCATCTGCAGGTCTTCGAGAACCACGCTGCCTATGGGGGGAGGTTGGCTCAGTTTTTCCTTGAACTCGGCGAATATCGGGTGGTAAATCGTAATACTGGGACCGCTGAGCTTAGCAGGGCGCCCATTGTAGACAGCTTCGGGTACACCTGGATGTTCCGTACGCATTAGATGCTCGTTACTGGCACTCGTTGAAGGCGGCTTCATGTGCGCCTGGATGATTGAAGTAATTGAAGGCTGGTCTATTCCTGAAATCAGCCATTTCACAGCAAACAACAGCCGGCGGTAGGCTTGTTTCCTCGCGCAAGTCTGAAACAATGGAGGAAAATAGAACTAAAAGGTCAAGCGCTACTGACCACAGAATACGATGAAGTAAATCATATCATCAGGGTCTTCATATCGTGCCGAGATCGTAGAAATTAGCGCGTTGTCGGGGCAGTCGAGGCACTGGTCAAGGACGTCTCGCCAGTCCGATCTGATCCCCCGGAGCTTGGCGACAGTGTTGGCCCGCTTGAGTTTCGGGGCGGATGCTATATCAATCTATGGTGGGATTAAGTTGGAAGAACAACAAGTGAGAATAAATATATTCACGCTCTTGACGGGGGCTTCGGTACCACAAATTTCCTGCCTTGCTGGACACTGGCAACGTGCTCGAGGATGGCGCTAACAGTGGTCTCAGCGTCAGATAAAATGGCGGCGATGTTCAAGGGAGCACCGTTGCTATCATCCACTACGATGCAGTAGGTTGTAGCCATGGGGCTAATGATTGCGAGCATGGTTGAATTTTCAGAAGCGGCGACTATGGTCCCATGCTCAAGCGCCCATGGCTCATCGATATCTTGATCAACCTTACCGGGTCTTGCTTTCGTACTACCATCTCCCGCCTCCAACCACACATACTAAGTGCTCCTTAATCATTTGTTACTCAGTCGCGCGGCATCTTCGGTCCTCAACCATGTCATTTTGGCTCAATCATGACAGCTAACTGCGAAATCGTAGACAGTCCCCAAGAAATTAGTGAAAGTTCGTCGGCATACCAAATACGAAAATGTTGTGATGGCCGATCTATCCGTGCGGGACTCTCCAAGGCGAATCAGTTCTCGATGTCCATACCATCTGGCCAACCTCCCACCTATAACCGGCTTTCTACTCGCAATCATCGAACCTTACAGTCGGGCGAACACCTGGCGAACGCACAACGTGTCGACACCGCTGTGGAACACCGAGTCCGCGTGCAGCAAGTCGGCCATAACGAAACTACTATTTGGGGTATGCTGACTCATACATCTTGCATATATCTCTTTTTTTCCGGGGAGTGTCTACGATTTTGCAGTTTGCTGGAAACGGGAATTGGGTGAGCACCGAATGGGCGGCAAAGATTTATTCTTGGCTGAATGTTTGAAAGTGAGTGTCATGGTTGAACGTATCGATCGAGACGACTACAATTGTCTTCTGCAATTTCAACACAGCCTTGCAGAGGTGAGTTTCATTCGTGGTCTACCTCTCTGGTTTGCTCATGCCAACATAGAGTGAAGAGTATATTGCGGAATGTATTTGATGCGTATGGAAAGGGAATGAACTCGACATTTCGTGAACGCCGAAAACGCCGTTCAAAAAGATTAGGAACGTTGTTGTCGATGATCTCAGACATACCGCCTACAAGGTGCTCCCTCTGGCTTATTCCAAACGGCCATCGAACGGGGTCATCTCGTATGCTGACTTCATATTGGAATATCCCAATCACCGCGAAGGCAGGGTTGCGCGCCATAAGGACTCCCCTGGTGCATAGCGAGACACCTGCCTGCGCGACCTGAAACTCGATATACACATCCGGAGCGACGTTTGGCCCTATGATATGACCGCCAGCTTGTCGATCGCCGGCATTGAACTGACTATGATCCCCCGGGTCCCGCCCTACCGCCTTCCCCTTCATCATCTTCCAAGTCCCCAAATGCCCAAACACCCGAAATCGAGGCTCGGAACCCCAGATCCCGAGACACCAAGCCATGCGCGACGGTGCGCGCGCGTTTCTGGGAGCGCGTCCTTGAATAGATGCCTTCGTATGAATCAGCTACGACAAGGAGCGGCGCAGGTGGCGGTGGCGGTGGAGTCGACGCGAGACGAGATGAAGGGCGGTCGCTGTCGGTTCCCCGTCCTTATGTGCGCTGGCGGCGAGCCACGTTTCGTATATAGTATAGTGCGAACGAGCTAGCGAGGCGAGGCGAGAGCCACGACGATGGTGACGGGATGAGGGAGATCAAAGATAGTGACGAGCGAACAGATGTATCGCGAGGTCAGGGAGAACCAGTCGGGAGTTGGGATCCCCGATTCGCCGAGGGAGGTAAGTTGGTTGAAGGCGACGGCTGGGTTACACGTGAGTATGAGGGGCATACACGGAGAGGCTGAGATGCCTGGTGTTATCGATACCGTATTCCAGGCTTGAGTGCGAGAACCTCCGTGTTCCGTGAAATGACGCAGAGGTGCAAGGGAAGCGGGGGATACGACGCAGCGACAAAGAGAAGCGAGGGGAGGGGAGCCGCACGTAGATGAGTGTTATTTGTGATTCAGGTGGTGTCAAGCCCTGCTCGCACGCGCAAGAGATCCTTGGCGCGACGCGGAGGCGAATATCGAAGAGTAGTGGGAAATGGGGTGGAGGAAGAGTCGGTGGCGAAGCTTTGAAGCACGAGCGCACGAGGGGACATCCGAAGGTCCACGTTTGTGGGCTGAAGAGGGCACGGTGGGTGGTAATATCCGGACGGCGAGCGTCTGAAACAGCCTTCGTTGGCGAGCTCGCGTAGCTACCAATATCCATCTGCCTTGCGTAGTGTAGTGACGCTCGTCACCCGTCGCGTAGGGAGCATCCCCCAAGTTGCCTTGTATTCATATCAAGAGTGTCCACCCTGTCGCCATGCATATCCTAGGTCCTCTTCGTCGAAATGTACCCATCGGGAGTGATGAGAGCGGAGCACGTCCGTGGCGAGAGTGTGGTGGTACAACGGGAATGATGGCGAAACGGGCCCTGAGACGAGTCTACTGAGGGGCGGAGGGAGTTCGTGAAAGTGTAGGACCAGCGTCATAGTTTCTCGGTGCGAACACACCGATTCCCCTTACGACATCGTAGCTGTAGTAATGTCCATCGCACTCTACTGTCCAGCGCCGACATTATATCCGTCGCCATTTCCACGCTACCTACGGTGTCCTGCCTAACATATGCTCGAGACCGGCCGACCAATACGACTTCAAGGAGCTCTGCAGCCGCGACATGACCTCGCGTGAGAGTTCCTTGCTTGCGACCTTGCTTGCGAACTCTCGGGGATGGCAGTGGCGAACGTGGTCTTGCTTCAGATTCGTCGTCAGGATTTTAACAATTAATCGTGTAAGCACGTACCTCATAACACATAGCTAGCCACGCATTCGGCCACCCGAAGGTTCTCTTCCGGTATTCGAGACGACGATCGTAGGAATTTTTTATAACGGCGCCAGAGCGGAGGGCGAGTAGAGGGCGAGAGGGGGTGGATGAGGTACGGGAGGAGAAGATGCACCTAGCCGAATCTACGTTGAGTTAGTAAAGAGGAAGGGCTGGCGGTGTCGAGGGATGCTTACCTCGGAGGTTGACTCGTCCCCTTCCTTCCCTTGGTTAGAGTTGGGTTTCATTCCCCGCGAACGCTGTGGATATCGGACGATCGGCCCCGAAGTTGGTTAGCGTCGACTTCGACTTCGACTCCTCTTGCTGATCGTCTCGCTTCTAGAGGCGCCGCACTTGTGTAGCTTCCGAGACACGACTGCTCCGCATACCACAGCTAAAAGACCTTCTCGTTGCAAAAATCATACGCTGGAGGTTGGTGGGGCACCACGGCGTGGATAGTCTGAGGCCAAAGGGAGAGTATGCCGAGGGTGAGAGGGAACATGTCCAGGCTTTACGACTGTGTGATAATCGGTGGGCGGGGTCCATACGGTGTGGTCTTCCCCGTCGACCATGACTTCGATGCGAAGTTAACCGACGGGATCACGGATGTCGCCGCATTCTGGATTATTGACGGCGAACACGACGGCGCTTCTGCCCAAGTCACCCGGTCTCACTACCCCCGCCACCGCATACTGCCCCCATTCATTCATTGTCATCTACTTAAAATACCTGTCATCCAGCGTGTCATCTCGTGCCGTAATGCGCCTCAGGATTCATGGATAAAAATACCTGTGGCGTTGTGTGGCGTGAATGGCATTGTGTCCTTTTTCAACATCTAGCAACCTCAACATCCACTGCAACGCTTTGCAAATCCGCTCACGTATGTCGTCCCACTCCCACTCCCCTGAGGATGATCCTCCTCGGCCTCCACTGGGCTTTCAGGCGTCGTCACCACAAATGTCCATCGACGCTGATCGTGGCTCGCACGACGTATCCTCTGTTCCGCGTCCTATCGGAGAAGAAACCCCACGCCAGCCGTTAGTTGCCAAGGATGTCGGCCACGCCGTCCACGAACCTCCCGGGTCTTCTCCCATTCAACCCGTGGTGCCAGCGACAGTTGAAGGCCACAGTGCGGCTAATGAAGAACCCTCTCCCTCATCCCATCCGAACGATGCGCCCGCCGAATCGCGTCCGCGCAAGGATGAGGTGCCTGAAGTGCCAGCGCCAGTCTTCGCAGCTAATCCACACTCCAATCCCTCCGGGCATTCCGTCCTCGGTTTGAAGACTAAGCATTCACTCGCAAAGCCACAAAATCCATCCCAACGTGAGTTGCTATTTGCGTATTGAATCGACTAGAATCTAAAGGACTCTTATCGGGGAGAAAGCTGGGTACATAGATCCGCGTAGGTTGTTTGAATAAATGTGCTGCGTTCAAGAGGTACAACTGACTTGGTTCAGATGATTACGAGAAGAAATACCCCGAGGATGCCATGTACGAGGAACAGTCTGAAAACGCGCGCGTCTGGCGGGTCTACCTAGACGAAGCCACCGAATTTGATGCAGACATGGTCAATAAAGCGTCGGATGGGCTTGACCTTCTCCTTGTATTCGTGCGTTTCTCATTCCCCATTATTTTACTGAGTTTATAACATACGAACTCTTAGGCCGGTCTCTTCTCTGCCGTGTTGACGACATTCGTGGTTCAGACATCCCAGTTCCTTTCCAACGATGATGCTGCCATATCCGTGTCTCTGCTATCGGAGCTTGTTATGATCCAACGTGCGATGGCGAACGGCACGTCGATTGAAAGCATTCCCCCCGCCGAGACCACATCAGGCCCGTCTCGAAGCGACGTTTGGGTCAATGGGCTGTGGTTCATTAGCCTGACACTCAGCTTGAGCACCGCGTTGCTCGCTGTGCTCGTCAGACAATGGCTTCACCAGTATACTGCGATTACCTCCGGTACACCTCGGGACCGGTCTCTCATCCGACAATACCGCTTTGATGGATTAACGAAGTGGCGTGTGCTGGTCCTCATCAGCCTCCTTCCTGTCCTCCTCCACATCGCTTTGGGTTTATTCCTGGTAGGCCTCGTTGTTTTCCTCATGCCCCTCAATCCCGCGATTGCATGGACCGTTGCTGTCATCACTTTCCTGGTGTACCTCATTTACATGATCTCCAACATTCTTCCGGTCGTGGATCCGCAGTGTCCTTATCGAACACCGTTCTCCGATATCCTTCATGTGATTTCACGACGCCTCGTACCCTCCCTCTTAACTCCGCTTTGGTCCTCCATCCTTCATGTGATTTCACGACGCCTCGTAGCCTCCCTCTTAACTACGCTTTGGTTCTCCATCCTTTATCCCTCACAGGTTGCTCGCCGGCTCGCGACTCTGTTCGGCCTTCTAGGTCGTATTATCCGCCGGGCGACTTCAGGCTGCATATCCACATTTAAATCTCTTTTTTCTAAGCAACCAGAGCAGCGCTTGTCCACACTGGGCGCTCGAGCACCGTTAAAACCGTGGCAGCCACTGAAGGAAATTGAACGACAGACGGCGAATACGGAGGATGTCGGTGCTCGCGCGATTGCGTGGCTCCTCAAATCAACGTCTAACCCTCCGACAACCAGCATCGCGCTGCAGTCTTTGGGGGGATCCTCGCCGGCAATGATTGGGATGCTTCAAGATCTGATGTTACCTCGCGAAACCCACATAGCCCTCGACACAGCTATTTCGCAGATTTTACAATCAGACCCTCATCAGGAGACCTCATCCGGAATTCTTCGCCTAGAACGGCTTTTGCGGTCACTCACCTCCATCTATCCAAGTCACAATACGTACCGTCAGTACGTGAAAATGTATCTGCTTGGCGGACATAGCCCTTGGATGAACAACATAGTTTCGTCCGACATATCTCTCAATGCGAAGGCTGGTTTGACCGTAATACCTTATGCACACAGCCTCAATATTGATCTCCGTTGGAGGTTCCCGCTGAAAGAGGCCATCTTCTTGGAAATTGTTGAACCACAGCCCGGTACCCTTCTTTTGCCGCAGGATCTATGGAATGTCCTGCAGGGAATTTCAGGATCTTTATATTTCCCGGAAGTATCTCTACAGATGCTTGTGAAACTTTATCGCAACGCATTTCGACCAGGATCAGTTTCGTTCGTGAAACGTGATCGTAAATTTGTAGTTGAACCCACTTCGGCTCCTCGTGATTTTATGCGAGAACTTGCAATCAATTTTGTGTACCGGCAGGTGTCTTTGCGAATCTGTCTTCGTTTCCCTCGAATCTTATTCTTTTGCTCTGTTCAGATTTCACGAAAAGGATGAGGTCAGGAAATGGACCGTCAAGGCAAACCTCAAGGCCCTCCTTTTCATCGGCAAGGATCTTCAGATGTCTGGTATGACTTCGCGTGACTATTCGGACCCCATGGTCGAGGCCTGGGACTTCACTGTCTCAAGGTGTGTCGACATTGTCGGCACTGATGGAACCATAACCTTCCCTCCGGACCTGTCAGAATCACTATCAAAGGATGCTGCATCGATCCTTTCAGATTACTGGCTACTCTCAGATCCGAGAAAACTACTAAAAGCTTTCTGGAAACTCAACCACGAGTTTGAGTTTCTGACTTATCAGGAGCTCTTTCGAGACTTTGAGAACTTGCCGCACAATGCCGCCCACGTTTGGGCACTTGCTTTACGCGAGATTAGGGAGCCAGCATACATGTGGTTCATCAAGTTGGATATATTATCACATCTATCTTCTCGGTACTACGAACGTAATTGTCCACTCTGGAATGTCCTTGCCGCCTTCGTTGGAGGCATCTCCTGCCTTTCCTCGTCACACAGTGATGAATGCCGCGAATATCTTTTCCAGTCGGAACACTTATTCACTGCCTGTGTAGGCGTGTGCTATGCAACCAGGGGCCTTTCTCCTTTTTTGGGATACCGACAGAACCTCGTTCAGTCTCTCATCAGCCTGGATCCTCGACATCCCTCATGGGCGGAGCGCATAGATTATTTGCACAGATATGTCGATGCCAAACCACCACTTGCTCCGCAATCCATGCATGACGACATTCGAGATGTCTTCAGGCTCATCGATGAATGCCTTGAAACCCACCAGGTCCTTGCTCTCGCCTCTTCATCCATCCAGCACGACTGACTTTTTCATTAGGGAACCCAGGGACAAACGCAACTGGCTGCAGCAGAACTGACTATGATGACCCCCTCGAAGGAGCTGCCAAGTGGAGACCAGTCGAGTGGCCAACCACAGCGCTGCCTTGGATTTCTGCATCGAGTCTGGAGCCACTTGTTTGGAAATGGTATCAAGATGCCTCAGTCTGACACAGAGCAGGGTGAGAGTGAATGAGAACCCTTACTGCGTATGCATGCACATTTGCAAAATGGTGCGCAGACTCTCATTACAATGAAGTACTCTTTTCTAATGATCTTTGCGCTTTTTGAAGGAATCTTTTGACAGCATCAGGGTGTGTGCGACGAATCATATGTAGGCATTAGTGTTTTTTCGTCGTTACTAGCATCCGTTCGATGTAGGAAATTTCGGCGATGGGCAATGTCAGTGTTTGGATGCCTGATTGCGCAATTTGGACGGATGACTATCAATGAGTATGCTGGTTATTGGTGCGAGGTTCTCATCCATTTCGCGTAGTAGTCTACCAGTAGAGATGCCACAGGCCCCAAGGGACCGCACTTGACTTGGAGCTTGTTGCTCAACCGACGCATAGGTCGGGCGACAGAAGCTCGCCCTCAAGTTGCTACAAATTCTACCATGGAATTACTGGTCACGAAACAGCATAACATGCTGAATAGGATAATGAGTACCTTGCAGAGTACATGTAACATCCTCCATCACCGTGACCACATTCTTCACCTCACTTTCAGCACAGTCAATCCATCTCTGCCGCCAAATGCACATTTCTTTGAAAAGACAGTGGCCATTGATGTAGAGAAAGTGTCCTGGCCTCAAGAAGCGTCGACACAGCACACGCACCCTCCTTGCACAGTATATAGTAACTCTCGTTGCGCTGGCATGTCGTGATCAACTTCACCGCATCTATCTTTCATGATTGATTCTGTTTCAGAGCTACCAGCACCACTCGTGAGTCATACATTCCTTCGACGGGCAGAGGGGGCAGGCGCAAGGCCCTTCAAACACACATAAATTCAACGTCTGCTACCAAAGCAGTAGTACATTTGTCAGACGATGAGGACCAGGCTTCATTACGTCGATGAGTCGAGTCATGTTCTATGGTTCTATTGGTGTTTATGGTGAGTCTCCTGTCTGTTTTTCTTTATCCTTGTCCCTTTTTCTGGTTCGTTTTATTCCTTGACGCTGACTCAGAGATCTGAATGATTTCTTCTTGATAGCTAACCCGCTCCTACTTGTATGCCAACGTTGTGCTGAACGGTTGTTAGAACATTCATTTTACAATATTCCATTCTGAAGGCCAACAACTGTCCTTCACTCCCCGTCGCTCACTCTGCACCCGCTCCTTACAGCGTTCCAGGTAGTGGAGTTACAATGTATCAATAAACACATCAAAGCAGAGTTATACATTGTATTGATAGGAACAGTCCGCACAGAGCCCAGCGGAAATTGCCCAATATGGTAAGTCTACAATGTATGCAATAACAACCATCCGCGTGGAGCAGCTCGCACATCGGAAGGCCCGAGGGATTGACTGGCAATGCAGCAGAATGCTGTGGAACGGTTAATGAGGTGGCTAGGTTGTTTCCAATCATTCCTATACAGGTACAATGAGGCAGCAGGGATAAAATGTCAGCAAATCAGTCCAACATCGGGCTACCGATGAAGGCCAATTCTTTGCCATTGCGGCTGATGGTTTCAGCTAGCATGTAGCCGAGACCTACTGGGATGCTGTATATGATGCATCAGTAAAGAAGTTGGCCCAAATAAGCAAAGAATCGGTACATCCAACGTCTGGTGCAGGCCGATGTTTTGGGATACAGGCTGATGTTTTCAGGTAGTAGGTAGTGTGCATGTACTGTATTGTTATACATCATGATACCCAGACCAGAGCACTAGCCCATGTAGGCAAAACGTCGCCACACCAGCTAGCCGGGATAGGCCGACGGTTAGTGAAACAGACCGATGTTCTGTACTGGTAGGTAGCTGGCACATTCTTTCACATAGTACATGATACCAAGACCAACGCAGCGGCCCATGTAGGCAAAGCGTCGCCACATCGGCTGTACGACGGAGGCTGAGGATTTGCGAAACAGGCCGAATTCTTAGCGGGTGAGTAGCTCGCATGTTCACAGATGAAGTGCATGATACCGAGACCAAAGCACCAGCCCATGTAGGCAAAGCATCACCACATCGGCTGCACGACAGAGGCCGAGGATTTGCGAAACAGGCCGAAATTGTACTGTATTGTTATATAACAATACATCATGATACCCAGACCAAAGCACCAACCCACGTAGGCAAAGCGTCGCCACACCGGTCAGCCGGGATAGGCCGACGGTTATTGAAACAGACCGACGTTGTCCACTAGTAAATAGCAGGTGTGTCCGACAGTGTGTAGTAAACAGTACCAAGTATAAAGAATTGGCATGTCGCACGTCTGGTGAAGACCGACATTGTATGGTTTAGGCTGACACTTTGGCCAGGTGAGTAGTGGGTATGTACTGTATTGTTATACATGATACTCCAACCAAATCGCCAGCTGATTTAGGCAAAATGTCAGCACATCTGATATTAGGTCTAGGCCGATGTTCTGTAAAACAGGCTGACACTTTCAGCCAGTGAGTAGCTAGCATGTTCTATGATAAGATGAAGTCCAAAACCTCGGCACCTCGGGTGTGTGGTACAGGCCGATGCTTGCCGAGATGAGCCGAGCTTACAGCTGGTGAGTAGCTGGCACGTCCAATTACATAGTATATAATACAAAGTTAGCCAGCATGATATAGGATATAATACAAAGTCTAAAACATTGGCACCTCGGACTTCTGGTGAGGCTGATATTTTCTGAAATGGGCTGACGCTTTCAGCCGGTGAGCAGCAGGTGTGTACCGTATTGCTTATACATGATGCTCAGACCAAAGCACACGCTGATTTAATGAAGGCAATGCCACATTGGACGTCCGGTGCACGCTGAGGGCTTGCGAAACAAGCCGAACCTTTCAGCCGATGAGTGGCTGACATGTTCTATGATATAGCATACAATCCCAAGTCACAAACGTCGCCACATCAGATGTCCAGTGCAGGCCGACGCTTTTAGCCGGTAAGTAGTGGGAATGTGCAAGATTGCTACATGTAATAATACCCAGGCGAAGGCACCTGTGGATCTAGCCAGAACATCTGCACATCGGATGTCGGGTGCGGACCGACGTTTTGCGAAACACAGTCTGGGCTGGTGAGTATCAGGTATGTTCAATTGTTAAGTACACAATAGCAAGTGCAAAATTGTCAGCCAGTGAGTAGCAGGCATGTAGTATGATATATTATGCAATAGAGCACATCAGCTACTACATCAACTACTGCCAGCCCGACCTGAGTGCCGTCGGATTGTCTCATTGATTAACCGATGACATCGCGCCATCATCGCCTTGAGTTGCTCGACCTCGGCCATCTCCGCCTGAACTTGCGCCATCTTTTGAAGATAGAGCTGGTGGGCAGCATCCTTGTAGGATATGCCCCACCGCTCCTGTGCTGCCTTGATTGATGCATGCAGCTCCGTGACTTGTGCCTTTGTGAGCAACTAATAATCATAGTTAGTGGCTGTTGTCTGTCGGTACACCGATGTCATACCAGGTTTGCCGGCACCTGGATATCATGTTCGCCAATGAAGGATGTATTCCCATGAACTGGGGGAAGCTACACCTCAATGAATTGAGTCAAACTGTCTTTCCCATCCACCGCTAACACCACATACCTTGTCATCGTTTGTTGTGTCCACTTCCATTGCAGCCTTGATCTTCTCCTTCTCATATTCATATTTGATAAGGTCAAGGAGGGCCCATGGAACCTCCATCCTTTCATTTGTACTTTCGTCTTGTAGGGCGAATGTCGATTGGGCTCGGACAGTGTTGTCGTTGTTCTGCATATTGGTGGTAGTGGTGGTCGATGAAGAGCCGATAACGATTCGGCTGATCATCAATATCACGTGACTGTGAGTGAAGTGATCTTGTGATCCACAAATGGTTCATTTGTCACGTCAGCAACTTTTCTTCAACTTCACTTCACTTCGCACCAGCACGCTCAGCTGACTCCACGTCCCTTCAATCTAAATCTAAAACCATGTCCGCCATCATCACATACAATATCTCATCCCAACAGGCCATCACCGCCACATTCACCAAGCTGCAGCAGCAGCTGCTTGCCCAGGTCGCTGCTGGCTCAGGCCTAACTTGGTTCATGGACAACCAAAAGGAAATGGTAAGTGTATTTTCTGTGGCACCTGCATGACTGACAGAGCGACGGCCATCATTACAGTATGCATTCGCCAAAAGGGCATCAAACCGAAAGTTCAAAAAGGAGATAGAGGCCAAGTGGCTCATCACCAGGACACTAAGCACGTTGAAGGAGAAGTCGGACAAATTGATAAAGGAGTTTTTTGATAATCCACGCACAAAGACGGCCTGCACCGTCGCCGAGGCCGCCCAGGAGCTAAGGAAGCAGGAGCAGTCAGAAGGTGGGCAAGTTGATCAGTCTGGTGTGGAAAGCTGAAAGAAAGGCGAGCGGGTAGCCGAGGCTGAGGACGCGATGGAGGTTGATGGCACAGGGCCATCAGGGATGCCGAAGGCACCAGTGCCCAAGGAGAAAGTGCCGACTGCTCCGAAGCGATGCAACGTGGAGGATCATGAGGGGCGAAAAGTGGTTCGGGGACAAGGTGGGGTTCAATTGAAGCCGAGGGGGCCGCGACGATCGCCGACGGTCGATGAAGAAGAGATGAAGGTCGTAAAAAAGGAGGAATTCGATGCGCTCATCAGACTGAGGATCAAGACATTGGATGAGGCGATGAGGCGACAGATGGAGAAGGGCAAGGGGAAGGCCATGGACTTGGCCGCATTGGGGGCGGGGAAGGCTATGGATGAGATAATGGTGCGTAAGATTGTCGCACCAAAGAAGCATGCCACCGCCAAGTCAAAGTTGATGGTTGGTTCGGAGACCGATGAGGCGGGCCACCGCTTGCTGTACTCCTAGACCCTTATACCCGGATAGATCCAGGCTGAGCCTTGACAGAAATTGGGGCTATAACCACAGGTCGCAATTGACCCTAGACATGGTAATAACTGCTGTGCACCTTATATAGACATACAGCATGCACAGGCGACCCCCATCTACCTTCAATGATCCCACGCATTGGTTTTAAATGCTGGGTCCTTCCATATTAGAAGGTATAGTCATATCATTACTCAAGCGTCTAATTTATATTCCAGCGCCTGTTGTTTAACCTAAACGGCACATGGCAAACTCATTAAACTATGATCATTATACTACACTACAAAAAAACATATGGGGCTGACAAAACATACAGAAGAAAACATACGGAAGAAAGCGGGGAGAAAATGGTAAACAGTGGTCCTCAATCTAAGTCCATGGGGGTACTCGAGCCCTCTGCAGACATGGTAGGGGACGAAACGGCTGGATCATTGTCAGGCGGCGGTGGGAGCGTTGGTTCACCGGTAGAATCGGCCCTTGGATGCTTGGATGCGGGTTGTTGCTGGCTGTGAATGGGGTGAATTCGGTAGCACCATTAGAGGCCGGCTAGGTGTCGTCATCTTCTTCAGACTTGTTGTCGTGGCCCTCAATGGCTCCAGAGAGCGTGATCACGGCGATAGGCTTTGTCTGTAGCCGTTTGCGTAGTGGCTGTTCCCATAGGTATGTGAAATGGTCTTTAAGCGTGACGTACACGGCTGCCTGGCGTTTTGCATAGGCCTCCGCACCTTCGAGAGTTGCCAAATCGGACCCAGGCACTGGTTGCGTAGTTTGGGACCACCACTCAGCTCATGCCTGCAGCGATACACGAGTACGCCACATTTCTTCTCGGAGCAGGGCAACTTCTTCTTGCCAACGCTGGAAACGTGCTCATGCCTTGGCCCACTCAACTCGAACCACTGGGAGCAAGCATTAGCATGGCCAACAAGAAGATGGATAACACTCACCATCACTAATATCGCTGGTTTCCAGATCCTCGTCGTCCGGCAGGGCAGCCCCAGCGGCCCATACCCATGAGGTATGTTTATACCCCTCCCCGAGCCTCAACTCAATCTCCTTCATCTTCTTTTTGCTTTTCCGATGTCCATCGGGACCATATGCGTCGTCAGGGTCGTCAATGTCAAAGGTGGCTGGCGGACAAAGATCTTCTTCCGAGAGGGGGCGAAGTGTTGACTCCCAGTCACCAGTACCCTGGAGCCTAACGAGGGCTCGATGTGCATCTCGGTACTGCGCAGCCTTCAGCTGGATCTTCTCATCAAGGCGATCCAGCGATGCGCGGGCTCTGGTACTTGGCCGCTGGCCTCGGACATTGCGATTCTTGTATATGATATATTGAGCCTTTCCTCGCTGGAGCGAACGGATGCTATCGAGGGCATCGTGGCACTGTGCTTCCCGAAGACAATCCTCTTTCTCCACAAGTGCTGAGGAACATGTCGCTCGCTGGTTTGTATCGAGTAATGATGGAAGCCAGACAGGCTCGTCTTCAATGTCACGTTGGCTTGGTTCATCTTCGGAGTCGTCATCGAGTGCCACTAGAATTGGCATGTAAGTACGCTGTGCAGTGCGGATCCGGGTGAGGGAACGCTGAATGGTAAGGCGACATTTTTGAAGGTCTTCCGCTTGTGCTGGGGTCATGTCTAGCTGATTGCGAGCATTGCAAACCTTCCGCCTGGCGAGCATTGGTTAGTTGAAACTGGGAATTTCGAGCTCAAAGCACTCACTGAGCATCTTCTATATCCATTGACATGGTAAGAAATGTTGTTGGTGTCGTCTTGTGTGCCAACAGAACCTTCCGTTCCTCTTCTATCAACTCCAAGCGAACGTCCTTCTGTGACTTCGCTTCATTGGCGGCGTGTCAGTCAATTGAAAATACAAAAGTACATCGAGCTTACCTGAGTGTCACTTAGCAACTTCATACGGGTTCGGCTTCGTCTTGTCAATTTCCCAATCCATCACCATTCTGGTCCACCCCTCGATAATCCCCTTGTCGCGGACCTCAATAGACGAGGTGAATTCCTGAAATAGTATTGTTTGTCGTGAGCTCTCGGCGATCGCAACCCAGAGTCTGCGGTGCAAAGTATCTCCTAGAATGATGTTAGTATCACGTTGAGGGTGTATGCTGAAAGCACGCACCAAGACCTGCTAGCTTTCGCCAATTGTGATGGGCAATGTGGTCATCTAAGGTATCGTGACGACCCCCGGGACCCATCTCTTTGGTGCTGTTGGTGACTGGGTTGAGCGCTGCCCAATCACATTTAATTCCTTCCCCGTCTGTCCAGCCCACCCCTGGCATTAGGTTGAGCGAGTGAGGGGTTTGGCACTCCTGTTTATGCGCCGGACAGTGACACTTCGGAATCGCAAAGTATGGTGCCAGGCCTTCCGGGAGTCTCATCGCCTCGGGTAAAGCAGCCATCCGGTCCTTGAAATGGATCTTGTATTGGCAGGCGATGTCATAGATTATGTAGAGCACAAAAAGGGAGAACGAGTTGATGGCGCTGAGTAGAATCCAGTCCATATTGCAGTATCTGGCACCTTAGTGATCAGGCATTCGGTCAGTGTGATGCTCAAATGACTAGGCAACATACCTTTCTCCCTTTTGTAGGTCTCCAATCCCCAAAGGCCTGACCATCTCGTGTCGAGAGCAAACACACATACCGACCCCCGTCGCTCTCATTCCAGCTGAAAACTTGGACTCAGCGGCTGCCAGGGTTTTGAAGCCACTGCAATTACTTGTCTAAAACCTGCGGGTCAGTCCAGCTGAGCTACTGGAGAGGTATTGCCACGTACGTCTTTCTGCTCTGAGTATTTCTTCAGATGTGTGGAATATGCCGTAGGCTCGACAAAGTACGCTAGACCTGTAACAAGGCCAGGATTGGCTTCATCGGAGGAGCGTAAACGATTTTTCAGGCGAAAATTGGCGTTCAGGGAGACAAGAAGGCTGTAGAGGTGTCTGACGACTGTCAGATGTTTGTCCATGCTTGGCATATGATTGTTTTCCCACTCACCTCTTTTCTGAGATCGCCGCTTGCCATCCCTCCGGCAAGTTGACACCGGGCTCTGGACATGCTGGACACTTCAGAGCAAGCTGTCCTTTGCCCGTATCAGCCATCAGTCCTTCGACGCTCCCTCTCCCCCCACGTTTGAACATTCTCTCGGTTCGGAATTGGCGTACCATGAGGAAGAACGACTTGTATCTGGTCTGAACGATCAAGAGAGCTAATTAGCTACCGATAACAAGGATGGACTTGAAACTCGCATTTGGTATGTTTATGCCGCGATTGTCTGTCATCCGCTCTAGGGACTGATAGTATTCCCAGCACGATATCTTGCCTGAGAGCGTCAAGACTTGGTATGTTTTCAATACCTCTACTGTCGCACAAGTTCACGGATAATGAACACTTGCAGGCCACCATTTGGCGCAAAGGATTTGTATGCGATGGCTCACGTGCTGTTCACAATTGCAGAACCGAACATTCACCATATGAACTCCGTTGTTATGGATCACAGTGAAGGATTTATGGCCAGGCTCTGGGTTAACGCATTCAAGGTCAAGAGGGTGCCCAAGTTGTATACTCAGGCCCAAGTCGGCCATTGAGACATGTTCGTAGTAAGCCCCACTCCACCGCTGGTCGCAATTCAGCATAGGTAAAAAAATAGTTCACACACTCTCACCTTAGCACAGTGCAGCGGCATGCAGATGTGTCGGGATAGAAAGCAGCTGTGGCATTCTAGCAGACCCTCAAAGCACTTGTCACAGGTGTACTCAGGCGCTTCATCAATTCCGCAAGTAGGGCAAGCTTGCAGGGCAGCCGCGTCTCCACGTCCTTCTAGGCGAAGTCTCTCCATAAGATACTCCTGGCTGTACAGCCTCCATTCATGCATTGGCATGTCCTGCGCAAGGGTCAGTGGTGTTCTGTTGCATAGCCGACTATTCTTACTGATACGGCGTAACGCTTTCTAACGACTCCGGCATCAACATGTTCACGCGATACTCCTCCCCCATATTCCCCTCCACCGTCGAAATTCTCGGACGGGTTCCAATCAAAGGCTGTCAGCTTCACCTCACCTTGGGTGTGCAGAATGCGAGGCATCTCTTTGGCACGCCGAAGGTTGTCTGAGACGGTAACGGTCCTCGCATGGATGCTACCCTTCAGCGGCCCCGTTTTATCTCTTGCACTGCTAAGTCGAAACTTCTGTCGGGGTTTCCCATTTGTCGGTGGCGCACCTTTTCGAGTGCCCATTTTTTCGCGATTTTTGACTGGGTGAGCTGCACATGCCGCATTTACGCATCTACAAACTAGTTGATGGCACAATAACCTTTCTCCCAGGTATGTTGTCTCCTATGAAGCTCGTGTTGCATGGCAAATACCGCTAGTATAACAGCCTATGTATGTAGCTAGAGTATGAACTACATGTTTTGAAACATCAATTTGCGCTGTTCGTATGCCTCCGAAAGCTCATTGACACTACTGAGTGTGTATTCGAGCATGTCCTCCAATATCATAATGGTGTTTCGCACCCTTCGACAGAATCTTTGGCCAGCCTCGAACTCTGGCACACAGCCCTCCTTCTCCCAGATCCTCTGAGTTTCCACCTGTGCCTTTTGTGCCAGAATTTCAAGTATGTCGAGCTCCCTGTCAATGGTGGTTGCAGCGTTATCAACCATGGCCTCTGTGTATATCCGTGCGGCATATTCGGCCTCTGATGGGCGCATTATTTCACGATGCTTGTGGTCTAGATCATGGAGGGCTGAAGAAACATTGTGGGTATTAGATGCCCTATTGTAGATAGCGTGAATATACATTCCTAGTTGTAAGTCAACAACATACTTTTTTGTGATACGGGCCAGCTTCCCTGAATGGTCCTTCGCAATGTTCACGACTCTGCGAAGTGACTGCTTGCCGTTCAATCTTTTGTCTTCATGATATCTTTGTCGGCGCTGCTTGAGCACTGTCTCCCGATGCCTGAATGCACGATAAGCAATTGCCAGAGTGAAACAAGAACTGCTGTACCTCTCATAGTGGCGTTTTCGATCAGCTCGAATGGCATCTAGATGACTCTCCTCTGTGGTATACTTGCGAGGACGACCCATCTGGAATTGAGGATAGGGAGGGACAAGACGGCACAAGGAAAAGGTGTGTAACTGGGAGCCTGGTTCGAACTTGTAGTTTAAAGTTTACTCAAAATGGTGCCAACGTTTCGTCGAATAAAAACTCAAATCTGCAAAGATTGAATCATTCCCAGGTATCTACTGTCCCGATGGTCATGATAAGTCAGCACGATATACAAGCAATAGTTCCACATCAACATATGTTGAATACAAGCTAAGATCGCGCGTAGATGGCCCCGTAGGGACCCAATACCAGCCTGCACATCTTCTGCCTCTGCTCACCACCCTTCTCCAGCCAAAGACTGACAATCAAGTGTGATGCCTCACTAACCGCCTGATTCCATGATTCGGCGGTTGGATCTTCCAACCAGTTCCCCTCGCCGTCAAATTGCGAATGGACAATGTCGCCCCACCAGCGGAGACTGCCGACGACGCTGAGGAAGCCATTGGCACTGGGGCAATCGAGGTGCGCAAAGCTGCCAGCAATGTTCGAGGGCTGGAGTGGATTCAGAAGAGAGTTGGAGTCGGCACTGTTGATAGGACCTTGCATTGTGGACAGTTTGCGCCATTCTGGCTGGAGAGTGTGCCACCAACGCCACCACGAGGCCTCATATGCGAGTATATCCGATACCGCAGGACTACGAACTCTGGCATTCTTAATCCATAGGCCGATTTCTGAAGGACGGCAGCTATCTACATTGGGTAAAGCTGCCTTCTGGTTTTCAAAACGGTTATCAGCTTCGAGATTGACCAGGGCGTGCAGTATACATGCCCATGATGTTCCAAGATGCTCGCTTTCATGCAGCAAGTAACTATAAGCGGGCAGAAACCACTTCGGCCAGGTCTTGCTAGCTGGCGGCGCCGAGGGAATGGCACTGACGCCGCAAGCCTTTGGACCATGATGTGCTGTGGGCTCATCTGCCCGCACTCCCTCGTGAGCTGGACTAGGCGGAGGAGTTGGAGTCTTGGCAGATGGATCGTCCGTATCTGTCTCAGGAGGTAGGGATATGGGAGTCTTGGCGGATGGATCGTCCATATCTGTCTCGGGAGGTAGGGATATGGGGGTGATTGGGCGGCTGGATTCTTCGCCAATGGTGCCGCATGTCTGATCCTCGTCCACGTGTTCGGCACCTTCTTGCGAAGGTTCGTCTGCGTCTTCTTGTGCGGGTTCCTCAGAGCCCTGATGACGGCGGAGGCGGCGTAATGAGGATCTACCGTCTTGATCCAAGGCACGGACCTTTTTCTTTTTCGGTCGTCGATCGAGTGGATGCCTCTTGAAAACGACGCGGCTATCTGGTTGGGTATCGTCTTCGGAGGGGGTAGATTGTGCGGTACTCTCGCTGTCGTCGCCCGCTCGTCGACGTTTGCTCTTTACACGCTTGGTAGCCTTTGAAGATGTCTTGGAGACAGCAGCATCCCGGGGTTCTTTAGATGAAAGCGAGCTTTGGTCTGGGTCTGTCATTTCGTGAGCTGGTTGGAGAACCGTAACCTGTTTGGCTGGTAGTGGAGTGGTTCCCGGAATGGCAGCCGCCTCACATTCCTCAGGGCCTTGGAAACCTTAATGACGCCCAGTAGACAACAATAGAGAGGCAGACTTACTATAGCAAGTTTGTAGAAATGCCGTGAATAAATCTGTAACCTTTCCAAAGTCGACGGTACAAGCTTCATCCCATCGTTGAGGAATCGGGGCTTTATTCGTGCCTATGTGCAGGCTAGGGAGCGTTAGGTCAGCAGCGTGGAAGGTGCATCAACAGGTCACTCACCTCAAGACGTTCAATTGTCCTCCGTGAGCTGGTTCGGGGCCACCGATCAGAAGGGAGAGGTGCATGCCCAGAACAGCGGAGACTTTGGTCAAAAGTGGGCCGAAAAAGTCAGCTACCCTGTCAAGCAAACTATTTGAAGTTAATCACGGTTCTGAAACAGGTGAAGTACTCACTCTTGACGTTCTAACAGAGTCAATTGGAGTTCCTTCCCCTCTCGTTCACGAATGCTTTCCTTCTCGGCCTGCTGTAAGGCCAAGCCGGCTTGGGTGTATTCGTCTTGAACCACTGGAGGTAGTAACAAGAACCTAGCCTTCACATATTTAGCCCATTCTGCCGCTCGGTCGCCCTCATTGATCCCACTGGAGTTGAACCACTTCTCGAAATCAGCCTTCATAGTGCCTTCATATTGAGCTTTCGAAAACATTTGGTCCCCCGTTCGAAGTCATGTTGGCTTGTTATCCATCCCAATGAACTGGTTGAGGAGCATAGCGAAGGGGTCGGTTCCAGCATTGTTGGTACTGATACGATGCACGCTTGATATACGGTAGTCTAGCCATGACTGGATAGACTGGAAATATGTTAGCAGCAACAAATGTCTTCATTAATCACCTAAAACTCACCGCAGTCATTTTCTTGATAATCTCACCTTTGAGCTTCTTCTCTTCAGCTGTCACTGGTTCGCGCGCGTAAGGATCTGGGGTTTGGTTGCTCGGTTCATCGGTTACAGGAAGGCGCCAGGGGTACTTGGTAAAATACTCGTTGACCATTCCCGCAAGAATGTCCCCCTTACAAGAGCGCCAATTCAACAAAGCTTCTTTCCAAGGTTGTATCTGCGCTGTTAGCCATGTCAGGCAAGTTCCCTTTGCCCACCCACGTTGGAGGGTGGGAACCTTTGGACTAATATGGTGATTGAGCGCCTGCCGGATCAATGTGTAATTATGACTTACAGCGGAAGTTCACTACCACCAGCATCGGTATTCGTTGTGTCCGGTTGGTCCCCGGTGTTCGTCGTATCTGTCACGTTTGTTGACATCGAAGTTGGGGTGTAGTGAGCTGATTCTGGTGAGCTTTTATCTCTTTCAACAAGCTCTCTACCACGCACCTTCCAGCACCCTGTACGACAAAACATACTCCTACAATACGGCGGTCTATAACACGGTGGAGGGCGTGATAACTTTGCAATATCATCTTGAAGCTTGGGAAGCCCCAAAATGGGCAATTGGGCGCCTCATGTATGTGGTTGTCCATCTAACTTTTGCACCTGACCATTCTTTGCTTCACGAAGCTCGCCGATGGAAGCCTCCCCCTCGATGAAAGCCTACTCAACTACAGCATGGTCTTACCCTGTACGCAGGAGCCCTCGCAATGCTCTACTTATCATCACGAATCCCCCACCCCTTCAGTCTACGCCCTTCGCTTACTTTCGCCCTTCCAAGATGACTCAATCAAAACCAGTTGGAAACGAGCATGCCAGTGGTGACGACATGGCTGGTGAGTACTAGTCCCAGATACTGAGGAGCCTCGCAAGCTGATGCTGCCTCCCAGCTCTCTTAGCGCAGCTCTCCGGATTGTCCCTTTCCCCAGACCAGGCTCGCACTTTGGCTGGGGCGCTGACGTTGTTGGCCAATAGTGCACCATCTGCCCCCTCCCCCACCTCTGGCACCTCTCCCATGCAGGGAGGCCCACCTGCCACGTTGGTGGCGGCGCCAGGTCTTTCGGCTTCAGCAGCATGTCGATTGACGGCATCTGCTCCGGTTGTCCAACCCGTCTCGCCTCCTGCCATCGCCATCACCCACGCCCCCGTTACACAGCCCACGGCGCCCGCCGCCATTGCGCATGCCGTCATTGCTCATTCCGCCGTCGCCCAGCCTATTGTGCCTCCCGCCGCCGTTCACACCCCCCGTCGCTCAGCCCGCAGTACCTCCCGCCGTTGTTGACACCCCCTACACCCCGACTCCTGCATCTCCGAGATACCACTTGCCGCAACCTGGTTCTCCGGGGCCGTACTACGTCATCACCCGTGGATGCCAGGTTGGGATCTTTACCAACTGGACTGCCACCGCTCCCCTTGTCATTAGAGTGCCGGGAGCCGTCTTTGAGAGTGTCCATTCTCTCGCTTTTGCACGGGAAATGATGGAGGAAGCTCTGGATGACGGCATCGTCGGTGTCATTGACATTGAATACACCCGTCGTCCTCGCATGCGTAGGCGTAGGTAGAATAGCGTAACATGGTGCCCGTCAAATTTCCGGGGGGAAGCAAAAAGGAGGGGGCGCCCATCAGATCCAGATCCGGAAAGCAAACAAACAGAAGGGGAAAGAAAGGGCGCATCAAATCCAGCAATGGAAAAGACCGACAGGTTCTGATTAGAACATGGGAACACCATAACAAGCAATATTCAATTCCAACGCAATATTCAATCCCGACGCAGGCACAATATAATAAATCAATATCTACTGGACATCATGTGATCTCATAGCTGAGACCTGTGGTTATAGCCACAGTTTGTGTCTTAGGAGCACCTGGATCTAACCAGTTTATTAGGGTCTAGTATTACAGCTAAGGCTGGGCGGGCAAAGGTGGGTGACCAGTAGCCGGCCCAAGCAAGGTAAGTGCTGCACATATAACCGCCTATGATGCTGACTGAGCAGCAGCCCCGCCGACGGCCTGAGCCCTCAAGCGATGAGGGCGAGGAGTTCCCGGAGCCAAGCGATGATGACAAAGAAAGCGAGTCTGGCAAACGACAGAATCCTTGTCAGCAGGCGAAATCCAGAAAGGGTTCCATGGCCCTGCCGAAGGTCGAGATAGTCGAGCGAAACATGCGTGGAATGACATGCTTGCCGTCGCTTGGGCCGACCAACAGTGAGTTTGAACCAGGATGTCGCCAGTGCACGAAGGCGGACGTCCCATGTGAGTGCCTGGCGAGGAACCCGGTCGGCTCGTGCCAAAGGTGCCGACAAAAGAAGGTGCGGTGTGAACGAGTGCGGGAGCTCGACGACCCAAACAGCCTCATCTCGCAAATGCGCAGACAGAGGGACGAGGTCGCACCGGTGCCGGCCGAGTGGCAAGCCTTCATGCAGGAGACAAATCGGCGGATGGACGACATGGCCCGACAAATAGGCGAGTTGGGCCGAGAGGTAAACAAGAGGTTGGAGTCGAACTCCAACAAGTTAGACAGTGTGGATCGGGGACTCAAGCTGGTCCTCGACATGCTCGGTCGAAACGGCTTGGCCGACGCGGAAGGCTCGGTCGAGCAAAGGAGCGAGCCGGCGTATCAGGCAGCGGGCTCAACAGACAAGAGAACATTGGTCGGTGAATGGGCACAATGCCATTCCAATACACCTATCGCCCCCATTGTCGCAGAGCCTGCAGAGCCTGCCCCCCCAGCACCCGCATCGCTTCCTCTGCCGCTCCCCGACATGCCCCCACCCCCACCCACCGTTGCGCCTCCCTGCACCCCTCTGCCGGCATCACATTGTCCATTATCCCTGTCACAAGCCCCCGCATCCCCTTCGACGCTGCCACCGCATTCACCATCTCTGACGCATTCTCCGTCATTGCCGCATGAGTTGCTGACAGCATCTTCGGTTCCAGCACCATCACAGACACGAGCCGCGAGCGAGGACGTGAATATGGATCTTGCCTCGTCGCCTGCCACAGCTGCACCAATTGTCACGGTGCAAGAGCCAACACCACATTCCAACACCGCCCTTGCAAACCTAAGCCATGCACTTGCTCAGCTTCAAGTGCCTCCCCCGCAAATGACAAGAGCACGGTCAGCAACACTGACAGAGACCGTTCATCGGTCAACTCGCTCGATGTCTCGGACTCCTGTGCCGGATGATAGCAAGGCAGCCAAGCGAAAGGCTACCAGCAGTGCGGTGACTAACACAAAGCGCTTGAAGAAGTAGATAGAATGCAGACTTTTTATTCTAATATCATTTTTTTTTGTTCTAATATAATATGTTTGTGGTTCTAATATAATACATCTTTGGTCGCTTGGAATTTGCATCAGAAAGATTAGAGATTAAGTGCCTGATTTGACTTCTTGGACTGCCGCTTGCTGCCCTCGGCTGCCCGATACCGCTCTGCATCGTGTGCAAGCCTCTCTTCCTCTGTCACTCTCTTCCTTGCGGTTGCACTCGGCTGGGTCGTAAGTGTATTGGTATGCTGCGCAGTGTTGATCGCACGCGCCTTGGACCAATCTGTAACTTGGCCGGCCGTGTTTAAATGTACTGGTGGATATTGTAGCTCTGGATCATTTGCTTCTTCTGTGGCTGGGCGTTGAAGTCTGTGAGGCTTCGGTCGAATAGCAATCGGCTTGGAGGCGAGTGATGCCGATACATCGGCTTTTGCTCCCTTCAATCATTTTTTTGCCAGGCTTTGTCTTTCCTCCTTTCTTAATCTTCCTCGGAGGAGACGCGGATGTGGGCGGGGGAGATTCGCTTTGCATCGGGATGCTCGGTGTGGGCGATCCTGAACGAGTCCCATTGTCACTGATAATTACATGCCTGGACGTGTGAGATAATCACGCCCTTCCCGGTGGTGGCACATTGGGTAGCATGTCACTCGCCTCGCTTCCCGCGCAGACAGACCGATCACCTGTCGATGGTTGTGCTGGACTACTACTGTTTACAACCGTCGTTGACTGATCACTTGTAATGATCTTCGTTGCCTTGACCTTCCATCAGATAGGTGCCAGGGTTGTGACCGGTCAAGTGCATACCAACTGGTCGGCACTGTACCTTGCTGGCATCATCTGCTTCTCCTTCGTGTTGTAATATGCCCTGAACTTGAACGGTCGATCTGTCTCCTGCTTAGCAAGCAGTATGTCGTACCACTCGTTTGCCAGTTCCACCACCATGTTATGTGGTTGCCCGAACTTGAACATCGGGGCAGTTGGCAGATAGTCGGCCGCGACCGCTTCTTCACAATGCTGACTTAGCACTGTCCATGGCACCTTTGTGTCATGTCGGCCTGAAGTGAGGACTATCGGCAGCATCGGTGTCAGCCGCCAATTGCTAAAGATGTTCCTACTCACAGTAATGGGCATTGAGAAAGAGTCACAGTGTTTGCTTGACAATTTTTGAATGTACAGGCACATTGCCGACGAAATGCGATGGTAGTATCAGTGTACCATCGGCATTTTTGGACAGTTGGATTTGGCTGTCCAACGCATCGACCGGGATATCGTTGTCCACAGCGGTGGGATCATCTGCCTTTCCAAACCTCTTTTTGTTCAGCACCACCACTTGTTGTGTAAAGTGGTACCAGACTTGGTCCTCGAGTCGCTTGTCTTTGATTAAATTGTCCTTAAAGATAAGCCGACCTGCGTCTGCACTAGCCGAAGGTTAGATCGATGTTGAAGGGATGGGATCTGAAACACAGTACCTAGTGAACTTTGGGTTTCCTTTGGGGTCCAAGAACATGGCGATACTGTATGTGAGCATTCCAAACCTCTTGAACATGTCGCGGCAATTTGCATCCAATGCCTTGAGTGCTCTGAGCATCGCATATCTATTCAAAGTCAATGCTGGTCGTTCCGCGGTCAATGCCGTCGGTCGCTTACTGTCGTCGCACTGGCTCAGAATTCCTTTCCACCTGGAGCTTTGCTATCTCGTTCTTCACCACATCGTGTTCCAATGGTTCCATGGCAAAGTAAATCTGCTACATCGCCATGCTTCGGTATCCAAGTGAATTTCGCTTTGTGGCCGCTGTCCGTATCCTGGCCTCAACATCCACCCAGTCAGGTTCCTCCTCTTGCACCATCTCACCAATGTTTTCGGTCAGCGAACGACCCTCTGTGTAAGCCGATTTCGCCCTTTCTAATTCACCGAGCACAGCGGCCTCCAAGTATTGATTAGCATACTCCTCAATGCACTTCTTGTAAGTGTCCATTCTTGGTAGTACCATTCGGTAGCCGATGCGGAGCAGCTGACCACCATCTTCGGTGACCTTTTTGCAATGTCTTTTGGCCCGCCAGTTATTTCTAACCCATACAAGGAGTTCCTAGTGTGCAAGGGGTGAGATTTAGATACCCATCTGATTGACGATAACCATGACATTCACCCCCTCCCTCTGTTTTTTCTCTTCTGGACTGAAACCCTTCTTCTTCTCCGCATCTGTCTTCATTTGTGTAATCCAGTAATTAAACAGTTCTGCAGCCGCGACGGCAAAAGCTGTCTTGCGCTCTGAGGTTGTCTTCGCAGCGAGGTAGCCTGGCTTCCACAATTTCAGAACTGCTCTCTCCCCTTGATTGTATTTCGCTAGTTGCATGACTGTTGCCATTGTGAAAGTGGGTGAAAGTCAGGGTGATGAATACCCACACTTCCCATCTTTATACATGCGTTCACAGTGAGGGACATCATGGGACCATGCCCTGACCGCGAGGTGTGCCACCATGCATCGCAGCTGTCACTTATTACACATGTGAATGTTACAAGAAGGTTGCTTGCTCCCCAACAACAGTATGCCTCCCAGAAAGCGACAACGAGTGTTGGATCTTGACCATCCGAGGCTTTCTCAGTCCACTTGGGCAACAACTCAATTCAAGACTGATTCGGTTGATGGCACTGAGCATGAATACACCGCTTATGATCATGTCCCACACCAGGATAGTGGAATTCAGTTTGCCACAAATGCACCGATTGTTGTCCCCGACAGGACCACACCAATGGTACTTGACCAGGAATACACGGAGAATGAACAAATTGCAGTATCTGCTGTGTCGAAGACGAAGGTGAGCATATTAATTCATGCACTATTGCCAAAGCTAGACAAAGAGAATTGCAATAGAGCCAACAAGACTATTTGGAGGAATTTGTTGCGCGTGCCAGCATTGTGATGAATGCTTTGATGGAGCATGAGGCCTTGATTAGCACGCGCTGTGCATGCAAGTGCAGAAGAGCAAGTTGGCAATGCAAGGAATGTCATCAGAGAACAATGTTTTGTTGTGAATGTATGCAGAATGCACACCTAGAAATGCCCTTTCATCAGATCCAGAAATGGACTGGCCAATACTTTCATCCAGGTAGCCTCTGGGAGGTTGGTGTGTGCGTGATTGTCAATCATGGTAACACCAATCAGCGATGTGAATGGCTGAAGCACAAAGCGGATGAACAAATAAGGTTGCAAGCCACATGCGATAGTCAGGATGAAGGGGAGGATGAAGTTGAAGAAGTGGAAGATACATACCGAGACCGGCAAGCGGACGCTGACATTACCATCGAGCAGCACAATGGTGGGGTGGAGAAGCGCTTTGACATTGATGAAATCATTGAAGAGCTTGAGAAAGAGGAAGCCAGGCATGCACACGGTGTCATACTTCAAATTGGAATTTGAAGTAAGTGACATGAATATTGTGGTTTTGTAGCTATTTCATATGCTACTATGAATATTGGTGTTTTGTAGCTATTTCATATGCTACTATAAAACCAAGACACATTTTGGCAAGTTGAATCAAATCAAATGGACCTCCCATTATGATATAGACATTATTTCTTTCTTTCCCCTATTCCCCTATCAACTCCTGGGACCCCTAATTATTATTCTAACATTCTGCTCAAGTTAAATAACTTCATATAATCTATGATGTCATAGGAATTTGAAGAATAAGCTAGAATGTATAGATTAGACCCCAATAGGCAGTGAGTCATCATTTATTAGGCTTGGCTATTACAAATCAAAGATCTACTCTGCCAAAAGTATGAGTCATATGACAATATGAGTCATATGATAATATGAGTCATATGGCAATATGAGTCATATGACAATATGAGTCATATGATAATATGAGTCATATGACAATATGAGTCATATGATAATATGAGTCATATGACAATATGAGTCATATGATAATATGAGTCATATGACAATATGAGTCATATGATAATATGAGTCATATAGAGTCATTTAGCATAGCCTTGAGATGTTTGGCACTGCACAGCCTCCCTTCCCTTGTAGTCTATATAAACCCCCAAATTGTAGTAGATAGAAATCATGAAATTTGAAGAATTGTAGAATTCTACTTTCATTCCCTTCCCCTTCCTCCATTCCTCATCCTCTTCCCTCCATTCCTTTTGCAGTACCTACTTTTTATTAAGTAGAATATTACTGTTAGGTTACATAGTAAAGAATAGACTTGATTAGTTGATAATTGAGTACTTTTGACCTGTGAAACCCTTGCTAGAGAAATAAGATTAAGTGTCTTGTGTACACCTCTAAGTCTTTATACTTTAGTGATTGCTCCCCAGTTTATATTGATTTCGTATAGACCGTTGCTGGCTAAGCATTAGACTATAGAATGATTCTATAGGTGTTTAGTAAATATTGGAAGTGATCTAGCAGAAACGTCTGATCTAGAGCTTCAATCAGTTGAATTGTCATATTGCAGTTTTGTATTATTGGAGCCATTGCTAGTATACTCAGTCAGGATTATCCTTCATCTCAGTATTACTTGTCCCAGTCAGTTTACTATTTGTTTGTGTCTACCTACATATTATTCACTTGTTGAGTAGTCTGTATTGTTGTGTTGGGAAGTTTATCTTAACTTCTTGTTCTTACCTCCGATCATTTTCCCCTTTTCACTCCTATTTCCCCTATTTGTACTACTTCATAGTATAATCCCCCCCAAAAGCCATCACTATCGATAACACACCTCTAGCCTGCAACAACTTGGGTGACTGTCCGATCTATCTAGACTGATCCAACTACATCCAAAGCATTTAGTGAAAACCCCACTGAGTGTGACAACGGTGGAGAAGAGGACCTGGATGGCGCCAACGAGGAGGACGAGGGGAAGGCCGGTCTTCCCGAGGCACCGATTGACCACCCGATCACTCCCAGTATGGATCCTGACCAAAATCCATATGTTTTATTCGTGCACACGAATGGTCTTCACTTGTTGCCATACATACAATGTGGATGTGGGGGCCCGCAAGAGAGGATTGCTGGTGCTGTACAGATGCGACTGATGCCGGCAAGCTTCACCATATTCAAGACTATGTTCACCTTTGACATTCTGGAGGACTTCTGCTTGGCCAATCTGGAGTGTAAGACATCGGCATACCAATACTATCAGCTACTACGGCGAAAGACTGAGCCCTTGGCACCTCAGGTGGTTGTTGAGCAATATGTGGAACTCCGGCGCTTGTCTTGATGCTGGCAATGGCTGAAGAAACTGAAATGGGGCAGTCGGAACAAGATGCAAGAGAGCGATGGCAACACCATCAGCGAAGTTTGCACAGCCAAGCTTGCACCGTTTTGTCCATGTTGTCTGCAACCAGGTGTGAACCTACCTGACAACTGGAAAGAAGATGAAAACAAGTGCGTAATGTGGTTAGCTTCAGAATCCTGATTCCTCAGATTGTTGCGTAGGTGGGTGTACCGCCGAACGCTCATGGCCGACGGAAACTTCAAGGCTGACCATATCTGACAATCCACTGGAGACAAGGATGTATGGCTATCACCTGGGTCAAGCATGTTACCACATCGTGAAGAGTATACCGAGTTTTTGCAGGCAGCAGAGAATATCAAGACGGTGTGTAGCGGCTTGACTGCGGCACCAACCGTGACTAACCGAGAGACAGAAAGCACCTTGTGAGAACAGCTTTCGAGCGATAGAGAACACTCTCCTGTACGCCAAAACATGTAATATCAATGGCATTGTGGCGATTGCCTGCCCGTGGCACGGATGCTTCACCCCAGGCGGTGTCGCCGACCTCTACAGAAGTGAACAGCAGAAAAATGTCGACTGGGTGTTACTTCAGTCATTAAAGTACTCCAACATGGATCCAGAGCAGGGGCTTCTATTCTTCTATGACATTGCCTGTCAATACAGTGTCCATTTCCAGAGGCGGATCGGCCACCAGCTCCCCATCAGCCTTGACACGGACTTTGCGATAGGCCAATTCCACATCCATGGGCACAAAGAAAATTGCCTGTTTCGCTTCTCGTCTATGTTCATTCCACAATCTGGGGTCATCATAGGCAAGATTTTGGAATCGCTATGAGCGAATCTCAATGCAGTGACACCGGCAATGAGGACGGCCACACTCGCTCACCGAGCGGAAATGTTGGATGACCATATCTGTGATTCCAACCACAAGAAAGCATTGAACATTGGTGTGATCCATTTGCTGTGTCCTATGAATAAACGGATTAACTCCAGATGCAGTCAGAATGCTTTGTAAATGATATGTTCTTGCCGACAAGCGGGCAGCTGATGCAGAAGATACAAGGGATGAAATCGCAGAGCGTGTCGGTGCGAGAAACATCACAGCATGGACCAATGCCATTGTTGAAGCAGAGAACACTTGTTACATTGATTTATCCGTGATGGATATCTATGGGATGTCTGCAAGCTATGAAGACCATCTGGCGGTTCCTGCCGAGGATGAGCCGTTGAATGGCGAATACCAGTGGATACGAGAAGCAATAGAGGTCCAAGAGTTGCAGTAAGTTCAGTTCTGATTGTTACATTAATATTGCCCACTCATATTCGAATTGTCAAGATGGCACGTCCTATGCCGGGCTAAGCGTGCGTTGAAGAATGGCCGAGCAGATGAGGCAAGGCAAATCACTAACTTGTGGTGTCAGTGCTCACAAACCATTGATTCCTTGATCCCTTAGGAATATGTCCTCAGCACAATCAGTGCATCGGTTGCCCTGGGACACATTGTGATGCTGGGTTCAATTGTTCGGGCGCTTGCCAAAGGGCTCGAGGAGGATTTGATCACACCCGCATCATTCCAAGATTCCCGCAAACTTGGAAAGGCGCTGAATCTCGCGCAAATCAATCGTCTGAAACAAGCTAATCGACCATTAGCTCATAGTCATGCTTGGTGGGAAACATTGGCATCACGCTGAGCAGCCGAGGCAGACTGAAACTCACCTTCGCCCCACATTCTATCTGCAGCGACGATCATTCAATGTCTGGAGGCATGGGGAGAACAGCTATCAGAAAGTGAAGGCAAGAAAAATATCCCTTTGTACAAAGATGCAGATGCAGTACACCGCCCGCTCAGCTTACTGATCGTTCGGTACGCGGCACAAGCTGCCATTGCGATTACCTTGCTGCCTTGTGACCGATGTATCGAGCGGCTTGACATCATGATGCAGATGATGTCCACACTGGAGGTCGTGATGAATGACAGAATGATGGACATCGCAGCTCACAGGCAGGAGGCGGCTGCCCTCTTCAATATTTACGAAGCCGTAATTTACAAGGAAGCCGACAACATGGACGAGGCCAAGATGCAACAAACCGCCATGGAGCTGGATGCTGAGATACAGCGAATTTTGGATGACAACAAGCCGGCTCCTGAGCACGTGAACCGAAAGAAGGTGACGAAGGCCATGGAGGACCTTCGGTGGAAAAAATCACGCTCTCATTGACCTTATCAACAAGGTCGCTTGCCAGTCGCTCAAGGCGATCCCGAACTGGACGAACGCGTTTTGGAGCGAGGGACCTGACTTATCATTGGAAGAGGTATTCGCCGAGTTTCGCCCAGACTCTGATGTCGGCCCTTCGGAAACACATGATGGATACTTCAGGACCTTGCCATCTGGGTCCGAACGCTCAGGTGACACACTCGACCAGGCAGCGAAGATTCGCAATGCCCAATTCCCCCTCATTTACAACCTCCAGCCACTGATGCCAATTGAAACCAAAGATGATGGGGGTATACCCACATTACCTCAGCAAATCGTCCACATGATCAGCTTGCGTCAGTGTTCCGAACACCGAAACTCTCAGAGCCACAGGTATGATTCCTTTTTCTCTTTTCCATATATCTACTCATATACTCCTCACTGGGCTAAGGCAGAAATGACCGGCTTTGCAGCCCTTGACTGTGTGCAGTCATCCTTGCATCGGTCCGCGCCGACTATTCCTCGTCACAATTCACCAGAGTACGTCCCATCTGGCTCCAATACCCCGAAACCTCCCATAATACCTGTTGCGGACGTTCTGGAAAGCGACGATGACTCTTTCCAGAGCCTTGGAGGCACATCATCAAGCATCATAGGTAAGAAATTGGCCATCGGACAAGCATTGGCTCAGCCGTTAGCCAGTTCAGCCAGTGGCTCCGATGCCTCTCTTGGTGGTGAATCAGCCATGGAATATGAACATAACAAGTTGGTCGCAACTTCCGATGATGAGGCAAGCTTGGGTGGTGAGTCGACCGAGGACCCGAGTTCCACCGACGAGATCGCCGATGATCATCACACCTTGCTCGCAGCTTCCGACAATGAGGCGAGCTTGGGTGGTGAGTCGACCGAGGATCCAAGTTCTGACGATGAGATGGCCGATGATGAGAGTATGGAGGAAAATACCCTGGGTGTCGACTTATCCCGCCATCGTCAGCACACACCGCCTGCCGCGCGAGAGGCCAAAGATGATGAGGATGATGCAATGTCCCCTGGCGGCTATACAGACGATGAAGCCAACAACTTGCACGCATTCAGCATGGTGGAGATGCAAGCCAATATCTCCCATATTCCTTCATCTCCTGAGGTTGGTCGCAGGGGTTCACCCATTGATGAAGTGGATGACGCGTACTCGGAATACTCGGATGACTCCGATGGGGATGTCGACATTCCCGATGATGTTCAGGCATACCTACAGACCTCCCATACTCCGGGATTTCAATGTATGTTCGTTCCTTTGTTTCTTCATTTACATTGTCAACTCACCGCCCCTCCAAGTGCACTATCAACATGTCCACTTTGAACATATCCCAGATGCCAAGTTTGCCAATGATGTCTTGTGATTGAACAGTCGTCGTACATTGCTCTGTATTTATCCATTATTCTTGATGTAAATAATGACGCTTTGTTTGCATTTTGAATATATCATACTACAGTACATACCCGCTACTCACCTGCCGACAAATCAGCCTAACCTGCAAACCTTCGGCCTCTGCCTGAGGTCTGATGTTGAAATTATTTAGACTTGGTACTGTATACCACATGGTAGAACATGCCCCCTACTCATTGGCTAAAATACATTGGCAGGTACTGCAAAACTCGGACATACCCGCTACCCACCAGCTGAGTCCATCAGCTTGTTTCGCAAAACCTTGGTCTGCACCAGACATCCAATGTGTAGACATTCTGTCTAAATACGCACCGCCTTCACCCGAGTTTTACCGTACCTAGCTGCTCCTAGCCGGCTGTGCCGCTTTGGTCTGTGTATCATGCACTTCATCCATGAACATGCGAGCTACTCACCCACTAAGAGTTTCGGTCTGTTTCACAAATCCTTGGCCTCCATCGTACAGCCAATGTGGCGACGCTTTGCCTATGTGGGCTGGTGCTTTGGTCTGGGTATCATGATGTATAACAATACAGTACATGCACACTACCTACTACCTGAAAACATCAGCCTGTATCCCAAAACATCGGCCTGCACCAGACGTTGGATGTACCGATTCTTTGCTTATTTGGGCCAACTTCTTTACTGATGCATCATATACAGCATCCCAGTAGGTCTCGGCTACATGCTAGCTGAAACCATCAGCCGCAATGGCAAAGAATTGGCCTTCATCGGTAGCCCGATGTTGGACTGATTTGCTGACATTTTATCCCTGCTGCCTCATTGTACCTGTATAGGAATGATTGGAAACAACCTAGCCACCTCATTAACCGTTCCATAGCATTCTGCTGCATTGCCAGTCAATCCCTCGGGCCTTCCGATGTGCGAGCTGCTCCGCGCGGATGGTTGTTATTGCATACATTGTAGACTTACCATATTGGGCAATTTCCGCTGGGCTCCGTGCGGACTGTTCCTATCAATACAATGTATAACTCCGCTTTGATGTGTTTATTGATACATTGTAACTCCGCTATGTGGCCACTCGCTCGTTGATATATACGCAGGCTGTGAGCATCTATCCTTTCATTTCCTCTCATCTCATCACACATCTCTAACAAACCACATTCTAGGTCAATTGGACCTTCAGCTTCATCCTCGCGCGGCTCGTCCCCCCTGGTCTTGCGGACATCACGAAGACCTGCTTGATATTCGGCGTGTTCAACTTCGCGGGTACAGTCCACATCTTCTTCGTATTCCCCGAGACCAAGCAACACACCCTCGAAGAAGCAGAGGACATTTTCACGCAGTCGCCCGTCCTTCTGTCGGAAGAGCGGAGACGCAGTCCCCGATGCTTGCGGTTAGTGCCGAGAAGAGCACTGTATAAATAATGTCGATGATCTATTTGTCTTGTAACCCATGTTGTCAACTCGAAGCTTTCGCTCTGTTCTCGGCCGAAGACAGCAAGTCGCGCTCGAAGCTGCCTTCGCTGCGGAACTGGATACTGCAGAGAGTTCGAACACGGATTTGAATGACTTAATCGCAGTTAGCATTACAGGAGGATGCTAACTCAGCTGGACTCAAATACTACTTATGTGCTTCACACTTGCTCATCAGCGGCCCATTCTAATCTGCATGCACCCGGCTCCTGAACCTGTCCGTCTGATGCCACCAATCCAGCACCCCGATCGTTCCGAAATAGATCACGAATTTCTCGTGGTGGAGGTCGTGCTTCCGCGCCGCCCCTCCAAAGAAATCGTACCCCGAATGCACCGTTGCCGTCTCGAACAGCACGAACGCCATGAACAGCCAAAACGTCACCACATGCGCGCGGAAGAGCTGGGGCGGGAGGGTGATCGGTAGGATGTTCGCGAAGACGTGCTCGATGGGGTGCGCGTACTGCGCGGCGAGGGCTACGGGCGCGGTGAAGCGGTGGTGGAATTTGTGGATCCGCGGGTAGAGGCTCGGGATGTGGAGCAGGCGGTGGGAGTAGTAGAACAGGACTTCGCGCAGGAGGACGCACGCGGCGAACTGGAAGGCGATCTCAGCGATCCCGGGCAGTTGGGCGTCGAAGCGGAGGGGGTGGTGGCGCGTGCCCGCGGTGAGGTGTACGGAGCCGAGCTGCAGGGCGATGGAAAGTAGCTGGTTGCCCAAGACGACTCTGAGGCATTCCCAGAGTTCGGAGCGGGTCGGCTGCTTTGGCGCGGGCTGGATCTTGTGCGATTCGCTGTACGTGGGGAAAAGGCGCTCCAGGGCGGCGTAGACGCCGCATGGGATGTAGAACGCGGCGATTTGGACGAGGAGCGTCCCGCTGATCTCGAGGGATGCGGGCGAGTGAGTTGCGAGCAGGTGCTGCCAGTGTCTTTGGGGAAATGCGCCAGCCATGGCGGCTATGCAGTTGACAGTGAGCGCGGTTTATAAAGACGGGGAGGAGCACATGTCGTTATCACAAGGCTCCTTGGGTTCCTTGATCGACGGTGTGGGGAACGTCAGGACGCGGGATGCGAATTTCAGGGTCTCGGGTCTCGGCTGTAGCGCACTGAGCGGTGCGCTCAACTATGGGAAGAAGCACTTAGGGGCAGTGTCCATGTCCAGAACGGCACTGCCTTCAGGCTAGTGTTCGCTTTGTAGCTTGGGATTTTGATTTGCTCTCGTACTGTAACCCATGACCATGCTAGCAGGAGAACACGACGCAGGCTCGCCCGCCAGGTAGCGGAGTTACAATGTATCAATAAACACATCAAAGCGGAGTTATACATTGTATTGATAGGAACAGTCCGCGCGGAGCCCAGCGGAAATTGCCCAATATGGTAAGTCTACAATGTATGCAATAACAACCATCCGCGCGGAGCAGCTCGCACATCGGAAGGGCCGAGGGATTGACCGGCAATGCAGCAGAATGCTGTGGAACGGTTAGTGAGGTGGCTAGGTTGTTTCCAATCATTCCTATACAGGTACAATGAGGCAGCAGGGATAAAATGTCAGCAAATCGGTCCAACATCGGGCGACCGATGTAGGCCGATTTTTTGCTATTGCGGCTGATGGTTTCAGCTAGCATGTAGCCGAGACCTACTGGGATGATGTATATGATGCATCAGTAAAGAAGTCGGCCCAAATAAGCAAAGAATCGGTACATCCGATGTCCGGTGCAGGCCGATGTTTTGGGATACAGGCCGATGTTTTCAGGTAGTAGGTAGTGAGCATGTACTGTATTGTTATACATCATGATACCGAGACCAAAGCAAACCGGCCCATGTATGCAAAGCGTCGCCACATCGGCTGTACAACGGAGGCCGAGCATTTGCGAAACAGCCGAAATTGTTAGCGGATGAGTAGCTCGCATGTTCACGGATGAAGTGCATAATACCGAGACCAAATTACCAGCCCATGTAGGCAAAGCGTCGCCACATCGGCTGTACGACGGAGGCCGAGGATCTGCGCAACAGGCCAAATTCTTAGTGGGTGAGTAGCTCCAATGTTCTTGGATGATACCAAGACCAAAGCACCGGCCCATGTAGGCAAAGCGTCGCCACATCGGCTGTACAACGGAGGCCGAGGATTTGCGAAACAGCCGAAATTGTTAGCGGATGAGTAGCTCGCATGTTCACGGATGAAGTGCATGATACCGAGACCAAAGCACCGGCCCATGTAGGCAAAGCGTCGCCACATCGGCTGTATGACGGAGGCCGAGGATTTGCGAAACAGGCCGAAACTCATAGCAGGTGAGTAGCTCGCATGTTCACGGATGAAGTGCATAATACCGAGACCAAATTACCAGCCCATGTAGGCAAAGCGTCGCCACATCGGCTGTACGACGGAGGCCGAGGATCTGCGCAACAGGCCAAATTCTTAGTGGGTGAGTAGCTCCAATGTTCTTGGATGATACCAAGACCAAAGCACCGGCCCATGTAGGCAAAGCGTCGCCACATCGGCTGTACAACGGAGGCCGAGGATTTGCGAAACAGCCGAAATTGTTAGCGGATGAGTAGCTCGCATGTTCACGGATGAAGTGCATGATACCGAGACCAAAGCACCGGCCCATGTAGGCAAAGCGTCGCCACATCGGCTGTATGACGGAGGCCGAGGATTTGCGAAACAGGCCGAAACTCATAGCAGGTGAGTAGCTCGCATGTTCACGGATGAAGTGCATGATACCGAGACCAAATTACCAGCCCATGTAGGCAAAGCGTCGCCACATCGGCTGTACGACGGAGGCCGAGGATCTGCGCAACAGGCCAAATTCTTAGTGGGTGAGTAGCTCCAATGTTCTTGGATGATACCAAGACCAAAGCACAAGCCCACGAAACAAGCCGACGGTCTGGGCCAGTGAGTATCCAGTATTTCCAATTGTTAAGTACACAATAGCAAGTGCAAAATTGTCAGCCAGTGAGTAGCAGGCATGTAGTATGATATATTATACAATCGAGCACATCAGCTACTACATCAAGTACTGCCGGCCTGACCTGAGTGCCGTCGGACTGTCTCATTGATTAACCGACGACATCGCGCCATCATCGCCTTCAGTCGCTCGACCTCGGCCATCTCCGCCTGAACTTGCGCCATCTTTTGAAGGTAGAGCCAGTGGGCAGCATCCTTGTAGGATATGCCCCACCGCTCCTGCGCTGCCTTGATTGATACATGTAGTTCTGTGACTTGTGCCTTTGTGAGAAACTAATAATCATTGTTAGTGGCTGTTGTCTGTCGGTACACTGATGTCATACCGGGTTTGCCGGCACCTGGATATCGTGTTCGCCAATGAAGGATGTATCCCCGTGAACCGGGGGAAGCTACACCTCAATGAATTGAGTCAAACTGTCTTTCCCATCCACCGCTAAAACCACGTACCTCGTCATCGTTTGTTGTGTCCACTTCCATTGCAGCCTTGATCTTCTCCTTCTCATATTCATATCTGATAAGATCAAGGAGGGACCATGGAACCTCCATCCTTTCATTTGTACTTTCGTCTTGTAGGGCGAATGTCGATTGGGCTCGGACAGTGCTGTCGTTGTTCTGCATATTGGTGGTAGTGGTGGTCGATGAAGGGCCGATAAGGATTCGGCTGATCATCAATATCACGTGACCGTGAGTGAAGTGATCTTGTGATCCGCAAATGGTTCATCTGTCACGTCAGCAACTTTTCTTCAACTTCACTTCACTTCGCACCACCAGCACGCTCAGCCGACTCAACCCCACAGCAATCTAAATCTCAAACAATGTCCGCCACCATCGCATACGACATCTCCTCGCAACAGGCCGTCACCGCCACATTCACCGAGCTGCAGCAGCAGCTGCTTGCCCAGGTCGCTGCCGGCACGGGTTTGACATGGTTCATGGACAACAGAAAGGAAATGGTAAGTGTATTTTCTGTGGCACCTGCATGACTGACAGAGCGACCACCATCATTACAGTACGCATTCGCGAAAAGGGCATCGAACCGAAAATTCAAACAGGAGATAGAAGCAAAGTGGCTGATCACGCGGACGCTAAGCGCGTTGAAGGAGAAGACCGACGACTTGGTAAGGGATTTTTTTGAAAACCCCTGCACGAAGACGGCCTGCGCCGTCGCCGAGGCCGCCCGGGAGCTACGGAAGCGGCAAAAGTCAGAAGGTGGGCGGGCTGATCAGTCCGGCGTGGATAGCAGAAAGGAAGGAGAGCGGGTAGCAGAGGCCGAGGACGCGATGGAGGTGGATGGCACAGGGCCATCGGGGGTGCCGAAGGCAGCAGCGCCCAAGGACAAAGCGCCGACCGCTCCGAAGCGACGCGACGTGGAGCATCATGAGGGGAGAAAAGTGGTTCGGGAACACGGTGGGGTGCAATCGAAGCCGAGGGGGCCGCGACGATCGCCGACAGTGGATGAAGATGAGATGAAGATCGTTAAGAAGGAGGAATTCGACGCGCTCATCCGACCGAGGATCGAGACGTTGGATGAGGCGATGAGGCGACGGATGGAGAAGGGCAAGGGGAAGGCTACGGATGAGATAACGGTGCGTAAGATAGTTGCGCCAAAGAAACGTGCCACCGCCAAGTCAAAGTCGATGGTCGGTTCGGAGACGGATGAGGCGGGCGAAGGTGGGCGACCAGTAGCCGGCCCAAGCAAGGTAAGTGCTGCACTTGTAACCGCCTATGATGCTGACTGAGCAGCAGCCTCGCCGACGGCGTGAGCCCTCGAGCGATGAGGGCGAGGAGTTCCCGGAGCCGAGCGATGACGACGAAGAAAGCGAGTCCGGCAAACGAAGGAATCCTCGTCGGCAGGCGAAACCCAGAAAGGGTTCGATGGCCCTGCCGAAGGTGGAGATAGTCGAGCGGAACATGCGTGGAACGACCCGGTTGCCGTCGCTTGGGCCGACCAACGGTGAGTTCGAACCGGGATGTCGCCGGTGCATGAAGGCGGAGGTCCCATGTCAGCGCCTGGCGAGGAACCCGGTCGGCTCGTGCCGAAGGTGCCGACAAAAGAAGGTGCGGTGTGAACGAGTGCGGGAGCTCGACGACCCAAACAGCCTCATCTCGCAAATGCGCAGACAGAGGGACGAGGTCGCACCGGTGCCAGCCGAGTGGCAAGCCTTCATGCAGGAGACAAATCGGCGGATGGACGACATGGCCCGACAAATAGGCGAGTTGGGCCGAGAGGTAAACAAGAGGTTGGAGTCGAACTCCAACAAGTTAGACAGTGTGGATCGGGGACTCAAGCTGGTCCTCGACATGCTCGGTCGAAACGGCTTGGCCGACGCGGAAGGCTCGGTCGAGCAAAGGAGCGAGCCGGCGTATCAGGCAGCGGGCTCAACAGACAAGAGAACATTGGTCGGCGAATGGGCACAACGCCATTCCAATAGACCCATTGCCCCCATTGTCGCAGAGCCTGCAGAGCCTGCCCCCCCAGCAGCCACATCGCTTCCTCCGCTGCTCCCCGACATGCCCCCACCCCCACCGACCATTGCGCCTCCCTGCACCCCTCCCCCGGCATCGCATCGTCCATTATCCCCGTCGCAAGCCCCCGCATCCCCTTCCACGCCGCCACCGCATTCACCATCCCCGACACATTCACCGTCATTGGCGCACGATTTGCCGACCGCCCCTTTGCCTCCCGCTCCCTCGCAGGCACGAGCCGCCAGCGAGGATGTCAACATGGACCTCGCCTCGTCGCCTGCTGCGGCGGCACCGATTATCACCGTGCAAGAGCCGACTCCACATGGGAACACCGCCCTTGCAAACCTAACCCATGCACTTGCTCAGCTGCAAGTGCCTCCCCCACGGATGACAAGAACACGGTCAGCAACACCGACAGACACCCTTCGTCGGTCAACTCGCTCGACGTCTCGGACACCCGCGCCTGATGATAGCAAGGCCCGCGAAGCGAAAGGCTACAGGAAGTGCCTCGACCAAGACAAAGAGATTGAAGAAGTAGAATATGAACTTTATTTTAATATCGTTTTTCTTAGTTTTAATATAATAAGTTTGTTATTGTAATATAATACATTTTGTTGACTTCGAATTCACATGAGAGAGATTATTGATTAAGAGCGCGACTCGACTTCTTGGACTGCCTCTTGCTGCCCTCGGCTGCCCGATACTGCTCTGCATCCCTTGCAAGCCTCTCTTCCTCTGTTACTCTCTTCCTTGTGGTTGCACTCGGCTGGGTCGTAAGCGTATTTGTATGCTGCGCAGTGTTGATCGCACGCGCCTCGGACCGATCTGTAACTCGGCCGGCCGTGTTTGAATGTTCTGGTGGAGATTGTAGCTCTGGATTATTTGTTTCTTCTGTGGCTGGGCGTTGGAGTCTGCGAGGCTTCGGTCGAATAGCAATCGGCTGGGAGGCGAGTGATGCCGATACGTCGGCTTTTGCTCCCTTCAAATCGTTTTTTACCAGGCTTTGTCTTTCCTCCTTTCTTAATCTTCCTCGGCGGAGACGCGGGTGTGGGCGGGGGAGATTCGCTTTGTGTCGGGAAGCTCGGTGCGGGCGATCGTGAACGAGTCCCATTGTCACTGATAATTACATGCCTGGACGTGCGAGATAATTGCACTCTTCCTGGTGGTGGCACATTGGGTAGCATGTCGCTCGCCTCGCTTCCCGCGCGGACAGACCGATCACCCGTCGATGGTTGTGCTGGACTACTACTGTTTACAACCGTGGTTGACTGATCACTTGTAATGATCTTTGTCGCCTTGACCTTCCATCGGATAGGTGCCGGGGTTGTGACCGGTCGAGTGCGTCCCAACCGGTCGGCACTGTACCTTGCTGGCATCATCTGCTTCTCCTTCGTGTTGTAATACGCCCTGAACTTGAATGGTCGTTCTGTCTCCTGCTTAGCAAGCAGTATGTCGTACCACTCGTTTGCCAGCTCCGCCACCATGTTATGTGGTTGCCCGAACTTGAACATCGGGGCAGTCGGCAGATAGTCGGCTGCGACCGCCTCTTCACAATGCTGACTTAGCACGGTCCATGGCACCTTCGTGTCATGTCGGCCTGAAGCGAGGACTATCGGCAGCATCGGTGTCAGCCGCGAATTGCTAAAGATGTTCCTACTCACAGTAATGCGCATTGAGAAAGAGTCGCAGTGTTTGCTTGACAATCTTTGAATGTACAGGCACATTGGCGACGAAACGCGATGGTAGTATCGGCGTACCGTCGGCATTTTTGGACAGTTGGATTTGGCTGTCCAACGCATCGACCGGGATATCGTTGTCCACAGCGGTCGGATCATCTGCCTTTCCAAACCTCTTTTTGTTGAGCGCCACCACTTGTTGTGTAAAGTGGTACCAGACTTGGTCCTCGAGTCGCTTGTCTTTGATTAAATTGTCCTTAAAGATAAGCCGACCTGCGTCCGCACTAGCCGAAGGTTAGATCGGCGTTGAAGCGATGGGATCTGAACCACATTACCTTGTGAACTTCGGGTTTCCTTCGGGGTCCAAGAATACGGCGATACTGTATGTGAGCATTCCAAACCTCTTGAACATGTCGCGGCAATTCGCATCCAATGCCTTGAGTGCTCCGAGCATCGCATATCTATTCAAGGTCAATGCCGGTTATTCCGCGGTCAATGCTGTCGGTCACTTACTGTCGTCGCACTGGCTCAGAATTCCTTTCCGCCTGGAGCTTTGCTATCTCTTCCTTCACCGCATCGCGTTCTAGTGGTTCCATGGCAAAGTAAATCTGCCGCATCGCCATGCTTCGGTATCCGAGCGAATTTCGCTTTGTGGCCGCTGTCCGTATCCTGGCCTCAACATCCACCCAGTCAGGTTCCTCCTCTTGCACCATCTCACCAATGTCTTCGGTCAGTGAACGACCCTCCGCGTAAGCCGATTTCGCCTTTTCTAATTCACCGAGCACGGCGGCCTCCAAGTATTGATTAGCATACTCCTCAATGCACTCCTTGTAAGCGTCCATTCTCGGTAGTACCGTTCGGTAGCCGATGCGGAGCAGCCGACCGCCATCTTCGGTGACCTTTTTTGCGATGTCTTTTGGCCCGCCAGTTATTTCTAACCCATGCAAGGAGTTCCTAGTGTGCAAGGGGTGAGATTTAGATACCCATCTGATTGACGATAACCATGACATTTACCCCCTCCCTCTGTTTTTTTCTCTTCTGGACTGAAGCCCTTCTTCTTCTCCGCATCTGTCTTCATTTGTGTAATCCAGTAATTAAATAGTTCTGCAGCCGCGACGGCAAAGGCTGTCTTGCGCTCTGAGGTTGTCTTCGCAGCGAGGTAGCCTGGCTTCCACAATTTCAGAACTGCTCTCTCCCCTTGATTGTATTTCGCTAGTTGCGTGACCGTCGCCATTGTGAAAGTGGGTGAAAGTCAGGGTGATGAATACCCACACTTCCCATCTTTATACATGCGTTCACAGTGAGGGACATCATGGGACCATGCCCTGACCGCGAGGTGTGCCACCATGCATCGCAGCTGTCACTTATTACACGTGTGAATGTTACAAGAAGGTTGCTTGCTCCCCAACAACAGTATGCCTCCCAGAAAGCGACAACGAGTGTTGGATCTCGACCATCTGAGGCTTTCTCAGTCCACTTGGGCAACAACTCAATTCGAGACCGATTCTGTTGATGGCACTGAGCATGAATACACCGCTTATGATCATGTCCCACACCAGGATAGTGGAATTCGGTTTGCCACAAATGCACCGACTGTTGTCCCCGACAGGACCACACCAATGGTACTTGACCATGAATACACGGAGGATGAACAAATCGCAGTATCTGCTGCATCGAAGACAAAGGTGAGCAAATTAATTCATGCACGATTGCCAAAGCTAGACAAAGAGAATTGCAATAGAGCCAACGAGACTATTTGGAGGAATTTGTCGCGCGTGCCGGCATTGTGATGAATGCTTTGATGGAGCATGAGGCCTTGATTAGCACACGCTGTGCGTGCGAGCGCAGAAGAGCAAGTTGGCGATGCAAGGAATGTCATCAGAGAACAATGTTTTGTCGCGAATGTATGCGGAATGCACACCTAGAAATGCCCTTTCATCGGATCCAGAAATGGACTGGCCAATACTTTCGTCCAGGTAGCCTCTGGGAGGTCGGCGTGTGCGTGATCGTCGATCACGGTAACACCGATCGGCGATGCGAATGGCTGAAGCACAAAGCGGACGAACAAATAAGGTTGCAAGCCACATGCGATAGTCAGGATGAAGGGGAGGATGAAGTTGAAGAAGTGGAAGATACATACCGAGACCGGCGAGCGGACGCCGACATTACCGTCGAGCAGCGGGATGGTGGGGTGGAGGAGCGTTTTGACATTGATGAAATCATTGAAGAGCTTGAGAAAGAGGAAGCCAGGCATGCACACGGTGGAGAAGAGGACCTGGATGGCGCCGACGAGGAGGACGAGGGGAAGGCCGGTCTTCCCGAGGCGCCGATTGACCACCTGATCGCTCCCAGTATGGATCCTGACCAAAATCCATATGTTTTTATTTGTGCACACGAATGGTCTTCATTCGTTACCATACATACAATGTGGATGTGGGGGCCCGCAAGAGAGGATCGCTGGTGCCGTACGGATGCGACTGATGCCGGCAAGCTTCACCATATTCAAGACTATGTTCACCTTTGACGTTCTGGAGGACTTCCGCTTGGCCAATCTGGAGTGTAAGACATCGGCATACCAATACTATCAGCTACTAAGGCGAAAGACTGAGCCCTTGGCACCTCAGGTAGTCGTTGAGCGATATGCGGAACTCCGGCGCTTGTCTCGATGCTGGCGATGGTTGAAGAAACTGAAATGGGGTGGTCGGAACAAGACGCGAGAGAGCGATGGCAACACCATCGGCGAAGTTCGCACAGCCGAGCTTGCGCCGTTTTTGTCCATGTTGTCCGCAACCAGGTGTGAACCTACCTGACAACTGGAAAGAGGATGAAAACAAGTGCGTAATGTGGTTAGCTTCTGAATCCTGATTGCTCAGATTGTTGCGTAGGTGGGTGTACCGCCGAACGCTCATGGCCGACGGAAACTTCAAGGCCGACCATATCCGACAATCCACCGGAGACAAGGATGTATGGCTATCACCTGGGTCAAGCATGTTACCACATCGTGAAGAATATGCCGAGTTTTTGCGGGCAGCAGAGAATATCAAGACGGTGTGTAGCGGCTTGACCGCGGCGCCAACCGTGACTAACCGAGAGACAGAAAGCGCCTTGCGAGAACAGCTTTCGAGCAATAGAGAACACTCTCCTGTACGCCAAAACATGTGATATCAATGGCATTGTGGCGATCGCCTGCCCGCGGCACGGCTGCTTCGCCCCAGGCGGTGTCGCCGACCTCTACAGAGGCGAACAGCAGAAAAATGTTGACTGGGTGTTACTTCAGTCATTAAAGTACTCCAACATGGATCCAGAGCAGGGGCTTCTGTTCTTCTATGACATTGCCTGTCAATACAGTGTCCATTTCCAGAGGCGGATCGGCCACCGGCTCCCCGTCGGCCTTGACATGGACTTTGCGATAGGCCAATTCCACGTCCATGGGCACAAAGAAAATTGTCTGTTTCGCTTCTCGTCTATGTTCATCCCACAATCCGGGATCGTCATAGGCGAGATTTTGGAATCGCTATGGGCGAATCTCAATGCAGTGACACCGGCGATGAGGACGGCCACACTCGCTCACCGAGCGGAAATGTTGGACGACCATATCTGTGATTCGAACCACAAGAAAGCATTGAACATCGGTGTGATCCATTTGCTGTGTCCTATGAATAAACAGATTGACTCCAGATTCAGTCAGAATGCTTTGTAAACGATATGTTCTCGCCGACAAGCGGGCAGCCGATGCAGAAGATACAAGGGATGAAATCGCAGAGCGTGTTGGTGCGAAAAACATCGCAGCATGGACCGATGCCATTGTTGAAGCAGAGAACACTCGTTACATTGATTTATCAGTGATGGATATCTATGGGATGTCTGCAAGTTATGAAGACCATCTGGCGGTTCCTGCCGAGGATGAGCTGTTGAATGGCGAATACCAGTGGATACGAGAAGCGATAGAGGTCCAAGAGTTGCAGTAAGTTCAGTTCTGATTGTTACATTAATATTGCCCTCTCATATTCGAATTTTCAAGATGGCACGTCCTATGCCGGGCTAAGCGCGCATTGAAGAATGGCCGAGCAGATGAGGCGAGGCAAATCGCTAACTTGCGGGAGAAAATATCCAAGGGCATAAGCGACATCGCCTTGCAGAGTCGTGTGTTAGGCATTGATGGGTCCGACATTCGAAACATTGACCCACCGGCATCAATGACGGGGACCGAGCCGCTTCCTGGCGACGCATTATTTTCAAACCTGAATGACTTTGAGCCACCAGACAATGAGATTGATGTTGATGACGAGGAGTCTTCTGATGAAGCCGATGTTCCTACGGTTCTCACTGCGGCCGTCGCTTCTCCTCCGCTGGCCGAGCATCCAATGACGGCATCACCGAGTCATACCGGCGCACACCTGCTTGCTGAAAACGTCATCATTCCTTTGCCATCAACAGTGCCCCAGTGTGCAGCGCAACTCAGGTCACATGAGTTGGGACTGCGAGAGCGTCAGGCCGATGCATTGCTCAAGTCGCTTCGCGAGATCATTGCCGAGAAGTCAATGTTATACAGTCATACATTGCGCGGCGCTGGCCGGCAACTCATAAAAACGAGATCGCGCGATCGAATTAACACACTGAACAAGAAGCGAAGCGATCTTGTGTATGCTTATGCCCGATGTCGGCACGCGATGATGACACTGAAGGCCGATGATACCATCCTCCGCAAGTTCAAGGAGCTGTCTAAAGCAGACATCAAGAGTAATACATATGTCGTTAACCCAAACCAACCTGGGTCTACAACCTTGAACCTTTCCTGGATTTGGCATGTTGGCCGAGATGATGAATCGGCTCCGGCCGCCCTACAAGAAAGTGAGTAATTTTTAACGACAATGGGCAGTAGTCAATGACCACATCATCGAACTAGGTAATCGTGTGCTTTATCTCAAATCGCGCGCACTCGCCTCCCGCTGGCGGGAAGAACTTCTATTGGTAAAGTACGAAATGGAGTGGACTGTTAGATATTTCAAGCACAACCATGACGTATGGGTGGATCGGAGCTCCGACAGTAGTCCGGGGGCAAAAGCTTATGCCCGACGCAAGGCCACCCAGTACTTGCGGCAGGCTCAGGTGGCTGAAGGGGAATTCATCAAATACAATCGAGCACAGCTTCACCTCGTCACATGATTTAATTAACATCACATGCCCTTCGTGTATCTGTGAATCAACAATCTTGTATTGCTACCCAAACCTGAATTGAGCAGATTGATCTTCACTACCACACTACCACCATGCCGATGAACGCGATCCCTCTTTTTTCATACGATCAACTCAATGCCGGACCCCTGAGACCCCAGGCCGCAGCATGGGGGCGAAGAATTCCATCGCAATTAATTGTTGATTATGCTGATCATCGGTTCCTGGATATTTTGCTCACTATGAGGCGCAGCTGGGACACGGTCCCCATCGCGCTGTTGCGCAGAGAACTTGTAAGATGCCGTGGTGTCAGTGCTCACAAACCATTGATTCCTTGATCCCTTAGGAATACATCCTCGGCACAATCGGTGCATCGGTTGCCCTGGGACACATTGTGACGCCGGGTCCAATTGTTCGGGCGCTCGCCAAAGGCCTCGAGGAGGATTCGATCACGCCCGCGTCATTCCAAGATTCCCGCGAACTCGGAAAGGCGCTGAATCTCGCGCGAATCAACCGTCTGAAACAAGCTAATTGACCATTAGCTCATAGGCATGCTTGGTGGGAAACATCGGCATCACGCCGAGCAGCCGAGGCCGACCGAAGCTCACCTTCGCCCCACATTCTATCCGCAGCAACGATCATTCAATGTCTGGAGGCATGGGGAGAACAGCTATCCGAAAGCGAAGGCAAGAAAAATATCCCTTTGTACAAAGATCCAGATGCGGTACACCGCTGTCACACTCAGTGGGGTTTTCACTAAATGCTTTGGATGTAGTCGGATCAGTCTAGATAGATCGGACAGTCACCCAAGTTGTTGCAGGCTAGAGGTGTGTTATCGATAGTGATGGCTTTTGGGGGGATTATACTACGAAGTAGTACAAATAGGGGAAATAGGAGTGAAAAAGGGGAAAAAGATCGGAGGTAAGAACAAGAAGTTAAGATAAACTTCCCAACGCAACAATACAGACTACTCAACAAGTGAATAATGTGTAGGTAGACACAAACAAATAGTAAAACTGACTGGGACAAGTAATACTGAGACGAAGGATAATCCTGACTGAGTATACTAGCAATGGCTCCAATAATACAAAACTGCAATATGACAATTCAACTGATTGAAGCTCTAGATCAGACGTTTCTGCTAGATCACTTCCAATATTTACTAAACACCTATAGAATCGTTCTATAGTCTAATGCTTAGCCAGCAACGGTCTATACGAAATCAATATAACTGGGGAGCAATCACTAAAGTATAAAGACTTAGAGGTGTACACAAGACACTTAATCTTATTTCTCTAGCAAGGGTTTCACAGGTCAAAAGTACTCAATTATCAACTAATCAAGTCTATTCTTTACTATGTAACCTAACAGTAATATTCTACTTAATAAAAGTAGGTACTGCAAAAGGAATGGAGGAAAGAGGATGAGGAATGAAGGAAGGGGAAGGGAATGAAAGTAGAATTCTACAATTCTTCAAATTTCTACAATGCCTATCTACTACAATTTGGGGGTTTATATAGACTACAAGGGGAGGGAGGCTGTGCAGTGCCAAACATCTCAAGGCTATGCTAAATGACTCTATATGACTCCATATGACTCTATATGACTCATATTGCCATATGACTCTATATGACTCATATTGCCATATGACTCTATATGACTCATATTGTCATATGACCCATGTTGTCATATGACTCCATATGACTCTTATTGTCATATGACTCATACTTTTGGCAGAGTAGATCTTTGATTTGTAATAGCTAAGCCTAATAAATGATGACTCACTGCCTATTGGGGTCTAATCTATACATTCTAGCTTATTCTTCAAATTCCTATGACATCATAGATTATATGAAGTTATTTAACTTGAGCAGAATGTTAGAATAATAATTAGGGGTCCCAGGAGTTGATAGGGGAATAGGGGAAAGAAAGAAATAATGTCTATATCATAATGGGAGGTCCATTTGATTTGATTCAACTTGCCAAAATATGTCTTGGTTTTATAGTAGCATATGAAATAGCCACAAAACACAATATTCATAGTAGCATATGAAATAGCTACAAAACCACAATATTCATGTCACTTACTTCAAATTCCAATTTGAAGTATGACATCTGCAGGCAACATTAAATCAATCGTCCTCGATTGCCAACTAAATTTGTTCACATTGTCCACAATTTGAACGAGAGTAAAAGTCCACAAAGATGCCATCATCAGGGTGAATGGGAAATGATTTTGACAAAAGGTATGAGTCAAAAACGATGATATACTGGTTGTGAAAGAATGATCCATTCTTTGTGAGGGCAGCAGGAATAATAAAGAGTGGGTGCGTAGAAATAGTTGGTATGTTGACCATAATTTTTCGAGTCGTATAGTGGTCTTGTCAAAATATGACTGCCTATAAGCATTTTTTTTATCAAGACGTGGTGTTTATACATTGGTTGAACCGTGGAAAAATATAATCCTTTTTCTTTCAGAGGACTTATTATCCGCTTAATGCTTTGTTATTCTTTCATCAGGATGATAGCATGTTTGATGCAGGAAGCATAGTAATAGAATCAGAATTACTATTGGAGATTAGCATGCCAAACTTTTGGTACTTTAACGTCATAGATACGATACACCTGTTGGGACTCAACAATTGTAGGGTGACGAGGGCATTTTACCTTTATAGTGTCCTATATTAATCTGATGCTATCCAATTATCCATTTTCTTTTCTTTGTTTATGATAATTGTATTCCTGCTATATCTCTTTTCTTTTGGCTATCATTTTTTTTTTATGATATGATGAACTGCTTTTCATAATGATAATGCTGATGTGCAGGCAACATTAAGTAAGAACACGGTGCAGGCAACATTAAATATCCACTTCTTATATGTTTCTTTGCCTCTATGAATCATTTACGACTTAAATGATGATATAGAAGGAAGAATACATTGACCAGCAGTATATAAAATGTAAAATAAAGAATCATACATATGTAGGTTCTGAAAGTATAAAACTCCTACGAAGTATGCGTTCTTTAAGGCTTTTCCAACGATCATGCCAGGATAAACTAAATCTCCAGCATCAATCCAAGCTTGATACTCGAATAGGTATAATTCATGAGCAATGGGGGGTCTGCCATGAATACGAATACGCAACAAAATATACCTGCCACACATAACTTTCTGCTCGATAATATGCCCTAGTCCTTTCTTTGGCACTTCGATCCAATCTCCAACATAAAGTCGATGTTTTGGAATGAGGAGGATCTGACTCTCTCCACCTGGCCTAATTTCTACCTTCTTTCTTCGACGCTGATAATATTTTGGCGATGATCCATTAACATGGGCAAAAACCTTTGCTCCATGAGAGGGACAGCGAAGAAGCTGGGCACATCAATGATGGTTTTCTGGTTTTGGTAAACCTTCACCATGAGGCACTGATGGCAACGAAGTCGGTACTGATGGTGGTGGTGTGATAGGCACAGGGGGAATTACTGGTAAAGGGACGTTATGTGATGATGGCGTATAGTCATAATGAGTGGTGGTGATTATAGTGAAGGCAGCTTCACTAATAGAACTGTGCGAGCTATGCAACATTACTGGTATGGAGCGTAGGTGCTGGTGGTGCGATGTCGAAAGGAATGGAAAGGGAATGGTGTGTGGGAGTGGCTCGTTTTTTCATACTCAGGGTCATACCTCGCTTAACAATTCTATATAGGGGTTTCTTCTTCGTCAGACTCAGGGGCTGTTTCTTCTTCTAATTCGTCCTCTGACAATTCTTCTATTGCTGTTCCTTGATTCAGAATGGGGTCATCTCTAGAAATATAACTCATAATACGGAATGCGGCAAAGGGCTTAGCTAATATGGTGCCATCTAATTCTTGTACCACATAGTTTCCTTTAAGAGTTCTTTCTACAACTTGATAGGGGCCGAGATAACGTGGTTGGGTCTTCATGGCACTTAAGGTATCTTCCACTTGACTATTCCTTACTAGTACCAAATCTCCAACATTATAAGTAGTTTTCTGAATACGATGTTTGAAACGTCTCATAAATTGTTCTCTAGATTTGCATCTAGCTTTCTTGAGAGTCTCTGAGGCAGCAATGATATCATTAGGACGTTTCTCCAATTGTTGAATTCGTAATGTCAATAACTCTGAGGTATCCATTTCTGGTTTGAAGCCAGTTACAAGAAAACTTGCTTCCATATAGTCCAACGGTAGGACTGGGGTACTCCATGTAACAGATAGTAGGGTGAATAACCAGTTACTGAGCTGACAGTTACTTTATCTGCAAATACTGCCAACTCCACTTGTTTATGCCATTGAATAATTGGTTCCATCAAATCGTTTGGGAGAAGATTTTATTATAGCTTCTCTGAGGATATAGTGTCCTCTTTCCACTACTCCATTAGCTGTTTTGTTATATGGAGTAATTTTAACATGTGGAATTCCAAGTCGTTTTATGATGTCTGCAAATGCTCCTTCTAGCTCAGATCCATTATCAGTAACAACTCGACCAATGGTTCCGTATCTATAATAAATCTGTTCCAGAAAGAATTTGGCAAGTCCAGCTGAACTTTTATTTCGTAAGGCTCTAGCTTCTGTTACGCCAGTAAGATCATCCTTAGCAGCTACAATAAATTCATATCCTCCACATTTTGGCATTTTCATAAGGTCAATATAGACCTTTTCAAAGATTCGTACAGGTGCAGATATTTCATAAGGCATCTTGAATAACTTTGTATTCCGGATCTGACATTCATGACATGATGCTATATAAAAATGAACATCTGCACGAAGACTGGGCCAATAGAATCTCAGCTGAATTAATTCAAAAAACAGCTTGTTCTCCTTTATGTCCTAGTTTGTCATGTGCCTGGTATAGAATTTTCTCCTTTTGACTTTGATCAATAATAACATGACGAGGAGATTCTTGTGTAGTCCGTCTATATAATTCTCCATCATAAAGAAAGAATGGTTTAGCTTTCTTTAGGAACCTATCTTGATTCTGGATAGTATCCAAAGATGGTGGTAACTCCGAAGTCTTCAAATATTTACTAATGTCTCGAAACATAGTTTCATATTGAGATGACTTAATTGACGATGGTAGAGTGAGGAATACCATAGGGGTTGAATATAGAGGCTTTTCTATATGAAATGTATCTGAATCGAAGGGATTTGGCATGAATAATGGTAGTGCAATTTCATCAAGCCATTCTTCATCTTCTGGCACGAACTCTTCTGGGTTGGGTTGTCTTCTTGATAGTGCATCTGGACCTTTGAACTTGACACCGGGTACATGAACTAGTTGGAAATCAAACATTAGAATGCCTTGAATCCACCGATTCATAGCATTACTAGGTTGTAAGTCTGGTTCCTTTAGCATACCTTTAATATATTTTGCATCTACTTCCACAATTAGTTTTCCTTGCACCAATTATGTGGAGACGCCAGTGTCTAAGGCACGATATAGTCCATACAATTCCCAACTTAGGTTGGGAATACCTAGCTTGAGTACTGTCCATAGGGATAGATCCATAACGAGCAGGTCTGCGTTTTCCATTATCATCTTCCTGTGAGAGTATAAAGCCTGTTGCAATATAACTAGTGTCCACTGATAAGATAATTGGTCTATCCGAGGAATAATCAATAGGACGTAAGGCTGGTGCTGATGAGACTTTAATTTTGAGAGTATCAAATGCTTGTTGACGTCTTTCTGTCCATTCAAAAACTGCGTCTTTATGTACGAGTTCGGTCAATGGTCGGGCTAATGCAGAATAATCTTGGATCCATATCCTAACTGTTCCACATAGTCCGAGGAATCCCCTAACTTCTTTCGGAGAAGTTAGTTGAGGCCACTTAAGAATCTTTGCAACTCTATCATCATCTGGACACCGTCCTTGAGGTGTACATTTTTGTCCTACAATTAAAACTTCTTGTCTGCAAATCTGTGTCTTCTTTGCAGAAAATGTTGCACCTGCACATTTAATGCGGTGCATAATTCTATGAACATCTTGAGCATGTTCCCAAATAAACCTGCGAATTCCTGGATTCTCAGGTAAGGTTTCTGGCTCACCATTAGAGTCTAAATACTGAGTTTTAGGTCCTCTAATAGGCAACTCATCAATAAAGATATTCGCAACATGTGGTATTTCATCTTGAAGAATATGCATCATACATTTCTGAAATTCCGTAGGTGAGTTGGTATATCCCATTGGTAAGGCAGTAAGTCTCAATAATCCTAATGGAGTCCAAAATGCTGTCATATCACGAGAGGTAACGTCTACTACGATACGAGCATCAAATCCCCAATAAAGATCAAATGTAGTACAGACTTCACTTCCTGCATACGGTTCTACAAAATCGTCCACTATAGGTAATAGTCCTGCATCACGAATTGATATAGCATTTAGGGGTCTAAGATCATGAATAAATCTTAACGATCCATTTTTCTTTAGTACACAAAACCATCTACATCGATATGATGATTGACATGGCTCATATACTCCAGCATCTATCTTACTCCTAAGCATTTCAACAACTTTATCTTTAATGCCTGGGGGTATAGGAATGTTTCTTGTATTCCCATGGTGTGTGCGGTACTGTGGGCATAATGTAATCCGAAAAATAGTCTTTGCGTAATGTTCCTCTATCTGTTTCTTCTTCAAATGCTAGAGACATTTCATTGACTTGAAGTATATGATTGAATAACTTTTCTTCTTCTGGCCTGAGAAAGTTTATTCTTATTCACTTCCATGCCTTTCAATCTTTCTAGAGTCAACCGTTTTCCTGGTACGAATTCTGGTGGTTGTTTTGAAAGCTGAGGTAAGGAAGCTAACGGATCCTCAGGAAAGCTACGTGTGACTTTGACATCTTCAGGATACACTCCTGAGACTGGATGAATCTTTTCAGCTACCCGTTTATAGGCAGTAAAAGCTTTAAACTCAAAGTCAGATGGAGTATCACTTTCTGTAGGAAGAAATAGGATATCTTCATTCCAGTTTATATCATTAGCAAAGGTATGGATATGCTGTATCTCATCATCTATTGCGTCTGTACTGTAGAAGAAACCTTGGTCTGGTGTATAATTTAATTTCGAAGTATCTTTGGTGGAATCATTAATGACTATAAGTCCAACCAAGGATGATGATGTCTCCGAATTAGAATCTTGAGGTAATAACTGAGAATATAATCTTTGTGTATTCTGAAAGATGAAGGAACACTCCGATATAATCTTATTCAGTTTACCATTTACTGTGTCATTCGTAAGAAAAGAATCTACGAAATAATTTCTTCCAAGTTGAAATATTTGTCTTGATAACACCAGTATTATCAAAAACATCAACCAGTAAGAAAACATTGATATTGACTGATCTACTAAAGATAGTGAAGTCATATCAAGAGCCCTAATAGAAGGAAGAAATAATAGGTACAAAAATATACAAGTCCAAACTGATTTGAAACTTTTAGTAAATACTGAAAAGAGGAAGGTAAGGAAAGTCCAACATGGTACGTAGCATGCTGTATATGTAGAAGTAACCAAGAAAGAAATAGTCCGTACAAAATACAAATAGAAAGAAGGGAAAGTAGTCCATTCTGAAGTTTGGAGAAAGAATTGGTTGCAAGGTTGTATAAAGTCGAAACCAAATGTCCATACTGAACGTATTGTAGGTAATGGAAATGAGAAAGAATGTTTACAAAATGAAAGATTAATTTGTAATTATCCTCATCTTCATTTCCTTACATTTGTCCGAGGATTCTGTTATCAATAACAGAGAGTCATCTATGATCTGAGTTCCTCGCAGTATAGCTTCAATAGGGGAATGTGAGATGAATTCAACGAGCTAGTAGATGAAGCTGGGATGTCGCCATGATTATACAGTTCGTGCAGATGAGGTGGTGGTTTCGGTTCAATACGTGGATTGATAGTAATGCAAGGAGGAGTGTGGTCGATAAATAGCGACATGTCCTTGACTGGTTCATCAGTCTGAATGGTTGCATTTACTGATTGAGAGTGATTGTCGCCAGATTGAGCAGGAGCGATGTCAAGGGACACCACGCTCGACTGCGAGCCTAAGGTAGCAGAGTTCAGTTCTTCCTCAATAAGTCGAGGTAACGGAGGAGGTTGTTCCAGAGGTTGCGGCGGCGTTTCCAGATTGAGTGTGCGTAGATAGTCATTTAATTCGTACTCGTTTGATGACGCAACTGAGATCACTTGATCGATCAAGGGTCGGTTGGTATATGCTTGGGCGGCTTCGTCGATAAGTTGTGCATGATAATGTGTATCACAAAACGATGTACGCATGCTGGGAAGGTCGGTAGAGTTCCAATATCGAAATAAATGGTTGGGAGTGGGTGGCCATTGAGTAATGGTAGCTGCGAGACGAGTAAGAGCTTTGGAAGAAGGTGAATCGATTATGGATCGATCATGGGGTAATCTTCATGTCCAGGGACAGCATGAAGCGATCCAGTGTACAAAATGACTGGTAGATCTCGTTTATATACAGAATATAAGCCTATAACTTCTAGAAACTTCATAAGTAGTCGTATAGATGCGTACACAAGCTGCGGAAGGCTTGGTAATGCAAATGCAACGGTTAAAATAAGGCTAGAGCTGGTTGACACCATAATACTACCTTATGGAATAATTCCATTGAAGTTCTGAGTGAATTAAACCAATTCTGAAGCATACCATATGGATTACAGTTGTACAGGTTTACTTCCATTATGTCGAAGTAGTTCTGTAAAGGATACAGAAGTCGATGGGTATCGCTATACCAAATTCCGTTGTCGTCTCGACCTCCTAGGGATGAAAAAGGTTCTGATTTTCTAGAAACTTCGTCATAAGCCTGGACATTGAATGTATAAGCTTCTGAATGAGTCTCAGAATTTTCTATCTCGTCCTCAATCTCAGATTCTGTATCAGAATCGAAAAATGAGTCATAGGGGTCCTCCTGATAGGGGAAAGGAGTCATTGAAGCTAGTAGTGAAGTCTCTACACGTGCTGGGCGAGTTGCTGTTGGCAATTCTAACTTTCTACCAGGTCTCCCCTGTGTAGGAAAAAACTAGGTAGGCACCTGTATCTCGTTGTTCAATGCTGACTTGATTTTCTACTTGCCATGGTCTGCCTAATAATGCTTGGAATGGTACATTTTCATATTCCAATATAAAAATCTGCAATGGTTTCTATATCACCATTTCGTAACCGAACTCCACGGATAAGTCCTTTAAGTTCTTTTGCACCGCTACTAGCCACAATAATTTGTCTTACTGTGTCTGGTTCAATAGGCGATCTAATAAAATCAGGTACAAGATCTGCATTAATAATATTAAGCTGTGATCCAGTGTCTATAATTGATTCTATTGGCGTGGTACTACCATCACAACTCCATTGAGTATAGATCAAATTACCAGTGGTGGTAATATTACTATTTTGTAAATGTACCTGACTAGGTAATGAAGGTGGCGCAACTGAGGTGCTAGATCCAACTAAATGAGCTTTAGCGTTTTGAGTTGCTGATGATCGAACTTGATTCCTAATTTGTGATATTTTAGGTTTGCTTCCGTTTAGGTCCTGATTTGGGAGATTTTCCATTGGCGGTGTTACTAGGTTAGATCCGGTTCCAGATTTGGGATTCTTTCTTTTTAACTGTTCCGAAAAAGCATCTGAGAGTTCCCTTGATGCACCCAATAACTTACTAAGAGGTACATGGACTGTCATATCTAGTACGTCTCGTATCATTTTCTGAATGTCTGTTTGAATAGATAACTCTGATTGCCGGGGTTGTGCTTTCTGTCGTGGAGGATCTTGAGATGTTGGTTTTGATTCTACCGGTGTGCTTTCTATTTGAGTCAGATCTTTCATAATAATATCCTCATTGGAAGGTGGATGTATACGAGGTGTTCTGACATCAATAGGCTTAATTACTGGTAAATTTGCTGGCCGAAATGTTGTTTGTGTTCTTGATTGATTTATACTTGGCGGTCTTGATCGAGTATTCATGGGTGGTGTGTTCTCCTTATTCACATGTGGTGAGGCTGTTGGCTCTTCAATAGACTGACGTCTAGTAGAAGTAGTCTTTTTTCTCTACCCTTTGTGCAGGATAGACGGCTGAAGATTGGACTGGGTAAGATTCATCAAAATCATAATCATCCAAATAGTCTTCTGACATATATTCTTCAGAGTCTAATGCTACGAAGTGTGACTGTAAAGGTTGCTGACGTCTTTTCAAGACATCCACAAGAGGATCGTGGGGGTCCAAATGAAAGAACTGTTCCATCTCGAAGTGCGATTTTTTTTTCCATTTCCATTTCTAATTATTGTACCTGCTCTGAATAACTCAGTAGCTTTGGAACATCCTCTAATAGTATGTCCAAATTCTCCGCATACATAACACTTCAATGGTTCTGCATTGCCACCTGTAAGAATAGGGGGTCGTGCATTAACTGGAGTAGATGAACGTGGTGCAGAATAATTATAACTTTGTGGTTGATCTGGCAAATGAAACTCTAGTCTGTGGTCTTCTGGAAGTAGAACGATTAAGTGCTGGTGGGCTCATAATATCCACAACCATTGGGTCTAATTTAATAGCCTTATAATAGACTACTGCATATCCGGGATCTGAAATGTCCATATTGCTCATTTGTGAAATAAGCTGTTCTACTTCATCCTGATTTTCAGTGTCTTTATAGGATTTAGAATAGCGACCATGTCTTCTGATTTTAGAAGACCTATTCTTCTTCTTATTATCTGCTTCAGAATCACTATCATCTTTTTCTAGATGATCTGGAATGGAATTTACGGTGTTCTCGATGTTTCCTAGATTTTCGACGACGGTCGCTATCTGTAGAGTCATCATCAGAGTCATCAGACTCTGTCTGTATATACCAATCTGGTCTCTCAGTATTGATTCCCATAAGACTATACTCAAATCGATTTCGTTCAAGCAAGCCTTCAGCTATACTAGATACTAAATCAATAGGATAAGCTTTTTTAGGAGTCAGAGTCGGATTAGTAGCAAATAACCGTATTTCTATATCCTGTCTGAATTTGCGATGAATTCCTTGCCAAAAATATCCAGCTTCCATTTCTTTGGTAACTTTATCTCTGGACCTAAGCCATCCGGCTTTCGTAAGGAATTCACGTTGATATTCTTTCCATGTAGCAAGATCATGATTTTGATATGCTGCCATTCTTCAGCTAGTTCTGCTAACTGATCTGGTATATATCTAGTCTCGTCAAGATCTGCATCATAGTACTTGAGTACATCCTTCTCTAATTGTGCCCATTGTCCACGTTGATAACTAGGCAGTGATTCTATGAATAGTCTCACAGGTCTGCTACAATAATCAACCAGTCTTTCACACTTTTCTTGTGGATCAACTAGATTATAGGCTGCACAGAGACGGTTATACTTTCTGATAAATTGTTTGACCAAATCGAAATCTCCTTTAAAAACGCTTAGGAGCAGCTTTCTCTCCTGGACCAGGCATCATGTCTGGTGATCTGCCTTTGGCATAATCATAACGTAAATGGGGAGGTTCATCACGGTGTAAACTAACATCAGATAGTTCAGTGAAGTTAGATTCCGGTGAGGAATCAATAGTACGAGTTGGTTCTCTCATCTGAGAGAAATCAATATTTTGACGGGGGGAAGGGAAATTATAAGGATTGGCGGATGTAGATGGAAGAGGGTTGGTGGACATAGTAATGTCTAATAGCGATGATGTGGTAGAAACAATAAGCCAATATTAACGAAGGTAATCCTCTGTCCTGCGGTGGTCACCAATTTTTTCTTGTCACACTCAGTGGGGTTTTCACTAAATGCTTTGGATGTAGTCGGATCAGTCTAGATAGATCGGACAGTCACCCAAGTTGTTGCAGGCTAGAGGTGTGTTATCGATAGTGATGGCTTTTGGGGGGGATTATACTACGAAGTAGTACAAATAGGGGAAATAGGAGTGAAAAGGGGAAAAAGATCGGAGGTAAGAACAAGAAGTTAAGATAAACTTCCCAACACAACAATACAGACTACTCAACAAGTGAATAATGTGTAGGTAGACACAAACAAATAGTAAACTGACTGGGACAAATAATACTGAGACGAAGGATAATCCTGACTGAGTATACTAGCAATGGCTCCAATAATACAAAACTGCAATATGACAATTCAACTGATTGAAGCTCTAGATCAGACGTTTCTGCTAGATCACTTCCAATATTTACTAAACACCTATAGAATCGTTCTATAGTCTAATGCTTAGCCAGCAACGGTCTATACGAAATCAATATAACTGGGGAGCAATCACTAAAGTATAAAGACTTAGAGGTGTACACAAGACACTTAATCTTATTTCTCTAGCAAGGGTTTCACAGGTCAAAAGTACTCAATTATCAACTAATCAAGTCTATTCTTTACTATGTAACCTAACAGTAATATTCTACTTAATAAAAAGTAGGTACTGCAAAAGGAATGGAGGAAAGAGGATGAGGAATGAAGGAAGGGGAAGGGAATGAAAGTAGAATTCTACAATTCTTCAAATTTCTACAATGCCTATCTACTACAATTTGGGGGTTTATATAGACTACAAGGGGAGGGAGGCTGTGCAGTGCCAAACATCTCAAGGCTATGCTAAATGACTCTATATGACTCCATATGACTCTACATGACTCATATTATCATATGACTCATATTGCCATATGACTCTATATGACTCATATTGCCATATGACTCTATATGACTCATATTGTCATATGACTCATGTTGTCATATGACTCATGTTGTCATATGACTCCATACTTTTGGCAGAGTAGATCCTTAATTTATAATAGCTAAGCCTAATAAATGATGACTCACTGCCTATTGGGGTCTAATCTATACATTCTAGCTTATTCTTCAAATTCCTATGACATCATAGATTATATGAAGTTATTTAACTTGAGCAGAATGTTAGAATAATAATTAGGGGTCCCAGGAGTTGATAGGGGAATAGGGGAAAGAAAGAAATAATGTCTATATCATAATGGGAGGTCCATTTGATTTGATTCAACTTGCCAAAATATGTCTTGGTTTTATAGTAGCATATGAAATAGCCACAAAACACAATATTCATAGTAGCATATGAAATAGCTACAAAACCACAATATTCATGTCACTTACTTCAAATTCCAATTTGAAGTATGACACCGGCCGCGCCGCTTTGGTCTGTGTATCATGCACTTCATCCACGAACATGCGAGCTACTCACCCGCTAAGAATTTCGGCCTGTTTCGCAAATCCTCGGCCTCCGTCATACAGCCGATGTGGCGACGCTTTGCCTACATGGGCTGGTAATTTGGTCTTGGTATCATCCAAGAACATTGGAGCTACTCACCCACTAAGAATTTGGCCTGTTGCGCAGATCCTCGGCCTCCGTCGTACAGCCGATGTGGCGACGCTTTGCCTACATGGGCTGGTAATTTGGTCTCGGTATCATGCACTTCATCCGTGAACATGCGAGCTACTCACCTGCTATGAGTTTCGGCCTGTTTCGCAAATCCTCGGCCTCCGTCATACAGCCGATGTGGCGACGCTTTGCCTACATGGGCCGGTGCTTTGGTCTCGGTATCATGCACTTCATCCGTGAACATGCGAGCTACTCATCCGCTAACAATTTCGGCTGTTTCGCAAATCCTCGGCCTCCGTTGTACAGCCGATGTGGCGACGCTTTGCCTACATGGGCCGGTGCTTTGGTCTTGGTATCATCCAAGAACATTGGAGCTACTCACCCACTAAGAATTTGGCCTGTTGCGCAGATCCTCGGCCTCTGTCGTACAGCCGATGTGGCGACGCTTTGCCTACATGGGCTGGTAATTTGGTCTCGGTATCATGCACTTCATCCGTGAACATGCGAGCTACTCACCTGCTATGAGTCTCGGTCTGTTTCGCAAATCCTCGGCCTCCGTTGTACAGCCGATGTGGCGACGCTTTGCCTACATGGGCCGGTGCTTTGGTCTTGGTATCATCCAAGAACATTGGAGCTACTCACCCACTAAGAATTTGGCCTGTTGCGCAGATCCTCGGCCTCTGTCGTACAGCCGATGTGGCGACGCTTTGCCTACATGGGCTGGTAATTTGGTCTCGGTATCATGCACTTCATCCGTGAACATGCGAGCTACTCACCTGCTATGAGTCTCGGTCTGTTTCGCAGATCCTCGGCCTCCGTCATACAGCCGATGTGGCGACGCTTTGCCTACATGGGCCGGTGCTTTGGTCTCGGTATTATGCACTTCATCCGTGAACATGCGAGCTACTCATCTGCTAACAATTTCGGCTGTTTCGCAAATCCTCGGCCTCCGTTGTACAGCCGATGTGGCGACGCTTTGCCTACATGGGCCGGTGCTTTGGTCTTGGTATCATCCAAGAACATTGGAGCTACTCACCCACTAAGAATTTGGCCTGTTGCGCAGATCCTCGGCCTCCGTCGTACAGCCGATGTGGCGACGCTTTGCCTACATGGGCTGGTAATTTGGTCTCGGTATTATGCACTTCATCCGTGAACATGCGAGCTACTCATCCGCTAACAATTTCGGCTGTTTTCGCAAATGCTCGGCCTCCGTTGTACAGCCGATGTGGCGACGCTTTGCATACATGGGCCGGTGCTTTGGTCTCGGTATCATGATGTATAACATACAGTACATGCTCACTACCTACTACCTGAAAACATCGGCCTGTATCCCAAAACATCGGCCTGCACCGGACATCGGATGTACCGATTCTTTGCTTATTTGGGCCGACTTCTTTACTGATGCATCATATACATCATCCCAGTAGGTCTCGGCTACATGCTAGCTGAAACCATCAGCCGCAATAGCAAAAAATCGGCCTACATCGGTCGCCCGATGTTGGACCGATTTGCTGACATTTTATCCCTGCTGCCTCATTGTACCTGTATAGGAATGATTGGAAACAACCTAGCCACCTCACTAACCGTTCCACAGCATTCTGCTGCATTGCCGGTCAATCCCTCGGCCCTTCCGATGTGCGAGCTGCTCCGCGCGGATGGTTGTTATTGCATACATTGTAGACTTACCATATTGGGCAATTTCCGCTGGGCTCCGCGCGGACTGTTCCTATCAATACAATGTATAACTCCGCTTTGATGTGTTTATTGATACATTGTAACTCCGCTATGTGCGCCCGCTGGGTACACCACGCTCGATAGTGCTCCCCCGCAACTGCACGAGACTTACCTACTCCTTCGTGGTTCGAGTAGTTGGACAACTGCGTTGGGTGTGTACATGCCTCTCATGCTTTCGCCAGTTGCATGGCGGCTCTCCTCCTTGGGCGCCGCTGCTACCGGGCTCTGATCATGAGGGGCGGGTAGAGATTAGTATCGCAGGAGGCAGCGTCAAGTTGGGATGCGATGACGATGTCGACGCGGATTGGTTGGTGCAACCGACAGAGGATGCAAGGATCTTTTGTTGCTGACAAGTATCCCAGCATGAGTATCACGTATATTTCTGTCCAAATTAACCTAGGGACAACAATATGGCTATCATCTACACAATTGCCGCGCAAATCAGCACCGCCGACTGCTGGCTGCCATGTTCACCATATGCGTGTCGGTGAACCCGTCATCGGCTGTTTCCGGCCAGCACGTACGCAGCTTTTGATGTCGACCAAGGCCTTCTCACCACATGTCCGGCGGTCTTGCCGGTCTATCATACACCTGGGGACGTCTGCAAATTCGGAGCGAGGTCTCCATCAACGGGAATCACGACCGGCCTAGCGATCGCTCTGCTGTGGGAGGACGCGCCCGTATCTGTTCCCCTCGTGGCGCGAAAATACCTCTCAGATCTCCAGTACGGGAAGTACGTGCTCCCTACGCCTCGAGTGCCGGTACTTCGAGCCAGGTTGGATCAAGCAGGAGGTCGTCATCCCTCTTGCCTCATCTTCCAATGCGCCTCAAGTCCATCCATACCAACGTTTTCGACGCTGCGCGATGAACTTTTGCTCACGCACCTCCAGATCGCCGATGCGCTACTTGAGCTCAATCGCCCGTCACGCATCAATGACCACAGACACGCACAAGATCATTGCCGAGGTCAGGTCTGCTCCAGACGCTGCCTTCGACGTCGTCAAGCCCGTAATCCATAACCGCAACTGGTACCACAACCCGGAAAAGCGCAAGATCCAGACACTGGGCTACCTCATCCGCAGAGACCGTTCTCGTCCAGGATTCGCCGACTGCAGAGACCTCGTATATGGCCTGCGACGCCGATACCCTAGGCATTGAAGCCGACTACACGAAAAGGTGGGAAGAGGTCTATACAGACGTTACGAAACGGATCATCAATCGAGAGAAGATCGACGTGCTCTCACGGTGGAAAATTTTAGTCTCTAACCCAGACGCCGTAGTCGAGAGAGCTGAACGTTTGAACGTTTGAACACGGAACGTTGATCGTCGACCGCATAAACGAATGCGTGAATGCATGAGGTGGGGAAAGAATGGGCGGTGCAAGAAGAAGGCGTTTTACGGGCGCCTCCCTTTCCTCCCTTGTACCGATTTCCGACATCATCCGGCTCCCAGACCCGTCGCGCAGCAGCAGCCTGGCTGGACGTTGCGAAGGCCATTCCCCTCACGGACGCAAGAGTGGGAGCAAGTCGCGGAGACTCAGTACTCAGTCCTGCTGCTCGGCCTTATTTTGGGCTGATGGGGCGATATGGTTTGAGGACGCCGTTTGCGGGAAGGGAAGCGGTTGCGCAGAAAGGGGGCGTTGGGCCTCTGGAGATGGAACGCGGGGATGTAGTGTGCGGTGTGCGTGTTGCGCGATGCCACGGCGACGTTTGGGTTAAGGCCGTTGGGGATGGTGAGGATGATGAGGGGAGTCGGTGTATGTTGGTCGGAGAGTGCTATTGCGATGGGATAGTGGATGGGAGGCTCTGGAGATGGGTGTTGCCGAAGCGGTGTTCAGATCGCTGGATGAATGTGCGTAAATGAATTCAATGTCGAACGTACCACCAACAATGCCGTCTGACAGGCCAGCACCTACTTTGTACGCATCTCGTGTATGTGTAGGCACGTTGGCGTGCTAGGAATACTCTCCTGGGTCGTGCACCCCGCTGGTCAAAAGTTCGTTCGCAACGCCACTACAAATGGTCACCCGCTGTGCTTCCTTTACACGTCAAACGCGCCATATTTGTGCGCAGAGCACACAGCGAAGCGCAATTTCTCCGCCCGCCTACGAGACGGTCCGTTCGACGGCCCGCTGACACGGACAACGCCAATATAAGGCAGCGCAACATACGCCTGAGGATAACCCCGACACCATGAAATACACGCTGCTGTTCTTGGCTGCGGCGGGGAATGCACTCGCGCTGACGGAATATAGCGGTATGTTTGCGTCTACCACCGACAGCGCGTTGCATCTAAAAACTTCATATCACGTCGTCGAGGACCTGTCCCGAAGCTGAGGCACAAGCCGTTTGGGTTTGCGGGGCAGGCTACGGGTGGTTCGACGAACTCGTCGGCAGTGTACGTCGTGTCCGATGCGGGGGAACTGCGAGAAGCAGTGGCCTTGCCCTACGCGAAGACCATCTATGTCAATGGGACCATCCAAGGTAATCAGCTTCCCAACGGTGAGTCTCACGGCCGCTGCCTTCTCTGGGCGCGGTCCTCACGCAATTGAACTGCGCAGGTACACTAGCAAGATGCCAGGACTACATCGACATGACCGGGCCACCCGGCTCGGCGGTACACGGCTTCAATTTCGAAACCTACCTGCTCAGCTTGAACGCCACGTACGTCTCGCTTGTCGAGCAAGCCATCGCGGATAACACGCCCTTCGAGGGGCGCAATGCGACCGAGTACCGCTCTTTTGCTTGGCCATCAGAACGGGTACCGCCCGGTTGTGGCGGCGACGCAGAAAGCCCAAGTCGGGTTCAAGTTGACGAACAATACCTCGTTGATCGGCTGGGATGCGAATGCCGCGCTAAACGGCGCCTTTATGTGAGATACTCACGTCCTGCGCATGGGCATAGGTGGATCGCTTTGACGGTAGGCGCCGAAATAATATAGGATGTTGGGATGGATTCTGAGTCGTTACTCCTTGCTAGGATTGTTCGACTGTGAAGACGGCACAGACAATGTGACCTTTTCCCACAACATCGTTCGAAATCACCACAAATCCCTGCTCCTCGGCGGAGGAACGAAGGAAGCCGATCGTGATCTAGGCAAGATGCGCTTCACTATCTTCGGGAACCACTTCAACGGGTCGGCTTCGCGAAATCCCCTCATGCGCTTCGGCTCCTTCGATATCTTCTCGAACGTTTACGAAACGCGCAATGACAATCCCCCGCGTTTCAATGACACGAGCCAGGCAGGTCGAAGGCGCCGACGTGGGGCGTTAGACCGAACACCACTGGATGCAGTATTCCAGTACCATCTTGGCGTGTACAATCAGTCGCGGGTGCAAGTACAGGACAACGTGTTCCTCCAACACGGCGCCTTCCCAAACGATACCTCCCGCATCTTCCCAATCAGCGAAACCACCCTTTCGGACCGCCCCGCGAAGGTCTGTATCCGGGAAACACCTCCCCATTTCCCATCGACTATGAACGGGGTGGCGATAGCGAGCCTGAGCGAGGTCATGGCCGACACTGTGCATTCCTTCGTAGATTCTGGGAAGGCGGTGGAAGGAGCGGTGGTGCTGACTTGCGACAGATTTCAGGGTTACGAGTTACCCAAAGTGTTTGAAGACTCGGAAGATGTTCTGCGGTATGTACTATCAGAGGCGGGGCAGGTCCGTTGATCCCAGCTCGTAGTTCATAATGTCGCGATGCCTGATGTAGGGATTGCATTGTGTTCGAACCCGGATTCTCGGTTTATTGTACGTATTCTATCGTTTCGTTTACTTCCTGTTTCGGTCCGTCATCACCTGCGGCCGCATTGTTTGTTAGGTACTACCTTACTTACTCATACATGCACATTCCACATGTTTAGTTACATGTAGTACAAGTATATATAGTACCTACCTATCTACCTATAATAACAAGAAGCTTATTTCCCCCTCAGTTGCATTGCGAAGTCGAGTCCAGCAGTCGCACGCGGCGCTGTCTGGTTCGCGTTCCGTCTCCGTTCCGTTCGTCACGTGGCGTTCGGATTGCGCTCATTCGTTCTTTCTTACTTCGTCTTTTGGTGGGAACACACCCTTCCCGGTCCTCGCATTCACACGGCGAATACAACTTCGCGCCTACACTGAGCGAGGTAAACAATGCACAGTATTGGCTACTTCAGTTTCCTAGGTTCCCGACGTGACCGAATGCAGTGTACGCTACAAGATGTCATCGCTGAACGACATTTCTCTTCATCGTTGCCAGGAGCTGAGGACTACGGAGTAGGGGGGTTTGCATCACCGTACATATTTTCAAGAATTCATTCTTCGGGCCCGGGCGGAGAAATTGCTCGTCGAATTGTGCGTTCTGCGCCTGAATATAGCATTTGACGTGCAAATCAAGTGCATGTTGTTGGCAAGTGACCATTGTAGTAGCATTACGAACGAACCAATGAGCCGACACCCAGGAGAGTATTGGAGTATAACTGCCATGGAAAATGTGTCTACACACGTATGAGAAGAGTACAACGCAGAACCTGTCGGGTGGCATTGATAAAGCCGAGATTAGTTTAGATATACTCACGATTATCAAGCGATTCGGAACACCTCTTCGCCCAAGCCCATCTCCAAAGCCTCCCCGTCCATTATTCCATCGCAATAACACTCTCCAATCAGGGTGTACCGATTGCCCTCACTATCGTTAATGGGCCGTAACACAAACGGCACCATAGCACCATACAACACGCACACTACATCCCCAATTTCCATCTCTAGAGGGCCGACGCCAACGAAACCCCCCTTCCCCACAAACGGCCTACGATGCCATATCGCGCTCATCAACCCAAAGTAGGACTGAGCCGTAGCACTTAGTCTGAGCCTCGCTATCCTCATCTGTGTCGCCCTTGCTTCGCGCTCTTGGGGCCCAACGTGCTCCAACTCTTCTGACTGCTCGTCCGTGAGCGGAATGACCTCCGCAATGTCTTGTCCCAGTAATAACGCGTTCGACCAGAGTAGCATGTTCTTGACTTCATCATACGCATGGCGGCTAACCGTAGTAGCCCGATGACTAGTTCCAACACTCGCATCGATGTATTCGTGGTCGATGACTGGGATACGCCAAGTTGCTTCGGCGCGACGAGCTGGGGAAGCCGCGTGCGGATGATTCGATACCATGGGGGTGGCGATGTAGCTGATGATGTCCGAACAAGGGAGGAGCGCTCCAAGTGGCGATCGTGAAACACCATCTTCTTTCAACGCCCATTGTCTCCCAACCTCATGCATGCGATCAACAATGACGCCGCGGCAGGTGAGAATGCGGGGCTGTTCATCAGAATCAAGAGGGGGAAGGTGTGATGTCGAGGCGGCGGCGGCGAATGGGCGGATCGAAGTGACCGTTACGTCGTCGCGAAGGATGGAATCTCTCCGTGTCACGTTCAAGTCGGACACCCAGCTCGGTAGGCGGCTACTAGTCTTCGGGTATTCCACCATCGAGAGCACATCGATCTTCCCTCGATTGATGATCCGTTTCGTAGCGTCTGTATAGACCTCTTCCCACGCCTTCGTGTAATCGACTTCGATCCCCAGAGTATCGGCATCGCAGGCCAGGCCCAACAGGCCATATATGCGGTCTCTGCGGTCGGAGAATTGGGGACGAGAGCGGAATTTGTGGATCAGGTAGCCCAGCGTCTGGATCTTGCGCTTTTCCGGGTTGTGGTACCAGTTGCGGTTGTGGATTACAGGCTTGATGACGTCGAAGGCAGCGTCTGGTGCAGCCATGATCTCGGCGATGGGCTTGTACTCGTCCACGGTCATTGATGACCGATTCAGTTTCAGTAGCGCATCGGCGATTTGGAAGTGCGTGAAGTAAAAGTTCATCGCGGCGTCGAAAAACGTCAGCACTGATCGTCTTGCGGCCGCATTGGAAGATGAGGCGAGAGGGGATGGCGACCTCCTGCTTGACCCAACCTCGTTCAAAGTACGGTCGTTCAAAGAAGGCAAGGCGCTCGAGGCGTAAGGGGAGCACATACTCCCCGTGTTGGAGAGCAAGTTTGCGGATCAACGCTTCCATGCTTGATGTTGGCTCGAGCGAAGAAGGCGAGCGATGAAGCCAGCCTGGATCGGCTGCAGCATGCGCCAGAATGTCTCTGGTGTCCTCATTCGTAAGATCCTGCAAGCCTACCTCTACCCTTCTGATCCGATAGAGTCGAGAAAGTCGATGACCAAGTCCGAACCATCGGCAGCAGGCCCAAGCCACGCTATGGTCTGCGAGGCTCTGGAGTATATCTGCGACATGAGAGGAACTTGGATCGCCTTTTCCCTCGCGTCGTCCTGATTAATGCATATTTGGTCGATCCACAGTGTTTACGTGTGCATCCTCCCGCTGCAAAGCGAGCAAGGCAACCTCTAAACTCGTCGTAATCGACAATTTGGCGTTCCCGTTGATTAAGATCTCGCTCCGAACTCCTGGATCTCCCCAGGTGTACGATAGAGCGGTGAAGTCCGGAGGGCGGAATAGTGGGGTGACGAAGAGCTCGCCGCGAAGGCCTGGTGCATCCTGCTCTTTTGAGGCAAGACGAAGGAGGCGGATTTCGCCAGACTCGAGAGGAATGGTGGAAAAGAAAAAGTCCATTGGATCTAGGTTTCGACTAGTTAGCAGTCAGTGAGAACAACAGCAAACGAAAAGAAGGCGCACCGACAGACAGCGTAAAGATTCACTTCTATCGTCCACATGTACAGCTGTGTACCCCAGCTACGAGCGGCGGCAGAGTGCGCATTTTCGCTTCGATTTGGAAGTTTCAGGGCACCAGTGAAGAGGCGATGCTAGCCCTGCTGCTTTCTGTAATACGCTCAACAACAATCAAAACCAGGTTTGTCGTGGAAGAAGGACTGGCGACTCGTTGCTGACAGGAACAGGTTGAGAAAGCTAGCTATAGCGGGAGGATGATTGAAAATTCTGGACAGGCGCCCGCCTATCAGTTATTCCAAAGTCTCAAATTTCAAAGTTCAAACCTGTTCGACCGTCTTCGCTCGTCTTCATTCTGCCCAGCGCTCTGAAATAATAGATACGCTCAAAGTACGCTGATCCAGCTGCTCGTTCGACTGCGGCGGACACTAATGTCATCATTGTGGTCATATTCTTGAAAAACTGAGGTGCGGCCGCCACTATTGTACTAGTAGATGTAACTGGTCATGTCGGCAAATTGCCTGTTCAAACAACATCCAGTATCGTCTCGCATGTTCATGTACCAATTTCCTCTGCAACAAAGTTCTGACGCCGAGCAGGAACTACATAGTGCAGTGCAAAGTTGTCGCCGCTCATTCAGCTCGTTCGGGCTCAAAGCACTCGGCACCACCAATCCCCAATAGCCCAGCGCAGGGTCACCGCATCCTATATGCATCCCTGACCTCCATCTCAGCCATCTCCCATCGCCAAGTTTCATCGACACGGTCGATCTCCTGCGCCGCCTAAGGGACCCCGCACTACTCAAAGAACCGGAGGCCGAGATCGAACGAGATGCGAGTGGCTGCGAGGGTTCTATCCGCTGCCCTACCAAGTAAGTCCATGCGATTCTGCGTGCCATTGGTTGGATGTTTCGCTACTGTTCATTCCATTGTCCTTCTCCTTTTCATGCGATGCGCTGAAATCCCCAAGATCCAAGGATAGCATCGGCAGCCTGGGCGAGCACTTGGACTGCAAGATCATGATGACTCTTCGCAACCACGGCGTAGACGCGGCATTCGTGTCTTCGATGACATCATCCTCGACGACGACACTGAAGGCGGCGCGTCGCCCGGCGTGCTCGACCAACGTTCTACGACAGACTATCCGTTGCTCTATGCGAGATTTCCCGTCGTCACAGGATTCTTCGGCCAAGCCCTCCAGCAAGTCACCCTGGGGCATACCGACCCTTGCTCTGCGCTCCTCGCCGTTGGGCTGGAGGCCGGCGAGCTGCAGATTTGGAAAGAGGTAGACGGGATCTTCACCGCCGACCCGCATAAGTGCCGACGGCGCGCCGTATACCTATACCTATCATATCCCCGGAGGAGGCAGCGGAGGCGATATATTACGGGAGTGAGGTCGTGCGCCCGTTCACGATGGAGCATGGGGAAGAAGATCCCCATCTGCATCAGGAATGTCGAGAAACCAGAGGGCGGCGGCACCATCATACACCCCGATTCCGACGTCGATGCCGCCGATGCGCTCGATACCGCATCCGCCACCCTCGCAGGAACACGGTCCTTATCCGTGTCCTCCGACGAGCGTCCACAACGGAAGCTCTCAGCACCCTCGCACAGCATGATGGGCAACGTCAACGTCGAGATGATCAGCCAGGGCGCGAGCGAAACCCGTATCCCGTGTGTGATCGGCGCTCGGGACGCGGTCGAGGCGCTCCCCGTCATCGATCATCGATCAGAACCGCTTGCGGATCGAGCCTGAGGCCTGGGGTCCACGCGGACGAGGGCGGTGCTTTCGCGATTGTGATTTAGGAGGGGCTGACTATGGTTGTGCAGTTGGTCCGTGGTTGGTTTAGATGTAGCTTTGGGTATAGAAATTAGGAAGGCTACGTCCAGTGATCTTGCAGTTCATGCCGTATGAATGCTATCGGTGCATATCATGTGACGGGACGATGCTTGAGTGTTGCGGCGCCGACATCGCCTCTTGACTCGCCCACTTTACAATGTGCCCCACCACAGCGATGGACATCTACATCGCCCTTTTCAGAAAGCCATTGACCGGAGTCGTCCAGACTGACCCATACAATGTACTAAGTGTAAATACTCCACCGTGTCGCGTCTACTTACTTTTTCTCACAGCACAGAGGCCGACGTTTCTCCTCCCAGCCCCGCTCGACTCTCCACACCCGCGCGGGCAGATACACGCTTTGGCGTGGCGCTGTCGAAGGATATGTCGCTAAGGATTACAAATTGCAGTTTTCGCGAACAAGGCCACGGTCTGTAAGAAAGGCTTTAAGTGTACGGACATCGGAGGAATAACAATCGTTCTGGGACTTTCTTCATAGAGTGCCAGCGCGACTCGACCCCTTCGACCATCTCGCGTCGGGCGGTATACTATGGCTGTTTCGCCAAATCCTCAGGTTGCCCGTCCGCCCACGATACGGTGTGGTGTTTGAGAATGGCGTCCTTCGACTCGTTGCCGTGACCGTCGACGCCGCCGATAATTCCTACGTTGTATCATTTCTGCTCGCTGGCAGATGCTTTGGGCTGACCACCTTTGTTATGCAGCTGTTGCAAGAGTCTGATGCCCACTCTTGGGACCTACGCGATCTGTCGGCCCTTCTCGAATGCTTTTATTTCCTCCTCGCATTGGAGAAGACCGTGAACGCCAACTGGCCCGCGAGGCAAAACACATGTCCATCCTCAACTGGCGGTACGGCAGGGAGTATTATCTAGATGCATGGTACCGCAACCCGGACTCCATGAAGATCGCTTTCGACTCGCAGTGTATTGGTGAAGTCATTGGCTAGTTGCGACTTTGTTCCGTTTGTTTGATGTTTGTGTGTTAGACCACTGTACACTGATGAACTGTAATGCATTGTCTCAGAGCAGTTAACCGCGGAGGATAAAGTAACAACAATTGGAGAATATACAAGGTGAAGAGAGAAAATACTGATGTAGAATCAGATGCAGCTAGGGCTTCCAACCGTCAGCGTAAGTACGGAGGATACGGAGACGTACGATGTTAGACGTACCGTAACGTATGAAATATAATTCCAACGTTGTACGTACAGAAATGAGTCTGAGATGTAAGCGTATACGGGTGAGAACCTCTAGCCGTATACGGGCTATACGGAGCCTTGCGTGGGGAACGTTTGTCAGGACTCACAACCACCGTCGTACGGCCAATTTCAGTTCACCGACACCCTTAACGACCGTCGGGTGCTTTGGCAGGGCACCCGACGGTCGCAAACTCCGAGAACATGCACATTGTGCAGCAACTACATCCCACGTCATCTCGGAGCCTGATCCTGGTCACGGAGTAGTAAACCACATCGCATTACTGGCAACGTGGCATGTCCTGGTGCACAGACGACAAAACCAACATATGGGCAAAGAAATGGTGGCGTTTGGAACCACATTTCAGCGGTGAGTCCTTATAAATTGACACCAGGTCATTGGGTTGTCTTCTTCCTCATGAATATTCTGCGCATGTATAGACACACTTACCTCAAGGGCGCCATGGGGAGACATACCTCATTCCCGGAATAAGGCTGCAATTCCTATCAGACATGATTGGAGGTCTGCCCTACATCTATCTTAGCCCAGGCGCGTACAGAAGTCAATCTAGGCTACTATGGGATTTCGGGGTGTAAGTCAAGACCTGATAAATATGATACACGATTCTCTGCGTATCTACGGACAATGAACACGAACAATACAGTGGTTCCACGTGATAGATATACATAGGGGATTGTAAGAGCGAAATCCAAAATGTTCAACAAAAGCTGTAGATTAAGATGGGTCATTTGTCTATCATCGTCCATTGTTCGAGCGCCAATATATATCCAGAGAAGATAGAGTGTAAACAAAAACAGGAGAACTTCGATAGCAATTGCGAGATAGATGGAATGTAAATAGTATTGTAGAAAGGTCCGCTCGTGTATTGAAACGAAGCAATTATTTCGGAAGTGATATTGAACTAGTCGGAGGGGCCCGCGGTGCTTGTGTTTGGCGCTTTACTTGAGCCTCCATTTTGATCCTCTGTTTACGGAAGTCGTCGTCCTTGAGTTTGAAGGAATTCAACAGAGAAAGGAAAGCGTCCGGGGAAGATAGGAGAAGCGAAGAGGGTGGATGTTGAAGCAGCTGGAGGACGGCCTCTGGGCTTGTAGCTTCTAAGATTTGTCGACGGCAGGTGCTGATGAGGGCAAGACCGGCGCGGACAAGGAATGGAATGCCTGTATATTGTATTGGGGTCAGCGGCGAAGGCTGGCGAACGTAAAGGGCTAACCTTCGAACAAGAAGATATCCCACACTCGTTGAACGTACGATGAAGGAATGACATTGACAAACAGGGAGGTAAACCTATGATCTGTTGGCATGGGGCGACTAACGGAGAAAATCTACGGCGTACCAGGGGAAGCAAATCGTGGTCGGATTAATGGACATCGTCGTCAACACTTTCTTGGCCACCTGAGGATCATTCGCCTCCAGTGCCCGGCTGAACAGCATGGCGTCAACCTCCATCTGTGAACTGCTCGAGGAGAAATAGGGCCGCAGATATGAGTCCATTAACGAAACGAACGTCCAAAATCCATCTTCTTCAGGCGCCAACAATAAAATATTCCCGGCAATCAAGGTTAAACCTACAGCACTTTCAGTTGAAAACACGAAGAAGTGAGTAAATCGAAACGTACCTCGACTGTATTGCACATCAGGAACCATAGTCAAATACGCTTGCAGTAACGACATCATCGAGTCCCTCATCGTCGCGGGTTGGGAGTTCTCTCGGATATACGCTTGTACGTCTCTTTCGATATCCTTGTAGCTCGGTACATGCCCCCTTTTCACCAACTGTTCGTACACCTTCGGTACATTCCTCGCCTTCCCGTCCGTCAGATGGATCCATACCAGATACCTCACAGAGGATGGGACGCCCTCTATCAGAAGCTTCTTCACCTTCTTGTTCTTCCTCGCTTGCGAAGCAGGCACGGATGACATTAGCGCGATCCACCTGAGCTCCCTCTGTCTGTGGCCTTCCATCGAGCTCGACTCGCTGTCAAACACCTTCGGCGTTTTGACATCCGCAACACTTGGCGAGCGCTGACCCGACGAAAACGACATCGCAGGACTACTTGTACGCAGGAGTCCGCCAATAGTCATTTCTGGCTTGCCTAGATCGACCGACCCTCCATCCTTTACGAAGGATGAATCCTCGCTGGTTCTTGCAGACTGAAGATGGTTGAAGCTGGGCCGTATGAGCTCGAAGTCCATACCCTCTGCTTGCGCGGTCTCGTACTCGTTATCGATCGAGCTTGCGGCGATACTGGAGGTGTCATCTTGCCGACTTTGCTTCCGCCGAAGATTCGGTAATGATAATTTTGAACGTAGGGACAATTGACGAGTCACCATCGGCGTAGGAGAGGCTACCATCGCGCGGGAATTCTCCGCGTCTACGGAGGCCCTCGAAGCGGCGCTGGAGGGGCCGGCTGAGACGTCAGGGACAGAGTTTTGTCTCGGAGGAGTAGAGGCAGATACTTGATCCGACATCGGTTGTTGAGTGGGGGAAGTCGGAGAGGCTCCGGACGACCTTTTCCTCGAAAGCGATGGTGGTACTACGATGCGAGGGGAACTAGGAGGGGCGGCGAGCGCTGGATTCGAGGTGACTTGTCTTAGTTGATGTCCACGCGACGAAGCGGTAGGAGAGACGGAGGCGCAAATGACGTGGATGACTGGGACAGCGGACTGGTGGGGGATTTTGGAGCGCCTCGTGCGCTGAGGCCAGACGAAGGTGTCGATAAGGGGGATGGCGCGTACGGCGTGCGTAGACTAGATTGAAGTTTCAACGCAGGTGGTTTGGGTGAAGGCGTAGCATTTCCTTGCGACGCCCGGCTAGCTGTCAATGATCTCGCCATGGTTCGTATAGACGGGATCTTCAGAGGGGTATTGTCATCACTGATTAAGATATCGTATCAATATCAGCCTAGATAAAGGGAAGTAAAGGAGCGACGTACGAAGCAATCGGCATCGGTACTTCGATGCTTGTTGACCCAAATTCTGAGAAACTCCGTGAACGAGGCCGCGCGAATGGTACCTTCGGGTAGAAATTTAGCCTTGGAATAACGCCTGGACTAGGTGCAGCTCCACTAGCCGTGTCAGTAGCTGACCCCGCTGCGCTCCCTTGTACTTCGATTCCATTGGCCGTAGGTAGAATGACAACAGGAGGTTTGGGGCTGGAGGTGTCTGACTGTGCCCCGACGGACCCTTCGGACAAGGTCCTGACTGGCGTCACAGACCCGGGCACCCCTCCGCCGGGCGCAGACACGGGAGGCATTATTTCGGGACCCCCACTGGCAGCGACGTTGGCTGGTCCAGGAGGGGGCCCCACGAACGGCTCGGGGCTGAAAGTTATGGCGACTGGGCCGATGGAACTCGCCAAATCGACATCACACCTTGCGAATAATGTCGGGCCTCTACCCAAAACTCCTCTAGATGACATGGCCATGTGTAGTGCCCTGGAAAGCCCGCCGAGCCCACTCCCCGGGTGACGCGGGGGAGGGGTAGCTGTTGTCGATGGACGACGTGAATCGAGGGTCACGGGCGGGTGGCCTACTTCGCTCGGCCTTTGCGAACCATATGGCTGCGCGGAAAAGGGTGGAGAAGTATTGGAGGTAGGTTTGCGAATGTACATGGGTCCTTGTGACAAAACAGTCGGCTTCGGGGCGTTAGGATGAGGCATGAACAAGCTAGTCCTCATCCCAGAGTCGGGATCTCTCTCGCCCCTCAGTTCAGCCAGTGAAGGGCGAAGGTGCGACGCTGGTTCAGCTAGTAGTTGAGTCGCTGGATACTGGGATGGAGGAGGAGGGGCTATCTCGGCAGTCGCTGAAAGGAGAATCGTGTCAGATGTCGAGTTCGCCAAAGAAGGATTCAAAGGAACGGGGGATGTGGTCCTCGTTATGTCATCCAGTGCATTGTCTATGGAATCGTGTGGATTCACCAATGGCAGCCCAGGCGAAGTAATTGCGTCGTTGCCGCCCTTCCAGCCCTCCCGAGAACCTCCTTCTTCCGTTGGTTCGGCGCTTTCTTGAGGTTGATCGCCTCCCTCAAAGTCGGCAGAGACAAAGCTATTATCCCCGATCCCCATCTTCGCGGTCATCAGGCTGACATCCGGAGCCCGTTCGTCATCTTCAACCCACAATGCCTCCCGGTCCATCATGCGTAGAGGCGTCGTCCTGCCCGTGAATGGCGCTACTGGCGCTGCCCATACTCGAAGACGTATGGTGGATCTGCACGTTCTTCCCCGCACCAGCGACGTTTCCATCGTTTCCATTGGGGCCCAAATTCATCTCGAGCCTTTGTCTGATTGCGCTGGCTGGTCCGTCTAAGGTAGGGCTTCTCAAGAACCCTGCGGCGCCAGGGCGACCGTCGATGTATAAATCTGTGGTAGTACTCCCAGGATTCCCTCGTATAGCCGACAACCCGTCAACTCCCTCTTCAGGCGAGGAAAGCGCGTCGCCCCAGGTCGTATGTAGCAACGGCGATGCAGTTGACTTGGACGATCCGGGCGCGTCTAGATAGTTCACCTGCTTCGTTCCTTCGCTATCGCCAACAGCGGAGCCCGAGGGTCCCAGCCGATTGCTAAGTTGGATATTCAGAGCTCCTGGCCTTATCTTGACAGAACTCTTGCCACTAAATCGCTCATCAACGTCGTCAGCGCTTCCCCTGGTCTGCGGCACTGGCGGGGTGTCTCTGCCGACAGCCAACGACGCGCCGCTGCCCCCGCTGCCCCTCCTCCCGTTGCCTCCTGGTATCCTCCCACTAATGACCGAGAGCCTCGTCGAATACCGATACATATAATCATCGTAGATGTCCCCTGCGCCATCCCAGTCGTCACTGCCACCACTGCCAATGCTCCCCGTCCCAGAATACCCTGTCCGCGTGGTACGGGCCGTGTGGGCAGTAGACGTAGTACGGGTCGTGGAAGTGGACGCATGAGTTCTGATAGAAAAGGTAGGCGACGTAGGGGAAGGTACGGGGGCGGTAGCACCGCTAATACCATTCGGCCCCATGCCGTTGATTGAAAACGTGTCCTTCCGAGGAGTGAGGTTGAGGGGCAGAGGGGCGGGAAGATGGGGTGGTGTAGGAAATGGAGGGGAGGGAGAGGGTGGCGTAGAGGAGGATAGGCTCGATACCCGTGGTGATATGGCCATGGAGCCGACCGTTGGCGTGAGCATAACAAAATGGTCTTCGATAGAACTTCTAGGACGTAATCTCGCCATGGTTGACTCGAGATTGTCCAGCTCCTTGCTCATCGTATCGACGCTGTACCTGCTCTGCTCACTCATATAGCTTTCTCGTTCGCTTTCTCGCCCATCAGCCATCTTCCCGCCGACGCCTTCATCGTCGTGGTAGCCTAGTCCAGTGCTACGACTCGAAATACTAGCCGACCTCTGGATCCCTTCTCCACCAATCTCCGTTTGGTTCAGCCGCCACTCGCCAGTGGTTTCTTCGTCGTCTGAGCTGAACTCTCCGTCACCATAAGCGCCCTCTCCACCAGCAAGGTCCTGCAATAACGAGAGCCCGATCCCAACTTCCCCGTCGGACATCGCCAATGAGATCCTCGAGATCCTCGACGAAGAAGGCGCATCGTACTCTTCATCTTCCTCGTCTTCTTTGGCATGACCTTCGGCGACAGGGGGTTCTTTTGATCGATCCTGCGGTTGAGCCTCAGAGCTGGCTTCTTGATGTTGAGGATCTACGTCGTCGGTATTCATCATGGGTGATGGAAGGGAGTTCGTGGGTGCGGATGAGTAATTGGTCGTTTTGGTGTCGTTGCTTTGCGGGGAGGAGGTCATAGATTCATGGGAGGTGATAGTGTCTGTTGTAGTTGGGACGGTTGGAGAATCGAAGGGATTGGGAAGTTCGCTCGGGGGAGACTGCACAGCGTCGAGAGCAACGTCATTATTGTGATTGTGGTTAGCGACCGTTTTGCTTGGTGTCTGCGTTCTCGGGGATGCATCTTCCGAGAGTTGACTTAGCTGCGTTCGACGTAGCAGCGTGAGTACGAATATCCGGGAGTTAAAAGAGACCATTGACAAGTCAAGTAAGTTCATGGTAACGCGCAGGAAAGAGGTATGAAGTACGCACCTTTGGTACATCATCTAGCTCGTTAGGAAGTAGCTTGACCCCAGACCCTACGAGAGGCGACGACCGCGGGGAAGAGTGGATGACGGATGTCGAAGCAACGGTCGAATTGGGTAGAGTAGACACCGAGCCCGACGAGAATGACCCAAATCCTAAACCAAGAGCATGGCCGTGTCCATGGCGTGACGAGGAAGCCATAGACGACAGAGACGAGCGGGCAGCACCATTACTGGCGGCTGAACTCGTCCCGGGTGTAGGGGACCGCGACGACCCTAAAGATGGCGACCTGGTGTTCGCCATAATCGATCTCGCCGTTTTCGCTGGTAGTCTCGGCGTTGAGTCAGGGGTGGAAGAAGTGGAGGTGGACGGAGGCGTTGACGTTGACGTTGACACGGACATCCTTGGTGACGCCGTCTGGATTGGCGTGGTTGCCCGACTCCCGCCAGCGCCTCCATGCGCATTCGAGTTTCGACGTGAAGGTGACCTCGTCGACGCCGTCGAAGATCGTTTCGTCATAACGGGTCGTTTTAAGCTTTGAATGGAAATGCACATGCTTCCCCTGGAACCGTCCCACCACACCTTCACAGTAGCCCAAATACCATCCATTTTCGCCTGATCCTACTCCACTGATAGTTTCCTCCCCGTCGCGCGTATCTTCAGGTAATTGCATTAACACTATAATTGCATCGTCCTGTGAACGGATAAACCAAATCGCGAGAACAGTCACGAATCCGACTATAAGGCCACGCGAGACATGACGGGAAAGCAAAGAGGCATCGACATACCTTGAGGAACATAAGATCCTCCGGGCTCTCCGCCACGCAATCATGAGTAGCCGTACATTTTCCTATGCCACCTTTTGCAGCGAAACGGGTCCATCGAGAGAGCTCTGTGGCGTCCATGGCAGTATTGGTCGCGGTGGCGAATTACAGAGGGGCATGCGATCAACGATGCCAGTCGAATGAAATTGCAAACAGGATCCTGATTCCTGTTACAAGGGTTCAGAACCCAGACCAACAAACAGAGCTATAAAACGACAAGTACACGGGGTGGAGGAAGGATAGGCGCCAAGTACCAAAATTGTGTTCAGAACTCGTTTGTTTTTACGTCAGCGGCTTGCTAAGTCTAGGATAGTTTATGCTAAGTCTCAATGACAAGGTAATGGACTATAATGGATTATTCGCTAAGTCACCGTTGCCGTCACCTCGCCTTCCTCTTCCATTCTTCCATCTCCATTTGTGCTACGGACATCACTGCATCATGCATCTCTAAAATTTTGCGTCGTATCGATTAATGTTGTGAGAAAAACAGACTCTCCCGGAGGTAATGAGTCTAGGAAGAAATGCAGAACCGAATGGTGCGTCCAAGACTGATTCCAGAGTAACCTACTGAACCCCCCGTCGAGACTTTGGTTCTTCCAAGCTCGGAAATCCCGGAATCGGCCTTCGCCGACAACAACTGGTTTGGTCGGAATCAATAATTTCATCGTTTCAAAGTTGACGGTGTGAGTTTGTTTCGCGGTGCCTGGCGATCGCTTCCTGATAGCGTCCCGGTTGCACTCTCGACGCGAACCTTTAGATATCGATTGGTTATTATCCATCTCCATCATTCTTGATTCACTCTCCCTGGGCCTCGACTCAACAGTTCATCAACACGTCGAACCCTCTCCGTATGAACAATCAGGCAACCAATAAGGACGCGTACTAGCCTCAGAATGAAACGATGATGAGGCCTTGCTATCTCTTGGGAGGATAACGGACTTTACGGTATCGGTCCAAATTCATTGATAGTGTTCATCAAGATACACGACGACGAGTGTTTGGATCAGCTTTGAGGCCTTAGGTACCATAATTAATTCGTTTGGCACCAACCTTCAATCGAAGGACCCTCACGTCGACTAGACTCGTCAGCGGCGCATCAATACACCTTCATGCGGCCATATCAGCAGCACAAGACTTGAAACGATTGATCGACATCACTCAAAAAGCGCGAACTAGTACTTCGAATGCACAAGGTGCCTTGGACGACGCTCTATTCGTCCAAGCGTTAGATCGCAGGGAGTGAATGCGAGCGTGACAACCTTTCCCTACACTTTGTGTAAACATCATGTCCACGATCGGGAACCGTCGTATACAGCAAACTCGTCTAAATCACTGGCGACATTTGGCTCTTAGGAAGGCCCCTGACCTCCCCCCTTGGACCGCTTCTTTCAGCGCCTTCTTGCGTCAATCCTCTTCGGCATTGCTATAAATATCGCCAGAAAGAATTTGAATGTTCAAGTTAAGTCTGAGGTACGGGCCACTTCATCGATTCATCACCAACTGAATTAGACTTTCCAATGTCCAGTCAGGTGGCAGCGCGACAGGGCCCAATCTTGGGCAGGACTCATGCAGACCGCAACGTCTGTACGCCCAGGATAGAAAAATCGAATTTGTTCTTTCGTCGCGGAGTAGATAAACGCCACGACGTCCTTTCGCAACAACCCCAAACTTCTCCTGGCCGGGATCAACCGTCACGTCAGTCAGTTCCAGTGTCAAAGCAATGTCTTATCCCCAGTATTTTACAACTTTATTGAACTGAGCAACAGGTAGTTCACAACCTCACCCAGATCATAACTTGAGAACTTGCGAATCTCCCCGGCTCCGTGCGAGGTTAAACCGTAAATAATTTGGCGGAATTGCCCATATCATGCAGGGTCTCCTACTATAATGCAGGGCGGGAACCGACCCTTTCTCCTACTGTGCTGAGGTCGATGTGGCGCACATCAGTCTCTATCCGCTAGTCTCCTTTAGTATCCTCCCATCGACGACAAGGGGCGTTTCCTTGATGGCCTTTTCACGGAACCGGGAGACCTACATATACCTCACCAACTCGCCCTCTCATCGTTCTTCGCCTGGGTCGTTCGCTTTGGAAGCGCTGTATATCTCCTCTGAAGGACCCCTCGTCATCCCCCCCCGGCGCACATTGAGCCTAAAGACTGCCGATTCCAGTAACAGATAAACCGTCAGCGAGATGATCCAACCTAACGAGTCCTTGCTCCTCTGTGTATTCTTCCTGTGCTTCCTACATGGTATTCCTTCCTCCTTATCTCTTGCGCCGTTGGCTCATCAGGCAATCTAGGCATATTCACCATCCTCTTGGCGATCGCAATATGGCTTGTATTCTTCCGCGCGTCGCCCAAGGCAAGACGCAACTGGTTAGGCCTCTCCATCGTCATTTTCCAGTACATCCTCTCCACCGCACATTTCTTCATGGCCTTCTATCAAGACATCAAGCTCCTCGGCGGCGGCGATCCCGGTCCCTTCGCAGATATCCAGTATCACGGGAAAATGGCGTTCACACAAGTTGCGACTGAGTTCTTCAGCGTGAGTGCTTAGTCCGACTATCTATCCTTAGTGAATTCGCTGGCTCACCAAGTCGCAGTCCATTCTCGCCGACGTTCTTCTTACATGGCGCACTTACGTCATATACGGCCGCAACCCCCGAGTCCTTATCCTTCCTTCCATCCTCATTTTCGCGACCTTCATATCCACTTATGGCTACGTCGGCGCGTCTATAGAAGGCCTCGGGCATCTCCCCACCCCCGATTTCCAAGGGATATTCGACCAGTCTAGAATGGCGCCCATCTCAACGTGGAATATCGTCTGCATGGTGCTCTCCGTTACTACCAACGCCGTGTTGACGGTGATGACGGCAACGAAGTTATTGTAAAATCCCTCCCCTCTCTCGTTCTGTTGGATAGTCGCTGATGCACCGCGCTGCAGGCTCCATCACAGAACAATGAAGAATGTTCACGGCTTCTCGTCTCTCCTCTTTGAATCGGCCGTCATCATCGAATCTGGGTTGTTATACACTCTGGCATGGGTACATGGCTCCATTCTCGGCCCATTCCACTCGTGCTCATTCCTTCGCCTAGATCGCCTACTTGGTATTATTCCTTCTTAAATCAAACGGCGACATTGTAGCAATGGATATCATCGCCCAACTAGCCGTGCGTGTTTACAAATTCCTCCCTGAATGTCCACACTCATCTCGCCGTTTGTTCATTCCTCCAGGGCATCGTCCCCACGCTGATCATCGTCACGATCTCCGCTGGCCTCAGCCCCGTCCGCACAATGACATATATCCGCCCGCCCCGCTTCGCCTCCACGAACCCGCACGCCTCGCACCGCGCCACGCACGACATCGACATCGAGACAGAGATCAACTTTTCCAACGCTCAAACACGCACGAACCTATCCGACATGAACTTCGCTGTCAACCTCCATGATCGCGCGGAGGCCTCGCCAACCTCCGACGCAAAATCCGGCATCGAGGTCGAGGTCGAGGTAGACGTTAAAAGAGACATGTACGCCGTGTAGCGTTTAGCGGCGTCCAAGTCCGGACTTTCGTTTCCTCTGGATGAGGGAATGGTACCCCATGTGTGTGTATTCGCTCTGCAATGTTCGCTGTGATGTGTCTTTTAGATGTTTATGTACCCAACCAACTTATTTATCTGCCACTCTGAACCACCTGTACCATTCTAAGAGACTCGTCGATCACGATCTTAAGGATGGTTATCAACCCAAGCGTGAAGTGATCATTTAAAAGTGTGGTGTACAGATGGACAATGGGGGGTGTCTTTATCCCCCATATTTACATGTTATATACGCCGAAAGCCACCAACGGCCGTTGTCTCCTCTATCAATGGGGCAAACGCCTCTTCAAACACCGCAACCTCATCGCAATCCGTCTCGATAGAGTCATCCGTTGACATCACCTATGTTTATGCTGATTGCCTTCAAGGCCCCATGTCCGTTCAGCGGTTGAATGATACGATAAGTGCTCCGTAGGGTAAGATTGTCCACCCCAGCCGAGGGGATCGATCTCAATTGTGACTTCCCGAATACGATTGGGGAAAGGCAGGCGATTGATACATTCCCATATCCATTCGATAATGCTCAACCGGGAAGCCTTGCCGGATTGCAATATGTTGATCGTTAGGGCGGACGGACGTATAGTGGTGCCGACACCGGGGATCGCAGCAGCCGGGGAAACTGAAAGAGGGTTATTGCCAGTGAATGGAAACCATCTTGGGTATATACAAGACAGGTGTACATACCGCTCAAGATGAATTCAGACAAGTTGGCGGGAATCCACCGGGGGATATTCCAATAGCGGCTGCTAATTTGCTCAATTTCTACATAGTCGAGGTTTGGGCACTTGATGCGGTCTGTATGGGGAGGTACAGCGATATTTCGACGACCTTGAGGCTGTGGAGGGCGTCCAGGCACAACTGGCAGATGATGGGGCTCCGGATATACAGCCCGTTGTCTATGGAGGGGAATTGGCGGAATTGGTTGACCGCTGTTCAGCGCCAAAGTCGGGAGTGTCTGAAGGTTGAGAAGCAATAGAAAGAGGGCTTCCGAGGGTTCGGCGGACCATCCCTACCACCCACATCCACGACGTGTTCTCGGGTGACAAAACTGGACGAATGCACCGAGGGGCACGGTATCCGCAGTGCCAACAAAAACTGCTCTACATGCGAATCCAAGGCCCGCTGCGCCTCCGCGATGCTGAAAAACGTTCGAGATGAGAACAAGCAAAACGGCGCCGAAGTGTTGACGGAAGAATTGCGGCTCAATGGCCTCACTCATTAGGCCAGATGCGAAGAGAAAATCGGAGTTGATCATCCGATCCTAGTGCGGCTGAATACAGGATAGAGGTTGCGGGAGGTTGCCTCCAGGGATAGCGCTCCAATCGCCCGGGCAGAACTGACCCCAGCTCATGCTAACACATCGAACTAGGAAGCGGCAGTCAGAGTGTCGTGAATGAGCCTTCAACCTCGGACACGTTCGTTCAGAAAACAAGGTACTTACGATTGAAGGCGCGTACGTATTCCATCAAAAGGACCAGCGAAAAGGCAACCTGCGCACCGGACTATGTTCTCCCCATACACGTTGAAAAGGGGCACCATCTCGCATCCATATTCACGGTTCAGCAGCAACGTGGGGTACGGTGCGTCCATTCATGGTGCGATGCCTCGAACTTCAGCGCCACTACTCACCTCGTTAGAGTATGGATGTAGTCTAGCAGTAATCCCTGCCTGGTGAAGTTTAAATTCACGATACGGCAAGCGAAAGACTGCCCCCATCCCATCTTCATCATCGAGATGGAAGACAAACGTCCGAAGCGACGATGTCGCTTCTGCTCTGGTCAATGGCCGTTTCGTTTCCGGGACTACACGTATAAACGTCATCTCCTGGGGTGAGTACCAGAGCTGCTGGGTCACAAAGTGGACGAATGGGAGAGTCAAAAGAACCGCGGACTGCAATAGAAATGCGCTGGGTGCACGACCGTACCACATACAGCCGTACGGGCGAAATGATTCGACACGACCTCCCGCAATGCGAGGACTTGGGGCGCCTCCAGCTAGGAGATGTCACAAACGACGACTCACCACTACAGATGCGTCTAAATTCCCACGTTGCGCGTTCTTAGTGACCACAGGTAAGGACTCGAGCTCGAACAACCTTCATTTCGAATGTCAACGAACCGAAATGAGTTGCAGCGCACTAGATAATGATGTCTGAGAGAGCTTTGTCGCGCTCGTATGTTCTCCGTCCTCGTGATGCGCATGGGTTCGGATGAGACGAAACCCAGGGTCCCGTTTCTTCAACTCTGAGCTCCCCATCTTTACAAGTACATCACAGAGCTCACGATCTTCTTCGAGCCCGACTTCCGCAGCGAGCTCGAGGACTGGGTCGCGGATGCGATGTCCCACTGGTAAACCTCCGCTGTCTGTGCATCCTAGACGCCACCGGATCAGCCGCCCAAAGCTCCTCGCGCTGGGGCCCCCAGTTCTCCTTGAGGATGCCCCGATCCAACGATTCCGCGCGAGTCGTCTGCACTTCACCGCAAGCGATTTGCACCCCCTTCTTTCATCCTTCTCATCTACCCTCCAGGACCTCTTTTTACGGGAATGCTCCGCTTCAGATGGTCGCCCAACGCACACACTCTGAGGGCCCCCCGATCACGCGTTTGGCCGCGCTCCGCAAACTGGTGCTAAAGCCCCCAACGAACGCCGGCGCAAGGTTGCCCTTGAACAGCCCGGAGGTCCCACGCCTCAGCTCGTTGTTGTGCATCTACGGCGAACACTTCTACGACCTTTCGCAGTGGAATATCGCGACTGTATCGGAGCTCACGCTGCAAGGTGCGTCCTCCCCCGTGCACACGCCCTTACCACGCCCTTCTTCTAACCCTCATCCCTCTTCCAGTTAACCAGAACTCCGACCTCCCGCGGTTCGAGCGTCGCTGCAGCCGTCTTCTCTTACAATCATCACCCACCAGGCACAGCAGCAATGGGTATACCCCCGGTAATCAGGTGGATCGCGAGTTTACTCTCCTGCTTTTCGTGTCTCGACGACCTCGTAGACTTGAAGATCACTATAGGGATCGCCGGGCACCATCCCACTGGGGCCTATTACCCTAGCTATAGCGAATGTAAAGAATTGCGCACGGTTCTGAGGCCTCTGTACAACGGTGGCGCCCAGAGGCGTATCCTTATCAACTTCGACGTTCGTGGCTCTTCCAGGTCAAGAGAGTCCCCTGCCGGCACAGGTGAAGTGACGATGCGTAGATTGAAAGAGGTGTTCGACCCGCTGATCGAATCAGGGATAGTAGTTCTTGATGTGACCATTGATAAACCGGTAGATTCGTAAAAGGTCTTATAACTTGGTTACGACTTCACTATACGATTGGTGTATTTTTCATAGCTAAAAGTGCCACAGTCGCGTTCTCCTAGATTTGACCCCTCCGGCGTCTGAACTTTCGAGGTTGGAGGGCGACTGACCGTCCTAGTAATGACTGCTCAGCAAAGGGTAACAGAAGTAGATTCGTGCAGAGAACTTACGATGCTGCCCGCAAGCCTGCCTTTGAGGGTCTACACTATACAGGTCTGTCGCCACCGGAGTAAAAAGCACTTGCCCTATCCTCGATGGTGCAGCATTTTACACGCTCGCGCGCCAATCTAATGCCCCGTACACGACTCCAGGATACGTAGGTCCGACCAGCACCACGAACGGAACCTATCCACGCTATAGCTACATCTGTACGTCCGCTTCGTTCCACCACCGAAATCCACCCATTCCTCTACGAGCTCAAATACAGCACAGGACCACGGCGAACTGCTTAGCTGTTTGGCGAGCGTAGGCTTTGCGCGCTACTCAACGAAGTGTCACTGAAGTGTCAGGCGTTGGCGCACCGAGCGTAGGCATCGAGATTGGGAGCATGGCGCAGGCGGTCAGAATGTCGATATGCCGGCGTCGAGCATCAACATTGAACATTGAACAGGGTGAGGCAGCAGACGCTCCAGCTCTCCGCGACTGCTGTATAGTCACCCTTCGCAACGGGGTCCACATGCAATCCTGGAGTCCATAAGTCCTGGAGTCCCCTTCTCCGAGCATTCCGACTACCCCGACTATCTCCCGCGTCCCCTCCCTCGCGTTGCCCTCATCCAGGCCGACAACAGCAACGGCTTGAGGGCGAACGTTTGAACCGTGAACTCCATTGCCGGGATCCGGGACCCAACTCAACATGTGGTATATCGACGATTATGTGCACGATTGGGTGCACGAGCGCGAGGTAACTGAGTACTGATGCCTTCCATTCACTCGCATTTGCGTCCCCGCCCGAGTGACGAGCGTAGGTTCCATCTGAATTCCTATGGATGGAATGGATTATCGGGGGCGGAGATCGTCAGGCGGACGAACAGGAGGGGTGAAGTAAATGTACTAGAATGAAAGGCCTGAAGCAAAAGGCACGGCGCAGGTGTCCAACGAACTCAGCTGCCTTCATTTCTTCATTTCGACTGTCGACTGTCGACTCCCGATTGGCAGCGAATCCTGCGAATCAAGCAGGATCGATTTCGATTCGAACGCCAGTATGATGGGACTGTGGTATGTTACAGAATCTGCAGATCCATTACCACAATCTACAGATGTATTGATTATCAGAATAGATTTTAGCGGTTACTGAGAATAACGGTTGTAATAGAGAGGACACGTACTAGCCTGCTCACAAGCGTCCTCGGTCACTTGCCCGCCGCTCATGGATCTTCTGTCTCGGTCGGAACGCCACTCTAGCGCCAAAAAGTTCGTGCCGGTGCGTGCGTTCAGTTTGAAATTCGCGAGCGTGACGTGAGATATTGAGACAGCAGGGCTTGGAGTCGTTTTGAATTCGCGGTGCTGCGAGCAGCCTGAGGATGGGAGTAAGAAGCAGGGGCAACGGCGGCTCTTCTGCCTTCCTCTTTTTCTCCCCCCGTTCTCCCTTCCTCGTTCTCCCCGTTCTCCTCTTCTCCTCTTTCCCTCCTCTCCTCTTTCCTCCTTCCTCTCCTTCCCTCGGCCGCATGCATGGGCGCACACGGTCTGCTGGGGAACGGATCGTCCGACCCAAGGGGGCCCTATCCGCACGAATCAGAGATCATCGATCATCGATGTAGACGTATATGTCGTATCGGTCGTATGTCGGTCGTACCGGGTACAGCTATGCGGGCAGTGCCGAGCCGCAACTTGAGACTCGAGAGACGTGAATATTCGCCCGCTGATCGAAGCATATATGTGCAGATGCAGTAGCCGTTGATGTGTTCATGAAGGCGACCATCGATGCGACCATCGACAAACTGTCACTGGTCACTGTCGATAAACTGCAGCACGTACGCTTGTGATATTCACATGTGATTAATTGATTATTGGGTGCACTTTACATTGTCCGAGCTTCGTCGTCTTCGCGCTCGTCCTTGGCGTAGCTACGGGCCCCCAGTCGCGCGGTACCGGATACGCACCGCGGCACTGCGGACTATGGACCGTCATCCGCATACTGCATGATGCATGATGCGTGAACGTATTGAAATTTGAACCTTCGGGAATCGGCGCAACGGGCCAGTGGGAGAGCTCGAGACTCTTCGGTGTCGGTGGTGTCGGTGCACGGAGTTGTCGAGGAGCTGCGCGCACGATTGACCGCTGGCGCCCGCAGTGCGAAACACAGACGCGCGCTCTCCGCTGTATGGGACAAGGTGTATGCTCCACTCCATCCTTGACAGCGGGGCACTCAGCACTCTCAGTCCCGTCTGCGCTCCGTCTGGCGTCGCCACGTCGCGCACATCCGAGGCCAAGGACGTTCGACAGCTTGAGACTGGTGTAGGGCACCTGGCGTTTTGGGCGATAATGTGCGAAGTATTGAAGGCTACTGGACTGGTGCTGCGCAGGTTGTCGTCGATTGGACTTGTTGGTGGTTGTTGCGAGCGTAGCTCGCAAACTTGCTCTAAAAGGGTTGATATGCCCGTGCAAATACGAACAAACAGTAATCGGGCAGCCTTGGGCTGTCCGATTTTCTCTTTTGTTGGCTTCTCTTGTGCGTCCCCCCCTTTCCTTAGGTACTTTTCGCTCGTTTGGACTGTAGTCACCTCTGGCTTCCGATTTATGCAAAAAAAAGACGGGATTGATCGGTGGCATTCGGCATGGCGGACGCGTCTTTCTTGTGAGCGTAGGGAGTCAGCAGTCGCTTTTTTTCTGGCTGAACCATCTTCTTTGCCGTTATTCTGAGTTGTGGTATGTGTGGATCATGCTTGCCGTTGTAGGGTTGCCCAAAACCCGACGTGTTGGGTGGAGTTTTCACCTCGGGTGGTAACCATTTTCTTTGGTAACAATTGATGACTTGCAGCCGGGCTCAGCCTGCTGACGCTAGCGCGTCACCGCTTTCCGAACTAGTGTCCAGTCTTCGGCAAGCTGTTCCACTGCACCCACTGAAAGTGTCTGAATCTTTGCGCCCTTCAATCTTCTGAAGGAAGGCTTTGCCAAGCTTGAGGCACATTAACCCATGCTTGAGCATTTATCAAGGCTTCTTCTCAAGTCTCTATATACACACTCTTATATACGCGCTTGCACACCATCAATGCGCAAATAGGAATATAATGCTGATTTGTGAATATACATTGAACTTGTGCCCTAGCACTTCGAAGCGAGCTACCGCTGGCGCGTCCCGCAGATCCATATTAAGTTCACGGCGCCTGTTTCTTGATCGTTCCGTTCCACTGAGTTCTCGCTGCCACCATGGCTGGCATTCCCTCCCCTCGAAGACCTCTCACAGCCGCCCATGATTTCATCTCAGACCTATATAGTTCTGCAACAATGCGTAGCATCGTTCGTGAAGAATTAGCCAGCAAGGTTTCCGAAGATGATTCCTCTGTTTTCAAACACCTCGAAATCAGCCAGGTGCCTGATGAATTGGTTGATTCTTGCTTCGAAATATCTGTAAGTCAACATCGAGGTCTCTTCGACGAACTCAATGAGGTCGTGGCAGCAGCGGCCAAAGCCCGGAACAAAATGGTTGACTACGACGCACAACTCGAACAACGGGCGAAGGGGGATAGTTGGCAGGTGGAAATGTACCCACCGCTCGTGAGTCCTCAAAATTTCTATCTCTTATATGGATTTGACCTGGCATCTTAAGCAACAATTGTTTAACCATATTGCCAATTTCTCGCACCCGGGCGAGCTGAAAGCGACGAGGAAACATAAAGATCGATGCAAACAGGCAACTCAAGGGCGAAGAATATACAACTGGCTTTCCAAAGGTTGCGCCAGACGGAACCGGATCCTGTGTGCTCGAATGTGATTCTTGGATGGACGTTGATTGGTTCATAGAAGTCAAACTGAAGGAAAGCCAAGGTCTCCCAACGAAAAGATGCTACCATCTCCATGGTCGTCTGCCAGGCCGCTGACTACGCTCGGCTCCATATGTCTTGCCGCCCTTTCCAGCTCTTCTCAGTTGGCCTTCTCATCTTCGGGCGCAAGTTCATGGTGGGCATCTTCGACAGGGACGGTGTCTCGCTCTCTCCTATATCCGACTTCTGCGACGGTAGTGACGGTTTTCAGAACTTTCATCAGGGTGATCCGCCAACTTGTCAGCCCTCGCCTCTTGGATATCGATCTCGGATGCGACCCTACCGTTCAACCTTTAAGCCGTTTGTCTGATCTTCGCCCTGCTGTTCATGAGCTCGCCATTTCACTAGGGCTATCATCAGACTTCCCGCCGTACATGGTATTATGCCCGATGGAGTACCCGATGATGGTCAAGGGTGTTACTTCGACAAAATGCGTACATAATTCATGGTTGACGGTTGGTCCTCCCATTTGGGTGTCTCTATCCCTTATCGGCCGAGGCACGAACATCTGGCCTGTCATCCCGGTTACTTGGAACTCTGGCAAGTGTACTATCGTCGACGGTGCCCCCCTTTAGATCCTTAAGAATGCGTGGCGCAACAGCAAACACACTGGAGAGGCTTTCATCTATGGGAGCCTCGATGCCCCTCCCCCTGGCGTAGCTTGCTTTTTACAAGGAGGCGATGTCCTGTTCGACGCCAAAACCGACATGCCGATATCTGTTCACAATCTGCGTAGTCACTATCTGTACGGTGCATGGCTCCATAAAGTTGAGACAAATGCTGAAGCCAACGCGCCACCTGGGACTGGGACTGGGACGGCCGTCCTCCATCGCCTTATCCTGCAGACCATCGGGCAGCCGTTGTGGGCATTTCGTGAGCTATCTCAAGCTGTTAAAAGCGTTCCGTGCAGCCATCGTTGGTACACATCAGATATCAAATCTCCTCCATCACGATGGCTTATCCTCAGTAAATTTTTGCTGAATAGGGCATTAGCAGCTCGTTGCTTGGGGAATCCTCCACTGAGACATCAGCACTGGGAATATCATGATATCCGCCTCGAATAACCCCAGTGCAGGCGAAGAAGGCTTCTTGATGGACTTGGAGTTCGCGAGGATTGATCAAGTCATGCATGTTACGACAATCCCTGGGGGTCCACAGCATACGATGTGGAGTGTCCTGAGGCAGGGCATCCAGATGACCGTACAAGTTCAACTTTTCCCGATCGAGTTTTCTACTGATATCGACCAACTTTAGGGCACTGTGCAGTTCATGGCTAAAGAAATCTTGCATTCCATCATTAAAAACAAGATGGTTGAACACACAGAATCACATGATCTTGAATCGTTCGCTTGGGTCTTCGCCTACATCGTGCTTTGCTGTCTACTTCGCGATTTGGAAGATGAGACAAAATCGACATTCACAAAGGACGATCGACTCGCTATCAAAACGACGTACGACCAATCATTCGGCGCTCTGAAACTCGATACCGTGCTGACCCAGCGTCATTCACTGCGCGTGTTCGACTTGAGAGAAAATGGTATAGAAGGACTCGTCCCCGCCGCTATTACCTATCTTATGAAGGTTCTGGGAGTGCTAGTGGCCGCAAACCACACGGCCGCCCAGCCACCTGATCTGCTCTTCTCTGACACGATGCTTCCACAGGCACCGCGGGAGAGGATGACGCATGAAAAGCTCATATATTTTATTGATAAGTCTGTCGCGAGTCTGGCGGAGGAGATGCAGGGTTAGGGTCGTCGCTTTGTGGGTGCTAGCGAGACATATTCTACTAGCTGAAGGGGACAGACATAGATACAAGCACTTTGTAGTAAAATACGTAGCCCCGTCTATCTTATGCCCTATATGTGTTGATATCACAGTCTAACTGCAATCAGAGTGAATTTGAATAGCTAGGATTCATTGACATGTCCCAGTTAAAGTCTACAGCTGAGTAGACATCTAATGAAACTGATCACCTTCCACATAGAAGCGGTGGCCTGTTCCCAGTGCTTCGGTCCTCTGGCCTTCTAGTCTTTAGCTTGCGTGCTTACCGAATACCTGTCTTTTCGTTGTGAGAATCCATTAAGATCGGGAATGAGAGGTCTGTAGAAAATGTGGCGGAGCGGAAAATGAGGGTTTGAACTTGCCTCACAACCGCTGAATGTCATCGTTGAGGTGACATTAAGCGCCAGTAATCGAACAGGCTGGCCACTGTGCTTTCGTGCTTTTGTGTCACCGATGCTCGGTTTCATGTAATGAACGTATAGACTCTTAGCTTTTTTCTGCTCTTAGACTCATCACTCGCTGCCTAGGTGTCTCTGTGCTCGAAGCTCTTGGAACTGAGAAAAATACCTGCTGCGGTACTGACTCCCAGTTTCTCATACTGGTACCTCATCGTGAGACATCCATCAATGTCACTGCGGCGCAGTGTTTGGTGAGAATAAATGCTGTCCCAGAACTTATTCTGGGTTCTCGAAGTCAATTCTTAGTGTTTGTTGATATGTTCCTTTGACTGGCTTGCAGCTTCGCACTTCTGGATTAATTTCTGTTCAACAGATCTCATGGCTACTCCAGCAACCAACCCCGATATCCAATTGGCTGTGCGAAGAGACGTCGCTGCCCATCATATATTATATCAGGACCTGCAAGCCGGTCGCTGGCATCCGTATGTCTCATAGTAACCCTGCGAAGCCTCTTGTGTGCCGGACTCGAATGATACTGCCGTATTTTGTGGAAGAGATTTACACGGGTTTTGTAACAGGTAACTTTCCGAGGTCCACGAGACGGAGAAGAGAGCTGAGAGACGGCGAGTCAACCAAGACCTGTGTTGACAAGACGAAGATACAGGAGGCAAGCGGCGGAGTACAAGTACGCTATGCGGGAAACGCCGAGAGGAGTCCGTAGTGGTAAAATGACTACAAGCATAGTGGATAAGAGATACAGGTGAGTACATAGTAATCTACGAAAGGCCATGAACTAAGTATAATGTCCATAGGTAACTAGAATGGCTGTGACCCAAGGGCCTGATCCTCACATCATTCCCCCTTTAAGAGAGACAATGTGGTGCAATGAGTTTTAAAGCATGGGGTCATATTGCACTGTGGGATGCGAGACTCTACTGGAGCGAGTAGTAGTTCTGCGCAGGAGGGTACATACCGAGATCTCAATCTCTCGCATATGACCAGAGGGAGGCAGGATGGCAGGGAGCAGAGGCACGATGGGACAAGGAGTGGCGGCGTTGATGAGTGGTTCAACGGGCAGTTTGAGATCTGTGAGGGCAGGACCAGAGGTTAGTTGCATAGAGTCATAAGTAGGAGAGTTCAGTATTGTCAGGGGGAGAGTATGTACGAATTATAGTAATAGGTTGAGGGCGTGGGGCTTTGGGGTGTCTACAATGAAAGCGGTCCACAAGCGCGTTACAGAAGTGGGAATATCAGAGAGCGGAATCCAAGAATCTTCGGAATCGGGCTGGTCTTTCCAGCGCACGAGATATTCATACAATGTCCAAGTTTTCTGCAATCAAGAAGGGAATGAATGGAAAGAGCGGAATCTTCCACAAGTGTAAAAGGTTGAGACTCAGAATGGGGGTGGAAGGTGGAAGGATCAGTGTAAGGTTCAAGTAAAGAGACATTGAAAACAGGGTGAAGGCGAGATAGGTAAGAGGGAAGATCAAGGAGGTAGGACAACGATTTGACCTTTGCGAGGATGCGATAAGGACCCAAGCGATGGTGGTCAAGTTTGTCGGAAGGACGAGTTGTTTTGATATGGAGTCGTAGCAGCCAGACGAGTTGGTCAGGCTGAAAGTCGGGAGCAGGGAGGTGACGTCTATCGTAATAAAGGGATTGTTGCCGTTGTGCGAACTCGAGTTCAGCGTGAAGCTCTGCATGAATATGTGTGAGTCATTCTGTGAGTGAGTTGGCAGCGGTGTGGGTAGAGAGTTCGGAGAGGCGAGGTTCGAAAGTGGGATGGAAAACCGAGATTGGAAAAGAAGGGAGTGTGTTTGGTAGAAGCATTTTCTAGGTTATTGAAGGCAAATTCCGCAAGCAGAAGGTAATCGACCAGTTGTCCTGCTGATACGAGCAGTAGGCACGCAGATAAGTCTCTAGAGCTTGGTTGGTGTGCTCTGTGAGACCATCTGTTTGAGGGTGATATGCTGTGGACGTGTGAGGATCGATACCAAGATGCGAACAGAAAGAAGTCCAGAAGTTTGAAACAAAAAGGGAACCATGGTCAGAAACAATAGAAGAAGGAATACCATGGAGGTGAAATATGCGGTTCAAAAATAACCAAGCAAGATCGGAAGCAGTAAGGGTTTCAGAACAAGGAATGAAATGAGCAGCATGAGTGAAGCGATCACAAACGACCCAGATAGAATCATAATTATGGGAAAGGGGGAGTTTAATGATGAAATCCATAGAAATGGATTGCCAAGGGCGAGAAGGTATATCTAAAGGTTGAAGAAGTCCAAAGGGTTTATGACAGGGCATTTTGATACGAGCACAAATGTCACACACATTAATGTACTTGCAAACATAAGTGGTCATGCCAGGCCAAGAATAGTCTCAAGAAATGAGGCCTGAAGGTGCGCGTGCAACCAGGATGACCTGCGATAATGGAATTATGATGAGAGGAAAAGAATTTCGGAGCGTAAGGAGGGTGGAACATAAAGATGACCTTGGTGAAAGACAAGTCCAGCTTCAGTGCGAAAGTTGGTGTTGTCTCTGTTTGCTACAGCTTTGTGCCACGTAGTGTCCTCTCGAAACACTGATTTAAAGCACTTCAGGAGTTCAGAGCTGTCAATAGTGAGAGTAGTGAGGGCGGAAGTAGAGGCAACAGGATTTGGAGATGCAACATGAAGCGGAGGGTCGTGCAGAAACTGAGAGTGTTTCGGGGTAAGCAGCACTTGATGTTGAGCTTCAAAGGTGCTCATCCCCCCTTTTAAGCTCGAAATCTGGTTTGTGTGAGAGAGCATCAGCAACGTTTGATGAGCCTGGAGCCCATTTGAGGTGAAAATCGAAATTGGAAAGGAACATTGCCCAATGCGCCTGATGGCAATTAAGCAAGTGAGAGGACATGAAGTATTTGAGGTTTTTATGGTCGCAAATGACGGAGATGGGGTGAGGAGAACCGAGTGTCCAAGCACGCATGTCACGAAAAGATTCCACGACAGCAAGGAGTTCTTTATCACGGACTTCATAGTTGATTTCAGCAGGCGACATTTTTCTGGAGTAGAAAGCAACAGGGTGGAGATGGCCAGTCTTGTCTGGTTGCTGGAGTACGCCAGAAATTGTGAAATCAGATGCATTAGTGGTGAGAGTGAGAGGAGCTGAGGGGTCGAAGTGGTGTAGGATGGATGCAGAAAGGAAGAGTGATTTGAGTTTTGCAAAGGCGTTGTGTTCAGCATCACCCCAGCACCACTTGGAGGAGTTCCCAGTGAGGTTAGTGAGAGGAATAGTGATTCGAGAGTAGGAGCCAATGAAACAGTGGTAGAAAATTTGAGAAACCAAGGAATGATTGTAATTGCTTAACTTTAGTAGGCTCTGGCCATTGTGAAATAGCTTCGAGCTTTTTTGGGTTCATCTTGATGCCTTTAGTGCTGATGATGTAGCCAAGTATTCGACTTCGGACTTGTCGAATTCGCATTTTTTTGCGTTAACACAGAGTTTAGCATCTTGAAGGCAGTCAAGTACCATTCCAACATGTTTGTTGTGTTCTTCTTGAGATCTAGAAAAGATCAGTATATTGTCAAGGTAAACAATGCAAATGATGTCCAAGATGTCACAGAGAACATCTTAAATGAATGCTTGAAAGGCTGCTGGAGCGTTGGTGAGACTGTAAGGGACAATAAGATGCTTGAAGAGTCTCAAGTGCATGCGGAACACAGTTTTCCACTCATCACCTTTGTAGATGTGCAAGTGAGAGTATGCCGATTTGAGGTTGATTACAGTGAAGACTTTGCAGCCTTGGACTCGATCTAAAAGGTCAGAGATGAGAGGAAGAGGATAACAATTTTTACATGTGATTGTGTTCAAACCATGGAAATCTACACAAAAACGGATTTCTCCAGTCTTCTTTTGAGTGAAGAGAACCGGGGCACCAGCAGATGATGTCGAATGACGAATATGGCCATGCTTGAGATTTGAGTTCACATACTCAGTGACGGCTTCATGTTCGGTGTGAGTTAGACGGTACAGTGGACCAAAGGGAGGTGTCTTCCCCTCTTCTAGCTCGATTTCGATGTTGTAGGGACGATGCTCTGGGAGTTTATCAAATTCGGCAGGGTTGAAAACTGTGTTGGCCCATGGGAAGTACTTGTTGGGAACATATGCCTTGAAATCGTCTAAATCTGGTGGATGGGGAGGCAGAGTATCAGTAGAAAAACTGTTAATGAAAACGGGGCAGGTAGAATCATGAAAACAAAGATAGAAAATTTCTTCGCCATGCTTCAGTAAATGTTGAAACCGTTTTGTGCTTAAGACAGCGATATTTGGTTTTGACGGAGGCTTGGGGTCTAGTGGCGATGGAGTGAAGCGTGCATGACCAGCGGTGAGCATAAACAACAACAGAACGAAGTTGAGAGTCTGGTTTGCGGTGGCAGAGTGGTGGTGGAGGGAGAATCAGAAGATATGAGCCATGGAGCGAGAAGGGGATTGGTTAGACCAAGGCCTATGCCAACACCGTGAAGTGACGAGTGAGGTTGCATACTAGGACCAAGGCCCTTGGCATGAACCGTTGAAGGGGACTCCAATCTGCAGCAGTCGAGAAAGAGAGTTCCCTTGACCCAGTTGATATGGGGATTGTGATGGCAAAGCCAGTTTGAGTCCAAGAATGATGGGATATGAGACAGAGACTACAGCAAATCTGCGAATCTCTGAATGAGAACCTATAGAGAGTTGTGTGAAAACATCCTGGGTGATCAGTCCAGAAGCGATGGGACGGTCATCAACTGCCATTATTGGTACAGGGATTTCTTTTGAGCGATGAGGGAGAGAGTGGCAAGAGGCAAACAAGTCTGAAATGCAGGAATCAGTAGCACCACAATCAACCATGGCAATGGTATGAATGGGCAAATGGTTAGGAAATGATAGCTTAATAGAAATAAAAAAGTGACCAGAATGTAGAAGATGAGATGAAGAGGCAGAGGTAATATACTTTGGAGATGGGAGAGAAAGGTATACAAGCCATCGTTCAAGCAAACATGGCAGGCCCTCGATTTTTGAGTTTGAGTGGTTGGATTTGTCCTAAGATCCACCGAAGGCCCAGGGACCGTAGTACCTTCGGTTAGGCTTTTCCTGACTGGGAAGAGCCTTGAGCCTGTGATTCTTCGCAAACTCCTGCATGCGCTTCTTGCAGTAGCAGACATGTTTGGGCAGTTGAATTTGTTTGTGTTTTGGCACCACCACAATACTCGCAAAGACCAAGGTCCTTACGATGTTGGCGTTCTTTTCGGGTGTAAGTGGTCCACAAGGGCGTGATGTGCCAGTAGCGTCGATCTCCATTGGCTCACCAGTGGAAGCATGGAGGAGGAAGGAGCTGGAGGAGGAATGGGATGAGAAGTAGAGGAGGAGGGGGTGGTGGACGACTGGGATTTCGATGATGACGATTTCCTGCTAGGTTTATCTTGACACTTGCGCTCAAATTCACACTGGCGTATGTGGTTGTCAATCTTCATTGCAAGGTCGATGTAATCCTTGAATCCAATAGGCAGGTTCAAGTTGTTGACAAGAATGTCCTTGATGGTCGTTCTTGAGTCCTGATAGAACGTGGCGATCTGGCTATCGTCGGTCCAGTTAAGTGGATGAGGAGTTTGTGGAAGCGTGAGGAGTACGCTCCAACCGAGTCCATTTGGCGCAAGGCTTTGAATCTTGCGATAAGCTGTTCCAGCGAGATCTTGGTCACCGAAGTGGCTTTTGAAAGCCTTGCAGAATGAGGTGAAGTTCTGTAGAAGATATGGTTCATTAGCTTTAACAGATACATACCACAACTTTGGGGGTCCGTTCCCCAGATAAGTGCCCATATAGAAGCACTTGTCCTTGTCAGTTGGTAGCTGGGCTTGCTGTAGCTCTACCCATCACTGACTTCTGCGATGAAACCAGACACGTCAGATGCTTTTCCTGTAAAAACGCGAGGTTCCTTGAACTTTGCAGCACCACAAGGGATATCTGCTAGTTGGGAAGTGAGGGAGCTGCGGGGAATTGGGGGGAGGTGGAGCTGGAGGTGGAATCGCATTGGCATGTGTTCCCAGCTGCACTGCGACTTGATTGAGAAGGTGGGGCTGGTTGTCCATTGTCTCATTGTAGCAACTGAGGCAGGTCGTGAAGTCTTGCCACATTACTGGTTTGCTCCTGCGAGAGTTTGGCTGGATCCGGAAGGCTGGCCTTGCTGAATGGGTTGGTAGAACCTTGGACTCCATTGAGCAAAGGTGCCTTCATCTGATGGGTCCATGTTCAAGAATAGATGGGAATCTGATAAGGTTAGCTGAGAGTAGGATAACAATTAAATACCAGTTTTCTAGTTTTATGATCTTGTCAAACTGTAACAGGTAACTTTCTGAGGTCCATGAGACAGAGAAGAGAGCTGAGAGACAGCGAGTCAACCAGACCTGTGTTGATGAGACGAAGATACAGGAGGCAAGCGGCGGAGTACAAGTACGCTATGCAGGAAACACCGAGAGGAGTCCATAGTGGTAAATGACTACAAGCATAGTGGATAAGAGATACAGGTGAGTACATAGTAATCTACGAAAGGCCATGAACTAAGTATAATGTCCATAGGTAACTAGAACGGCTGTGACCCAAGGGCCTGACCCTAACAGGTTTCACTAAAAGCTGAAAGTAGGAGGATGATCGACATTTGGATGAATTTACTTCTGTTTGGCTGTGCTCAATGTGACAACAGCTCTGAAAATAGCTTCACAAGGTCAGGTCAAGCCAGTACATTCATTCATCTTGATCAGCATGGCAAGGAACTGATGTTTTACAGCACTTTCACTCATGCTTGAACAATGCATCCCACAACTTCGTGTCCAAACGATATCAGATCATGTATGCAGAACTACATGTTCCTGCTCGCTTAGCTCATGGCACAAGCCCACAGATAATTGCAAGGACCATTGTCTTGCTTCTATCAACATTCAACATTCAACACTAGCTGATCTGATTTGGGTGGTAGGAGTTGCTGCTCACATAGAAGCCTCGACATACAGTTGATTATCTCATAATGCGTAAATGGATTTTGTGATTTTCTTGACAAGGGCACCCTCTCCCCAAATCTATTAGTTAGATATCCAAGATGTATATTATATCTATATTTTGATATTTTATTTGAGGCCAGCATGTGAGTGTACGATTTACACTGAGTCAATTAGTGTCCAAAAATATTATGCATTATGAGATAATCAACTGTAATGTCCTATTCAAACTGTTGATGATGCATGAAACTTCAGAGGGCCCTATGCTGCATCTACCCACACTCAAGGACCACAGCTAAGTTCTTTTTTCTTGTAGCCCATGCTCATACTGGCTATGAGCTGGCCAAATTGGCATGCTGGATGGCAAATCATCAACGTTCTCATTGGCAAGTTATCTTGGCAGTGACAGAGCTATCTCTATGTCAATCCATGTGTTTCTCTGGCTCACCCACCAAGCTCTTCCTGCAAGCATGAGACATTGGGAGTACCCCTCAAATCATTGCTCTACACGTCTAGGTACTCACGTGTTCTGCAGCTATATCAAGGCAGATGTTCCCAGGAACCAGAGAAGTTGCCTAGCAGCGTCCCAGGCCTTTGTAAGTCAGTAGTGGTACTGGCTGAAAATAGGCCAAGTTTTTGTGTTTGTCCATATCTGTCACAGTTGCAATGTTTTGACTTGAGATGGCGGCACAGAAGGATTCTTAGGATCATATACATTAATTGGCTCTCCTTGCAGTCATGCTGAACTAGACCAACCTATAACGGTGCCGATGGGGTAAATCTGCTCCCATGATGCCTGTTATACAGTATATAGCCTTTAATCTGACTAGTTTACTCTGAGAAGTTGTGTTCACGACGGTCATAATTCGTTACCTCCTGAGCTCTCCTGTTCTCCCCTGTTGATGAACAGGAAGCCCACATGCACACGAAGTCCATTAGCCTGTAGCCAATTAGAGTTTGCACTCGTTTATAGTCACTTCACTGTCCGATCAGCATACACGCCTCCTCCACCATTTACAACAATACGACGCCCTAAGTGAAGCTTGATTTGGCTTGGCCCGTCTATAGGCTTCTTATAGGACTCAATAAACACCAACTATGGCCTTTGAGAAGCCAACAATCACGATGATTGATAAGGTCAGTGAATACGTGAGGCCTGGCTTTGTCTTTCCTCCTTGCTTAATCTTCCTGGGAGGAGATGCTGGTGTTGGTGGGGGAGATTCGCTTTGCCTTGAGACACTTGGTGCGGGCAATCCTGAATGAGTCCCATTGTCACTGACAATCATATGCCTGGATGTTTTGGGCAAGATAATCGTGCCCTACAAGATGGTGGAATGGTAGGTAACATGTCGCTTGCTTCACTTGCCACTCAAAGAGACCAATCACTAGTCAATGGTTGTGGTGGACTACTGTTTATAACAGTGGTTGACTGGTCACTTGTAATGATGTTCATTGCCTTGACCTTCCATCCAATAGGTGTGGGGGTTTTGACTGGTCAAGTGCGTACCAACCAGTTGGCACTGTACTGTGCTGGCACCATCTGCTTTTCCTTTGTGTTGTAGTACACCCTGAATTTGAGTGATTGTTCTATCTCCTGCTTAGCCAGAAGTATGTTGTACCACTCATTTGCCAGTTCCACAACTATTTTATGTGGTTGCCCAAACTTGAACATCAATGAAATCGGAAGATAGTCAGCTGCGACCGCTTCTTCGCAATGCTGACTTAACACTGTTCATGGCAGCTGTTTATGGTTTGCTTTTCCTTTCTATTCTATTTTCCCTTTTCCCATGCATCACATGATGAATACATAGTAGCTTACTACATCATGCTTACCACTTACGATATTACACTTATGCACTGGGCCTTGTATTTATAATCACCTTAGTCAGAACCTCGCCTTAACTGCATGGACACAGTCCATGACATCATGCCTCAAGGTGATGTGCTAATCATTCCATGGAATACCAGCAGGACAAGGTGTGTAGTAGACATGAGGATTGTAGTATATAAAGACGAATATCATACCCAGAGACGTTAACTTGTTCTCTTGGGACTTCCACTTATACAGTGCCCTAGTCAGTGTCTTCACTCTTGACTTTCATCTTCTCCCTCAGACTAAGCTCCATTCTCTCTCATTATAAACAATCTACTCACTTGTCAACTTGTAGAGCCTGTGTTTACTCTAGTAGTATTTGTGTTGCCCTAACAGAAGAACGAGTTCCCCACTCAACACCCGCTCTACACCGTTTTTCATGTTCAACACGATTTATGTTCATCAAAACCTTTTTGCCGAAGAACCCTACCTCACCATCATTGTCTGCTCAGGTGCCGGCATGCACTAGTTTGAAGTTCAACGTTGGTTGACAGGAACCCCGCATGCCCACGACCCGTTCACACCTAACCCGCTCAAACATCTACACGGTCTTCCTGTATCTCCTCATCCCCGACCCTACTTTAAACTGCCCAAACAAGAAACTCGCTACCCGGATCTTGAGAAGCACTCCCCAGCTTTTTGAAACGATCATCATCCTAGTTATGCCTGACAACCCTGTCGCCACCCATGCCAAACCTCAGCCTAGTACTTCATTCATGGGAACAATGTCATACTCAACTGCCAGGCCGATATCTGCCCAATCCTACGACAGGCTGAGACGGCCAGTGCTTCAAGGCAGAGATACGTCAGAGGACTCTGCAGGACCTAGTGTATGGGCAGGAGCCCTGGACCCGGTAATCACAAACCCCACAAACCCCCGCACATACCCATGGCCACCGCAAGGCACCAAACACCCACCCCAACTGAGCAATCCGCCACCCCCACCAACACCAATGATATCCTCGCCGCCATGAGACAGATGATGGCAGACATGGAAGCAAGAATGGAGGCACACATTCAACAAGCACTGGTCCCACAAAGCCGACCAGCCAGCGTCACGACCCGGGCAAGCCACCCACTCCCCCCAAACACCCTACAGAGCGCCAGCTCCACCACCATTCCCACCAACAATTCCCCTCGCACCTGTAGCCGAAAAACCGATGCCACCCCAAGCCAGAAATGGCCCGAAGATGGCATGACCCGAACCCTTCGATGGGGAACAAGCCAAATGCCAGAGTTTCATCCAGAGCATCAAGGTTTTACATCTATGTAAATGCCTACAAGTTTCCTACAGAACCAACCAAGGTTCTATATCTTCTATCCTACATCCAGGGAAAGAAAGTGGACAATGGAAAAATACCATGATGTCGAAAGTGCTGGAATGGGTAAGAACCCAGGTGCCAGACGAGCAGGTATCAAGTTTCTGAAGAATATGCCAAAGCCTTCAGGAGGCATTTGGAGATCCCAACCCCAGGGACACGGCAATCACATTCCTAGGTCAGCTACAACAAGGATCAGACTCGGCAGAGGACTTCATCATGAAGTTCAATGCATATAAAGACGACACGGGCTTCAACGACGTAGCCTTGACGGAAGCCTTTAAGAAAGGACTGAACCTGGTGTTGTTAAACAAAGTATATGGTAGAAGGCCTCTACCAGCGAACTGCGAAGGATGGCAAGAGGAGGCAATCGCGATAGATAGGCAGTGGAGGGAGGCTCAGTCATACCAGAAATCGGCACTGGCTAAACCCGCAGTCAAAAACATGACCATGACAACAGCGACACAAAACCAGTGGCACCCATACCAGAACCAGTACCAGTGACAGGCACCACCCCTGCAAGGGCAACAGCAGCAACAACAACAACAACAGCAACAGACAAGACCATTACCCCTGGCCCCACAAATCGCGGCCAGAGATCCAAACACAATGGATGTAGATTGGTCGCAAAGGGAGCCGATCTGCTGTTACAAGTGTGGAGGGCTAGGGCACATGGCCTGAGACTGCAAGAGGAGGCTGGATGTTAGGCAGATGACGTACGAAGACCAGCAGGAATACTGGAGGGAGGAGTTGATAAAGAAGGGTTTTTCCAAAGGAACTCAGGAAGCATCGACTTGAGTTCCAAGAATAAGTTTGCAGCACTCGTCTCAGAGCCGGACTCCATTTTTTGTTACTGAAAGCCATGTACCAGTAAATACTGAAACAATATCTATCACTTCACCATCAGACAAGACCCCTAAGACGCAAGAAAACCCAAAAAAATCAAAGGAAATTTATTTGCGAAGACCTTCTCGGATAAGAACTATGTTCCAGTAGAAATCAGCCTGAAGACACACAATACCCTAACCACGCTTTCCCCAGAGTCAATTCTGGATTGCGGAGCATCGGACTCGTTCATTGATCAACGATACATAAAGAAAAACAACATAAAAACAAAAAACCCTATCAAACCCTGCTATCATCAGAAACGCGATGGAACACCAACAACACAGGAAGAGTCACAGAGAAGGTAGACGTAAGGGTGACCTACAAGGGACACCAGAAGTGATGACTCTCTATGTCACAAACCTGGGAAATGTCGACGTAATCCTCGGATTATCATGGCTAAAAAGACACAACCCAGAGATCAATTGGAAGACAGGAGAGGTAGTCATGTTGCGATGCCTGAAAGGATGCCAAATGTGGGCAAAGAAGGAGTGGGAGGTGTGCATGGACGAAGGAGATGAAGAAGGTGCCGAAGAAGCAGAAGAAGTACTGAGGTATCAGCTAGGCGAGCAAAACATCTCAGTAGCAGGAGTAAGGCAGTGGAATCGCCTGAGAAGCGGATACTTGCAAAATCTGGACGACTTAACCAATCAGTTACCATGAGTCAGTTGCCCAAATGTACATCAACCGGATGTGGAAGACGCACATGCAAGTGGAAGTAGAAGTAGGCAGAGAGGAAGAGATGCACCTGAGGGCGATAGGAAAGTATGATTATGTGATAGAACATAACCAGGAGGAGTTGAAAAGCAAAAAAGAGAAAACAGAGGAAGAGATGGTACTGAACTACTATCACAAATCCATGAAGGTGTTCAGGAACGCGACTCAGAAAGGATGCCAATCGAGAGGCCATGGGACCACACTATCGAACTAGCCCCAGACTTCGAACCTAAAGCCTTGAAGGTCTACCCTTTATCACCAGTTGAACAACAAGAGCTGAACAACTTCCTTGACGGAAATCTGAAGAAAGGCTACATCCGACCATCTAAATCCCCACAAACGTCACCTGTATTCTTTGTGCAAAAGAAGGACGGCAAGAAGCGATTGGTACAGGACTACCGATACCTTAACAAATATACCATTTGAAATGCGTACCCCTACCCCTCATATCACAGCTGGTAGATAGGATCTCCAAAGCAAGGCTATTCATGAAGATGGACCTCTGATGGGGATACAACAACGTACGAATCAAAGATGGAGACCAATGGAAGGCCGTGTTCCAGACACCAAGGGGAGCGTTCGAACCAATGGTTATGTACTTTGGACTTAGTAACTCCCCTTCCATGTTCCAAACTATGATGAATGAACTTTTTAAGAACTTAATTGATGAAGGACTAGTAGTCATATATTTGGATGATTTACTTATATTCACGGACAACAATGTGGAAAAACATAGAGAAGTAGTACGAAGGGCACTGAAGATCATGGAGGACAACGATCTATACATAAAACCAGAAAAATGTTCCTTCGAAGTCGAAGAGGTAGAATTCCTGGAAGTAGTGGTGAAGATGGAAAGGTCCAGATGGAGGAGGCAAAAATAGAAGCAGTAAAAAACTGGCCTGTTCTGAAGAACGTACAGCACGTACAGCAGTTCCTAGGGTTCAGCAACTACTATCGACAGTTCATCAAGGACTTCGCCACCGTCGCTAAACCATTGCACAGCTTACAAAAAAAGAAGAGGAATTCATATGGAACAAGCGAAGAGAAGAAGCTTTCAAAGGGTTGAAGAAAGTGTTCACGGAAGAACCAATCCTAGTCCTACCAGACATGGACCAGGAAATGAAGATAGAAGCAGACTTGTCAAACTATGCCTTGGGAGCAGTGCTCTCCATGTTGTGCGACAACAAAAAATGGAGACCCTGCGCATTCCTTTCAAAAGGGTTCTCAGAAACGGAACGAAATTATGATATTCACGACAAAGAAATGCTGGCCATTATTTGAGCCCTGGAGGCATGGCGACACTACCTTGAGGGGAACACCCACCAATTTACTATCTGGACGGATCACAAAAACCTGGAATATTTTATGACAACAAAGAAACTCAACAGACGCCAGGCACGCTGGCGCTATATCTATCAAGATTCAACTTTATTCTAAAGCATAAGCCAGGCACTTCAAATATGAAAGCAGACGTCCTGTTGAGACAACTGGATTTAGACAAGGGGGAGGACGACAATACGATGGTGCTTTTAAAACCCGAGTACTTTCGAATCAAGGCTATGCAACAAGGGCATGTCTTAATCAACAGGGCAGAATCACCAATCTTGTCAAAATTAGAAAAATAAAAAACTACGACGAATCAGTGGTGAAGGCAGTCAAAGAGCTGAAGAGGTCACCTACCAAGGTATTGAGGGAGGCAGAGTGGTCAGAAGAGCAGGACCTCATATTGTACCACGGAAAAGTATATGTTCCCAAAGACGTCGACATCAGAAGGGAGATCGTAAAATTGCACCACGACTCGACAGTAGCAGGACACCCAGGAAGGTGGAAAACAATAGAGCTAGTCTCATGTAACTATTGGTGGCCAGGAATGAACTGGTTCATTGCGGAGTACGTCAAAGGCTGCGATCAATGCCAAAGGAGTAAATCCTACTTGCACCAACCACAAGGGAAACTCCAACCTAATCCTGTTCCGACTGAGCCATGGACCGACATCTCTGTAGATTTCATCGTTAAATTACCTAAGTCGTCAGGATACAACACCATCCTAATGGTAGTCGACCGATTTACCAAAATGGTCTGACTGGTACCAACGATGGAGGAGCTATCCTCACTTGGTCTAGCCAAATTATACCGAGACCACGTCTGGAAGGACTTCGGACTACTTAATACCAACATATCGGATTGAGGCCCTCAATTTGCAACACAGGTGATGCAGGAGCTAAATAAACTATTGGGAATCCAGACTCGACTATCGACCGCCTTCCACCTGCAAACCGACAGGCAAACCGAATGGGCAAACCGAGAAATTGAGACCTACCTGAGAATGTTTATCAACCACAGGCAGGACAATTGGGCAGAATGGCTGGCCATCTGTGAATTCTCATTAAACAATAAAAACCAAATGAGCTCCCAGCAGAGCCCGTTCTACCTAAATTATGGAAGACACCCGAGAATGGGAGTAGAACCAAGAAGGCAATCAAAGGTAGAAGTGGTTGACAAGTTTTGCTGAGCGAATGAAACAAACCTGGGAGGAGGCGTGGTCTGCACTGATGAGAGCAGGAGAAGAGATGAAGAAGTACGCAGATAGGAAAGTAGGAGAGATGCCTGAGTACCGAGTGGGCGATAAGGCATTCATTTTCACTGATAACTTAAGCATGGCCAGGCCGTCGTGCAAACTCGGGCAAAAGAAAATCAGACTGTACGAGGTGATTGCGGTGCCAACAAAAAAGCCATAACATTAAAACTCCCTAAAACCCTATCTATTCACCCCACTCTCTCGACTCATCGCACCGAGAAGGCGAATGTCCCCACTATCCCAGGACAACAGACACCACCACCTCCCCCAGTACGAATCCAAGGAGAAAAGGAGTATGAGGTTGAGGAAGTTCTAGACAGCCGACTGCGAAGGGGACGGCTAGAATACCTAGTCAGATGGAAAGGCTACACTACAGAACACGACTCTTGGGAGCCAGAAAAGCCTAAAAAATGCACCGGAGCAAATACAGGCATTTCACTCTCAACATGCAGCCGCCCCCAGAAGGATCGTGGTCACGGCGTTCGATCTCGTTGGCTTTAGGCCAAAGCACCTTTACACTGAGCCAACGTTCATCACCAACACAAAAATCTACGAACTGGAGGTACCAAATGGTCACAACTACGTAGCCCGTTACGACGAGGGCAGCGAGAAAAGCAACCAGTACAAACAGAACACGCTGGTGGATGGACCATGACGAGAAGAAGGCACCCTGATTGATGTTGGTCATGTGTTTATCGAAGAAGTGGAGTCGTCAACGGAGTAGACAAGTTTTAAAAGGGGGGGTGATGTTACAGTTTGCTTTTCCTTTCTATTCTATTTTCCCTTTTCCCATGCATCACATGATGAACACATAGTAGCTTACTACATCATGCTTACCACTTACGATATTACACTTACGCACTGGGCCTTGTATTTATAATCACCTTAGTCAGAACCTCGCCTTAACTGCATGGACACAGTCCATGACATCATGCCTCAAGGTGATGTGCTAATCATTCCATGGAATACCAGCAGGACAAGGTGTGTAGTAGACATGAGGATTGTAGTATATAAAGACGAATATCATACCCAGAGACGTTAACTTGTTCTCTTGGGACTTCCACTTATACAGTGCCCTAGTCAGTGTCTTCACTCTTGACTTTCATCTTCTCCCTCAGACTAAGCTCCATTCTCTCTCATTATAAACAATCTACTCACTTGTCAACTTGTAGAGCCTGTGTTTACTCTAGTAGTATTTGTGTTGCCCTAACAGCAGCTTCATGAGGCTTCTAGATGCCCTGTGTGGAGATCCTTTATGGCACTGAGAATTGCAAAACTATTGTCTGGGGTCATCCTTGGATTGGAGAAGGTGGTGGGGTAACTATGCCAAACTCATCAAAGAACCATTGCCATTGCCAAAGACTTCTTGCTGAAACACCAAGGATATGGCAAACATCAGCACAACTCCATCTTGCTGATAGAAGGATATTATACACAAACAGCTCACAATCCAAAATGTTCATTTTGGTCTTTGTCACTAAGACCCCATGTAGAAAATGGCTTGAAGTGTTCATTTCAGCCATTGGCTAAGAGAAACTTTAGCATTTTAAGTATTCAGCCACTGAATACATTTGATCACAACTGCCCACATATTTATTTTGAGCTTGTGTTAAAGACTGTGTCAAGGGGCCTCCTAACTTGTCTGTTAAGGGCCCTTGGTGAAGACAAGAGTTAACAAGGGACAAAAAGGAACTAAGATTCAGAGTAAGGAATACATGTCTACTAGTGCCACTATATATACTAGCTAACATGTGCACAGAGTGAGGTTAGTAGTAAGCAACACATGTTGATGAAACATGTAACAGATGAATCCTAAGTACTGCACACCATGCAAGGGCTATGGTAACTCACATGATCCAAGAAGTTAGCACACAGCGCCTATTGAATTAATTTTGATCCCGAGATCCAGATCATCGATCTACCGGCTACCGGGTAAGTCAGTACCCACCCTCTGTTGTAAGCGCGCGCGCAATCCCCCAAAGAAAAAACGGATTCTTCCATTAGGTAACTTCATTACAGAACCCGTAACTATGGCCTCCGATACGCCAACGATCACGATGATTGACGAGGTTAGTGAATAACGCGAGGTCTTGGCGATATTCTTACGGTTTCTAAGGCTGATGTATCTGGAGAAAACGGCGACATGAATCTGTTTTCTTGGCTAACTTCTACAGAGAAGAAACTAACGGATGTCAGCCCTGTGAGTACCAAATCGTAGTTCGAATCCAGCTCTTTCTTACGTTGGCCGAAGGATACTCTAAAGGGCACACAGAACACGTTGGAACAGATTTTAGTCAAGACCATATCAGCTTCTGCGCCTTACACCCCGCCAGGTCGCGCAAATTCGCCAGTTGGTCGCAAGATGTCTAATCAAGTTATATCGGCGAGGGGAGACTCGAACGCTCTTTGATACCCTCCAGGCGCTGATGAAGGTAGTTGGTGATTTCAAAGCGATAGACAAGGACACTGTCAAAGTGTGAGTCCCCATTCCGATCCCCTCGTATACTTATTGATACTGGTCTAGTGCCGCGTTTTCGTGTATTGGCGAGTTGATGTATGAGTTCGGGTCGCAGGTATGTCCTCTAACTCTTCTTGATGCGCTTCCAGTCTACATGGAAGCTTAGGTTATGTCCTTCATGGCCGAGATATCGATGGTAACTCTGAGAACGGCGAAGTCTTCAAACGTGAGTTCTCCCACTACCCGTTCTATAGGAAATCAAAGCACATTCCACAGTCTCCTCTCCTTCGATACCATGCCCTAGTCGCTCTCCGAAAATCGCTGAACTCAGCGAAGCGCGCCGTGACAGACGCGTCTGCCAAAGACATCATCAAACAAATGAGGAATGGACTGACGGACAGTGTATGCCTGTGCAGCGAGCATCCGCCAAAGTACGTTCGTGTTTTCTCTTCGCTATCCGACTCTGAACGATAGTAGGTCCTCATCGCTATGTACTCGGCCGACAGTCTTCCTTCTTCAAGCGACGTCGACGCCATCATCACGCTGTGCGTAAAGAATTTGGAAAGCGTAGACCAGGTTACCCGACGTACCCTCGCCCAACTAGTGGGGCATCTTCTAGCTTCTACGCAGGTCGAGCGCACCGTCGTAATGCAAGAACCTGCCGCAAAAGTTGTTAAGAAAGATGGACAGGCTCTCGGCGACGATCCGCTCTCTCCTGCAGGCGGAACGAGCACGGAAATAAAGAAACCGATGTTCACGCCGGTAGAGATGCTAGCCCACCTAGGCACCCATTTCACCAAGACCCTTTCATCATCCTCTGGCCTCGCCGCTCGCAGAACACGCGTCGGTATCTTCGACTTCTATTTCTCCCTCATCACGAAACTGGGCGCATCATTCGTCGAAAGCAACTACGCCCTCGTCGTACGCATTTTATGAACGACATCGTAGCTAACCCTCTCCTTCATAAGAACGCTCACGCCAACAACCTGAACGCCGGCAGTACCCTGCGTTACGAGACCTTGTTGATTCGGAGTGCGGTTGGGATTTTGGTTCGGGATGTAATCGGTGTACGGATGCTCAGTGAACAAGGTCAAATCGGAGCGATACAAGAGCTCTCCAATTCGTACTTGAAGCGCTGGCCGGCAATGATGCCAGGTCAGGTCGCGCCGTCATCGGCTATACTCGTTGTTGCCCTGCGAGAGGTAGCGGGCTTGCTGCAGCAACTAGGGAACGCCCCACCGCCTGTCCAAGACGCTGTTTCCGAGCCATTGGTGACGCTCCTCACCCATCCTAGCCACTCCGTTCGAGTCAACGCTTCCTGGGCGCTGAGGTGCTTCTGCTACTCAACCCCGCTCCGTTTACCGCGAACCATTCTCGGCGTCACCGACATGCTTCAAAGAGACCTCACCTCCATTCTGTCGCCGGCGGCTCCTTCGGATATCAACTTGCGAGCGTTAGGGCATGCGTACGGACTTGCGGCGCTCATATCCATCGTCAAAGAAAGGCCGCTTTATGTATCGTACGATATTTCTGCCAAGGTACTCGATATAGCAACGCAGCTGCTGAAGCGAGCTGGCGACCATGATTTGAAGGTCGCTGGAGTCGAGGTCGAGGTCGCTTGGACGCTTATAGCGTCCCTCATGTCCCTCGGCCCTAACTTCGTCCGACCTCACTTGCCGCAGCTGCTTGTCCTCTGGCGTAACGCCCTTCCGAAGCCGACCTCGAAAGAAGGATGGCCGCTGGTTCCGGACGTTCGATCGCTGAGTGGATGTTCCTGTTGCATGTCAGAGAGAGTGCCCTCGGCGCAATCCTATGCTTCTTACAGCATAACTCTGGGACTTTAGTAACCCTTGACGTTGCGAGGCGGATAGCGTCCGTGTTGGGAAACGCGCTCTCTTTTGCCAACTCCTTCGTCGGTCAGAACGTCGAGGATCCGTCAGAGAATGCTCAGATGCCAACCACAGCGAAACAGGGGCCTGTCATTACGGGGACGCGAAGCTTTACTGCGACGAAGGGTGTTCCAATGCTTTTCGGCTCTGGGGTTCAGCGGAATCACCGAGTCCACCCAAGTGACGCTTCTGCAGTCGACCGTTTCTCTCTTTGCCAGCCCAGACGGCTACGCAGGGTCTTCCATGCAAGCGGCGATCGCGTCAAGTTCCGGTTCCTTCACTTCTGTGTGGCAGAGCGGAGATGGGTACGCATATGGCGTAACTCACCTCGATATTGAGGGCGCAGATACTGCGGCGACAGATATCGCTGAAAGCGAAAGCAGATAGGTTGAATCGGGATTCGGTGGAAACTTCTATCGATGAACTAGTAAGTTACGATGCCCGTTCCTTTCGCTTCGAACTTATCCCGTGTACAGCTCCGCAGGCCCATTTTGGGAGCATGCGAACATGATCCGCTGTCGGTCTGCCAGTCTACGCTGATCAACACCGAGCATTACATCCCTGAACCTGCGTCACCATCTACCGCCGTTGTAGATGCTGCGATTACGCTGTTTTCTCAGCTATTGCCGCTTCAAGATTCGTCGTCGTCCGCTAAGATCATTGGTTCGATGATGGAATCGACCAGATCGAATAAATTCGAGAAGAACCTAGGTCGGAAGGCCGCCGTGTCTGTCAACTCGGCTGTGGCGCTCGTCCTTGCCCTGAGAGTTGCTGGCTCCCTTGGAACAAGCAGGTCCAGAGAGAGTTTAGGCAGCGGACAGGTCACCGGTTTGCTTTCGACTTTCTTGAAGGTAGACTCGTCCTCCTGATTCCTCACATTGTTAAATACTGATCGCGAGCCTCTTTTTTTAGGAGGCCCTGGTTGATGGCGACCCATCCTTCGCAAGGCGAGCAGCGAGTGCATCGGCAGACTCGCAAATATCGCGGGGACCAACTTCCTCACGAGTCAAATGAAGTCTCTCGTAGATCAAGTCGTTAACAATCGGGATCCCTACGGACGCGCCGGATGCTCCCTCGCTTTCGGTGCTATTTACACATTCGTTGGCGGCATGGCTGCTGGTCCCCTGCTCAAAACTACGGTCAACGTTTTGATGTCCCTTAGCAATGACCCTCATCCTCTCGTCCATTTTTGGTCACTTCGCGCTTTGGCTCAGGTCATCACGCAGCTAGTCTAACTTACGCGCCGTTCGTCTCGGGGACGCTGGGCATGCTATTGAAGATTTACTGCATGGATTCGCACGAGCGGGAAGGGGGTACTCTAGCTAACGCTAACATGAGCGGCGATTTCCCTGCGTACCCCTGTTGTATGCCAGATCATCGACGCCGTCATTACAGTCCTTGGCCCCGACATCCAGGAATCGCCGCGCACGCGGGCACTCATACTCAACTTAGTTCAAGAGTTCTCCGCGGAGGGAGACGATAGTATTCGGGTCGAATCGATTCAGTGCATCCAACATTTCCTCATGTTCGCTCCCGAGTTCGTTGATATCCCGAGGTTGGTAACCCAGTTCAGGGGATATCTGGCCTCGCCACGTCGTCCGCTCAAACTTGCGAGTATCAACGCTCTTTATCAACTAGTTGCAGAAGGATGCGTTGGTCATGTCCCGTGTCGGCGGGGATCAGCTCGTGGAGGATCTCTTCGGTATGCTTGACGACGATTCCGGTGTCGAAGGCGTCAAGAATGTTATCACTAGTTGGCTACAACAAACGGTCGTTCACAATCCCTCAGCCTGGATTGACCTATGCCAGCGGATTATGTCCAGGACGACCGCATCCCAACAGGTAGCCGATGCCGCTAGCAGGCAAAACATGCGCGACGACGAAGGCGAGTCCCTGAATGTCGGCGCTTCCTCCGCTGCACCGGGTGGTTCTCTTGGATATCAGACCTCAAGATGGCGAACCCAGCTGTTTGCCTTGCAATGCTTGCACCTAATATGTACAACAGTGGCCAAGAGCGGCCGAAGAGAACAGCTTGACGCTGTGATCGCACGTACTCTTGGCCTCCCGACCGCCGGGTTACTGGTTTCTCGTGTTCCAGATCTCATCAAGATGGCATTCACGGCGTCAACCGCGTACGTTACTGAGATTCGTTTGGAAGGACTGGTTGTATTGCGCGATGTCATTGAGGTAGGCAGTTCACGCCGCCGTCATAGTTCTTTTGAAATGACGTCCCCATAGACGTTTTTCTAAAGCCCCCGACCCTGCATACGAAGATTCCCTCTTACTCGAACAACATCAGGCGCCGATTACCGCTGCGCTAACCCCCGCGTTTTCGTCGGATTCTACGCCAGAGATATTGGCGTCTGCTGTGCATGCATGTGCTGTTTTCGTGGGCTGCGGGGTTGTTAAAGACGTTGGACGCATGGGTCGCATTTTGAAGTTACTGACCACAGCCTTAGATCAGTCGAAGGGTAAGCCAGATCCATGTTTGATGCGTAGCGACCAGTTCTCAACACGTCGTGTAGAATCCGGGATGGTTTCCCTGGGTGATACGGGACAACTGAGCCCGAACGCTTCTTCAATGCTCCGAATTTCGACACTGTCGGCTTGGGCCCAGCTAGAGATTGCGAGTGCACAGCAGCCGTACCTCGTTCAAGTCGTGAACCCGCATCGCTCGACGTTAGCGACGCTCTGGATAGCCGCGTTACGCGACTATGCTAGTGTACGAATCGATACCGAGTTCCTTCACGATTCGTCCTCGGTTGCTGTAGACAGCTCGTATTCAAGCCTCGGAAAGGAGGTTCTACTACCAGTACGGCTATTCAGTCGGTATATACCAGAAATATGGACGCTGACTAGCTTCGATGTAGTATTATACCGTATCGTGGCCCATCATCATACAAGCTGTGGCGACGGCGATGCAATCAGGGGACCCCCACATCGTAGCTGCCATGGACGGCCAGACCTTTTCAGCCACAGATACGATTACAAACACAGCTGGACCTCGGACCGAACCCACTGCTTTCTTCTATGTAGTCTTTGGGCTCGTCTACGAAGCCCTAGCGACTTCGTCGACCGAGGCTGCCGCGACGCCTGCCTCCACTCGCGACCAGTTGGTCATTGCTTGTCTTCATGCCCTCAAGTACCTCGTGACGCCAGAATACTGCGGGAAAGCGGTCATGGAGCCAACGGCGTTCGAGGAGCTGTTGAATTTGTGCTATCGTATGGCAATGACGGAATCTGCTAATGTTCAAATAGCTCTTACTGATATGTTGTTGTCATGGGCATCGAGTCAAGACGAGGGCTCCGAGTAAGTTGTCTTATAGTAAAGACGTTCTATCTACCTAATATCCGTGCTCCAGTTCACTGGACCTCCTCTCTTTGACCGCCCCTCGGACACACTGCCTGCGCATCTGCTCGCACATTATTCAGCACTCGACATCGAATTCAAAGGGCTCTATCATACGTTCGTCTCTTCATCTGACTTCTGTTGCTGTTCCTTGCTGAGTTGGAGCAGAGGGGGAACCCGCGGAACGTGCTAGGATGTTGATGGCTGCCTTCACCGCCTTCGCAACTATTGCTGCATCTATCAAATCCTCTCAGCGAGAAGATGTTCGAAGCGTTGGTATTCTACTATATAGCGGTAAGAGGACCTCCCCTACTGCTTCCGCGAGGAAAGAAGGATCTAATTGATGAGCATCAGAGCTTTTGAAAGACGAGTCGTCGGAAGTCGATCTCGTGGGACCTACGCTACCCTCGCTGAAGATCCTTCTCGACCTCCCTATTCATGGCAAGCCGGAGGCGAAAGAGAAGTTCGGGAAGACCGTTAACGCGTTAGCGTCAGCCTGCTTGCTCAACATCGACGGGATGAGGCGAGTAATATAACGTTCATCCATTGCCCATTCGGTTTCTTACTCATACGCCGTTAATTAGTGGTAGATCGGGTGCTATTTCGACGAAGAAAGTCAAGAACAACCTCCTTGCCGTGGTGCTGATATTATCGGTCCTGCCGCCGACGGTTCGAATCGGAAAGTCGGTGGTAGAGCGCTGCTGTTTCATACTATCTCACAAAACGATGGATAACGACGACGTGAGTATGTTACTTTTTCCTGCTGCCAGCTGCCGATCCCCATTTGATGATTTACAGCAAGTTGCACTGACGGCAGTCCATTGCACCCGTACCCTCGTCGCTGCAGCTACATCGCAGACCGGACACCCCCTCCTCCGCCATTGCTGTGGGTTGCTCTTGCCGGGGCTTATCGAGTATATCGCAAAGATTGCGCCCTTGATTAGCAGCGGTAGCGTTTCGGACGCACATATTGTAGGTATCGGAGAGGTGTGGAAGGCGTTCTCGGCGATATACGCAAGCGTACCTGAGGAACACCGTAAGTCAACGTATCGTATATCGCGCGTGCATAAGGCTAACTCCCTCTGTTTTTATTCCATATAGGGGACCGCGTTCTAGGTGTTTTCCTTCCGACAATACTCCTTACCCTGTCGAACGATGATGAAGCTACTACCACCATCGGCAGCACCGCGTCGCCATCATTGTCAATGCATGCATCAAGCATCGCCAAATACTGAACTTTGCAGCATTATCTCCGATCGCGTTCAAACAAGCTGCTGCGAAATTGGACCCGGGAGCCCGAGAGTCGCTTGAACAGGCCGTTCGGAAGGCGGTGGGGAAGACAGCTACTCAGAGTCCGGGACAAGGAACGGGACAAGGGGGTAAACCCCAGATATCGTTGAGGGCATTTTGAGAATGGGCAAGCTGTAGGTTGAGGCGTCTCGTTTGTTGCAGTTTTGAGTTGTATGTGTGTTTGTATATCCGAAGTTGAAGTACTTTGAATCTCTTATTATGTTCTTTGGGGATAAACAAAGTAGTTACCTGGACATTCTAAGTTGTCGCACAGTTCAAAGTCCGTGATCTTGTTAACCGCAGTTTTTCCGGAATATAAAAAGAACTGTTCGATCACTGTTCGCTTCGTCGCGTAGTATAATGTCGATCCTGTCAGTAAACTTGGACGTCACATTGGCGAAAGTTTAGAAGACATTTATGGGGCCTTGACCGTGAGCGTCGCCTTCGGGCCATTTACTTCCAAGCTTAGAGTTGGTTACCCTGGTAATCTCCATGGCCTCACGTGGAACGAGCCCCTGAGCTGCTTGAATGGCGACATCTGCCGCCATTGAAGCACCATCGTCAGTCATCGTATTATGCTCGAGTGTGAGAAGGAAGAACGATAATAACAGTCCTCGACGACACCATCACCTACCCATCCCGAACCCACTACCGACTCAGAGGCCTCGATTTACGGTTCACGAGTTATGAATAGCTGCCCGCCAGAACTCCATTCTTACATCGTTCGCCTGGCTTGCACCGACGACGGCAGCACCGTTCGAGCCCTGCTTCGAGTTTCGCGGTATTACCATGCCATTGCCGTGCCATTTATCTACCAGTCGATGGCCCTCGACGGAGCGGACAGAATACCGAAAGTAGCAGCTACTTTGAAGAAGACGCCTTCCCACCAACGCAGAATTCGCCATCTTTTCATCTCCGACGCGCCCTCATCTTCCAAGCGAGAGCGAGAGGATACAGACCATGAGGTAGAGACCGCCATGATCCAGATCCTGCGCATCGCAGCTCCAACATTAGAATCCCTCACTTTCCTCGCCACGACCCCGTGCACCAGCACATGTCTAATATCACGATTATTCCGGCATTCCTTTCCGAGATTACTTGAACTTACTGTCCATGGGTACTATCCGTTTTCCCAGTATGCCCGCGTCGATGCCGGTGCTCCAGCGGCTGCACCTTTCGGGGAACCGCAACCCCCACGGGTTATTCCAGCTCGGCGGGCTCGAAGCTTCGTGCCCGTCAATATCGCATCTACGTATATCCGGAGTAGAAAGAGCGGTGGCATTTGCCAACGAGCTCGACAGCCTTCTCCAACCATCATCGTCGCCGCATGGCTGTATTGCGAATGGGCAGCAGGTGCTCTTCCCGACGACATTGCCGAAGAAGCTGAGGATCTTGACAGTACAAACAGCCCCGGTGTCGGTCAAGTCCGTTCGAAGTGCTAGACTCACTAAGGATATGATGTGCATCCTGGAGGCGTTAGACCGGGGGGTGAGAGGCGACAACGGTCGCCCTTCTTTCCGTTGCTTAGACGGACGAGACGCGAATGATGGAGACGAGTCGAAGAGGTTAAAGGACGACTGGGTGGACAGATTAAGTGGCGGCGAGGGTTGCTGGGCTTCGATCGGCATAGAATAGAGCCGTACCCCATCAGTAACCGCAAGAATGATGGTATGATACGCTTTGATGCTAGCCTCGCAGATAGCAGCATGCCGCTCTGTAGTTTAGCCTTCGCCTAGGATGAGATGGACAAGGGACTGAATCGGGCCTAGTCAAGTGAATCATCAAGCACGATATTAAAGCCTATCCAATCGGCAAGTCCTTGTAAGCGTCAGCCTTGGGTTGTCCGAGTTGGTCGGGTCATGCTACGTAGAGTGAGAAACCGTGAAATGATGTTCCACGTTCGAAATTCTGGCTTGAGGTACGGACGGACCCTCGTTGTCAACAAGGATTACGAGTACGTGCCATGCTTTGAAGTAGCATCGTATTGCTACGGGCGAATCCTATCCCTTGGATAGCGCATCAAAGGAAATGGCTATATCCCTACATCTGCAGATGAAGTCAAAACGCGAAATCGGATGAACGAAGTACCACGCACCGTCTTCGACCATGGGCCAACCGAGTAGATCGTCTCCAAAATAATATACGTGTAGCTAGAGATACGTCCGTTGTCCATCGCGAGAAAGGATCAGCCTGCTCATCGCGGTGTAGCGGCAAGGCCTTGAAATGCCATGTGGTTCGTTTGCAAGTTGGTGCGAGCGACTTCCCATCCACTACCACTCTTCGCTTCTTTTCTTGGCCGCACTGCTTAGTAATAACCCGCGGCCGCCGCAATCATCGTCTATTCCCCTGCAGATACCGCCGCCGCCGACGACGGCTATTTCCCTCCTTTCCTTCCCCGTCTCTGCCGCACCTCCCCTCCACGGATGCGCGTCGCCTCTTGGGGAATGGGTTGTCGGGCCCGGGGAGCGTTGTCTTACTGCGATTAAGCCAGTACGCGCCATCTTCATGCGCAACGCCGCAGGGCATTCGTCTTCTAGCAAACTCCTCCCTCCCCCGCATTCCATTCACGACGTCGCCTTCCATATTTCTAGTTGGTATCCTGATGTGGTTGAGATACCATAGCTAGTGGAGTCGTACGGCCTATTGACGTTTGCCTCGAAGTGAAATGTCAGATATGAGTTCGAGCGGTTGTGACGGTGAGGTGATGGTGGACAGCGAGGTGATGGTGAGAGACAAACCCATCCGAAAATAAGCGCCCGAACTTGCACCATGGACGCTTCCTCCGAGCCGGCTCTGGCCACGAAGCTCGACATCGTTCTACACATCGAGTCCGACGCTCCCCCGCTCGCCAGGAAGAGCAAGCGCCATGCACAAGACGACGACGACCCCATAGGCGATTAATTGATTCCCGCATGATACTACGAACTACAATACCCGGCCATTCATGTTGTCGATGTTGAATCTACTATCTAGCCAGCGATCCAGAAGACGTTCCTCAGCCCAAGAGTCGTGCCCAAGGAGGAGGTATGTGGTTACCGCCTCGAAAGTTCTGCCATCCCCACAACTGCTATACACCGCTCAGGCCATGCCTGCCATGGACGACCGTTCAGGACCACCGAGGAATACAACAAGATGTCTCCCCAATATCTCTCGGTACACCTACTGCATATGCCTTCTTATTCACGTTTGAAACGTCCACGCCATGACATATGTACATAGTAATCCAGGATCGGCAAAGTAATGCGCCACATCGCCGAGCTCGGACGGCACGACACCGCGGGATGATGAGTGGGCGTTCCAGGAGCGCGCGAGGGCGCTGTTGGGGCGGTGGTATCTGCCCCCGAATCAAACGGTCAGCGGCGCGTCAGATGGAGCGGCGGTAGTGATAGGTGAGGCGGTGGCAGGTGTGGGGATAGACGCAGACGCAGAGCTCAGGACGGTGGGTGGGGATTGAAATATTCAGTGGCGGAGAGTGATGCGATAACTGTTTGGTACGTGTCGTTGATATGTTATGATGACGGTGTTGAACTAGGGGGTAGGATGATTATATCTCTTTCTCGATGTTCTTGAACTCAGAGCGCGAATCAAGATCTTCAGTCGGCTCTCATTCCCGGATCCTCCGTTTCTGACGGCGAGGCGTGTGCCTCAGCGCTGACCCAACCGCCGAGACCGACTATAACTCCACCAATACCACCAAAGAAATATTGTTCATCCACTCATCCTATGGATATAACCGTCGTGCAAAATATGCATAACCTGGAGGTATCGTTGAGGACTTTGCGCACTGCACTATGTTTTCAATGACACTGAATAGTTATTCGGCAGAGCATACAGGACATCGACCCCTCACTCCGACGCGGCACGAGGTTGAAGTTCATCAGGGTCCGCCAAATCATCTTTGCCCCTACTATTGAACTCCCCTTTCAAGTAATCGAGACATTAGAGTGTGTCGAACGGGTGATGAAATTCGAAGTCCAAGTCGCTGTCCCGGGGGACCTCGTCGCGCCAGTCATGCCGCCCTGGAGAACCAGAATTTTACCGCAACGTCCTGGGAATGCGAGATATTCAGTGGACGTGCGGTGTTGGGGAGGAGTGTCGTCGGATTGGAGTGTCGATATACGAGACTCGCCCGCTGTTCAGCGTCGTTATTGGGATTTAGGCCTAGGCTTCGCGGAGGCGATCTGCTATGAGTATCGGGATGGTTCTGCCTGGGATGTTGGAGTGAGCCGTCCTCCGTCGTTGCTGAGGGTGCCATTTTCATTCCCTTTTTGAGACTCGCTCGTGCTCGTGCTCGTGCTCGTGCTCGTGCTCGTTTGTCTCAACTATTTGATACACGCTGAGGGTATGTACTCACTGATGGACCACCTGTTCTGACTGTATTTACCAATTTGTATGGATGTATAGTATTGTGAAGCGATTGGTGTTCCAAAATCCAACCATTGGACAATACTACAGCTGCTTGATGGCCGCAATTGAGTTTCTAGTAATCGGCGAGTGTATTGATCTTCGGATTTGACCACGCCCTGAGGCGAAGGACTCTGCTCATGGACATTGCCTGGGATGAGAGGTGCAAGTCGTCGGCGAGGACCGAGATCTAAGAGGGTAATTATGTAAGACCGGCTGAACACAAGCTCTCGCCAGCAGGTTTAACTTCTTCTATCGTTGAGAATCACAAGTCGAATATATCGCGGCCAGCCGCACTGACCTGTGCATGCTTTTTGTCACCAGGCTTCTTGCTTCGCCTTCCTACAATGCTCTCATGGCACCACAGCCATCTGTTCTCCTTATATATGCCACAACAGACATACGAAGCAGCAGTGCCCTCAAAGCCCCAGTGTTAGGGAGAGCCTAGATGGTTGAACGTTGCGTGTTGACGTCCAACACTTCAAACGGAATAAGTGCACCTAGAATGTCTGAGTGAGTGAGCCGAGCCTCAATGCCTTCTCTCTCCCCCTTAGTTGTAGCCTTTACCCCTCTGGCATGTTGCACTCAGCTCGTCGACCCTCTTTATAACGAATCCCCATTTTGCACGTCATTCACTCAGATCGATCATCCTCACCAGGCGATTCCTCTGCATCTTTCTCCTTTCTGCGCTTCGTCGTCTGTCAAGTAAGTACTTAAGTACCCTTCACTGCATGCCAACTGCCTACTTACGTGCTCGTGGTTGACTGGACACGACAGCTCTATGTTTCTGACTCACGACCTCACCTCGTCCACGTCAGCGCCCAATGTCGCGACCCACCCAAAAAGACGATTTGCTGAACAAGAACATGGTTTCTTTGGTTTCTTTGTCCTCCTTGGTTTCTTTGCTGGTATTGGGTATTGGTGGAGTTGATGGAGTTGTAGCGAGTGTCGGCGCTGAGCACTGAGCACTGGGTACTGGGTACAGAGGCCTGAGGAGTGTTCCATGCCTCGCCGGATAAGGGCCCCCTGAACGTTTTGATCTTGATTCAATTCATAACTTTAAGATCCAGAACATTGAGGACGACACCGAGGTATGATTATTCTACCCCCTAGTGCAACACTGTCACCATAACATATCAGGGACACGTACCTGCAGTTGCAGCTCCACTGGCCACTGCCGTGTCTGTGTCCACCTCATTTGATACGCCGCCGACCGTTCGATCTGGGGGCGGATACCACCGCCTCACCAGCACCCTCGCTCACTCCCGGAATTTGAGCCCACCATCCCGCGGTATCGTGCCGTCTGCACGCTCGGCGATATGGCACATCACTTTGCCGATCTTGGACTACTACATTGATATTCCACAGCGCTCGAGGGTTGAAACATCGAAATTTTGGAAATGGATGTTGGAAATACTGAGTGAGAATGAAGGTGGACTGAGCAAGAATAAAGATGATAAAGATGGAGGGGGCGTACAGAGAGATATTGGGAAGACATCCTCTCATATCCCTCGATGCCCCTGAATAGAGCATCCCTCAGCAGTGCGGAGTGTAGCAGTGATGGGGATACACGAACTTGAGACTCGTTGTGTTCGTCCAGTGATCCTCCATTTCTCGGACGGGTCATTTGACATTAGTTCCTAGTCAAGCTATCGCGTAATGTAGCATCGCACAACAGAGTTGTTTTCCCTCTGACAGAATCTACGCTCCCAAAATCCAGAATGAACGACACTGGTTGGTGCGTTTGCAGGTCAGGATGAGTTCAGCGTCAGAGTTTAAACACTCAGCACCAGCATCTAAAGATTCTGTCACGTCGGGGCTCTCTCGATACTTTGTTCTGAATTCGGCTACCAAAAACACAGCTCATCGACATAGCCCTCACAAAATTTCAACACAAGAAGTGATCAGGACGCACACAACGTGAACGAGCAGCATGGGAAGGGGCGGGTGCTTACTCCGGATGTCAACTGGGAGTCCTCACTAGCCTGGGACCTATTGAGGCCCTCTACCCGTTAACCGTCGATTTGATGGAAAGTTCGAACTCAACGACGATTTGAGCTCAGCGAGGGGCTCTGATGGTCGCACGTGATGTGGCGCGAACCGCTGCCGTGGCGCATCGTGTTTGTTGATTCCACAATGACACCACGTGGGCTCAGCAATCCAGATGGCTGGGAGCTCGCGCGCCGCCTCCTTCGCCCTCGATTGCCGCATGACACGCACGACTACATCCTAGAAGGCCTCTGCAAGGCGATTGACGGCATCAATGTCATCTCTATATTACAAACTGGCAGCGGCAAAAGCTCTCTATTCTACGGCTACATCCTGTTAATTCAAGCACTCAATGCACTATCCCCTCCTTGCAAGGAACTACTTAAGACTTTCCCTAAAAATCCTGCCATGGTTGTGGTGTTTCCAACCAAGGGACTTGAGGAGGACATGGTCAGCGTACATTTCAACTTCCTTTGCGCATGCTAACTATAGACTAGGAGGCCTGTTTCAAAGGGCTTGGTATCAACGCTGTTGCTATCAACAAAGATACTTTGGCATCCGCGTGATGCTCCGACAGGAATCTTTGGGCCAAAGCTATCACGTCTTCCATGGTTCTTCTGTCGCCGGAACAGCTGGTTTCTCCCTCGTTCAACACTCTGCTCACTAAACGCGAATTCACATCGCGACTCTGCGCCCTTGGGGTCGACGAAATCCACTTGGTCAACGATTGGGGGGACCCTGACTTCAGAGAGGCTTTCCAGCGTATTGGCCATGTCCTCGTTCGCCTTCCACCTAAAACAACATTCATTGGCATAACAGCAACTCTTTTAGCTGGCATCAATACTTCCCTGCTCCTAGCAACACTGGGGCTTCCCCAAGGTTCTTGCTTCTTCCAACACCGCTCAAACATTCGTCGCGACATACGGACAATTTTCCGTACTCTTCGACACAGCCTGGGAGGCTGGGAGTTCCCCAATTTGAACTGGGTTGCTCGCAGTCGACGCAAGACCATCATATATTGTGAGACAATATCTCTCAGCTTTCGGCTGCGAATCTACCTCCTCAGGATTGCACCGCAGAAGCGCATCTGTGTATATAATTCCTTATCTTTCCCTACCTATAATCAATCAACACGAGGTCTCTTCGAGGTTGATCCTGATATTGACACTGTTATTGCCACTGATTCTCTGGTGGTCAGATTCAACTTCTCCAATGTCGCCAATGTGATCATTCTTGGATGCGCGCACCCTAATCGTGATGTCCAATGCAAAGGGAGAACTGGGCGCCCAGGAGGACACATCAAAGACCCACGTGGCATTACCTACATCACGAAGGTGACATTGATGAATGTGCAAAAATTATTGGACTCTGGCTCGCCCTCGAAGACCTCTCTTCATCCTGGTATGGCCTCTCTCGTTCTTGCACCAACCGGATGCCACAATAAGGAACTAGACATTCTATATGGCAACCCAGAGTCAGATCCACAGTGCCAGTGTGAGACCTGCCTAACCCACCCTCCCATGCCATGATACCCCTGCAAATGCAGCTGATGCAGCATCGATATCCCTCCTTTCCTTCCTCCCATATCCCGTACTTCCGCCAAACCAGCAGTATGTATGAATGAACGACTGACAGACGAGATGCGACACCAAGTCACGGCACGGCTGATTGACTTTCGTGACACTGTATGGAGATCAGAAAGGATCCGGTCTTCATATCAGTTTATCCCCCCACAAGCCATTCTTCCGGACAGTCATATCAAGCTGATTCTTGATCGCTTTGCACACATTACCAGTATCAGTCATGTTGAAGACCTCACCTCGACACTCGATCTCGTACATTCACACGAAGCCTCTCTATACATCATCATCATGGAATTCCGCACTGTCTTTGCAAATTCGGGGCTCAACCTGCCTAGTATTGGATGAGTACGCAACCAGGTCTACTCGTTTTTCACCATTAACTGGTCTTTCCCCCAAAGCACGCCTATGCCAGAAGGATCTCCTGCAGATATAACACTACCTAGAACATCAGAGGTGACTCTTGATGATGGTGCCAGTTATACGGTGACAATTCAGCATAAGCCTTCTATACACAGCCCACTCGTGTCAACCAGGTATGTCAGTAGATGCATTATAGTATCTGTCGCTGATGCCTCTGATGCGCAGCTCTGCAAACAGTGCATCCGGGACAGTGATAGTACTGCGTCTGCATAAGCGTAAGCTGCAAGATACCGACAGACCAAGTGAGCGGCGTCGGAAGGTATGGGTCCATTTTTTTATGTGGGCATTATCTGACATCTTATCGAAGCATGACAAGGAAAATATCGGATAGCTGTTTACTTCTTAAAGTAGTACGACATTGTCAGAACTCTTGTGTTCCACACTTTCTTCCTCTTCAGCATCCTCTTCTCCTGGTTCATCGCCATATACCTCAAAGTCACTATTACTGCATAGCTCCATCACTAGCTCTCCACCCTCGAGTTGTATGTATGCACCATTGGCCTCAGTTTCCTCAATCTGTGCAGCATCACTGGCTACAATCTCTTGATCGACAGCCTCCATCGAACACATGACATGCTCTGATGCCACCTGTTCACCTGTCTGATCTGCTGTGTTGGAATCGGCTAAGGTTGCTTCATCTTCAAGGTCCTCAGGGCTGTCCTGTTTTTGTAAATGTCCGCGAGCACACATTGTGTCATCCACCCATGTTTCTAGCTTCCCACCATATAGCTGTGCCATCCCACGTCCAAGGTCATCAACACGATCAAGTCTATCGCTATATTGATGCCCGGGTCAGAACTGGTGGAGTCCTTCATCACGATATACACCCAACAACTTCCGGAGCTCAGGATTGTTATGGGGTTCAATGTGCTTCCTGCTTCTGGCTGCCAATCCCAGATCATTGTTCATGTTTTTCTTGACCGTTAGAAATCAATGGGTATTTGGTGCAATCACATTACGCATGTAGCCTTCATTGAATCCCTTGTTGTTGTGTGACATGTGCTCGTAAAGTTCATCTTGCAGCTGTTCTTGGTACTGTGCCAAACCAGGAAAGGGGTCAGTAAGCGCTGAAATCACAGTAAAGTGCATATTGTGAGTAAAGGGCTTTGTGGTTGAGTTCTGGAAGTGGTACACAGCTACTACAGGTGCTTCCCCACAAGTACATACTCTTTTTAAAAAAATTGGCTAGTCTACAGCGCTTTCCATGAATATTTTGTTTGAGCATCTCTGTTTCGGCACTCAGCCAGGATTCCGGTCACACAGTCACATTTGTGACCCGAGGTCAAGGAAGTGTTCGGAAACATGAAAAATAACATTGGAGATGTGTGGAAGGGATACAGAATACAACATGAGATAGTGGACATGTAGGGGACATATATATAACCATGTACATATGTACCAGTACTGGAAAATGGCCATTTCAAGCCCTCACACCAGCTGCTGCAGCCCTGGACTGTGTGACACGTTGATTTGCAGCGGGTGGGGCAGCAGATGTGTCGGGAATGAGGTTCTGGGCATTGGAAGGACCCATAGAACTGGTAGGAACAGTCCTGTGATGAGTGGATTGAGGTTCCACAGGCTGTGAGGTGGAGGGAACGGGATCATTGTGTGGAACAGCTCCAGGGATGGTGGGAAGGTGTGTCCGTGCAGCGCAACTTCTTGCAAGTGCTGCATTGATGGAAGGGATATTTTCGGGATGTGGTGGGGGGTGAGGCAAGGTGGAGAGATGGCTCCGGAGGCCGTGCGAGGCGACAAGGGCGAGGACGAGGGCGGGGCTGCGGTTCTGCCTCTGCGTGGGTTGATGGCATGATGGGGGCTGGCACAGGTCCAGTTTCTCACGCTGACCCTTCGTCCGAGCTTGAGATGTCCCCAAAATCTTCACCCGCAGACTCTGTATGTACAGATCAAGAAGCAATTATGTTAGAATCAATAGAATATGCTATTCACCTGCATTAGCAACTTGACGACGACAACGACGACGTGGTTGCTTTGGCCCTAGCCAATTCTCTGCTGCACGGAATCCAGTCATGGCCAACCCCAATACCTTGTCCATGGCCTTCTGTGACCTTTCCTGCTCTTTCTTCACGGCCTGTTCATCTCGCTGATGTTCTCTCTCTTGTTGTCGGTCCACCTTTTCCTGTTCCCGAAGCATTGGCTGCTGTTCGTGTTGCTGGAGTGCGTTGAGATGTTCTTCGGCAGTAAGTTCACAGGCACCGGATGTGTCCAGTGTCTGTTTCGGTTTTGCTGCCCACCCAAATGCCGCCTGACGGAGTTTGTCATTCTCGAGTTTTGCGAAGTGGAGTCGGAGTCGTTGTGTTTGAATCTCATTGATGAGTGTCTCCGTAATTGAACGAAGCTCGAGGTTTTGAGAGATGAACATGTCCTTCGATGCAGAGTGAGGGATTAATGGTGGAGTACCAAGAAACATGGTAGCAGGGGTCTGCGTAGCACAGTGTTGGTGATTCGGCCCAGCGTCGGTTTGAAGGTGAAGTTCGGGTGAAAGTGCCGATGGAGCATCAACATGAACGATTGAGTCATGTGTGAGTTCAGGGGCATTTAGGAGAGGGTCAGATTGTGTCGTTGTATATTCTGCTGGGCCAAATTGGTCATCTGAAATAGCATTGCAGTTGATAGAGTGGATGCCAGTGACTTCGAAGGCCTTGGAAATCGTACTTTGCTTGAGTGCGACGTCCCTTGCGCTACTGTATACTGCAGCTACAGTATGTTTGGTTACTTTGCCAGCAAGCTTCACCGCCTTCCACCATGCCTTTTGCAGTGGTGAGAAGATTAGAACGTCACAGGGTTGGAGTGCGTGTGTTGTATGAGAGGGTAGGCAGATGATTATGATATTGTGCTCACACGCAAATGAGCAGAATTTGTGCGTACAATGGCTATTGTGACCATCAAGAATTAGAAGTCGGTACTCCTTGGGATCGTTGAGATGCTTCCTTGTTTCAGGCTCAAAGGTCTTCTCCATCCACTTGGATCCAAGCTGCTGGTCAGTCCACCCATTGGGTGACACCGCAATCCTGTAGATTTATTAATAAATAGATAAATCAGAAATCATCAATTACTCACGTAGCATTGCAAGGATTCTCTCGTCCCCACTCCAGATTGATCCGGGCACCGGGAAATATGAGCATTGGTCACATCGCTGCTCCTGCAGCTGAGAAACACTCAATTGCTGTTACCATTTCCTGAGCACCATCATTGATATCATACAGTGTCTTCTGATCCCGGTCAACCAGTGCCTTTCTGCAAGCACTATCTCCCAGCACTAATCCTTTCTCATCCATATTCCAGATATTCTCAGGATGGATACCATATTTAGTAATGACTTCTTCTAAAATGTCGAAGTAGTTATCAACATTGGTGCGGTTAAGAGATCTTGCTCGACATGCTTCCAATGTTGTGGTAAGCTTCACCTATTAAACAAATATAGTCAATTTAAATATAGATGAAGAATTAGATATAGAACCTTAATCTCTGGATGACAAGAGACAAAACGGGATGGCCAATTCTTGCCAACAGGCTTGCCCAAAGCCCCTGAAGCGAAGTCACACAGACCGGATAGGGTCATTGGCACTCCACGATGTCCTAGTGTTCTTATCCAGTTCACCAAAATAGCCTCCTGTTCCGGTGAGAAGTGCTTCTGATGGTCATGTGCATCTTTCTTCGGCTTCGCTCCATTCCACCGACCAGTAAGAGTTGACCTAGGCACACCAAAGTCTTTTGCCGCCGCGCGCAGTGAATACTTGGGATTCCCGTGGTTATCTAAGCCTGATTCCTTGACGGCAGTCAGTGCCTTTTGCAGTAAGGTCTCCTGAGACTTGGGTTCATTGTTGTCAGATTCTGGACCACTTGCATCTGACAAAGGAATGGGTTCCTCTGCTGGGGATGAAATGATGGAGCCCTCGGTGTCCAACTCTGATGGAGATGATGGCGGGTTTATGGCACTCTTGGGGAGCCCATAGAAGGAGCTATACTCACCTGAGCTTGAGCTAGAGATGCTAGATGCAATGGAGGAGGGCATTACAACGATAGTTTGAAAAGAGACTTGCTTTCACCTTGTTTCCCAGTGAAGCATGCTCTTTGCAATGGGCCTCCATGCATCCATGAGTATTTAATAGATGCTCATGCAATATACAGCTTATCTTATCTTGAAAACTCGCAGGCAAATGGTGTAAATGGCGGTGTTTCAGCAGCCCCTTTTCTGCTCCTATTCAGAATCTTGGCTAGATTCAAGTGCTAAGATAAAATAAAATAAAATAGATAAAAATGGTAAGGCTTTACAAAGTGATATATATGTACATATCTTCAACCCACACCACTTTCTGCGCCACCTTGAGACTGTAGAAGGCCATGGTACCACCAGACATCAAATACATTCTTCAGAGTGTTTCCTCTTCTGTTTAGGGGGTAAATGCGAGATATATACATCTAATACTTATCTTTATCTATATAATCAAAGCTCATAACTCCCTTAGACACTCCACAGTCCATGCAGGCTGTAATAATGTCCATAGGAATACCGAGCTCTTGTTTGTCCTTATTTTTTAGGAGCTTTAACTCCGCTGGACCATGCAAAATGCCTTCATATCAAGCATGCACACAGACTTTACACTTGAGACTAACATCAGATATGTATTCAGTATGTTTCATTTCATAACACTAATTTCCTCTGCTATATTAGCTCAATTTAGGTGACAAGAGATGATTTACGCTCCAGATGACCAGTTTCAAAGTCCAACCAGAATCCCGATCGGGCACAGTACTAATCCCCTGCAACCCAGTGGCCGTCTTTTCCTGAAGGATTAACAAGGTAATTTGCAAGGAAACTTGCCCGTTCCTCTTCCACTGACTCAAGTTCAAGGTCGCAAAGCTGCTCAAGCATGTAATGTGAGTACTTGGTATGGCTCGAACAAGTAAAGGTGAAGGTCATGTGCTATTAATATCATAACAGTAAGACATGTTTCTCATTGAAGATTGAACCCCACTCACCTTCATTACATCCCAGACTCGTCCAGGATCACCGTCTGTGGTTGCATATGCCATTTCGTGGTTTATTGACAGGTCCATTATTAGGTGTGTTGATTCTGCCAATGCCTGATCACCTTTGAACTCCACTGTTCTATCGTAGGTCTCTCTATATGCATCTTTTTTCCCTTTCCCCTTCTTTTGAGCTGGATCTTCTAACTCTTCATCATGCCCCTCTGTCTGCGGTTCCCATGGCTGTCCGCAGGGTACTTTTGTCTGATCATCTTTATAGTGTCCTTTCAGGGCATTATAAAATGCCGATGAGTGGCCCATACCAGTGAAACAGAAGCTTCGCATCCTCCCGTAGTTTTTCAAGAGTCGGCAGCTGACCAGCACTGTGCAATTGCATAAAATAGGTAAGTAGATCATCTGATGGTGGGCAGAGGTGATTTCTGAAAAAGATTTAGGATTGTCTACATCAACGTAACCAATGATTAACTCACCGCCAACAGTTGAGGATGCGGGCATCAAGAACCAGGTAAGCAACTTGGCTGTACTTGTAAAAGTCGACTTTCTTAACGTCTGCTGGAGGCTTCTGTCGTATGTGATTTGCGCTGTGGCCAAGGCTCGCAGGATTCCGGCTGAGATCGCTGAGCCAATGAGCTTCATAGATGTGAGAGAGGTCAGTCCATAGTGTATGCCAACTTTCGAGGCCAGGTTTCAAGATATCAAGTCAGTGAAATGGTGTCTCGTGAAATTGCAGATATAGTTTCAGAAGCACCATTCTTTTGTAAGTCAGTCCGCCACCCAGAACATAGATTAGGCGTTGATTGTAAGATTCCTCCACTTGCCCGATTGCCTTGAAGAAGTCCATTAATGCCTTGAGTAGTTCCATGGTGACAGTCTCATTGTGGCCATTTGTGGGAAGAGGGAAGACTTTGGTCTGCTCAAGTGGTAAGCACATTTTCTTTGCCTCGGTGGCATATAGAGTCAAAACAGCATGCTTATACTGATGAAGTTGTGGGACAAAAGTGACCAAGGTCCGAAGCCACTGAAGAATGAGTGCCTGATGGAGATTTTCGTAGTCGATGAGATCCTGAATTTTGCGCACGGTGAGATTTTTACAGGACTTGAGAGCAAGAATGTCAAATTTATTTTGCAGGTCTACAGCTGCAGGAGAGAAGTTCTTCATCACGAAAGCAGTAGCTGCTATACCAATGTTCATGCCAGCTTCCCTTCCGAGGCGTAGGTTGCATGGGCGGACATATGACTGAACATTATCCAGGCGAATAATGAGAGAGGAATCTGGTGATCGTCCAAGTTCTTCAACTAGGCCAAGGTCGAACTTTGCGAGTGCACAGAGAGCTTCGTACATAGCATGGTAACTTGTCGCAGATCCAACACAGCTATCGTAAGACACCAGATACTGATTGGCACGGCATGCAAACAGCAAAAGGCCTTTCTCCTGGGGAATCATCTTGGTGTACATATTGCGTGAGTATGCCAATTCACCCATCATGTGAGTGACTACCTATAACTTAATTAGATTATGCTTTCACAAAGTATGCAGATTGATACCAGATCAGGCCGTCTCCGGACCTTTCGAGCCACCACAGTCCCTTGTGCTGGTGCTTGATGACTACGGGGTGTTGCGAGGCGCAGAAGATATGCCCATGTCAACGGCTGGTGGAGCCGAAATATCGCCTGGGCGTCAGTGTATGTGTTGATACCTTGTCCCGCTTTTGCTATATCTCCACCACCAGTAGTAAATGTTTGAAGACCATTCTTTTTCATCACAACCTTCTTGATTTCCATTTCGAGTTTTTGTCCCACAAGCTGAGCCACAAATGAGGTCAAGCCAGGCCGTGCTGCCCGTATTTGTTGGTAATCAACCTCCGTTGAGTACATTAGGTCACGCTCAATATCCCCCAGCTTCGGAAGACCATCTGCGCTCTTCAACCACTCAGCAAGAATGATACTTGGATAATAGTGTGCCTTTCCCCCAAGAAACTTGGAAACCACCTGAGCGTGACTTCGCGATCTCTTCACTTCTGCATCTGTCTCGGTTTTGACACGAAAGAGGTAATAGAGCAAGTCACCGAGCTTCCAATTGACAGACTTCATCGCATCTAAGATTACGGAGAGTTTATCGTCCCAGTGCCTGGCCGATGACTCGGCTTGAGCGCCTTGATCACGGTATGTCTTCCGCTCTTCAGGATTCACAGCATGTGTCATTTGCGGTGGAAACAAGTTGAATTGCGGTGGCATAGTGTCTGAGAACATAGGGGTTGCCCACAGCGGCGGCGGATAGTGTGTCGGAAAGGAGGGATGGTGGACTGGCGTAGAGTACATGTAAAAGGGAGTATCCCAGCCGGGATTCCGGTGCTGTTCATTGTCGTCGTTCAAGTGCTCAGTGTTCATGGTGTCTATAAGCGAGACGCGAGTCGCAACAAACTGTAATTTAGAGGTCTCATCCATATATAGTAGTTCCCTGATTATATAACACTGTTTGCCGTGCGGCACGGAGTTCAAATTATGAAACTTGACGGTTAACGGGTAGAGGGTGCCAACAGGTACCAGGCTTTCTTTCGAGTACGATAGTTTCAATCGTTTTCCTCGAAACGACAAGACTGGCCCGCCAGGCTAAGTCCTCACGGTCAACGTGATGCTGACGGGTGTGCTACCCGATCCACTGTCAGCTCAACGTGTGTTTTTGACGGCACAGGTGGGTCTACACGACGTTTATCACCAGTATCCGCAAGGACAGAAACGAGGCGGCCTCTGTAACATATGAAGCCCGCTCGATGCAGCTCTGACGACGGAGCTGAAGGTGCTTCGGTAGTTAGGGAATCAAAAAGTGGCTGAAGGGTGGGCGGTGGAGGAGTTATGGTTCTTGTACGCCAATACGGTGAGTATGCCGCAGGACGTCATGAAGATGCTCACTCACGTCCCCACAGCTTGAACCTCGCTCATTACGGTGCACAAACGAGTATACACATGAGGCAAAAAAACGCGAGCGTTATTGGAGCAACATTAAAGCTGCTTCCGGGTTATGGCCTCACGGTTGCCTGGGTACCTACCGTTCGGATGCCTTCATATTCGACGCGTCTTTCTCGCTGCAATTAACTCGGAGCACGCGACCGAGGGTAGAACATGCGTGTATTGAGAATGGCCAAGAAGGAGAGGGAATGCGAATGCGCCGAGAGCAAGTTGTCTGAGGAAAACGCGAAGCGAGGTAAGTCAACCGCCCCGAGGTCGGAAAGTAAACCAAAACTCGCTCTTGTACAGGTACCCATTACGCCGAAATCGATGCTATTCCGGCGCCAACAAGTAGCGCTCCCCCTCCACGAATCGAGTCGAGTCAACTTGGGATACACTGGGTTGACGTGTAAGCCCGCCTCGCATCGTTTCTCCCTGTCGTTCAGATCTTCGAAAATGCAAAGCGGCTGCAATGCTTGTCCAGGCTTCCGTTTCCTGCACAGGAAAGCAGGTAACGACCGCACTCAACAATGCCAATATCACTCGCGTCGCCTACTTAGGTCACCCCTCAGCATTTCGTCGACGGAAAGACATGGTGCTTTCTGGAGTATAACCGACGTTCAAGCAAGGAGCGTAGACAGCGCCGACACTTCATGATGCATCTCATCTAGGCTTTCGCCAAGCCCCCAATAGTGGCCAATGGAATCTACCCACTCTCGAAAGATCATGAACAATAGGACGTTGTGGTTGTGGCTACTCAATGAATGAAGCAAGACCGTCACATGATCCCCCCATCGAACTACTTTACCAGCGCACCGTCCGTTTCCCTCTTATTCAACAACCACGACCATCACCTATAATCCCGCCGCGAGCCAACAGCTATGCCTTCGTTCTCCGACCTTCCACAAGAGACGGTGCTGGAACTCGCGAAGTTTATGCCTACCAGTTCCTGTTTAGCATTATCGCGGACATGCAGCACGCTACACAACACTCTGACGCCATTTCTTTACGTCAACGTCAATGTAACCTCAAAGCCTTCTCAACTAGTGCACCCCATCAGCACCCTCGAAACTGTTCTACGCGAAGATGCTGAAAAACAAGGAGAACCGCCGTTTGGTGAAGACACTTGCGGTCTCCTGGGCTGGCCGGTCTCTCATGAAAAGGGAGCACGAGATGATCGCGTTACTCATTGACATTCTGCCTAACCTCACAATATTCCAATTTGACGATCTCGCAAAGGCCGTTCCTGAGGATATACGACAGCACAACATGCAGGGGACGGATTCGACCTCACCGGACCTCCCGGCTGGCAGACTCCAAATCCACCAGTCTCGGTACCCAACCCGCGACCGGCTCGTGCCGCTGGCATCACCTTCCCTCGTGCAGCTCATTTGGGCTGATATGCGTTCCCCACTAAAATATTTCGCGGACTTCGCCCGTCCTCTCCGTAATATCAAGACCTTGCGCTTTCATCCTATCCACTACTTCCTCTGTGATCATCTCGATCACACTGTCCTCCCACGCTTGGAGAACGTTAGTGCAAGTTTACCCGTGGCGCTCGGCTTGCTCCATGGTAGACATATTCGGCGGCTCAGGACCTCGCTCAGCTTCTACTACACAAATAACGGTCATCACAGCCCCGAAAATTTCCAGAGTGTCAGAGCGCTATCCCTACGCTCGGCAACATTGTCACCAGAAACAGAGAGAGCGTTTATTGCGCGGATGGAGAATCTGGAAGTTCTGGAGATCGAGGTGAGTACTGCTTTCTCCGTGGACTGAGGGACGCGTCTGACTCCATATGCTGGACTGCCAGTCCATGCACCCCGTCGATTCCTCCATCGTACCATACGGCACCAGGTTGAAGTTCCTCAGGATCTCCTCGAACCTCTTCATCACGCGCGACGTCATCGACAAGTTGTTCGATGACATCCCGACTTTGGAATGCATCGAGTGGGCGATGGAATACAAGATGTACACCGGCTTGCTCGGCAAGCCCTTCTATTACGGAACCAGGAAGTATCGCGATGTCATTGGATTCCGAAACGTCCAGTGGATGTGTCCGCTCGACGAGGAGTGGCTGGGAAATTGGAAGGAGGATGTTCGTCCCGTTACGGTGACTGGTCGAGGGACACTGGTGAAGTTTTGGCATTACCCTCCATACATTTAAATCATTCTGCTTGTATTTCTTTGTTGCTACCCATGTAAAAATGTACGTTGTATGATTATTATGAAATTGTAAGCCCATATGCGACGCTATGAGGCATCCGGCCATTTTGCGGCGCCACGACCCTACTCGGAGGGCAGGCCTACAAAGTTATGGTGGTGTTTGAGGCACGCACCCCCAGCGTTCTTCCGCACAGCCTGCCGCCAAGGCTGCCACTTCGGGGGTGGGCAATTCGACGCGGTATCCGGGCGCAGAGTGTCGGCAGAAGCGCAGGAGCATCTCATGCCCGACGCGATCCAAGTTCACCAGAACCGTCGTTCCAATAGCGTCGAAGATCGAGCGTGCCACACATCCTCGGGCTCCTCCACTTCCGATACATCACCAAGTCGAAGGTACTTCAACTTCGTCATCGAGAGAAGAATCCAGTGGGGGGCGCAGTTTGCTGTCGGACATCAGGTCCTGTGCACCTCGCGGATACCCCGGGTACTGCTCGTGAGCCGTACGCGTTGTCGTCATAGAGTAATTCGATGCTAAAAGTCGAGCCGGCCACATACACGTATGTATCCGTCAAAGGTGGGCATTGTATTTGTGTATTCCGTGGTGTCGCAAGAGTTGTCACCGAACCCTGTACGCTCTCTATAACGAGAGGAGTTCGCCCGAGACCTCCGAGACCTCCAAGACGACAAAGCCATCTCGACAGGGTGCCAAGTTGCAGAGGAATCACCTGGCGAGGATGATCGATGTGAGTGAAGGGTAATGGCATCGACTAAGGGAGAGAGAGAAGGCAACATCGCATGACATCATCATGTTTGCCAGATACGCGTTCCTATTCTTCCGTTAAACATAGAGTCCTTCGAAGGGAGTATTAGAACAACGGTGGACAGAATACCCACACCGAGTTGAACTGTCGAAGAGCACATCGTCCGCGTCAGGAAGGTAACCGATTTCCAACTCGTTGCAGCGTGAGACTCCTCATCGATCAGGCGCCCGAGTTGGCTGCTCATTCCCCTCAACGTCCACCGTCAATAACCCCGCCTCGACAAAAAACCCACACCAGACCCTCGACGATCCCGCGCCCGCTACGAAGGTATGCAAACTCGCGAAAGCCTCCGCCTCCTTTACGCATCTCTAATCATTAAGCGTCTCTTACATAGGACATGCAACGACACTCGCATGTCTTGTTTCCTGCGCCGTGATTAGACCGAGGACCGGTCATGCATCATGCATCATGCTTTCATGAGCGAGATCCATCCCCCACTTTCCCTTGCCCACGGCCAGCGTTCGCGAAGCCTCCCCTCAACGTTCATTCAACTCCAAGCTTGGAATCCTCGTTGTAGCCATTACCATTGTCGTTCGATGGAGCCGATTGTTGTTGTAGTACTAGAAGCTCTTTTGCGTAGGTCACGAAGCCTACCTTACCGACTGTCAACACGGTGTCCTCCTGCTCTGCCCGCTATCGTGCTCAGAAGCGGCAAAGACCATCACACGGACGGGCCATGGCTAGCCAGGCCTTAGGCTCCAGGTGGTTCGTGTTATGCTATCGGGTCGGGTTCACATCCTTCGACCTGCATACAACGCCGCCCGTGGATGTGATGGTGTGTACTTCTCATTTCTCACCTTCTCACCTCAGGGATATACTTGCTGACCCAGCTCTGCCATCATGCACCAGTGGCCGTACTCTATTTCTATATACATATGCATTTTGACGCTCACGATTCATTACATATGCATGGCCAACTTACAATATATGATATATGACCGCGCGTCCGAGTTCCGGGATTAGCGCAGACCATTTGTAACACTGGGTGCCGAAGGGTGCTAAAGGCACAGTCACAGCTTAAAGTAAGCCCACTACTCTCCTTCCTCCCCAGTCCACCCCTCATCTTGCCCTCCAGACTTCCAGACGTCCCGCCCAAACACCAATCTGATCTAACTAATCAATCGATCGATCCCCCCATCACCACCGCCCCCTCCCCTGCCTCCGCACACGGGTTATCTATAGTACATGGGTTATTTATAAAGGACGACCTCTGGCGCTAGCCCCATCTTGCGCTGACAGTCTTTGCGCGGCGATCTTCTCCCGGTATCTATGGAAAGGTATCCACCTCTTTCTCAATACCAGCGGATCTGGATCTTCCGTAGCGCCTGTTTTGCTGTCTCGCTGTCTTTCCGAATTCCCGAATTCCCGCCCTGCGTTTCTTCGTTGAATGGCTCCTCGTTCCGGTTTGTGGTTTTCGTGTTGCGCTACCTACCTACCTACCTACCTATCGTATGTTTTCTGTTTCACATATGTTATGGTTCTGGTTTCCGTTACTCAGTCTTTTGTTCTCGGGACTCGTGGTCTCCCTTCGAGTATACAAATCCAATATCCAATATCTTGCACTCGGTTCGAATAATTTGCGGTTTGCGGCCTGCGGGGATCAAAGAACACCCTTCACGGTGACTGATAGTCTTCTCAGTATCCTGCTTGCGTACCGATGATCTCGCCATATCGTATCACCGATTTGAAGTTTGGACCCCATGTGCTCACAGCATAGTAGTTGATGACGATTAGACAATATCATAAGGGACGGCCGTATGACGGGCACGGCAATGACCCCCACCAGTGAACCCGTCCCTGCATCATTGCGACGATGGCAAGCCGCGAGCTAACTGGCCCTCAGCAGCGAAAAGACACGCAAACGGAAAGATAACCAGCAAGTTGTTACAGTCCTCGCACCCCTTCCGTACAAATCATCGCAGATGGAATAAAACACTGAGGTGAGTCCTAGGCCCACCCGTCGAATCCTTGGATATCATGCGCCCCGAGCTCCTTAGGGGACGGCTGGTAGTCGTTGTATAGAGTCTCCGACTCGCTGACTCTCTCCTGGAAGGTAGTCACTAGCGAGGATAGGCCCGCCTCCGCCATCTCAGTCTGACCCCCTGCCTCATTCCCATGACCGTCGTCCCCTCCGTGCTCGGCCTCGACATTCTCCCTCCCGTATTCGATCTCGACATGATTAACTCCCTTGACCGTGACATACACCGTAACATCCTTAATGCGGACATACACGCCCTTGCGCCACGTATCCTCCGCGTTCCTGCACACAATGACCTCCCAGCCCGAGCGATTCCACCTGCCATCCTTGAACGACTTCGTCAAGGTGAACCAGCTGTTCGACCCCCCATTGTGACTCGATACGAACGCCTGAAACCGCTTGCTGGATGCGTTCCTGATGAAGATGCAGTCGCCGATGTAGGGCTGGGAAGACGGGAGTCGGTTGCGCGTGTTTGGACCTCCGGAGTCGAGTTCGAATTCTGGTAACAGAGGCATGATTATCGCACTGATTGCGGCGCAGCGGTCTCGCCCGTACTCGACGCGAATGTCGTCGGGGCCACGGATCGTGATGTAGACGGTGATGTCCTTGATATGCATGTAGACGCCCTTGCGCCAGGTGTCCTTCTCATCTCTGAAGACGATCGCGTCCCACCCGGAGCGTCCCCATCTACCAGACTTGAAGGAGTCGGTCAAGGTATGCCAGGCGTCGCTACCTCCGCTATCGCTGGAGATGAACGCTTGAAACTTACGCTTTGACAAGTTCTTTATGAAGACGCAGTCCCCGATGTACTATAGATGCAAGATCAACGGTGAAGGAAGCTATTATTCTCTGAGATGCGTACTGTCATGGGGCTATCTGCGGGGTCAGAAAATAATCTCGAGCGCAGGCGAAGCCTTTAAGTGATAGCACTATTGTTGCTGCGGGAACTCTGATATCGTCCTCGTTGCCTGCATTCATTCTCACGGCGAGTTCGTAAGCCCACCGAATTCATGAAAGAAGCTTCTTGGGGACTCGTGATCTTGACGGCGCGGGTTCTTCTGCATTCTTCTTCGAGTGATTCGGAATTCACCATACGAGCCGTTGCCAGTGGCAATCTGCAAAAAGGTCGTGAAAGCCCTTCGATAGATGAGCATGCCACGTACGTTCTGGCTTGACTCTAATAGAGCTATTTGTCCCTTTTCCGGCACTACTCATCGAATCCAATGTCTTACGAGCATGTAGGCCATTTGCTTTGAAGATCTGGGGTGGATACAACGAGTCTAGCTGAAGATAGAGAAAGTTGGTTGAATGCGTACAGAACGAACCACACTACCAGACGTTACTCACGGCGCGTGTAGGGGGGGAATCCGATAGACACTTGGAGGCCAATTTGTTGACAATACAAGTCAGGACCAGGCAGATAGTCAGACTGACAGCGCCGTGAAATACTGGGGCGGGGCGTCGATGGAGTGATGGAGCGATGGAGGTGTCGTGGATCTCATCCAAGTATCCCCAAGGATGTACACTGACTCTAGACGTGGTCTATTGCCATAAGAAGCAGTTAGTATAGCGTGGGAACAGAAACCACAGAAGGCGAAGCGCCCAAAACCTGGCTCCGTTTTGGCATAGTTTCCCCTTATGCGGCTCGTTTAGTCCAGCGGAGAAGCGGGTCCTGTCCTGCAAGTCGAGTTTCGTGAGTTCCGCGGGCATAGCATAGCTACCCCCTATATGACTATGTGTCATAGGCAAGTCATGCGCGTCAGAACTAGGGCTGCCAACCGTAACCGTACAAACGGGTTATACGCTGCGTATGTACGGTATGCGGCACCGTAACCGTTGCTGTATGTTTGACCTTGGGTTTACGGGTTCGGGACGGGTATTAGGTTACCCGTGCGCTCAGTTGAGTGCATGCTGTTTACGGCCCGTATCCCGTTCACACAACCACATGATTCAGTGCCGTGTGATTTTGCTGTGTTTCAAGCTGCTTCAAGCCTGCGCCACGAACTTGGCGGCTGGTCCGCCAACGACGCCGCCGCAAGGGCGCAGGGACGTCAAGACTCACCTTGGAAGTAAGTTGTACGTTTGTTTAGCACTCGACGCGCAGATTCTAACCAGTTTGAAGAACATTTTGGCCGTCTGAAAACCCACAATATGCCCTCGGAAGTTAGGACCCTTCTGTCACCATTGCAAACGAGGTTGCGTCCCTACAAGCTCTCCAAACCCAGCATGATACTTCAATTTCATCATATACCCAAGGTCTGTGGCACGAAACCTCGATCACATCCTTATTCTCTAAATCTTCATTATTTTGAAATGCCAGCTTATCTGATGGTCCCTCGTCACTCCGGTATTAAAGGACCTGCTTCTTCCTGGTCCTCGCAGGTCATTCTCATGGCTTCTGACCAATGCGCAGTCGGCGCAGATGGTAAACTACTTCCCGCTGCTCAGATCAATTTCTTCAATGATCCCGACGACATGGTGCCCATCTCTGGACCCGATGGTGAGTAGTATTCCCACCTCTCCATCTACATGTAGAACTCACCAAGGATCACCTTCAAAAGCACCTACAGGCCGTGGCCATCGCGTAAAATCCATTGGACACATGAAGGCATCGATTCAAGCCGAGCAAAATGTCGACAATGAAGGAAATCTCATCGTTAAAAGGGCTCGACAGCCCCGACACTCTCAAAAGGGTACTGCTCGCGCATCTCGCACTGCTTCTGTTGCGTCCACACCCGCTCCCATGGATATTGATACAGATTGCTCCGATTCTGACTTCGCAGGCGACCCTTCTGATGATGATACTGAAGATGGTTCCATGGGGAATATCTCAAATGGCGAAGTAAGTCCGCAACATGTTCTCTTTGATTCCCTCTCACATTCTTATGTTTTGACAAGCTTGCGGATAGCCTACCAACGAAGTTTGTACCTGAAATATCGAAGGCGAAGACTCGGAGCAAGGCCGCTTCGAGAGCGGCTGCCAAATCGAAGCCAACGAAGCGGGCAGCCACCGATAACGACTCTGCCATTCCTCCGAAAAATCGACGGATGTCTCAAACTGATCCAGACCTAACCGACGGAAAGGTCCCTGAAGCGCTAAAGGTATGTATATTCCAGTCGTATGTACTTTGATACTTGCTGAAAATGGACTAGACTAAAAGCAAAATCCCATTTACCACTTCTACACGGACATCACCACAACCATGGAGGGACAGGCAGTCGCAGGCTCGAGATACTACAAATGCTGCCACACTGGGAAGATCTGCCAGATTATGGCAAAAATGAATTACAGTCTCACTGGTACGTGTTGAAACATGATCGTTACTATGATTTTAGTTAATGAATATTTACCACAGGCCTTATCAACCACTTGAGGAACAATGTCCCACCGATGTACCAGTTGTATGAGATACTGAAGGCACGGCTACCGGCGCTACCTACCGAGGAGGAGATTTCCATCGCCTCCGGGACCAAGAAGCTTGGCTACGAAGGCATGGCCAAGTATCTTCAAGGCCTGAGTAAATCCGATGGCTCGATCGCTGCCGCTTTTGCAGCACAAGTAGAAAAGGCAAAGGTGAGTACGCTTTAATGTTGCGGTGATTCATATGCTTAGACATGGCTTGTTCATAGGGTCCGTTTGATCAAAAGGAGTTTGAGCGGCTACTTGTGGAATGGATCATCGCCTGCGACCAACCCTTTGAAGAGGTGGAACGGCCGCAACTCCGTCGCCTTCTTGAGTATACCCACCATTCAATCAAGCCACTCCATGTACCCCACCGAACAACCATCAAGACTTGCATCATGAAGATGGGTGAAGACAAAGTAGAAGATATTAAGAGGATGTTCTCGGTGAGTTGTTCTAGTATTGCGAGTTGACCGCAACACTGATAATGAGTAGGAACTGAAGGGCAAAGTTTCAATATCACTAGACGCTTGGACATCGTCTAACCACTATGCCTTCCTCGCGATAGTCGCACATTATGTCACCAATGATGGACATCTTCGTAAGCAGTACTCTCTTGAGTTGGTCCCGAAATACTTACTAGATACAGAGGAGCTTCTTATTGGATTCCGCGAGCTCCATGGAGAGCATAGCGGTGAAAATCTTGCTGAAGTTGTATGGGATACATTACTAACGTTCGGTGTATTGAAAAAGGTCAACCGTATTATTACCGACCATGTACTTGAATTCTGAATATGACACCTTGGAATACAGATTGTAGCCTTCGTTATGGACAACGCCTCAAACAACGACACAATGTTAACCGCTCTCGAGGCACGGTTTCAAGATGAATCAATCATTTTCTCTGCTCATCGTAGTCGGTTACGTTGCATGCCTCATACCATTCACTTGGCTGCATTAAAGGTACTGTTACTTACTTTTGTTCACCACTCTTACTAATTTACTGCGAGCTGTAGTTACTCGAAGGTGTAGGTGCAATATCTGAATCCGAAAGCAACCACGCAGGTAGCCGCAGTGGCGACTATCAGGAAACAGTCAACATATACCTCGGGCAAGAATATGATGCAGAAGCTACACACACCAAATTGGCGACGACTCAGTATCGTTAGCACAGCCAGACAAAGGGATTCCTCATGCGCTTGATCGGGTACTCTACACGATAACCTCCATCATTATGTAAATATACTAACAAATCCCTCTTTAGCTTCGCAAGATCGTTCGTGCTGTTCGTGTTAGCCCACAGCGTCGCCAAACATGGCTCCAAGCAGTTGCGGAGTCACTTGCTGAAGCGGACTCCTCGGCCTCTGCACTAATGTTGATTCTGGATGTCCGAACAAGATGGACATCTACCCATCAGATGCTTTGTGAGTTCCTGCCCAATTTGATGGTTCTTGCTTCGTTATTAACTTACCGTTATTCAGGACGCGCACTAGACCATCGGAATTGCTTGGATGACTGGGTCGATCGTCAGCGCGAGGTTCGCCCGTTAGAGTTGAAGCCTAGCGATTGGGATGCTCTATCCTTGCTTGAGGATTGGCTTCAAGCATTTCGAGACGCCACGACCAGCATGTCAGCAACAAGATTCCCCATGCTATCGACAGTACACGCAACATTTCGGAGGCTCCAAGATCACATCAAGAGGATCTTGCGCAGCCTGCCTGACTCAGTATCGCCGAGGATGAAGCAAGCCCTCACGGATGCACACATGAAGCTCGCCGAATACTACGAGAAGTTTGACCAATCACCATTCTATACATGGGCGGCATGTAAGTCGTTAATTAACCGCTTGGTTCCCTTGCTAATTTTCATACCATTAGTGCTTGATCCCCGTATTGGATACAAAGGAGTAGTAGCAGACTACGAGGACGACCCGACACTCAAAGTATACCTCGAGAAATGTAAGCAAGACCTGGAAACTCACTTCAACGAAGAGTATAAGCATCAAACCTCTGTACCTTCAAGAGAAGGCTCTTCGGCATTGATTTTGTCAACCAACTCAACGGCCAAATATGATTTTACTTCAAGGTACAAGCAACGTGAACGCCCACCCATCGACGAACTTCAAGAATTCTGGAAGCTAGAACCTGAAGACTTCGATACATGCGACCCGATTGATTGGTGGTTCAATCACCGTTTGCAATTCCCTCACTTATATCAACTAGCGCTGGATGTCCTCTCTATTCCAGGTCAGTTTCTCGTGGTGATCATGTTCGGTTCTTTTCTAATGTGTTGAACAGGCTCTGCTGTTGCCGTTGAGCGGGTTTTCTCTGGCGGACGTGACACAATCTCGATGCGGCGCTTAAGCCTCAATACCGATACTATTAGCTCTCTCATGCTGCTCAAACATTATCTGCGCTTAGATAGCTAGTTACAGGAGATTAATCATTAAACCTTGCACAGAAAGACCCGTACTCGTACAGTATTTACGGCCGTTTCGATGACGGTACCGTAACCGTATTGGCCTTTTTGACATACCGTAGAGCCCGTACATATCAACAGCCCGTAACCGTACATGTCCCAACTGTGTACGGCCGTTGCCCATGTACGGTACGGTTGGCAGCCCTAGGACTCAGAACCTTTTCACCCTCAGCTTACCACATAGCGGAGTTACAATGTATCAATAAACACATCAAAGCAGAGTTATACATTGTATTGATAGGAACAGTCCGCGCGGAGCCCAGCGGAAATTGCCCAATATGGTAAGTCTACAATGTATGCAATAACAACCATCCGCGCGGAGCAGCTCGCACATCGGAAGGGCCGAGGGATTGACCGGCAATGCAGCAGAATGCTGTGGAACGGTTAGTGAGGTGGCTAGGTTGTTTCCAATCATTCCTATACAGGTACAATGAGGCAGCAGGGATAAAATGTCAGCAAATCGGTCCAACATCGGGCTACCGATGTAGGCCGATTTTTTGCTATTGCGGCTGATGGTTTCAGCTAGCATGTAGCCGAGACCTACTGGGATTCTGTATATGATGCATCAGTAAAGAAGTCGGCCCAAATAAGCAAAGAATCGGTACATCCGATGTCCGGTGCAGGCCGATGTTTTGGGATACAGGCCGATGTTTTCAGGTAGTAGGTAGTGAGCATGTACTGTATTGTTATACATCATGATACCGAGACCAAAGCAGCGGCCCATGTAGGCAAAGCGTCGCCACATCGGCTGTACAATGGAGGCCGAGGATCTGCGAAACAGACCGAGACTCATAGCAGGTGAGTAGCTCGCATGTTCACGGATGCAGTGCATAATACCGAGACCAAATTACCAGCCCATGTAGGCAAAGCGTCGCCACATCGGCTATACAACGGAGGCCGAGGATTTGCGAAACAGCCGAAATTGTTAGCGGATGAGTAGCTTGCATGTTCACGGATGAAGTGCATGATACCGAGACCAAGGCAGCGGCCCATGTAGGCAAAGTGTCGCCACATCGGCTGTACGATGGAGGCCGAGGATCTGCGAAACAGACCGAAACTCATAGCAGGTGAGTAGCTCGCATGTTCACGGATGAAGTGCATGATACCGAGACCAAAGCACCGGCCCATGTAGGCAAAGCGTCGCCACATCAGCTGTACAACGGAGGCTGAGGATTTGCGAAACAGCCGAAATTGTTAGCGGATGAGTAGCTCGCATGTTCACGGATGAAGTGCATGATACCGAGACCAAATTACCAGCCCATGTAGGCAAAGCGTCGCCACATCAGCTGTATGACAGAGGCCGAGGATCTGCGCAACAGGCCGAATTCTTAGCAGGTGAGTAGCTCCAATGTTCTTGGATGATACCAAGACCAAAGCACAAGCCCACGAAACAAGCCGACGGTCTGGGCCAGTGAGTATCCAGTATTTCCAATTGTTAAGTACACAATAGCAAGTGCAAAATTGTCAGCCAGTGAGTAGCAGGCATGTAGTATGATATATTATACAATCGAGCACATCAGCTACTACATCAAGTACTGCCGGCCCGACCTGAGTGCCATTGGATTGTCTCATTGATTAACCGATGACATTGCGCCATCATCGCCTTCAGTCGCTCGACCTCGGCCATCTCCGCCTGAACTTGCGCCATCTTTTGAAGGTAGAGCCGGTGGGCAGCATCCTTGTAGGATATGCCCCACCGCTCCTGTGCTGCCTTGATTGATACATGTAGTTCTGTGACTTGTGCCTTTGTGAGAAACTAATAATCATTGTTAGTGGCTGTTGTCTGTCGGTACACCGATGTCATACTGGGTTTGCCGGCACCTGGATATCGTGTTCGCCAATGAAGGATGTATCCCCGTGAACCGGGGGAAGCTACACCTCAATGAATTGAGTCAAACTGTCTTTCCCATCCACCGCTAAAACCACGTACCTCGTCATCGTTTGTTGTGTCCACTTCCATTGCAGCCTTGATCTTCTCCTTCTCATATTCATATCTGATAAGATCAAGGAGGGACCATGGAACCTCCATCCTTTCATTTGTACTTTCGTCTTGTAGGGCGAATGTCGATTGGGCTCGGACAGTGCTGTCGTTGTTCTGCATATTGGTGGTAGTGGTGGTCGATGAAGGGCCGATAAGGATTCGGCTGATCATCAATATCATGTGACCATGAGTGAAGTGATCTTGTGATCCGCAAATGGTTCATCTGTCACGTCAGCAACTTTTCTTCAACTTCACTTCACTTCGCACCACCAGCACGCTCAGCCGACTCAACCCCTCAGCAATCTAAATCTCAAACCATGTCCGCCACCATCGCATACGACATCTCCTCGCAACAGGCCGTCACCGCCACATTCACCGAGCTGCAGCAGCAGCTGCTTGCCCAGGTCGCTGCCGGCACGGGTTTGACATGGTTCATGGACAACAGAAAGGAAATGGTAAGTGTATTTTCTGTGGCACCTGCATGACTGACAGAGCGACCACCATCATTACAGTACACATTCGCGAAAAGGGCATCGAACTGAAAATTCAAACAGGAGATAGAAGCCAAGTGGCTGATCACGCGGACGCTAAGCGCGTTGAAGGAGAAGACCGACGACTTGGTAAGGGATTTTTTTGAAAACCCCCGCACGAAGACGGCCTGCGCCGTCGCCGAGGCCGCCCGGGAGCTACGGAAGCGGCAAAAGTCAGAAGGTGGGCGGGCTGATCAGTCCGGCGTGGATAGCAGAAAGGAAGGAGAGCGGGTAGCCGAGGCCGAGGACGCGATGGAGGTGGATGGCACAGGGCCATCAGGAGTGCCGAAGGCAGCAGCGCCCAAGGACAAAGCGCCGACCGCTCCGAAGCGACGCGACATGGAGCATCATGAGGGGAGAAAAGTGGTTCGGGAACACAGTGGGGTGCAATCGAAGCCGAGGGGGCCGCGACGATCACCGACAGTGAATGAAGATGAGATGAAGATCGTTAAGAAGGAGGAATTCGACGTGCTCATCCGACCGAGGATCGAGACGTTGGATGAGGCGATGAGGCGACGGATGGAGAAGGGCAAGGGGAAGGCTACGGATGAGATAACGGTGCGTAAGATAGTTGCGCCAAAGAAACATGCCACCGCCAAGTCAAAGTCGATGGTCGGTTCGGAGACGGATGAGGCGGGCAAAGGTGGGTGACCAGTAGCCGGCCCAAGCAAGGTAAGTGCTGCACTTGTAACCGCCTATCATGCTGACTGAGCAGCAGCCTCGCCGACGGCCTGAGCCCTCGAGCGATGAGGGCGAGGAGTTCCCGGAGCCGAGCGATGACGACGAAGAAAGCGAGTCCGGCAAACGAAGGAATCTTCGTCGGCAGGCGAAACCCAGAAAGGGTTCGATGGCCCTGCCTAAGGTCGAGATAGTCGAGCGGAACATGCGTGGAACGACCCAGTTGCCGTCGCTTGGGCCGACCAACGGTGAGTTTGAACCGGGATGTCTCCGGTGCATGAAGGCGGAGGTCCCATGTCAGCGCCTGGCGAGGAACCCGGTCGGCTCGTGCCGAAGGTGCCGACAAAAGAAGGTGCGGTGTGAACGAGTGCGGGAGCTCGACGACCCAAACAGCCTCATCTCGCAAATGCGCAGACAGAGGGACGAGGTCGCACCGGTGCCGGCCGAGTGGCAAGCCTTCATGCAGGAGACAAATCGGCGGATGGACGACATGGCCCGACAAATAGGCGAGTTGGGCCGAGAGGTAAACAGAAGGTTGGAGTCAAACTCCAACAAGTTAGACAGCGTGGATCGGGGACTCAAGCTGGTCCTCGACATGCTCGGTCGAAACGGCTTGGCCGACGCGGAAGGCTCGGTCGAGCAAAGGAGCAAGCCGGCATATCAGGCAGCGGGCTCAACAGACAAGAGAACATTGGTCGGTGAATGGGCACAACACCATTCCAATAGACCCATCGCCCCCATTGTCGCAGAGCCTGCAGAGCCTGCCCCCCCAGCAGCCACATCGCTTCCTCCGCCGCTCCCCGACATGCCCCCACCCCCACTGACCATTGCGCCTCCCTGCACCCCTCCCCCGGCATCGCATCGTCCATTATCCCCGTCGCAAGCCCCCGCATCCCCTTCCACGCCGCCACCGCATTCACCATCCCCGACACATTCACCGTCATTGGCGCACGATTTGCCGACCGCCCCTTTGCCTCCTGCTCCCTCGCAGGCACGAGCCGCCAGCGAGGATGTCAACATGGACCTCGCCTCGTCGCCTGCTGCGGCGGCACCGATTATCACCGTGCAAGAGCCGACTCCACATGGGAACACCGCCCTTGCAAACCTAACCCATGCACTTGCTCAGCTGCAAGTGCCTCCCCTGCGGATGACAAGAACACGGTCAGCAACACCGACAGACACCCTTCGTCGGTCAACTCGCTCGACGTCTCGGACACCCGCGCCCAATGATAGCAAGGCCGCGAAGCGAAAGGCTACAGGAAGTGCCTCGACCAAGACAAAGAGATTGAAGAAGTAGAATATGAACTTTATTTTAATATCGTTTTTCTTAGTTTTAATATAATAAGTTTGTTATTGTAATATAATACATTTTGTTGACTTTGAATTCACATGAGAGATTATCAATTAAGAGCGCGACTCGACTTCTTGAACTGCCGCTTGCTGCCCTCGGCTGCCCGATACTGCTCTGCATCCCTTGCAAGCCTCTCTTCCTCTGTTACTCTCTTCCTTGTGGTTGCACTCGGCTGGGTTGTAAGCGTATTTGTATGCTGCGCAGTGTTGATCGCACGCGCCTCGGACCGATCTGTAACTCGGCCGGCCGTGTTTGAATGTACTGGTGGATATTGTGGCTCTGGGTCATTTGTTTCTTCTGTGGCTGGGCGTTGGAGTCTGCGAGGCTTCGGTCGAATAGCAATCGGCTGGGAGGCGAGTGATGCCGATACGTCGGCTTTTGCTCCCTTCAATCGTTTTTTTACCAGGCTTTGTCTTTCCTCCTTTCTTAATCTTCCTCGGCGGAGACGCGGGTGTGGGCGGGGGAGATTCGCTTTGCGTCGGGAAGCTCGGTGCGGGTGATCGTGAACGAGTCCCATTGTCACTGATAATTACATGCCTGGACATGCGAGATAATCGCGCCCTTCCAGGTGGTGGCACATTGGGTAGCATGTCGCTCGCCTCGCTTCCCGCGCGGACAGACCGATCACCCGTCGATGGTTGTGCTGGACTACTACTGTTTACAACCGTCGTTGACTGATCACTTGTAATGATGTTCGTCGCCTTGACCTTCCATCGGATAGGTGCCGGGGTTGTGACCGGTCGAGTGCGTCCCAACCGGTCGGCACTGTACCTTGCTGGCATCATCTGCTTCTCCTTCGTGTTGTAATACGCCCTGAACTTGAATGGTCGTTCTGTCTCCTGCTTAGCAAGCAGTATGTCGTACCACTCGTTTGCCAGTTCCGCCACCATGTTATGTGGTTGCCCAAACTTGAACATCGGGGCAGTCGGCAGATAGTCGGCTGCGACAGCCTCTTCACAATGCTGACTTAGCACGGTCCATGGCACCTTCGTGTCATGTCGGCCTGAAGCGAGGACTATCGGCAGCATCGGTGTCAGCCGTGAATTGCTAAAGATGTTCCTACTCACAGTAATGCGCATTGAGAAAGAGTCGCAGTGTTTGCTTGACAATCTTTGAATGTACAGGCACATTGGCGACAAAACGCGATGGTAGTATCGGTGTACCGTCAGCATTTTTGGACAGTTGGATTTGGCTGTCCAGCGCATCGACCAGGATATCGTTGTCCACAGCAGTCGGATCATCTTCCTTTCCAAACCTCTTTTTGTTCAGCGCCACCACTTGTTGTGTAAAGTGGTACCAGACTTGGTCCTCGAGTTGCTTGTCTTTGATTAAATTGTCCTTAAAGATAAGCCGACCTGCATCCGCACTAGCCGAAGGTTAGATCGGCGTTTGAAGCGATGCGATCTGAACCACATTACCTTGTGAACTTCGGGTTTCCTTCAGGGTCCAAGAACACGGCGATACTGTATGTGAGCATTCCAAACCTCTTGAACATGTCACGGCAATTTGCATCCAATGCCTTCAGTGCTCCGAGCATCGCATATCTATTCAAGGTCAATGCCAGTCATTCTGCAGTCAATGCTGTCGCTCGCTTACTGTCGTCGCACTGGCTCAGAATTCCTTTCCGCCTGGAGCTTTGCTATCTCTTCCTTCACCGCATCGCGTTCTAGTGGTTCCATGGCAAAGTAAATCTGCCGCATCGCCATGCTTCGGTATCCGAGCGAATTTCGCTTTGTGGCCGCTGTCCGTATCCTGGCCTCAACATCCACCCAGTCAGGTTCCTCCTCTTGCGCCATCTCACCAATGTCTTCAGTTAGCGAACGACCTTCCGCGTAAGCCGATTTCGCCTTTTCTAATTCACCGAGCACGGCGGCCTCCAAGTATTGATTAGCATACTCCTCAATGCGCTCCTTGTAAGTGTCCATTCTCGGTAGTACCGTTCGGTAGCCGATGCGGAGCAGCCGACCGCCATCTTCAGTGACCTTTTTGCGATGTCTTTTGGCCCGCCAGTTATTTCTAACCCATGCAAGGAGTTCCTAGTGTGCAAGGGGTGAGATTTAGATACCCATCTGATCGATGATAACCATGACATTTACCCCCTCCCTCTGTTTTTTCTCTTCTGGACTGAAGCCCTTCTTCTTCTCCGCATCTGTCTTCATTTGTGTAATCCAGTAATTAAATAGTTCTGCAGCCGCGACGGCAAAGGCTGTCTTGCGCTCTGAGGTTGTCTTCGCAGCAAGGTAGCCTGGCTTCCACAATTTCAGAACTGCTCTCTCCCCTTGATTGTATTTCGCTAGTTGCGTGACCGTCACCATTGTGAAAGTGGGTGAAAGTCGGGGTGATGAATACCCACACTTCCCATCTTTATACATGCGTTCACAGTGAGGGACATCATGGGACCATGCCCTGACCGCGAGGTGTGCCACCATGCATCGCAGCTGTCACTTATTACACGTGTGAATGTTACAAGAAGGTTGCTTGCTCCCCAACAACAGTATGCCTCCCAGAAAGCGACAACGAGTGTTGGATCTCGACCATCCGAGGCTTTCTCAGTCCACTTGGGCAACAACTCAATTCGAGACCGATTCTGTTGATGGCACTGAGCATGAATACACCGCTTATGATCATGTCCCACACCAGGATAGTGGAATTCGGTTTGCCACAAATGCACCGACTGTTGTCCCCGACAGGACCACACCAATGGTACTTGACCATGAATACACGGAGGATGAACAAATCGCAGTATCTGCTGCATCGAAGACAAAGGTGAGCAAATTAATTCATGCACGATTGCCAAAGCTAGACAAAGAGAATTGCAATAGAGCCAACGAGACTATTTGGAGGAATTTGTCGCGCGTGCCGGCATTGTGATGAATGCTTTGATGGAGCATGAGGCCTTGATTAGCACACGCTGTGCGTGCGAGCGCAGAAGAGCAAGTTGGCGATGCAAGGAATGTCATCAGAGAACAATGTTTTGTTGCGAATGTATGCGGAATGCACACCTAGAAATGCCCTTTCATCGGATCCAGAAATGGACTGGCCAATACTTTCGTCCAGGTAGCCTCTGGGAGGTCGGCGTGTGCGTGATCGTCGATCACGGTAACACCGATCGGCGATGCGAATGGCTGAAGCACAAAGCGGACGAACAAATAAGGTTGCAAGCCACATGCGATAGTCAGGATGAAGGGGAGGATGAAGTTGAAGAAGTGGAAGATACATACCGAGACCGGCAAGTGGACGCCGACATTACCGTCGAGCAGCGCGATGGTGGGGTGGAGGAGCGCTTTGACATTGATGAAATCATTGAAGAGCTTGAGAAAGAGGAAGCCAGGCATGCACACAGTGGAGAAGAGGACCTGGATGGTGCCGACGAGGAGGACGAGGGGAAGGCCGGTCTTCCTGAGGCGCCGATTGACCACCTGATCGCTCCCAGTATGGATCCTGACCAAAATCCATATGTTTTATTCGTGCACACGAATGGTCTTCACTCGTTGCCATACATACAATGTGGATGTGGGGGCCCGCAAGAGAGGATCGCTGGTGCCGTACGGATGCAACTGATGCTGGCAAGCTTTACCATATTCAAAACTATGTTCACCTTTGACGTTCTGGAGGACTTCCGCTTGGCCAATCTGGAGTGTAAGACATCGGCATACCAATACTATCAGCTACTAAGGCGAAAGACTGAGCCCTTGGCACCTCAGGTAGTCGTTGAGTGATATGCGGAACTCCGGCGCTTGTCTCGATGCTGGCGATGGCTGAAGAAACTGAAATGGGGTGGTCGGAACAAGACGCGAGAGAGCGATGGCAACACCATTGGCGAAGTTCGCACAGCCGAGCTTGCGCCGTTTTGTCCATGTTGTCCACAACCAGGTGTGAACCTACCTGACAACTGGAAAGAGGATGAAAACAAGTGCGTAATGTGGTTAGCTTCTGAATCCTGATTGCTCAGATTGTTGCGTAGGTGGGTGTACCGCCGAACGCTCATGGCCGACGGAAACTTCAAGGCCGACCATATCCGACAATCCACCAGAGACAAGGATGTATGGCTATCACCTGGGTCAAGCATGTTACCACATCGTGAAGAATATGCCGAGTTTTTGCAGGCAGCAGAGAATATCAAGACGGTGTGTAGCAGCTTGACCGCGGCGCCAACCGTGACTAACTGAGAGACAGAAAGCGCCTTGCGAGAACAGCTTTCGAGCAATAGAGAACACTCTCCTGTATGCCAAAACATGTGATATCAATGGCATTGTGGCGATCGCCTGCCCGCGGCACGGCTGCTTCGCCCCAGGCGGTGTCGCCGACCTCTACAGAGGCGAACAGCAGAAAAATGTTGACTGGGTGTTACTTCAGTCATTAAAGTACTCCAACATGGATCCAGAGCAGGGGCTTCTGTTCTTCTATGACATTGCCTGTCAATACAGTGTCCATTTCCAGAGGCGGATCGGCCACCGGCTCCCCGTCGGCCTTGACACGGACTTTGCGATAGGCCAATTCCACGTCCATGGGCACAAAGAAAATTGTCTGTTTCGCTTCTCGTCTATGTTCATCCCACAATCCGGGATCGTCATAGGCGAGATTTTGGAATCGCTATGGGCGAATCTCAATGTAGTGACACCGGCGATGAGGACGGCCACACTCGCTCACCGAGCGGAAATGTTGGACGACCATATCTGTGATTCGAACCACAAGAAAGCATTGAACATCGGTGTGATCCATTTCCTGTGTCCTATGAATAAACAGATTGACTCCAGATTCAGTCAGAATGCTTTGTAAACGATATGTTCTTGCCGACAAGCAGGCAGCTGATGCAGAAGATACAAGGGATGAAATCGCAGAGCGTGTCGGCGCGAGAAACATCGCGGCATGGACCGATGCCGTTGTTGAAGCAAAGAACACTCGTTACATTGATTTATCAGTGATGGATATCTATGGGATGTCTGCAAGTTATGAAGACCATCTGGCGGTTCCTGCCGAGGATGAGCCGTTGAATGGCGAATACCAGTGGATACGAGAAGCGATAGAGGTCCAAGAGTTGCAGTAAGTTCAGTTCTGATTGTTACATTAATATTGCCCTCTCATATTCGAATTTTCAAGATGGCACATTCTATGCCGGGCTAAGCGCGCATTGAAGAACGGCCGAGCAGATGAGGCGAGGCAAATCGCTCACTTGCGGGAGAAAATATCCAAGGGCATAAGCGACATCGCCTTGCAGAGTTGTGTGTTGGGCATTGATGGGTCCGACATTCGAAACATTGACCCACCGGCATCAATGACGGGGACCGAGCCGCTTCCTGGGGACGCATTATTTTCAAACCTGAATGACTTTGAGCCACCAGACAATGAGATTGATGTTGATGACGAGGAATCTTCTGATGAAGCCGATATTCCTACGGTTCTCACTGCGGCCGTCGCTTCTCCTCCGCTGGCCGAGCATCCAATGATGGCATCACCGAGTCATACTGGTGCACACCTGCTTGCCGAAAACATCATCATTCCTTTGCCATCAACAGTGCCCCAGTGCGCAGCGCAACTCAGGTCACATGAGTTGGGACTGCGAGAGCGTCAGGCCGATGCATTGCTCAAGTCGCTTCGCGAGATCATTGCCGAGAAGTCAATGTTATACAGTCATACATTGTGCGGTGCTGGCCGGCAACTCATAAAAACGAGATCGCGCGATCAAATTAACACAATGAACAAGAAGCGAAGCGATCTTGTGTATGCTTATGCCCGATGTCGGCACGCGATGATGACACTGAAGGCCGATGATACCATCCTCCGCAAGTTCAAGGAGCTGTCTAAAGCAGACATCAAGAGTAATACATATGTCGTTAATCCAAACCAACCTGGGTCTACAACCTTGAACCTTTCCTGGATTTGGCATGTTGGCCGAGATGATGAATCGGCTCCGGCCGCCCTACAAGAAAGTGAGTAATTTTTAACGACAATGGGCAGTGGTTAATGACCGCATCATTGAACTAGGTAATCGTGTGCTTTATCTCAAATCGCGCGCACTCGCCTCCCGCTGGCGGGAAGAACTTCTATTGGTAAAGTACGAAATGGAGTGGACTGTTAGATATTTCAAGCACAACCATGACGTATGGGTGGATCGGAGCTCCGACAGTAGTCCGGGGGCAAAAGCTTATGCCCGACGCAAGGCCGCCCAGTACTTGCGGCAGGCTCAGGTGGCTGAAGGGGAATTCATCAAATACAATCGAGCACAGCTTCACCTTGTCACATGATTTAATTAACATCACATGCCCTTCGTGTATCTGTGAATCAACAATCTTGTATTGCTACCCAAACCTAAGTTGAGCAGATTGATCTTCACTACCACACTACCACCATGCCGATGAACGCGATCCCTCTTTTTTCATACGATCAACTCAATGCCGGACCCCTGAGACCCCAGGCCGCAGCATGGGAGCGAAGAATTCCATCGCAATTAATTGTTGATTATGCTGATCATCGGTTCCTGGATATTTTGCTCGCTATGAGGCGCAGCTGGGACACAGTCCCCGTCGCGCTGTTGCGCAGAGAACTTGTAAGATGCCGTGGTGTCAGTGCTCACAAACCATTGATTCCTTGATCCCTTAGGAATACATCCTCGGCACAATCGGTGCATCGGTTGCCCTGGGACACATTGTGACGCCGGGTCCAATTGTTCGGGCGCTCGCCAAAGGCCTCGAGGAGGATTCGATCATGCCCGCGTCATTCCAAGATTCCCGCGAACTCGGAAAGGCGCTGAATCTCGCGCGAATCAACCGTCTGAAACAAGCTAATCGACCATTAGCTCATAGGCATGCTTGGTGGGAAACAGCGGCATCACGCCGAGCAGCCGAGGCCGACCGAAGCTCACCTTCGCCCCACATTCTATCCGCAGCGACGATCATTCAATGTCTGGAGGCATGGGGAGAACAGCTATCCGAAAGCGAAGGCAAGAAAAATATCCCTTTGTATAAAGATCCAGATGGGGTACACCGCCCGCTCAGCGTACTGATTGTTCGGTACGCGGCACAAGCCACCATTCTGATTACGTCGCCGCCTTGTGACCGATGTATTGAGCGGCTTGACATCATGATGCAGATGATGTCCACACTGGAGGTCGTGACGAATGACAGAATGATGTCCGTCGCGGCTCACGGGCAGGAGGCGGCCGCCCTCTTCGATATTTACGAAGCCGTAATTTACAAGGAAGCCGACAACGCGGACGAGGCCGAGACGCAACAAACCGCCACTGAGCTGGATGCTGAGATCCAGCGAATTTTGGACGACAACCAGCCGGCTCCCGAGCACGCGAACCGAAAGAAGGCGACGAAGGCCATGGAGGACCTTCGGCGGAAAAATCACGCCCTCATTGACCTTATCAACAAGGTCGCTCGCCAGTCGCTCAAGGCGATCCCCAACCGGACGAACGCGTTTTGGAGCGAGGGCCCTGACTTATCGTTGGAAGAGGTATTCGCCGAGTTTCGCGCGGACTCCAATGTCGGCCCTTCGGAAACGCACGACGGATACTTCAGGACCTTGCCATCTGGGTCCGAACACTCAGGCGACACGCTCGACCAGGCATCGAAGATTCGTGATGCGCAATTCCCGCTCATTTACAACCTCCAGCCACTGACGCCAATTGAACCCAAAGATGATGGGAGTATACCTCACATTACCTCGGCGAATCGTCCACATGATCGGCTTGCGTCGGTGTTCCAAACACCGAAACTCTCAGAGCCACTGGTATGATTCCTTTTTCTCTTTTCCATATATCTACTCATATACTCCTCACCATGCTAAGGCTGAAATGACCGGCTTTGCAGCCCTTGACCATGCGCAGTCATCCTTGCACCGGTCCGAGCCGACTATTCCTCGTCACAATTCACCGGAGTACGTCCCATCTGGCTCCGATACCCCGAAACCTCCGATAATACCTGTCGTGGACGTTCTGGAAAGCGACGATGACTCTTTCCAGAGCCTTGGAGGGACATCGTCAAGCATTGTAGGTAAGAAATTGGCCATCGGACAAGCCTCAGCTCAGCCGTTAGCCGGTTCAGCCAGTGGCTCCGATGCCTCTCTCGGTGGTGGTGAATCGGCCATGGAATATGAACCTAACAAGGCGGTCGCAACTTCCGATGATGAGGCGAGCTTGGGTGGTGAGTCAACCGAGGACCCGAGTTCCACCGATGAGATCGCCGATGATCATCACGCCTCGCTTGCGGCTTCCGATGATGAGGCGAGCTTGGGTGGTCAGTCGACCGAGGACCCAAGTTCTGATGATAAGATGGCCGATGATGAGAGTATGGAGGAAAATACCCCAGGCGTCGACTTATCGCGCCATCGTCAGCACACACCGCCTGCCGAGCAAGAGGCCGAAGATGACGATGATGCAATGTCCCTTGGCGGCTATACAGACGATGAAGCCGACAACAACTCGCACGCATTCAGCATGGTGGAGATGCAAGCCAATATCTCCCATATTCCTTCATCTCCTGAGGTTGGTCGCAGGGGTTCACCCATTGATGAAGTGGATGACGTGTACTCGGAATACTCGGATGACTCCGACGGGGATGTCGACATTCCCGATGATGTTCGGGCATACCTACAGGCCTCCCATACTCCGGGATTTCAATGTATGTTCGTTCCTTCGTTTCTTCATTTACATTGTCAACTCACCCCCCTCCAAGCGCGCTATCAAAATGTCCACTTTGAACATATCCCGGATGCCGAGTTTGCCGATGATGTCTTGTGATTGAACAGTCGTCGTACATTGTTCTTTATTCTTGCTGTAAATAATGACGCTTTGTTTGGACTTTGAATATATCATACTAGAGTACAACATACCCACTACTCACCTGCCAACAAATCGGCCTAACCTGCAAACCTTCGGCCTCTGCCTGAGGTCTGATGTTGAAATTATTTAGACTTGGTACTGTATACCACATGGTAGAACATGCCCCCTACTCATTGGCTAAAATACATTGGCAGGTACTGCAAAACTCGGACATACCCGCTGCCCACCGGCTGAGACTGTCGGCTTGTTTCGCAAAACCTCGGTCTGCACCAGACATCCAATGTGTAGACATTCTGTCTAAATACGCATGGCCTTCACCCGAGTTTTACCGTACCTAGCTGCTACTAACCGGCCGCGCCGCTTTGGTCTGTGTATCATGCACTTCATCCACGAACATGCGAGCTACTCAGCCGCTAAGAGTTTCGGTCTGTTTCGCAAATCCTCGGCCTCCGTCATACAGCCGATGTTGCGACGCTTTGCCTACGTGGGCCGGTGCTTTGGTCTGTGTATCATGCACTTCATCCACGAACATGCGAGCTACTCACCTGCTATGAGTTTCAGTCTGTTTCGCAGATCCTCGGCCTCCGTCGTACAGCCGATGTGGCGACGCTTTGCCTACATGGGCCGCTGCTTTGGTCTGGGTATCATGATGTATAACAATACAGTACATGCACACTACCTACTACCTGAAAACATCAGCCTGTATCCCAAAACATCGGCCCGCACCGGACATTGGATGTACCGATTCTTTGCTTATTTGGGCCGACTTCTTTACTGATGCATCATATACAGAATCCCAGTAGGTCTCGGCTACATGCTAGCTGAAACCATCAGCCGCAATAGCAAAAAATCGGCCTACATCGGTAGCCCGATGTTGGACCGATTTGCTGACATTTTATCCCTGCTGCCTCATTGTACCTGTATAGGAATGATTGGAAACAACCTAGCCACCTCACTAACCGTTCCACAGCATTCTGCTGCATTGCCGGTCAATCCCTCGGCCCTTCCGATGTGCGAGCTGCTCCGCGCGGATGGTTGTTATTGCATACATTGTAGACTTACCATATTGGGCAATTTCCGCTGGGCTCCGCGCGGACTGTTCCTATCAATACAATGTATAACTCCGCTTTGATGTGTTTATTGATACATTGTAACTCCGCTACCTGACCTCCGACACCGCGTTATACGGCGCGATTACTTGAATGGCTTCTACCCCCATTCATCTTCGTCGCAATCGGAGGAAGAAGTATCTCCCATTTATCGCGCAGAGGGTTCCGGGGGAGATTTCGTCGTCTTTCCTTCGTGTCCCATCGCAATTTACTAGCGTCTGTAATGCTGATTTCGTCATCTTGCATGGATCGCCGGCCCTGGCCGTGGATCGACAATCTTGAATTCGTTACAACGCCGTAACTTGTCAACGTCGGCGTTGCATCTACATTTGGCTAATAGATCTTCGTCAGAAACAAGTAGTTCCTGCAGAGATAGTCGAGTTAACGTACCTGTATCATGTGGAACCGTGCAGCTAGACTTGGTAAATTGGAGGTCTTCTGACTCGTCCACGCGACTCGAGATTTGGGGTCGTGTGCCATGGTGGTGGACGTTTTGGAATGGCGACGGAGACGACATTTGAAGATTGAATGTAGCTGCAAGCGAGAAGTTGCATGGATTCTGACAGATTGCTCGAGACTCGGAGATCAATCCCCATCAAGCATGTGGTAATCTGCGTTGCCCCCTCGTCGCGCAGAGATCTCCATGGGTATTCTCGTTGTCTTCCGTGTCTTGATTTCGTCATGAAAAACCAGCTAGGGTCGACGATCTCGATGCAATAAGCCAAGTGTGTTCCGCCCTGATCGTTCTGGAGCGAGCATCAACACATTTCCCAGCGACATAAGCAAACTAGCATACCTTGTACACCACCCGACCCACCCTCGTGACTCGAGCTTCGGGTTGGTGGTGACGCGCGTTCTGGAATGACGACGAGGACGATATATGGAGATCGGACGGACTTGCAAGCACGAAGCTGGATAAATTTTCAGCTTGAGTCCCGAACAAATGGTCTGAGACTGACTAACGACCCCATCTCCATAGCGTATCTCCAAGTGATGGCTCTCAGAGGTTTCTGTAGGTGTTCCCGTGCGTCTGGAATGTCGATATCGTCATCCTGGATGGATCACCAACCCTGGCCTCGATGTGTAGGCAAAAAGCATTTTCCATTCGCCTGATAGTTCCCGCATCAGAAGCAACAAGATCCTTTCGAGATACGCAAGTGAAAACGCTTGTAGCATGTATTCTGGAAGGGAGACGATGCGGACAGATGGGGATTTGCGTGAAGATACTTACGGTGTGAAACAAACGGCGTGAGCTTACTCGAATATTCATTCGATCCCCTCCATTTTTGTCGCAAACATGGGGAGAAAGATCTCCCATTTACCGCGCAGAGTGCCCATGGGCGGTTTCGTCGCCTTTACATCGTGTCCCTACGCAATTCACTGCGCGCGGTACATCATATCTTCTAGTCACTGCTTGCAGGTCTTTGTGGGTGCTCCCATCATCTTCTGCAGTGTACGCGTGTAGTCTATCTGCGTCTGGAATCTTGACTTTGCCGTCCTGGATGGATCGCCGACCCTGGCGTCGACCCGAATCGACGATCTCGGACAAGTCGGGACACCGTAATTCATTTGAGTGGGCATTTTACGTTCGCCTAATAGTTCTCGCGTTAGAATCAACAAGATCCCTGCGAGATAAGAAAGTGAACGTGCCTGTATCATGCAACCGCAGTTCGGCTAGAGTTGGTGACTTGGAGATGCTGATTCTGGAACGGGACGGGACGGCGTATCTGGTACGAATGATTATCTGAAACAAACGGCGTGAGACTTGCTTGAATTTCGTAGGGGGAACCATCTTCCGTTTATCGCTGAGAGGGCTCCATGGGTGGTTTCGTCATCTTTACATTGTGTCCCTACGCAATTTACTCGCGTTTGGTATCATAATTTTGGTGGATCGCCGGCCCTGGCCTCGACGCGAATCGACGATCTTCGATTCCTTGCAACACCGTAACTTGCCAACGTCGGTGTTGCGTCCACAGTCGGCTGATAGTTCTCCCTCAGAATCAAGTAGTTTCCGACCAGATATCCGAGTTAACGTACCTGCACCATGCAGAGCCGTGCGGCTAGACTTGATGAGTTGGAGGTCTTGTCCTGGAAAGGCAAAGGCGACAGATGGCGATTGAGAGTGTTTGGGTGCACGTTCAGTTGAATCAATTTCGACCTTGAGGTCTGCGAAAAGATGATTAACCGTCAGTGTTTCAACGTGGACGCAATAATCCACGAGGTCAGAAGCAAGCGAGACTAACTCGCATTCCCAAGCTCTCTCAGTTGTTCGATCGCGAGCGTACGGCATCGGTCGTCACGCAGAGATCTCCGTGGGCATCCTCGTCGTGTTCACGCAAACGGATAGATAACCAACCCCGCAAATAATTGAGGGAAATCGTTGACGCAATCGACAATCTCGGCTATCTTCCAGCACAAAGTCCCATGCCATCATCCATTGTCACCGGCGTTGCATCACCATGCGTCCTTCCTATTCCCTTATCGTTCTAGAATTAGCATCGACGCATTCCTAGCGAAATAAAATGAACATCGTACCTGTATGGCTCCGTACTCACATCCGTGATTTGGGCTTGAGGATTCTGGAACGCGGGCTCGTAAAACGATGGCGACGAGGGTGACCTACGGGCTTCGTGAATGAATTCCGACCGGGGGAGAATCGCGTTGCCTTGTCTGTAAATGTAAAATGAGCGTGAGCCTCGCGTAAACATTTTGTCGCAGGCACATAGTGACATATCGCGACTTACTCGCACACCCTTTTCCTTTCGTTTCAAACCTATTTCCCTCCATCCGTTCTCCATTCGTGCGAAGGCTTGCGTGAGGGCATGAAGAGCACACGTTGGAAACGCCGTCGTTTCGTGCAAGTTCAACTATACCCTACTGTACTCGCGCGTATCTAGTGTACGTTCTCGCGATCCTGGCGCCTTGCCGTTATGCATCGGATATCATATGGTGGAGTAAGCACGACCCTGGTATCGCCTTCGAATCGGAAATCTGGCAGTGGTCGTCCCGACGCAGCATTGCCATGTATCCACCACCCTCGTCTGGTCGTTCTAGAATCATTATCGCCGCAATTCCCAGCGAAATAAACCAGGGAACGGATCTGCTCAAAGCGCCACTTACGCCAGCACCTCGCACTCCGCAAGTTCTGGATCGCGCACTCCAGAGAAACGGTGATCTACATGCTTGTGAGCGTATGAGCGGGCACAACTAAATTCCGAGCTGGGAGAAAGTGAGGTGTGTTATCTGTAAATGAGAGTGTGAGTGAGTGCGCCCCCAAAACGATGGATACGATGGATACGGAGGCTATGAAGAATGGAGAATAGGGAATGGGGAATGAGGGTTGGGGAACGTACCGACCATTCCGCTGCGTGGATTCCCGAGGTCTCGATCCGTTCCTTTCCCTCCGTTCACGCGCAGACTTCAAGTTCGGCTAGCGTACGCACCGCCAGCTCCCTCTGTAAATGTTCGAACCCACGTCGCATCTTCGCTGCGCGTTCAGGCCATCTTCCCATCGCGTATCGTATAGCGAGCAGTATTCGCATCATATTATCATCGTCTGTCCGTACATCGCCTCTCGTGTGGTCGTTTCTATCCTCCTGACGAGTCTCCACCATCACCTCGCACGGAGTCCGCACCACCTCCACCAACGAAACATACAGACCAAGTAGCCGAGCATCCCGCACGATCGCGCCGCCCGCAGCCCTCGCAACGGCTAGATCCAGGAAGTAAGCCGCGCTCCAAATAGATGGTCAATAAACGAATACGAACGTGAACATTCACGGGAAAACTTACCACCGGCTGATTCAACCGCGATCGCGACCACGATCGCCCAGGGTCCCGGTCATTGCCTTTGCCTTTGCCTTCTCCGTCCCCCCTTCCCATCGTGCCTTTCCCCATCCATCCCGCCCCCGTCGAAGATCATCCCCGAACGCCGAAACCTCCCATATCCGCCACCCAACTGCTCGCGTCCAGGCCCTGCCGTAAACATTCCCTTCCCCGTTTGCAAGATCCCCGCTCATGGATGCGCGCTGCGTATCGCGTGGAACGTTCTGCGCCGGGTTCGAGTCCCCGCGGCATCGCACTACCGCATCGCACTACATCACCGCAATGGGGTATTTCCCAGCGGCGATCACGCGATCCCTGTTTTGGTGCGTTTCTGGAGGGGAGATCGGGGACATGGGACTTGGGGAGCTTTGGGACGTGGGGGATCGGGGCGGTCGGACGCGATCTAGGCGTGTGGCGTGTTGGATGTGCGTGCGTGCGTTTCGACGCGTCGTCCAGTCGTCAAGTCGTATACCCATGCGGATGGGCGTATCGAAACACTATAAAAGGGTGGCGTGAACACGACGAAGAGGCAGCAACTCGTTCTTGGCTTGCTTACCTCCTCCTCGTCCTCATTTATCCTCCCCCCTTCTCTTCTCTTCCTTCTCACTCGTCGCCGCCTTTCTCGTCGCCGACCACTTTGTCCTAGACGTTGCTCCCTTCGACGTCCTCCTCGTCCTCCTCGTCCTCCAGACCCCGCTGCCTCGCCTGTCGCCGACGATGTCTCCGGCACCGCACTGGCGATTGTCCGTAATTGGTTGATCATTATCAAGCAAGATAACTTGGGAGCAAGCGCTCGGCCTCCGCACGTACGCATACGTAAGTGCCATCGCCATCCCGTACAGCGCATCGTGTTTACCGTTGTCGCCATCTCTCTTGCCAGCTCCCCTGACTCCGGCCCTCCATCCTCCGACCCTCTCAGACTCGCTCTCTTCCTGCGATGGCGATGGTCTCTATATCACGAATGCAAGTGCAAACGCGCTGTTCGAGCGAGTGCTTGGGTGGGTTGTAGGCGACCGGACGCGGAAGACGGAAGATACTGAGCGCGCTGGTGACCAAGGTGAGTCCGCTACATCTGCCGCCATTGGATAGGGCTGACGTACGTTGTTCATGCAGCTCTGCCGCGCCATGGCGTCCAGATCGCTGCCGTCATTGCAGCATGCTTGCTGGCAATCGCGACGAGGCGCTTCCGCGTCTGAGATGTGGTGTTATGCCGCGTTGGCGGATGCTACGGGTGAGGGCCAGAGTCCCGCAGGGTGAGGGGAGCGTTGGCGACGAGGGGTTCTGCGTCCAGCACGCTGGTGAGTACCTCGACTCTCGTACGAAGGAAGATATCGGGTTGGATTCGACTTTCCCTCTCTCTGCGTTCCGCTCCTGAACCGGTTTCCTTCGTCGGCGTGCCGTCGTCGTCTGATGCGTCGATGACAGAGATGGCGCTTCGCTTTTATCGTCCTGCGCTACCGCTGTTCCCTCTATCCCGAAGATCTACACCATTCGGGGTTGACGACTGCGACGACGATAACGCTTAGCCTTTGCTGCTCTGTTGCAGCTTCCTGCTGGCTCGGATGCTGGGGGTGTGCTGGCACGGGGGGGAGAGGGAGGGAGAGAGTGATGATGGTGTTGAGGTTTGGCTGTGGCCGAACGTTTGAACGTTGAGCTGAGTTGGTCGTAGTCTATGTAGGTAGACAGCGGGGCTGGACGTACGTTGTCGTGCCATTGAGCGACGAGCTCATTCCCTCTTCTCTACGCTATGTGTTGTCGCTGGTTCGCTCAGGTAGAACGTGCAGTGCGAGCAGTTGGCACATTTGAATGTTGCGCGGTGGTTTTGAGGCGTTGGTTAGGGGCGGCGCGCGGAGGGACGGAGGGAACAGGAGCTGGTGCAGATGGTGGAGTTGAGCAGTTGGTGGGTGGGCTGTGGTAGACAATGGGGCAGATACCTGATGTAGCGTGTAGTTTACTAAGCTTGGCCTATGCTATGATCTTGGCTCCGTCGAACGGTAATGGCTACAATGAGGATTCCAAGCTCGGAGTTGAGGTCGTTGACGACTCTTCCCGGGCACTGGGGGTTGGAGCTCGCTCAGGACCAGGAGTTCGCCCGAGACCTCCGAGACCTCCAAGACGACAAAGCCATCTCGACAGGGTGACAAGTTGCAGAGGAATCACCTGGCGAGGATGATCGATGTGACTGAAGGGGTAATGGCATCGACTAAGGGGGAGAGAGAGAAGGCAACATCGCATGACATCATCATGTTTGCCAGATACGCGTTCCTATTCTTCCGTTAAACATAGAGTCCTTCGAAGGGAGTATTAGAACAACGGTGGACAGAATACCCGCACCGAGTTGAACTGTCGAAGAGCACATCATCCGCGTCAGGAAGGTAACCGATTTCCAACTCGTTGCAGCGTGAGACTCCTCATCGATCAGGCGCCCGAGTTGGCTGCTCTTTCCCCTCAACGTCCACCGTCAATAACCCCGCCTCGACAAAAACCCACACCAGACCCTCGACGATCCCGCGCCCGCTACGAAGGTATGCAAACTCGCAAAAGCCTCCGCCTCCTTTACGCATCTCTAATCATTAAGCATCTCTTATATAGGACATGCAACGACACTCGCATGTCTTGTTTCCTGCGCCGTGGTTAGACCGAGGACTGGTCATGCATCATGCATCATGCTTTCATGAGCGAGATCCATCCCCCACTTTCCCTTGCCCACGGCCAGCGTTCGCGAAGCCTCCCCTCAACGTTCATTCAACTCCGAGCTTGGAATCCTCGTTGTAGCCATTACCATTGTCGTTCGATGGAGCAGATTGTTGTTGTAGTACTAGAAGCTCTTTTGCGTAGGTCACGAAGCCTACCTTACCGACTGTCAACATGGTGTCCTCCTGCTCTGCCCGCTATCGTGCTCAGGCGGCAAAGACTATTACACGGACGGGCCATGGCTAGCCAGGCCTTAGGCTCCAGGTGGTTCGTGTTATGCTATCGGGTCGGGTTCACATCCTTCGACCTGCATACAACGCCGCCCGTGGATGTGATGGTGTGTACTTCTCATTTCTCACCTTCTCACCTCAGGGATGTACTTGCTGACCCAGCTCTGCCATCATGCTCCAGTGGCCGTATTCTATCTCTATATGCATATGCATTTTGATGCTCACGATTCGTTACATATGCCTGGCCAACTTACAATATATGATATATGACCGCGCGTCCAAACATTGGGTGCCGAAGGGTGCTAAAGGCACAGTCACAGCTTAAAGTAAGCCCGCTACTCTCCTTCCTCCCCAGTCCACCCCTCATCTCGCTCTCCAGACTTCCAGACGTCCCGCCCAAACACCAATCTGATCTAACTGATCAATCGATCGATCCCCCCATCACCACCGCCCCCTCCCCTGCCTCCGCACACGGGTTATCTATAGTACATGGGTTATTTATAAAGGACGACCTCTGGCGCTAGCCCCATCTTGCGCTGACAGTCTTTGCGCGGCGATCTTCTCCCGGTATCTATGGAAAGGTATCCACCTCTTTCCCAATACCAGCGGATCTGGATCTTCCGTAGCGCCTGTTTTGCTGTCTCGCTGTCTTTCCGAATTCCCCGAATTCCCGAATTCCCGCCCTGCGTTTCTTCGTTGAATGGCTCCTCGTTCCGGTTTGTGGTTTTGGTGTTGCGCTACCTACCTACCTACCTATCGTATGTTTTCTGTTTCACATATGTTATGGTTCTGGTTTCCGTTACTCAGTCTTTTGTTCTCGCGACTCGTGGTCTCCCTTCGAGTATACATATCCAATATCCAATATCTTGCACTCGGTTCGAATAATTTGCGGTTTGCGGCCTGCGGGGATCAAAGAACACCCTTCACGGTGACTGATACTCTTCTCAGTATCCTGCTTGCGTACCGATGATTTCGCCCATATCGTATCACCGATTTGAAGTTTGGACCCCACGTAGTTGATGACGATTAGACAATATCATAAGGGACGGCCGTATGACGGGCACGGCAATGACCCCCATCAGTGAACCCGTCCCTGCATCAGTGCGAAGACGGCAAGCCGCGAGCTAACTGGCCCTCAGCAGCGAAAAGACACGCAAACGGAAAGATAACCAGCAAGTTGTTACAGTCCTCGCACCCCTTCCGTACAAAATCATCGCAGATGGAATAAAACACTGAGGTGAGTCCTAGGCCCACCCGTCGAATCCTTGGATATCATGCGCCCCGAGCTCCTTAGGGGACGGCTGGTAGTCGTTGTATAGAGTTTCCGACTCGCTGACTCTCTCCTGGAAGGTAGTCACTAGCGAGGATAGGCCCGCCTCCGCCATCCCAGTCTGACCCCCGGCCTCATTCCCATGAACGTCGTCCCCTCCGTGCTCAGTCTCGACATTCTCCCTCCCGTATTCGATCTCGACATGATCAACTCCTCTGACCGTGACATACACCGTAACATCCTTGATGTGGACGTACACGCCCTTGCGCCACGTATCCTCCGCGTTCCTGCACACAATGACCTCCCAGCCCAAGCGATTCCACCTGCCATCCTTGAACGACTTCGTCAAGGTGAACCAGCTGTTCGACCCCCCATTGTGGCTCGATACGAACGCCTGAAACCGCTTGCTGGATGCGTTCCTGATGAGGACGCAGTCGCCGATGTAGGGCTGGGAAGACGGGAGTCGGTTGCGCGTGTTTGGACCCCCGGAGTCGAGTTCGAATTCTGGTAACAGAGGCATGATTATCGCACTGATTGCGGCGCAGCGGTCTCGCCCATACTCGACGCGAATGTCGTCGGGGCCATGGATCGTGATGTAGACGGTGATATCCTTGATACGCATGTAGACGCCCTTGCGCCAGGTGTCCTTCTCATCTCTGAAGACGATCACATCCCAACCAGAGCGTCTCCATCTGCCGGACTTGAAGGAGTCGGTCAAGGTATGCCAGGCGTCGCTGCCTCCGCTATCGCTGGAGATGAACGCTTGAAACTTACGCTTTGACAAGTTCTTTATGAAGACGCAGTCCCCGATGTACTATAGATGCAAGATCAACGGTGAAGGAAGCAATTATTCTCTGAGATGCGTACTGTCATGGGGCTATCTGCGGGGTCAGAAAATAATCTCGAGCGCAGGCGAAGCCTTTAAGTGATAGCACTATTGTTGCTGCGGGAACTCTGATATCGTCCTCGTTGCCTGCATTCATTCTCACGGCGAGTTCGTAAGCCCACCGAATTCACGAAAGAAGCTTCTTGGGGACTCGTGATCTTGACGGCGCGGGTTCTTCTGCGTTCTTCTTCGAGTGATTCGGAATTCACTATACGAGCCGTTGCCAGTGGCAATCTGCAAAAAGGTCGTGAAAGCGCTTCGATAGATGAGCATGCCACGTACGTTCTGGCTTGACTCTAATAGAGCTATTTGTCCCTTTTCCGACACTACTCATCGAATCGAATGTCTTACAAGCATGTAGGCTATTTGCTTTGAAGATCTGGGGTGGATACAACGAGTCTAGCTGAAGATAGAGAAAGTTGGTTGAATGCGTACAGAATGAACCATATTACCAGACGTTACTCACGGCGCGTGTAGGGGGGGAATGCGATAGACACTTGGAGGCCAATTTGTTGACAATACAAGTCAGGACCAGGCAGATAGTCAGACTGACAGCGCCGTGAAATACTGGGGCGGGGCGTCGATGGAGTGATGGAGCGATGGAGGTGTCGTGGATCTCATCCAAGTATCCCCAAGGATGTACACTGACTCTAGACGTGGTCTATTACCATAAGAAGCAGTTAGTATAGCGTGGGAACAGAAACCACAGAAGGCGAAGCGCCCAAAACCTGGCTTCATTTTGCCATAGTTTCCCCTTATGCAGCTCGTTTAGTCCAGCGGAGAAGCGGGTCCTGTCCTGCAAGTCGAGTTTCGTGAGTTCCGCGGGCATAGCTACCCCCCTATATGACTATGTGTCATAGGCAAGTCATGCGCGTCAGAACCTTTTCACCCTCAGCTTACCGACTTCTTACTCACGACTTGCCATCTGCCAATCACAAGTCAGCCACGCAAACGCGCAAAGCGAAAATTCACAACTCACGAAATCCGACAGGCATGTCCTCGAATTCAATACACTGAAGGCACAGCAGAGTCCGAACAAGGGACGTGGGACTCTTGAGAATAGAAGAGACATATGGACGCAAATGCTTTCAGCAGCGGAGACGATGGGGAGATGGCATACAGGAAGGGAACGAAGCATGCAAGAGGCAGTTTGCGATAACACATGAGGTGAGTGTTTCGCAACGTAGCCTCAGAGCTTATTGCTGACTGCAAAGTAGTCTTCATCATGATCGCAACGGAATTGCCAACACAGGGATGATGACGGCCGGCAAAGGCATAGGGGAGGGAACAGTGTGCGGAGAGATTGGTGGGGATTGCGGTGACTGGAGTCGCACCCAACACTCGCAGCATGACGCAGTCGAGTGCTATTCGACAACGAGAAGATGAATGTCACGAGGGGAGTCGAGTGAGTTTGGGATGAGAGGTGAGGTGAGTTGCATACCCCATCATACGCCCTCGTTGCTGACTACGACTCATTGGCAGGCGAAGGCATAGACAACGGAGACGACAGCCATTCTGTACCCCCAACATCGTCATGGATTTCAGGATCGACAGGGTCCGAACGACGAGATGGCAGCTATGCATGACCATGCGGGGCCACCGGCACCTGAGCAACGATGATGGACAAATACACAGGTGGTGGACGAACTTAGCAGCTAGCTAGATGACACGACGGTTCAGTATGCAATGCAAAGTGGTGAACTCAAGGTACCTACCATGAATCGGACTCGATTCCGAAAGCTGAATATGCATAGACCGAGCGCACCGCAAAGCAATAACTCGGCGTTGGGAACTACTGCAGCAGGCTCGGAATACAGGAAGGGATTGGAGTATCGGAGGAGATGTATATGACGGGTTGTCTACGTCCGAGGTAGCCGCGATGATATTCCCAACGATAGCGCAACCTCCATCACCGACCACGGAGCTTGTTTCGATTGCGTGAAATTGCCAACACAGAGATGACAACAGTGGGAGAAGGGCGTAGGGAGTGGAGACCTCCACAAGATGAAGAATAATGGTACGTGCTTTGTGATGGCTTGATGCAGTAGTCTGACTAATGGAACAATAGCTCGGCAATGTGGATCGTGGCACATCCAGGCATTCCTCGCAAGCGCCTGACCTCTGCATGGAGGAAGGGAACGAAGCGTTGGAGGGTGATAGTCCCAGCTGCCGCGATGATGAATGACATCCAGGTCGAAGGAGGCAGATACAACCGGACGACAAGGATAATGGGACCAAAGGACACGAGCAGCGACGACGACGACGAGGAGGAGGAGGAGGAGGAGGAGGGAAGCACGACGGGCTACTCTGCAATGCCATAGATGCAAGAAGGGATTTCACACTGCACCCGTAGTAGAGTAGGGATACACCATGGCACCAGGCTTCGGAATGGATACCTAGGTGTGATACTGAGGAAGGATAGCACCGTCGCGGCGTCACGGTGACATTGGCAAGCGACAACGATCACGACAGAGCCCATGATAGCAGCAAAGAGCAAGAGTAACCGATGGGGATTGCAATTAGCTGACTGAGAAGACACATTAGGACTCGGTGCTGAGGGAAGAATCGTGGTACGTACTGTGCCTTGGCCCAATTCGGAGGGCTGACTGTAACATTTGTAGCCAGACACTTGCGGCGCCATGACTCATGTCGGCGTTGAGAACAATGGCCTGTACGACACTCGGATGAAATGGCCAAACCACGAGACGGAGGAAGGTAAGGAAGCATTGGATGAGGATGGGCATTACTCCCGAGTCAACCTTCAACGGTGGACACCCAATGAATCTGCGAATGCCTGCGGAGACTTGAATCGAAGACACCACCAGCATGCAGTGGGCTTGCGGTAAAGTTGGGATATAGCACGGCGTGAATCCTCGGCATGGAGATGACGAAGAGACACCGACACTGTGAGATGCGACATCAATGGTTGGCAAGCAGGGATGATGATGATAATGTGGCTACGATGTAATGGAGTAGCGAGTGGGTGAGGTGGGCACTGGTGGTGAAAGGCGGGAATTGGTAGTTGGTAATAGGGCCGCCATCCTATCTACGACCATCGGCAATGACTAGCGAGGGGGACGTGGGACTCTTCGCATGCTGACGAGGGCCGGAGACAATGGAGTCTCAGAGGGAGAACCGAACGAGGCTCTAGGGTCCATATGTTCAGCAGCGATGACGGGGATCGGCGGCACAGAGAGGCAAACTTGCGGGTACTATCAATACAGTGAGTGAATAATCCACAAAACAACGGCGAGCATTACATACCTATTTCTCATCCGACGGTTCTTCAGGGAGTGCCATGGAGAGCTACTGTCACCTGTATAAACATTGTACCCTTTGCTCATTCAATATCATTGGAATTGCTGTGTCGGTCAATCTCAGTTTGCTTCCGAAGATGACAAAGTCAAGAACCTACGATGACAAGATATTCAGGGGGTTGAAAGGGGGTCAGACAGTGACACAGGGATTGCATCAGTAAGGATAGATGATGTGGAGAGGAGGCCAAGGAGTATGTCTGGTACTCTCGCACCATGCCAGCATAATGGCCAGGTGGCGGGAGAGAGTAGGTAAGCTGCATTGATATCCAAATAGTATTTAACTTGTTCTGGGTCTACGTACCTTCGTACCCACCAGATTTCTAGCCCCAGTGTAGCCTCCGATCACACGCACACTGAGCCTCACATCAATATCAAACCTGTGTGAGTCCGCAACTAAATATTATTCCCGCTTCGTGGGACAATATGGTGACAACCAGATATTACCACTATGTTTCCATCCTGCCTGGCATGCAATTTTACCCATTGAATTATTTTCCATAGCTACAAGTCAGTAGCACCGCAATCAGACTTTGGCGGTGGCTGATGAGATGACAGACTAAGATGAATGTTCCAGACCATCATCTCCGTGGAATGTTCTGAAATTTTACTTACCACCGATCCACAGGACACCGCCCCACCGCAGACCAGACCGCACCCACAACAGAGTGGCACCTCTAGAACTGCGACAGTTTCAAGCCATAATCTCACCTAGCAACTGAGAACACTGCTAGACTAGGTTTCTTGGGTTTGTACGTCGGTCACAGTCAAGCGCACTTGCCATAAGTTGGATGTACTAGTGTACTTGAGACTCTGAGCATCGTCTACTTCAATGGGAATGCACTTTAAGATATGATAGCTGCGCTGCTCAGTGCCGAATAATGTAGGTAAGCAGCTGGTTACGAGCGCGGAAAGCGAGGGTGGAGGGAGGTGCTCCTGAAGACGGAACGGTGTCATGAGGTCGTGAAGGAAGAGAGGAGTGAGAGGAAGAAACGGGAGATTGACAGAGAACAAGGCTGACTAGACACCGCGTGCGCTAGTGAACTCGAAATCGGACGGTTCGCAGAGGGGTAACTGAGGTCTATTAGCGTAGCACCAGGCTTGAATGTAATACGAGGCACGAAGACCTCGTTTCAATATAAGTAAATGTAATGTAACAGATACATAAGAAACCTGACCAGTACTTATCTAGCCGGTGCGCAGCAACTCGTGTCGAGTGCTCCGGCCAACGTAGCAGGAAGTAAACATGATGTGCTTGCGTCGACGATAGTTTGTGTATCCGGCTTTGGTTGGACCGCCAACCCTACAATAATTGCTTCCAATGTGAATTCTGAAGATGCTTGAGTAAACTCATCACGTCCAGATGTGGCCACACTCTTACCTTATTGAGAACATGTTCGTCAAGAGCTTCAATGTGAATGCGTGAACGCTGAATGTCTCTAATATTGAGCAAAGCTCGAAGCCATGAATAGATCCAGTACAATGAACTTTGATGCTTTTGCGTGCATGAGATATTTCATTCTGTTAGGTATACCATGGCGCAGATTTGATTAAACCTGTACTTCGCAACCTTGCCATGCCATCATAATAGCGAGGAGATAATGAAATAGAAGAATGGTAGGCACGCTGATACATGTATCTAAAGCTCAACTTGACATGTACTTCCCCGTGAGCCCCAGAAACATGATTTGGTTCACTCACTATGTCTTGGCCGCAAGTCAAGGAACACAGTAGACACACCTTCAAGTCCTCCTTTCCAATACTTCATTTAATCGTAGTTCTTGGAGCTCGAAATTTACAGAGTCTAGAAATGATTCAACAAATGAATGTGTCCTTACACGGCCTGTCTACATTCTCACAAATTCAATTTTCGAACCTACCAGCCATACGGGCAGTTCAAACTGACAAGAAGGTGTAATTTCTCGCCAATAGCAGTGGTGTGCAGAGATATCAATGTCTTGGTGATGATCATTGATTCAAGCACATGTGTACTAGCCATCGAACGACGAGTAGCCTCCGGAACATCTGCAGCATCTCCTCATTGTTGGAACCACTCTCAAAATCCGACCAACTTGGTCTTACAGTTTCCCGCTCGTCTCGTTGTTGTGTGCATAGAGTCAATAGATTAGTATCTACGGAGTTATACACTGTTTTAATTATATAGTATCTAGTCGAAAGCAGCGGAACGGGGTCAACCTTTGACGGTTCAGGAATATTGACAGGCGATGGGGTTTTCTTGCCGTCCACAAGTTGAATCGATGGGCACACGCAGAATATCTAGAGCACGACGAGTACATTCATGGGGTTACTTACCATTCGTAGCTATCTCCTAAGGGGCCGCCTGGCTCGAGGATTGTTATCGTACAAGATACTTGTGGCCGTTGCGCTCACCTTTCTAAAATGGCATTGCGACGTTCGGAGTGTTGGCAGGCGGAGATATTCGAGGGAGGAGTACACGCTAATATCAAACGGACACGGCCATCTGGTAAGCTCGTCATGCAGCTGAGAATACTTACGGCTGCCGTGTCAATACTTCCGGAATAACTGTTGATCTGGTGTTACGAGCCATGGGATGTGGAAGGGGACATATTGCGTGGGTCATTGGGAATGTTGACGGAGGGAGGGATTCAACGGCAGCTGGTAACCCTGCGTAATCGTAAGTGCATAGGGTGTGAATGAATACATACACATCTCTCGACGATCGTCTTGAATCTAGGCTGTAAGTTCTGGGCTCAGCATGAACAACAGCTCAAGTTTTGAGTACTCGCAATCGTTGCTAGCATCCCGAAAGACTAATCTTCGGTTCTTGATGTCGTCGGGGATTCGATAGGGAAGGCGTGGCATGGCATGGGTCGTTCGCGTATGTTGCCAGAGGGGATTTATGTAAGGCTGCGTCCAACGGGGAAAGGTGTTAGAATGGTGCGGAAGTGTAGTCCGCTACTCACAGAGATCGTTGCGTAGGATGACAAGAGCAGCAATGCGAAGGGGGAATATTGAGGAAGAAGTGGGGGGAAGGGAAGGCGGATTTCCACCGTTTCAAGCGATGCATTTGTGATATCTACTTGCACGATTCCAGTACTGCGTTGGTGACCTGAATTGACAATCTGGGTGTAGCGTCTAGATGTGTGGCCCTCCTGTTACCTCCTGCTCGTTCCGCGGAATTTCTCTGTCGTGGATGGATAACCGACCCTGGCGATGAACCATGGATTTCGTCGGCCTAATATTTCTAGCGTCAACGGCGACAAGTTCCCAATGAGATCAGCAAAGGCGTACCCGTATCATGGGCCCCAATTCAGCTAGCCTTGCTAACTCGGGGACATTGACTCTGGAACAGTGGCGAAGGCGACAGATGGGGATTACATATACTTGCGCGCACATGATTGCTATGAGCAGAATCTCGTAAGCTTTTGGTCGCGGACGCATTGCCGTAAGAGCACCAGGACTTACTCGTAATCCCGAGTACATTCGGTCGCAAGCATGATGTGTCTTCATAGTGCCGTGCAGAAATCCCTGTGCGCGTCTCATCGTATTCCAGTCGTACACGCAAGCAATGCATCTTGAACTCGGTTTTTGTTATTTTAGGCGGACCAACTGACGCTAATCGACGATCTGGACATCTTAAGCGAGCTCTTGGCCCCGTAGATTCATAGTGGCGGTGTTGGATCCCGTATCAATTGCTCTATAATTAGCAACGACGCGTTCCCAGTGAAATAAACAAGTTAACGTACGTGCGTTGAGCATTCTAGAATGTTGATTTTGAAGCAACGGCGACGACGGTGGTCGATGGGGATCGTCGTGCGTGACGTATTTCGTTATAACGTACTGCAGCAAACGCGAGACTTACTCGCAGCCCCAGATAGTCGATGATCCCCATGTAGATAACGAAGTAGGGCGAGTCTCGATGGAACTCTCATCCGTTCGCCAGAGCCATTGCCTTGTAAATATTCCCGTAGGCGTTCCGTCGTGTTCCCGTCGTGTACAACTCCGGCGTTGTGCTAGTAACTTGTATCGGCGATGTCTGCGTGCTGCCTAGATTTGGCACTACGTGGTCTTCCTGTTGGGTTTCTCCTTCGTGGATAGATAACCGACCCTGGTAACACTGCGTATCAGTGATCTTGAATTGGCCCCATAGTTCTAGCGTTCGTGAAAGCAACGAAGCAGCGTACCTGTATCATAAGGCTGCGAGTCGGCTATACTTGGGGTGTTGGGCAGGAACCGAGAACCAGAATCTCGATTTCATCATCATCATCGATAGACCCCGGGGTCAACGCGGGTTGACAACGTCGGCGTGTTAAGCGAACCCCCGACACCGCGTTATACGGCGCGAGACTTACTTCCTCCATTATCTTCGTCGCAATCGGAGGAAGAACTATCTCCCATTTATCGCGCAGAGGGTTTTCATGGGCGATTTCGCCGTGTCCCATCGCAATTTACTAGCATCTGAAATGCCGATTTCGTCATCTTGCATGGATCGCCGGACCTGGCCTCGACGTGGATCGACAATCTTGAATTCGTTGCGACGCCGTAACATGCCAACGTCTACATTCGGCTAATAGTTCTTCGTCGGAAACAAGTAGTTCCAGACGAGATATCCGAGTTAACGTGCCTGTATCATACAGAGCCATGCGGCTACATGGTGACTTGGAGGTCTTGTGCTGGAACGGCGACGGGGACAACAGATGGGGATCGAGAGTGCTTGCGTGCGCGTTCAGTTGAATAGGTTTCGGCCTTGAAGTCTGCGCAAAGAGGATTAACCGCAAGCGTTTCAACATCAAAATCAAGCCAGACTCACTCGCATTCCCAAGCTCTCTCAGTTGTTCGATCGCGAGCGTACGGCATCGGTCGTCGCGCAGAGATCCTAGTTGTGTTCACGCAATCGGATAGATAACCAGCCCTGCAGATAATTCGGCGTCGCGAATCGACTATCTCGGCTATTCTCCAGCACAAAGTCCCATGCCGTCATTCCTTGTCATCGGCGTTGCATCACCATGCGTCCTTCCTATTCACTTATCGTTCCAGAATTAGCATCGACGCGTTCCCAGCGAAATAAAATGAACATCGTACCTGTATGGCTCCGTACTCACATCCGTGATTCGGGCTTGAGGATTCTGGAATTCGAACGCAGACTTGTAAAAACGATGGCGACGAGGGTGATCTACGGGCTTCGTGAATGAATTCCGACCGGGGGAGAGTTGCGTTGCCTTGTCTGTAAATGAGTGTGAGCCTCGCGTACATTGTAGTCGCGAAGTTGTATTCCCCGTGTGAACGCGAGGACTGGGAAGGGTGTGTTCCCACCAAAAGACGAAGTAAGAAAGAACGAATGAGCGCAATCCGAACACCACGTGACGAACGGAACGGAGACGGAATGCGAACCAGACAGCGCCGCGTGCGACTGCTGGACTCGACTTTGCAACGCAACTGAAGGAGGGGGAAACTAGCTTCTTGTTATTATAGGTAGATAGATAGGTGCTATATATACTTGTACTACATGTAACTAAACATGCGGAATATGCAAGTAAAATAGTACCTAACAAACAAACAACGCGGCCGCAGGTGATGACGGACCGAAACAGGAAGTAAACTAAACGGTAGAATACGTACAATAAACCATGTATCAAGGGATGAACACAGTTCAATCCCTACAACATGTTTTGTCGCAGGCACATAGTGAGATATCGCGACTTGCTCGGATTCTCTTTTCCTTTCGTTTCAACCTATTTCCCTCCATCCCTTCTCCATTCGTGTGAAGGCTTGCGGGAGGGCACGAAGGGTACGCATTGGAAGCGCCGTTGTCTCGCGCAAGTTCAACCATACCCTACCGTACTTGTGTGTATCTAGTGTGCGTCCTCGCGTTCCTGGCGCTTTGCCGTCATGCATCGGATATCGAGCACGACCCTGGTATCGCCTTTCTCAAAGATACCTGACTTTACAAATATTTCGTTCAGTTAGGTATACCATGGCGCAGATTTGATTACACCTGTACTTTGCAACCTTGCCATGCCATCACAATAGTGAGGAGATAATGAAATGGAAGAATGGTAGGCACACTGATACATGTATCTAAAGCTCAACTTGACATGTAACTTCCCGCGAGCCCTAGAAACTTGATTCGGTTCTACACGCACTATGTCTTGACCGCAAGTCAAGGGACACAGTAGACACATCTTCAAGTCCTCCTTTCCAATACTTCATTTAATCGTAGTTCTTGGAGCTCGAAATGTACCGAGTCTAGAAATGATTCAGTAAATGAATGTGTCGATAGTCACCTTGCATGGCCTGTCTACATTCTCGCAAATTCAATTTTCGAACCTACCAGCCGTACGGGCAGTTCAAACTGACAAGAAGGTGTAATTCTCGCTGATGGCAGTGATGTGCAGAGATATCAATGTCTCGGTGATGATCATTGATTCAAGCACATGTGTACTAGCCATCAAACAACGAGTAGCCTCCCGAACATCTGCAGCATCTCCTCATTGTCGGAACTACTCTCAAAATCCGACCAACTTGGTCTTACAGGTTCCCGCTCGTCTCGTTGTTGCGTGCATAGAGTCAATAGATTAGTATCTACGGAGTTATACACTGTTTTAATATTGTAGTATCTAGTCGAAAGCGGCAGAACGGGGTCAACCTTTGATGATTCAGGAATATTGACAGGCGATGAGGAGGGGAGGTGTTTTTTCTTGCTGTCCACAAGTTGAATCGATGGGCGCACGCAGAATATCTAGAGCACGACGAGTACATTCATGGGGTTACTTACCATTCGTAGCTATCTCCTAATGGGCCACCATGGCGCGAGGATTGTTATTGTATAAGATACTTGTGGCCGTTGTGCTCACCCTTCTAAAATGGCACATTGCGACGTTCGGAGTGTTGGCAGGCGGGGATGTTCGAGGAAGGAGCACACGCTAATATCAAACAGACACGGCAATCCAGTAAGCTTGTCATGCAGCTCAGAATACTTATGGTTGCCGTGTCAATACTTCCTGAATAACTGTCGATCTGGTGCTACGAGCCATAAGATGTGGAAGGGGATATATTGCATGGGTCATTGGGAATGTTGATAGAGGAAGGGATTCAACGGCAGCTGGTAACCCTGCGTAATCGTGAGTGAATAGTATGAATGAATACATACACGCCTCTCGCTGATCGTCTTGAATCTAGGCTGTAAGTTCAGGGCTCGACGTGAACAACAGCTCATCACGCGCCTCTCGTGGTATTGAGTGCTCGCAATCGTTGCTAGCATCCCGAAAGACTAATGTTCGGCTCCTGATGCCATTGGGGATTCGATAGGGAAGGCGTGGCATGTTGCCAGAGGGGATATATGTAAGGCTGCGTCAAACGGGAAGGGTGTTAGAATGGTACGGAAGTATAGTCCGCTACTCACAGAGATCGTTGCGTAGTTCGCCACCTTCCAAGTACCTCAAACGTAAACGGCACATGTGCGTCGTTTCAAAGCGTAGGCAGCAGTGAGTAGGTGGTGTTGAGCCAACTTGGAGCGGAGATGACAAGAGCAGCAATGCGAAAGGGGCATTGAGGCAGAAGCGGGGGGAAAGGGGAAGGCAGATTTCCACTGTTTCAAGTGATGCATTTGTGATATCTACTGTGTTGGTAAACTGAATTGACAATCTGGGTGTAGCGTCTAGATGTGTGGCCCTCCTGTTACCTCCTGCTCGTTCCGCGGAATTTCTCTGTCGTGGATGGATAGCCGACCCTGGCGATGACGCGTATCGACGACCATGGACTTCGTCGGCCTGATATTTCTAGCGTCAACGGCGACAAGTTCAAAATGAGATCAGCGAAGGCATACCTGTATCATGGGCACCAATTCGGCTAGCCTTGGTGACTCGGGAACAGATGAGGATTACTTGTGCTTGCGCGCTCGTGAAGCCGAATGAATCTGGAAATGAATTGCTATGGGCAGAATCTCGTAAGTCTTTGGTTGTGGACCCACTGCCGTAAGAGCACAAGGACTTATTTGTAATCCCGAGCTCATTCAGTTGCAAGCATGAGGTGTCCCCCATGGTGCCGCGCAGAGATCCCCGTGCGCGTCTCATCGTATTCCAGTCGTACGCACATGCACCGCATCTTGAACTCGGTTTTCGTTATTTTAGGCAGACCAACTGACGCTAATCGACGATCTGGACATCTTGAGCGAGCTCTCAGCCCCGTAGATTCATAGTGGCGGTGTCGAATCCCGCATACCATGCTGACTTAATTGCTCTATAATTAGCAATGACATGTTCCCAGTGAAATAAACAAGTTGACGTACGTGCGTTGAGCATTCTAGAATGTTGATTTTGAAGCAACGGCGAAGACGGTGGTCGATGGGGATCGTCGTGCGTTTTCGTTATAATGTACTGCAGCAAACGTGAGGCTTGCTCGCAGCCCCAGATAGTCGATGATCTCCATGTAGATAACAAAGGAGGGCGAGTCTCGACTGAATTCGCATCCATTTGCCAGAGTAGTTGCCTCGTAGACTTGCCCAGAGGCATTCCGTCGTGTGCCCGTCGTGTACAACTCCAGTGCTGTGCTAGTAACTTGTATCGACGACGTGTGCATAACGCCTAGGTTTGGCGCTACGTGGTCTTTCCGTTGCCTCCTGCTCGTTCCGTTGGGTTTCTCCATCATGGATAGATAGCCGACCCTGGCAACAATGCGTATCAACGATCTTGAACTAATTATATGGCATTGGCCCCATAGTTCTAGCGTTCGTGAAAGCGACGAAGCGGCGTACCTGTATCATAAGGCCGCGAGTCGGCTATACTAGGGGTGTTGAGCACGAACCGTGAACTAGAATCTCGATTTCATCATCATCGATAGACCCTGGGGTCGACGCGGGCTGACAATGTCGGCGTATTAAGCGAACCCCCGACACCGCGTTATACGGCGCGAGACTTACTTGAATTGCTTCGACCTCCATTATCTTCGTCGCAATCGGAGGAAGAACTATCTCCCATTTATCGCGCAGAGGGTTTCATGGGCGATTTCGCCGTGTCCCATCGCAATTTACTAGCGTCTGTAATGCTGATTTCGTCATCTTGCATGGATCGCCTGCCCTGGCCGTGGATCGACAATCTTGAATTCGTTACAACGCCGTAACTTGTCAACGTCGGCGTTGCATCTACATTTGGCTAATAGATCTTCGTCAGAAACAAGTAGTTCCTGCAGAGATAGTCGAGTTAACGTACCTGTATCATGTGGAACCGTGCAGCTAGACTTGGTAAATTGGAGGTCTTCTGACTCGTCCACGCGACTCGAGATTTGGGGTCGTGTGCCATGGTGGTGGACGTTTTGGAATGGCGACGGAGACGACATTTGAAGATTGAATGTAGCTGCAAGCGAGAAGTTGCATGGATTCTGACAGATTGCTCGAGACTCGGAGATCAATCCCCATCAAGCATGTGGTAATCTGCGTTGCCCCCTCGTCGCGCAGAGATCTCCATGGGTATTCTCGTTGTCTTCCGTGTCTTGATTTCGTCATGAAAAGCCAGCTAGGGTCGACGATCTCGATGCAATAAGCCAAGTGTGTTCCGCCCTGATCGTTCTGGAGCGAGCATCAACACATTTCCCAGCGACATAAACAAATTAGCATACCCTGTACACCACCCGACCCACCCTCGTGACTCGAGCTTCGGGTTGGTGGTGACGCGCGTTCTGGAATGACGATGAGGACGATATATGGAGATCGGACGGACTTGCACGCACGAAGCTGGATAAATTTTCAGCTTGAGTCCCGAACAAATGGTCTGAGACTGACTAACGACCCCATCTCCATAGCGTATCTCCGAGTGATGGTTCTCAGAGGTCTCTGTAGGTGTTCCCGTGCGTCTGGAATGTCGATATCGTCATCCTGGATGGATCACCTACCCTGGCCTCGATGTGTAGGCAAAAAAGCATTTTACATTCGCCTGATAGTTCCCGCATCAGAATCAACAAGATCCTTTCGAGATACGCAAGTGAAAACGCTTGTAGCATGTATTCTGGAAGGGCGACGATGCGGACAGATGGGGATTTGCGTGAAGATACCTACAGTGTGAAACAAACGGCGTGAGCTTACTCGAATATTCATTCGATCCCCTCCATTTTTGTCGCAAACATGGGGAGAAAGATCTCCCATTTACCGCGCAGAGTGCCCATGGGCGGTTTCGTCGCCTTTACATCGTGTCCCTACGCAATTCACTGCGCGCGGTACATCATATCTTCTAGTCACTGCTTGCAGGTCTTTGTGGGTGATCCCATCATCTTCTGCAGTGTACGCGTGTAGTCTATCTGCGTCTGGAATCTTGACTTTGCCGTCCTGGATGGATCGCCGACCCTGGCGTCGACCCGAATCGACGATCTTGGACAAGTCGGGACACCGTAATTCACTTGAGTGGGCATTTTACGTTCGCCTAATAGTTCTCGCGTTAGAATCAACAAGATCCCTGCGAGATAAGAAAGTGAACGTGCCTGTATCATGCAACCGCAGTTCGGCTAGAGTTGGTGACTTGGAGATGCTGATTCTGGAACGGACGGGACGGCGTATCTGGTACGAATGATTATCTGAAACAAACGGCGTGAGACTTGCTTGAATTTCGTAGGGAGAACCATCTTCCGTTTATCGCTGAGAGGGCTCCATGGGTGGTTTCGTCATCTTTACATTGTGTCCCTACGCAATTTACTCGCGTTTGGTATCATAATTTTGGTGGATCGCCGGCCCTGGCCTCGACGCGAATCGACGATCTTCGATTCCTTGCAACACCGTAACTTGCCAACGTCGGTGTTGCGTCCACAGTTGGCTGATAGTTCTCCCTCAGAATCAAGTAGTTTCCGACCAGATATCCGAGTTGACGTACCTGCACCATGCAGAGCCGTGCGGCTAGACTTGATGAGTTGGAGGTCTTGTCCTGGAAAGGCGAAGGCGACAGATGGGAATCGAGGGTGATTGTATGCGCGTTCAGTTGAATCAATTTCGACCTTGAGGTCTGCGAAAAGAGAATTAACCGTAAGTGTTTCAACATGGATCCCCAAGCGAGACTCACTCCCATCCCCAAGCTGTTTCGTTCATTCGATCGTGAGCGTACGGCATCAGTCGTCACGTAGGGATCTCCATGGACATCCCCACCGTGTTCACGCAATCAGATAGACGACTAATCCTGCAGATAATTGAGGGAAATCGTTGACGCAATCGACAATCTCGGCTATCTTGCAGCACAAAGTCCCATGCCGTCATTCATTGTCGCCGGCGTTGCATCATCATGCGTCCTTCCTATTCACTTATCGTTCTAGAATTAGCATCGACGCGTTCCCAGCGAAATAAAATGAACATCGTACCTGTATGGCTCCGTACTCACATCCGCCTTCGGGCTTGAGGCGGACTTGTAAAACGATGGCGACGAGGGTGACCTACGGGCTTCGTGAATGAATTCCGACCGGGGGAGAATCGCGTTGCCTTGTCTGTAAATGTAAAATGAGCGTGAGCCTCGCGCACACGTTTTGTCGCAGGCACATAGTGACATATCGCGACTTACTCGCACACTCTTTTCCTTTCGTTTCAACCTATTTCCCTCCATCCGTTCTCCATTCGTGCGAAGGCTTGCGTGAGGGCATGAAGAGCACACGTTGGAAACGCCGTCGTTTCGCGCAAGTTCAACTATACCCTACTGTACTCGCGCGTATCTAGTGTACGTTCTCGCGATCCTGGCGCCTTGCCGTTATGCATCGGATATCATATGGTGGAGTAAGCACGACCCTGGTATCGCCTTCGAATCGGAAATCTGGCAGTGGTCGTCCCGACGCAGCATTGCCATGTATCCACCGCCCTCGTCTGGTCGTTCTAGAATCATTATCGCCGCAATTCCCAGCGAAATAAACCAGGGAACGGACCTGCTCAAAGCGCCACTTACGCCAGCACCTCGCACTCCGCAAGTTCTGGATCGCGCACTCCAGAGAAACGGTGACCTACATGCTTGAGAGCGTATGAGCGGGCACAACTAAATTCCGAGCTGGGAGAAAGTGAGGCGTGTTATCTGTAAATGAGAGTGTGAGTGAGTGCGCCCCCCCAAAACGATGGATACGATGGATACGGAGGCTATGAAGAATGGAGAATAGGGAATGGGGAATGAGGGTTGGGGAACGTACCGACCATTCCGCTGCGTGGATTCCCGAGGTCTCGATCCGTTCCTTTCCCTCCGTTCACGCGCAGACTTCAAGTTCGGCTAGCGTACGCACCGCCAGCTCCCTCTGTAAACGTTCGAACCCACGTCGCATCTTCGCTGCGCGTTCAGGCCATCTTCCCATCGCGTATCGTATAGCGAGCAGTATTCGCATCATATTATCATCGTCTGTCCGTACATCGCCTCTCGTGTGGTCGTTTCTATCCTCCCGACGAGTCTCCACCATCACCTCGCACGGAGTCCGCACCACCTCCACCAACGAAACATACAGACCAAGTAGCCGAGCATCCCGCACGATCGCGCCGCCCGCCGCCCTCGCAACGGCTAGATCCAGGAAGTAAGCCGCGCCCCAAATAGATGGTCAATAAACGAATACGAACGTGAACATTCACGGGAAAACTTACCACCGGCTGATTCAACCGCGATCGCGACCACGATCGCCCAGGGTCCCGGTCATTGCCTTTGCCTTTGCCTTCTCCGTCCCCCCTTCCCATCGTGCCTTTCCCCATCCATCCCGCCCCCGTCGAAGATCATCCCCGAACGCCGAAACCTCCCATATCCGCCACCCAACTGCTCGCGTCCAGGCCCTGCCGTAAACATTCCCTTCCCCGTTTGCAAGATCCCCGCTCATGGATGCGCGCTGCGTATCGCGTGGAACGTTCTGCGCCGGGTTCGAGTCCCCGCGGCATCGCACTACCGCATCGCACTACATCACCGCAATGGCGTATTCCCCAGCGGCGATCACGCGATCCCTGTTTTGGTGCGTTTCTGGAGGGGAGATCGGGGACATGGGACTTGGGGAGATTTGGGACGTGGGGGATCGGGGCGGTCGGACGCGATCTAGGCGTGTGGCGTGTTGGATGTGCGTGCGTGCGTGCGTGCGTGCGTTTCGACGCGTCGTCCAGTCGTCAAGTCGTATACCCATGCGGATGGGCGTATCGAAACACTATAAAAGGGCGGCGTGAACACGACGGAGAGGCAGCAAACTCGTTCCTGGCTTACTTACCTCCCTATACCCCTCCTCCTCCTCATTTACACCCTTCCCCCTTTTCATCTCTTCCTTCTCACCCGTCCCCACCTTTTCTCATCGCCGACCACTTTGTCCTAGACGTTGCTACCCTCGATGTCCTCCTCGTCCTCCTCGTCCTCCAGGCCCCGCTGCCCCGCTGCCTTGCCTGTCGCCGACGACGTCTTCGGCACACCACCGGCGATCGTCCGTAATTGGGTAATCATTCTCGAGCGAGATAACTTCGGCGCCAACGCCGGGCCTCCGAACGTACGCATACGTAAGTGCCGTCGCCATCCCGTGCAGCGCATCGTGTTTGCTGTCGTCGCCATCTCTCTTGCCAGCTTTCTCGACTCCGGCCCTCCATCCTCCGACTTGCTCTCTCCCTGCGATGGCGTTGGTCTCAATACCCCGAACGCAAACGCAAACGCAAACGCGCTGTTCGAGCGAGTGCTTGGGTGGGTTGTAGGCGACCGAACGCGGGAGGCGGGAGACGGAAGATGCTGAGCGCGCTGGGTGTCGGCGACCCAGGTGAGTCCGCTATATCTGCCACCATTGGATAGGGCTGACGTACGTTGTTCATGTAGCTCTGCCGCGCCATGGCGTCCAGGTCGCTGCTGTCATCGCAGTATGCTTTCTGGCAATCGCGACGAGGCGCTTCCCCGTCGGAGATGTGGTGTTGTGCCGCGTTGTCGGATGCTACGGGTGAGGGCCAGAGTCCCGCAGGGTGCAGGGGAGCGTTGCCGACGATGGGTTCTGCGCCCAGCACGCTGGTGAGTACCTCGACTCTTGTACGAACGAAGATATAGGGTTGGATTCGGCTTTTCCTCTCTCCGTGTTCCACTCCTGAACCGGTTGACAGAGATGGCGCTTCGCTTTTATCGTCCTGCGCTACCGCTGTTCCCTCTATCCCGAAGATCTACACGATTCGGGGTTGACGACTGCGACGACGATAACGCTTAGCCTTTGCTGCTCTGTTGCAGCTTCCTGCTGGCTCGGATGCTGGGGGTGTGCTGGCACGGGGGGGAGAGGGAGGGGAGAGAGAGATGGTGGTGTTGAGGTTTGGCTGTGGCCGAACGTTTGAACGTTGAGCTGAGTTGGTCGTAGTCTATGTAGGTAGACAGCGGGGCTGGACGTACGTTGTCGTGCCATTGAGCGACGAGCTCATTCCCTCTTCTCTACGCTATGTGTTGTCGCTGGTTCGCTCAGGTAGAACGTGCAGTGCGAGCAGTTGGCACGTTCGAATGTTGCGCGGTGGTTTTGAGGCGTTGGTTAGGGGCAGCGCCGGAGGGAGGGAGGGGACAGGAGCTGGTGCAGATGGTGGAGTTGAGCAGTTGGTGGGTGGGCTGTGGTAGACAATGGGGCAGATACCTGATGTAGCGTGTAGTTTACTAAGCTTGGCCTATGCTATGATCTTGGCTCCGTCGAACGGTAATGGCTACAATGAGGATTCCAGGCTCGGAGTTGAGGTCGTTGACGATGTTGGACTATCACGGACAATCGGAGCGAGAGCCCGACGTCAAGCTGCGACAAGTACTACGGTGCTCATTCACAGTATGACCACCGTACGCCAGTTACTCCTTTTCATACATTCCCCATCCGTCTATCTCTCCCCTCGTACTTTAATCCCTAATCATCATGATACATTCGCCTTCGTACACATGTTACTCGCGTTTCCACATAGCGACGGACTTTTACCTATAATAGCCTATTCTACGTACACGCTACCTCAGCGATTGCATCCCGCGCATCACTGAGGTAAGCTTCTTTACTTTACATCCTTTATTCTTTTACTTACGGGTACTATCAGTCTCGTATTCTTACAGGTACAATCAATACAGCGATTGCATCCCGCGCATCACTGAGTCTCGTATTCTTACAGGTTATGGGCCCTGATTGCTGAACTCGGCCATACTGTCGTTGCACCTGATCCTCTGCTCGCTCACCACACCATAATCTATTCTCTATTTTGAAACCATGTCCACCCCTACCACCACTTCACTCTCCGACACTCTCCCTGCGTCTGTACCAAAGCTAGAGCCCGACGGATCGAACTGGGTAGTCTTCGTAACGAGGTTCACGGATGCCGTAGAAGCGAAAGGGTTCTTCGGACACTTCGACAGCACCACACCTCGTCCACCTCCCATTGTTGCCACCGACGGGACGTCCACTGATGTAGAAGGCCTGAAATGGGACAAGGACGAGAGAGCCGCCAGGTCACTGCTCACTCAGAAGCTGCCGGACAGCGCACTCATGCTTGTTCACAATGTTGCCTCCGTAAGCGAACGCTGGAAGATACTCAAAACGAAATACACAGAAAAGGGAGCCTATGCTAGGACTTATCTTCGGCGGCAATTCCTTCAGTCGCGATGCGAACCAAGAGGAAACATTCGGACATTCCTAGACAACCTACGCCTCAGTCGTGAGAAACTCATATCCATGGGTGTTGAACTCACTGAAGAAGATGTCCGCTCTACCATTCTCCAGTCCTTATATGAGCCGATTGCAACAGTTGCCTCGATGATGTTACGACAGACCCGCGCTGTAGAATCAGAATGGTCCTCTGATCGCCTCATCCATGAGATCAGTGAGGAATACGACCGCTGGGCAGCTAGAAGAGCAGGACAGACATGGAATAATGGTCAAGACAGTCAGAACGTCGCCCTGGCCACAGATACCTCTTCAACCGGGAGGGGGATTGGAGGGGGTCAGCGTGGAGGACGAGGCGGATCGGGAACTGGACGCTGGCAGGAGAGACTCTGCTACAATTGTGGAAAGCCAGGACATCTAAAACGAAACTGTACTGCTCCGCCGGCAAATGAGAACCAAGGAAATTCGGTATCCGAATCTGCGCAGGCAACCGAGAAGGAAGAAAACGATGACGACGAATGGGGTTTTGCAGCTGAACTTATTTGGGACGCGCACATTGTAACCGGAGCTGGAGATATACACGATATTCCAGAAGGCCATTCTGATCATAGCGGAGATCATTCAGTCAGATCAGAAGGGATGAACTCGGACGATGATTGGGGATGGTGGACGGACCCCAACTCAGACACGGAACTGGGATATCCTGAGCCAAGAGCCTACAAATGGGAAACTCCTCCTCGAGCCGAGAACGAATCAGATGCTGATGACTCCGACTGTGAATGCTTCTTGTTTGGTGCCAACTCGGATTTTCTTGAGCCGCACGACGTAGCCGGCGCTGTACCTCTCAGCGACGCCGTGCGGACTGAACTCTATGACTCTGGTTGTAGCCGGCACATCACTCCTTACAGGGACGACCTCACCAACTACATCGAGATAGCACCCAAGTCGTTCAGGGCTGCTAACAAACAAGAGTTCCGCGCAATAGGAATGGGAGACCTAATCAATGATATACCTAACGGATCAACAGTGTCACACCTCACATTGAAGGGTGTATTATACGCACCCGGCATCAGCTGCACCCTCATATCTATTGGCCGCCTCGACTCTGAAGGATACCGGGTTCTGTTCGCAGACAAGAAGTGTCGTATCAAGGACCCCAAAGGGAAACCACTAGGAGTTATACCTGTCTCAGCAACAGGAACATATAGAGTCGCCCACCGCGCCGGTGACGTAATGTCCGCTGAGGAGCCACTCTCACTTGACCAGTTGCATCGCCGCCTGGGCCATATAGCACCCTCCGCTGCTCGACAACTACTTGACAAGGGATATGTAACGGGGATCCGGCTCAAAGTTGGGGATGACAGGAATATGCACTGCGAGCCATGCCTAAGTGGCAAAGCGACAAAGCTCCCTGTCCCAAAAATACGTCAGGGAGAGCGAGCGAAGGAATTTGGCGACGAAACCCACTCAGATCTATGGGGTCCTGCACCAGTCGAGTCATTTGGTGGCCGAAAGTACTATGTGACCTTCACTGATGACTATTCCCGCTACATGACAGTGGATTTCCTGCGAGCAAAGTCAGACACCTTCGCATCATACATCGAATATGAAGCCTGGCAGAAGACTCAGTTTGGTCGTCCTCTGAAGACCTTGCACTCCGACAATGGGGGCGAGTACACCAGCAGCGAATTCAAGACTCACTTGAAGAAGGCTGGGACCACCTTCAAATTGTCAGTTCCCCACACCCCCCAGGAAAACGGCGTAGCTGAGCGTACCAATCGAACCATAATGGAAGGTGTCCGTGCCATGTTCGCTGCAGCTCCACATCTTCCCAAGACTTTATGGGCCGAGGCAGTACACCACAAGGTCTGGCTGAAGAACCGAACAGCAACGAAGGCCGTTGATGGAATGACACCATATGAGGCGGCATTCGGTCGCAAGCCTGATCTCTCGCTGGTCAGGGACTTTGGAGAAATAGTATGGGTGCGCATCGACGGGACCAACAAGTTGAGCAGCCGTGTTGAACGCGGATACTGGGTGGGGTTGGACGACGAAAGCAAGGGTCACCAGATCTATTATCCACACCGCCGCCGTGTTCAGGTTGAGCGAAATGTCTACTTCGATGACGTTTCAGCACCTCGTAATGAGGGGGAGAGTGTACCAATGGTCATTACAAGCGCTACACCCCTTGAACCTGCTCAACCTCCCTTACCCAAGTCACCAACACCCGAACCCGAACCTGAGCCTGAGCGCACTAAGCGTGTCAGAAACCCCTCGCTTCGAGTCCAAGAGCTACTCACCGGTGTTGGCCAAACATCAAACTACACCAGAAGAGACCCCCTAATCCCCAAGGGCGTACAACTTCCCACTTCACCACAACAGGAGCAGGCCGTTGAGAACGATATACCAGGAGCATTCAGCATCGAACATGCAATGGTAGCAGATGCGAGGGAACTAGAAGGGACTGACCCCAGGGATCTGGCAGAGGCGAAGAGAAGACCTGACTGGCCCCTGTGGGAAGATGCCATCAAAGAAGAACTTAACGCCCTCGCAAAACGCCGGCACATGGGTACTCGTCAGCCCACCTCCAAACGCTAACATCATCGGATCGCGGTGGACGTTCGTGGGCAAGAAAGACGCTTCTGGTCGACTTGAGCGGCGAAAGGCACGACTAGTAGCCCAGGGGTTCACTCAAGTAAAAGGGGTCGACTATCTCGACACCTTCTCTCCTACAGCTCGTCTCGAATCGACCCGCGTAGTCCTCGCTATGGCAGCTGAGCGGGGATGGTATCTCCACCAGATCGACGTCAAGAGTGCTTTTCTCAACGCGGAGTTAGACGAAGGCGAGGCCATATACATGCGACAACCCCCTGGCTATCGTACTCCTGGGTCTGAAAACAAAGTATGCATGTTGATCAAGACCCTATACGGTCTCAAACAGGCGGGCAGGAAATGGTACAAACTACTGGTGTGGATTATGGTGGACCAGCTTGGGTTTAAACGGTGCGACGTTGACCAGGCGGTGTTCTACAAACATATCCCATCGGGGAACGAGATGATTATCGTAATTGTTCACGTTGATGATTGTTCCATAGCCGCAAGCAGCCTCACCCTCATACTCGCATTTAAAACTGCCATTGCTAAATTCGTCACCATCTCTGACCTCGGAGAACTCCACTGGCTTCTGGGTATGGAGATTAAACACGATCGGGAAGGACGCAAGATACAACTTCGACAGCACTTGTACATTCAAAGCATGATTCGACGATATGGCCTTGAGGACGCAAAACCTCTATCCATCCCTATGGACCCCAACATCCATCTATCCACTGCTGAATCTCCATCGACCACCGAAGATTTCGCCAAAATGCGCGATGTACCATACCGAGAAGCTGTCGGCTCACTCACACATGCCGCACGTTGCACACGACCAGATATCGCATTTGCAGCGCAGACCCTCGCTCGATTCAACAATAACCCTGGACAACGGCATTGGGATGAGTGCAAAAGGGTCTTCAGATACCTGAAAGGCACGAGCGAGATGTGGCTAACTTACGGGGGAGTACAGAAAGAACTGGCGGGCTACTCAGACGCCGATGGTAGTATGGCGGAGGACCGGAAAGCCATATCAGGGTACGCATTCATCATCAACGGTGGCGCAGTCTCGTGGTCCGCTAAACGACAGGATATCATATCATTATCCACCACCGAGAGCGAGCTCGTTGCTGCTACTCACGCCGCCAAAGAAGCACTGTGGCTACGAACATTTATTTCCCAAGTCTTCGGCACTACCCTCCCGTCTACTACTCTCCACTGCGACAACCAATCTGCCATTGCACTCACTAAGGATCACCAATTCCACCCTCGCACCAAACACATAGATATTCGGTACCACTTCGTCCGATGGATCGTTGAACAAGGCTCCATACGTGTCGCATACTGTCCGACCGACGAGATGATAGCAGATACCCTGACGAAGGCATTACCGTCCCTCAAAGCCAAACACTTCGCATCTCTACTTGGACTCACACTCGATTGAGGGGGAGTGTTGGACTATCACGGACAATCGGAGCGAGAGCCCGACGTCAAGCTGCGACAAGTACTACGGTGCTCATTCACAGTATGACCACCGTACGCCAGTTACTCCTTTTCATACATTCCCCATCCGTCTATCTCTCCCCTCGTACTTTAATCCCTAATCATCATGATACATTCGCCTTCGTACACATGTTACTCGCGTTTCCACATAGCGACGGACTTTTACCTATAATAGCCTATTCTACGTACACGCTACCTCAGCGATTGCATCCCGCGCATCACTGAGGTAAGCTTCTTTACTTTACATCCTTTATTCTTTTACTTACGGGTACTATCAGTCTCGTATTCTTACAGGTACAATCAATACAGCGATTGCATCCCGCGCATCACTGAGTCTCGTATTCTTACAGACGACTCTTCCCGGGCACTGGGGGTTGGAGCTCGCTCAGGACCAGGAGTTCGCCCGAGACCTCCGAGACCTCCAAGATGACAAAGCCATCTCGACAGGGTGACAAGTTGCAGAGGAATCACCTGGCGAGGATGATCGATGTGACTGAAGGGGTAATGGCATCGACTAAGGGGGAGAGAGAGAAGGCAAAATCGCATGACATCATCATGTTGGCCAGATACGCGTTCCTATTCTTCCGTTAAACATAGAGTCCTTCGAAGGGAGTATTAGAACAACGGTGGACAGAATACCCGCACCGAGTTGAACTGTCGAAGAGCACATCATCCGCGTCAGGAAGGTAACCGATTTCCAACTCGTTGCAGCGTGAGACTCCTCATCGATCAGGCGCCCGAGTTGGCTGCTCATTCCCCTCAACGTCCACCGTCAATAACCCCGCCTCGACGAAAACCCACACCAGACCCTCGACGATCCCGCGCCCGCTACGAAGGTATGCAAACTCGCAAAAGCCTCCGCCTCCTTTACGCATCTCTAATCATTAAGCGTCTCTTACATAGGACATGCAACGACACTCGCATGTCTTGTTTCCCGCGCCGTGGTTAGACCGAGGACTGGTCATGCATCATGCATCGTGCTTTCATGAGCGAGATCCATCCCCCACTTTCCCTTGCCCACGGCCAGCGTTCGCGGAGCCTCCCCTCAACGTTCATTCAACTCCGAGCTTGGAATCCTCGTTGTAGCCATTACCATTGTCGTTCGATGGAGCCGATTGTTGTTGTAGTACTAGAAGCTCTTTTTGCGTAGGTCACGAAGCCTACCTTACCGACTGTCAACACGGTGTCCTCCTGCTCTGCCCGCTATCGTGCTCAGGCGGCAAAGACTATTACACGGACGGGCCATGGCTAGCCAGGCCTTAGGCTCCAGGTGGTTCGTGTTATGCTATCGGGTCGGGTTCACATCCTTCGACCTCCATACAACGCCGCCCGTGGATGCGATGGTGTGTACTTCTCATTTCTCACCTTCTCACCTCAGGGATGTACTTGCTGACCCAGCTCTGCCATCATGCTCCAGTGGCCGTATTCTATCTCTATATGCATATGCATTTTGATGCTCACGATTCGTTACATATGCCTGGCCGACTTACAATATATGATATATGACCGCGCGTCCAAACATTGGGTGCCGAAGGGTGCTAAAGGCACAGTCACAGCTTAAAGTAAGCCCGCTACTCTCCTTCCTCCCCAGTCCACCCCTCATCTCGCCCTCCAGACTTCCAGACGTCCCGCCCAAACACCAATCTGATCTAACTGATCAATCGATCGATCCCCCCGTCACCACCGCCCCCTCCCCTGCCTCCGCACACGGGTTATCTATAGTACATGGGTTATTTATAAAGGACGACCTCTGGCGCTAGCCCCATCTTGCGCTGACAGTCCTTGCGCGGCGATCTTCTCCCGGTATCTATGGAAAGGTATCCACCTCTTTCCCAATACCAGCGGATCTGGATCTTCCGTAGCGCCTGTTTTGCTGTCTCGCTGTCTTTCCGAATTCCCGAATTCCCGCCCTGCGTTTCTTCGTTGAATGGCTCCTCGTTCCGGTTTGTGGTTTTGGTGTTGCGCTACCTACCTACCTACCTACCTATCGTATGTTTTCTGTTTCACATATGTTATGGTTCTGGTTTCCGTTACTCAGTCTTTTGTTCTCGCGACTCGTGGTCTCCCTTCGAGTATACAAATCCAATATCCAATATCTTGCACTCGGTTCGAATAATTTGCGGTTTGTGGCCTGCGGGGATCAAAGAACACCCTTCACGGTGACTGATACTCTTCTCAGTATCCTGCTTGAGTACCGATGATTTCGCCATATCGTATCACCGATTTGAAGTTTGGACCCCATGTACTCATAGCATCGTAGTTGATGACGATTAGACAATATCATAAGGGACGGCCGTATGACGGGCACGGCAATGACCACCACCAGTGAACCCATCCCTGCATCATTGCGACGACGGCAAGCCGCGAGCTAACTGGCCCTCAGCAGCGAAAAGACACGCAAACGGAAAGATAACCAGCAAGTTGTTACAGTCCTCGCAACCCTTCCGTACAAAATCATCGCAGATGGAATAATACACTGAGGTGAGTCCTAGGCCCACCCGTCGAATCCTTGGATATCATGCGCCCCGAGCTCCTTAGGGGACGGCTGGTAGTCGTTGTATAGAGTCTCCGACTCGCTGACACTCTCCTGGAAGGTAGTCACTAGCGAGGATAGGCCCGCCTCCGCCATCCCAGTCTGACCCCCTGCCTCATTCCCATGAACGTCGTCCCCTCCGTGTTCGGTCTCACCATTCTCCCTCCCGTATTCGATCTCGACATGATCAACTCCCTTGACCGTGACATAGACCGTAACATCCTTGATGTGGACGTACACGCCCTTGCGCCACGTATCCTCCGCGTTCCTGCACACAATGACCTCCCAGCCCGAGCGATTCCACCTGCCATCCTTGAACGACTTTGTCAAGGTGAACCAGCTGTTCGACCCCCCATTGTGGCTCGATACGAACGCCTGAAACCGCTTGGTGGATGCGTTCCTGATGAGGACGCAGTCGCCGATGTAGGGCTGGGAAGACGGGAGTCGGTTGCGCGTGTTTGGACCCCCGGAGTCGAGTTCGAATTCTGGTAACAGAGGCATGATTATCGCACTGATTGCGGCGCAGCGGTCTCGCCCGTACTCGACGCGAATGTCGTCGGGGCCATGGATCGTGATGTAGACAGTGATGTCCTTGATATGCATGTAGACGCCCTTGCGCCAGGTGTCCTTCTCATCTCTGAAGACGATCGCGTCCCACCCAGAACGTCCCCATCTACCGGACTTGAAGGAATCGGTCAAGGTATGCCAGGCGTCGCTGCCTCCGCTATCGCTGGAGATGAACGCTTGAAACTTACGCTTTGACAAGTTCTTTATGGATACAACGAGTCTAGCTGAAGATAGAGAAAGTTGGTTGAATGCGTACAGAATGAACCATATTACCAGACGTTACTCACGGCGCGTGTAAGGGACAGAGTTCTTCTACTGCGGGGAATCCGATAGACACTTGGAGGCCAATTTGGTGACATACAAGTCAGGACCAGGCAGATAGTCAGACTGACAGCGCCGTGAAATACTGGGGCGGGGTGTCGATGGAGTGATGGAGCGATGGAGGCGTCGTGGATCTCATCCAAGTATCCCCAAGGACGTACACTGACTCTAGACGTGGTCTATTGCCATAAGAAGCAGTTAGTATAGCGTGGGAACAGAAACCACAGAAGGCGAAGCGCCCAAAACCTGGCTCCGTTTTGGCATAGTTTCCCCTTATGCGGCTCGTTTAGTCCAGCGGAGAAGCGGGTCCTGTCCTGCAAGTCGGGTTTCGTGAGTTCCGCGGCGCCCAAAACCTGGCTCCATTTTGCGATAGTTTCCCCTTATGCGGCTCGTTTAGTCCAGCGGAAAAGCGGGTCCTATCCTGCAAGTCGAGTTTCGTGATTTCCGCGGGCATAGCTACCCCCCTATATGACTATGTGTCATAGGCAAGTCATGCGCGTCAGAACCTTTTCACCCTCAGCTTACCGACTTCTTACTCACGACTTGCCATCTGCCAATCACAAGTCAGCCACGCAAACGCGCAAAGCGAAAATTCACAACTCACGAAATCCGACAGGCATGTCCTCGAATTCAATACACTGAAGGCACAGCAGAGTTCGAGCAAGGGACGTGGGACTCTTGAGAACAGAAGAGACATATGGACGCGAATGCTTTCAAGCTGCGGAGACGATGGGGGAGACGGCATACAGGAAGGGAACGAAGCGTGCAAGAGGCAGTTTGCGACAATACATGAGGTGAGTGTTTCGCAACGTAGCCTCGGAGCTTATTGCTGACTGCAAAGTAGTCTTCATCACGGTCGCACGGAATTGCCAACACAGGGATGATGACGGCCGGCAAAGGCATAGGAGAGGGAACGGTGTGCGGAGAGATTGGTGGGGATTGCGGTGACTGGAGTCGCACCCAACACTCGCAGCATGACGCAGTCGAGTGCTATTCGACAACGAGAAGATGAATGTCACGAGGGGAGTCGAGTGAGTTTGGGATGAGAGGTGAGGTGAGTTGCATACCCCATCATACGCCCTCGTTGCTGACTACGACTCATTGGCAGGTGAAGGCATAGATGACGGAGACGACGGCCATTCTGTACCCCCAACATCGTCAGGGATTTCAGGATCGACGGGGTCCGAACGACGAGATGGCAGCTATGCATGACCATGCGGGGCCACCGGCACCTGAGCAACGATGATGGACAAATACACAGGTGGTGGACGAACTCAGCAGCTAGCTAGATGACACGACGGTTCAGTATGCAATGCAAAGTGGTGAACTCAGGGTACGTACCATGAATCGGACTCGATTCCGAAAGCTGAATATGCGTAGACCGAGCACACTGCAAAGCAATAACTCGGCGTTGGGAACTACTGCAGCAGGCTCAGAATACAGGAAGGGATTGGAGTATCAGAGGAGATGTATACGACGGGTTGTCTACGTCCGAGGTAGCCGCGATGATATTCCCAACGATAGCGCAACCTCCATCACCGACCACGGAGCTTGTTTCGATTGCGTGAAATTGCCAACACAGAGATGACAACAGTGGGAGAAGGGCGTAGGGAGTGGAGACCTCCACAAGATGAAGAATAATGGTACGTGCTTTGTGATGACTTGATGCAGTAGTCTGACTAAGGGAACAATAGGTCGGCACTGTGGATCGTGACACATCCAGGCATTCCTCGCAAGCGCCTGACCTCTGCATGGAGGAAGGGAGCGAAGCGTTGGAGGGTGATAGTCCCAGCTGCCGCGATGATGAATGACATCCGGGTCGAAGGAGGCAGATACAACCGGACGACAAGGATAATGGGACCAAAGGACACGAGCAGTGACGACGACGACGAGGAGGAGGAGGAGGAGGGAAGCACGAGGAGGAGGAGGAGGAGGAGGAGGAGGAGGAGGGAAGCACGACGGGCTACTCTGCAATGCCATAGATGCAAGAAGGGATTTCACACTGCACCCGTAGTAGAGTAGGGATACACCATGGCACCAGGCTTCGGAATGGATACCTAGGTGTGATACTGAGGAAGGATAGCACCGTCGCGGCGTCACGGTGACATTGGTAAGCGACAACGATCACGACAGAGCCCATGATAGCAGCAAAGAGCAAGAGTAACCGATGGGGATTGCAATTAGCTGACTGAGAAGACACATTAGGACTCGGTGCGGCGGGAAGAATCGTGGTACGTACTGTGCATTGGCCCAATTCGGAGGGCTGACTGTAACATTTGTAGCCAGACACTTGCGGCGCCATGACTCATGTCGGCGTTGAGAACAATGGCCTGTACGACACTTGGATGAAACGGCGCAACCACGAGACAGAGGAAGGTAAGGAAGCATTGGATGAGGATGGGCATTACTCCCGAGTCAACCTTCAACGGTGGACACCCAATGAATCTGCGAATGCCTGCGGAGACTTGAATCAAAGACACCACCAGCATGCAGTGGGCTTGCGGTAAAGTTGGGATATAGCACGGCGTGAATCCTCGGCATGGAGGTGACGAAGAGACACCGACACTGTGAGATGCGACATCAATGGTTGGCAAGCAGGGATGATGACGATAATGTGGCTACGATGTAATGGAGTAGCGAGTGGGTGAGGTGGGCACTGGTGGTAACACTGAAAGGCGGGAATTGGTAGTTGGTAATAGGGCCGCCATCCTATCTACGACCATCGGCAATGACTAGCGAGGGTGATATGGAGGGGACGTGGGACTCTTCGCATGCTGACGAGGGCCGGAGACAATGGAGTCTCAGAGGGAGAACCGAACGAGGCTCTAGGGTCCATATGTTCAGCAGCGATGACGGGGATCGGCGGCACAGAGAGGCAAACTATCAATACAGTGAGTGAATAATCCACAAAACAACGGCGAGCATTACATACCTATTTCTCATCCGACAGTTCTTCAGGGAGTGCCATGGAGAGCTACTGTCACCTGTATAAACATTGTACCCTTTGCTCATTCAATATCATTGGAATTGCTGTGTCGGTCAATCTCAGTTTCCTTCCGAAGATGACAAAGTCAAGAACCTACGACGACAAGATATTCAGGGTGTTGAAAGGGGGTCAGACAGTGACCATATCACCAGTGAACTGACACAGGGATTGCATCAGTAAGGATAGACGATGTGGAGAGGAGGCCGAGGAGTATGTCTGGTACTCTCGCACCATGCCAGCATAATGGCCAGGTGGCGGGAGAGAGTAGGTAAGCTGCATTGATATCCAAATAGTATTTAACTTGTTCTGGGTGTACGTACCTCCGTACCCACCAGATTTCTAGCCCCAGTGTAGCCTCCGATCACACGCACACCAAGTCTCACATCAATATCAAACCTGTGTGAGTCCGCAACTAAATATTATTCCGGACAATATGGTGACAACCAGATATTACCACTATGTTTCCATCCTGCCTGGCGTGCAATTTTACCCATTGAATTATTTTCCATAGCTACAAGTCAGTAGCACCGCAATCAGACTTCGGCGGTGGCTGATGAGATGACAGACTAAGATGAATGTTCCAGACCATCATCTCCGTGGAATGTTCTGAAATTTTACTTACCACCGATCCACAGGACACCGCCCCACCGCAGCACCAGACCGCACCCACAACAGAGTGGCACCTCTAGAACTGCGACAGTTTCAAGCCATAATCTCACCTAGCAACTGAGAACACTGCTAGACTAGGTTTCTTGGGTTTGTACATCGGTCACAGTCAAGCGCACTTGCCATAAGTTGGATGTACTAGTGTACTTGAGACTCTGAGCATCGTCTACTTCAATGGGAATGCACTTTAAGATATGATAGCTGCACTGCTCAGTGCCGAATAATGTAGGTAAGCAGCTGGTTACGAGCGCAGAAAGCGAGGGTGGAGGGAGGTGCTCCTGAAGACGGAATGGTGTCATGAGGTCGTGAAGGAAGAGAGGCGTGAGAGGAAGAACGGGAGATCGACAGAGAACAAGGCTGACTAGACGCCGCGTGCGCTAGTGAACTCGAAATCGGACGATTCGCAGAGGGGTAACTGAGGTCTATTAGCGTAGCACCAGGCTTGAATGTAATACAAGGCACGAAGACCTCGTTTCAATATAAGTAAATGTAATGTAACAGATACATAAGAAACCTGACCAGTACTTATCTAGCCAGTGCGCAGCAACTCGTGTCGAGTGCTCCGGCCAACGTAGCAGGAAGTAAACATGATGTGCTTGCGTCAACAATAGTTCGTGTATCCGGTGTTGGTTGGACCGCCAACCCTACAATAATTGCTTCCAATGTGAATTCTGAAGATGCTTGAGTAAACTCATCACGTCCAGATGTGGCCACACTCTTACCTTATTGAGAACATGTTCGTCAAGAGCTTCAATGTGAATGCGTGAACGCTGAATGTCTCTAATATTGAGCAAAGCTCAAAGCCATGAATAGATCTGGTACAATGAACTTTGATGCTTTTGCGTGCATGAGCTTGCTGGATTTCGATTCAATCTGTTGCCCGAAATGTTGTTCGAAATCAATATGAAATTGCAGTAGACTACAATGTAGATCATCTCGAAGATACCTGACTTTACAAATATTTCATTCTGTTAGGTATACCATGGTGCAGATTTGATTAAACCTGTACTTCGCAACCTTGCCATGCCATCATAATAGCGAGGAGATAATGAAATAGAAGAATGGTAGGCACGCTGATACATGTATCTATAGCTCAACTTGACATGTACTTCCCCGTGAGCCCCAGAAACATGATTTGGTTCACACACTATGTCTCGGCCGCAAGTCAAGGAACACAGTAGACACACCTTCAAGTCCTCCTTTCCAATACTTCATTTAATCGTAGTTCTTGGAGCTCGAAATTTACAGAGTCTAGAAATAATTCAACAAATGAATGTGTCCTTACACGGCCTGTCTACATTCTCGCAAATTCAATTTTCGAACCTACCAGCCATACGGGCAGTTCAAACTGACAAGAAGGTGTAATTTCTTGCCAATAGCAGTGGCGTGCAGAGATATCAATGTCTCGGTGATGATCATTGATTCAAGCACATGTGTACTAGCCATCGAACGACGAGTAGCCTCCCGAACATCTGCAGCATCTCCTCATTGTTGGAACCACTCTCAAAATCCGACCAACTTGGTCTTACAGTTTCCCGCTCGTCTCGTTGTTGCGTGCATAGAGTCAATAGATTAGGTATCTACGGAGTTATACACTGTTTTAATTATATAGTATCTAGTCGAAAGCAGCGGAACGGGGTCAACCTTTGACGGTTCAGGAATATTGACAGGCGATGGGGTTTTTCTTGCCGTCCACAAGTTGAATCGATGGGCACACGCAGAATATCTAGAGCACGACGAGTACATTCATGGGGTTACTTACCATTCGTAGCTATCTCCTAAGGGGCTGCCTGGCTCCAGGATTGTTATCGTACAAGATGCTTGTGGCCGTTGCGCTCACCTTTCTAAAATGGCATTGCGACCTTCGGAGTGTTGGCAGGCGGAGATATTCGAGGGAGGAGTACACGCTAATATCAAACGGACACGGCCATCTGGTAAGCTCGTCATGCAGCTCAGAATACTTACGGCTGCCGTGTCAATACTTCCGGAATAACTGTTGATCTGGTGTTACGAGCCATGGGATGTGGAAGGGGACATATTGCGTGGGTCATTGGGAATGTTGACGGAGGGAGGGATTCAACGGCAGCTGGTAACCCTGCATAATCGTAAGTGCATAGGGTGTGAATGAATACATACACATCTCTCGACGATCGTCTTGAATCTAGGCTGTAAGTTCAGGGCTCAGCGTGAACAACAGTCATCACGCGCCTCTCGTGGTATTGAGTACTCGCAATCGTTGCTAGCATCCCGAAAGACTAATCTTCGGCTCTTGATGTCGTCGGGGATTCGATAGGGAAGGCGTGGCATGGCATGGGTCGTTCGCGTATGTTGCCAGAGGGGATATATGTAAGGCTGCGTCCAACGGGGAAAGGTGTTAGAATGGTGCGGAAGTGTAGTCCGCTACTCACAGAGATCGTTGCGTAGGATGACAAGAGCAGCAATGCGAAGGGGGAATATTGAGGAAGAAGTGGGGGGAAGGGAAGGCGGATTTCCACCGTTTCAAGCGATGCATTTGTGATATCTACTTGCACGATTCCAGTACTGCGTTGGTGACCTGAATTGACAATCTGGGTGTAGCGTCTAGATGTGTGGCCCTCCTGTTACCTCCTGCTCGTTCCGCGGAATTTCTCTGTCGTGGATGGATAACCGACCCTGGCGATGAACCATGGACTTCGTCGGCCTAATATTTTTAGCGTCAACGGCGACAAGTTCAAAATGAGATCAGCGAAGGCGTACCCGTATCATGGGCCCCAATTCAGCTAGCCTTGGTAACTCGGGGACATTGACTCTGGAACAGTGGCGAAGGCGACAGATGGGGATTACATATGCTTGCGCGCGCATGATTGCTATGAGCAGAATCTCGTAAGCCTTTGGTCGCGGACGCATTGCCGTAAGAGCACCAGGACTTACTCGTAATCCCGAGTACATTCGGTCGCAAGCATGATGTGTCTTCATAGTGCCGTGCAGAAATCCCCGTGCACGTCTCATCGTATTCCAGTCGTACACGCAAGCACAGCATCTTGAACTCGGTTTTTGTTATTTTAGGCGGACCAACTGACGCTAATCGACGATCTGGACATCTTAAGCGAGCTCTTGGCCCCGTAGATTCATAGTGGCGGTGTTGGATCCCGTATCAATTGCTCTATAATTAGCAACGACGCGTTCCCAGTGAAATAAACAAGTTAACGTACGTGCGTTGAGCATTCTAGAATGTTGATTTTGAAGCAACGGCGACGACGGTGGTCGATGGGGATCGTCGTGCGTGACGTATTTCGTTATAACGTACTGCAGCAAACGCGAGACTTACTCGCAGCCCCAGATAGTCGATGATCCCCATGTAGATAACGAAGTAGGGCGAGTCTCGATGGAACTCTCATCCGTTCGCCGGAGCCATTGCCTTGTAAATATTCCCGTAGGCATTCTGTCATGTTCCCGTCGTGTACAACTCCGGCGTTGTGCTAGTAACTTGTATCGGCGATGTCTGCGTGCTGCCTAGATTTGGCGCTACGTGGTCTTCCTGTTGGATTTCTCCTTCGTGGATAGATAGCCGACCCTGGTAACACTGCGTATCAGTGATTTGAATTGGCCCCATAGTTCTAGCGTTCGTGAAAGCAACGAAGCAGCGTACCTGTATCATAAGGCTGCGAGTCGGCTATACTTGGGGTGTTGGGCAGGAACCGAGAACCAGAATCTCGATTTCATCATCATCGATAGACCCCGGGGTCAACGCGGGTTGACAACGTCGGCGTGTTAAGCGAACCCCCGACACCGCGTTATACAGCACGAGACTTACTTCCTCCATTATCTTCGTCGCAATCGGAGGAAGAAGTATCTCCCATTTATCGCGCAGAGGGTTTCGTGGGCGATTTCGCCGTGTTCCATCGCAATTTACTAGCATCTGAAATGCTGATTTCGTCATCTTGCATGGATCGTCGGACCTGGCCTCGACGTGGATCGACAATCTTGAATTCGTTGCGACGCCGTAACTTGCCAACGTCTACATAGTTCTTCGTCGGAAACAAGTAGTTCCAGACGAGATATCCGAGTTAACGTGCCTCTATCATACAGAGCCGTGCGGCTACGTGGTGACTTGGAGGTCTTGTGCTGGAACGGCGACGGGGACAACAGATGGGGATCAAGAGTGCTTGCGTGCGCGTTCAGTTGAATAGGTTTCGGCCTTGAAGTCTGCGAAAAGAGGATTAACCGCAAGCGTTTCAACATCAAAATCAAGCCAGACTCACTCGCATTCCCAAGCTCTCTCAGTTGTTCGATCGCGAGCGTACGGCATCGGTCGTCGCGCAGAGATCCTAGTTGTGTTCACGCAATCGGATAGATACCAGCCCTGCAGATAATTCGGCGTCGCGAATCGACTATCTCGGCTATTCTCCAGCACAAAGTCCCATGCCGTCATTCCTTGTCATCGGCGTTGCATCACCATGCGTCCTTCCTATTCACTTATCGTTCCAGAATTAGCATCGACGCGTTCCCAGCGAAATAAAATGAATATCGTACCTGTATGGCTCCGTACTCACATCCGTGATTCGGGCTTGAGGATTCTGGAATTCGAACGCAGACTCGTAAAACGATGGCGACGAGGGTGATCTACGGGCTTCGTGAATGAATTCTGACCGGGGGAGAGTTGCGTTGCCTTGTCCGTAAATGAGTGTGAGCCTCGCGTACATTGTAGTCGCGAAGTTGTATTCGCCGTGTGAACGCGAGGACTGGGAAGGGTGTGTTCCCACCAAAAGACGAAGTAAGAAAGAACGAATGAGCGCAATCCGAACACCACGTGACGAACGGAACGGAGACGGAACGCGAACCAGACAGCGCCGCGTGCGACTGCTGGACTCGACTTTGCAACGCAACTGAAGGAGGGGGAAACTAGCTTCTCGTTATTATAGGTAGATAGATAGGTACTATATATACTTGTACTACATGTAACTAAACATGCGGAATATGCATGTATGAGTAAGTAAAATAGTACCTAACAAACAACGCGGCCGCAGGTGATGACGGACCGAAACAGGAAGTAAACGAAACGGTAGAATACGTACAATAACACAGTTCAATCCCTACAACATGTTTTGTCGCAGGCACATAGTGAGATATCGCGACTTGCTCGGATTCTCTTTTCCTTTCGTTTCAACCTATTTCCCTCCATCCCTTCTCCATTCGTGTGAAGGCTTGCGGGAGGGCACGAAGGGTACACGTTGGAAGCGCCGTCGTCTCGCGCAAGTTCAACCATACCCTACCGTACTTGTGTGTATCTAGTGTGCGTCCTCGCGTTCCTGGCGCTTTGCCGTCATGCATTGGATATCGAGCACGACCCTGGTATCGCCTTTCTCAAAGATACCTGACTTTACAAATATTTCGTTCAGTTAGGTATACCATGGCGCAGATTTTGATTATACCTGTACTTTGCAACCTTGCCATGCCATCACAATAGTGAGGAGATAATGAAATGGAAGAATGGTAGGCATGCTGATACATGTATCTAAAGCTCAACTTGTCATGTACTTCCCCGTGAGCCCCAGAAACATGATTTGGTTCACGCACTATGTCTCGGCCGCAAGCCGAGGAACACAGTAGACACACCTTCAAGTCCTCCTTTCCAATACTTCATTTAATCGTACTAGTTCTTGGAGCTCGAAATTTACCGAGTCTAGAATGATTCAGTAAATGAATGTGTCAATAGTCACCTTGCATGGCCTGTCTACATTCTCGCAAATTCAATTTTCGAACCTACCAGCCGTACGGGCAGTTCAAACTGACAAGAAGGTGTAATTTCTCGCTGATGGCAGTGATGTGCAGAGATATCAATGTCTCGGTGATGATCATTGATTCAAGCACATGTGTACTAGCCATCAAACAACGAGTAGCCTCCCGAACATCTGCAGCATCTCCTCATTGTCGGAACTACTCTCAAAATCCGACCAACTTGGTCTTACAGGTTCCCGCTCGTCTCGTTGTTGCGTGCATAGAGTCAATAGATTAGTATCTACGGAGTTATACACTGTTTTAATATTGTAGTATCTAGTCGAAAGCGGCAGAACGGGGTCAACTTTTGACGGTTCAGGAATATTGACAGGCGATGAGGAGGGGAGGTTGTTTTTCTTGCCGTCCACAAGTTGAATCGATGGGCGCACGCAGAATATCTAGAGCACGACGAGTACATTCATGTGGTTACTTACCATTCGTAGCTATCTCCTAATGGGCCACCATGGCGCGAGGATTGTTATCGTATAAGATACTTGTGGCCGTTGCGCTCACCCTTCTAAAATGGCATTGCGACGTTCGGAGTGTTGGCAGGCAGAGATGTTCGAGGAAGGAGCACACGCTGATATCAAACGGACACGGCCATCCAGTAATCCCTTGCCCACGGCCAGCGTTCGCAAAGCCTCCCCTCAACGTTCATTCAACTCCAAGCTTGGAATCCTCGTTGTAGCCATTACCGTTGTCGTTCGATGGAGCCGATTGTTGTTGTAGTACTAGAAGCTCTTTTGCGTAGGTCACGAAGCCTACCTTACCGACTGTCAACATGGTGTCCTCCTGCTCTGCCCGCTATCGTGCTCAGGCGGCAAAGACTATTACACGGACGGGCCATGGCTAGCCAGGCCTTAGGCTCCAGGTGGTTCGTGTTATGCTATCGGGTCGGGTTCACATCCTTCGACCTGCATACAACGCCGCCCGCGGATGCGATGGTGTGTACTTCTCATTTCTCACCTTCTCACCTCAGGGATGTACTTGCTGACCCAGCTCTGCCATCATGCTCCAGTGGCCGTATTCTATCTCTATATGCATATGCATTTTAATGCTCACGATTCGTTACATATGCCTGGCCAACTTACAATATATGATATATGACCGCGCGTCCAAACATTGGGTGCCGAAGGGTGCTAAAGGCACAGTCACAGCTTAAAGTAAGCCCGCTACTCTCCTTCCTCCCCAGTCCACCCCTCATCTTGCCCTCCAGACTTCCAGACGTCCCGCCCAAACACCAATCTGATCTAACTGATCAATCGATCGATCCCCCCATCACTACCGCCCCCTCCCCTGCCTCCGCACACGGGTTATCTATAGTACATGGGTTACTTATAAAGGACGACCTCTGGCGCTAGCCCCATCTTGCGCTGACAGTCTTTGCGCGGCGATCTTCTCCCGGTATCTATGGAAAGGTATCCACCTCTTTCCCAATACCAGCGGATCTGGATCTTCCGTAGCGCCTGTTTTGCTGTCTCGCTCTCTTTCCGAATTCCCGAATTCCCGCCCTGCGTTTCTTCGTTGAATGGCTCCTCGTTCCGGTTTGTGGTTTTGGTGTTGTTGCGCTACCTACCTACCTACCTACCTATCGTATGTTTTCTGTTTCACATATGTTATGGTTCTGGTTTCCGTTACTCAGTCTTTTGTTCTCGGGACTCGTGGTCTCCCTTCGAGTATACAAATCCAATATCCAATATCTTGCACTCGGTTCGAATAATTTGCGGTTTGCGGCCTGCGGGGATCAAAGAACATCCTTCACGGTGACTGATACTCTTCTCAGTATCCCGCTTGCGTACCGATGATTTCGCCATATCGTATCACCGATTTGAAGTTTGGACCCCATGTGCTCACAGCATAGTAGTTGATGACGATTAGACAATATCATAAGGGACGGCCGTATGACGGGCACGGCAATGACCACCACCAGTGAACCCATCCCTGCATCATTGCGACGATGGCAAGCCGCGAGCTAACTGGCCCTCAGCAGCGAAAAGACACGCAAACGGAAAGATAACCAGCAAGTTGTTACAGTCCTCGCACCCCTTCCGTACAAAATCATCGCAGATGGAATAAAACACTGAGGTGAGTCCTAGCCCCACCCGCCGAATCCTTGGATATCATGCGCCCCGAGCTCCTTAGGGGACGGCTGGTAGTCGTTGTATAGAGTTTCCGACTCGCTGACACTCTCCTGGAAGGTAGTCACTAGCGAGGATAGGCCCGCCTCCGCCATCTCAGTCTGACCCCCGGCCTCAATTCCCATGAACGTCGTCCCCTCCGTGCTCAGTCTCGACATTCTCCCTCCCGTATTCGATCTCGACATGATCAACTCCCTTGACCGTGACATACACCGTAACATCCTTAATGCGGACATACACGCCCTTGCGCCACGTATCCTCCGCGTTCCTGCACACAATGACCTCCCAGCCCGAGCGATTCCACCTGCCATCCTTGAACGACTTCGTCAAGGTGAACCAGCTGTTCGACCCCCCATTGTGACTCGATACGAACGCCTGAAAACCGCTTGCTGGATGCGTTCCTGATGAGGACGCAGTCGCCGATGTAGGGCTGGGAAGACGGGAGTCGGTTTGCGCGTGTTTGGACCCCCGGAGTTGTGTTCGAATCCTGGTAACAGAGGCATGATTATCGCACTGATTGCGGCGCAGCGGTCTCGCCCGTACTCGATGCGAATGTCGTCGGGGCCATGGATCGTGATGTAGACGGTGATGTCCTTGATATGCATGTAGACGCCCTTGCGCCAGGTGTCCTTCTCATCTCTGAAGACGATCGCGTCCCACCCAGAACGTCCCCATCTACCGGACTTGAAGGAGTCGGTCAAGGTATGCCAGGCGTCGCTACCTCCGCTATCGCTGGAGATGAACGCTTGAAACTTACGCTTTGACAAGTTCTTTATGAAGACGCAGTCCCCGATGTACTATAGATGCAAGATCAACGGTGAAGGAAGCAATTATTCTCTGAGATGCGTACTGTCATGGGGCTATCTGCGGGGTCAGAAAATAATCTCGAGCGCAAGCGAAGCCTTTAAGTGATAGCACTATTGTTGCTGCGGGAACTCTGATATCGTCCTCGTTGCCTGCATTCATTCTCACGGCGAGTTCGTAAGCCCACCGAATTCACGAAAGAAGCTTCTTGGGGACTCGTGATCTTGACGGCGCGGGTTCTTCTGCATTCTTCGAGTGATTCGGAAATTCACCATACGAGCCGTTGCCAGTGGCAATCTGCAAAAAGGTCGTGAAAGCCCTTCGGTAGATGAGCATGCCACGTACGTTCTGGCTTGACTCTAATAGAGCTATTTGTCCCTTTCCGACACTACTCATCGAATCGAATGTCTTACAAGCATGTAGGCTATTTGCTTTGAAGATCTGGGGTGGATACAACGAGTCTAGCTGAAGATAGAGAAAGTTGGTTTGAATGCGTACAGAATGAACCATATTACCAGACGTTACTCACGGCGCGTGTAAGGGACAGAGTTCTTCTACTGCGGGGAATCCGATAGACACTTGGAGGCCAATTTGGTGACATACAAGTCAGGACCAGGCAGATAGTCAGACTGACAGCGCCGTGAAATACTGGGGCGGGGTGTCGATGGAGCGATGGAGGCGTCGTGGATCTCATCCAAGTATCCCCAAGGACGCGGTCTATTGCCATAAGAAGCAGTTAGTATAGCGTGGGAACAGAAACCAAAGAAGGCGAAGCGCCCAAAACCTGGCTTCATTTTGCCATAGTTTCCCCTTATTGTAGGCGCGAAGTTGTATTCGCCGTGTGAATGCGAGGACCGGGAATGGTGTGTTCCCACCAAAAGACGAAGTAAGAAGGAACGAATGAACGCAATCCGAAACGCCACGTGACGAACGGAACGGAGACGGAACGCGAACCAGACAGCGCCGCGTGCGACTGCTGGACTCGGCTTTCGCAACGCAACTGAGGGGGAAATAAGCTTCTTGTTATTATAGGTAGATAGGTAGGTACTATATATACTTGAACTACATGTAACTAAGCAGGCAGAGTGTGCATGTGCGAGTAGTAATATAATACCTAAGAAAGAATGCAGCCGCAGCTGATAACAGACCAAAACAAGAAGTAAAACGAAACGAATGTATACGTACAATAAACCAAGAATCCGAGTTCGAACACAATGCAATCCCTACATCTCCGGGGGACTTTTAAAAGTTGACCCTCCGTGGTCAACATCCAATCAGACTGCAACAGATCCTGTACGAAGCGTTCGCAGCGACGATGCTTGCGCGGAACCGAGCGTGGTGATGAGCGTATCGAGTTCGTCTGCTTTGTCTACCCATTGGTATGCCCGTTGCGATCACTTGGTGATGCGGCGCGAGATGGTAACGATGTCGTCGATGAGGCGCACTAGTGAGTGATTATGGGGTGGGACGGGGTGGAGACGGTGGTGGAACGACAATTGGACGTATACCGGGGCTGCGTCTACATTTTTCGGACGGCGGTGGGTACGTGGTGGTGTCTGGTAGATGGTCGAACGGCGGTAGGGGCTCGATAGGGGTGGTTCGCGGGTGGCCTGGTCGAGGGCAATGGATGGCGCGGCGACGGTGAGACGAAGACTGGTGTGGTCGACGAATAAGGAGGGGGACGGGCGTGTTCGATGTCGATGCTTGAGCTATATATGCCTTGCTTCGAACGAATGATGCTCCGTGTCCTTGAAAGTCACGCTTGACCATAGTTTCGGATGGACCGGCGTTGTCGGCGTGCTCGCGTACAGGTCTTGATGCGTCGTTGAGAGAGATGTGGCGCGCAGAGGTAGTGGGGGAAAAGCGGGGATAGGAACTGTAACATACGAAAGAAACGAGACGAGAATTAAAGGAACTTGATCTAGTACGAACGAAATGGAAACAGAACGAAAACTATATCTAATATACGTAGAATATGATGTTTTTGTTGTTGATTTCGTGGGTAGTGAGGTGTGGTTGATGCGAACGAAAACGAGACGGGGATTCGGAAATAACTAGGTACTACGAAGCGGAATGAAGGGGAATGAGGCGGTGCGGTGTGTGGAATGATGGATTGTGTGGTGGAGTGGATGGAAATGAAAGGAGGCGCGTATGTACTTGGTAATTTACTGATGTCGTTGTCCGTTTATCGTTATGCTTCAGCCGTACTGCGATCACGGTCTTCTTATCTATTCTTGCGTACGTAGAGTCGCTGGATCGTTGGTAGATGGCGGTACGTATTTGTAGATCGTCGTTTCGGGATGGCGGAGGTGCTAACGATGGGGAAGTGGAAGCGAATGTGGGGGAGTGGAAGGTGGTGGTGGCGTCGAGTGAGTGTCGTTAAGCGAGATTCCTTTGCCGGTGTTGCGTTTCGAGTGGTGTAGATGGCGGCGAGTCGTTAGCGTTTGCGTCCGTCGTGGTTGTGCGCTAACTGAACATGTTCGGGCGGGCGCCGCTTGCGTAGACATGGTGGTAACGAGTGTAGCTGATTTCTGCTAGATCCGTTGGTGCGATGTCGATATGGCCTTGCGTGAGCCGTATTGTCGATGATGCGAAGCTGTACCTGAGCTGCCTGCTGGCGACGTGGATACTGGGGTTGTCGAAAGCTACTGTGGCGGCATTGTGGAGCGAAAGGACCGACTGGGGTGGCGGTTCTTCTTCGTCGAGCTGGTAGAGTGCCGTGATCGCCGCGTCATAGTCGTCGTCGCTGGTGCCATCTGGAGGTGCTGGTGCTGGACTGCGACATGTCATGCAAACATGAGCTGAAGTAGTCGGCTCGTTGGGAACTCGTTTCGGCTGTAGTCGTTTCGCGTATCCCTTTGCGTACGTCTGGTGCAATAGCTAATAACTCCTTCATCGTAAGCTGAATCGTTCCTTCGAGTGCTCGTTGGATTACGCTGTCGACGATCGTGGGGTCTTCAATGCTGGCCTGGTACCGATGTGTCGTTTGCGCCGTGAACGCGTCTCGCGCTGATGGTGCTGTCGGAGCCGGTGTTGCCATTGTCGTCGAAGTGCCGTTGGATAGAATGCGCCGGATATCTTGTATGTCTGAACTAGAAAGCTTATATTTGTTAGTTAGTTCTCTAATTCTATCGTCCAAGCCTGCGTTATTCTTCTGTAGCGTCGTAACTGATACGAGGTTCGCCGCTGGTATCGATGCTGCCGTGGTTTGATGTCCAGGGTTGTCGTGGTGCCAGTTGTCGATTTGGGTCCTTGAAATGCGTGCCGCGCATGCTTCTGTCGATCTGGATGCCAGTCGGTGTCGTGTATTTGCCATACTCGTTTCGTTTGATGCGTCCTTCGCTTTCGTATCGCCGTGCTTCGTTGCAGAACCGTAGAGAATGGTCTTGACCGCCGCAGAAAGCGCATGGGCGAGGAATGAGACAGGGTGGGGCCGCTACGTGCTGGTCCGTCGCAGGAATTGGTGGTATCGCCGTGATGCCTTGCTGACCGAATAGTGATGCGAATGGTGCCATAGCGTCTTGAACTGCCGTGCGTATCATCGAATTGAAGCTCGCTTCGGATTTGACCGGTGCTGATGGTGTTATGGCTTGTGGTTTACCTTTCGAGGGCGTTAATCTATCTCCGAATGTATGTAGGACCGCGCGATAGACATTGTCGAGTGTGTAGACTTCACGGTGCGGCTTCTTCGGCTCCCAAGCGAGAAGGATGTGGTCGACTTTGCTGGGGATATCGTCGGGAAAGGCGCTGAGGAAGTATTCAACTGCTTGTCGTTCGCTGAGAATGTCGTTGTCCTGTAGTATTTCGAAGATGTCAATAAACCGTCTGCGATACTTACCTAGCTGTACAGTCGTCGTGATGGTATTCCTGTATGTTTCGATGAGCTGCTCGAGTTCGGAGATATTAGCCGATTCGTTGCCTTGCGATCCTGGGTACTGTTCGTACACTGTATCCTTGAATGTACTCCAATCGTCTGCGTGCATCTTCGCGATTCGGGTCCATGTTCGGTAATCATCCCTATTCTTGACGTATCGACATGCATACGTTACCTTGGTTGCGTCATCGAGGTTGGCCTTGGCTGCGTGAAACTCGACTTCGTTGAAGAACCGAACTAGGTATTCGGGTTCGCCACCGAAGGATGGCGCGGAATGTTTTCCTGGGTCGGGCATCTGGTAGTCGGGCATGGTGGTTAGCGTGAGGCGGCAAGAACGTTGATAATTGAGGTGACGCTGGAGGGAAGGGTGATCGATGGAAGGGTTGGGGTGGTTTCGGAGATACTGAACGTGATCGGGCGCGGGGAAGGGTTGCGGATGGGGAGACTGGTGATTCGGGGGATACGGGACTGGAACGGGGTGATGGGCTGTGTGGGTCTCGATAACTGGATAATTCGAACGTCCACTCGGCTGGTTGGAACCGCGGGCGCGTGCACGGCGTGTCGCTGCGTGGATCAATGGTGACTCTTGTTTACCTAAAAGACAAAAACTCCGTTTTTTGGGTCCCTCGCGGTGGGCTCCAAAATTGTAGGCGCGAAGTTGTATTCGCCGTGTGAATGCGAGGACCGGGAATGGTGTGTTCCCACCAAAAGACGAAGTAAGAAGGAACGAATGAACGCAATCCGAACGCCACGTGACGAACGGAACGGAGACGGAACGCGAACCAGACAGCGCCGCGTGCGACTGCTGGACTCGGCTTCGCAACGCAACTGAGGGGGAAATAAGCTTCTTGTTATTATAGGTAGATAGGTAGGTACTATATATACTTGAACTACATGTAACTAAGCAGGCAGAGTGTGCATGTGCGAGTAAGTAATATAATACCTAAGAAAGAATGCAGCCGCAGCTGATAACAGACCAAAACAAGAAGTAAACGAAACGAATGTATACGTACAATAAACCAAGAATCCGAGTTCGAACACAATGCAATCCCTACATTATGCAGCTCGTTTAGTCCAGCGGAGAAGCGGGTCCTGTCCTGCAAGTCGAGTTTCGTGAGTTCCGCGGGCATAGCTACCCCCCTATATGACTATGTGTCATAGGCAAGTCATGCGCGTCAGAACCTTTTCACCCTCAGCTTACCGACTTCTTACTCACGACTTGCCATCTGCCAATCACAAGTCAGCCACGCAAACGCGCAAAGCGAAAATTCACAACTCACGAAATCCGACAGGCATGTCCTCGAATTCAATACGCTGAAGGCACAGCAGAGTCCGAACAAGGGACGTGGGACTCTTGAGAATAGAAGAGACATATGGACGCGAATGCTTTCAAGCTGCGGAGACGATGAGGAGATGGCATACAGGAAGGGAATGAAGCGTGCAAGAGGCGGTTTGCGACAATACATGAGGTGAGTGTTTCGCAACGTAGCCTCGGAGCTTATTGCTGACTGCAAAGTAGTCTTCATCATGATCGCACGGAATTGCCAACACAGGGATGATGACGGCCGGCAAAGGCACAGGAGAGGGAACGGTGTGCGGAGAGATTGGTGGGGATTGCGGTGACTGGAGTCGCACCCAACGCTCGCAGCATGACGCAGTCGAATGCTATTCGACAACGAGAAGATGAATGTCACGAGGGGAGTCGAGTGAGTTTGGGATGAGAGGTGAGGTGAGTTGCATACCCCATCATACCCCCTCGTTGCTGACTACGACTCATTGGCAGGCGAAGGCATAGACGACGGAGACGACAGCCATTCTGTACCCCCAACATCGTCAGGGATTTCAGGATCGACGGGGTCCGAACGACGAGATGGCAGCTATGCATGACCATGCGGGGCCACCGGCACCTGAGCAACGATGATGGACAAATACACAGGTGGTGGACGAACTTAGCAGCTAGCTAGATGACACGACGGTTCAGTATGCAATGCAAAGTGGTGAACTCAAAGTACGTACCATGAATCGGACTCGATTCCGAAAGCTGAATATGCGTAGACCGAGCGCACCACAAAACGATAACTCGGCGTTGGGAACTACTGCAGCAGGCTCGGAATACAGGAAGGGATTGGAGTATCAGAGGAGATGTATACGACGGGTTGTCTACGTCCGAGGTAACCGCGATGATATTGCCAACGATAGCGCAACCTCCATCACCGACCACGGAGCTTGTTTCGATTGCGTGAAATTGCCAACACAGAGATGACAACAGTGGGAGAAGGGCGTAGGGAGTGGAGACCTCCACAAGATGAAGGTGCAAACTGGACAACCTGAAGAATAATGGTACGTGCTTTGTGATGACTTGATGCAGTAGTCTGACTAATGGAACAATAGGTCGGCACTGTGGATCGTGACACATCCAGGCATTCCTCGCAAGCGCCTGACCTCTGCATGGAGGAAGGGAGCGAAGCGTTGGAGGGTGATAGTCCCAGCTGCCGCGATGATGAATGACATCCAGGTCGAAGGAGGCAGATACAACCGGACGACAAGGATAATGGGACCAAAGGACACGAGCAGCGACGACGAGGAGGAGGAGGAGGAGGAGGGAAGCACGACGGCTACTCTGCAATGCCATAGATGCAAGAAGGGATTTCACACTGCACCCGTAGTAGAGTAGGGATACACCATGGCACCAGGCTTCGGAATGGATACCTAGGTGTGATACTGAGGAAGGATAGCACCGTCGCGGCGTCACGGTGACATTGGTAAGCGACAACGATCACGACAGAGCCCATGATAGCAGCAAAGACCAAGAGTAACTGATGGGGATTGCAATTAGCTGACTGAGAAGACACATTAGGACTCGGTGCTGCGGGAAGAATCGTGGTACGTACTGTGCCTTGGCCCAATTCGGAGGGCTGACTGTAACATTTGTAGCCAGACACTTGCGGCGCCATGACTCATGTCGGCGTTGAGAACAATGGCCTGTACGACACTTGGATGAAACGGCGCAACCACGAGACGGAGGAAGGTAAGGAAGCATTGGATGAGGATGGGCATTACTCCCGAGTCAACCTTCAACGGTGGACACCCAATGAATCTGCGAATGCCTGCGGAGACTTGAATCAAAGACACCACCAGCATGCAGTGGGCTTGCGGTAAAGTTGGGATATAGCACGGCGTGAATCCTCGGCATGGAGGTGACGAAGAGACACCGACACTGTGAGATGCGACATCAATGGTTGGCAAGCAGGGATGATGACGATAATGTGGCTACGATGTAATGGAGTAGCGAGTGGGTGAGGTGGGCACTGGTGGTAACAGTGAAAGGCGGGAATTGGTAGTTGGTAATAGGGCCGCCATCCTATCTACGACCATCGGCAATGACTAGCAAGGGTGATATGGAGGGGATGTGGGACTCTTCGCATGCTGACGAGGGCCGGAGACAATGGAGTCTCAGAGGGAGAACCGAACGAGGCTCTAGGGTCCATATGTTCAGCAGCGATGACGGGGATCGGCGGCACAGAGAGGCAAACTATCAATACAGTGAGTGAATAATCCACAAAACAACGGCGAGCATTACATACCTATTTCTCATCCGACAGTTCTTCAGGGAGTGCCATGGAGAGCTACTGTCACCTGTATAAACATTGTACCCTTTGCTCATTCAATATCATTGGAATTGCTGTGTCGGTCAATCTCAGTTTGCTTCCGAAGATGACAAAGTCAAGAACCTACGACGACAAGATATTCAGGGGGTTGAAAGGGGGTCAGACAGTGACCATATCACCGGTGAACTGACACAGGGATTGCATCAGTAAGGATAGACGATGTGGAGAGGAGGCCGAGGAGTATTTCTGGTACTCTCGCAACATGCCAGCATAACGGCCAGGTGGCGGGAGAGAGTAGGTAAGCTGCATTGATATCCAAATAGTATTTAACTTGTTCTGGGTGTACGTACCTTCGTACCCACCAGATTTCTAGCCCCAGTGTAGCCTCCGATCACACGCACACCGAGTCTCACATCAATATCAAACCTGTGTGAGTCCGCAACTAAATATTATTCCCGCTTCGTGGGACAATATGGTGACAACCAGATATTACCACTATGTTTCCATCCTGCCTGGCGTGCAATTTTACCCATTGAATTATTTTCCATAGCTACAAGTCAGTAGCACCGCAATCAGACTTCGGCGGTGGCTGATGAGATGACAGACTAAGATGAATGTTCCAGACCATCATCTCCGTGGAATGTTCTGAAATTTTACTTACCACCGATCCACAGGACACCGCCCCATCGCAGCACCAGACCGCACACACAACAGAGTGGCACCTCTAGAAACTGCGACAGTTTCAAGCCATAATCTCACCTGAATCAGCAGCAAATTATAGCAACTGAGAACACTGCTAGACTAGGTTTCTTGGGTTTGTACGTCGGTCACAGTCAAGCGCACTTGCCATAAGTTGGATGTACTGGTGTACTTGAGACTCTGAGCATCGTCTACTTCAATGGGAATGCACTTTAAGATATGATAGCTGCGCTGCTCAGTGCCGAATAATGTAGGAAAGCAGCTGGTTACGAGCGCGGAAAGCGAGGGTGGAGGGAGGTGCTCCTGAAGACGGAACAGTGTCATGAGGTCATGAAGGAAGAGAGGCGTGAGAGGAAGAACGGGAGATCGACAGAGAACAAGGCTGACTAGACACCACGTGCGCTAGTGAACTCGAAATTGGACGGTTCGCAGAGGGGTAACTGAGGTCTATTAGCGTAGCACCAGGCTTGAATGTAATACGAGGCACGAAGACCTCGTTTCAATATAAGTAAATGTAATGTAACAGATACATAAGAAACCTGACCAGTACTTATCTAGCCGGTGCGCAGCAACTCGTGTCGAGTGCTCCGGCCGACGTAGCAGGAGTAAACATGATGTGCTTGCGTCGACGATGGTTTGTGTATCCGGCGTTGGTTGGACCGCCAACCCTACAATAATTGCTTCCAATGTGAATTCTGAAGATGCTTGAGTAAACTCATCACGTCCAGATGTGGCCACACTCTTACCTTATTGAGAACATGTTCGTCAAGAGCTTCAATGTGAATGCGTGAACGCTGAATGTCTCTAATATTGAGCAAAGCTCGAAGCCATGAATAGATCCGGTACAATGAAATTTGATGCTTTTGCGTGCATGAGCTTGCTGGATTTCGATTCAATCTGTTGCCTGAAATGTTGTTCGAAATCAATATGAAATTGCAGTAGACTACAATGTAGATCATCTCGAAGATACCTGACTTTACAAATATTTCATTCTGTTAGGTATACCATGGCGCAGATTTGATTACACCTGTACTTCGCAACCTTGCCATGCCATCATAATAGCGAGGAGATAATGAAATAGAAGAATGGTAGGCACGCTGATACATGTATCTATAGCTCAACTTGACATGTACTTCCGCGTGAGCCCCAGAAACATGATTTGGTTCACGCACTATGTCTCGGCCGCAAGTCAAGGAACACAGTAGACACACCTTCAAGTCCTCCTTTCCAATACTTCATTTAATCGTAGTTCTTGGAGCTTGAAATTTACAGAATCTAGAAATGATTCAACAAATGAATGTGTCCTTACACGGCCTGTCTACATTCTCGCAAATTCAATTTTCGAACCTACCAGCCATACGGGCAGTTCAAACTGACAAGTAGGTATAATTTCTCGCCAATGGCAGTGATGTGCAGAGATATCAATGTCTCGGTGATGATCATTGAGTCAAGCACATGTGTGCTAGCCATCGGACGACAAGTAGCCTTCCGAACATCTGCAGCATCTGCTTGTTGTCCGAACTACTCTCAAAATCCGACCAACTTGGTCTTACAGTTTCCCACTTGTCTCGTTGTTGCGTGCATAGAGTCAATAGATTAGTATCTACGGAGTTATACACTGTCTTAATTATATAGTATCTAGTCGAAAGCGGCAGAACGGGGTCAACCTTTGACGGTTCAGGAATGTTGACAGGTGGGAAGGGGGGAAGGTTGTTTTTCTTTGCTGTCCACAAGTTGAATCGATGGGCATACGCAGAATATCTAGAGCACGATGAGTACATTCATGGGGTTACTTACCATTCGTAGCTATCTCCTAAGGGGCCGCCTGGCTCGAGGATTGTTATCGTACAAGATACTTGTGGCCGTTGCGCTCACCTTTCTAAAATGGCATTGCGACGTTCAGAGTGTTGGCAGGCAGAGATGTTCGAGGGAGGAGTGCATGCTAATATCAAACAGACACGGCCATCTGGTAAGCTCGTCATGCAGCTGAGAATACTTACGGCTGCCACGTCACTACTTCCGCAATAACTGTCGATCTGGTGTTACGAGCCATGGATGTGGAAGGGGACATATTGCGTTGGTCATTGGGAATGTTGACGGAGGGAGGGATTCAACGGCAGCTGGTAACCCTGCATAATCGTAGGTGCATAGGGTGTGAATGAATACATACACATCTCTCGACGATCGTCTTGAATCTAGGCTGTAAGTTCTGGGCTCAGCGTGAACAACAGTCATCGCGCGCCTCTCGTGGTATTGAGGACTCGAAATCGTTGCTAGCATCCCGAAAGACTAATGTTCGGCTCCTGATGCCGTTGGGGATTCGATAGGGAAGGCGTGGCATGTTGCCAGAGGGGATATATGTAAGGCTGCGTTAAACGGGGAAGGGTGTTAGAATGGTACGGAAGTATAGTCCGCTACTCACAGAGATCGTTGCGTAGTTCGCCACCTTCCAAGTACCTCAAACGTAAACGGCACATGTGCGTCGTTTCATAGCGTAGGCAGCAGTGAGTAGGTGGTGTTGAGCCAACTTGGAGCGGAGATGACAAGAGCAGCAATGCGAAAGGGGCATTGAGGCAGAAGCGGGGGAAAGGGGAAGGCAGATTTCCACCGTTTCAAGTCATGCATTTGTGATATCTACTGTGTTGGTAAACTGAATTGACAATCTGGGTGTAGCGTCTAGATGTGTGGCCCTCCTGTTTACCTCCTGCTCGTTCCGCGGAATTTCTCTGTCGTGAATGGATAGCCGACCCTGGCGATGACGCGTATCGACGACCATGGACTTCGTCGGCCTGATATTTCTAGCGTCAACGGCGACAAGTTCCCAATGAGATCAGCGAAGGCGTACCTGTATCATGGGCCCCAATTCAGCTAGCCTTGGTGACTCGGGAACAGATGGGGATTACTTGTGCTTGCGCGCGCGTGAAGCCGAATGAATCTGGAAATGAATTGCTATGGGCAGAATCTCGTAAGTCTTTGGTTGTGGACCCACTGCCATAAGAGCACAAGGACTTATTTGTAATCCCGAGCTCATTCAGTTGCAAGCATGAGGTGTCCCCCATGGTGCCGCGCAGAGATTCCCGTGCGCGTCTCATCGTATTCCAGTCGTACGCACATGCACCGCATCTTGAACTCGGTTTTCGTTATTTTAGGCAGACCAACTGACGCTAATCGACGATCTGGACATCTTGAGCGAGCTCTCAGCCCCGTAGATTCATAGTGGCGGTGTCGAATCCCGCATACCATACTGACTTAATTGCTCTATAATTAGCAATGACGTGTTCCCAGTGAAATAAACAAGTTGACGTACGTGCGTTGAGCATTCTAGAATGTTGATTTTGAAGCAACGGCGACGACGGTGGTCGATGGGGATCGTCGTGCGTAACGTATTTCGTTATAATGTACTGCAGCAAACGCGAGACTTGCTCGCAGCCCCAGATAGTCGATGATCTCCATGTAGATAACAAAGGAGGGCGAGTCTCGACTGAATCCACATCCATTTGCCAGAGTAGTTGCCTCGTAGACTTGCCCAGAGGCATTCCGTCGTGTTCCCGTCGTGTACAACTCCAGCGCTGTGCTAGTAACTTGTATCGACGACGTGTACATAACGCCTAGGTTTGGCGCTACGTGGTTCTTCCGTTGCCTCCTGCTCGTTCCGTTGGGTTTCTCCATCGTGGATAGATAGCCGACCCTGGCAACAATGCGTATCAACGATCTTGAACTAATTATATGGCATTGGCTCCATAGTTCTAGCGTACGTGAAAGCAACGAAGCGGCGTACCTGTACCATAAGGCCGCGAGTCGGCTATACTAGGGGTGTTGAGCACGAACCGAGAACTAGAATCTCGATTTCATCATCATCGATAGACCCTGGGGTCGACGCGGGCTGACAATGTCGGCGTATTAAGCAAACCTCCGACACCGCGTTATACGGCGCGATTACTTGAATTGCTTCTACCCCCATTCATCTTCGTCGCAATCGGAGGAAGAAGTATCTCCCATTTATCGCGCAGAGGGTTCCGGGAGATTTCGTCGTCTTTCCTTCGTGTCTCAACGCAATTTACTAGCGTCTGTAATGCTGATTTCGTCATCTTGCATGGATCGCCGGCCCTGGCCGTGGATCGACAATCTTGAATTCGTTACAACGCCGTAACTTGCCAACGTCGGCGTTGCATCTACATTCGGCTTATAGATCTTCGTCAGAAACAAGTAGTTCCTGCAGAGATAGTCGAGTTAACGTACCTGTATCATGCGGAACCGTGCGGCTAGACTTGGTAAATTGGAGCTCTTCTAACTCGTCCCCGCCCGCGACTCGAGATTTGGGGTCGTGTGCCATGGTGGTGGACGTTTTGGAATGGCGACGGAGACGACATTTGAAGATTGAATGTAGCTGCAAGCGAGAAGTTGCATGGATTCTGACAGATTGCTCGAGACTCGGAGATCAATCCCCATCAAGCATGTAGTAATCTGCATTGCCCCTCGTCGCGCAGAGATCTCCATGGGTATTCTCGTTGTCTTCCGTGTCTTGATTTCGTCATGAAAAACCAGCTAGGGTCGACGATCTCGATGCAATAAGCCAAGTGTGTTCCGCCTTGATTGTTCTGGAGCGAGCATCAACACATTTCCCAGCGACATAAACAAACTAGCATACCTTGTACACCACCTGACTCATCCTCGTGACTCGAGCTTCGGGGTGGTGGTGACGCGCCTTGCACGCACGAAGCTGGATAAATTTTCAGCCCGAGTCTCGAACAAATGGCTTGAGACTGACTAACGACCCCATCTCCATAGCGTATCTCCGAGTGATGGCTCTCAGAGGTTTCTGTAGGTGTTCCCGTGCGTCTGGAATGTCGATATCGTCATCCTGGATGGATCACCAACCCTGGCCTCGATGTGTAGGCAAAAAGCATTTTCCATTCGCCTGATAGTTCCCGCATCAGAAGCAACAAGATCCTTTCGAGATACGCAAGTGAAAACGCTTGTAGCATGTATTCTGGAAGGGCGACAATGCGGACAGATGGGGATTTGCGTGAAGATACCTACAGTGTGAAACAAACGGCGTGAGCTTACTCGAATATTCCTTCGATCCCCTCCATTTTTGTCGCAAACGTGGGGAGAAAGATCTCCCATTTACCGCGCAGAGTGCCCATGGGCGGTTTCGTCGCCTTTACATCGTGTCCCTACGCAATTCACTGCGCGCGGTACATCATATCTTCTAGTCACTGCTTGCAGGTCTTTGTGGGTGCTCCCATCATCTTCTGCAGTGTACGCGTGTAGTCTATCTGCGTCTGGAATCTTGACTTTGCCGTCCTGGATGGATCGCCACCCTGGCGTCGACCCGAATCAACGATCTCGGACAAGTCGGGACACCGTAATTCATTTGAGTGGGCATTTTACGTTCGCCTAATAGTTCTCGCGTTAGAATCAACAAGATCCCTGCGAGATAAGAAAGTGAACGTGCCTGTATCATGCAACCGCAGTTCGGCTAGAGTTGGTGACTTGGAGATGCTGATTCTGGAACGGGACGGGACGGCGTATCTGGTACGAATGATTATCTGAAACAAACGGCGTGAGACTTGCTTGAATTTCGTAGGGAGAACCATCTTCCGTTTATCGCTGAGAGGGCTCCATGGGTGGTTTCGTCATCTTTACATCGTGTCCCTACGCAATTTACTCGCGTTTGGTATCATAATTTTGGTGGATCGCCGGCCCTGGCCTCGACGCGAATCGACGATCTTCGATTCCTTGCAACACCGTAACTTGCCAACGTCGGTGTTGCGTCCACAGTCGGCTGATAGTTCTCCCTCAGAATCAAGTAGTTTCCGACCAGATATCCGAGTTAACGTACCTGCACCATGCAGAGCCGTGCGGCTAGACTTGATGAGTTGGAGGTCTTGTCCTGGAAAGGCGAAGGCGACAGATGGGAATCGAGGGTGTTTGCGTGCGCGTTCAGTTGAATCAATTTCGACCCTGAGGTCTGCGAAAAGAGAATTAACCGTAAGTGTTTCAACATGGATCCCCAAGCGAGACTCACTCCCATCCCCAAGCTGTTTCGTTCATTCGATCGTGAGCGTACGGCATCAGTCGTCACGTAGGGATCTCCATGGACATCTCCACCGTGTTCACGCAATCAGATAGACGACTAATCCTGCAGATAATTGAGGGAAATCGTTGACGCAATCGACAATCTCGGCTATCTTCCAGCACAAAGTCCCATGCCGTCATCCATCGTCACCGGCGTTGCATCACCATGCGTCCTTCCTATTCACTTATCGTTCTAGAATTAGCATCGACGCATTCCTAGCGAAATAAAATGAACATCGTACCTGTATGGCTCCGTACTCACATCCGTGATTTGGGCTTGAGGATTCTGGAACGCGGGCTCGTAAAACGATGGCGACGAGGGTGACCTACGGGCTTCGTGAATGAATTCCGACCGGGGGAGAATCGCGTTGCCTTGTCTGTAAATGTAAAATGAGCGTGAGCCTCACGCACACGTTTTGTCGCAGGCACATAGTGACATATCGCGACTTACTCGCACACTCTTTTCCTTTCGTTTCAACCTATTTCCCTCCATCCGTTCTCCATTCGTGCGAAGGCTTGCGTGAGGGCATGAAGGGCACACGTTGGAAACGCCGTCGTTTCGTGCAAGTTCAACTATACCCTACTGTACTCGCGCGTATCTAGTGTACGTTCTCGCGATCTTGGCGCCTTGCCGTTATGCATCGGATATCATATGGTGGAGTAAGCACGACCCTGGTATCGCCTTCGAATCGGAAATCTGGCAGTGGTCGTCCCGACGCAGCATTGCCATGTATCCACCGCCCTCGTCTGGTCGTTTCTAGAATCAGTATCGCCGCAATTCCCAGCGAAATAAACCAGGGAACGGACCTGCTCAAAGCGCCCCTCACGCCGGCACCTCGCACTCCGCAAGTTCTGGATCGCGCACTCCAGAGAAACGGTGACCTACATGCTTGAGAGCGTATGAGCGGGCACAACTAAATTCCGAGCTGGGAGAAAGTGAGGCGTGTTATCTGTAAATGAGAGTGTGAGTGAGTGCGCCCCAAAACGATGGATACGATGGATACGGAGGCTATGAAGAATGGAGAATAGGGAATGGGGAATGAGGGTTGGGGAACGTACCGACCATTCCGCCGCGTGGATTCCCGAGGTCTCGATCCGTTCCTTTCCCTCATTTCATGCGCAGACTTCGAGCGTACGCACCGCCAGATCCCTCTGTGAACGTTCGAACCCACGTCGCATCTTCGCTGCGCGTTCAGGCCATCTTCCCATCGCATATTGAATAACGAGCAGTATTCGCATCATATTATCATCGTCTGTCCGTACACCGCCTCTCGTGTGGTCGTTTCTATCCTCCCGACGAGTCTCCACCATCACCTCGCACGGAGTCCGCACCAACTCCACCAACGAAACATACAGACCAAGTAGCCGAGCATCCCGCACGATCGCGCCGCCCGCCGCCCTCGCAACAGCTAGATTCAGGAAGTAAGTCGCGCCCCCAAAACACATTCACGGGAAAACTTACCACCGGCTGATTCAACCGCGATCGTGACCACGATCGCCCAGGGTCCCGGTAATGCCGCCTTTGCCTTTGCCTTTGCCTTTGCCTTTGCCTTTGCCTTCTCCGTCCCCCCTTCCCATCGTGCCTTTCCCCATCCATCGCGCCCCCGTCCAAGATCATCCCCGAAGGCCGAAACCCCCCGTAACCGCCACCCGGTAACTACCCACCCACCACCCAACTGCTCGCGTCCGGGCCCTGCCGTAGAAATTCCCTTCCCTTCCCCGTTTGCAAGATCCCCGCTCCTGCATGCGCGTCATCCAATCGTCCAGTCGTATACCCATGGGGATGCGCGTATCGAAACACTATAAAAGGGCGGCGTGAACACGACGGAGAGGCAGCAACTCGTTCCTGGCTTACTTACCTCCCTATACCCCTCCTCATCCTCATTTACCCTCCCCCCTTCTCATCTCTTCCTTCTCACCCGTCCCCACCTTTTCTCATCGCCGACCACTTTGTCCTAGACGTTGCTACCCTCGACGTCCTCCTCGTCCTCCTCGTCCTCCGGACCCCGCTGCCTCGCCTGTCGCCGACGACGTCTCCGGCACCGCACTGGCGATTGTCCGTAATTGGGTGATCATTATCGAGCAAGATAACTTGGGAGCAAGCGCTCGGCCTCCGCACGTACGCATACGTAAGTGCCATCGCCATCCCGTACAGCGCATCGTGTTTACCGTTGTCGCCATCTCTCTTGCCAGCTTTCTCGACTCCGGCCCTCCATCCTCCGACTTGCTCTCTCCCTGCGATGGCGTTGGTCTCAATATCCCGAACGCAAACGCAAACGCAAACGCGCTGTTCGAGCGAGTGCTAGGGTGGGTTGTAGGCGACCGGACGCGGGAGGCGGGAGACGGAAGATGCTGAGCGCGCTGGGTGTCGACGACCCAGGTAAGTCCGCTATATCTGCCACCATTGGATAGGGCTGACGTACGTTGTTCATGTAGCTCTGCCGCGCCATGGCGTCCAGATCGCTGCTGTCATCGCAGTATGCTTTCTGGCAATCGCGACGAGGCGCTTCCCCGTCGGAGATGTGGTGTTGTGCCGCGTTGGCGGATGCTACGGGTGAGGGCCAGAGTCCTGCAGGGTGCAGGGGAGCGTTGCCGACGATGGGTTCTGCGCCCAGCACGCTGGTGAGTACCTCGACTCTTGTACGAACGAAGCTATAGGGTTGGATTCGGCTTTCCCTCTCTCCATGTTCCACTCCTGAACCGGTTTCCTTCGTCGGCGTGCCGTCGTCGTCTGATGCGTCGATGACAGAGATGGCGCTTCCCTTTTATCGTCCTGCGCTACCGCTGTTCCCTCTATCCCGAAGATCTACACGATTCGGGGTTGACGACTGCGACGACGATAACGCTTAGCCTTTGCTGCTCTGTTGCAGCTTCCTGCTGGCTCGGATGCTGGGGGTGTGCTGGCACGGGGGGGAGAGGGAGGGAGAGAGTGATGGTGGTGTTGAGGTTTGGCTGTGGCCGAACGTTTGAACGTTGAGCTGAGTTGGTCGTAGTCTATGTAGGTAGACAGCGGGACTGGACGTACGTTGTCGTGCCATTGAGCGACGAGCTCATTCCCTCTTCTCTACGTTATGTGTTGTCGCTGGTTCGCTCAGGTAGAACGTGCAGTGCGAACAGTTGGCACATTTGAATGTTGCGCGGTGGTTTTGAGGCGTTTGGTTTGGGGCGGCGCGCGGAGGGACGGAGGGGACAGGCGCTGGTGCAGATGGTGGAGTTGAGCGGTTGGTGGGTGGGCTGTGGTAGACAATGGGGCAGATACCTGATGTAGCGTGTAGTTTACTAAGCTTGGCCTATGCTATGATCTTGGCTCCGTCGAACGGTAATGGCTACAATGAGGATTCCAGGCTCGGAGTTGACGTTGAGGTCGTTGACGACTCTTCCCGGGCACTGGGGGTTGGAGCTCGCTCAGGACCAGGAGTTCGCCCGAGACATCCAAGACCTCCAAGACGACAAAGCCATCTCGACAGGGTGACAAGTTGCAGAGGAATCACCTGGCGAGGATGATCGATGTGAGTGAAGGGGTAATGGCATCGACTAAGGGAGAGAGAGAAGGCAACATCGCATGACATCATCATGTTGGCCAGATACGCGTTCCTATTCTTCCGTTAAACATAGAGTACTTCGAAGGGAGTATTAGAACAACGGCGGACAGAATACCCGCACCGAGTTGAACTGTCGAAGAGCACATCGTCCGCGTCAGGAAGGTAACCGATTTCCAACTCGTTGCAGCGTGAGACTCCTCATTGATCATCGATCAGGCGCCCGAGTTGGCTGCTCTTTCCCCTCAACGCCTCAACGTCCACCGTCAATAACCCCGCCTCGACGAAAACCTACACCAGACCCTCGACGATCCCGCGCCCGCTACGAAGGTATGCAAACTCGCAAAAGCCTCCGCCTCCTTTACGCATCTCTAATCATTAAGCATCTCTTATATAGGACATGCAACGACACTCGCATGTCTTGTTTCCTGCGCCGTGGTTAGACCGAGGACTGGTCATGCATCATGCATCATGCTTTCATGAGCGAGATCCATCCCCCACTTTCCCTTGCCCACGGCCAGCGTTCGCGAAGCCTCCCCTCAACGTTCATTCAACTCCGAGCTTGGAATCCTCGTTGTAGCCATTACCATTGTCGTTCGATGGAGCAGATTGTTGTTGTAGTACTAGAAGCTCTTTTGCGTAGGTCACGAAGCCTACCTTACCGACTGTCAACATGGTGTCCTCCTGCTCTGCCCGCTATCGTGCTCAGGCGGCAAAGACTATTACACGGACGGGCCATGGCTAGCCAGGCCTTAGGCTCCAGGTGGTTCGTGTTATGCTATCGGGTCGGGTTCACATCCTTCGACCTGCATACAACGCCGCCCGTGGATGTGATGGTGTGTACTTCTCATTTCTCACCTTCTCACCTCAGGGATGTACTTGCTGACCCAGCTCTGCCATCATGCTCCAGTGGCCGTATTCTATCTCTATATGCATATGCATTTTGATGCTCACGATTCGTTACATATGCCTGGCCAACTTACAATATATGATATATGACCGCGCGTCCAAACATTGGGTGCCGAAGGGTGCTAAAGGCACAGTCACAGCTTAAAGTAAGCCCGCTACTCTCCTTCCTCCCCAGTCCACCCCTCATCTCGCTCTCCAGACTTCCAGACGTCCCGCCCAAACACCAATCTGATCTAACTGATCAATCGATCGATCCCCCCATCACCACCGCCCCCTCCCCTGCCTCCGCACACGGGTTATCTATAGTACATGGGTTATTTATAAAGGACGACCTCTGGCGCTAGCCCCATCTTGCGCTGACAGTCTTTGCGCGGCGATCTTCTCCCGGTATCTATGGAAAGGTATCCACCTCTTTCCCAATACCAGCGGATCTGGATCTTCCGTAGCGCCTGTTTTGCTGTCTCGCTGTCTTTCCGAATTCCCGAATTCCCGAATTCCCGCCCTGCGTTTCTTCGTTGAATGGCTCCTCGTTCCGGTTTGTGGTTTTGGTGTTGCGCTACCTACCTACCTACCTATCGTATGTTTTCTGTTTCACATATGTTATGGTTCTGGTTTCCGTTACTCAGTCTTTTGTTCTCGCGACTCGTGGTCTCCCTTCGAGTATACATATCCAATATCCAATATCTTGCACTCGGTTCGAATAATTTGCGGTTTGCGGCCTGCGGGGATCAAAGAACACCCTTCACGGTGACTGATACTCTTCTCAGTATCCTGCTTGCGTACCGATGATTTCGCCCATATCGTATCACCGATTTGAAGTTTGGACCCCACGTAGTTGATGACGATTAGACAATATCATAAGGGACGGCCGTATGACGGGCACGGCAATGACCCCCATCAGTGAACCCGTCCCTGCATCAGTGCGAAGACGGCAAGCCGCGAGCTAACTGGCCCTCAGCAGCGAAAAGACACGCAAACGGAAAGATAACCAGCAAGTTGTTACAGTCCTCGCACCCCTTCCGTACAAAATCATCGCAGATGGAATAAAACACTGAGGTGAGTCCTAGGCCCACCCGTCGAATCCTTGGATATCATGCGCCCCGAGCTCCTTAGGGGACGGCTGGTAGTCGTTGTATAGAGTTTCCGACTCGCTGACTCTCTCCTGGAAGGTAGTCACTAGCGAGGATAGGCCCGCCTCCGCCATCCCAGTCTGACCCCCGGCCTCATTCCCATGAACGTCGTCCCCTCCGTGCTCAGTCTCGACATTCTCCCTCCCGTATTCGATCTCGACATGATCAACTCCTCTGACCGTGACATACACCGTAACATCCTTGATGTGGACGTACACGCCCTTGCGCCACGTATCCTCCGCGTTCCTGCACACAATGACCTCCCAGCCCAAGCGATTCCACCTGCCATCCTTGAACGACTTCGTCAAGGTGAACCAGCTGTTCGACCCCCCATTGTGGCTCGATACGAACGCCTGAAACCGCTTGCTGGATGCGTTCCTGATGAGGACGCAGTCGCCGATGTAGGGCTGGGAAGACGGGAGTCGGTTGCGCGTGTTTGGACCCCCGGAGTCGAGTTCGAATTCTGGTAACAGAGGCATGATTATCGCACTGATTGCGGCGCAGCGGTCTCGCCCATACTCGACGCGAATGTCGTCGGGGCCATGGATCGTGATGTAGACGGTGATATCCTTGATACGCATGTAGACGCCCTTGCGCCAGGTGTCCTTCTCATCTCTGAAGACGATCACATCCCAACCAGAGCGTCTCCATCTGCCGGACTTGAAGGAGTCGGTCAAGGTATGCCAGGCGTCGCTGCCTCCGCTATCGCTGGAGATGAACGCTTGAAACTTACGCTTTGACAAGTTCTTTATGAAGACGCAGTCCCCGATGTACTATAGATGCAAGATCAACGGTGAAGGAAGCAATTATTCTCTGAGATGCGTACTGTCATGGGGCTATCTGCGGGGTCAGAAAATAATCTCGAGCGCAAGCGAAGCCTTTAAGTGATAGCACTATTGTTGCTGCGGGAACTCTGATATCGTCCTCGTTGCCTGCATTCATTCTCACGGCGAGTTCGTAAGCCCACCGAATTCGCGAAAGAAGCTTCTTGGGGACTCGTGATCTTGACGGCGCGGGTTCTTCTGCATTCTTCTTCGAGTGATTCGGAATTCACCATACGAGCCGTTGCCAGTGGCAATCTGCAAAAAGGTCGTGAAAGCCCTTCGATAGATGAGCATGCCACGTACGTTCTGGCTTGACTCTAATAGAGCTATTTGTCCCTTTTCCGACACTACTCATCGAATCGAATGTCTTACGAGCATGTAGGCTATTTGCTTTGAAGATCTGGGGTGGATACAACGAGTCTAGCTGAAGATAGAGAAAGTTGGTTGAACGCGTACAGAACGAACCACACTACCAGACGTTACTCACGGCGCGTGTAAGGGACAGAGTTCTTCTACTGCGGGGAATCCGATAGACACTTGGAGGCCAATTTGGTGACATACAAGTCAGGACCAGGCTGATAGTCAGACTGACAGCGCTGTGAACATGCCTTCCTTCGGCGGAATGCTGCCGTCTTCCCACAGTCACACCAACTAGAGCGGCTCGAAGTACACCATGCTCTGTCGATACTATGGAAGCTTCTTGTTGTCCATCATCGAATTTAGCTCACCTATCGCGCGGTATTTTGTTTTTATGAAGACAATGCGGTGGGTACACGTCGAAGGGGACAAGCCAGTGCACAATATTTTTGTTTCCATTTTTTTTCTTACCATCAAATGCCAGAGGCCCACCCGCTTTGCAGTGATTTTAAAGACGCTACCGGATACGAGAGCAGGGCAAGTATGCGCTATTAAAGCGTTGACGCTATTTAAACGCGCCAGACCGCGATGGACGGCTATGATGCATACCAAATTGAACATTTTAGGAACACCAACCCAGCGAGGCTAAGCGTTCGAAGAACAAGATGCTTCGCTGTGCACCAGGCTAGGTCGACCACTGGCAGTAGAGCAGCATTACACGGACAGATGTCAAGTTTTCCAGTCCCCAAATCCGAATCAACCATCGTCGTTACGCAATGAAAAAGGTTCGGCACGACGAACATCAACGAGCGATACCAGTAAACACGTACTGTACACACTACGGAACTATCGCGGAGGGCTTAGTCAAGCTCTCCCACCCACCCACTCAGTCTTCCCAAGGTCCAAAATTCTCGACTACGGAAACACACGCGTCGGAAAGTGAGTGAGTCAAAGCAGAGGCGACCCCAGCAAGACACTCACCATGGTTCGAATTCCTCACCCCGCCGACGATTCCACCACTAATCGGCGCGGTGAAGTTGTCCCCGCGATGGCTGTTGATGGTGAGCGTGTGCACGCGGCCCGTGATGTGGAATCGATCTGCGTTAGGCCCGACGGTGATGCTGAGCTGTTTCGTTGCGCGTTCGGCTGAGAATAAATCCAAGATACCAGGGCCAGTGGCGCATCTCTGGATGGGCAAGGGTGGCTCAGAAGTGAAGGGTACGATGGGGTGTCGCTCGTCATCTGAGGGGGCTTCGTGCTCCGTCGGGTGGAACAAAGCAGCGCTACGGGTGGACAAGTCGACAACCTTCGACAAAGCCTGACTTCCCAACAAAGTCTGACTTCCCAAAAGCTCGGCCAAGGAAGGAGCGCCAGAAGGTATGTCAACGTCGACTGATGATACTGATGTGTGCAGGTGGAACGAAGAAGGGTCATGAGGGGATAGATGGTCGAGATCGACGACAGGCAATTGAAAGTGAGACGACGTCGAAAGAGAGCGGTCGGGGGGCGCGCAGATGTTGATATTCTCACAAAGCAGGCTGAACTCCGTCGTCGTGACGTTGAACCTTGCTGGTTCTTGCGTCCAGATGGTATGTACATCCAGGTGCGTCTTGTCGAGGTCTGAAGAAAGGCCTACATCCTTTATACGGCGCCTCGTCTCTCCGTATTCGTCGCGCAGGAGGTGTCGCCATTGAGGACTGGAAACGCGCCCCCATCAGTTACCAATCAGTTACCAAAGAGAGGAAGCCCGCGGGGAAAGAGCTTACTTGACCAACAAGCATATAACTCTCTCTAGCCACTCCTTCTTCTCTTTGATCAAGACCTCGACGTGGCGGCATATCCGAATCCAGCCATCCGTGGAGAAGATACCCAGGAGTATCCACCGCAGCCCGCCCGATGTCAGCTTATCGGAAAGGCGGGCCCAGTGCTTGTTGACTTCAGCGGTCAGTTTGTCTAGGCTGTGGGGGTAGTCGCGGATTTGCTCATCGATGTAAGAGAACAGTTTGTGGGCCGCGACTTTGGGCGAGACTCGGCGGACGGTCTGCATGGTCTGTACGAGGCACCCCACTATTCGCACGAAGTCCTGTACTTGCTCTCGTAGCTTTAGGACCGAGGGACTTCCTGGAAGCTTGTGGAGGAGCTGTACTGTATCCATCAGGGACTTCATGGTGGTGAGGTAGGGTTCGGTAATTTCAACGAGGAAATCCATCGTCGTGTACGACGGTGCTGCTGTAGTGCACGAGGAAGACGCAAGGTGGATTGGGACCGGATGGGCATTTTATAGCAAGGACTTGCTGTACAAGTCGTGGGGCAGCCTCATTGCGGAAGATATCGATAGCTTCTGATCTCACGGCGGAAGGCGGCAAAAGAGCCGCCAAAGAATATGCAGAGACTCGTGGCCACGAGAGTAATGTGAAGTTGAAGAGGGTGCATGCCGGAACCTTGTGTAGCGTTTTGGTATCGAAGGCGGTTCGAAACGGATAGGGACCTCCACGACGAGTAAAGGTGTAAGATTATGCGTGGCGTACAAAGTTGCAGTCGACGAAGCAGAATAAAAGTAACCGCCGATGAATTCTAAAGGCCATCTAATATACCGCGCGTTGAGCACGAAATCGAAACCAACAGTCACCCCGCGTCTCAACAAGGTGTGAATTCAAGAACGAAGGCGGACAGCCTCGCTGAATAGAGCAACAAGAGAGCCGCGCCGCGCAACGAAAGGATGGCCATGTCGCCTTGGGAGGGGAGGGGATGGCTTGAAGAGAAATCTAGGCGTTGGTGAGGGAGATATGTGCTTTTGGGGCGTATGGTGCACCAAGGGGAGCCCCTTGGACACTTGGAACAAGAGAACAAGAACTACAAGCAGTCAGTTACGAAGTATAAAAACGCGAAGTAAGTGCATCGAAAATAAAATGCTCACTAAAATAGATAGTCGCTTGTAGGGAACGAATGTGTACAAATAACACGATGTTATATCGCCTGCGACGAAGGTATTACAATTCTTCGATGAACAAACGCATATAGCTGGCGTAAAGTATTAGAGGTGATTTGGATGTACATGGGACGACCTTGGAGCACGGAGCAGCCATCCTGGATGGGGTCAGCTCGGTAGGTAGAGGAGTAGTACGCGTATCCAACCGCTGAAAATCTGCCCAATACACCGTCGCAGACGACATGCCCAGCCGTAATCAAGCCATCGCGCCAGTGCACCATGCTGTCTGCGAATTCCGGGTTCTTGTCGGCGTACACTGTCTTCCGAGGGGCTACCACTCACTTGTCGTCAACGTGTCGCGCTTGAAAATGGAATGTCGCAGCAGACTTTGCGTCAATAGGATCTCCTACGTCATCTGGTAGTGCGTTGATTCGGCGGGATATATAGTGGTCGCGAGGGCTGTGGAGAAGGATCGATCGATCTGGGAACGTAGAACAGGGGGGACTGTATGCGGACTCACCCGTTTTCTCAATTCTTCCCTTCGACCAAATTCAACAACTTGTATAAATTGATCGGGGCTCCAGCAAACATCCTGTTGAGGTAGAGTGCTGAGGACAGTCGAGCGGCATGAGTTCAGTGACGGTGCCATGGTGGCGGTACTCAAAATGAGCGACAGAGAAATAGTTGAGGCTAAAAATGGTCAATTGGAGATGTAGGGGCGCTGAGGGACGTGAAGTGTCAATTGGGTAACAGCGTTGTGGTGACGCGGGGATAGGTTGGATGTAGACGAGGCTGGCGTAGTTAGAAAAAGAGAACGGAGGCGGGGGTAACGCGCTGCCCTTGAGCTACTCGCTCCTCGAGGTGCAGCTGGAGTGCCCAGGAAGGGCATTCACATGGGAAAATGGAGTAGGCGTGACAGTGATGCGGACTGCTGACAGGGAGACAAAAAGAGGTACGGTTCATAGAATTGCGCTGTGAAAGGAAGCAAAACCGCCAGTATGAAGGGGATGAGGTGATGGGACGCGTACGACTGCGAGTCCGGATGCAAGAATGCTGAATCGTTTGCAGCTCGCTGTTTCGACCTATAGGAATCCACTACCGTCCACCTATTCTTCTACAACCACCTCCAACTTTCCCTCGCCCTCGAATCCTGGTGATAGGGCCTGACGTACCACGAGTCGGGTCAACCATGCGTATGAGTTGGATCGTTGAACAGACTGGGGGTGAAGCTTCGAAGTTTGTAGGCGCCGGCGCCGGCCCACCGTCCCGTGCTATGAAACCTTAATGTTTGCAGGTCACGACCAGAACCAAGCGCACTAGCTCGTTATCACGGGAAGCAGGTGGAGGTGAAGGCGGGAAAAGAAGGGCCCCTCAACGAAGCTTGCTCGTGCCGTAAATCGACTTGACGCATCCATCGATGCAGATCGACGCAGCTACGTGCCCACATCTTGCGAGTTCTGTGAAGTTTCAAGGTTATTGTGAGATACTGGGGAGGAACGAGGAGGAAACGAGGCGTACCAGAAGAAGTCCCGCAGCAAGCATCAACGATAGCGCGACAGCTTAAAGCCTTCGCTCAGATGGGTCAGAAACGTTGAACTCTGGCCTACTGCCACAACGGCTCGCAGATACCACCATGATGGTATGTACTACAGGATGTCAGCCCTGTTGCCTTCGCTTCGCCACCCTCATCGATATACTTATCGTCTTGCGGATATAGCCCTACATCGGCGACTGCGTCCTCATCAAGAATCTGTCACCTCACAAGTTTCAGGCGTTCATCTCCAGCGACACGGGGGGAATCGACTTCTGGCACAACATCAGCGACTCCTTCCAAGCTAGCAGATGGCAGCGATCTGGGTGGGAACTCGTCGTGCTGCGGGATGAAAAGGATACATGGCGCAGGGGGGTCTACATGCGCATCAAGGACGTCTCCGTCTACATCACCATCCGCTCCACCGACGATATCGACGTCAAATACGGGCGAGACGATCTCAAACCGTCGTTAGACATGCGCCTCGGGCTCGACCCGTGGGGCCCCGACGCAATGGCGATAATCCCCGAACGGCATTACAACGCGCGCGACTCGCAGCCATACATCGGAGAATACGTCCTCATCAGATCGACGTCGAGCGAGCCGTTCCGCGCATTCGTCTCGAACTTCCAAGGTGGAAACAACTCGTGGTTCACCCTGCCCAGCTCGTTCAGGGATGGCCGCTGGAATCGCCGGGGGTGGGAGGTCCTTGTTTGCAAGGACGGCAAGGATACGTGGCGCATGGGCGTTTACATCTATATCAAGTGCATTACGGTGTACGTCACGGTGAAGGGTGTTGGGGATGTCGAGATCGAATACGGGAGGGAGGATGACGGCCGGAGTATAGAGAGGGCGATTGGCGAGGCGACGAGGCGGTCGAACTTGGTGACGGACGCTGAGACTCTATGCGACGACAACGAACAGCCATGCCCTAGGGTCCTCAGCGACATCGACATCAAACGCTGTGAGGGAGAGTGTGCGTGACTGGTATGGCGAAGGCGAGGATATTTGGGAATGGGCAGCGCCAGTTCGAAAACCGTGATGTTTGGTTCTGTTTGTCTTCAGCCAAAACCTGAAAGTGTCAGTTCCAAAAGTATTTTGAACGTAGCGGCTCACCAACATGCTGTACGTCTTCGACGATGCGGAGAAAACTGCTTGTAGATATGATGCCCTTTGGAATGTAGATTAATATTCCATTGCATCTTGCTTAATTTGTCTCAAAACATATGCAATACTTTTTGTGAGAACAAGCTTAATTTGGGCTCAATAGTGTGAGCCAGACATAAGATAAAAATCAGTGCGGGTGTCTAAACATCAGTATGTACACATTAGAGGTAGGTATGTAGCACCTCGGGTTTTACTCCAACTTCACCTTACCTCTCAATTTACCTAGATCTATGCCACCTGGACTCTTGTTTACTTACTCACCTGTACATATCATAATATATCCTATTCCAATGCACCTTCCTACTCCCACCATATATAAGACCTCTCACATTGTACTGTTTGAGTAGTGTACTCAAATATATGTTATCTCTATCACTTCAACTGCCTCTCAGAGTTCCCCTCTCCCCTTGTGTGTTGTGACTGTCTTGCTCACATCACATATTTTTGATAGTACAACACTTCTCTAAACCACTCTACAATAAACCCTGCCAGACGACACCAGTCTGATCAACTCACATCACACCACACCACTTTCCATTTCCTTCCATTATGACCAAAACCCATGCCACTTGCAGTTGTGCTACCCAACACGCTGTTACTTCCAAAACCCTGAACTCACTGGTGAGCCCCAGGGATTCTTCTTTCTGACTAATCCAGAGTGTTCAGTTGTCTCCAATGCCAGGTGGGATGAGAGTCCTCCTGCTAAGCCTAAGTGTCGCTCCTATAATGATGTGGTGGCGAAGCACATAGAACCTTCTGTGAAAGAGAACCATAATAATGAAATCCCATTAGCTCTTGATGAAGAGTCTAATGAATTTGTAACCACTCAGCATGAATTGAATCCTGAGCAGGCAGAAGACGTAAGATCTGCCATTGATGGCATGGATGAATTAGAAAGAGACTTGATTTTGAGAAGAAATCAAGCCATGAGAGACAAGGCTTGGGCCCATGAGCCACTTGCAAACCTTGGGAAAGGCCCCTCTAAGGATAAAGGCAAGGGAATAGACCCTTGTAACTGGGGAAACCTTGAACTGTCAGATAATGAGGATCTAAACTCAGCAGCGCAAGTGAAAGCTTATGAAGCCCTACAAAAATACCTACATGAGATTCATGCTATTGAACAGCACAGCAGAGGCTTGTTCCTCCTGCCTACAGCATGTAAAACAACCGAAAATGCCAAACTGAAAGAAAAGAAACTCAGTAAAAAGCATAAAAAGAAAGCATGAGTCTGAGTACCTATGGTGGATTCTGTATCTGTCTCCCATGGTGTAGCCTTCCAGACAGCTACAGTTAATAGCCAGGATGCTTCCCAGGCACTGATCTTGGCCAGTAATCAACTCCTGGTGGAAAGCTACCTGGGATGCACCTTTGCCACAGCCAGACCAACTGATCCTAGTGGGAGCAATGATCCTAGTTCATCAGGAAGCTTGTATTCCTCTAAAAAATCAAGTTCATCATTGTCTTCTAGCAAATTGGACAGCAGTTCGAGCTCCAAGTCTTCAAACCATCACAGATCATGAAAGCAATCACACCAGAAGAAGAAAAACCATTGGAGGAAGAAGTGACAATCATGTTTGATCAAGCTGACTTCTTCTGAACACTATGATGGCCAGCCTAACAGCCAGGCCTTCTTGCGCTTCATGCAGGAAGCCAAGAGCTTTGTAGAAGAAGGACAAGTCCATCGAAAGCATTGTGTCCAGAAGCTCTCCTGCTACTTGCAAAAGCAAGCATATATGTTCTTTGTATGTCAGGTCTCGTTTTGAGCCTTGGAATGGACCATGGATGCCTTTTTAACAGCACTGTTTGACTTCTGCTTCCCCACAAACTATGTGTCGAAGCAATGTAAACACCTACAAAATCTCTATCAGAATGATAAAATGGTGAAAGAATATGTATCTGAGCTCATTGAGCTCTTCTCAATCATTGGACAAACCCTGGAACATGACAGAGTAAACAAAGTCTGGTTTGGATTACAGTCCTCCATACAACAGGATCTATGGTAAGATCACTGAAACCCTGAGACCTCCTCCTGGGATGAGGTAGTATCAGCAGCAGAAGTGATTGAGATTGCCCAATCTGTAGTGGTACACCATAATGGTAATCATCCCAAGTGAAACGATGCATCATTGAACTCAAAACCTAGTACAAACAAACCTTGGTTTGGCAAGGGGGACCAAAACTCAGGCAACCAGCCTAACCATGGTCAGTCCTCAAAGCCCAAACATAACAGCAGTAGTGTTGCCACAGCTTCAACTTGGCTCCAAACTTTGCAAGCTATACTGCACCCATTAATTTTGTAGATTTTTTCATGATACCTCTTGTCAAACCTAGATATAATATGATAGTTTAATATCCCAAAAGGCCATTTTATGACTCCCATTGGTTCTTGCTGTGTTGTCCTAACTTTGACTTGGCTCCAGGCTTCAAGCCATTGGCTTGACAAATGGCTTGCCTCCAATTCTGAGCTTCCTGAGGATATTTGTTCAAGTTTGTTTATGGAATACAAAACTACATTTATTGATCTATAATTGGAGCCCAGAAGCTTCCAGTATCTCAAAGTATTGGATGAGATATAAGCAAGACAAAAAAACAAGGCTTGAAGCTGCAGCAACACTAAACAGCAGGTTTGGAAAGAAGAAATCTACCTTTGAGAAACCCAAACTCTTGGAGGATGAGGTTAAGAAGCTCCGATCAGAGGGGCACTACTTTAGGTGTCACAAAACTGGACATGTCTCACAACAATGCCCTCAGGCACATCAGGTTTGTGGAAATGTTTCCTCACATGGACCTTCTGGAATTCCCATCCATGGTGTAGGGTTCATCAAGGAAACAGAGGAGCTCCATGAAGTGGTAGATGTTGACAAGGACCTAGATGTCCTCCATCTTGGAAGTATGGGCCTCACAGAGGATCCAGACAGTCTGAGGACCCCCACCAGTCCTGCTGAAGCTGATCTAATCAGTTTCTATACCACTGTGTGTAAGAATGCCCTCAACTCAGATAATACTCTGTGCTTACCTGGAGATGAGCTATTCCTACCACTGGGGCAGTTCTGGGACAAGAACTGATTCTCAATCATGCAGATCTCCAATGAAGAAGTTGTTATCAAAGATTGTCTTCAAACTGAGTGTTACAAGTATCTGCCTATAGAGCAGCTCATGAATCCTTGTTTTTATGTAATCCATTGGCTAGCTGTTTGAATGGCTCAGTGCAATAACCAGCCTTGCCAAAACATTGGGCAATTCCTCATGTCAGCCTGTATTGGTGATGTCTTGGCCAATATGATTCATATGGCTCTAGCCACTGAAGTGCTATACTCTAAGAACCTTTGGACCAATGAAGATGACTTCTCACTTGATCTCGATCGCTTTGACACCAAATAGGATAGCGACAACAATATCATCTTCATCATGGATAAGCTAACTGGTGTAATCCATGTGTTAGACTGGATGAACTTATGAAACTCCCATTTCAATATCATTGGTTGGTTTTCGAAACAGACTGAGACAGCATGGCTAATGTGCAATAAGAACCTGTTAAGGACCATATCGCAGGGCCTCCTGACTCGTCCATTTAGGGGGCATGGGAATGCATGGGAAGTGCAGGAGTGCAGATGCATGGACAAGAGGAGCATACGGGATTTGGCTTCAGCTTTGATGCTGCACCCTCCTAGCCCTGCAGTGTTCCGATTTCGGAGAGAGCATGGGGAGAGGTGGGCTCTGTGGAGGAGCCTGCAGTGAAGACAAGAGTGAACAAAGTGTTGAAGAGGAACTAAGATTCAAAGTGAAGAATACATGTGTACTAGTGCTACTATAAATACTAACTAACACATGTATGTAGTAAGGCTAGTATGTAAGCACACATGTACATGAAACATGTAACAAATTAATTCTAGTGCTGCACATCATGCATAAGCCTCAAGGGCGGAGCCTGAGGGATTCCAAAGGTCCAAGTATCCAAAAGGAGCATAGGGGGGACCCCTAAGGGGGTGAGAGTTGGACTCTGACAGAACCATAAAGATGCCAACCTGGGACAGTTCTTCACTATGGCTGAGAACGGTGATGATCCAGAACTGGTTGAGTTCCTTCTGAAGCTCATTGATGGCTTTGCAGAAATCGACCCTCCAAATATGACCCATGGCAAACCCTGCCTCAAGCACATTGAATTGTTTGGACAACAAGTTTAGGCTGGAACCTATGCTGCACTGCAACACAACACTGCCGTCACAAAAGACTACAGCTGCATGGTGCCTGAGCCTGTTACTATCATGGTGAATGTCAATGGACAACCTGCCCACACATTAATAGACTCAGGCTCACTAGGGGATTTCATCTCTACCAATCTAGTTGAGCAGCTCAGATTGAAAAAGATCCAGCTGAAGAATCCTCTTGTGGTGCAGCTTGCTGTCCAAGGATCCCACTCCAAGATCAACTATGGTTGTTGAGCTAAGATCAATTATCAGAGCATTGCAGAAGAACAATACTTTGATGTGATTAACCTCACAAACTACAACCTAATCCTGGGTATGCCTTGGCTGTACCAGCACCAGGTTACCTTTGGTATTAACCCAGTAAATGTTGTCATTAGAAGCACTAGTTCCCTGCCAATGAAGGGCGCAGGTGTATCAACCTTGTCATCTTGAGCCATGAGCCTGCATGAGGGCAACCTAGAAAGGGTCCATAAGGAACTTTGTGAGTATGCAGAACCCTTGTGCCAAACTGTGGAAGAAACTCCCTTGCTGCCCTTATGGGCAATCAATCACACCATTCCTCTCATTGACAAGACAAAAGTGTACCACTGGTATCCATTGTGATGTCCAGAACCTCTGCACAAACAGTGAAATGCCAAGTGAGCTGTGTATGTCCGAACAGGGCACTGGAAAGTGTCTGCAAGTGGGAACACAGCTTCAATGCTGTTGATTTACAAGCCTGGCACTAGCTTGCTTCGTTGTGTTACTGACCTACAAGAACAAAATGCGAACATGCAAAAGATGTCATCTCTGCTCCTGGTAATTGAGGGAATTTGTTGTGATGTAGCACAAGCTCTGTACTGGACATTAATGGACAGACAAAATGCCTATGAGCAAATACACATCATTCCAGAACATGTTCATCGTTCAGTGATGACTACACCAGATGGAACTATGCTGTCTGAAGTCCTTCAGCAAGGAGACTGCAATGGCCCTGCAATGTACCAAGTGCTTATGAATCACCTATTCACACTGTATATTGTGTCTTTATGCATGTCTATCTAGATGTCATAATTATCTTCTTGAACTCCCTGGAAGATCATGTCTGACATGTCAAAATTGTCTGGGATATTCTGCAGCAAGAGAAACTGTACCTCTCTGTGAGGAAACTATTCTTCCTCTGTGAGGAAATGAAGATTCTGGAATGAATCATTGATAAAGATGGAATTTGGATGGACCCCCACAAGGTCAATTCCATAGCCAAGTGGAAAACACCAACTAACTGAAACCTATTGCAAGGATTTCTGGGCACCATTGGTTATGTAGCTGATGATGTTGCAAGAGTATAAGTACCTATGAGTATTCTATCTTCGTTAACAGGAGACACTGTTCTGTATTGTTGGGAACATACTCACCAGCATGCCTTTGAGAAAATCAAACAATTAGTAGAAGCGGCATGTAACCATCACCAAAAGCCATTGCATTATGGAAAGAACGAACCCCTCATCTAGATGGTAACCAATGGTTGCATCACAGGTATTGCTAGTGTTGTAAGCCAGGGACCTGAGTGGAAAACAGCAGACATTGCTGCATTCTATTTGGTGAAGCTCAATTTGGCACAGCAAAACTATGCAGTGCATGAAATTGAGATGTTAGCTGGGATCAAAACCATGCTACGGCACTGAGATATCCTACAAGGTGTCAAATTTCAGTGGTTGACTGACCATAAAGGTTTAATCCACCTACTGAACCAGAAGAATCTGGCCAGCCAACAAGCCCGATGGCTGGAAAAAGTATCTAAATTTGACTTCACCCCAGTCTACATTGCAGGATCTGAGAACATCTTGAGTGACGCACTCTCTCATATGTACTTGAACAATGCACCTGAAACTGAGCATGCCAGAAGCGAGTACACATACCATGACCTTGTAGATGAAGACCAGCTAGATGAACAGTCAGCATCTGTACCTGTGTTAACTGCCATGGAAGTAGAAATGGCTGCTATGTTGTTGAATGTGCAGGCTCCAAGATACAACCTGCGTACCAACCATAAGCTCACTAAGAAGGGCACATTGTTAGCAGGACATGCACCCACATTGCCTCCAGTCATGGAGGATAATTCCGTTCATAAAGCCTCTTCCAAACAAAAGAAGGGCATGGTACTAGGAGATAAACAAAACACAGCGCTGTTAGCAGAAGCTATGGATAAGATTGTGGAAACAAACACAGAAGCTCGAACTGACAGCACAGCAACCCCATCCTTGCTCCATGTTGTGGCAGAAAGTCCCTATGGTCTCAACCTAGAAGACATCATCCACTTTTGATGCCTTGAAGACCTGTTTTACAAGGCAATTGTGGACAAACCTAAGGACTACTGAAATTTCAAGGTGTCCAACAGGCTAGTTTAACTCAGTGAAAAGGAACACACAGTTCTTTGCATTTCTAAAATCACCCATGAAGGGTGCAACATACAGGAAATTGTGATAGCTGAGGTACACACTCTATTAGCACATCTTGGTACTTACAAAACTGTTAATTACCTTCGTGATAGCATCTGGTGGAAAGACATCGTGGCAGACACCTGTCATTACTGCAAAACTTGTGTTATGTGCAAACACAGCAAGCCCAACAACCGGAAGCCATATGGTCTGTTGAACCCACTCACTGTTGTGTCGCATTCTTGGGAAGCAATCAGAATTGACTTCGTTGGTCCACTTCCTGAATTGAGTGATTGGGATGCCAGCTACAATTTGATCACCATCATCATTGACCTTCTGGCCACCATGATACATCTGGTGCCTAGTCAAACCACCTATGCTGCCAAAAATGTGGCTGAACTGGTCTTCTCCGGGGTATACAAGCTCCATGGATTGCCTAAAAGAATAATTAGCAATTGAGATGTCTTGTTCACCAGTCATTTCTGGCAGCACCTCCACCACCTCATTGGGTCCAGGCTTGGCATGAGCAGTGCTTACCACCTCAAATCTGATAGGTTCACAGAGTGTGCCAGTTGAACACTCACCACAATGATTTGACAATGCATCCATCCAATGCAGAAGGATGGGTGTTGAAGCTTCCTGCAATCGAGTTCACAATCAATCTATCTCAATCCAAAAGTACAGGATTTGCTCCCTTCTTCCTCAACTCAGGAAGAATGCCTCAACCCTTCATTTGGGACACTCCAAATTCCAGCAAATTCCCTGGAGTACACATCTTTGTACAATGACTAAAACACACTGTTATGTCAGCCCACGACAGTATTCTGGCAGCCTGAGTCAAACAAACTCAAGATGTGAATTGTCATTGGCAGCCCTCGCCATTTGCTGTCAACAACTTAGTATACATCTCCACCAAGAACATATCCTTTCCTTATGGACTAGCCCCAAAATTTGTGCCCAAGTATATTGGCCTCTACAAGATTACTTGGAACTTTGACAACAACACATACCAGGTAGAATTGCCTGCATGATTATGACAGCATGGTGTGCACAATGCCTTCCATGCATCCCTCTTATGCATACACATTCCAAATGACAATTGTTTGTTCCTGGAATGACTGGACAATCAGATCTCAGAGGATGAAGGAGTCTCCAAACCTGAATGGGCAGTCAAACACATCCTGTCTCATCACAGATCCCGCACAGAAGCCACATTCAAAATTGAATGAACCTCCAGAAACATTACCCTACCACCAGGTTAGCCACCTACAGGCTCTCGAAACATACCTTGAGGCAGTTGAAGTTGCCAACATTCAGAATCTCCCATTGGAACTGACCAACTGCTCACCAACAATCCACAAATCTTCACCAGATCTATTACATTCACCATCAAACCCAAAGACCCCCATACCACTATAAAGACTTGCACCTTCACTTGCAAAAATCACCATCATTGCAAACACCCTCGTTCATCACCCACTCCAGACTGATCACCTAGCTCTCCAAAAATGTCACAATCCTTCCTTCACCATCTATGCACCAACACTACCACCATCACTCAGATTGACCCTAGCACCTCCTTTGTGACAATCTATTCCCTAGACCAAATCAGCGAGTACATTTGATTTGATCATGTCTTGCACAAAGGCTCCATCTCAATTATTGACCATGTCCCCAGGGGATCCTACAAGTTTACCTGTGTCTAAAACCTTGGGCTGGAAGTACTCACCAAGTTCTCAGTTTTCAATGAATTAGGTGCCATCATTCTTCATGGACCACAGTACAGCTTGCAAGCTGTCATCCCTGACAGAACTCTTGATCCAACGTCCAATCTAAACTGTGACATAAGCAAAAACCACCCCAAGGCCAAACCCTACTCCAAGTCTGCCACACATGTTTCTCCTATAGTCCCTCCTGCTGCTGTTGCACCACTCCAATCCATCACCCTCACTCCCCAGTGATGCGAGCTCCTGGAAGACCTATTCTTCGAAAAACTTAAACATGAGAAACATATCAAACAATGCATTACAGAGTCCATCGTGCTCCATCAGAGCACCAAGGTCAAGAAAAGAGCTGACAGGCTCGCTGTTCAACATAAACACCTTTGCTAGAAACATGCCCCCATTGCACCCCCCACTGACAGCTTCCATCTGGTCAAGCCCACCATTGCCTCCTCATCATGTATGATCATTGACAACACTGATGCTTCTGCCTCCCCTCCAGATGCCAACTAAATGATATGGTTATGCTTGCAACCATAGAAGGGTGTATGTAGCACCTCGGGTTTTACCCTGACTTTACCCTACCTCTTAGTTTACCTAGATATGCACCGCCTGGACTCTTGTTTACTTACTTGCTTGTACATATCACAATATATACTATTCTGATGCACCTTCCTACTCCAACCATATATAAGACCTCTTGCATTGTACTGTTTGAGTAGTGTACTCGAATATATGTTATCCCTATCACTTCAACTGCCTCTCAGAGTTCCCCTCTCCCCTTGTGTGTCAAGACTGTCTTGCTCACATCACAAGGTACCATTGTAAAAAGTGAGTATTGAGGTGGATGGAATGCAAAAAATACAGTCAGACCAGGGTGAGTCTGTTGTATGAAAGTGGGGCAGGGAAAATGATTCCAAGGAACACTAGTCGTCAACCCCATCCTTGTGGTCCATTGGTTTGTCTTCAGAAGCATCCTCATCAAAGTTGGATATGAGATCGGGCAGTGGTAGGTTGTTCAAGCTGTTTTGGAGCGTGAGAATGGTGCTAAGGGGTGATAAAAGAGGTGAGAACATGGGGAATGTTCAGAAAACAAGAAGAATGATGTACTCTTTATTATGAGTCAGCACAACAAGGACTGTGGACTGCTTGAATGTCTTCTTTGTTATATCCTTCAACTTCGTAGCAAGGAGTGTTGGATCATGAAGAATCTTGCAGCAGATTTTAATCTGATCGTCAAGTTGTTTGTTAATAAGTGTTAATAAATGGCCACAATCTCCAACAAGTCCAATTGCTACAAGTCAGTCAATTTCTTCATTTGCATGTGCTTCATTAGCCTCTTGACAATGTCATTCTTTGTTAGTGCACTCTTGCTGATGGGCAATAACCTGAGAACAGAATGCCCAGTTGGTGCTGTCTGCATCTTGGATTCACACCTGGGACCTAACATATTGTTGATCTTCATCATTGCAGTGCTTGAGAATGAAGTTCTCTGTGTTGTTTTGTGTTGAATGTGTGTTCAATCTGTAAAGCTGGCAACTGTCAAATGGTAATGGTACCAGATAAAGACATGGAAGGCATCCAGAGCCCCTTTATTAAAATTGTTTGTGGAAGGGATGAAGATCAGAGAGTGCTCATGTTCAGTTAATAACTCAATTGCACCACCAGGTTGGAATTTGCCAGGAAAAATTTGCCAACCTTTTGCTGCACTGCAAAACATAGCTAACAGGATGAGAGAGATTTGTGGAAGGTTGGGAGCCAGTTGAGAGGCAGCTGATATGAGCATTCAGTCCATTAGAAGCTGGCCATCAACTGTGACATCTTCCAAAGGTGTAGTCACATCCAGCACATGTAGGGGGTCCTCTGCAATCTTCTCTCAAAAGCCAGGAAGCTTGAGTGGATATCTGATAGATATGGAAGGTTGATAAGCTGTCCAGAGGTTCTGCAAACAATGTGAAGATATGACCAAGAAATACAGACACTGTAAATAGCCATAGCAACAAGTTCGGTGATGGTTTTAGTACATTTGAGCACCTTGTATAATTTCTCAACATGATTGAGCCCAGGTTTGTGTTTGAATCCCAGACCTGCATGATGAGTTCCTCATACAATGATAAATAGGTTACCAGGGTTGCTGCTGCATAGGAATGAGACTGATATCAGATGTTCAACATGTCTGGAAACTTTTCTTCTTGTGAGATATCATGGAGCTCCATTTTCTTTTCTCACATGAATATATTGTGGATGTCTTGATATCTTTTATCTTCAATTTTGTTATTGAAGAGTGCACTGGCAAGATTGGTCAGTTTGACTCCTCCATGAGAGCTATTTTCGATGGCGTTTTGAACTGCAGCACTGCCAGTGTTCTAACCAAGTTCAATCACAGTGTTGTTTGCTTTGTTAGCCAAAAGAATGGGAGGTTCCAGCTCATTCTCCTCCCATGTAGCAGATATCACAAGAGCACCATACTTGAAAGCATTGAGATTTTTGTGTCTGCAGCACCCTCCAAGAATGTAGAGGTTGATGATTCATTTCTGAGACTCTGCATCAGCAAAATTACATATTTCTTTTGGTCTTTTTGGTCTTTTTGACTATACGTACCAGATCACAAAAGAGGAAACACAAAAAAAAAAGTAAAGACAAGTAGTAAAGTTGTAAAGACAGGTAAAGACAGAAAACTGTAAAAAGTTCAATGATTATCCCTCCATCATCAGTTCATGTACATGATAATCTACGAAATGGTTCACAAAAAAAAGCCTTGAATGATTCTAATGAGTCCATATAGCTGAAGTCCTCAGGAAGACGGCCAAATCCATATTGCAGTAGAAGATGGGCACCACGCAGCACAGTGTCAAGGTGGATGACTTCCAACGTTGGCTTTGTGCCATGCATCTCAGGCCTCACAACCCACATCCCCGTAGATGGATCTGGCTGATCCGACACAGGCATGTACCAGTTGACCAAGGTGCAGGGGAACTCTTGGCATAGTTTAGGATTCTCAAACGAGAAGAAAAGGAGGACTTGAGCAACAAGGAGCTCATGCATAATAAGTTTTTCAGACTCATCTGTAGATCTGGTGTCGCTGCCCCCACCTCCAATAGTGACAAACATAGTGTCAAATCGGCCACGGCCACCATTCCATGATGGGTTAGCCCGGATTTGCTCACGGCACATTCCTTCTGAACCAGATAGATCACTTGGAGCATAGAATGAAGCAATGGTGGAGTGGTATACGGAAATATGGGAGGTAAATTCAGGCAGGATGAGTGGAAAGTCTTCATAGTCCAGATGACGTTGCATGTAGATGAAGTGACAAAGTGCTGTGGGGAAGCCAGGTTGCTTGATATGGGCAGTAAGCTCATGTAATGTTTTGGAATACTTCTGAGCTATGAATGTCAATTCAATGTTGATGGAACTACGAGAAAAATAGTCTGATGTACCTGGGGTTGCAGCCAGCATAACCTGGGAAAGCGACCTAGGTCCTGCTATGGGACCACATTCATCATCTGAACTCTGATCTAGCTGATCAACATTGTCTTCTCTGATTTCAATCACCCCATACGGGCCTATAGCGGGTAGAATACTGCATGTGATGGAGGCACAATAGGTTGATATGAGCCCAGTGAGCATCCCGCGATTGACAAAGACATGTTGAAGGGATGAAAGCTTGTCCAGTCATGATATTGTTTTGACCATCTGTGGGAGGGTGTTGTGTCGACTTGAATGCCACCATGGCTTCTTGACAGCGACAATGTGCTTTGATTCTGTAATTGAGGAACAGTGGCCATTAGGCAAACTGAACAACTCGATTTTTGAAGCATAATGAACAAGCGAGTGTTGGCGTGGAAGAGATATTGATGAGTGTATGCCTGCATCGATGAAAACAGTCTGGGTTTTGTGAAAGTGGGCAACATGGTACTTGAGTTCCTCCAGATTTGATGATGAGATTGCATTATGATGAGCAATGTAGCAGCATTCCATGAATGCTGAAACACATTTGACCATCTTGCTGGGAACGAGGCCAGCAATAGCTGAGATATACACCTAGCGTTGTCATGAACCATGTTTGTAGACATGGTTATTTGGAATATTTTCCATTGTACTCCATCAAGCAATACCTTCACCTCTTTCAAAAATCCCCTATCACTCCTAACCCCCTGTTTTATCTCCTAAACCTTTGATTTCCAAATCCCTCTTATTTCTTACTAATACCCTTATCCTCTCCATTCTTCAGAAAAACTTCCTGCATTCTAAGAAAATTTCCTTGTTGAAAAACACAATTGGTTTCAGCTTATAAATTTCCTAGCCATACCATACCTTGTTGTTTCAGCTTATAAATTTCTCAGTCATGCCATACTATACTGTTTCAGCTTACAAATTCTCCATTTCTCCCCAATTCTTGTTGTTTCAAACATCCTTTCTCCATTCCAACTGTAAAAAATTGGAATGTAAAATAGTTTTCTTCCTTTTTTTTCATGTTTCAGATGGAAAAACTTCACATTCTACTATATCAAATTGTTCTAGCTATTGTTTTTACATAGCCACAGGCCAACAGTATATAAACCCCCTTGTAGTATGTAGAAAAGACAGTCTTTTATCCCCCAAAAGATTCACTCTAAGTCTTCATCTTTCCTAGTCAAGTCTGGGAACTGATCTAGCTGTACCTAGAGGACCTAAAGGATAGGTCTGATCTAGTGCTGCCTAGAGGTTCTCATAGCAAGACAGGTATAAGGTAAGTCAAAATTACTCAAGTTAAAGAAAAAAAAATAGTTTCAAAGTTATACATTTGTCTTTGATATTTACTTAACCAAGTACTTATCATCTCTTCTATCATTCTAAAAACACCGAAATCACAATTCAACCTTTAAAAATTCCACTCCTATATCTTTTTCTTACACCCCTTTTAAATTCATAAATCCATACATATATCCTTTCTCACACTCTATTTGTACAGTACATTGCTGTTGCTGCAAGAAATCTTGTACTTCTCCTGCGCACCCGCACATTACTCTAAATACCTATTAAAAACTCTCTCTTTCACTGACATTCAGACCAAAACACACTCATACTCGCACATATTCGTACTCGTGCCTACATACCGAATACACAAACCCTTATACAACAAATAGTTGCACATGCATACACACACATAACACGACATTTCTCATGGTTCTGCGACAACCCCTATTTTTCGGTACCAACTGAAACTAGTGTCTGAACAACTGGGCCCACACTTGATCTTCTATCAAAGACCCAGTGACCCCAGACATCCCTTTAACAAAGAGGGTGTGACAGCGTACACTTAAGATTCTGATCAAATAGCACAAAGGCGATGCAAACCTTCATCAATGCCTTTGAGTCATCCCCCATCCACTGTGAGAAGTCTCGTCCATCAGGAAAATGTCGCAGCCCAGGGTATGCTGGAACTGCTGATACCCTGCCAAGGATTTGGAACTTTGAGTTTCTCATTCTACACCCTGACCACATTGACCTCACCTTCGATCTATCTCCTAAATATACTCCAGCGCTACTGCTTCACCATGTTCATGCATGAGGTATTCTTCCACCCAGGTGACTAGATGGTCCTTGAAGGTTCCTTTGATTAACTGATGGAGGAGATTGGGTGTGAGGAGTTTGTGGATGTCTGCCCGTGGAAAGTGTTGTGTGAATGGCTAATAGCAAATGGTGAGTACGGTGGTGTCAAAATAGTGTATGTGAAGATTGTAGCCTACAACAACATCAACCTGCACCCCGAAACTATCCCAAATGATGCCAGGATCAAAATTTTTGACAAGGAAATTGGTTGTCTCATGATCACAGAGTCCTGCAGTTGGATTGTCTAGATTATCTGGAGTCGAGTCACAGCTAAGTAGGTTTAGTCAGCCAAATCAAGACACAGGAAGATTACAACATACCTAGTGCACCAGTTCTGTACTACACCTGCAAGCCAAACCTGTTCTGGATAATCTGCAATGTAGGGCCCAAGAGAGAAGATTCCTCGACGGAAGTATCCATCTGGGCACTGCATGGGTATGGGCTCTGTCATTGCCAGCTTCAATGACGAAAAGATATGAGTAAGGCAAGCATGGTACAGTTGGCATGAAAACCTCTGGAACTCAACACGTTTCTGATGCTTCTTGCTAGCTAATGACGTGCATGTGAGTGAGTCAAACAGTGATAAGGATGAAAGCATACTTTTAGGTATGGGAAGGAGTGCGACAGATTCCATTCCATGTGCATGTGAACATCGCATTGAGTTGTGGATATTCCTAGGTCCAATATACACTGGGTGATATTCTTGATGGCTGGTTGTGACTGAGACTGTGGTTTTATCGCTACCAACAATTATCAGGACAAGCATAGCACCCTGCGTGGCTGGGTTATCTGTGATGATGTCGCTCTGATTTCATGTTATAAGCATAATAGTGATGCGCAACAAGAACATTGAAACTTGACTCACAGCTTCAGCCCAAGCCCAATAACCAGACATGAGGTTTGACCAGACACAGTTGCCATGAGCATTGAATTACATGTATGGTGTGTAATCGAAGTGGTCTCGAAGTTCCAGAAGTGCAATTTGATTGAGTAGAATACTGTGCGGATCTCGAAAGCAAAGTTCATAAGTCTCTTGCATCCACTTCGGAGGGGTACCCTTGGGAAAAGCGCCCATATAGTGAAATTGAACAGTCTTCCATGGTGATGGGCCCTCCTTAATAGCATCAATTGTATCGTACATTTGCTTGGTTGACTGCCATGGCACGAGATTGGGATCTCCACCAGCCTCAATGACTGTGGTGAGCCACAAATCAAGCGCTTGGTTAATTTGTGACTCAGAACTCTGTAACGAAGTGAAGTGGTAGTCAGCAAATTCAAAGACCAGGCGGTTCGGGAATGGGTTCCAAGGATTACAGGGGGTGGCATCAGCTGGTTGCCGTGGTGGAGGTGGAACACCAGGAGGAAGTACTATTCCTTGTTCTGAACAGGGAACTCCTAATGAATGAAGTCAGCAGTAAACACAGTTTGACGGCCTCATGAGCTCACCATTCAGATTGGGGTGCAAAAAGGTTTGGAACAGATCTTCGCCATCTGACAAGTGAGTTTTAAGAACCGATCTTTCATGGTGCATCTGCTGAACATGTTGACTTAGCCCTCAAAGTGTTGGCAAAGACTTGTTACAGAAGCCACATGGATGTGACATGACCTCTCAATGGAAATGGCTAAGTTGAGAACACGGAGAAGGAGAAGACGTGGCTTGAAGTCCAACATAAACATACAAATAAGAAACAGAGAGGCAGGGTAGCAATATGGCAGGGACTTGGCAGCAATATACTGTAATATAACACTAAATTGTAAGTTCAAGTTCCAGATATACGGAGTGCGCATCACCACATATATAAGGCCTGAATGTTGGTGAGCAATGCTTCGCCCAGACCAAGTATTCCACAAACCCACAAACACTGCCAGTCACTGTGTGCTCCACCTGGCACAATGTGGACAACACGATCTAGCAAGGCAAGACTTGAAGATACAGCAGCCAAGCCATCGTATCCTGGAATCAATGAGGCTGGCATCACTGGCGAAGAGAAGGCACCAAAACCCAAGAGGAAGACTCCTTCGAAAATCAGCACTAGTATTGGTGAAGATGGTATTGAAGGTACTGTTAAACCTCAGCCAAAGCGCTGTAAGGTGTCTGCCCTCCTTGCTGAACCTGTGACTGGTTCCTGAAAGCACACCACTGAGCACTCAGGCTTAGTTGGACGTCACAAGCACTGTACTCCAGAGGAGGTTGCAGCTGAGAAAGCAGTGAAGGAAGCCCACACAGTGGCTGCTGCTGAGGCGAAAGAAAATGTGGTTTGCCAGTTGGCAAGCATGGCCATGCAAAAGGCAGACAGCGAAGTTGTGAGGCAGAGGGGTATCACACACCATCTACCACCACCGGAGCTTGCAGCTGTTGACGATGATGCAGAGGTCTTCAACTGGTCAGCAGTCAATAATTATGTTGAATCTGACACAGAGATGGACAACAATCAAGATGCTGTGGAAGATGCTGTGGTTCCCACTACGCCAAAGTCAAAGGTAAGTGTCCAACTTCATGGATACAGATGGATCATTCATACATACACTTCAGACAGGTAGCAAAGCAAAGCGAGCCTTGCTAGCTGACATAGCAGCACATAAAGCAGAACTTTGTGCAACCAAGAAGAGTAGCACTGTCAAGCAGCGGTAGGTGCAAACTTGGAATGGTGACCTAGCATCTAAAATCCTTTCAGCATCTTACTGTTGGCATCTGGGCTAAAGCCTGGGAAGAAACTTCCTACCATTGCTGCCCAATCATCTACCTGCCATGAAGAAGTGGGTGGACTAACTGACGATCACGCTCTATCTGCAAGACCGGCATTTGGAAAGGACAAAGACTTCGGCGTCCAAAATGTGAGCACACATATACTTGATGCAGGCAGTTTGAAATACTAATAGGACTACTCTTCCACCAAAGGTTGTCAAAATGGTTGCTTCTGTAGATGGCAGTGACCTGGAGGATCATGATATGATTGCGCAACCAGTGCTGAAAAGAGGGAAACACACCTCTAAGGTATGTTTCTTTCCACAAGTGGAGTTGATGGTCTCTTCATTCTTCACAGCCACGACACCCAGAACATATAGCTACCTCAGATTTGGATTCAGACACACCAATTTGTAGCAATGCAGCAAACTGAAAGCTCAAACCTGCTATCGTTCTGAAGCAGACAAAGCACATGAACAATCCGAAATCCAAGTCTTGCAATTGGTCATCTGCTCTTGCTTCTCAAATTGCATCTGCCACAAGCTTTAAGGCCTTGCCCCCCTCCTTCAGCAATTCTTTAGCCATCAAGAGATTCCATGCTATCTGCTATTCCAAATGGATGGTATCTGATGATCCATTCAACGATTTCTCACTTGAGTTGCCTTTTTGCTCTCGGTCATTCAGGAAGCATTGGGGAGAGCCTTCCCAGACGGCCAATACAAACTGTGCAGAAATGATGTCTTCCACCGAATGGTAAGTTATGCTTTACACAAGGCAAAGACTTTCTCAACATTTGAATATAGATCTATGATAACATCAATACTCACCGGTCTAATCTTGCTCGCAATGCACTGAATCTGCTCAAACACTTTCTATCTAATATGACCAAGTCTGATATCTGTGAATGGGTGGCATGGACACTTGCAACCAGACTGGGTGAAGTGGTATACACACAACCTTGTCCACCTGGGTATAGCATCATAAAGAACACAACAAATTTCCAGGTGAGTCCTAAACTTGACATGCAGGTGCCATTTAGGCTGTGCTAATATCTACTAATAGAAGCCAAAAGGATTTCTCTTGACGATGTTTGTTGTTGAGCTTGCCAAACCACACATCAAGTCAGCAAAAGATGCAGACATCAATTTGGGTCCTCTGTGTGGACTCCTTGCCTTGATTTTGGTTGCAGTATGTGGTGCAGTGGCACTTCTTGTTGATTCCTTGCCTGACTCCCTCTCTAGCTTGAGCGTGCTGTACGGTCCTATGGAAGCGGCACATATGTTGCACCCCCAAAGTTTGGTGCCCAATACACTACCTTGGCAACTGAATATCTTTGCAGCCTCAAGCTGTACAAGAAGTGGGATGACTTCTATGAAGCCTGTGATGTCTCGCACGATCGCAACTTGGAATATGACGATGATGTGATCAGCAATACCTCTCAAATGGATATTGGGAGGCATGCTTTACTCTTCAGTAGCAGTCCTGTTAAAGCATAGATTACTGGCTTCGTCTTTACCATTTGTGAACACTTTATTCCATCTTTCCGTCTTTACAGTACTTTATCCAACTTTTAATATCTTTACACACTTTTTCAATGGCTTATAGACCTGGACTTTTCTCAAATCTGACCGTAGCTAAATGACTTCTGACTTTACCACTTTTCTGACTTTATACTGACTTTATAAAGCTAAAAAAGATTCATGTGAAATTACTGATGTGGGAGCTTTTCAAAAGCTGCATGTCCAAGCTTGAGTGTCAACAAACAGAGTGCAATGCCCTTCTTTTTGTCCTCTGTAGTGATCAGTGTCATTAATACCAGGTTCATACAAAGGTGTAAGTAAGTTAATGTGTCTGGATTCATGGGTTATTCTTTGGTGAGCCATTCCATCGCTGCTTTCACCAAATGATTTTGCCTGCTGTATCTCTCTTCCTAGCTGGATGACACTGAATAGGCCCCCTTCCTTCTTTGCATGTCCCACAGTGTGTTGGCTAATGTTTCCAACAACCTGAATGCTGAAGATGTTTCCACATTTCTTTATCACCTCAGCAACCCTGTCCTCAGCACACCCTGCCTGGGTCAGTAGCTGTGCTAGCTGTCAAGCTTCAGGAGTATATATTTCAGACTTCTTTGATGACCAGATGGAAAGATGATGGAGGGTGGATTGAGTTCTGACCAGCAAAGTCTTTCCTCATTGCTGGCACATATTCAAGGCATGCTCTCGCTTTCGCAGGCGAAACATTGTCTCTTGAAGGCGACCCCCACCCCCATCAAGCCAAGATACTTCACATTGCAGCTGCCAAATGGAACATTGAGCCTTGATAAAATCCAATTTATACTTAATAGACTTGTTCTGCAAGCTTTGGATCTGCGCAAGATGGACCTGTCACATGTGATAGTTTCTCAGTTGCAAGTCTCTGGACACACTTCTTGATTGGTTGGACATGGTTCTGAAGATCTAGCAATGTTTTCCTTAGAGTGAGTACTTTGATGCCCAGTGTTTCCTTCATTGTGATCAATTCTTGGAAATCAGTGTGCCCTAGAAATACCTGGTCTCAAAGCCCAGCTATTACATTCTCTTGATTGTGCAAGTCTGTGTCTAGCACAGAAATCTGCTGAGCCTTGTCTGCAAGCTTGTTCTCAAGCTTTGATACTGTTGCTTGCAGATCAAGGAGAAGGCCGTTTTTTCGTGTTCTGTGTCCTGAAGCCCTTCTGTTTACTTCCTGGTTTGCACTCTATCAATGGCACTCTTTGGTTGGTGGAAGTTTATGCCTTCTATCATTCCATGTGGCCAAGGCTTCACACTGGTGCTTTGTCCTTGAGCCCATTCCTATTGTTTAGCACCCAAAGAGCAGTGGAAATGGATTGTCTCAGCAAAAGTAAGTATTCTCAATACTCTATCATGTAACATACCTTGGCAGCAGTATTGAAGTTGAAGGTGTGATGGTAAAGGAAAAGTTGTAAGTTGCAGATCAGCGCTCTGGGCAGTAGTGCATATATGTACCCACCTTCTTTCAGAGATACCACAACAAGTCAATCAAATTTCACTTTCTCACAGATCAGACACTTAGAATGTATTGGGCACTTTCTTGTCTACTTAAAAGAATATTTCTATGATTTTTACTTGCAAATCTGAGCTGCTGTGGTACTGCACATACAGTGTTGTGCCTTGGAACCAGTTGAGAAAGGGGAACAAGCAGGACCAAACATCACAGGTTTTGAACTGGCATTGCTCATCCTCAGGATATTGGACATCATGAAATTCATAGACTCACACTGTTCCAATGTAGTGATTGACATTAAGGGAAATTGTTTCCCACCACACCAGCAAGGTCTAACACCTTGGAATTGTCTGGATTTGGGACAAAGCAGCAGGTTTCCTTATTTGGCATAGCACACAGCCCAACCACTGCTGAAGTGGCTGAAGTTGACCTAATGAGTAACTTGGTTGTATTTTGACAATGAACTATTTACAACAGGTGTAGGCTGTCATTGTGTCATTGCCCAGTAGCCAACAGTGAATGTACACTGTTACCAAATGTGGGAGTTTGTGTAACATGGGGAGCTGGAGGGCCACAATGCTGAAGGGTACCACTCTGACAGCTAATAATTTCAGTTCCTTAAGACCTTCTCCATGAGTGTTTGAAAATGTCACCATTTCAGATCAGGCTTGTGTAAGGGATCTGATTTCTTACTGTGTTTGCCCCTGTCCCCTGACTCCTAGATATGGTCAGGTGATCTTCGAGCTTCCTTATAATACGGAAGCTGAATATATACTTACTTACACTCTCTTCCTCCTGTACTCTCACTTCCAACATAATCCTCACTGTTTGACTCTTTCATAGTGTTCTCCTCTGAGTGTTGTGTCTGACAATGGACATGTTCCACTTTTTTTTTGAAATCAGTCAAACACTCACACTTCATTAACAGTGTCTATATATGCGATGTTCTCACCAACCAACCTCCCTTCCCTCCTTCCCTGCCATATTTCCACCCTGCCTCCCAGACCCCAGCCACCAGCCTCTTCATCTAGGACAACTGGGAATAGTGTTTACCACACCCACTCCAACTTGCCTCCCAGTAGATCTAGAACCTGTTCAACCCCAGTTCCCAGTACCAGGTCCACAAAACACCCTTGCCTTTTGTTGAACACCATAGACAATGTTGTCTTACCATCTGGAGTTTGTCTCATCACTCTTTCTTCTGTTCCTTCACCAGCCCCATACCCTACTACCCCAGAACCCAATGTTGATGCACATACACCTATGTTTCTCCTCAGATTCGACCTTCTGCTGTTTGTTCCCCCATTCCAAGATCATCTTACCATGGGTGTGAAGGCCACCATTGAACAATTTGCGCCCAACCATCCACCCACAATGAGCGAGGGTGACATCAATCCTGCACTATTATGGCAATGGTTTGCAAAATTCAAAAGTTTCCTTTGTTGTAAGGGTACCACAGAATGTGACATGGTAAAGATGGTTATCTATGGAATGTTAGGCATCCACACTATCTGCTAGCTTGCTGCAAAAGGCCCAATCCTCACTAAAATAGACTAGAATACTTACAAGCTTCAGATGCACTCCCTGTTCCTTCCTGCAAACTGGAAACACACAACCCATATGGAGATCCTTAGAATGTGCCAGCTGTCTTCCAAGCCTTTCATGGATTTCACCTTCAATCTGATGGGGGAAAAAAACTTACTTGCTGGGACTGATTCATTCATAAATGATGAGGATACTGCTCCCACTACCAGAACCCCCTTCTGACACTCAAGTGCTCCTCCAGCCACACTGCAATCTGATGACACACCCATGCTGAAGTTCACTAGTAAAGAATGACAACTTCTGTCAGATAACAGCAGCTGCTACAAGTGTAGGCATTTCTGGGCTAACCACATAGGTGCTCACTGCATGCCCCCTCCCCCCTCAACAGCACTAAATACTGCACCCTGACTGCTTCCAATGTTCTCACTTGCCCTGCTGGTTTCAGCACCAGAGGTAATCTTTCCAGAACTGTCATTGCCATTATCATCAACAACTGAGCCACCTCCAGCCTAAATGACATTGATTCCAACAGCACAGGTCTGAGGCAGTTAACAACTTCAATGTTGCTGCAATACTTCCTCACATTGCAAGTTATGTGGTCAACACTGCAATGCCTGACTTTTCTGATGACAAGTACACCCCCTTTGCTTGTTCCAATCTCTTTTGGTCTTGCTTCCTATCTTCCCCTTCATCCCATACCTCCTCTACCCCACTTGTGCTCCCTGTTAAAGGCCTTATTGATGACAGTTCATCAATAGTTCTTATTAAACAGTCCCTCATTGAACAACTGGGGCTGAAGACATTTACCATATCTTCACCTTTCACTTGCAGTTCTGCTTTCTTAGGTGCCTCTCAAAATCATTTGCTCAAGTCATACATAAAGATTCAGCTGTGTTCTCTCAATGGTGTCTTCTATTCTGCCCCCTTACACACTTTTGTTGCCTCCTCTCTTGTTATGGACATCATTCTTGGCCTTCCTTTCTTACAATGAAATTGACTCATTCTCAACCATGGGTTAAACACTTGTACTGCAAACTTAGACAATGCAAGATGTTATGATCTCTGCCATCCCAGCTTGATCATCTTGCCTAAGCCTGCCCACACTTGGAAGTCAATGCACACAAAAGCCAGTGAAGTCCAGGCTGCATGTTGGAGACAACATTCTGGTGTTCACAATGTTCTCCTAGGTTCAGAGTTAGCTTTAAAGTTGGAAAAGAGGTTACTACATCACACAGTGTGTGGTGCTTGTGGAAGCAAGCTTGAGAACATTGTCACTGCCATGAGGTCACACATTGAGGACCTGAACACTGAGATTGTAAGGGCAGCCTCAAGATGGCCAACAGTGCAAGTCTAGCAGAGGGAGAATCCAAAGAGAACAAGATAAGGATTCTCTGTGCTAGGAGGCAAAGTATGTACTGTAGAAGCATGGGAGAAAGGTGGGATAACTGTATAGTACACCAGCCACAAGTCCATAGAATATCACAAGGTATGAGCAGGCACATGTGATAGCAAGGTAGAGGAACTATGCAAGAGTCGTGCCAGTGACCCGGGGAAGTGGGAATGGGGAGTAAGGAGGTGGGGGAAGAAGGTATAGGTCACCCGGACATGCCCTGAAGTGTATATGTACGTCTGAAGCATGTCCAGGTTTCCTAAGTGCAGCCAAACGTATCTGGACCATGGGAGATGTGTCGGATGCATTGGATGTGCCCCAGATGCATTGGATGTGCCCCGGACACATCATATGAGGTTCGGATGGGTGGTAGGATGGAAAGGGAAGAAAGGAAAGTAAATAAGAGTTCATGGGATGAAAAAGAAAGAGAAGGAACGAAGAAGGAGGAAGGGAGACAGGGGAAAAGGAAAATAGGAGTGTCCCCTTACAATTACCTGGGCAATTGTTAGTGCAATAAGTTGCTCTCCAAGGGCATAGGCTTGGCTGGCATTAGCTGCCACAGTGGGCTTCTTTATGTGGGCAAGCATCTGGTGATATTGCACATGCCCAAGGTATGTGAGACACTGTTCCAGTTGGCTCACAATGCTCTAGGATATTTCAATGGAAGCAAGTCATACCTGGCACTTTGCGACTTGTTTTACTGGCCCAATATGAAAAAGGACCTTGAGGAGGTGTACATTCCAGGGTGTGTGCCCTGCCAGAGGAACAAGTCACCCACCTCAAAATTAGTCAGCTCCTTGGCATTTGCTGCCTGTCCCCAATGTAAGGTTCTTTTGTGTGACCCTTGATTTCATAGAACCTCTGCCTGAGAATAATAGTTTTGATTATCTCCTAACAATTACAGATCACCTTGGTGCCAATGTTAGACTGGTTCCTTGCAAGAAGGATATTTCAGCTGAGCACTGCACAGCTCTATTCTTCAACTCCTGGTATTGCAAGAACTGGCATCCTGTCAAGTTAATATCAGACTGTGATAAGCTTTTCATTTCTAAGTTCTGGGCTGCTCTACATGTGCTAACAGGTATTAAGATCAAACTTTCTTCTTCACTTCACCCTCAGACCGATGGTGCATCTGAGCAAACAAACAAGACTGTTATACAAGCACTTTGTTACTTTGTAGACAGGCAACAATGTGGTTGGGTTGCCACTTTACCCCACATACACTTTGGCATCATGAACATAGTTAACTCTTCCACAGGATACTCACCTTTTCAACTATGCCTTGGAATGTTACCTAGGTTGATATTGCCCTTGCTTGCTGCCTCAAAATGTGATGAGACTGGTGCTAGAGAATTGATTGAGAAGATCAAACTTATAGCTGCAGAGGTTAAGGATTCTCTTCTCTGTTCTAAGGTCATGCAATCTATTAATGTGTCTGCTGCTCATAGCTTGGAGACCCCACTTACCATTGGAGACTTGGTGTATCTATCCACTTCAAATCAGCACCACAAATACATGCACACAACACACAGGTGAGGGATGGGTTGTGAAGTTTATGCCCTGCTTCAATGGACCTTATGAGATTGCTCAAGTGAATCCAGCACAATCATTGTACATGCTGAACATGCCTAATGCTGGTGATACATTTTGCACCTTCCATGGCAGTTTGCTACATAAATTCATGCCTAACAATGTGGATTTATTCCCTTCCCAAGAGCTTGAGCATCCTCCTGCTATAATCGGGAATAGTGCTGAAGAGTGGCTCATTGAGTCTATCATTGATGAGAAGAGACCAAAATACCTGGTCCTGTCTTCTTCAGACTCATTGCCCAAAACATGCACTATGTTAGCCACACAAAGCAAGACATGATGTTCAGGCATATCCCCCTTATCAAAAAGTAGACTCTTCCTCCCCCTTTGAACATTCCCAGTGCTTCTGTCCATCCATCCTCATCCAAGGAAGTCCTGTATTCCAAGGATTACAAAAACACACCCCATCATCACAATATTCTGGCTAGCATTTTGGGTAACTCCACTGCTGTGCAGGAGTTCATGACTTGCACCCTACTTGATTGCAGGATGATCCTTGAGCAGGAACTCAAACTCAAACACTTGTGAGTGAATAACCCTCATTTATTGCCTCAGGAACTACTTGCTTCATTTACTCACCACATTTTTTCTATGTATTCCACACAAACAAGTTAACTTATCTGAAAGGGCATATGTGACACTCACCAATACCTTATGCCACTATATTAGATATCCTACCCTACCTTGTTCTTTGCATCTGTTTGGACACTCTCTGTTTCCTGTAAGTACTCTGCATGTATGTTGATACCAGCCAGAGTCACCTTGAATACTATGGTTTATAACTGTTAATCTTCAAGGACCAACTCTTCCCCCTCTCATCTCATTCTTGTTCTGTGTCCCACTACTGTGGTAATTCCCACAAGCATTACAGTAGCCTAGATTAGATTAGATCAATGGACTTGTGCTTCACATCCTGTAATTGCAACCCCTCTTACAACTCCTACATTATTTCACCTTTGCCCTCTTCTGAATTGGATTGCAAGACTCATTCTGGTCTATTCTCCCATATCACATCATTGGGTCCCACCGCACTGTTGCTTTGTTGAATTTTGGGGCTTCTTGGATGGATTGCAGACTCAAATGCCATCGTGTATTGACAATCTTGAATGAATTGAAGCACCATAGTGATGTTGGATGTTGCATTGCCATTTTCAATGCATAGTTGATATTTCTAGCATCAGCATCAACAATGTCCAAATGAGCAAGGAGAATACCTAGTAGTACATATCACAATTCGACTGCTGGGGATAGGAAGTAGTTCTCACAGGCCTTTCATTGCATGGATATTCACAGAGATAGGACTCACCTGTATTCCTGATTTCTTTCATTCAATTCCCATCCATTCAGCTGCAAGTGTGAGCTGTCAATACAAGTCAACAATCTATGTAGAGTTCTGAATCAAGCTTCCAACATGGTGGATGCTGAGGCACCACTACAAATTGGCAATCTAGCAGTAGTTGTGTTATGCATGCACCTCCACATGACCATGACCAACAGGACATGAGTCAGACCACAGTCTGCAGTAGAACTTCATAGAGGGTTTGTACTAATGATGTGAGTCATACTGACTTAGTATTGACTGTGGATCTATTTATATACATAGTAGAATATGGTATATAAGAAGCTTGTATCTGTCTGTATTCCAATAAGTGTTCTACTCCAGAGAACTACCTAAGAGCAAATAGTATCAGCTTTATAACCAGTAAGTAGATGCTAGTCTTTTACTCAGTACACACTTGTCCTCCTTATTAGGGTTGATGGACAGATGCTCACTTAACAAGTTGTCAGGACACCACATCAACACATATTCACCAGCCTCTTCTTGTTCCAGAGTCAATCAATATTGCTGCACTTCCCAACAAAATAAACAATCAAACCCACTTGGCAAGCTTCTGGAACACACTCTTTACAAATGCAGGTGTAAAGAAGTTCTAGTGTCATGTCTGTAAACAGAAGCATGTGAGTGCATAATTGTCTCATCAGGGTGCATCACCTTCAAATGCAAAGAACACAGTGAACAGGAAGAATGCAGAATGTTCATTCATTTTTCTGTTTTTTTAAGTCTCTGTTTAACCTTCATTGTGGCTTAGCCATATGTGGGAGAGGGCACCTGTACATTACATAATTCTGAATTAAGTCCATAACTGCTTTGTTTTTTCCGTTGCTGAACAGTGGCTCAGTGTCTCTGAGAGACATCCAAGTGGAGAACAAAGAGGCCTTTTGAAGATATTCCCTGAGCCAGTCACCCATTGAATCTGTAACCTCTGCCTTGGGATGGGGCCAGTCACACCTTGCCCATGACCGCTAGAGGGCATCACAAAAATGGTCACTGACTCTTCATCTTTCTGCTCCATCCTTTACTGTGCTTCCTAGATTGTATTCTCCCTTGTATTCTCTTTTGTATTACTATCACTGCACTACCGCTCACTTCTCACTGTATACTCCTGCTGGCAAAAACCTTGTTCTCAAGCTAAAATGAGTAATAACCCTGGGGAGATCCCCATTGACCCCATGCTTCTGCTTCCACAAGAAGTGATGCCATACCAGGCTGGAGCGCCAGTGCTCAAAGCAGATTACAAGTGGCAATCGTGAGTACATGCCTTTCTCTCTTCCATTATCACTATTAACATCAAGCAGGAATGGCATCAAACGAAAGGAGCCGCTTCATCTAGCGTGCTCACATCTTGGTGTTATAATTGGCAAGAAGGCAACACTAGAAAGGCTTAGAGGTGCCCTGGTTGGCTACTGGTATGTTCCACATTCACTCATGTTGGATCTGTCCTTCACAATTTCGTTTGTTTAGGTATCCAAAGGACTCCCCAGCTGGTTCACAATCTGGACAGGGGGATTCCTTATCCTCACCCACTTGGTTAATACCCATAGCTGGCATTGTGCTGCAGCACTCCTCAGAACTCATTCTTGCAGCATCAACTCCTGCTGATGGAGATTCAGATGATGACAATGTTCCAAGTGATGACACTGCAACTTGTGCTGAACAACAAGCTATAAATACCACCCAAGATGCATTTCTGAAGGCACAAGGGATGCCAACCACATCTGATGCTCCTGTTGACTTCATTCCCATCTGTTTTGAAGATATTGACATCAAAATAAATGATGTGGGTATTTCAACCCAATTGAATAAAGTTCTTGATGGGTTTGATGCTGGATATGATGATGAAGATGAAGAGTTTGACCTCGATAATGACAGTGAGTGATTCCATGAGATAAACATCAGAAACTAAAGATTCCCTATAGAGAGGTATAAGCAATTCCAGATGAGCATCCAAGTTGCCGCTGCTACACGAACTGAAGCAAATTGACATGCTGGCAGGAAGAAGACTGGCAAGGCAAACTTGAAATGCTGGAATGTAGGTACCGCCAATTCTTCATTCTTACTTACCATCTCACACTTTTTTAGATGTTTGTGGAATGGGGAATCAAGCAATGACTTCTGCAAAATGGAATCGTTGACGAGCATTCTATGCTCTTGTATGGGTTTTACATGGCAAACTGTCCTCAGTGCAATCAGCATGGTGAGGACATTCCAAATACATGTGTCAGAGCAGTATGTAGCACCTTTTTATTATCCCCGCTTCTTACAAATAGCTACCTAGTCTCAGATTAAGAAGAAAGAAATGTTTGTTGCCATCCACCTGTGCAAAGTTCAAGAAGTGAAGGACTCCACTTTGAAGGCTCGGCAGCCTTCTGCAACAGTCTATGTGTATGATATATTTCAGACACTCATGCATGAGGCCCTCTGAAACAAATGTAAGTACACTTGGCCTTTTTTTCTTCAAGTACAATCCTTTTACATATCTGCAGGGGTCTTATCAAAGGAGAGGATGCCCCAGATGTTGTTGCAAATACATTTCTTGACCATGTTACCAATGAAACCTTGGAAAAGATTGGAAAGAGCTTTCTTTCTCATCGCAAGGTTAAATCTGCAATCATGGGACACCTTGTCTGGATATTGATGAACACCACTGGTTGCTGTGGAGATGATGTTTGTGCTCTCAAACTTTGTGAACTACAGTCTTATGAACTTGTCCATCCAACATATAGTGACTCAAAAAACCCTTTCAATGTTGGTCACTTTTGAACAAAATGCTGAATAACTGAGGAACTACTAGAAATGGTAGCTCAGGGTCAGTGTAGCATTTGTAGTCTTCCTTTCTAGCTAGAAGGCAATTTTTGGTTTAAGTCAATCAGATGAGTCTAGAATATTCTATGGAATTTCTAATCAAGTGATACATTGAAAGGGTTTTTTGAGTGTACTATTTAATACTTAGTATTCCCCCCTTTGGCCTTGATAACAGCCTCAATCCTCCTGGGAAGGCTTGATATAAGATTCTGGCATACCCCTACCTCAATCCCCTCCCATTCCTCTGCAGCCCTCTCCCATAATTCATGTACTCCTCTTGGTGGTGTATCCCAGGTGTGGAGTTGGCGTTTGATGTGCTCCCAGAGGTGTTCAATGGGATTAATATCAGGAGACTGGGCAGGCCAATCCATGACTGTAATCCCTTGATCCTCAAACCACTTTTGTGCCAATTTTGAGGTGTGCTTGGGGTTATTATCTTGCTGAAAGATTACATCCCCTGCAGGAATATCACATTCCTCAATGGTGGGAAGGAGACCATCAGCTAAGATGTCCACATATTGCTGGGCATCCATCCTTCCCTCAACCTCAACCATTCTCCCCACCCCATTCCACTCCATCACCCCCCAGACCATAATATTCCCACCACCATGCTTCATAGTACCTTCAACCTTCCGGTTCTGCAAAGGTGCCCCCCTTTGTTTCCACATCCATTTTCTACCATCTGACCAAAATCTGTTGATCTTAGTCTCATCTGACCACAACACCCTCTTGAAGTCCTCCACTGTCCAATTCCTGTACTTCAAAGCCCAAGCAAGACATGCTTTCCAGTGTTTGACAGATAGGAAAGGCTTTTTCTTCTTCACCACAGCCTTCATATTGTTCTTCTTCAGGACTTTGTTCAAGTTGCTGGTGACCTGGACAGCATTCTCAGCTTTTCCAGAGCTGATTTGGCTGATAATTGCCCTCTCATCAGCCATAGTGAGCTTCTTAGAACATCCACCCACTAGGTTTCCCTTGTCAGGAATAACCTGGCAAACTATCCTAGAGACAGTAGCTGCACTACAGCCCAACTTGAGAGCAATCTTGGCCTGAGAATGACTGGTATTGAGAAGGGCAGAAGCAATATTGGTGCGAAGGGAGTTGGAAATGGACTTCATTGTTGTAGGGAAGATGAACAACAGATAGAGCTTATATATAGTGTGGATTGTGCCTGGATTAGTAAGACATGACATTATATGTGTCATACTGATGATGATGAGACTTTGTAATGAGTAATAGCCAGAAACAAGGGACTCAGGAACCACACTCAAAAAATCCTTTCAATGCATTACTTGATTAGAAATTCCATATAATATTCTAAACTCATCTGATTGATCTGAACCAAGAATTAACTTCTAGCTAAGAAGGAATACTACAAATGCTACACTGACCCTGAGCTACCATTTCTAGTAGTTCCTCAGTTATTTAGCATTTTGTACAAAAGTGACCAACATTGAAAGGGTTTTTTGAGTCACTGTATCACACCCCAATTTTTGCAATCCTTGGTGTATAATCTCAGCACAAAGCTCATCAAAGGAAGATGTCAACAGTTAGTATTGACCTCTGGTATTCTATGATGAAGCATGCTCAACTTTGGATTTGATAGACTGTTAATCTGGTTTATACCATATTTGTCGCACACCATAATCCAGAAATGTGCCCTCTCGACACTCTCACATTTTTCCTTCATTATCTTTTTGATGTCGTGAACATCACTTCTAAGTACAGCATTGATTATATCTGGAATAAAAGCTGGTGCAATGTAGATGTTTCATGCCTCATCACAGCATCTGACATTCATTAGCTTTATCTCATGCATGGAATATCAGCAGAGGTGGCATATAATGACACAAGTTTGATTAACCTTTTCAGACAGGCATACAAGAAGGTTGGTGTCCATTCATGCCTGAAGCAGCATCTTGCACAGCACATGTTGGGCTACAAACAGGAGCAGATGGGGTAAGCCAGTCATATGAGCATGGATATAATTGCTAAACCACATCTACAGGGTTGACAAGAATGAAACCTCGAAGCTTGGTTGGTTGAGAGACACATACAGTAATGTATATGCTTCTGCATTTCCTAAACAAGTATGTTCCTATCTGTTGCAAGACTGGTCTTCTACTAATCCATGATGTAGGCAATCCTCAGAGCCCATGGCTACAAAGCTCATGAAGAGTACTGCCCCCTCTGGCAAGAAGTCCCTGTTTCCAACACCTTCATATCTGTCTTCTGCCCCACTGCCGAGTTGCATTTGGCGCAGGTACAGGGGAAGGCCAATTTACTTGATGCTACCATGTTTGGGAAATGGTCATCAAGCTGCGGCCTATATTTTTTCAAGTACGTATGTACAGCATGTTGCCTGCCACATTTGGAATCTCACTATCAATGCTATAGTATGCTGTGGCCATGTATCAGATATATCCAGAATCACCGCTTGTAATGGGTGGGTTTAGCTACTGGCTTAGTACTTACATAAGCATCACTCCTAGCCTTACTACCATCACTACGCCTGTGTTTTATCCATTATAGATTGGATCTAATGCACTTGTGACCATCTGAGAGGCTTTGGGGAGTTCAACTGTTACACCACTCTTTCGCTTGCCCATGCTCTCAAGGCCAGACATCCAGACATGGATGAAAACTGATTTTGCCAATGCATATACTTTTCTAACTGCCATGCTGAGCAACAATGTGGACTTGGCCTGTATCTTGGACCAAAATACAAGGCTAGTGTTCGAGGAGCTACAGTCTGTCAACTCACAGCAGTCAAGGCTGATCCAAGAGCAGTTGCAACAGATTGCAGCCCTGATGTCCAAGGTTGACTGCTGTATGTCTTAGTGGTCACCATCAAAAGCTTTCATCACAGATGCTTCTGGTAATCCTGTATCATGCTGGCTTGACTTCTATACTGAGGTTACAAATACAAATATGTCAACATCTTCTTCCTTCACTGCTAATCTTGCTCCCTCTGCTGAAATTGACCCAGTACTTCAGCGTCAGGAAGATGCTGGTGTATATTATGCCAATGACACATCTTCGCATGTGTTTGCATTGCCATCACTGACCTCAAGTTCAGTATCGCGGCCTCAAACACAGATCAATCTTGTTCTACCCCCTCCCATTGCCTTCTGCAAGCCAGGAAGTACTCTCGCTATGCCCTCCTTCCTTGGCTGTGAATCAGCAGAGTGGCCAGCAGTTATTAAAGCTGTGCAGCAGCTGCAGACACTCTGGAAAGCATGGAGACCATTGAAATCCCCCGATCAGATGTCTGTCAATGACATTTGGAATATGTATACGTTTGGTGAAAAGGTCTTTGATCATGCTGGTCAGCAAACTGGAGTTAAGCCTCCATTGCGGCTTGTCAAGAAGCATTTTAGATCCTTGTGGCGAAGACTACCTGCTGTATGTCACTCCTTTCTCATTAGTTGACTTTCTAATGATTTGGTACAGCATCATAAAGCATGGCAATGTTTTCAGGAGATCCCTGAATGGATTGAATGCAGCAACCTCTTGCCAAGTACAGCCATTGAGCATCTAGAAGTAAAGCAACAGATTCCAGGAAAGAGGATCAAACTTGGGACTAATGCTCTAGCCATTATGCTCAAGGCCGAGCATAGCTCCCTCCATGCCATTGACACTGGAACCTGCCTCCAACATAGATCAAACCGCCACTGCCATTCCCTCATCTCCAATGCTTCAATCTGCTACCAATCACGTTCAGGATGCTGGATTATTCAAATGAAGTGTACAAGGAACAACAATGTCACATCCATCAAAGAAAGCAAGAAGGTCTTTGTAGTTCATTTGATAGTTTTGTCGATTTGTAGTATTATGTCTAAATATAGAAGGTAGTGTTAGCCCACTAATCTTGAAAAGGGGTCTAAGCAGCACTGCTCTGTCTTTTGCTCATCATGAGTATTGCAAGAAACACAATGGTATGTCTGTGCACTCATCTGTCCTTGCATCTGGCATCTTTGTGTTAAATTTAGCTTTAGACAATTACACCCCAATTCCTCTCACTGCTCGCCTTGAGCTTGGCTCAGGGGCATAACCACTCATACAAAATTGGTATTGATGTTATGTACGTATAAATGATAATTTCTGCTATAGACAATATTAAAGTACTTGGTCTCACAGTGCCTGGCTTAATGTCAGAGTCTGATCCTCACCCCCTTAGGGGTCCCCCCTACACCCCTTTCAGATACTCGGACCTTCGGAATCCCTTGGGCTCCACCCTCGAGGCTTATGCATGGTGCGCAGTACTAGGATTACTTTGTTACATGTTTCATGTACATGTGTACTTACATACTAGCCTCACTACATACATGTGTTAGTTAGTATTTATAGTAGCACTAGTACACATGTATTCTTCACTTTGAATCTTAGTTCCCTTTCGCCACTTGATTACTCTTGTCTTCACTGTGGGCTCCTCTGTGGAGCCCGCCTCTCACCTTGCTCTCTCTGAAATCGGGACACTGCAGGGCTAGGAGGGCGCAGCATCAAAGCTGAAGCCGAGTCCCATACGCTCCTCTCGTCTGCACATCCGTGCTCCCGCGCTCTCCGCGCATTCCCGCACCCCCTAAACAGACAAGCCAGGAGGCCCCTCAATATGGTTCTTAACACTTAACCATGTTCGCACAATGGATACTACTTGCATTGACTTCCATGCATCCATGCAGTGTATGGAGGAAGGCTACCAATTACAATGTTCATTCCATATGCTGTCATACTTCAAATTCCAATTTGAAGTAAGTGATATGAATATTGGTGTTTTGTAGCCATTTCATATGCTACTACAAAACCAAGACATATATTGGCAAGTTGAATCAAATCAAATAGACCTCTCATTATGATACAGACATTATTTCTTTCTTTTCCCTATTCCCCTATCGACTCCTAGGACCCCTAATTATTATTCTAACATTCTGCTCAAGTTAAACAACTTCATATAATCTATGATGTCATAGGAATTTGAAGAATAAGCTAGGATGTATAGATTAGACTCCAATAGGCAGTGAGTCATCATTCATTAGGCTTAGCTATTACAAATCAAAGATCAACTTCTGCCAAAAGCATGAGTCAGACAGAGTCATTAGCACAGCTTACTAAGTTTGGCTTGGCTAATACACATTAAAGATCTACTCTGCCAAAAGCATGAGTCATATAGCAATATGAGTCATAAAGAGTCATTTAGCATAGCCTTGAGATGTTTGGCACTGCACAGCCTTCCTTCCTTGTAGTCTATATAAACCCCCAAATTGTAGTAGATAGGAATTGAAAAATACACTTGAATTCTCCATTCAATTCCCTCTCCCTCCTTCATTTTTCATCCTCTTCCCTCCATTCTTTTTGCAGTACCTACTTCTTATTGAGTAGAATATTCCTGTTAGGTTACATAGTAAAGAATAGACTTGATTAGTTGATAATTGAGTACTTTTGACCTGTGAAACCCTTACTAGAGAAATAAGATTAAGTGTCTTGTGTACACCTAATTCTTTATACTTTAGTGATTGCTCCTCAGTTATATTGATTTCGTATAGACCATTGCTGGCTAGGCATTAGACTATAGAATGATTCTATAGGTGTTTAGTAAATATTGGAAGTGATTAAGCAGAAATGTCTGACCTAGAGCTTCATTCGGTTGGATTGTCATATTGCAGTTTTGTATTATTGGAGCTATTGCTAGTATACTCAGTCAGGATTATCCTTTGTCTTAGTATTACTTGTTCCAGTCAGTTTTACTATTTGTTTGTGTCTACCTACATATTATTCACTTGTTGAGTAGTCTGTATTGTCGTGTTGTGAAGTTTATCTTAAATTTCTTACTTTACCTCCAATCTTTTCCCCCTTTTTGCTCTTATTTCCCCTATCTGTACTACTTTGTAGTATAATCCCCCCAAAAGCCATCATTATCTATAACACACCTCTAGCCTGCAACAACTTGGGTGACTGTTCAATCTATCTAGACTGATCCAACTACATCCAAAGCATTTAGTGAAAACCCCACTGAGTGTGACAACACTGTGTGAATTTCTGCAAGCACCCATAGCTTTGACATTTATCTTCCCACCAGTCCTTCAGTGGTTGGCTTGATGTCAACAACACTGCAAATAAAGTTAAAGGAATTGATATTGGCCTTTGGCTTTCAATACCACGAAGTACACAATCCCCCCTGTTCTGAATTTCTATTCATCTTGTTGCCAGGCAACCAATATCATCCCCAAGTTGATGGTCATGATTAGAGAAGGTTCCATTGATGCAATCCTATCCAATGAACCACCACTAGTGTCTTGTGAAGCAACATGCACTATTATCAATTGCTCTTCAATATGAACAATGTGTAGCCTGGCTACCATGTATCCAGCATTCTGAATTTATCAACAACAAGCTTCCCTCATGTCAGTCAGTGCCACAGACCAACCTCATACCATCCTCATCAACCATTTCTGCCATGAAAACTTTGGGTGGACAGACAACATCATGCTCCAGTCCCTTTACAAGTATGTATGACCTGGGGTTGTTACTTATATGTTCTACAATGTAAGTTCCCCAATGTTCAGGAGTCAGATAGAAATACTCAATCCCACAGCCTTTGAGCTCATCTTACTCTGCTCATGATCAGCTGCTAGTCTCTTCCTATGGATGGTGCAGAATCCTCCACATTGGCAATGCTCCTGCTGTAATGATGGCAACACAGCAAACACTTCCAATGCTCGCTGTAACCATATCAGTGGAAGAGTTGGCAGCACCGCATAATCTCAGGGTCCACAGTGGTTCTCGATTCCACACTCTCACACTCTCACTGACTGAGGCAACTCTCAACTTTGCACTTCCTTCAATATCCATGCATACAGCAATATCTAGTAGTGATGACACTAACAACTTTGACAAGGGACAAGGTGAATTCCTGGATTCAGACTCAGATGATGAAATGAATGAGATAGCACAACTGCTTGACTTCGAAAGCAGTGCTGCCATTGACACTCTTCGACCTCATGTTTCTGGAGCAAGTAGCCTATGAAAACAAGGAGATCTGTATTGAAGCATCACTGTACTGCTAGTAAAGTATTATTATTTAAATATGTGATTAAATATGTGCAACACAGGGTAGGGGTTGTGCTACTTCTCAGGGCCCAGTCACTCAAAATGGGAAACTCTCACCATTTTCAAGCTTTGAGGAACAGTGACCTGGAGAAGAAGGAGCTGGCCATAGTGCTGGTGACTGGAGGCATGACAGGAGGTGATCATCTGTCAAATGGATGGACGAAAGCGGCAGTGAACTGATCTGAGTATGGGGTCACTTGGGCATGGGGTCACCACCAGTCTGCCTGAAAACTCTGCATAACTCACAAGGGGGAATCACAACCTCCTATCCAGTTTTAAGTGCCCCAAACTTCCCACACCATCTCTTTCTCACACCTTCCAACACATCTCCCCAGTTCTGGCCCAGACTTATCATGGGCTCAGGAACCTCAGTGCTGATATAAAACTTCCCTGCATCTCTCTGACCTATTTTTTCAGGTGATCAACTCCAAGCCATTACACGAGATTTCTCACAGCATGCTTAGGTGGAAGGGTACTGGTAATGCAACCAGCAGGATAACTTGTTGCAGTCATGCGCCATTTGTAAGCCAGATCTGTGAGAGCAGTTGTTAGTTGTGATTGGATGATGATGTAGTGTTAAAGTTTCAAGCTCGGAAAGAATGTTGATTGGCTAGTGGCGAAGGAAAGATGTTTGGTTTTTTTTGGGAAAAGACTTAAGGTGGAATCGAACTCAAGCTCTCAGCGATGTTGACCAGTGCTGCTGGAGGGGTGCAATGGCAGCTGTGCAGTAGCCCACTATACTACCATGCCCTCTTCATTTGTTTATTTTGCCATGTTGGTGTGCAGATGTTGGCAAGTGTGAAGGTGGGGGGTGTATTGCATATTCCATTAACTGCAAACAGCTCCAGATAGTATCACTGCTGATTATGCAACCAAACTGCCAACAATCATGGGGTCTAGTTAGTTTACTTGTATTTGGCAGTACCTTCATTAGTTTGTAAGCTCTTTTCACATCTTCCATCTCACCATCAATAATGGCAGCCTTCAAATGGCCACCAGATGGTAATCTCAAGAGTCTTTATCATCTGACTCCCATCTCAAATCCTTCCACATTCTGCAACCTTTCAAATGTTCTCCATTTGAAACATGATTTATTCTGTGTTACTGGTAATTACACCCAATTGCAGCTGCTTGTCCAATATTAATAATCCATTAGACACCTATTCAAATGAAACTGTTGGCAAACTCATTTTCTTGAAACATAAATTATGTTGTGCAATATCTAATAAAGAGCCAGAGCCAGAGCCAGAGCCAGAAGAATTGCAAGCCATCCTTCAACAAATGCAGCAAAATTACACCACACTCCTAGCTGCTATCAATGCTACCATTGCCCAAGCAAACACTGCTGCAATAGTTGCACTTGATGCAAGAATAGGCAAAATTGATGTGAGGTTAGGTGGAATCAACAACAAGTTAGACCATCTCATTACCAAGAACTGTCAAAATCATGGGGCCATTGCAAAGGTTGGCTCACTTTATATTCAATAATCCATTGCTCCATTGTCATGAATCATGTTGTACCACATGGTATTCATGTCAGAATTGGATATTATACTCAATCAAACATTCCAGCCCCTTTTCCCCACCTCACTTCTCTCTTTTCCTATTTTACCCCTCCCCCTAAGTCTCAAGCCACTCTATGGCAGCCCCTGCCCCTAATACACTTTCCTCCACCCCTAGAAAGGCCTAGAATCACCCTTCTTCTCAATATGACTTTTGCCACTTCATTGGAGGCTTGGTTGTTTTCTGTAAGTACTTACTGAGTACTTCTTATCTCACATGGTGCAAGGTATGTTTGACCAACATATATTTGCAGTACATACTTGCATAGTGAGTGTGATAAGGGTAAAATGTATAGTCCAAAACTTTATGTTTGAAACATGAGATGATAAATAAAGCACATGTGACTGTAGTCACATGTGGGCACTATTTAGGAGAAAGGGGTAAGGGGTTTACACCTGCCTCCCTTAGATTACATTATGTGATCTATGAAGAAAAGGAATAAGAGGAAATGGATATAATGAGCTCCATATCATCCAATGCAATCTCCCACATTGTCTCCATCATGGTTCCAATCAAAAGCATCAAACAACTTGGGCATAGGCCCACAGTCACTGATGCCTGCCTGCTGATTTTAATCGATGAACCTGTTAGGGCAACACTATACACAATAAGTGTACGCAGGCTCTACAAGGTGGCGAGTAAGTAAAGTTGTAAATGAAGAAGAAAGGGGAACTTGTTGAGAGAGAGAGCAGGGGACTTGAAGACGCTGACTTAGACACTATGTAAGTGGGAATCCCAAGAGAACGAGTTAACGTCTCTGGGTGTGCTATTCATTCTTATATACTACAGTCCTCATGTTTGCTACACGCTGTATCCTACAGGTATTCCATGGAACACTTACCACATCACCATGAGGTGTGATGTCATGGACTGCGCCCATGAGGTTACAGTGAGGTTCTGACTAACATGATTATAAATACAGGGGCCAAGGCATAAGCATGATATCGTAAGTTACTATGTGTCTGTCATGTGATGCGTGGGGAAAGGAAAAGAAAATAGAAAGAAAAGGCAGACCGTAACATCACCCCCTCTCTAGAACTCGTCTACTCCGTTGACGAGTCAACCTCCTCAATAAACACATGGCTGACGTTAATCAAGGCGCCCTTTTCTTGTTGTGGTCTACTCATCACCGCGTCTTGTTCATCTTGGTCCTCCTCCTGGCCGCTTTGGTAGTGGGAGGTTACGTTTTCGTTACCGTTTGGTACCTCCGGTTCGTAGATTTTGGTGTTGGTAACGAATGTCGGCTCAGTATAGAGGTTTTTGGGTCTAAAGCCAATGTGATCGAACACCGCGACTGTGATCCTTCTGGGGGCGGCTGCGTGTTGAGAGTGGAATGCCCGTATTCGCTCCGGTGCGTTTTTTCAGGCTTGTTTCGGACTCCCAGGAGTCGTGTTCTGCAGTGTAGCCTTTCCATCTGACTAAATATTCCAGCCGTCCCCTTCGCAATCAGCTGTCTAGGATTTCCTCGACCTCGTACTCCTTTTCTCCCTGAATTCGCACTGGGGGTGATGGTGGCGTTTGTTGTCCGGGGATAGTAGGGGTATTGGCCTTTTCAGTACGATGAGTCGAGATAGTGGGGTGGATAGATAATTTTTTGGGGAGTTTTAATGTTATTGCATTTTTGTGGGCACCGCAATCACCTCGTACGGCCCAATTTTCTTTTGCTCGAGTTTACACGATGGCCTGGTCATGCTTAAGTTATCGGTAAAGATGAACGCCTTGTCGCCCACTCGGTATTTGGGCATCTCTCCTACTTTCCTATCTGCATACTTTTTCATCTCTTCCCCTGCTTTCACCAATGCGGACTGTGCCTCCTCCAGGTCTGCTTCATTCACTCAGCGAATTTATCAACTGCTTCTACCTTCGACTGCCTCCTCGGTTCTACTCCCATCCTCGGATGTCTGCCATAGTTTAAATAAAACGGACTCTGCCTGGAGCTTGTTTGGCTTTTATTATTTAACGAGAATTTGCAGATGGCTAGCCACTCTGCCCAGTCGTCCTGCCTGTGATTGATGAACATTCTCAGGTAGGTTTCGATTTCTTGGTTTGCTCGTTCGGTTTTGCCCATCGGTTTGCGGGTGAAAGGCAGTCGATAGTCGCGTTTGGATTCCCAATAGTTTATTTAGTTCCTGCATCACCTGTGATGCGAACTGAGGGCCTCGATCTGATATGATGGTGTTTGGTAGTCCGAAGTCCTTCCAGACATGGTCTTGGTATAATTTGGCTAGGCCGAGTGAGAATAGCTCCTCCGTCATTGGTACCAGTCGGACCATTTTAGTGAATCGGTCAACCACTGTTAGGATGGCATCGTATCCTGACGACTTGGGTAATTTGACGATGAAATCTGCGGAAATGTCGGTCCATGGCTCAGTCAGAACGGGGTTAGGTTGGAGTTTTCCTTGCAGTTGGTGCGAGTAGGATTTACTCCTTTGGCATTGATCGCAGCCCTTGACGTACTCCGCAATGAACCGGTTCATTCCTGGCCACCAATAGTTACGCGAGACCAGCTCTATTGTCTTCCACCTTCCTGGGTGTCCTGCTACTGCCGAGTCGTGATGTAGTTTTACGATCTCCCTTCTGACGTCGACATCTTTGGGGACATAGACCTTTCCGTGGTATAATATGAGGTCCTGCTCTTCTGACCACTCCGCCTTCCTTAGTACTTTGGTCAGCGACCTCTTTAGCTCTTCTACTGCTTTCACCATCGATTCATCGTAGTTTTTTTGCTTTTCTGATTTTTGACAGTATTGGCGATTCTTCCCCGTTGATCAAGACATGGCCTTGTTGCATGGCCTTGATTCAAAAGTATTTGGGTTTTAGAAGTACCATCGTGTTGTCGTCCTCCCCCCTGTCTAAGTCCAGTCGTCTCGACAGGATGTCTGCTTTCATATTTGAAGCGCCTGGCTTGTGCCTTAGAATAAAGTTGAACCTTGATAAATATAGGGCCCAGCGCGCCTGATGCCTGTTGAGTTTCTTAGTTGTCATGAAATATTCTAGGTTTTTATGATCTGTCCAAATAGTAAACTGGCAAGTGTTTCCTTCAAGGTAGTGTCGCCATGCCTCTAGGGCTCGAATGATGGCTAGCATTTCTTTGTCGTGAATGTCATAATTTCGTTCTGTTTCTGAGAACCCCTTTGAAAGGAATGCGCAGGGTCTCCACTTTTCATCATCACACAGCATGGAGAGCACTGCTCCCGAAGCTTAGTTTGATGAGTCTGCTTCTATCTTCATTTCCCGGTCCATGTCTGGTAGGACTAGGATCGGCTCTTCCGTTGAATGCCTTCTTCAACCCTTTGAAAGCTTCCTCTCTTCACTTGTCCCATACAAATTCTTCCTCTTTTTTTGTGAGCTCGTGCAGTGGTTTAGCAACGGTGGCAAAATCCTTGATGAATCGTCGGTAGTAATTGCTGAACCCTAGGAACTGCTGTACATGTTTGTATGTTCTTCAGGACAGGCCAGTTTTTTACTGCTTCTATTTTAGCTTCTTCAATCTGCACCTTGCCATCTTTCACCACTACTCCTAGGAATTCCACTTCTTCGACTTCGAAGGAGCATTTTTCTGGCTTTACGTACAGGTCATTGTCCTCCATGATTTTTAGCGCCCTTCATACTACTTCCCTGTGTTTTTCTACATTATTGTCTGTAAATATAAGTAAGTTGTCCAGATATATGACTACTAGTCCTTCGTCGATCAAGTCCTTAAAGAGTTCGTTCATCATGGTTTGGAAAGTGGAAGGGGAATTGCTAAGTCCAAAGTACATGACCATCGGTTCAAACGCTCCCCTTGGTGTCTGGAACGTGGCTTTCCACTGGTCTCCGTCCTTGGTTCTTATGTTATTGTATCCCCATCGAAGGTCCATCTTCGTAAATAATCTAGCTTTGGAGATCCTGTCCACCAATTGCGAGATGAGAGGTAAGGGGTATGCATTTCGAACAGTATATTTGTTTAGGTATCGGTAGTCCTGTACCAATCGCTTCTTGCCATCCTTCTTCTGCACAAAGAATACGGGTGACGTTTGTGGAGATTTTGGATGGTCGGATGTAGCCCTTCTTCAGATTCCCATCAAGGAAGTCGTTCAGTTCCTGTTGTTTGACTGGTGATAAGGGGTAGACTTTCAAGGCTTTTGGTTCAAAGTCTGGGGCTAGTTCAATAGCATGGTCCCATGGCCTCTCAATTGGCATCCTTTCTGAGTCGCATTTTCTGAACACCTTCATAAATTTGTGATAGTAATCTGGTACCATTTCTTCCTCCGTTTTCTCTTTTTTGCTTTTCAGCTCCTCCTGGTTGTGCTCTATCACATAGTCATATTTCCCCATCGCCCTCAGGTGCATCTCTTCCTCCTTGCCTACTTTTACTTCTACTTGCGTATGCGTCTTCCACATTCGGTCGATGTACATTCGGGCGACTGACTCATGGTACTGGTTGGTCAAGTCATCCAGAGTTCGCAAGTATCCGCTTCTCAGGCGGTTCCATTGCCTTACTCCTGCTACTGAGATGTTCCTTTCGCCTAGCTGGTATCTCAGTACTTCCTCTGCTTCTTCGGCTCCTTCTTCGTCTCCTTCGTCCATGCATACCTCCCATTCCTTCTTCGCCCACGTTCAGCATCCTTTTGGGCATCGCGACATGACTACCTCTCCTGTCTTCCAATTGATCTCCGGGTTGTGTCATTTTAGCCATGATAATCCGAGGATTACATCAACATTTCCCAGGTTGGTGACGTAGAGAGTCATTACTTCTGCGTGTCCCTTGTAGGTTACCCTTACATCCACTTTCTCCATGACTCTTCCTGTGTTGTTGGGTGTTCCGTCAGCATTCCTGATGATGGCGGGGCTTGATAGGGTTTTGTTTTTATGTTGTTTTTTCTTACATATCCCTGGTCGATAAATGAATCTGATGCTCCGCAATCCAGCATTGATTCTGGGGAGAGCGTGGTTAGGGTATCATGCATTTTCAGGCCAATTTCTACTGGGACATAATTCTTATCTGAGAACGTTCTTCGCAAATAATTTCTTTTGTTTGGTTTTTTTGGCATCTTAGGAGTCTCGTCTCTTGGTGAAGAAATAGATATTGTGTTGGTTACTACTGGTACATGATTTTCAGAAACAAAAGTGGAGTCCGGCTCTGAGATGAGTGCTGCAAACTTATTTTTGGAACTCAAGTCGACACTTCCTGAGTTCCTTCGGAAAAACCCTTCTTCGTTAGTTCCTCCCTCCAATACTCCTGCTGGTCTTCGTATGTCATCTGCCTGATGTCCAGCCTCCTCTTGCAGTCTTGGGCCATGTGCCCTAGACCTCCACACTTGTAGCAACGAATCGGTGCCCTTTGTGACTGATCCACATCCATCGCGTTCGGATCTCTAGCTGCAATTTGCGGGGCAGGGGGTGTCGGCCTGGTCTGTTGTTGTGGCTGCTGCTGTTGTTGTTGTTGTTGCCCTTGCGGGGGCGGCACTTGTCGTTGGTATTGATTGGCGTATGGTCGCCACTGGCTTGTCATCATAGTCGTGTTCTTGGCCGTGGGTTTGGCTGGTGCTGACCTTGCGTAGGCCTGCTGTTCCCTCCACTGTCTATCCATGGCGATGGCTTCGTCCTGCCATTCTTCCAATCTTGCCGGTAGGGGCCTCCTACTGTATACCTTTCCCAGCAATCCCGGGTTTAATCCTCTCTTGAATGCCTCGGTTAAAGCTACGTCGTTGTAGCCTGTATCATCCTTGTATGCGTTGAACTTCATGATGAAGTCTTCCATGCTGTCCGATCCCTGGTGCAGGTGGTTCAGGGTTGATATCGCCATATCCCTTGGGTTGGGGTCTCCGAACGCCTCCTGAAGGCTTCGGCATATCCTTCTGAAGCTGGATACCTGCTCGTCATGCACCTGGGTCCTTACCCATTCCAATACTTTCGACGTCATCCTGTTTTTCCAATTATCTACCTTTTTTCCTTGAACGTAGGAGAGGAGGTATAGAACCTTAGTCGGTTCTGTAGGAAACTCATAGGTGTTTACATAGATGTAAACCTCAATGCTTCGGATGAAGCTCCGGCATTTGGACTGTTCGCCGTCGAAGGGTTCAGGTCACGCCATTTTCGGACCATTTCTGGCTTGGGGCGGCATCGGGGCTTCTGCTACGGGTGCGAGGGGAATGGTTGGTGGGAAGGGTGGTGGAGCTGGCGCTCCGTAGGGTGTACGTGGGAGTGGGCAGCTTCCTTGAGTCATGACACTGGGTGGGCGGCTTTGTGGGACCAGTGCTTGTTGGATTTGCACCTCCATTCTTGCCTCCATGTCCATCATCATTTGTCTCATGGCGGCGAGGATGTCGTTGGTGTTGGTGGGCGCGGCGGATTGTTCGGTTGGGGCAGGTGTTTCAGTACCCTGCGGGGGCCACGGGTATTGAGTGGGGTTCTGAGGGGTTGGCGATACAGTATCAAGGGCTCCCGCCCAGACACCGGTTTCTGTGTTAGTGTCGAGGGCTCCCGCCCAGGCACTAGGTCCTGCATTGTCCGTCGATGTATTTCTGCCTTGAAGTGCAGGCCACCTCAGCCTGTCGTAAGGTTGCGCGGACATTGGCCTGGCAGTCGAGTACGACATTATTGCTGCAGATAAAGTATCGTGCCAGGGTTTGGTGTGGGTTGTGGCAGGGGTTTTCGGGTGTAACTGGAATGATGATGGTCTCGAAAAGCTGAGGAGTACTCTTCAAGATTTGGGTGGCGAGTTTCTTATTCCGGCGGTTGAGAGTGGGGTCGGGAATAAGGAGGTACAGGAAAATGGTATAGAAGTTTGAGCAGGTTAGATGAGTGCGGGTTGGGGGCATGCAGATTTCCTGTCAACCAATGTTGAATTTCAAACTAGTGCACGCCGGCACCTGAGCAGACAACGATGGCGAGGTAGGGTTGGATGCCATAGAGCGGGCGTGTGGGTTGGAACTCGTTCTTCTGTTAGGGCAACACTATATACAATAAGTGTACGCGGGCTCTACAAGGTGGCGAGTAAGTAAAGTTGTAAATGAAGAAGAAAGGGGAACTTGTTGAGAGAGAGAGCAGGGGACTTGAAGACGCTGACTTAGGCACTATGTAAGTGGGAATCCCAAGAGAACGAGTTAACGTCTCTGGGTGTGCTATTCATTCTTATATACTACAGTCCTCATGTTTGCTACACGCTGTATCCTACAGGTATTCCATGGAACGCTTACCACATCACCATGAGGTGTGATGTCATGGACTGCGCCCATGAGGTTACAGTGAGGTTCTGACTAACATGATTATAAATACAGGGGCCGAGGCGTAAGCATGATATCGTAAGTTACTATGTGTCTGTCATGTGATGCGTGGGGAAAGGAAAAGAAAATAGAAAGAAAAGGCGGACCGTAACAGAACCACTACCCATTGAGACCCTTGATGAAGTAGCAGAGAAGCTACCTTCATTGCGCGCTGTGCATACTCTGGAATTCGATGATTTATCAGTTACAGCTTCCTTGTTACACAGGCTGTCTGTGTAGAGTATCTGCAATTGGACTGCCCATATGGTGTATGTTTCTATTGCACCCTCCTTATTGCCTTACACCTTACCGAGTAATCAACCGACAGCAAACTGCACCTCCCAACTGGAATCTTCTCTCGATGACAATGTTGAAGTACCCCCAAACTTGGTGATATATCGGAAGTGGGGGAGCGCGAGAATGTGGCGCGCTCGATTTTCGACGCCATTGGAACGATGGTTCTGGTGGACTTGGATAGTGTCGAGCATGAGATTCTCCTGCACTTCTGCCGACACTCTAGGGCCGGATACCGCGTCGAATTGCGGCAGCCTTGGAGGCAGACTGTACAGAAGAACGTTGGGGGCACGTGCCTCAACCACCACCATAACTTTGTAGGCCTGCCCTCCGAGTATGGCCATGGCGCCGCAAAATGGCCGGAGGCTGCATAGCATCGTATATGGGCATACTATTTCATAAGGATCATACCACAGCGTGCAGGATGGGATAATGTAGCGCATAATATGCAAACACTATGTGAGAACTATCTTTGATAATGAATGCATATTAATGTTTACATTAGACAATAAGTAGATAATGTAAGTAAGCAATATTCTCACAGTCAATATGCAAACATAACATGAAACAAACATAATCCTTATCCTGAGAATATCTTATTTACCTAATGGCATAGTCTCTCTGTAATGATCAGATATTGTATGTGTATTGTACTGGTAAGTATACAAAGAATATAAGTCATTGTTTATTCCATACTGATTGTCTATCAGAGCTTCCATTATATAGTCAATATCTTTTGTAGTATTCCAAGAATGTTTGAATAATATATATGCTATTGATCCTATAGTTATTGTATAATCCCCATGCTATTTTGTGTTCAATATGTCATCCTAGTAATCAGATATTTGTTGCAAATTGTATGAGATAGAGTTCATGTATTCTATGCTACATTATTTAGGTGATATCTAATGCACTATGTATTTATTATGCCTTGTCTGACAATCACATATTGTATGATGTATTAATGCCATATCTATGGTGTGAATATATGATCCATATCTGGGAGCAATACCTATGGAATAGGCAATTATGGTATACAGAGAATATATGATCCTAATATATGGAGAATATGTAATCCTAATATATGGAGAATATGCAATCATGATATACAGAGAATAAATGATTCTGATATATGGAGAATAGGTCCTAGTAATACAGTTGAGGACAGTCAAACACCGCTAAAAAATGAGAGTAGATATTTAATTCACCCCTAGACTTGCGTGGAATGTGTAGCGGCTGGGAAATGCATTAGAATGATACCGGGCTCAAGGGAATCTGATGAGCCGTTCTTCCTAAATAGATCAATTAATGAAAAAGTAGCGCAAAGTTGGCGCAAGTCAAAAACAATTGATAAAATCACGGAAAATTTGCCAAACACTTCCTTTCAATTAGTAGATCATGGATCTGAGAGATCGTAAAGATCCATCAAGCCATTGTTGAGGGAAAAAATGTTTAAGTTTGTGATTCATGGTGTCAGAGATACATGATAAACTGATAACCTGTGTGCTGCGCCACAATGTACAGCCTGTTCCTTCTTTGAATAACATGAAGTGACAGAGGTGCCCACTGAAACGAGTGAAGCAGAATATTGTCATCAGTGCCACCCAGTCCTGCAGCATCTGATCAGGAAGGCTGGGAAGTTGTTCCTGAGCTCGTATTGGAATCTGATGGCCTCCAGGTCATTTTTGATAGTGTTAGGGTGAGCTGGGAACAGGAGGAGGACACTTGGGATGAGTCAGACATTGATGAAGAAGCTGCAACTTGATAGGATGGCTGATGAGGAACTGGCAAGGAAATTAGCAGATATGGCAGAGAAATCTCATTTATTCACTGTTGTATTTTGAGCAGAGTGTCCTCACGAGTAAGTTACAGGCCCTGATGCATGATGTCTCGCGCCAATTGGTTCGCAGTCAGCAACGTTATTGTAAAGCTTGGATTGGATAGACTCGCCTCAATGAATACAAATTTCTCACCATGCAAACGACTCCGAAATCCCAACTGTTAGGTGTGTGCTGGTGAGAGTGCAGGGGATGTTGATCAGCCAGCCGTCGATTCATCAATCGTTCTTGGCAATTTATGAGTGCATATTGGCTTGGTTTGACAGGGAGGGCAGCAGAGTGGGCGGTGTGAAAGCAGAGGCAACATTGCTCCTCACAATCGGCGATGATGGCACTTGTGTCAATCTTATTGCACTAGGGGCTACTAGGGGTAATTAGTTGGCATCTGAAAGGCCCACAGAGGTACACACAATTCGATTTTTTGGGCCAAAAATATTGGCGCCACCAAATTCTCATGGAAAAAAAACTTCGGAGTTGGTTTTTCTGACGCTTTTGACCATCTGGAGTCTGAATCTGGACACTGATTGCCTCCAAAAAATCTGGTTCACGTGCTAGCGTTTTTGCGGCATTTGACTGTCCTCAACTGTATATAGAAAATATATGGTAGTAGTATTGGATTTGATAGCAGTGGATAAATATGTAAAGAAGAGACTGTGCAACCTCTACTTCCCATTCATTCTCTTCTTTCCTTATATGTACATTCCCTTTCCGCTTTAGTCTGTGCACCTAGTATTTTAGGTGCTTCCCCCTATCTGTATGTCTTGACTTCACACCACATTCTGGTACAATTTGGTGTCTGACCTGGCAGGATCCAAGGTATAAACACAAAACAACTAGCAGGTGACACTTACAGTGGTTGGTCAGTTGGTGGACTTCATATCAATTGTGAATTTGAGTTGCAAAATATGACACCCCTGGGCACCCCTTGATTTTGACAGGGGCTCATCTCAGCTAATGGTTAGCCTATGGTTATCTTAATTGTGCTTACTACTGTTTATCAAAAACTCATGCAAAGAAAGATATCAGTATCTATGTTGGTTTGCCTAGATCTGTTCAATTCATTATGAGACCAATATGGAACTGAAGGCTCTAAGAAGATGTTCAGACTGGATATATCATATCCTACATAAGAAACATATGGTGCATAAGAAACGTACAGTGCATATGAATTGTATGGTGCATATGAAGTGTACCCTGAATATGCAGCATATGTCACATAAGAAACATGAGATGCATAAGAAATGTACACCACATACAGAATATGTGGTGCATAAGAAACATACTATGCATATGAAATGTATGGTGCATATGAAACATACCCCGCATATGAAGCATATGGCACATTGTTATGGACACATTCAGGAGCCCCCCTAGGGGCTATTAGAAGCACAATCATGTGCCATTTGGACCTGGGCTCGTACTGTGTTACATGCAGATACTCGGACTTCTCGGGCACTCAGACTTGTTACATATAACTACACACTGTACTTACTACTACCGTACTCATGTGCAGATCATGGGTGTGCGGTTACCGCATGTCTCCTTGTATATAGTCTTGTCTTGTAGTTATCATACCCCAGTTTGAATATTAGTTCCTTTACCGCACTTGTCCTACTACCACTCCACTGTGGTAGCTCTTGCCCCATCCTTGCCCCATGCACATACCTCGCATATCGTGTATAGTCCCTCATCCCGTAATACAGAGGGCCCACAAGAGTGTGGGAGGCACAGTCCTTAACTGAAGCCAAGCCTGTATGTTCCCCTCACACTCTGTAACCTCCTCCCCTACTAGGCATCCATGTATTCCGCAGGTCCTCATAGGTCTGTACCCCCACAAGTACAGCTCCTAACACACATAAGAAACATACAGCACATAAGAAACATATGGTGCAGAATGGAAGAGAGGGGCTAGAGGAACATAATAAGCTGGCGAGCTTAGAACATTACAGTAGACACCAAAAACCTGCTCCCATACCACATTGAATGAATCTTGTTAGTGAGTATGACTGCACACCCTTGAGAGATCTCTGTTAAAATAAGCCAGTAGTGGTCATGAGATATCTGAGTGAACAAGAGGTTGTATTGTGTTTGACTGGTACTCCAGCAAACACATGAGGAAAAGGATACATGGTGCAGCAGAAACTATCTATGTAGTCACGTGCCCCCTTAACCCCTCTGTACCACCTAGATTGCCCAAATCTAACAATCTCCTCCTCCTCTTTGTTAACACCATTGTCATAGGCAAAGCTTGAAACAGAGGGGAGCACATCAGCTGTTTCATTCCTAATGTGCTGACATAGCTGCAGCCTTCTCCTGACATATGTGTTCCTCATCCTCTTCAAGCAGCATGGCAAGAGGGTCCTCATCTTCTGTGACTTGGAGTTATCCAAAGGGCATATGAGTGGCTTGACAAGGCCAGGAGGGTCGGGGTATAAATCATCTGTATAACAGCATCCATCATGTGGCATTGCTGTATGCCATATGGTGTTTGAACATACCTAGTACCACCATGTGCCAAATTCTAACATCTTTTAATGGTCACCCCTCCTGATCAATGTACACCTTGTTCAATTTGTCCAGTGTATCAAGTCCTGTGACTGCATGGCTGCCCTTTCGAACCCCATCCTCTTCATTCATTGTAAATGCTATGGTGTATCATCTCTGCATGATCATCGTTGTTGCCTTTCTTTGTGGCTGGCCGTCCTGGAATGAGCAGGTGTGTGTGCATGTTGGTGCCAACACTCTGCGGGCTTGAGGAACTGTTTGATCAGTCTCAGTCAGGTTCACCCTAGGCGATTTCCCACATGGTGAACCTGATGCCAAGGTCTGTCTTGACCAAATATGGTGTTGAAGGCGGCGTCCCCCTGCTGGAATGAGTAGAAGGAATAGACAGTGTCCCATACTCAGCATGTAGAAATAACCGTTTCTTCGCAGTTACTCAGGTGTGAGATAGCAGTAGACCCTCGCAAACGCATGAGGGGTCATCTCATTCAGACTACCTATTTATCTGCGTGAGAACAATCATATGTAATTTACTTCTAACTATAATGTGATTAGATAACCATGTGCTCAGATTCAGCAAACACTTGAAACGTGCAACGCTAACTCCAACACAGCATTAAAGTAGTGTCTTCCTCAATTCAAGGAGGGCTAAGAATGCATATACACCCTTGTGTTCTTTTTCTTTATTTATTTCTAGATTTGACAATTTTGGTGGTACAGGGGGGTTAAGGGCACTTCACTATGTAAAACACTCTTCAAGCTCATGTATGCCTAAATTTGGGGGCTTCTTGGGGTCCCAATCAAAGCAATATAATTTCTTCGCTCACTTGAAGGTTGCGCGACACTCGGCGGCTTATTCAGCCAATTTTCTGTCTTATTTCACAGTCTACTGCCCTATCAACCTACTAAGGAAAATCGTCGGCACGAGCGCCGTCTTGGCAGTATTAATCAGCGGGCGCTTTCCATTTTCATCCTCCTGCGGGCTCTTGCGTAGCTCCCAATGTCTTCTTCTGCGTCCCTGGCGGGGGACAGGGACAGAACAGGGACGGGGCCGTGGCAGCCCCAACGCCTCCCGAATCCCAATGCCGTACGTAACAGCGTTGATGCGTCAACGGTTGAGGGGGGGTCTTGGGTGACTTGGGGATGCGGAGTCGATCATGATCGAAGGCACCCAAATGGCGCCATCGACGCCTGTCGAAACGGCTGCATCAGCCTCCATTCGCGCTGCAACCACGTCTTCGAGGATCTAGCAATAGAGTGGTTAGACGGTCTGCGCGAGATTTGGTGAGTGAAACTGTCTGCGTTGTTGCCGTACTCACGCATTCTTCAGCAGATTCCTGTCCCTTCAACGTCGTTCCAACACCCTGTCCCTCCTTCCCTCCCCTCCATTTACGCGAATACCCGCTGTTCTCCAGACCCGTCCACTCCTGCCAACAGACGCAACGCGACTCCCTGCATACAACTCAGCACACACGAACCCAAACGTGCCAACGCGACTCACCGGGGAAGAAAACAACCAACATACCTTCACTCGACGCTACATGCACCTATTCGCCCAGCGGCCTGACCGTTCCCTTCACCGAAACTTGCATCCCCGTACCAATCTCGCAATCCACATTGCCCGCGACTAGCTAGAAGGAAAAGGCGAAGGTGAGTACACGCTCGTTGAATGGCGCGAATATGTGAACTCACCCACATGATGCACTCGTTCGTAGCTCCCTTGGTCGATGTCTGACCTGTGTAGCTCGATCGTCCGCCACACCTACTGCCGCTCTCATTCCCCTACACTGAACTGAACCGCCAACGCTCTGCCGCTCGTCCTGAGACGCTGCCGGCGAACTCTGTGCAGAATAGACGAGAGCACCAGCCGTCAGCAACACGACGCGACACGAATGAGAAAGTGTACATACATATCAGCGCTGTCTGTGTTCCTCGACCTCGAGAGGCACACTCTTCCACTCCAACTCGAAGCGATGTGCCCCGACGCGGCCTGCGACGACTCTAGGTACTGAGAGTCAATGTCAGCGATCGGAATAGCGCAGAACGACGACGTGGAATGTATGGAAGATGTGGGGAACGAAGGGCGAAGAAACAAAGAGAACGGGGACGAGGCAATGCGAACGAACGAAGACGAACACAAGCAGAGAAACGGACAGAATACGAACTCGAACGCCAATACAAATGGAAACGAGCGGAATGCGATGCCCAGAGTGGCGGCGAACACAAGGGTTGGGATGCAAATGGGGGACGCGGTTACGACAACCTGCGAACGCCGATGCACTTACGCCACGGAAGGCGGGGGACGGGGGACGAGGGGGACGGGGGACGAGGGGAGTAGGTGCGGGGAATGGGGAACGCGAATGGAAACGAAAATGGGGCAACGACGGACCAGGCAGAAGCGACACAAACGAATGAAAAAAACGAAATCGAATGAACATGAACGGAGAGAGGACGACGTACCGGTCTACAATATCCACCAAGAGGCCCACCGCAAGATGGCGTCGAACGAACGTCAAGCTGTTAGCAGCGAAACGGGGCTGTGAATGGGTGGGTGAGTACGGAGTAGGTGTGACGAAGAGCAGGGAATGCACGAACGAGACAACGAGTGCAGAGGAGGAGGGAGAGGGTGGATAGATGGGGAGGTTCGCGGTAAGTGTTTAGTTGATTGTGATGATAGACGATGTGCTTACCATTTCGTATTGCTTCCAGGATGTGCAGTGCCAATGCGTGTGTGTGCGCACGCGCGGGAGGAAGGGAACGACGCTCCTCCTTGCTACGAGATAACGACGGCGTCAGTCCACGCGACGATGGACAGGGATTTACTCACCTCATGCACTGACGTGTCGGGATGCCAGGGTGCCTGGGCTTGACGAGACGTCCTATGACCTACGAACACGTTAGCATAACGATCGAGTACACAGCGCAAGGCGTCGACGACATACCCAATGGACCCAACATACCCACCCGTCCCTTTCCTTTCCTTGCGACTCCATGGGCCTTCCACGCCGCGTTCGCTGTTCGCCTACACGGACCCGTGGCTTCACCGTCCAACGTCCATTGCGTTCCTCTTCGTGTTCGCTCACAGGCGCACAGCACACACTCACCATACAGCCCTCCCTCCCACGCCTCGAGCTACGCTCAGCCAGAGAGCAGCGAGCTAGCGTGAGGTGCGTGCCCGGGTATTCGGCACTCGGCACTCGGTGCGCGGGTATTTGCGTTCACTGCGTTCACTGTGTTTTTGTGGGTGTTGGAACTTGGGGGGGGGTTGCAGGTTGTTTTATTTTCGAGGTTTTGTAGGTTGGTTCGTTTGTTCACAGGGTGCGGGCGTCGGTCGATTAGAGGTTCACTCGGGGTTGGTGATGCGCTGTGCGACGACGGGAGCAGTATAGTGACTCAGACTGGCGGCGCTGCGCCGTCGACAATTGGTCTCGCGGTTAAATCCAACGTCGTCGAGGCAACATCGACGAGCTCCTAGCAAGTCTCGATGGTGGTGGTCGACTGTTCGACTGCGGACGACGACGCGCCAACGAATCCCCTGCAAACGACCAGCAGAGGACGACGAATGCTACGCTATGCCATGCCAGCACCTATTCGCGTATTCATCCTCGTCCGTCCTTTGTTACGCGCTTCATCCCCTTTCGTCGAGTCTCGACTACCCCTTCGATTTCTGTTAATCCATTTTCATTTTGCTTCGCTGCGCCGCCGTTCTATTTCCTTTCCTTTCCTTTCTTGTCGTTTCGTTTCATCGCACATTGCAGGTGACATCTACGTTGCGCGCTGCAACTTCACGCAGCCTTCCATCCCGTCTTCAATTCCCAGCGCATACACGCCTTCCACTCGTCCCAGCCAACTCGTCCCTCACCCCTCACCTCGCCCCTCGAACGCGTGAACAACCGTGACGTCGTCTACCGCGCCTGAATGATACCCACAGCGGTCTATTAACCCAGTGCGTATCCCATTCTCTCCCTCTTCTTTCTCTCTCATTCGTTCACCCGCTCAGTCTCGACCCTTCCAAGCTTCATTGCCAAGACCCCTCCCTCGACATCCACAACGCCGAGAGCATCCTCAAGCGCCCTTAGGCCCCCAAATTGTCCCATTCTGGCTGCCCGCATCACTTATACGCGCTCACTCACTCAGAACTTAGAAGCGACTCTTCCAGCGTCTACTACGCAGCCTACCGACTCCGCGACCATTGTTGGATGTGCTCCAACGCCTCCAACGCGGCTTACCTCCCAATTAGCTACGAAATATGGTGCAAACATGGCCCAGAACCCTTCCTACGTACACGCCCAGCGGAGAAAACGGAGCAATGAAGCGAGAGGGATGGGGCTCCGCGAAATAGCGACGAATGAATGAATATTGATGGAGGTACGTGGTACTGCGTTCGATAGCCCGCACACCCACCCTATTTCGGTGCAGACAGGTTCGCTGAGGACGAATGACCTTGCGCAAATGGGCTAACGAAGAGGGAATGGGCAACGGAGAGGGAAATTAAGGAAAATGTGGTCGGCGGGATCATTATAAAGCAACGGCGGGATCAACGCCAGCGAGACGAAACAAGCAAACGAAAGGCGAGGCACGAAGGTGAGAAACGAAAAAGAAGCAAAGGACAATGAAAAGGGAAGATACAAAGGGACGAGAAGGAAAGGTGCGGTATATGTGTCTGTTCGAGCCAACATCGCAAGACACGGCACACGACTCCACGATCTACGAGTTCACGCCATTTGGAGAAGAGGCGAGCGCGCCAGGATCCGCACACAGCGGTCATCGACGACGACGCGTGGATATATGGGCACGCAGAACGAGGATGGCGAACGGAGTACGTGTGTGGAACGCAACACCACCAACGAATGGGGACAACGAAACGAAGCTACGCCAAACACTACCCACCATTTGGAGAACCCAAACCCCAAACCCCAAAACACACTCATGATGGAGCATGACACGGCATGGCACTACGCATCCACGACGACTCCAAACCCCCGCCTCGAACGAAATCAACAGCAAGAAGTGATCGAGGAAGTCGATGACATCAACGATTCATGTACCGAGTTTGATTAGTATTTTCGTGAATTCATCATCTTGTTAATGCTTAATTGTCGAGATCAAAGCTGAGGCAAGTTCTCAAGATGTAGGATGGGTGGCGTATTATCAACTTCCGCACGTCAAATGTCTACAAAACATTGTAAAAACAGAAACAGTAAGCAAAAAATATGTCGACTGGATGGAGCTCAGCGTAAGGGAAGGGGTCGAACGGCACCACCCGATGCTCGATGCCGCGTCGAGACACCTCGCCGCCTGGACCATCCTCTTCTTCATCCATGGTAATAGTCACTTCCAAATTCCCGTCGTTACCTCCTACAAATCCGTAGATCGTCGCCGGGTCGTGGATGCGTCACTGTTGGTTCCAAATCAAATTCTCCTGTTCCCCCGTTGCCAATTCACGTTCGAGCTACTCACGCAATGACGATGTTTTTCCATGGCATACAGAACATGGAAATAGTTTTCCAGCACAACTTCGAATGCGAGTTGAGCAATAGGTACCTGATACATGGTTTATTGTACGTATTCTACCGTTTTATTTACTTCTTGTTTCGGTCCATCATCACCTACGGCCGCATTGTTTGTTAGGTACTATCTTACTTACTCATACATACACATTCCGCATGTTTAGTAAGTTGAGTCCAGCAGTCGCACGCGGCGCTGTCTGGTTCGCGTTCCGTCTCCGTTCCGTTCGTCACGTGGCATTCGGATTGCGCTCATTTGTTCTTTCTTACTTCGTCTTTTGGTGGGAACACACTCTTCCCAGTCCTCGCATTCACATGGCGAATACAACTTCGCACCTACACTGTCATGCCCATTTGTTTGTCGTCGCAGGTACAAACGAGATCACACAAGTATCAATAGATTGTGTTGGAGACAGCACTTAGACTTAAGGCCCCCTACAGTAATACACATAACTCGTCTTGCAAAAGGGGGCTTTCAGTAGATAAATATTGCCTAAATGAAGAGCTCGCTCTGCTCATCCATGCATGCATTGATAATATCAAGTCCGCCTTCAGGCCTATTCAAATGGCATGAATTTATAGGACGTAGCTGTAATTTAAAAGATGCTTACCTGCAATAGATATTCTGTGGCGAGATATTCTGAGGTGTTACTCACCGTCGACGTGAATTCATTCATGGTGGCAGATCACACGTGGATGGACAATATTGCCGATCAGCGATCTTGATCGTACGATCAATCGAAAGCTTGATTGTAATAAGATCGGGTAATGCAAGTTCGGACTTTGGATATGTATGCCCGAATGACGACCATTGAAAGAGTTCGAAGCACTCAAGGATTTCTTCCAATGGAAGATATATTTAATGTAATGATAAAAAGCAACTCAAGCATATTTGGTTATAATTACATATGAAACACCAGTCGTCGGTTGAGATCGGTGTCAAGGTAAGTTATGCTCTTCACCAAGGGGCGAGAAGGCAAGGTAAATGAATGTAACAAAAATCCCGAATGTGACGGAAAATACGATGATCAAATATGGAGGAGAGGGGGCAAAGGAACGAGGGAGAGGAGGGTATTCAATGGAAGGGCCTTCGCGGAAGAATTTGACGACAGATTTGGAGACGTCACCCCGCAGAGCCCTGGATCGCGGTAGAAAAGTGAGGGCAGATGTAATGACGGAACAAGAGAAAGATGACAGCACTTTGGAACTTGAGGCGGTAAGACACCTTTTTCGGGATGTTGACAGACCCGATATCGAAGTATTGCACAGGCTCTTCAAGTGGATAAACCATGTTGACGGAGAGATCGTCCTGTGGATATTGAGGGACAAGGCAAGGGGGTCGGATGACTCGAACATACCTCATTGAAGAACAGGTGCTCCGGACAGTCATCAAGGCCAATGGAGTAAAGTGAGCCCCCGTAGTGAGCCGTTCCAGCCAGTAAGATGTCTATGGGTTGATAAGCCACGAATAGGACACGGTGAAGGTATGAATGTAACTCACAGTGTCCGGGACAGAATTCAGCGATCATAACTTTGGCCTGAACCTGCTTGCGCAGCACCAATGAATCGATCCTTTCTTCCACGGTGACAGTGGCTAACGAGGTTGCAAAACAAACGGAGGGTGGAAATGATGACAATGGAGCGGGTTCTCTAGGTTGTATTAATGCAATGAGCTCAATTCTTTACTATCTTACTAAGGAACGGCGCACCGAAAGAAGGCTCCCAAAGTGGACATGAGATCGGATAATCCAGGCACTCTCGAGTAGGTGAGATCAAGTGGCGTATGATAAATTGGCGTATACCAGTAGATGAGATATGGAAGCTTTGCTGAGGTCTCTCTACCGCTACTCGTCGTATATAAAGGCGACGAGCGCCTATCGCACAAAGGGAGCACATCAAGTTATCAACGCCTCTATGGACGGACCATTGGTATCATTGAACACACGCAAAATCGATTGACCGCTTTATCCGGTACCGGCAGTGACGACAAGGCCAACAGTCCTTTGATTTAACAATCATCGTAATATACTAGTTGGTTGATCGTGCTGTTCCTTTCACGTTTTCAACATTCGAACTACGTTTCAAACCCCGAAGCGCTCATGGGAAGACCTCTAGTACCACTGATCAAACTTGGAGAAAGGGCAATGCATATGCATCGTGCGTTGATTCACGAGTGGCTTCAATGGTCTTTATTGCCTTTGCATAAGAAGACGAGGGTTACCAATTGTACGTTAGCAACTTGATCTCATCCCAGTGACAGCGCTGTACTATCATGACCGACACCACGAAACACTTTTCTCTTCGTGTTCCCTTCTCCACCGATGGGACACCTACCGTGATTACACTTCCATGGCTCGGGAAGGCCGACGTGCCGAAGTCTCCTCAAGTCAAGAATGAAGGCAGGCCTTCTGATGAGTGGGCTGGATTACTACTGTGAGTTAATTCTCCTCAGAAAAGAAGTCCACTGACATAAATCGTAGTCGCGCACCCCCCAATCTCTTCCGCCTTTCTGAGAGCCTGACTCCCATGCCGGAAACGCCACCGCCAACCCCCGTTGTCACAACCTCACAGCTTCGGCGAAGTTCTCGGTGAGTCCTTCATTCATCAATGATTGCGTACAAAAAGTCGACGCACACCCGACAGCATCGCGTCTCACTCATCCATCTATGGAAGCGGCTCGACTGCAGGAACCTCGGTTTTCCGCGCCAATGGGAAGAGCAAGAGCAACACCCTGGGCGGCCGCAGCGTAACGCCAGCTCAGACTTCGGCTACCACCCTGCGCGGGTCTGCTGCACGCAAGTCACGCGAGAGCGATAGATACGAAGTAAGATCATGGATATGTTGCTTAAGAAATACTGATAACGATTCCAGCCCTACCCCTCTACCTCCACCTTCAAGCTCCTTTCCCATAAGATCAAGAACCTCGATATTTACACTCGCTGGTTCCCCATTTCATCACCCCACCCTCTGCGTATTCCGCCCATATCCAAGAAGAACGAGCGGCGTCTACTGGTCAACGACCTTTGCGTCAATCATCTAAAGGGATCGAGCCATGTTCAAACTTGGATTTGGGCTATTGATGAGAAATGGGTCAGCATCTCGCCGGGCGACCCGTGTGTCTTTGATGGAGTTACGAGGTACTTGCTGCTCAAAGCAGCCAACGTCCCCACTTGGGTTACTCGGTTTGTCCAAAAAGATGAACCCGTTTCTGTGCTTCCTTCGTCTTCCACCCTTCCTGTTAAACCGACTGCGGATTTCTTGGTCTCTGATGCGTCGAGATCCTCGTCGACCCCTGATACCGATGCCTCTGCCGCGTCCCTTTTCTAGAATTGAATTTGCGATTTTACTTCTTATTTATCGAAAGTGTTGTACATGTACAGGGAGTTGTCACTGTTGTAATTATTTAATCTGACCTGTGTGTATAAGCGCCTTGTGCTATTGTGCGCTATATATTTTCCATAATCCTGGTGAAGCCACTCACCACAACGTTCAAGCGCCACTCGGCTATGTATAATAAGGTGTTACACAAAACGTCTATAACCCCGCCACTCCTTTAATGCGTACTTGCCACGCCTGCCCAGATGGACGACATCTCAAACAAAGTAACAACAAGAAACAGATTGGCAACGTCACTGCCAGAAGACCTGCTTCGTGTCCAAGTTCTGTTCTGTCGGGAAAGCACAAAGCCCCGACCACAGGGACTTCACGTTCATCTCCGTCCACCTTGGCCCGCCCCGTACCAATCGCTTCGTTGCCTGCTCACGAAACTCCCTCCATAAACGCTGGCTTGTCAATCGCACCGCCTATCGCCCTACACGTCCCCCACAATTGCGACGAATCGACACATTCGGCCAGCATTCCTGTGGCGAGGACAATCCCCTCGTTGCCTTCTCACGAAACTCCCTCCGCAGCCGCCAACCTACCAAATGTGTTGCCTCCATCTGCACCAAGAAACCAATCGCTATTAGTCGTTATCATCTTATTTGCTTTCCTAGGCCTGTTAATACTGTATTTATGTGTCTCTCAAGAGTCGGACAACCCCGTTGGCTGCATCCTTCGTCCTAACCATCATACACGTGCGCCCTACAGGGCGGCGCGTTCGCGTTCATCTTTCCGACCTCAATAATATAAATAATGCTTTAGCAGTTGTAATATGGGAGCCATAGAATATATTCTCGATGTACACTATAGTAAACGATATGAGTTATGCCGGTAAGTATTATAGACAGCGAGAGACGGATTTGTCCAACCCCTGGCTATGCCCCTGACTATGCTGCCTATATAACAAGTTCTTTGTCTTTCATCGTCGTCTTCTCTCCCAACTCTCAGCTTTACTACAGACTGCCTAGATGTCGACAGCACTCACTGGTATCTGGTAAGTTGTCTCCCTTTCTCTTTGCATCAAGTACAACGGAACTCAAGACCAGCCCCTAGGGCCCTCCATCTCAAGCCTGGGAAGCCATCAGTCATTCTCCCAGTACAAGACATCCGCGTATCCAACGCCGCAGTTGACGCTACTAACATGAAAGCAAGAACGACAATCAAACTCATTGCCGACATCCCTGCTTGGGACGCCGCTAGTAAAATGAGGGGGCCCCCTGGTAGGACGGTAGTGTTCTTAGGATCTTTCACTCCGGGCCAGGTGAGACTCACATATACAGTCGTACACTTGTACTCACATCACGACAGATGGAGCACTTTGGCCTCAACATATTTCTCGAACGTGGCCAATCGTACACTTTGGAAGCCATGGGGTTTAGTGATATCTTCCTCTCAGGCAACTTCGTCGGTACGCTGTTTGGGCCTTTAATTGGCCATTTCTAAAGCTCACTGAGTTGACCCTTCGGTAGATACGAGCCACAAGACAACCGATCTGAAACGGAAACCCGATAATGAGCCGGATGAAGCACAGAAGCGTCGAGTGAAGACTGGGATTCGCGACAACCTTACGATCAAGCCTCATAACGGACAGGAAGCAATGGATCCTGCTCCTCCGACTGCCAGAATTCAACCAGTCGCCGTACCCCGTGGACCTGCTGCTGAACCCCGTACGGCCCAGCCAGTGGTCAAGAACAACGAAGCCGTCCAACCTATCGCTACCCTCCGTGGGGCTGCTGCGGTTGCTCAACCAGTAACCAAGACTCTGGTTGTCAAAGTTGAAGACTCTAAGGCAGACTCACGACCTGCAAGATCTGGTTGCATGGTGGAGGTTTACTTCTTGGTCAAAAACACACGGGGACAGATAATTAAGAAACATGCATCCAAGCCTCCAGTGGGTGTGAGATGTATTCTCGACCTCGACCTCTAACTCGCTTCCAGTTCAGATTTCGATTGGACTCTACATGCGAAATATGCGGTTTGTCATAATCTCGTTTGCCATGGATAAGCATATGTCCTGAGCTTTCTCTAGGCTTGGCTGAAGGCATCCTCGGCATGCATGTGGGCGGTGAACGCTGCATCACTGTTCCTGCAACCGAGGACTTTGAGCTAACTTTCATTGGTGCATACTACCTATTATCACGTCTGCTTAGTTGGCTCACACCCGAAAGCAGAAGTTATATTACTTAGCGTGACTCTGTAAGTAATGTACCTATATAGGTTAGAATACTCGGAATAGTTTGTTTGTCGTCCCTTTCATGTCTGTAATAACACGCGAACGTCGGTCGATAAGAGACGGAGGGTATCCTTGCGACCGCCGACGTCAGTCCCATTTCGACGTAAATGCGGCCTATAAGCACTGCAGCATTTCATATCATAGCTGGATGCAGGTTGTCGTTTCTGGTAAAGCAGGAAGCGTAGGCGTTCTTCAGCGCTAGTAACACTGTGTTAAGCGCACTCAATACCAATCGGTGCGACGTTTTTGATCCTTTGTTCTTTCCTGGATGTACATAAAGAATCAAGTAGGCACATTTATTCAAACCTTTTCAATGGTACCCCATTTTGCAACTGAGCTTCTTGTATCTATCTTCCAGGAAGCGGACACCAAAACATTGCACTCTCTCCTCTTCGTGTCTGCAACGTTCAACTCCATTGCCGAACCCATTCTTTACCACCATGTCATACTTCGAGCATCAAGGAACCGATTGCCATGCCCAATTGTCTCGTTCTTTGGCGGCTTGCGTGGCGAAGGCTCGCGGCGATGCCAATACGTACGGCACCTCTCTATCTTCGTCGACGACCATTGGCCATTTCATGATTCTCTCGCCTTCATCCTCCAGGCCTGCTCCAATCTTCGGTCATTTCATTTGGAAAATAGCAGTTCCTTTCGCTTTGAGATTACTCGCATAGCGTCGGGGTTGTCCCGATCACTCCCGCTTGCAGCACTGCGGGTGACCTGTTCACCTCTAGAACTCAACTGGTCAAAGTCATCGTTCAACGACGTGCACACACTCTCGACACCGTACACAGAACAGGCTATTGTACAATATGCACCCTTAATGCCCCACATCACTTGCTGGGAGCTACGTGGGGACCTGCAGCCCCTTGACAGTATCAGCCACCCAAACACACTCGCGGCCCTTCGATCGACGTGCGTCGAATGCCTTCGATTTGCCCGCCAAAGTTGGGCTTGCTCCGAAGATTTCGCGCATCGGCTGTTTGCGGAGCTACCCGGTCTACGATGCATCGAACTATTTGCACGAGACCCAACGGAAGATACTTGCTGGCGTTTATATCGAGAGTGCGAGGGTAGGGCCTGCACGGCACGGTGGTTATGTGATCCAGGAGATGAATGGAAGTCTGATTGGCAGCACAATGTAGTATGTCGAACATGAGATATTACAGCTAACTGTAACCGTATTGTCTGTTTCAAGGCGAAGCGAAGCGAGTCCAGCTGCCAGCTACGACATTGCCATATCATGAGATCACGAACTTACATTCCATAAGTAATATTGTGATTACGACCCTCGCAACAATCCCACAGCCGCTGGGAGGGAGGGGGGGGGGGGTCAAACACGTACGATTGTCGTAGGGGTGTCTGCGCGGTGACTTGGGGCTCGGCCTCAGGGATTGAACAAACAGCGAGCCGCGTGCGCGAGCTTCCCCCTCACGCCTATGCTGTCCCGTTTGGTAAAATATTACTTCCCACACGCATCAAGTAAACATGTTTCAGATTTTATAAGGTAGGGAACAGTAAACAGAAGAGAAAATGTAAAGAAACACATTATTCAAATTAAGGTGGAGCCTACAGCGAAGGTGCGTACGATATCAGCATTATTCTACCCCCTTGTACACTGCATGGCCGTGCATCTCAATCACACCATATAGGATATGTCCCGGCCGGTTCTTCGCTATGGACTCCCTTGCCATCTCCATTGCGTCGATCCTCTCCTGCCCTGATATTGCGAAAGCAAGAGATGCACGCGGTCGGGATATTGAGCAGGACATTCAGTGGGAGGGCGGATTCACAAGGTGCATATTTCATTCAGGTTTTCCGTTCTAGGGTGCTAATACGTTAACATCGCACATCATCCCCTTCGAATGTGCCATTACGCCTCGCTCTGCTGAAGCTGCAAAATTGATTCGCGACTCGGAGCTCATGTGAAAGATCCACTTTCAACCTGTAATATCGTACTCATAACTGCTACTGCTACGGACTGGACTGTGTGTTACTACCATAGTCTCGAAGTTCTTATATTACTCTCCTAACGTATGCGAAAGTCTTCCAATCGCCAGTGCTCACGGACTACATTGTTATCTATACGACTATGACTCATCGGCGCTCTAATGACCCAGCACTGCGAAATAAGAACCACGAAAGTCGTGACATTGTAGACCCGCGTAAGGCCCAGGACAGGAGAAGGGAGGGTATTTGCATTCACTAACCCCACGCGCTGTGTCCCCTCATTCTCTGTGACACGGAGCAGAGGTTTGGAGGCTTCAGCAAGGGCCTGCATATGAATGTAACACATACACAAATGGCAACGTGCAGACGAGTCGACCTGGTTTCGGCCAATTGGGCAGTCGGGGTGAGGGATCGCGTACGCCAGCAACCCCGCTAAGCAGAATCAACTAGGAGCTAGCACATGGGTTGATAGTCAGAGGCGATATGGGCAGAACTAATGTATCCCAAAAGACAGACAAGGCGAATTCGACAGACACGGAGGCGGGTCGTATATTGGTGTCGCACAAACATGCATGAACAGATATGTTAGCCAAACCGTACACGGATTCTGCAGTTTTTATCAAAGGCATTATCCTGAAAACGAGACGTAGTGATTATTCAATATGATGCAAACCGTTACAATATTAGTTTAAGCCTACCAGCAATCAAAGACAGCTACAGGCAGACCGCTTACAGCGATTGGGGTAGGTTCATAACTCCAAGGTCGGAGCCGCGAACGACAACCACCAACCACCACGTCGATGGGATGATGCGGGGGCCGAACTCGTGCCCACATCGTATTTACGACACTGCATGGCTGCAACTGCTGGGCTCCATCTGCTAGCCCCAGGGGTGAGGCAAACCAGGGCACACAGCTAGAGCCGCGCTGCTGCATGAATGTGGGGCGGCGCGTGAGGTATACCGGATAGGGGTGTGTGTGGTGGGAATAATATTTTACCAAACGGGACAGCATACACGCCAGCCGAATCCTACGCATGAACGAATGCAAGTGGATTTGCGAAGGTGAGTAAGTATCCACGACTCAACGCTTGCGAACGACTCACACCCTCATTCACAGGTTAATTTTGAATGAATACACACCTGTATACATGTAGAATCCCCGTTCACTTGTCGTCCCGTGTTCCAGAATATCCAGAGCCGAATTGCAGCCGCGAGTACCCCGACCTCGAACGATACAGGTACGCCGAGCAAACCGCGCTCGACGATTCGATCAAGCTCACGCCGAATGCATTAAGATCGATTCCAGGTAGCGTGTTTATCTCACTGGGAATGTGTCGTTGCTGATCCCTGATCAAATCAGGTTACGGTGTCGGGAGCTCGCTTAAGACGCCCAAATCGTCGATCAGCACCGACACTGAGCCTCAATGGTCTCACAGGTTCTCGCAAAACTCGCGCATTTGTCTCGAGTGCTGGATATTGCGTGTGTTAGGACACTGCAGTCTACGGAGGGGAAGGAGGAGGCTGGTGCCAGTAGACACAAAGATAAGAGAGGGGGAGACGGGACGGCGACAAGACAGCAAACGGAACGTAGACAAACGAAGACAATGGACACGAGGAGCAGCAAAAACGAAGGAATCAACGCAATCCGTACCCACTGCATCCCCATACGCGCCCCAGCAAAAACGCCCCAATCCTCGATCCTCGATGTTTGATGTTTGATGTTTGATGTTTGATGTCCGACATTCAATCACCCCTCCCCCAGTCCCCCAACGTCGACGTCGTCCGCGCTGGATAGACTCCTCTTTTGTGACTGTCTTACACTATCATTGAGGGCCAGGGTGACTCGGACATCTAGATCATACATGGGCCATGCTACAAGTTATAATTTGTTTGATATTATGAATTGGACTCAACTGTGAGCGCTTGAGGGCCGGCAGCGGCCGAAGCCTTTCTTGTTATCGATAGCTACCTGGATGTTGGTGTACTGAGCACATCCCCACAATGCCTGCGCTTCCCGCACTCCGTCGCCTCTGTCAATGTTGGCAATGCTACGATGCCACTAGCACAGACCCAGTGACCGGATTCCCCGTCAAAGGCGTTTATCTCAAACAATCTCAATACGATATTCACCAGTTACAAGCTACTGAAGTTGGCATAGCCTCTCCAGCGCAATCAACCACCGTATTAGGCGCAGCGCCCCCTTCCTCATCGCCCCAAGCATCAGGGTTGGTTGATCCCTCTGATGAACAGGTCTTACCATCAGCAGATCCCGAAACCCCGCCGGAATCAAACACAGAACTATACATCCGTCGCCTTCGCAACTTCAAGATTCGTTTAGAGCAGTCTCCTATCGAGGTGCTTGCTAGGGATCTAGAGAGGAACCCTCCCCTTCTTGTCCCCACAGAAAACGGCTACGAGTTAGATGACTCCGCTACAGCAAACGCAGACTGGATCCTGCAGTACGCTTGGATGTCGCAAGTTCGTGTATATGTGGAAGAAGAAAAGCTTCTCCAATATCAGGCTTGTACCCGGGTTCGTCTACTTGCAACGCTCGTATCTCGTCTACTAGACGAAAGAATCAAAGCCTACGATGATCTAATGGAAGAGCACAAGAGACAAGCGAAGTTCAGGTCTACTAGAGCAGAAACTGTCGTAGACACGTGTGAGTGCACACCCAAATTCGCGTCACAGTTGGCTGACCCTTCCGTTGGCAGCGGAACATTTCTCGCGACCATACCTTTCTATTGAGCCGGTTACGCTGGGGACGTATATTATGGTTCTAATTGTCTACCTCATTGCAGGGGTTTCTATGAGGCTCTCGAATTTTCTACTCTCGTCGATGAGGCACCTCCTAACACTTCGTGGATACCCAGCAAACGGAGAAGATTCCGACATCCCTTCAGATGTGCGAACCGTTCTCGACACCATCCATCTACATCAGCCAAGCCACGCCTACGTTTGCTGCCCAAAATGCTTCTGTACCTACGCATTCGATCCGAAGGAGCCCTCGTATCCTGAGAAATGTACCTTCCAGAAGACACCCAGTAGCCCTATATGCGACGAGCCGTTACGCAAGGGTGCATCACCCACTCGCGAGTTTATCTATAACGATCTACGGCATTGGATTGGTTGGATGATATCACGTCCGGATATTGCACAATATCTGTCGAGAGATCCACTCAATGCGGCACAGGCGAAGGATCCCACGAAGCTCCAAGATATATGGGATGGGGAAATCCTTCGCACATTTTATGACGATGACCACAAGCCGTTTGCTAGGTATATTGAAGGGGAACTTCGCCTCGTTTTTAGTTTCAATCAGGATGGGTTCAATCCATATGGCAACAGAGTTGCCAAGAAAGTCATGCAAATCGGTGGCATGTATATGGCCCTCCTTAATCTTCCTCCCGCAATTCGTCACAACATGGAAAACATCTTCCTCGCCGGTATTGTGCCCGGTCCAAGTGAACCTTCGATGTCCCAAATCAACCATGTTCTTCGACCAATTGTTGACGATTTATTAGAGTTTTGGCGCACAGGCGTTTTTTATACCCGAGCTTGCAATTACCCAAGCGGTGTTCTCGTGCGGGTTGCGTTAGTTCCTGTGGTCTGCGACCTTCCTGCGGCGTGCCAAATTGCTGGCTTTGGGGCTTACAATTCCGGTCATGACTGTCTCGACTGCTATCATATCCGCGACAACATGGACGATGTGGATGTTCAATCATTTGTTTATCGAGACGAGAAGGACCACCGAGACCTCGCTAAAGCTTGGCGCAACGCAATGGACGACAACATACAGGATCTTCTCTACCTCCAGTCCCATATTCGGTGGTCTGAGCTTCTACGCCTGCCGTACTGGGACCCAACCAGGTTTGTAGTCATTGATTCCATGCATTGCTTTTATCTCGGCCTTCTACATCGTCACTGCCGGGAAGTTTGGGGCATGGACACTCGATTTTTGGATGGTGATGGTATCACGTTTGACCAGCACAAGAAGGCTCCGACTGAAGATGAGATGGTCGCCGCAAGGATAGTTCTCGCCACAGGCACCAAATCGGCTCTGGGGAAGCTTCGAGTCAACGTATTAAGTGAACTCTGTAAAGAACTCGGCCTCCGGTTCGCTCTCAGACGGACCATCAAGCACCTCCTCCAGTCATTGATGGATTGGGTATGTTCTATACCCGCATCTGCATCTGGGTTATTAATGGTAGCCGTAGCGCGCCAGCAACAGTCAAGTCAACGGGCCCAGTGTACCATATTCTGACTTTCCTACCACATCTTCAGCCGTCCTACCCGACGTAACTGCGCAACCGGATCTGACCGACGACCTCCGTCGTATCTATGATACTGCCACCAAGACCTCGATCATGCACACCTTTAACAAGAAGATGATCATATCCTTGCTTCACTTTCGACTTCACGCGGATACACCTATTGACGAACTCACGGCTACATTTCAAAGGGAAAAATTGTCGCTCCCTACCTTGAGGGAACGATTACAAGAGATCGTGAGCTTCATACTTTTCATCTCTGTCATTTACGCTGAAACAGGGATCTCATAGCGCACTCAAGATGGAGTGATAGACAGCATGCAGAAGGTTTTTGAAAGCGAAGCCGGCGGTCGCAGCTGAGGCTGGAAGCTCTTCAAAGGCACCCAAACGTACACGCGTGCTAGGACGAGAGACCCTTCGAGAGGTTCGCGATGACATGCGAACGACCACCCTCCCTTCCTGGATGAACGCTGGCCCCTCTCATCCTGGTGAAAAGAAGTGGGGCAAGATGAAGGCCGATGAATGGCGTGTCTTCTGCTTGGTACACCTCCCAATCACCTTGATTAGATTATGGGGTAGTGCCAATGAGTCGGAACAGGAGCACGAAATCCTGACAAACTTCATGCACCTTGTCACTGCTGTAGACCTCGCATCGAGGAGAGAGCTAAAGGACTACCACATTCACCGTTACGAGAAACACATCAGCGAGTACCTCACCACATTGTTGACCCTGTATCCTGGCACCACACTCGCCCCGAACCAACACCGATCCCTTCATTATGGAGTGCATTTACGGCGCTGGGGCCCATCCCACGCCTGGCGCTGCTTCGCTTTCGAGAGATACAATGGCCTACTGCAAAACCTCCTTACCAACACGATTTTTGGTGAGACAGCAGTGCTATATAGCTAATACTGGTAATTGATGGTTTGTTGGTTATTAGGGAAGTTAGAGAAGACTCTCTCGAGCAAGTTCTGCATGGCCCAGAAACTCCGTGCGCTGCTGTTAAACGCACGATCCCTACTCCCTTCTAGTTTTCTCTCGATCCTAGGAGAGTACGAGAAGAGATTCAACATGGATATCAGAGGAACCTTTCTTCAAGATCGCCAAGCTGCAGTGGAAGGGTTTACGGTTGTCGTTCCTTGGTCCATCGAAAAAGCGGTTCAGCCCTCGGCAGAAATCTTTCGGTATCTTAGGGAGTGGTCAAATGGGAGTGTCACTGGTAAAATAATTCGGCAGAACAAAATACAGCAGTTTGGGCAGGCCTTTCAGCCTGCCAAGCGTTCATTGGGGAACAGTCAGATCATCTTCGCCCGGCGCCAGGGAAGCACCACGATGACAGGTGCCGGCCGGATAAGGGAGATATTTACCTACGGCTATCCCAAGAACAGTGATGGCCAGATATTCCTCCTGGTCGACGAATTCTTACCCTTGATCCCTGGCGAAGAAATCCACGACCTCGCTCGTCGTTTCCGAGATTTCGAAGGAAAGTTATATCATGTGGCAACCCAGGCAACCCTCGTACCTGCAGAGCACATTGTTTGCCATTTCGCATCCATTATGAGGGAAGTGCAGGGTATAAATGGCGACTGTGTATTCGTGCTGCCACTTCGAAGAAGGTAGACAAAATAGGGTAGAGAAGTCATCAGTGCGCAATAAGCTCGCATTCTACCTACGATGCCCACAACATCTACGACGCATACGGCACATACGAACTATGACGCATATACGACACCTACGACACATTTTATGAGAGAGGAATATACTCGAAGAAGGTAGAGGGGTCCTCGGTGCGCATTACTTATTAAGTAAGTCCTCATTCGCCTTTTAACGGACACAAAATAATTCTGTTGCCCTGACTAGCCTACCCCGTCATACTATACACTGTCAGTCTCCACGCCCTTGTAGACTTCTAACAATACATACCACTCGAAGTGATATCTACGATTCACAGAGGCGTCCACACTGCAACTACCGTACCGCCCTACTAGCCGCGGGGTTCGGCCGTGACATTCAGGCGAAGAATGGCCTCAGATGGGCTGAGGGAACATGAATTTCAACGCGCGACCTCAGTGACTAATGATTGGGATGACTTACCGTGTCGAACTGAACGGGCGTGCGAGAGACGAATCAGTCGAAGGAGAAGAGGGGCGTACGTCATGAATATTGGAATTGTCAGCCGAGTCTCAGGATCAACTGAAAACGTTCAATGGACGCGTCGACTTCGCCTGTGTGCCATCGCCCTCAACATAGTCTGACCTGTGAAACATGGTGGCGCCTTCCGTAGCCGTTCGTTGGTTGCTAACCTCTTGTGTTGCTTCTAGGTCCCTGTCTATGTGCCGAGATCCTGCCATAGTGCGACCGTCCTACCGGCCATTCTCTGGACAATCTCTTGTGCGTCTCCTTTGTCACCCATTTCTTGATGTCAACCCCCCAACGCTATGCCATACTCAACCCCGGTACCACATGAGGACGACGAGGCTTGCATCACCGTCACCATCCCACCGAGATCGCAGCTGACCTGCTGCCATAGGATGGTAAGTCGCTGCAGACTGACTAACGGATAATCATTCCGCTAGAGGACGTTCGTCGGACCTCCAGGGTGAATACTATAGAACTTTTCGTGGAATCGGCATCTCCCTGCAGCAGGATTTGAACCATTGTACACCATTGTACACCGTTTTCGATGGGAGGCTTTCCGGACTGCAGCGGGCATCGTACGATACATACGACGCATACGATGCGTACGATGCGTACGACGCATACGATGCGTACGACACATACGATGCGTACGATGCGTACGATGCGTACGATGCGTACGATGCGTACGATGCGTACGACGCATACGATGCGTACGATGTGTACGATGCGTACGACGCATACGATGCGTACGATGCGTACGATGCGTACGACGCATACGATGCGTACGATGCGTACGATGCATACGATGCATACGATGCATACGATGCGTACGACGCATACGACACATACGATGCGTACGATGCGTACGATGCGTACGACACATACGATGCGTACGATGCGTACGACACATACGATGCGTACGATGCGTACGATGCATACGATGCATACGATGCATACGATGCATACGATGCGTACGACGCATACGACACATACGACACATACGAACCCTACTTCAGGGAGAGAAATTCTTGGAGACCAAAACTTGATACAAGCATCGACATTCACAACCTTCGCCAGAGGACGTCCTCGGGCTAGATCACGTCAATAAGACACGATCGGGAGATGCGGAGAGCTATCGTGATCAGAGGATAATTACTTTTTGTCTTACACCTCAATTGTTCCTTCACTCTCAATTATTACCGTTGTATCGTCTATTACAACCCAGGACGTACGTAGAGGGATACCAGTACTTACGGGACATACAGTACATACTCACCTGATGGAGGGTCATAGAATCCAGACATACACCCAATCATGAATCTAATTTGAAAATTGTCATCCAGCTGTGATTCTGCTGGGAAATGACAAGAGTTCGAGCATTGCGCATGCTATCTAATGTATAGACCAAATGAGTTCCTACTTCCAGCTTCGCAGTTTGATACGAGGGCCAGATCTAGGTCTTTTAGACTGTCTAGGCTCCTCTTCTCCGTTGGACTGTGGTCGGGAGTGGGCACGATCTTTTCCCTTACCCTTGCCCTTGTTGCGGATAGGAGATGAAATGGGCTCTGTGCCATCGTTGTCTGAGGTTTTTTCGTTGTAAAAATTGTCAGGGCTGGGTGTGGGCGTGCTGGGCAGTTGACGGGGTCGATGTGGTCGCCTCGCCAGGACCGTCCATTGATTTTCTTGGAGTTGACCGACATAGAAGGCACACCGGGATTGTAGGGATCATCGTCCGAGGGTACAAAGTCGGAGTGGTTGCCATGATTGGGGGGCAGCCGCGGTTCACCACATCGATCGACCCAAATCTTGTTGTTAGCAAGGAAGAGTTGCTTTGCATGAGTGTGCCGTGATTTGGGGTGTGGTGCATTGCAAACAATGATAGGTACCTTACCAACCTTCATGCCTATTGCCAACATAAAAATTGCTGGGTGAGAAATACCATCAGGCCACTGTGAGCGGTACCTACCGTCACTTTCTTCTGCTGACATTCTACGGAAAACTATGCCCTGTGTGACGTCGTCGGGGAGGTGCTTGAGGTACAAGGACAAGAACCGTGTAGGTATCCCAGAGATACCTTGAGGAGAAGTGTGGAAACCTGGTAGAGGACAACAATCCGGAATGCCAGTGATTTGAATGGCCTTTGCCACACACAAAATGGGTAAATCATTCCACGGCAAGGCATTATGGGATACAAGGGGGATAAATGGGCGGGCGCGTTGTAGAAACCGCTGGCGGACTTCTTGGAGTCTGTCAGGTCGACTGAGGGCAAGGAGATTTTCCAGTTCGGCCTGATCCCACCGGGAGCTCGAAGATGGGGTGGCCCTTTTTTGCACAAACGCAAACGGGATGGCTGGAACCTCCACAACTGGAGTGAGTCGGCTCTTTGATGTATATGACTTAGCTGTGTCGGTTAGTGCACCAACGGAGCCTGTGAGGTTGGTGGAAGTAGGTGAATCACAGTCGCTATCTGTGGTAGCATGATAAGACGGCGTAACAGGGCTTTGGGAGCTAGCATGATTGGACTGATCTAGCTGGTCCAGTTGGTCATCCGACGCTGAGTCATAGAGAGTAGAGACAAGAAAATTGGTCGGGGCGACTATGGACGAACTGACAGCATTCGATGGATGAACAGAAGTGGAATCGGAATATTTGAGCAGTGGGCGATGGCGAGATTTTGAGGCGGCACGGATAGGTCTTGCATGACTAGTGCTTGCTCTTGGCGAGTCATCTAAGTTTGACAGTCCTGCACGCGGTACTGAATCATAGCGCATTCAAGCAAAGAGAGTTAGGCGAGGCAATCCGATTGAGCGATGGGGGGGGGTAGCGACGAGATCGGTGGGCAAACCGGCAGGATTTGGTGTGGATTCTTTCAGTAATGAGCAGTGTCGAGACTTCGAGGCACCCACATTCGAGCGAGGAGGATTGGCTGAAGTGGGAGTGAAGGGACCGATAGGCGAACCGTCGGCATTCGATGGAGGAATGGGAGCAGGTCCTTTGCGATGGAGAGGCTTCGAAGCTGAATGGGTAAGTTCTGTGTGGCTGGTGCCTGGTCTTGGTGAATCGCCTGACTTAGCGAAGAGATCAGTGGGCAAACCGGCAGGATTTGGTGTGGATTCTTTCAGTATTGAGCAATCCCGAGACCTCGAGGCACCCAAGGTACGCTCTGCGTGGCTTGTACCGGGGTGGTTGCTTACATCTGAAGTGCTTGGCCTTGGTGAACCGTCCAAGTTTATCGGGTCTGCCCGCGATACTGAACTGTAGTGAGCATTCGAGCGAGGAGAATTGGCCAAAGTGGGAGTGAAGAGACTGCTAGGCGAACCGTCGGCATTCGATGGAGGAATAGGAGCAGGTCCTTTGCGATGGCGAGGCCTCGAAGCAGAACGGGTAAGTTCTGTGTGGCTGGTACTTGGTCTTGGTGAGTCAGCTGGCTTTGCGTGCGGCACCGAACCGTGGCGAGCACTTGAGAAAAGAGAGAACTAGGCGAGCCAACCCGATTAAGCGGTGGGGAGAGAGAGAAGGGGTTGGCTATAGTGGGCAGACCGGCGGCATTTTGTGTGGATTCTTTCAGCAGTGGGCGGTGGAGAGGCTTCGAGGAGGAATAGCTAGGCTCTGCATAGCCTGTACTGGGAGAATGATGGCGATTGCCTTCGTCAGGAGTGTTTGGTGGGAAAATATTTTCCTTCAAGTCTGAGCGAGAACGAATGTAGGAGTAAAGAGGAGTCAAGAGTACACGGTGCGGGACGTTTGTGTTAGAGGAGTTAGCATGCGTGTCGGTTGTGCAAGAATCTAAGGTAGCGGAATGGGATGGCTTGGGCTGAACGGTCGGGCTGTGGTGAGCAATTGGCGGGGTAGCACACATAGGCGAAGCAGCAGAATTGGAACACTCAGCAACCTCTGCCATTCTGATTTCGCCAAGAGAAGTTGCGTCAGATGGATGGGTACCCGTGCCATGGTTGGAGAGGTTGCGGCGAGGGCTTCTTGAGTTGCAAGACCTGTATCTTGACTGTTGGCGCCCGCACACTGAAATTGTCGAACTTGAACTTCGACTGATTGAACGCCGAGCTCTACCCTAAAGCTATCCCTCCCCCGATCATCTGCTGAGCGGCTTGGGCCTGACCTCCTGCTGAATGAATGATCCCTGGTCCGCGACTTACTAGCTGCCTTCCTGTAGAGGTACCTCAGACTCCTCCTAGTCGATCGCGGCCTACCCTTTGGGCTGAGGAATTTCGGGGCCAAGTACCAGCACAAGCGAGCGAGAAACTTCAGAACACATTTTATATGGTGAGGGTTCTCTACAGAGCTTCGGCGTTGTGATATATATTTAGTTGTGAATTCCAAACACGAGGGGGCTCCTGGGGTCCTGGACCCCTTTCGAAGCCTCTTCCTCATGTCGGCACCTACATTTGCACCCTCAACATGCACGGTGTACAAGGGTGTACAGCCTCAGAGTTTCAAGTCCAAGTTCAAACCTCAAGAATGAAACTGATCCACCTGATACACCCTGAGTCATACAAGTTCAACCGCCTTCTGTGAAGTGTAAAGTTCACGTTGACTGACAGTGCGGGAAAACTCACCATGAACATGCCAACGATTTTCAGCTTGCAGGATCCTGTTCGAGGGAATGTGTTCGAGAATTCTCCGGAACTTGGAATTGACTTGTGCTATCAACCTGGAAGCAAGTCATTCAACTAGCGGAAGCGGAAGCGACGATCGAAGGCTTCACCCTGAGCGCTGGCTGGTTATCGGGGATATTAGATCGTGCACCGGACTTTAGTATGTATCTCCCTTTCCATTGGACTCGCGTCGCTGTCCGCTGCCCACGGCACTCTTCGTCTACCTAGGTATGCCAAACGATGTGGAATATTATCAGTATCAGCCTCATCCTTCTGGCTCTGGATCTCGTTGGCTGCATCCCCTTCCTTCCGTTCCTCGTTCATGCACATGCGCTACGTAGGTTGCGCAGCTCTACCCATGACTGGCGTATGAACGTTGAACGGTCAGCACACCCCCTGCCCAATCCCACCAATCCCACCAATCTCAGATCTCAGATCTCAACCCTCGTATCCCTTTCGCCGCGATTCCCTAAATCCATTCTCGAAGCCCTCAAGCTTTAGGCCTTTAGTTTTAGGCCTTTAGGCCCGATGATCTAGATCCTGGACACCGTAGTCTATTGATAGTCCCTCTGCGCATTTGGCAAGCCATTGACTGTGGCTGCATCCGACTTTAAGCCTGGTCCGATTGCCCCTGTGCGGCCGTGCCAGTCAAAATACCGCTCTTTGGCCGGCGGGACCCTCAAGTTTCGCCCTTGTCTGATAACCTCGGTGTCGTGTAGACACCAGTCATTGGTATGTCGTGTAGACGCCCGTCCGCGCCATTTATAAGTAGCTAAAGTGGCTCATCTTGCCTACTAGTTATCATTACGATTTCCACCAACTCGACATCATAAGCCATCTTAACATATTCTCGACGTCTCAAGACTCCAACCTATCCACTAGACCATGGCATTCGTCCTGTAACCCTCAGTATCGCGGACTCTCTGCCTGACGTTAAGCCAACAGGTGGGTTGGAACTCTTCAGCCGTCCAAGACAGGCTCTATTCCGCGTCAAATTCAAGAGTGCCATTGTATTTCTCTTGTTTCGCCACTCTGTCTGCTTCCCAGGTCTGAAAGGCGACGGGATTCAACTAGCCGTAACAAAAGGATTGGCTAGAACCTGCTTACCTTGACTCCATGAGGAGAGCGAAGACCCAAGAGGCTGCAGAAATATTTGAGGTATTTGAGGTTCACTTCGCTCCAATCACACCATACTCGATTTTCCTTAGAATGCCACCTATACCAGGGTATGAGATGACGGATATGCAGGAGACAAGGAAGTGGGCGCGGTGGTACGAATAGTAACACCCCTTCACCTTGGCTAGCCCCAAATCACCTCTCGACATCCTCTCGAAGACTCTCAGTACACCATCTTCGTACTCTGGCAACTGGCAATGCCGCAGAACAAATGTGTTGCCATCATAACCTGCCCCCACGAAGGCTGCACTGATCCAGTACCTCACCCCGTGCCCCCCCATATCCTTCCACTTCTCTTACGGTACAAGTCTAAAACGAGTGGCGCTCGTCGCCGTCGTTCTGACGAAATGCCTAACACCCTAGGGAAGCTCCAGTTGGTTTTATCCATTCATACCGAGCTTACAATGCTTCGTCGTGCCGCATGGGCAAAGGTCTTTGCTAGCATCTGCCGCTGGCCAATCGATATCAAATTTACTACGCTTCCGGCACGTATCTTTGGCTTGCGACCACAGATCTCCCCGCACGTCCACGATTGCAGCACTATCACCTCTTCCTTCCTTTGGAATAGTATGGTTGATGATGTGGAGGGAGCTGTCCTGTCGCTTAAAGGGCTTGAGAGGCTGGGTTGGCTCCTTCCAGCGTCGATTACTGCAAACACAAGACCTGGCTAGTGAGTACTAGTATCTGTTTTATCCCAATACAAACCAACTTTAATCCATATGTAGTTATGGAGAGAAGGGGATGCATATCATCGTTGCTGTCTTGCGAGCAATGTTTCCATCCCCCTCGCGCACCCCATTTGACCCCCCTCCCTTGGAGTACCTTTATCACCTTGTATCTCCTGCCTTACGTCGGTGCATCACTGATTGCCCAAGATCGCAATACCAACCTCGAAGATGGATGGGCTATTATGAAATCTAGCGCCAACCTTGGCTATGTGATTCATCGCATCGTCGATGAGGACGAGATTGACGATATAGTGACCAACGTCTATCTCCAGCGTGCTCTCTGCTGCTCTTCCAACTTCAAGTTGGAACGACTGAAGGTAAGTTCAGCATACATTTCCGCTTGTTCAATTCACAAATCAATTTATAGCCACGTCGCATAATTCGTAAGGTAAATGACATCGTCTAACTCAGCGTTACTCAGGATAACCGCAAATGTGTATTTTGTCTACAATTCTATCATGTACTGGTAATGGAGAAGAATACAACTCGTTTGGCGACTGGTTACCATCGGCCTTTAATCCTTCCCCTCTCGCATCCCGCGTTTTGAGTACATGCTTGCCTCCCTTGCCCTTCCTCTCTTTATTGGCTGTTTCATATGTTTCTTAACCTACAGTTTTGTGTGGCTCCGTTGCTCTTTGCGTTGTGCGTCGTTCGTATTCCCCGTTAGGAAACGGCATACGCATGCCATCCCGCGTGTCCGATTCGTGCACGCAGTGGGTGCTCGTGCTCTCGTTGTTTAGACGAAGACATCCTTGAGGGAACTTTGCAAACACGGGTAATTGCAATGTACTCGGTAAAAACGACCCTCGTGGTGCTAAGAGGTAAAGATCAGAGCGTAATCAACGGTACCGGTCACTGACATTCAATTGGGCAACCGCGATTACTGATCTCTGGCATTGGTTCAGCCTGCACTTTCCTTAGAGGATAGTCCTTGGAAACGCGTCTGCGTCTGAGTGAGTGCATTACTCCCAATTCAAAGTACTCACCGCGTATCACGTACACGTACCGCCCGTCCCGCCCTAGGTATCCGACAGTATTGGAATCGGTCCGACTGCAAGTGAATATTCCCTTTTCCCTCGAGTTATTCGAGTCCGACCTGAAAACCAAGAGACCGGTGGGTGGGTAAACCCTTGTCTTGCGCTGTACTAACCCAACTGACCTTCTCGCCGTTAGACTCGCAACTATATACACTATATACAAATATAGAGACATGCGAGCGCGGGTGGACGTTGAATACCTTCGTAGTGGAGACTCCTTAAGTGCAAAGCGTGTGCTCACCATTTTCAATCTGTCATTACAGGAAAGAAGCAATTTCGCAACCATGCCAACATATGTATTGCGAAGCAATGAATACATATGGTACATGATCAGACGCCCCACACGAAGTCTTCGAAAGCAGTTAAAAAGAGACAGAACCCGAGCCGGTATACACCCGATTGATACCCTACCGCCGCCGCCGCAACCAGAAGGCACAAACCATAGAACCATGCGGCCCATCCAAGTGTACCCCTCCTACCCTTTGGCACTATGTCAGAAACATATTAGCTAACGCATAATGGTGATCCCAATGACCTACCAAGAGGGCGACCTCAATAGATGTGCAGTGCAGCAGGTGACGTGACTACAGCAAGCCGAAACGGATGGTCCTCGTCCTCTCCAAGGTTCGGAGCCTCATTACTCTGCCAGATGGTGGTATGCTAAGTGGGTATACACACCGAAGGAGTATCGTTTACTCACAATGATGGACTCGACTCGGTCGTGCTTAAGCGGGGTGTTGTTCTGATCTTTCCCGCAACATTAATATGGCACCTAGCATTGGTATGAAACCAACAACATACCGGTTAAGGGAATAGTGACCAGGCGCTTCTGGCTTGCTACATGCCAGATAGCCACCATCCCCATACCACCGCCTGCCACATACTCACCAGAGTGAAGGAACGTAGCAGGGAACTGGTCTTCATGGGCAACATCCACGTCCAGTCGCAATGGAGCATATAGCGTGCCCGTGCCGACATTGTAGACATCAAAACCACATTGATTGTTCAGAATTACAAACTTTGACTTGTCTTGTGAGAAAGATGCAGATTCTCTAAGGGGGAAATAATTATAGCCGTATCAACACATGGGAAAATGACTTACATCGTCGTGTTGTGTGGAAAGGGTTTCGAGCTCATAGTCACGCCACCTCGCTTGTCAATGGTATACACACCGTACGGAGGTTATTTGAACTTAGATATATGACATTATTTTGAAGGGGACTCACTGAATGCCATGATGACGGAAGGCCACCAAGACGTTGCTATCGTCATCAAAGCTTACCGAGGGTGACGTCCGCTAGAGGCTCCATCACCATACCTCCAGCTCTGGGGTTCTCTAGGACTGTTCGTTTCTTCCCAAACTATGTCCATGTTTTCCTTCTTGGCAGGTCGCTTGCTCCAAAGAGAGACATGGCTCCCTCCACCTATCGCAAGCATGGTAGTGTTTGGGGAAAGGGCAATATGAGAGATGGATACTGGGCTACCGTCAATGCCCAGAACCGGTACGCCGGATGCTTCAAACACCTACGAAAACGAGCAGATGAGTAGGAATGAGTAGATATACAAAGCTCGAGGACGAACTTCTGTCTTTCCATCAATGGTGATTTGTAATAATCTACCATCCCGCTTGCCCACAACTAGCCCAAACTCGCCATACCAGGCCAGCGACAATGCAGGAGAGTCCGATATCTCCCTAACTATGTAAAGGAGGGTAGCAGTCACAACGTCCCAGATCAGGACGTTGCTTCCTACACCAGCAGCGAGGTATCGATCGGTCGGAGAGAAAGCCGCACATGCAATGGTGTCAGTTCGGGTGAAACCACTGTTCGTGATTGAATAATCGAGTTCGTAGGTGAGAGACATGGGCGGTTCAATCGTACAGGTGTCACTTGAGATAAGTAGAGGGGAATAAAGGGATACGTCCTTGTAACTTTCAGTATTAGTACTACACGCAGGTAGACATGAGGCTGCTGGGTTTCAAGTTGCACATACCACATCACGCGTCCTTTGTCTGCAAATATTTCCTCAGGTCTATAGGACGGAATTCGACACTGCGCAGTGACAGACAAAGCCCTTTGTCGAAAATGGACCGTTATAAGAAGGGCTCGCGACTCAGGCAACTGCATACATACCATCACAGCATCCATACCCGTCAATTTCCCCCCTACAATTCGATCTACTATGCGTTTGCCTATTGCCATTCGTTCGGTCAAGGGTCCGCAGAGGAGGCGAATCACCGCCCGGGCCTCGCCACTTGAAGGACACCGTTCTCCAGAGCGTCAAGTTGGGCCACCTCGTAAGCGTCGTCGTGGGTTTCAATCCGCAATCGATAGTGAGTGATGGGATCCTCGAATTTGAATCTTGCGCTTACCTTCAGTTCTTAAGGGACCCAGGGCTTCGTCGACGACGATGCCTTCATGATGTCTCCTGAGGGTGCAGGGGAAACGGATGGAACCTAGCCTCACAGAACCCATCGTAGCCATGCAAGATGCCAGCGGTATCCAAAGCGACTCTGGTATATAGGCTTTCTTTTGACTTTGATTCCGTATTGAGCACCATCAACCACTTCGTACAGGCATCTCTGAATCTCAGTCAGATGCGATGGGCAGTGACGACGATTGGGTGGACGAGAGCGACGAAGAAGACAATATTGGGGAGGCCATCTTGGGATGGGTCGACCGTCATCTCGGCGTAGTCCTCCTCGCAGTGATCACCCATTTCGGCCTTCTGCTTCTACTATCTATTGCACTATTGGTGACGCCGGGGTCAGCCCACGCAAGCATTAACTACGCCTCCTACAATGAAGGTGCTCGCACCTTGCCGGAGTTCATGTCGACTACCCATAGGCTGCCTTTCTGGACCCGCGCTATTATTTGGGCGGCTCAATACGGCGATAATTACGTCGATGTCTCCAATGAAGTCCTCAACGATGAGGTCAACGTCAGCCACTGCTGGCCGTTCTGGGGTTCGAGCGGCCACGTTGCTATCTCCTTCAGCCAGCGCGTTGAAGTCAAGAGGATGCGTATTTCCCATGTCCAGGACGACAGCTCCCTTTCCGAGGCCCTCCGACAAGCCCCTCGCGACATCGCCCTGTGGGGCCTACGCACTGACTTGAACCTGACGACCTTTCGGCCTGCGACTGACTTTACCACTGCGGCAGGCGCAACGGACGTACCCCTTTTCGAGTTATTAGGAAGGTACACATTCAACGCGAAGAGTTTCGACCAGTGATTTGAAGTCGAGAATCCAAACACTGTCGGTTACTCAACGGTATTGGTGGAGATCCTTACCAATTGGGGAGGCGGATCTACCTGCGTTTACAGTATAGGGATATATGCCTAGTTGTGTACTTTTCACTGTTTGCTTTCTCTCTTATGTCTTCAGTTCCTAATCCCTGGTCCCAGCTTCAATTCCTCAGTGTTCACATCTTCCCTCGCAATTTCCTGTCTAGTTTCGAATATCAAATATTATATTCATACCTACCATCCGTTCGCCTTTCTGAGCCGGATACCTCTCATATAAGCAGCAAGTGTCAGCGATCCCTATACCTCAAAACATACTGATATACTACCGATTGGCCATATATGCTATCGCTTTTCGAACCTATCCAGTCCCTCATCCCACTGCCTCTCAGGGGCCTTCCCCTTCCCCTTCCCTTTCGCATCCCGGTCTGCATCGGAACAAAAGCTGTTATCGGCCCAACGAAATAGTCTGCCAGACGTATACTGAGTAATACTGTATCGTTGTTCTCCTTGTTGAATGGGCACATTCGAATGATGAACTAGTGCTGAGGGTATGAGGATCGTGGCGCCGGGGGGAAACTGGATCACCATGCAGAGGTCCCAGAGAATAAGGTGTCCCCCAAGGTCAGGATCAAAATCACCAAGGGACGTGATTGCACAGAGTCCTCCGGTGAGGTTCAGATGATCAATGTGGGGAACGGTGACGGTACGAGGTCCAAAATTGAAGGTGATACTGGCAAATACACTATCTTCAAAGTTTCGCTGTAACTCAGGCTGCAGCTCTAGAATGCCGTCCATGGTGCTGCGGTAGTACTCCCAGAGTCGAGGGGCGTAGGCGAGAAGGAGCGAACTTTGGAATCCGGCTATCCACCTGATGTGGGAATTGGAGAGGAGCCCTACTTATGCTCCGTTGGTAGGGGGTCCATGGACGGTCATTGCAGGTTGTAGTTGGCCAAGCCCATAGGCAAACCCTGCTGCCATGGCAGGAAATCATCCGCGACGGTGATTGGATTGCTTCGAGGTAAACCGGCTGGTCTCCCGAGCGTGTTTAAGAGCGACGACACATTAGGCCACCGCTTCATACCATGACGAACCACGAGGGGCTCCCCCGCCGACGATGACCCAATTGGCACAGTCAGTAACATACATACCGTCCCTACTCCCTAAGTAAGTGATACTGCATGCTACCTATACTCAGAACTTACCCATTCCAGTGAACGTACCGAAATCCCTTGGCCTTCAAACTCTCCAGCGATTCAACCGTTCCGTTGCTTGATGCCTTTACGTTGGATTTCTTCGAACCCCACTTTCCAACATATCCAGTTGATGTGTGCGGTACTGAGGCTAAATCCAGCTTGCGGGCTCGTTCTACTTTTGACTGCACAGCGCGTCGAATGGCCACCTTCTTCAAAGATGTCCCCGCGGCTTCCTGCAACCGCATTTGTTGCGCCGCTCGCTTCCCACGTCTATGGCGACGGTCCCGTTGCTCTTGCTTTGACAGGATTTTCCAGGCCACCCCGTCATGCGCGATCGCGGACTGGTGCTTCAACGGCTCGTGCAAAAGCAACAACTCCGATCCCTTAACAAACTCCCCATCACTTTCTTCCGTGGGGCCAACATCTTCTTCATCCTCTTCATCTGCAACAGCCTGCTGACTCATCGCGTTGTTGAGCAGGCCCAGCACATCCACGGCTGTAGTTACCCTGTCGGAGATCTCCCAAGGAGAGAACACTGCTCCGGACCTGGTTGTATGCCCTGGGTGAGGATGGTGAGAATAGTGAACAGGCGGGACCGCTGAGGGCTCGGAGTACATATGAAGAAAAAACTGGAGGCACATAGATCCAGGGTCGGACCCGCGCGCCGCAGTGAAAATAGCAAGTAGGGGAGCAGCGTATTCCAAGGGAAAAAATAGGTGGAAAAGGCACATAGATCCAAGGTCGGACCCGCGCGCCAGAATGAACGAGGAGTAGGGGCTAAGATTCCAAAACGAAAGGCTCACGAAAGGCTCACCCGACATGTGTACTTGCTCTGGTGATTTGACGCGTCTGCCAGCCTGCTGATTCGGACAGTTATGCTCAAGACTGAACGCCGGAAAAAAACCGAGCGGACGGGATCTCAGGGTAAGCCGAAATAGGGGCACAGTGCACCAAGAGGGTCTTGCTGAGGGGTTTTGTTACCATTCGAACCACCGTGTTTACTGATTCATAATATCCTAGGTTACCGTGATACTATGGCAAAATGTTCAAACGAGGTGGTGGACCCCATAGGTTGAAGTTGGCGACCCCCACTCAATGTGTTGCGCAACTACGCCTGTAGGTTGACACTGAGTACTGCATCGTTTCGTGGCACTTCATCGATGTATCACTCAAGGCACAACAACGGCGATAAAATCCCCCACCTGCTAGTCCTCTTACTAGCGAACGCTGTCAATACGCAAGCAGTGTAGGGATGGCATTGTGTTCGAACCTGGAATCTCGGTTTATTGTACGTATTCTACCGTTTCATTTACTTCCTGTTTCGGTCCGTCATCACCTGCAGCCGCATTGTTTGTTAGGTACTATCTTACTTACTCATACATGCATATTCCGCATGTCTAGTTACATGTAGTACAAGTATATATAGTACCTACCTATCTACCTATAATAACAAGAAGCTTATTTCCCCCTCAGTTGCGTTGCGAAGTCGAGTCCAGCAGTCGCACGCGGCGCTGTCCGGTTCGTGTTCCGTCTCCGTTCCGTTCGTCACGTGGCGTTCGGATTGCGCTCTTTCGTTCTTTCTTACTTCGTCTTTTGGTGGGAACACACCCTTCCCAGTCCTCGCATTCACACAGCGAATACAACTTCGCGCCTACAGCAGTCGGTCGCACGAGTCGTACATGTCGTACCATTGTCGTGCATTGTCATATTTATCAAGCAAGTCCTCATTCGCCTTTTAACGGACACAAAATAATGCTGTTGCCCTGACTAGCCTACCCCGTCATACTATACACTGTCAGTCTCCACGCCCTTGTAGACTTCTAACAATACATACCACTCGAAGTGGTATCTACGATTCACAGAGGCGTCCACACTGCAACTACCGTACCGTCCCACAGCCGCGGGGTTCGGCCGTGACATTCAGGCGAAGAATGGCCTCAGATGGGCTGAGGGAACATGAATTTCAACGCGCGACCTCAGTGACTAATGATTGAGATGACTTACTGTGTCGAACTGAACAGGTGTGCGAGAGATGAACCAGTCAAGCGCCAGCCGAGTCCCAGGATCAACCGAAACCGTTCATTGGACGCGTCAACTCCGCCCGTGTGCCACCGCCCCCAACGTAGTCTGACCTGTGAAACATGGTGGCGCCTTCCGTAGCCGTTCGTTGGTTTCTAACCTCTTGTGTTGCTTCTAGGTCCCTGTCTATGTGCTGAGATCCTGCCATAGTGCGACCGTCCTACCGGCCATTCTCTGGACAATCTCTTGTGCGTCTCCTTTGTCACCCATTTCTTGACGTCAACCCCCCAACGCTATGCCATACTCAACCCCGGTACCACATGAGGACGACGAGGCTTGTATCACCGTCACCATCCCACCGAGATCGCAGCTGACCTGCTGCCGTAGGATGGTAAGTCGCTGCAGACTGACTAACGGATAATCACTCCGCTAGAGGACGTTCGTCGGACCTCCAGGGTGAATACTATAGAACTTTTCGTGGAATCGGCATCTCCCTGCAGCAGGATTTGAACCATTGTACACCATTGTACACCGTTTTCGATGGGAGGCTTTCCGGACTGCAGCGGGCACCGTACGATACGTACGACACATACAACGCATACGATACGTACGTCACGTACGGCAGTACCCCACGTTGGAGGGTTCGTCGTAGAATCCCATTCAGGTATACACCCACCAGGTACGTCCTCGCGCTGTGGCGGTTGCTTTATCATGGGTGGGCGAATTCATAATTAAGGTACTCGTGCGAAGTCGAAACCGTCCAAATCCTGGATGCTTTAGTTCATGCTTCACGACATCACAAAATCAACCGTTAGCAGGGCCGAGCTGAGCTCAAGAAGCCGAACTAGCTAGTAAAAAGGGCACCGGAGTATGCGCATTAGGGGTTTAAGTTTCTTGGCGATTGTCACTCGTCATCAAATAAAATACAGGAGGTCTACATTACATCCTATCATCTATAGTGATGCTGTGAGCCCGAGGCATGTTGCTGCTGTCGTTCATTGGGGTTTGATGGCAGCGAAGGGTGGTTTCGTGGTAGTGGCTTTCTGTGGGAACTGTGCACAACCGAAAACCGAGAAGCCTTACTAGAAGGAAAATGAATCGACTGGCAATAGACATGTGAAATGACTTACTACTCTAAATTAGGCGGGAAACTCAGGTCGACTGCATCCTGTATCTCCATCTGCTCTCTCTCCTGTACGTCCAACGAGGAGAGATAGTTTGGGTCGTAGAAGTTTCTCGGTAGTCCTTTGGGGGGGGACGATTCGTGGTCGACCCGTGACGTTACGACTCTTTTGTGCGGGAGGGGTCCACTCTTGGGTCTGTCGGTGGCCGTGAAGCGGGTGGAAAGGTAGAGGTGATCCAGCGTCCAAAACCAATGGACTACTTTGGTGTCTTTCGAACGCCAGGAAAGAACCTTGATCGCAAAAACACCCATGTCATTGTCGGATTCATCCCCACTCATCACCTCATGGGACATGCGCTGCATGGCACACACCTGAACCGATTAAGCTCTTGAAGTAGAGGACCGTCCGGAAGTTTCTCCATCATCCTTTCAATAGCCTTATTGCGACGTTCACGAAGCTGACCGGACTGCTCAGCAGAACATATAGGCCGAGAGGATGAAAGGACTAACCGCTCGACGTCGATTCTCACGCCTCAAGTGTTTGGCTGCTTGCACAAGTTCTAGTTCGACCGCATCGTCTGGGGGTAATTGCGCACGGAGCTGCGCTATGAACCGATTCCTGAGCTGCGCGAGGTGGCTCATGAAGGCCTTGCGGACAAGTTTCACGTTTTTACACTCGTACTCTTCCTCCTTTATGAATTCCACCGTGACGAGGTGACTGGTCGCCTTGTTCCAGACAGAAGAGCGCCATTGGGGAGTGTCCAGATCCAAACGAAGATCAGCGAGTTTTGGACTGCGAGGACTGTGTCTGTCGTTGGCAAAGGCCTGTTTGTCTTCTGGAGAGGGTACAGAGAGTGGGAGGGTGGCAAGGTTCAGGAGGGTAACATCGCAATAGTCACGCATATCGTCCTGCTAGGGTATAAGGGGGTGTGGTAATCGATTGAATTATTAGCTTACATATAGCTTGATGACGAAAGGGTCTTTTCGGCGTGGATTGAAGCACAAGTCTTCAACATCAGCGTCGTTCCCTGGGTCTTGGTTCGCATGGCCAGATTGACGCTGCCCATTGCGTCGCGGACTTGGTGAGGGAGTGGGCAATTGTCTTGTGTTTTTGGTCAGTTTGATCACCCGTCCTAAGTCCTCGTATGTCGCTGGTGTATTCTATGGACGTGTTATGGCGCTCCAGAAAAGGTGAGTAGGGGACTTACGGGCGTCTGCATAAACCAATGGTAAATACCGTCCTAAGGCGAGAGAAAGGTTAGCTTCCTTAACGTGCGAAGAGGGAATGATTGTACCAAATCGCCATTGGATGGCTCCCGCTGGGGGGGCGATCTAAATCGAACATCCTCGATAGAGGCCACACTCCCCGTTTCGCTGTCATTGTAGCCGTGGCGCCGTTGATCAATATTACTGGGGCCTGCGCCTAAATTTTCACCATCTGAGTCACTGGCGTCTTCCACCGTCACATTCTTCCTCTTTGACGGAGTGTGCGGCGAATGGCGACGGTCACTCAACCTCGCATCGAAGCCAGAACGACTGCCAGAGCTCCCAAAAATGGGCGGAGTCCGGCCGCTCCGCTCTTGCTCGGAACCGTTTGCATCGTGAGGGCGGTTTGGTGCGTGGGGAGTATCACGGCCACCATCCTCAGGGCATGTTCTGCAAGTGGTATCTTGTCTGAAGAAACATGAAAAGTTCATGGGTAAGCAATTGGTGAGTCCTGCCCATGAGTCCAAGTCAATCGCCATACGATCATCCTCGTCGCCCGTTCTGCGACCGGCCTCCCGCAAGGGGAAAGTCGTAGTGTTGGTAGCGGATTGACCATCAGACAGGCCTCCCCATGAATCCAATTCCATATAGTCGGCATCCTCGCCAGTGATGGTAGCGGTCTGATTGGGAGATTGACCACGAGACAGGCCCCCCCATGAATCCAATTCCAGGTAGTTAGCATCCTCGCTGCTGGCCTTCGGTGTGGAGACGGTTGTATGGCCCATAGCGGTGGAATTGCGAGGGTGACCTTTTGAGGATGAATCCGAATCGACATCCATACCCTCACGTCGATTAGCAGGCGGGTCGATTTCTAGCTTGTCGTATGTATGGTGATCAAGTCCGCCCCAGTCGTCCTCAGATGCCATTGACACGTCGCGGTCGTCCGGCTGAGGCATGAGTGATGAAACGTTCCCCCGGTGCCCAATCCTCATGCCCGAGAAATACGTTGATGTCATCCGACGCCAGTGGGGGGTAACGGTCGAACATGCGCAAGGAAGGGATTATCGAGAGGGCCAGAGAATCGTGGTTGTGGGAGATTTGCTACCAAGGGTGGATATTCGGTGCGTAAACCTTGGGGCTTTCTTCGTTTCGGGGGCTCCATGCGCTGAACTGTGAGCGTTGTCAATACCTCCCCAATTCAAGAGGAAGAACGATGACGGCATACATTTGGCTGGTCGCGTGTCGTTGCTAGGCTTTTGAAAAGCATTCCAGCCAACCCGGTGAGCTGGGTCCAAGCTAGCAGCCGGTGAGCAACCGGACTCGGACTCGAGACTATGCTTTGTAGGTCTCAAAAAACCAGCCTGTGGAGGTTTTAAAGGAGCCTCGAAGATGAACGATGATTGTGGGAAGCTAGTAGCAGGAACATTTGGGGCGCCTGCGCCCTGTGGCGGGACGAGAGACTGAATTGCATCGTCTAGTGCGCCTGCGCTTGTTGGTGTGGTGTCCTGTGGCGGGACGAGAGACTGAATGGTATCGTCCGGCGCGCCTGCGCTTGTTGGTGGATTGCCTTGTATGGGGACAGCAGGCTGGGTATCATCGCCTGGCGCGCCTACGCCTGCTGGTGTATCGCCTGGATACATAGGTGTATCGGACATGTCGAATGTGCGGAGGAGGATATAGAATGATGCCTGTAAGAGGACGCATCTTGGTTTATAACCTCAGGCCCGACAAACGACTTTGAGTTGGCTACTGCTTTGAACGTGAAGTGGCGTGCTGCCACTGTGTTATGGGCGTCTACCCATTGAGCCTTTCTTAGATCGAGTCCTCAAAGTCGACGTTTCAACGTCTTCGATTGCAAAGTATTCCCGCTTCATCAACACTATGAACCTCACCTCTGCTGGTAGAATTCAAAGACTGAGAAAATGCTGTGTTAATGGGGTTATACCAGCCCCAACGTCAAATTCTACGTATCAACAACGGGTAAGTGGCTCAGTATGAGTCTGCTTCCTTGTTATTGAATATTGCGACCGGTTTGTTAGAATTTCATCCGTTCCATAGGGCACCGCATCCCATCCACTCCCACCATTTCTCTGGCCTTACTTGCTTTAGCCATCATCTATTTCGTAAAGGCATCACGCATTGGCCTTCTTCCGCTAGTTCTCTGTCAGTTTGCACAGTATATCTGTGAGAGCCACCCAATAGTGTTAGCCTGTCATCTGAATACATGCCTCATCATCTCCCCATTACTTGCCGCCTCCCTCTCTACTCTCTGCGCTAGGTCGCTTGTCTCCAAGTCACTCGTCTCAACTATGGTCAAACAAGCCTTGGACGAGCAAGTCAACTCCCACATGCCTCTCCTCCGGAACTTCGCACTACACGCCGGAGGTGCGGATGTTATCCCCGACCTCACTACTTCCACTCGTGGATTATCGACACCCAGTTTGTTTTATCGTACTTTTACGTCCTTCACCGGCCTGGATTGCATGGAGGGGCAAATTAATCTTCCGTATGTGGCATTGGAGGACAACGTCCATATTGGCGATTGCTGGGAATATGACAGTGCTCATGGCTACCTTGGCATCCATCTTCCTGAGCCCGTCGTTATTTCGAACTTCAGCATCCACCACATTGCACGCCAGCTGCTTTCCGCACCTGCAAGGAAGCAAAGCCCCAAAGATGTCGTTCTTTGGGGTCTTATCGATGACCTTGAACAACTCAAGACGTTACCCAAAGGCGAAACCCATTCCCCCTTCATATTCAGTAAAGTCGGCAAGCTTCCCTCCTACATTCAACCTACGGGCTGCTTCGTGGAACTAGCTACCCTGCATTACGACGCCTCTTCCTCTAGCCTTCGTCAATACCAGACGAGCACAATGAATCTACCTATGCAGACTGTAATCATTGAGGTTCTCTCAAATTATGGTGCGCCAACGACATGTCTATATCATGTTGGTATACATGGGACAGGTATTGAGTAGTTAGACATTGTCGTAAACCAATATCATGATTACACTTTCAGATACGACTTTCAGATACACTTGTCAGCTTGAACGGCGTAATCAGGACTTCAGAAGTCCGCAGGATCAACTTTATCAAGTGCGCAGCCTAAATCTTGTTAGTGAAACAAGATTGTCGGTGTGACGGCTGTGGGACCTACGGATGATAAGATCCGAATCGGGAGGTACTTTCGGGACTCCCTTGCGACCATACGCAAGAAAGCAGGGGACGTATATCTCACGCACGCCGCCTTCTCGCATACCAATGATGCCCTGGTTAAAGCCTAGAATAATTTAGTAGCGCTCCAACTAGACATTCTTTGATCTACCTTTGACAACAGAGCGAGAGTCAACATCGAATTGATGCTGCGGAACTCTGATTCAGTACTTCTCTATATCTATCGAATAGCAGCACGTACGGGAGCACGATTGCCACCGGGGTGCCACTGGACGATATACGTGTCTGTTTGGGCAACGATAACGTCGTAATAGACGGACACCCGCTGCCTGACACGACTACTTCGCCCTTACCTTTCTGGATGTCAATGAAGTTCAGCTTACTGAAATCCACCTTGTCTAGGCCTTTGAAGTTGGCCTTGATAGTGTTGTTAGTTTCACTAAAAGTCGAGATGACTGAGGTCGATTCCGGGACCACAGCAGTGTTGCTGGTTTCACTAGAAGTCGAGATGACTGAGGTCGGGACGACAGTAGCGTTGCTGGTTTCACTAGAAGTCGAGATGTCCGAGGAAGTCGATGACAGCTTGTCGCGTTTCTCACGTGCTTGTTGATCGGGTTGGGTTCGTGGAATGATCTCATGGGTAGAGGCACCACTCGATGTGCGTTCGACGGGCTGAGATGCGGTACCAAGCAGGTTTCCGGCAAGAAATACATCACTAGGGCGGCAAAATATTTAGCATCTATGTACCGGCTCGCGAGAGAAAGACCTACTTATCGCCCACCACTTCAAAAGTATATGATTGACTACCTTGAAGATAGAAATCGAGTGCAGCTTGTTCGGTCTGTAGCTGTCAATGATACACAAATGTGCCAACATAGTCCCTACATACCCTTCCCCCAAGCAATGAAACCAGTTATAAAGCCATCCATGCTGCTACCGTCCACACTGTTACTGTCGTAGGCACCAGAGCTTCTAAGTCGGACAACAGATCTACCAGTAGCACTGGCTAATGTTTGTGGAAGCGCTGTGTTGGTGATATGGATGGGGGAGTCTGGCTGGATATGCTTTCACCTATTTGCAGTTAGATGAAGTGCCCTGCCATGGCATGCCTTAGTCGGCTGTATAAGCAAGAGGATAAATCATAGAACGTACCATAGTCTCTTGGAGAATTCGAAAGCCGTGTCCGCAGCATGAGTAGTCATATGTAGAACGTGTTTGCGCGAGATGGGGCCTTTGTCACAGAATCTGTAGTTATATATAAGCGCTTATTGCTGTTTGCAGAATAGTTGACCCAGCGTGATTTTAGCGCCACACACACAAAAATAGTCACGAGAGGTAGGGCAAAAGATTCCGCTCAAATCTCCTTCGCTTTTTATCGTAGAGCTTAGAGTCAAGTGTGAGATTCATCCCCTGATCAATCCGCAGATGCGTATGTAAAAATCTAGCAGTTTCACCGTGTGCAAAAAATTCAAGTTCATGGCAAGTATGCTCGGCCCATGACCCAACAACTAACGCAAGAACAGGCAAGAACTAATAGTTACTATATTGATATTACCCCTGTCGACATCCTCATTCGAGCATCCCGGCCGTAGATTTGCTCGTCTCCATCGCGTTTATACAAATGTCCGCTTGCTCAATGATAGTTTCTCCTTTTTTCATAACGGTACGTGCCTTCAAGATCGATTTGACGCAGTCCCCACTAGCGAGAGTGAGGCAGGCCTGTAAACCAGCCTCTAAAGAGTATGACAATCGATGCCATCTTGGCAATGCCTTTGCATGTACCCTGGGGAATATCCCCACATCAGGCCGTTGCGTGGCTAGCTCTCCGTTTCGTGAACACCCGTTCCCTCCTACATCAACACCTTTCACAATGGCCATCTGCACACAGTAAACTGATGCGTGTATCGAGTTCGAAGTTGCATTTCCCCAAGTAGCACTGATAATCCCTAAGGATGTCCGCCTCGTACTTAGAAAACAGAGCTGCGTCCTCTGATAATCGTCCTGCTCCCGACGACAGGAAGCGAAGCTCGGCAGGACTTGACATCGGTACGTGTACTTGTGTTACTTCGTGAAGGTTCCCTGGCCTATCCAATCCTCATTGCTCGAGTGCATCAAATACTGATCATGATTCCATTCTCGCAGCGAACCCGACGTCTTTTGGATATAAAAACATTTAGAAAGATTGGCTCCTCTTCGGAAAACGGGCTTGCATCCTCCCCGTGTTCCTAGACCTTGCGGACTCGGTACGTACAGCCCGGTGTAAGCGATCATGTCGTAGTGTTAACACCGTCGCAGCGGGACTTCGAGCGTCTGGAGCATTACATGAGAGTGCTGCATGGCCTATCGCGGGTCCCTCTCCCCCATTCCTTCCGTGGATGGTTAACTTTGCCTTTCCCTTTTTAGTTCTCGTTCGAAATCGTTCCCGGGGCCTTTTGCCACACTTTGCCTCGTCGATTGCTGTGTATGTTCGATCTGGTAGCGGCAACGGAATTGATGCGCGCTGTGGCACCAGTGACTGGGGCCGTCACAGGCGTATTCGTGGCTTTGTGGTTCATGATTCATGTTCACTCCCCATCCGGTCGGGGTCATGGACTGGATACGCTTTGCAGTGACCCGGAAGTGGCATTACTAGCACTTCCTTAATAACCAGGATGCAGTAATTCCGTGTAATTAATAAAAGGGATGACAGGTAGATCGAGCTCCGGTCCGAAGTGCTATGTCCAGCAAGGAGAAAGAAATGTTCGTCGCAAGTCCATAATGGGCCAACTGGTTCTTACTCTCAGGGCCCATGCTTGCTCACTTATACTTATAAAAGCACTGCACCTCACATCTACATCCGTCACTCGCTTCCCATGTTTCAAAACATTGCCACATACATTGCCCCTTCCTGTGCCATCGTCCTTTCGTGGCTACCGTCGCAATTCGCTGTGCTTCCCAACATCCTATCATTCATCTTGAACTGGGACACCTTGTTCCGGCCATCCAACCCGAAAGGCCAGTTGCTAGCTGCGACGCTCGTTTCAGGCGTGGTTCTCTTCTTCCTCGCCTCAGGATCAGTCGCCAGCCTTCTCCTTCTATCTGCCCTCTCCGCGCCATTCTGTACCCCCGGCCGCTTGGGGTGGCTCTCTGCTACAGCGTTCTGTCATGCTTTATCCAGTTTCCAAAGACACGTTCGTGAAGTTGTCCGGATTGTCAGAAACTTTGGTCTATCGTTCGACGGAATTCCAAGGCTACTCGATCATGGCCGTGCCGTTAATCAACAACCTGACTGATGTCTACGTCGAGACAAGAAAAATCCTGCTCCTTGTTGATGCCAGTCGTCTCCCTTCCAAGGGGAGGGTATCAACCTTACTCCTTCATAACTCCAACAACATAATGCACTTGGTGAAGGGTCTCGAAGAACTACGGATTGTGGTTCAGAGTGGATCCGATCAGTGCGTGCCTGTTCCCTCTTCTATGAATCGAGCACCAGCTAAACACATGTATAGGATCAAGTCTCTTGATAAATACGTCACCAGAAGTGCGCGCCCCCTGGCGAGGTGGATAGGATCGGACTCGGCTTTCTACGCTTTGGCTGCACCTTTCATAACCAGCCGTGTGTGTGTATCGACACCCCCTGCTTCCATCGTACTCGAAGATGTCGTGTCTGCATTCCACACGCTTTCCGCACGCGTCACATCGTCATCGCTCTCTCTTCTGTCTATTCTTATGCGCCTCGACGCAAGATTACTCGATCTTGGCAAACTTGTCAACAGTGACGGCCTTTCACAATGTCAAAGTTATGAGTCGCTTTTGGGTCATCTTTGGACCTACTTAGGTGGCAATAAAAGTGAACTAACAAGCCTTTTGTACGATATCGACACTATTCATCAGGCCGGGGTTTACGTTCTGGCCGCGACGCGCTTCAATTTCGACACCCTTCAAGCAGTAGAACGAATGCGTACTTGTGCCAATAGTGGGCATACCCTCGCGACCGGGAACAATATCGAAAAGTTGCATTCAGAGGTACAAGCTTTGGAACCACCTAGTCCGTTAGGTCTTTAAGGATATTACGTAGGCTATAGTCTGAGCTAACGCCTGTGAGCACTCTTAAAATATCATATATTGCCCTGTAAGCTCTTGTTACTTGTAAGTCCATCGCATCCATTCCTCAAGCTCAAGCTTCAAACTGCAGACTTGTATGCAACGATATTCTAGTTGAGTTATGCCCACGAATATTACGAAGTCAATAACAGGAGATGATACACTAGCCAGGAAATTTAAGTTCTAAGGTCGAAGGCAAAGTGAAATGTAGACATAGGCTAAGTGGTAAGATCAATGACGTCCGGGTATATAGCGCTCAGGGAAAAGTCCTGCACACATAAGGCTGGAGTCATAGCGAAATGTAGGCATAAGCTAAGTGGTAGGATCAACAGTGTTTGGGTAACGCTTGGGGAAAAGTCCCGCGAACAAGGAGGCGTTACCCTGAACTTCATCAACTGGACCAATGAGATGGGGTTGAATTGCCGTCTTGAAGCAAGTGACAAGGCCCTTGGAGATATCAGTTATTTGCGGTTGATCTATAACTTTGGCCCGACACAAGGGGCAGGAGTAGGTAAAAACGTCCCGAGAAATAGCTGGGGGAAGGGTCCGGCGTAACTTGGTTCCTTCCAACTGCGTTCGAGGGGCTTGCCGATTTCTGACACCTGCAGGAAGGCAAATATATTCCTTCAACGAGGAGCACAATTCGCGGCGGAACCATGTAGCCAGGCATGCTGCACAACAGGTATGTCCACAAGGACAACTATCAAGAAATATGTCAATAAAGGAGAGTGCCAGATGTGAAGCCACATACGTGAATGGCTGTGACATATTGTCGGTGCATATAGGACAACTTAGCTGATCCAAAAGAATGGTTGTAACCTTAGCATGCGATTAGGAATGGTGTCCCCGACATGGGCTGAGGGCTCACAGAGTCGAGGCGTGCCGCCAACTCTTGGGAGGCCAATTCTGATAGTGCGATCCTCCGAAGGAAGTCGTTCAGATCGATCGCGGTTCACAGCAATATATCAACAGAAAGAAAGCTCACTTTTTCATACGACACAATCACAGTGCCCAGGTCCGCCAACGCAGTTTGCGCCGCTTGCGTATATGGTGTAGCTGAATCCTCCGGAAGAGTAGAGATTCCTGGCCATTCCCCTTCCTCGATGGAAATGGACTCGAGCTGCGGTATTTCTTCTTGAAAGGTTGATTCGGGTGCAGCGCTCTGAAATCGATTAGAAGGATAGACGAAGATCATAAGGGAGAGAAACGCACTCCTTGTACAGCGTCCAGGTCCTTTAACACCTCGTTCTTGGTATGCGGGCTTGCTTGCATGGCTCGGAGTAGATCCAGATCCTCTGGAGGATGGGGCATCTCGGGAAATTGAAGCCGCATAGTTGATGGACTGGCCTCCGACGAGGGGCCGCTACCAGGAGTGAATGAAGCGGAGAGAAGCGAAGGAATATCTTGTGGAGGTTGGAGTCGAGAACGCCCAAAGTCGAAAGCTTCCCAAACTTGCGGAAGATCGGAGGAGGAAGATGAAAGGCTCGCTTGTCGTGAAAGGGACCTTGAACGTGCTCGCGGAATCGAGTCTGCATTGGGCGAGTGCCGCCTTCGGGATCATAGAGAATAGGTATGGTAGGGATGAGGCCGAATTGACATTGTAGGTGTGGGGGTTGTGCGTTGGTATGTATATTCCTGATCTTCGCATACTTGTGCGATTCGAATGAAAGAGATTCTTTCAAACCTAGACATCTTTGTCCTAACAAAGCATCCACTCTGATGGATCTACTTGGAAATCACGCACCGTCCGACACTCGATCAATCGGTTCAATGGCCATCGATTTGAGCGAGCGAGCAACTTTTAGGCATAGTGAAGCCAAGTCTACGGTAGACGGGAGCAACGAGCATCAAGGGTCCTCAGAGGAGGCAAATCACCACCCGGGCCTCGCCACTCGAAGGACATCGTTCTCCAGAGCTTCAAGTTGGGCTGCCTCATAAGCGCCGTCGTGGGTTTCAATCCGCAATCGATAGTGAGTGATAGGGTCCTCGAATTTGAATCTTGCGCTTACCTTCGGTTCTCAAGGGACCCAGGGCTTCGTCGACGACGATGCCTTCATGATGTCTCCTGAGGGTGCAGGGGAAACGGATGGAACCTAGCCTCACAGAACCCATCGTAGCCATGCAAGATGCCAGCGGTATCCAAAGCGACTCTGGTATATAGGCTTTCTTTTGACTTTGATTCCGTATTGAGCACCATCAACCACTTCGTACAGGCATCTCTGAATCTCAGTCAGATGCGATGGGCAGTGACGACGATTGGGTGGACGAGAGCGACGAAGAAGACAATATTGGGGAGGCCATCTTGGGATGGGTCGACCGTCATCTCGGCGTAGTCCTCCTCGCAGTGATCACCCATTTCGGCCTTCTGCTTCTACTATCTATTGCACTATTGGCGACGCTGGGGTCAGCCCACGCAAGCATTAACTACGCCTCCTACAATGAAGGTGCTCGCACCTTGCCGGAGTTCATGTCGACTACCCATAGGCTGCCTTTCTGGACCCGCGCTATTATTTGGGCGGCTCAATACGGCGATAATTACGTCGATGTCTCCAATGAAGTCCTCAACGATGAGGTCAACGTCAGCCACTGCTGGCCGTTCTGGGGTTCGAGCGGCCACGTTGCTATCTCCTTCAGCCAGCGCGTTGAAGTCAAGAGGATGCGTATTTCCCATGTCCAGGACGACAGCTCCCTTTCCGAGGCCCTCCGACAAGCCCCTCGCGACATCGCCCTGTGGGGCCTACGCACTGACTTGAACCTGACGACCTTTCGGCCTGCGACTGACTTTACCACTGCGGCAGGCGCAACGGACGTACCCCTTTTCGAGTTATTAGGAAGGTACACATTCAACGCGAAGAGTTTCGACCAGTGATTTGAAGTCGAGAATCCAAACACTGTCGGTTACTCAACGGTATTGGTGGAGATCCTTACCAATTGGGGAGGCGGATCTACCTGCGTTTACAGTATAGGGATATATGCCTAGTTGTGTACTTTTCGCTGTTTGCTTTCTCTCTTATGTCTTCAGTTCCTAATCCGAATGAGGACGATGAGGTTTGTATCACCGTCGCTATCCCACCGAGATCGTAGCTGACCTGCTGCCGTAGGATGGCAAGTCGCTGCAGACTGACTAACGGATAATCACTCCGTTAGAGGTGAACATAATGTTTGTCGGATCTCCAGGGTTAATAGCACTTTTCGTAGAATCGACATCTTCCTGCGGCAGAATCTGAATCATCGCACCCCGCTTTCGATGGGAGACTTTCTGGACTGCGGCGGGCATTGTACGATACTTACGGCGCATACGATACATACGACGCGTACAATACATACAACACATACAACACATACAACACATGCGACACATACGACGCGTACGATACATACGATGTGTACGATACATACATTGTGTACGACACATACGACACATACGACACATACGATACATACGACGTATACGATACATACAATGCATACGATGCGTACGACACATACAATGCCTACGATGCTTATGGCATGTACATGTACACGGTACATACGAGACCTACTTCAGGGAGAGAAATTCTCGGAGACCAAGAAGCATCTCAAGCTCGGATAGGTGTCTCAGACAAGGGGCTAGCAACATACCGCTTTGCCTTGATACAAGCATCAACATTCATACAACCTTCGTATACACCCCCTACAAACACCAGTTTGCGCCAGAGGACATTCTCGGGCTGGATCACGTCGGTAAGACACGATCGGGAGGTGCGGAGAAAGCTAGTTCCTTCACTCTCAATTATATTGTATTGTCTATTACAACCCAGGACATAGGTAGAGGGATACCAATATGTACGGGACATTCATAGAACCCAGTCATACACCCAACCATGAATCTAATTTGAAATGCAAATTCCAATCTAGCTGTGATTCTGCTATGACATGAAGCATTGCGCGTGCTATCTAATGTATAAACCAAATAAGTTCCTACCCAAGTGAGGTGGGTGTGTTCTGATGAGTGCAATCTGTTGGAGTTAGCGTTGCATGTTTCAAGTGCTCGCCGAATCTGAGCACGCAGTTATCTAATCACATTATAGTTAGAAGTAAATACATATGATTGTTCTCACATAGATAAATAGGTAGTGTAAATGAGATGATCCCTCGCGCGTTTGCGAGGGTCTACTGCTATCTCACACCTGAGTAACCGCAAAGAAACAGTTATTTCTACACAATCTATAGGCATAAAAATGGTAATGAACATAAGGTATGCTAGCACAGACACTTTTATGGTGTTCAGACTGGATGTGGCATAGCAGGCCGTTGCTGGCCCATATGGAAGTATTAATAGAATGACCACATAGGAGGATCAACCTGGACTACATCAAGCATAAATGTGACATATTATATCCCACATAAGAAACATATGGCACTTAAGAAACATACTGTGCATATGAAATGTACCCTGCATATGCAGCATATGTCACATAAGAAACACAAGGTGCATACAAAACATACAGTGCATATGAAATGTACCCTGCACATGAAGCATATGGCACATAAGAAACATACAACATCTTGCAGTGGGAACTGGGCCACAATGAAACCAATGATCATTTTTGCCTATACAGTCTCATACACTTCCAGTCAGTTTAATTTATGTTCTTACATAGTTCAAGATGATCTATGTTGACATTTCTGCAAAGCAGATTCACATGTGGAGCATGTGAAAAATGTGGTTGGGTTGTGAATGATGCTCAACTGCCTTTTGACAGGCAGGTTTTATACCTCAATAGCTGCCTGGAACATAAGGGCAGAGCAGTCTGAATAAATGTCATGTTCTACCCTGCAACAGGGCTGACCATAGGCTCCATGGGTTGACTTTGGTTATTGATAAAACCAAGGTCAGCAATACTAAAATTTGCACAGGTATCCATTTATGTTGCCTGTGTTATTTAGGAGTTGAGAAGGCAACTGTGACATCAGGCTGTCCAGTGAGAAGCTTTCATTGCAGGTGCAACTGTGCAAGCAAGCACATGAAATGTGTGGGAAAAAAGAGAGAAGAAGAAAAGAGCTTAGAAAGTTCTCAAATAACCAGGCTCAGTTAGTAATACTACTAAGACTTGCATAAGTATCCATTTTGTATGACCTGTATTATGTGCTACTAATAGTACAGTGGTCTGAATTGCTTAAGTTCTCAGTTGATTCCACACCACAAATGTGGAAGTTGAGGTTAGTGCTGGTGCAAACCGTGCTACATCTGGAATGGTCCAGTATCGAGGTGTTAGAGATTTAGGCTCATATGGTACATTCTCTCTTTCATTCTTGATGTCTCATAATATGTACTTAATGTGTAGTTTATTACCATATCACCTCAGTCTGTTTACCCTGAGACTGAGGTGAGTATCTAGTATTATCCTTACTATCCCACGTACTGACATACTTGTAGTTTACTTTGTAATAGGTACTTACAGCCTGAATATAGTCCATTTACCCCAAGACTGAGTTTACTTTGTAAAATGTTTAAGTTTGTGATTCATAGTGTCAGAGATACATGATAAACTGATAATCTGTGTGCTGCGCCACAATGTACAGCCTGTTCCTTCTTTGAATAACATGAAGTGACAGAGGTGCCCACTGAAACGAGTGAAGCAGAATATTGTCATCAGTGCCACCCAGTCCTGCAGCATCTGATCAGGAAGGCTGGGAAGTTGTTCCTGAGCTCGTATTGGAATCTGATGGCCTCCAGGTCATTTTTGATAGTGTTAGGGTGAGCTGGGAACAGGAGGAGGACACTTGGGATGAGTCAGACATTGATGAAGAAGCTGCAACTTGATAGGATGGCTGATGAGGAACTGGCAAGGAAATTAGCAGATATGGCAGAGAAATCTCATTTATTCACTGTTGTATTTTGAGCAGAGTGTCCTCACGAGTAAGTTACAGGCCCTGATGCATGATGTCTCGCGCCAATTGGTTCGCAGTCAGCAACGTTATTGTAAAGCTTGGATTGGATAGACTCGCCTCAATGAATACAAATTTCTCACCATGCAAACGACTCCGAAATCCCAACTGTTAGGTGTGTGCTGGTGAGAGTGCAGGGGATGTTGATCAGCCAGCCGTCGATTCATCAATCGTTCTTGGCAATTTATGAGTGCATATTGGCTTGGTTTGACAGGGAGGGCAGCAGAGTGGGCGGTGTGAAAGCAGAGGCAACATTGCTCCTCACAATCGGCGATGATGGCACTTGTGTCAATCTTATTGCACTAGGGGCTACTAGGGGTAATTAGTCGGCATCTGAAAGGCCCACAGAGGTACACACAATTCGATTTTTTGGGGCCAAAAATATTGGCACTGCCAAATTCTCATGGGAAAAAACTTTGGAGTTGGTTTTTCTAATGCTTTTGACCATCCTGAGTCTGAATCTGGACACTGATTGCCTCCAAAAAATCTGGTTCACGTGCTAGTGTTTTTGTGGTGTTTGACTGTCCTCAACTGTATATAGAAAATATATCGTAGTAGTATTGGATTTGACAGCAGTGGATAAAGATGTAAAGAATAGACTGTGCAACCTCTACTTTCCATTCATTCTCTTCTTTCCTTATATGTACATTCTCTTTCCGCTTTAGTCTGTGTACCTAGTATTTTAGGTGCTTCCCCCTATCTGTATGTCTTGACTTCACACCACATTCTGGTACGATTTGGTGTCTGATCTGGCAGGATCCAAGGTATAAACATAAAACAACTAGCAGGTGACACTTACAGTGGTTGGTCAGTTGATGGACTTCATATCAATTGTGAATTTGAGTTGCAAAATATGACACCCCTGGGCACCCCTTGATTTTGACAGGGGCTCATCTCAGCTAATGGTTAGCCTATGGTTATCTTAATTGTGCTTACTACTGTTTATCAAAAACTCATGCAAAGAAAGATATCAGTATCTATGTTGGTTTGCCTAGATCTGTTCAATTCATTATGAGACCAATATGGAACTGAAGGCTCTAAGAAGATGTTCAGACTGGATATATCATATCCTACATAAGAAACATATGGTGCATAAGAAACGTACAGTGCATATGAATTGTATGGTGCATATGAAGTGTACCCTGAATATGCAGCATATGTCACATAAGAAACATGAGATGCATAAGAAATGTACACCACATACAGAATATGTGGTGCATAAGAAACATACTATGCATATGAAATGTATGGTGCATATGAAACATACCCCGCATATGAAGCATATGGCACATTGTTATGGACACATTCAGGAGCCCCCCTAGGGGCTATTAGAAGCACAATCATGTGCCATTTGGACCTGGGCTCGTACTGTGTTACATGCAGATACTCGGACTTCTCGGGCACTCAGACTTGTTACATATAACTACACACTGTACTTACTACTACCGTACTCATGTGCAGATCATGGGTGTGCGGTTACCGCATGTCTCCTTGTATATAGTCTTGTCTTGTAGTTATCATACCCCAGTTTGAATATTAGTTCCTTTACCGCACTTGTCCTACTACCACTCCACTGTGGTAGCTCTTGCCCCATCCTTGCCCCATGCACATACCTCGCATATCGTGTATAGTCCCTCATCCCGTAATACAGAGGGCCCACAAGAGTGTGGGAGGCACAGTCCTTAACTGAAGCCAAGCCTGTATGTTCCCCTCACACTCTGTAACCTCCTCCCCTACTAGGCATCCATGTATTCCGCAGGTCCTCATAGGTCTGTACCCCCACAAGTACAGCTCCTAACACACATAAGAAACATACAGCACATAAGAAACATATGGTGCAGAATGGAAGAGAGGGGCTAGAGGAACATAATAAGCTGGCGAGCTTAGAACATTACAGTAGACACCAAAAACCTGCTCCCATACCACATTGAATGAATCTTGTTAGTGAGTATGACTGCACACCCTTGAGAGATCTCTGTTAAAATAAGCCAGTAGTGGTCATGAGATATCTGAGTGAACAAGAGGTTGTATTGTGTTTGACTGGTACTCCAGCAAACACATGAGGAAAAGGATACATGGTGCAGCAGAAACTATCTATGTAGTCACGTGCCCCCTTAACCCCTCTGTACCACCTAGATTGCCCAAATCTAACAATCTCCTCCTCCTCTTTGTTAACACCATTGTCATAGGCAAAGCTTGAAACAGAGGGGAGCACATCAGCTGTTTCATTCCTAATGTGCTGACATAGCTGCAGCCTTCTCCTGACATATGTGTTCCTCATCCTCTTCAAGCAGCATGGCAAGAGGGTCCTCATCTTCTGTGACTTGGAGTTATCCAAAGGGCATATGAGTGGCTTGACAAGGCCAGGAGGGTCGGGGTATAAATCATCTGTATAACAGTGTCCATCATGTGGCACATACCTAGTACCACCATGTGCCAAATCCTAACATCTTTTAATGGTCACCCCTCCTGATCAACGTACACCTTGTTCAATTTGTCCAGTGTATCAAGTCCCTTGACTGCATGGCTGCCCTTTCGAACCCCATCCTCTTCATTCATCGTAAACGCTACAGTGTATCATCTCTGCATGATTGTCGTTGTTGCCTTTGGCTGAAAGGTCCCTCTCAAAATCCAGGGCATGCAAGAGAGTGGGAGGCTTAGCCATTAGCTGAAGCCAAACCTGTACATCCTAGCTCCCCTTGCTCCCCCTCCCCGTATCTACAAGGATCCCACATGTACCACAGATCCACATAGGCCTGAGCCCTAACAAGTGTGGCTCTTAACAATCCACTGCTGTCAAATCCAATACTAATACCATATATTTTCTATATATTACTAGGACCTATTCTCCATATATTCTGCATATCACAATCACATATTCTCCATATATCGGAATCATATATTCTCTGTATACTGTGATTGCATATTCCATAGATATTGCTCCCAGATATGGATCATATATTCACACCATCGATATGGCATTAATACATTGTACAATATGTGATTGTCAGACAAGGCATAATAAATACATAGTGCATGGAATATAACCTGAATAATCCAGCATAGAATAGATGAACTCTATCTCATACAATTTGCAACAGATATCTGATGACTGAGATGACATATTGAACACAAACTAGCAAGAGGAATACACAATAATTACAGGATCAATAGCATATACATTATTCAATCATTCCTCAAATACTACAAAAGATATTGACCATGTAATGGAAGCTCTAATAGACAATCAATATGGGATAAACAATGACTTATATTCTTTGTGTACTTACCCACACAATACATGAACAATATCTAATCATTACAGAGTGGCTATGCCATTATGTTAATAAGATATTCTCAGGCTAAGGATTAAGTTTGTTTCATGTTATGTTTGCATATTGAGGGTGAGAATATTGCTTACTTACATTATCTACTTATTGTCTAATGTAACCATCAATATGCATTCATTATCAAAGATAGTTCTCACATAGTGATTGCATATTACTCACTACATTATCCCATCTTGCACGCTGTGTACAGCATACACTTTTACATGGGTAGCAACAAAGAAATAAAAGTAGAATGATTCAAATGTATGGAGGGTAATGCCAAAACTTCACCAGTGTCCCTCGACCAGTCACTGTAATGGGACGAACATCCTCCTTCCAATTTCCCAGCCACTCCTCGTCGAGTGGACACATCCACTGGACGTTTTGGAATCCATTGACATCGCGATACTTCCTAGTTCCGTAATAGAAGGGCTTGCCGAGCACGCCGGTGTACATCTTGTATTCCATCGCCCACTCAATGCATTCCAAAGTCGGGAAGTCATCGAACAATTTGTCGATGACGTCGCGCGTGATGAAGAGGTTCGAGGAGATCCTGAGGAACTTCAACTTGGTGCCGTAAGGTACGATGGAGGAATCGACGGGGTGCATGGACTGGAAGTCAGGCATATGGAGTCAGACGCGTCCCTCAGTCCACGGAGAAAGCAGTACTCACCTCGATCTCCAGAACTTCCAGATTCTCCATCCGCGCAATAAACGCTCTCTCTGCTTCTGGTGACAATGTTGCCGAGCGTAGGGATAGCGCTCTGACACTCTGGAAATTTTCGGGGCTGTGATGACCGTTATCTGTGTAGTAAAAGCTGAGCGAGGTCCTGAGCCGCCGAATATGTCTACCATGGAGCAAGCCAAGCGCCACGGGTAAACTTGCACTAACGTTCTCCAAGCGTGGGAGGACAGTGTGATCGAGATGATCACACAGGAAGTAGTGGATAGGATGAAGGCGCAAGGTCTTGATATTATGGAGAGGACGGGCGAAGTCCGCGAAATATTTTAGTGGGGAACGCATATCAGCCCAAATGAGCTGCACGAGGGAAGGTGATGCCAGCGGCACGAGCCGGTCGCGGGTTGGGTACCGAGACTGGTGGATTTGGAGTCTGCCAGTCGGGAGGTCCGGTGAGGTCGAATCCGTCCCCTGCATGTTGTGCTGTCGTATATCCTCAGGAACGGCCTTTGCGAGATCATCAAATTGGAATATTGTGAGGTTAGGCAGAATGTCAATGAGTAACGCGATCATCTCGTGCTCCCTTTTCATGAGAGACCGGCCAGCCCAGGAGACCGCAAGTGTCTTCACCAAACGGCGGTTCTCCTTGTTTTTCAGCATCTTCGCGTAGAACAGTTCGAGGGTGCTGATGGGGTGCACTAGTTGAGAAGGCTTTGAGGTTACATTGACGTTGACGTAAAGAAATGGCGTCAGAGTGTTGTGTAGCGTGCTGCATGTCCGCGACAATGCTAAACATGAACTGGTAGGCATAAACTTCGCGAGTTCCAGCATCGTCTCTTGTGGAAGGTCGGAGAACGAAGGCATAGCTGTTGGCTCGCGGCGGGATTATAGGTGATAGTTGTGGTTGTTGAATAAGAGGGAAACGGACGCTACGCTGGTAAAGTAGTTCGATGGAGGGATCATGTGACGGTCTTGCTTCATTCATTGAGTAGCCACAACCACGATGTCCTATTGTTCATTATCTTTTGAGTGGGTAGATTCCATTGGCCACTATTGGTGGCTTGGCGAAAGCCTAGATGAGATGCATCATGAAGTGTCGGCGCCGTCTACCCTCCTTGCTTGAACGTCGGTTATACTCCAGAAAGCACCATGTGTTACCGTCGACTAAATGCTGAGGGGTGGCCTAAATAGGCGATGCGAGTGATATTGTCATTGTCGAGTGCGACCGTTACCTGCTTTCCTGCGTAGGAAACGAAAGCCTGGACAAGCATTGCAGCCGCCTTTGCATTTTCGAAGATCTGAATGACAGGGAGAAACGATGTGAAGAGGCCTAACACGTCAACCCAGTGTATCCCAAGTTGACTTGACTCGATTCGTGGAGGGGAAGCGCTACTCGTTGGCGCCGGCGTAGTATCAATTTCGAAGTGTACAAGAGTGAGTTTCAGTTTACTTTCCAACTTCGGGGCGGTTGACCTACCTCGCTTCGCGTTTTCCCCAGACAACTTGCTCTCGGCGCATTGCCCTTCCCTCTCCTTTGCCACTCTCAATACACGCATATTCTACCCTCGGTCGCGTGCTCCGAGTTGATTGCAGCGAGAAAGATGCGTCGAATATGAAGGCATCCGAACGGTAGGTACCCGAGCAACTGTGAGGCCATAACCCGGAAGCAGCTTTGATGTTGCTCCAATAACGCTCGCGTTTGTGCCTCATACGTATACTCGTCTGTGCGCCGTAATGAGCGAAGTTCAAACTGCGGGGATGTGAGTGAGCATCTTCATGACGTCCTGCGGTATACTCACCTTGTTGGTGAGCAAGAACCATAGCTCCTCCACCGCCCACTCTTCAGCCACTTTTTGATTCACCGACTACCGAAGCGCCTTCAGCTCCGTCGTCAGAGCTGCGTCGAGCGGGCTTCATATGTCACGCCGTCCGCCTCGATTCTGTCCGTGTGGATACTCATGATAAACGTCGTGTAGACCCACCTGCGCCGTCGAAAACACACGTTGAGCTGACGGTGGATCGGGTAGCACACCCGTCAGCATCACTTTAACCGTGAGGACTTCCAGTTGACATCCGGAGTAAGCAGCCGCCCAATGACACTGTGCGTCCTGATCACTTCTCGTGTTAAAATTATGCGTGGGCTCTGTCGTTGAGCTGCGGTTCCATCCGAACCTATTCAGCGTTCCTCCTTTGACACTCTCAGCGCACGATGCCGGACTTCGAGAGAGCGTGGATTTGGTAGCCAAATTCAGAACAAAGTATCGAGAGAGCCCCAACTGGGAGATCGGAAAAGGACGTAACACAATCTTTAGACGCTGACGCTGAACGTTTGAACTCCGACACTGAACTCGTCCTACTGTAAGTCTGTAATACCTGCAAACGCACCAACCGTGGTGTCGTTCATGCTGAACTTTGGGAGCGTAGATCCTTTCAGAGGGAATAATGTGTTCCCACCAAAAGACGAAGTAAGAAGGAACGAATGAACGAAATCCGAACGCCACGTGACGAACGGAACGGAGACGGAACGCGAACCAGACAGCGCCGCGTGCGACTGCTGGACTCGACTTTGCAACGCAACTGAGGGGAAAACTAACTTCTTGTTGTTCATAGTGTCTGTAGGTACTATATATACTATAGGTAGATGTAAATAAACATATGGAATGTGCATGTGTGAGTAAGTAAGATAGCACCTGACAAACAACGCGGCCGCAGGAGATGACGGACCCAAACAGGAAGTAAACGAAACGGTAGAATACATACAATAAACCATGTATCGGACGTTGTACACGGTCCGATCTTCTTCCTCAGAATCAAGTAGTTCCTGACGAGATATCCGAGTTAACATACCTGCACCATGCGGAGCCGTGTAGCTTGACTTGGTGACTTGGAGGTCTTGTCCTGGAAAGGTGACAGATGGTGTTGAGAGAGAGTTTGGGTGCGCGTTCAGTTGAATCAATTTCCACCTTGAAGTCTGCGAAAAGAGGATTAACCGTAAGTGTTTCAACATGGATCTCCAAGCGAGACTCACTCCCATTCCCAAGCTGTTTCGTTCATTCGATCGTGAGCGTACGGCATCAGTTGTCACATAGAGATCTCCATGGACATTTGTTGCTACCCATGTAAAAATGCATGTGGTATGATTATTATGAAATTGTAAACCCATATGCGACGCTATGAGGCATCCGGCCATTTTGCGGCGCCACGACCCTACTCGGAGGGCAGGCCTACAAAGTTATGGTGGTGGTTGAGGCCTACTGAGGCACGCACCCTCGACGTTCTTCTGTACAGTCTCCCGCCAAGGCCGTGGGCAACTCGACGCGGTATCTGGGCACAGAGTGTCGGCAGAAGCGCAGGAGCATCTCATGCCCGACACGATCCAAGTTCACCAGAACCGTCGTTCCAATAGAGTCGAAGATCGAGCGTGCCACTCATCCTCGGGCTCCTCCACTTCCGATACATCACCAAGTTGAAGGTACTTCAACTTCGTCATTGAGAGAAGAATCCAGTGGGGGGCGCAGTTTGCTGTCGGACATCAGGTCCTGTGCACCTCGCTGATACTGTATCATTTCAACCGTAGGTTCACGGTCCGTTACACGTTACAGTACATGTTCACTGGGCAGAGGGTTCACACTCCTTCGTTACGCGTTACTCGGATGTCCAGATGTTCAGGTTCACAACTCCAGATCATGATTTTAATTTATTTACTGCGATCTACCGGTATCCTACAACCTTCCGTTCAGGCTTGCAATAGCAGCACCCTTTCGGTTGACATGTTTAATGCAAAAGTAAACAAAATTTTTCTGAGCCCTTGCCATCTGCTTCAAGCCCGACTCCAAGTTCAAGCTATCCATGGCCAACCCAGGTGGTTTGCTGCAGTGGGCGGATGCCTCCTCAGAGGCTCGCAAGATCGTCAATTTGACCTTCAGAATCCCAGAGACAGCGTGAGCAGAGATCCTTCCCAGCCCCACCCTCCCCATCGCTGAGCTCCTCAGCTTCACGTTGCCCCTTCAAACCAACGATGTCGCCACATCCATCGACTCTTCCCAGCAGGAGCTCGGTCGCAGGAAACACGTTAAAACTGTGTCATCTCATTTAAATTTTGCTCTGTGGGACCAGAACTAGCACTTGGACAACATTTTCGTGTTTTTAACTGTGTTTTATTCCTTTTTTCGCACTTTTTACAATTTTTGACTACAAGATGTTCACTGCTCCATGTTATGTGTTACGCAAGGCCGTTTAGGTTCAGTTCATGCGGGTCTGTTACACGTTACTGAACCTATGGTCGAAATGATACAGTACCTGTAACATGCTCAAAGCTGGCCTCAGCATGCGCATGCTCATGGCACCTGGTGTGCGGTCACGACATTACGTGACATTCCTTGGAGTATTGGCCGTGAAGGCTATATGGACGTCGAGACAACGCCGTTATCGACAAGCAGCTGTTATTGACAAGTGACCGTTAAGAATGACAGTGTTTTCCCAGTCCCGCCATATTACACTTGAGGACGACCCAATCAGAGGATGAGGGATTTTTGGGCTGCTGTCGAGGTTTGCGATGATAAGTGTCATGCATGCCCCCCTCATCGTTAGAGATGGCAGGGCATAGGAGAACATCAGTGCATGTAGTACATGGCGCGTTTTCGTTCCGGTTTGTGGTTTTGGTTTTGCACTACCTACCTACCTACCTATTGTATGTTTTCTGTTTTACATATGTTATGGTTCTGGTTTCCGTTACTCAGTCTTTTGTTCTCGGGACTCGTGGTCTCCCTTTGAGTATACAAATCCAATATCCAATATCTTGCACTCAGTTCGAATAATTTGCAGTTTGCGGCCTGCGGGGATCAAAGAACACCCTTCACGGTGACTGATACTCTTCTCAGTATCATATCGCATCACTGATTTGAAGTTTGGACCCCATGTGCTCACAGCATAGTAGTTGATGACGATTAGACAATAGGGACAGCCGTACGACGGACACAGCAATGACCCCCACCAGTGAACCCATTCCTGCATCAGTGCGACGATGGCAAGCCACGAGCTAACTGGCTCTCAGCAGCGAAAAGACACGCAAATGGAAAGATAACCAACAAGTTGTTACAGTCCTCGCACCCCTTCCATACAAAATCATTGCAGATGGAATAAAACACTGAGGTGAGTCCTAGGCCCACCCGTCGAATCCTTGGATATCATGCGCTCCGAGCTCCTTAGGGGACGGCTGGTAGTCGTTATATAGAGTTTCCGACTCGCTGACTCTCTCCTGGAACAGGCGTAGAGCCTGTTCTAATACATCATACAGTCTAATGAGAGGGCAAGCGTGATGCATAAACCCCTCTCATCAAAGGACTGGCTACGCCCCGGCAGTTGTGATACATCACCTGTCAACTGCACGTGTTTGTCAGGTGATCCCCCCTTTTCTCCTTGCTGCCCATCAGTGTGCTTGCACGCTGGCGGCGCGTTGGGTGCGCCCCATCTCCCTCTTTTGGACATGTGTACGCCCTTGGATTGGTAGATTCACTGTGCTCCCGATCATGTGTTGATACATCTATAATAATCTAGCCATGTGGTTCATCGCCCATTCTAACGGTTATCTGACATTCCCTTGGTTCTTTCCATACCTTACATGCCCCTTCCCCTTCCCCGCAATCTCTGCCCCATGACATATTAAAAGAAAAAGAATTGTTTCACTGTATGTCAGATGGGCCATTGTGCCAGCTGTAGCAGTAGCTTACATCCCCAGGCTACTGGTGTAGTCAGTATGTGACCTCCAGAATACTATGTAGATGTCTTACTTGGTTAGGCACCTTAACTATTACTTTGGAAATTGATATGTTATTCATTGAAGTTGGTATGTTATTCTTGGAAATTGATGCATTATTCATAGAATGTACTAGTACAATCTGAATATAGTGTATGTAGTGTGAAAAGCACCAAGTGGTGGGACCCTAGAACTTGCAAACACCGCAACCATGTATATGCTTGTCCCTCTCCTGGTGCTCAGGGTTCGGCACTTTGTACTTAGTCGTTGGAGAGACTCAGTACTGAGTATTAAACGCTGGTGATGTATCAGCCATGTACTGTGATGTATTAGTGATGTATTAGCAAGTGATGCATCATACACCTTATACAGTCATATATTACCATGAGGCGTTATGTATTAGACATGGTCAGATAATTACAACAGGACACAATAGCGAAAGATAATGACTCGGCGAACATATCAATGTTCTTGTTTCTCTTTCCCCTTTTGTTTCTTTTCTGCCCAAGCTTTTGCTGTGATTGCCTCAATTTCTGTTCATACCTGTTACTTCCGAACACGCTTGCCTTCGACGATGAACTTGGGGTCGGTTCCATCTCTGCTTCTCTTGCGAGGGTTGTGAGTTGGCTGGGGGACAGCACCCATATCATTTGCCATTCCAGTACCCTCATCTGTTACTGTTGTTGCGGAGTCGTTGACTTCAGTTCCGACGGTGATGGAATCCATGTCGGGCCTGTCGACAGGCTCGTCAACGTCCTTGGCCTCCGTTCGGTCACTGATAGGGTGGTCAGCTTGATTCATGGCCATATTGGGTTTGTCGACGTCAGGGCATGTGATGGGTGGTACCATAGCTGGTGCCAGGTTTGCGTGCATATGGGTAGTGTCATTTGCAGGCATGTGGTACAGATTAATCTGGCTGAGGGCACCCGGCAAGCTGGTGGGTATTGGGCTATCTAATTCATCTAGTAGAGATAAGTAAGTGCCAAGTGGGGGAATAACAAAGCCACTAGGGATGGTAGTTGGCATGGGCATGTTAGACGTGATGGGGAAGTTGTTGGGGAAGTTCGCTGGATTGTTCAGATAGTTGAGGTCAGGAGGGAGCAGGGGGAAGCCCATGTCGTAACCACTGCCCCAGGGTGTAGCGTTGAACCCCAGGGTGTCCATCTGTGGCCAAATGGGTCTGGGGGCGGAGGCATACGGTGAGGCGATGGCAGTGGCTTGGGTGCTTTCGATAGTGGCAGCTACAGTGGCAGCTATGGTGGTGGCAGCTATGATGGTGGCAGCTATGGGGGCTATGGGGGTGGCGGGACCCGATAGAGGGAGCACAGTGGCTGCGACCTCAGTGTTGGGGGTGGAGGGGACTTCACTATGGCCTTTTGCTTTGGTTGACTTTCCTTTGGTCGTTTTGCAGGTACGTTTGGTCGTTTTGGTGGCAGCAGCAACATTGGGGCTAGGAGTGGGGGTGACTGCAGCCTCAGGTATAACTGCGCCTTCGGGGGCGACCATGGCTTCAGGGACAACTGCAACTTCGGGGACAACCGCGGCATTGGGAATGACTGCGGCTTTGGGAATGACAACCCCTTCAGAGTGAGCAGTGGGGTTGGGGGCAGAGGGCAACAGCGAAGCAGCTGTTGAACATGGTAGACCCCCAGAGATCGAGAACGGGGTTCCTGACCCCTGCGCACAAGCTGCACATTGCTCCGGACCTACAAAGAATGGAATTTCAGCTACGTGCTTAAGCTTAACCTTGGGCTCAAGAACTCACTGTGGCACAAGTACAGGTAGTTTGTGAACAAAGACACACATGCCTCTTTAAACTCTGGCACCTGGGCGGCGAACGTGAGCCTGAAGATGTTGCTTCCATACTGGTACCTTTGGGCGCCATCATCAGCTGAGATGCGTGAAGACCGTAAATAGGAATACATACGATGCTGTCCTGATACATCCCCCATTCTTTGGGTCTGGTCCACCTGCAAGAAGGATGAAAGTCCACCCACTATCCTGAGCTAAACCATGAGCAAACACGTCGAAGCGTGGTTCAATGCTTGTAATGCCACTATTAGGCTTGGATCAGTTATTAGGAACTTGAAGTATAGCACAAGAACCTACGCAATATAGCTCTCAGGAGTGGGCTCAGCCTTCTGAGCCCGCACGAGCTTCTCCTCTTTGGCAGCCATCCACTCCTTCTGGTATAGATCATTGATTTCGGCTTTAATAGCAGGGGTTTCATCGTCTAGAGCTTTCCTCATTATTTGGCGACGTATACTCAACTGATCGTGGGCAGATGGCAGTGGCTTGCCCTCAAAATGTGCCTCGACCAGTGGCGCTACTCTTGAGGAGTAGTATTTGTTTGAGTAGACCTCTACCTCTTGATGGCAACATGTCACTTTTGGGACCTCTATTGCAACTGGCGCCACTGGAACATGTGATGTCCGGGTTTTCGGTGCAGTTCGATAACGGAACCACGTTCTGAGATACTGAATAAGGTATGTCAGGGTCACTGTGTTCACTCCCTAAAGCAGACACTCACTGCCTCCTGCTCTTTGATTGCAGCCGCATGCACCTTCCATCGTTCAGCCTCATCCTCGATAGTCGCATCTTCATTCAGCGGCCATAGATGAAACCAACCCTGAAATAACTGTGCCCAGAACTTGACAAAGGTTCCATGTTTCTGAGCTTTGAGATAATTGTCCATTTGGCCCATAAGGTGAGCCTTTTGTTCCTGATTGGTTTTTTCTTTGGGGGCCATGGCATAGGCTGAGGCGAGTTGTATGCCTTGAGCTAGAACAGGACGATGTATCACCTCTGAGCTTACTTTTTTCTTTAACCTTTGCCAGCCCCCCCATTACTAACCAGGACCAGTTATACATCACGCTGCGCTCACTATCAGTATGTATAACAGCTCGCATTCCTGACAACTCCCACCCCTCCTGGTAGCTCCTTGTCGCCCTTAACCAATGAAGACAATGACCAACAGCGACAGCCGTGGCAGCACTGACAACATCAACATGGCGGTGCTCATGCGTCGTCTTGTGGTGGCCTATCCTGAGGCGGCTGCTGCTGCTCTGGGCCCTGCTGTCCCAGCTGTTGCTGCTGCTACTGTGGCACCCACATCTGCTGATGCTGAAGGCGAGGGCCTTATTTCCGCAGGCAGTAAGTACTGGCATCCCTCTTCTGATTCTTGGTCTGATTCATATTCAGGTGTCTTTCGCTGCCCCTCGTGCCACACTGTGCACCACCTAGTTCCTGCAACTCCCCCTGTTCCCAATGCAGCAGTTGCACCTCCCGCTCCTGCGGCTCCGAACACACCAGCTGTGACTCCCCTGTTGCCCACGGCACCAACTACGACTCCCCCGGCGCCCATCTCACCAGCTGCACCTCTCCCAGCTCCCAACGCACCTGCCGGACACCCTCCACTCATCAGAACGGGTCACTTCAGTGCAGCCATGGGTGTTTATGGTAACCGCTGGTATGCAGTTGTTATTGGCTGTGAAATTGGTGTATTTCAGAATTGGCAGGCCCCGCTTTTTCTCCTTGACTTCGTATTGACTTTCTACTGACTTACAACTGACCTAGGCACAATATCGTCGCACCTCTCACTGCCAATGTCCCGGGTTGGTTATGCAGGGGTTTCTCCTTGTTTGCTGATGTGGAGAACTTTCTCCTTGAGCACATGCACATCACCCGTATCCATTGGTAGAGTGTAGTACCGCCGTCTCCTAGTCGCCGTTATGTAGTCATATGTAATGTTTGTGTTGAACTTTTATTATGTGATCATCTTTTGTGGCTCACAGACACTTGAGTGATATAATACTAACGACATAGTGATACAGATTAAGATAGGTAAGTGAGACTCTGAAACATCAACTCGTGTTTCTCATACAACTCACAAACTTCTCCCTTGCCTATTGAGGCATAGCATGCGACCTCTTCGAGACATTTCAGGCCCTCGTTTACTAGCTTTCCCACTGCCTCGGCCACCCTGAACTCATTTCCTACACCAGTAAGCTGTAATAGAGCTGCTTCACACCGCTGCATCAACCTATGAAGTGCTTCGAGTTCAATAATAGCATCGGAGAAGGTGTCACTTTGGTAGTTTGTAGTATACTTGCTGTATAGTGATTCAACATAGCGCCGTGTTGAGCCATTTGTTATGGAATAGAATTTGGCCTTGGTACGTGCAGCTAGTCTCAGCCAGCCAGGAGGATCGACAGGGTCAACACTAGTGAGGTTGTATTTGGGATGTCCCTGAATATTATGGTAAAGAGAGCACGTACCTGGGAAGAGGTATATCATCCGGACTTGAGCCAGCAAATGGTTTAGTTCTGGTGGTGGTAAGCACGAGCTCTGGAGGACAATGAAGTATAACACACTCTAGTTTATCAGCTTTGTACCGAGAACGCCAATTAGAATTGATTGCAGCTTTCTTTCTGTTGGATATTTAGCTACAATATTAATGGATAATAAATAGATGCGTACTTGTAATAGCTTCGCCTGCTTTTGTCTTGATTGGCTTTAGCCTTGGCCTTGGGAGTTTTGTACAGGTGAGGTCGACCAGGACCCATAGTGGCTGTTTGAGTTCAAGTGTGAGACAGCGATCGTTGAACACTGGGTTCTGACCTTTATTCCCTCATCTATTTTTTTGGCTATCTGAGCCGTTACAACACTTGAAACTACAAAGTAACAAGAGAATATTGAGTAGATAACCTCCCTTGAGATCATAGGCAAAAAATGGGGCCCTCACCAGGGCTATATTCGTTGCTTCAATGAATTAAAGCTATCTCCCCTATCTGTTTTGAGGTCATGTGATGATGGTTCATTGGACGAACCTGGATGAAACTCTGCTCCCAGCACTTGTCTTCCCTGCACCGGTGAGTTAACATATCATGTGGAGCTCAGCGGCTAATGTTGTCCTAGTTTGCCGGCCTCTGACATCACTCGATCACCAATGCACATTGCCAACAGGCCGAGACAACATCAATGGCATCCGCAAGAGGATGCATTTGCAGACTTCCTGATTCCCTATTACCTTCAAGCAAAGGAGCTAGACGAGCTCACACCTTTCTTTCGGGCTGCCAGCCTCCTCTTACTTGATAGATTCCCCCCTCCAGCCAAGCGACTGCATGGAGTTAGCAAGGCATCGGCTATAAACAAGATGAAAAGGGTGAGTCTATCCATCGCCTAAAGGTTCATATTCCTCACACGATGCCACAGAGCTTGGCTCTAAGGATTGAAGTGTCTGCACTTCTCCGAGGACGACTAGCTCAAGAGTTTCTGGCTCAATGCTATTGGAAAGAGCACATGTCTATTAGAGCGGATCATGCGCGCCAGGTGAGTTAACAGGTTGCTTTATTAATGTTACACTCATACTTAATTGATCTACTCTAGTGCAAAGAATGGCTAAGTATTGGTGGTGTACCTCGTCACCATCAGTATATGGTCGCATTCGCAGGGTGCTCCTCCCCTTTCGCTGGATGACCCCAAGTCACGAATACATTAGTTACCGTGGGAATAGCATGGAGTGACTGTGAGAAACTCATCACAGCCATGAAGCACCTTCCTAGCCTTACCATCTGTACTTCCGCATGTACCTTTGTATCATGCCCATGCTTGTGTCTTCATGATTGATAAATACCCGCCATCCCCCACCTTCTCTCAGAAGGTCATACTTGCATTTAAGCAGGATGTAGTCTGGCGAGGTAAGTCAACAAAATGTGTACCAAAAGGTCAAGAGTTCAGGTCGAGTGCTACACAGAATGGGATACAACGGACGCTCCTGCGCCAACTGTTGCTCACCAACACACAGATTATGAACTTGGTGGCTCCTGGGTGAAGGCCAAGCACTTCGTTTACCACACCAATCCTACACTTCTTTCCAGTTCGCCTGCCTCTACCAACAACAATGTCCCTAGTACACCAGTCATAGGGTTCCCACAACCTTTCAATCCCTCAGATCCTCAACACCTAGTAACAGACGTGCTGGAACTAGAGACAACTTGGCGATGGACTGCAGGAGTACGTGGCTCAGTTATTTGATGTCACGATGTACTTAATTCAAACAGGATTTACCTTTCTTGACATGGCTTCCTGAACGCGACACTTTCCTCCAAGAGTTTCTAAGACACGAGGCGCCCATCGACGATGATTGCGAGTGCTCAGGCTGCATGGATCCTGTACCTGGTGACTACCGTTGCCGTCAATGCTTCGACAAGCACATGTATTGCCAGAAATGCGTAGTCGAGCAACATAAGGATAATCTGTTTCATGAATTAGAGGTAAATTGCCTGACCTTTGCTTTGAACTTAGCTCACGCGCCGCTTAGAAATGGAATTCCCTCTTTTTCGAGCGGTGCTCCATACAGTCTCTCGGGTTTTGGCTTCAACTATGCCACCCTTTTGGGGACGAGTGTGTCAGGCCGACTCCCTCCTTCGGTGATGTATTCACAGTGATAACATCACATGGTCTCGTTCCAGTCAGCATCGACTATTGCAGTTGTACAACTGCAGTGCCATGCGACGTCCAGCTTCTTCGGTTTGGTCTATTCCCTGCAACAACAACTGATCCTTGGACGGCAGCAACGTTCAAAGTCCTTCGCCTCTTCCAGATCCTGACTTTCGGCTCCAAAGTCTCTGGGTACGAGTTCTACCAATCGTTGGTCCGGCTGACCAACAACATAGGAGGCTCCGTTCCAGTAAGTCGCTAACCATCTCAGCGCTTCACTGTCGAGCTGAGCCTTTATGTCAAGGACCGTTACAGTGCCTTCATGCGAATGATCCGGGAGTGGCGTCATATTTGACTCATGAAGCGGATGGGCCGAGGTCACGAAGAATCCGGCGTTTCGGGAACAAGTGAGGGAGAATGTGCCGTGCTATGTCCTGCATGCCCCCAGCCTGAGAAGAATCTCCCTTCCAACTGGGAAGAAGCGAACGAATCGCAATGGTAAATTAGATTCCCTTTATTTTCAGCATTGTAGTTGATGGTGTGGAATAGGTGGATTTACGCACTCTTCCTCACGATCAACGCGAACTTTCACCTCAAACGGCTCTCAGCATCCAACGACGCCTGTGACCCTAGTCTCAACCGAGGCTGCACATACTTTGTGGAAGAAGGACAATACAAAGAGTTTCTATGCAGCCATGCCAAGACGAGTATTGATGAAGCTAATACGTGCAATAACTACGATGCCATCAAATTGGCTAGCATTCGTGGCAGGAAGGGAACGACAGCTAGCGGCGTTGGTACGATTGAATGTAGCCGCCACGATATGAAGCGGCTGGTCTCAGTTGGAGACTTACAGCAGGGAGAACAGTAAGATGTCAACGAACTTATGCTTTCTGTGCTGATGCATGAGGTTCTAGATACATCAACATGGATTACCTCTACTTCTCAAGCATTAAGAACCACTCGCTGTCCGCATTAGTAGTTTCGTACGATATCGCTTGTCAATGGTCCCGCAACTTAATACAATGATCGGGAACTTATCCCTCCGAACTCGTTGGCACTTGCACAGCTGACCTTCACACTACTTATCTTGTCCCCAAATTCCATCTCTACACCCATCGAACCGAGTGTCAAATTAACTACTCGTTTAATCTTACCCCTGGTGTCAGTCGAACAGATGGAGAATCGCCCGAACAAGGTTGGGCAGCAATGAATCCTGTAGCAAGTAGCACGAAAGAGATGGGACCTGGCTCTTGGCGCGACACGCTGGACAACCACTTTGGCGACTACAATTGGCGGAAAGTGGCAACATTGTGTGAGTACCGTCCCATTATTGCCATGCGAAGCCTATGTGATACCTCATCACGGCCATGATACATCATACATCCCTGATGAAACGGTCCAAAGTGATACATAACACACTCTAATACTGTCTTTCCATTGACAGATATTTCGCATCTTCGCAAGGTGCAAGAAGCCATCGAGATGCGCTCTGAACACGTGGGCAATTTCCTGGATTTCAGTAACTCGCTGCCAGCTGCGATCGCCCAACAGTTCCATGCTCTAGTTTGACAATGGGAAGCTGGGATGTCAGAAACAAATCTGTACAAAGCAAAGGTTGAAGGTCTGTCCTTCATGTCTCAATGAAGCCCTGTAGCCTGACAAGATGACATAGCGATCTCTGCGAAGAAAATTAGATTAGAGTTAGCCAAAGAAGAAGCCACAGCGGTCCAGCGTGACAAAGACTTTGTGATACATGACACCGTCAGCCCCAGTGTCCTCATTACTCAGGGCCTCGAACTTCAAGATCAGCAGGCCCATCTCAAGGTAGATGCTCAGGCTCTTGGCGCCCACCCAATGGAACTTCAGCGCACACACATCTTGGAACACCGCAATCACCTCATGCGCCGAATCGCAACATGGCAATCAATTCAAGAACTATACATCCCAGGTATAGGCCTTTACCGGCGTAGTGCTGCGAACAGGGAAAAACACGGACATTCTTAATGCAGAGGAAATCGACCTCCTCCTTCCTTCGAATCTAGTTCCTAGGTTTCACGTTGACACAAGATTAGCGGAATACAAGTATCGCTTACAATACGGAGCCGCTCACAACCTTCTTTCTGAGCTTCGTCGACAGCTCCTCATTATCAGTACCATGTATCAATCAAAGGACCGCTACGTCCATGGTCAAGAACATAATACACGCAGTGTAACACTCATCAAGAATGTTCAGTCACAGATAAAATTTGCCACTGCTAGATATCATTTAAACAGGGAAGCGCTGCTCTTGCTGAGCTCTTACATCAATAAGTCTGGGTGGGAGATGACGTTACAAGTCCTGGCAGACTCTGACCTTTGTGGTTTGAAAGAAGGGGAGGACGCGAGCGGTTCGGAGGGACAACGTACACTATCCTGGATTTGGATGACACAGCAGGAGAATGAGTCTGAAATGACAGAGTCGATGAGCGAAGGTAATATTACTACTGTTTGTATTCACGACATACTGAAAGTGGCAACAGCATTACAGATTGAATGGTGCAAATCACGATCAAGGGCCCATAGATGGCAAGAGGAATGCATTCTTCTCAAGGAAGAGATGTGTAGGGTCCTTCAATTCCACACGTGGCACACAGGGGTATGGGAGGAACGAGCACGAAATGCAGATGCAGACGGTGCACGCACATATGCCTGGCGCCAGGTGTGAGAAATTGGTAACGACATGCACAACATCTTGGGCGAGCCTTGGTGATTATCTAGGTATGGGACAGGGTGCAGTGAATGCAGGGGAGCCATTGACGGAGGCCCCATGTTGCATGAACAGCGCCTGATATGATATCGTCACTATACAAGACATCACTATATCGGACATTACTATATCGGACATCACTATATCAGACATCACTACATTGGTCATATGTATTACTGTGTATTACTGTATTCAGCATTGAGTGCTAGGGATCACGAATTGAGGCACGTCCGAGCTGCGATTAACTACCCGATACAACCCATATAGAGGTAAGAGCACGACTATGCCTATATAGGCAAAGGAGGCGGCATCGTGTCCAATAACGAGGAGTAAGATGACAGCAGGGTGGGAAGACAAGCCGAGTCACAAGCTCTGATGTATCGCTTGCGGTTGCGTGATGTATGATGCAACATAATGATGTATCACCCAAGCTCCCTCTAATTAGAGGGGTTTATGTATCACACTTGCCCTCTCATTAGACTATATAATACATCATCCCCCCATCTACAGGTGCCTGGAAGGTAGTCACTAGCGAGGATAGGCCCGCCTCCGCCATCTCAGTCTGACCCCCAGCCTCATTCCCATGAACGTCGTCCCCTCCGTGTTCAGTCTCACCATTCTCCCTTCCATATTTGATCTCAACATGATCAACTCCCTTGATCATGACATACACCGTAATGTCCTTGATGTGGACGTACACGCCCTTGCACCACGTATCCTCCGCGTTCCTGCACACAATGACCTCCCAGCCTGAGCAATTCCACCTACCATCCTTGAACGACTTCGTCAAGGTGAACCAGCTGTTCGACCCCCCGTTGTGACTCGATACAAATGCCTGAAACCGCTTGCTGGATGCGTTCCTGATGAGGATGCAGTCGCTAATGTAGGGCTGGGAAGACGGGAGTCAGTTGCGCGTGTTTGGACCCCTGGAGTTGAGTTCGAATCCTGGTAACAGAGGCATGATTATCGCACTGATTGCGGCGCAGCGGTCTCGCCCATACTCAACGCGAATGTCATCGGGGCCATGGATCGTGATGTAGACGGTGATGTCCTTCATATGCATGTAGACGCCCTTGCGCCAGGTGTCCTTCTCATCTCTGAAGATGATCGCATCCCACCCAGAGCGTCCCCATCTACCAGACTTGAAGGAATCGGTCAAGGTATGCCAGGCGTTGCTACCTCTGCTATCGCTGGAAATGAACGCTTGAAACTTACGCTTTGACAAGTTCTTTATGAAGACGCAGTCCCCGATGTACTATGGATGGAAGATCAACGGTGAAGGAAGCAATTATTCTCTGAGATGCGTACTGTCATGGGGCTATCTGCGGAGTCAGAGAATAATCTCGAGCACAGGCGAAGCCTTTAAGTGACAGTACTATTGTTGCTGCGGGAACTCTGATATCATCCTCGTTGCCTGCATTCATTCTCATGGCGAGTTCGTAAGCCCACCGAATTCATGAAAGAAGCTTCTTGGGGACTCGTGATCTTGACGGCGCGGGTTCTTCTGCGTTCTTCGAGTGATTCAGAATTCACCATACAAGCTGTTGCCAGTGGCAATCTGCAAAAAGGTCGTGAAAGTGCTTCGATAGATGAGCATGCCACATATGTTCTGGCTTGACTCTAATAGAGCTATTTGTCCCTTTTCTGACACTACTCATCGATTCCAATGTTATGAGCATGTTGGCTATTTGCTTTGAAGATCTGGGGAGGATATGACGAGTCTAGCTGAAGATAGAGAAAGTTGGTTGAATGCGTACAAAATGAACCATATTACCAGACGTTACTCACGGCGCGTGTAAGGGACAGAGTTCTTCTACTGCAGGGAATCCGATAGACACTTGGAGGCCAATTTGGTGACTAGAGTGCCACCTCTGGTGCCTTGAAATACCTTGCTTGGGTCTCACCGGGTCTCACCAGCCCTAGTTTCTATCGTTTTCACTGTGTGAAGATTCATTATGGTATAACTACAGGTAGCGGAGTTACAATGTACCAATAAACACATCAAAGCAGAGTTATACATTGTATTGATAGGAACAGTCTGCGCGGAGCCCAGCAGAAATTGCCCAATATGGTAAGTCTACAATGTATGCAATAACAACCATCTGCGCGGAGCAGCTCGCACATCGGAAGGGCCGAGGGATTGACCGGCAATGCAGCAGAATGCTGTGGAATGGTTAGTGAGGTGGCTAGGTTGTTTCCAATCATTCCTATACAGGTACAATGAGGCAGCAGGGATAAAATGTCAGCAAATCAGTCCAACATCGGGCTACCGATGTAGGCTGATTCTTTGCCATTGCGGCTGATGGTTTCAGCTAGCATGTAGCCGAGACCTACTGGGATGCTGTATATGATGCATCAGTAAAGAAGTCGGCCCAAATAAGCAAAGAATCGGTACATCTGACGTCCGGTGCAGGCCAATGTTTTGGGATACAGGCCAATGTTTTCAGGTAGTACGTAGTGTGCATGTACTGTATTGTTATACATCATGATACCCAGACCCAAAGCACCAGCCCATGTAGGCAAAGCATCGCCACATCGGCTGTATGACGGAGGCCGAGGATTTGCGAAACAGACCGAAACTCTTAGCAGGTGAGTAGCTCACATGTTCATGGATGAAGTGCATGATACTGAGACCAAAGCACCAGCCCACGTAGGCAAAGTGTCGACACATCGGCTAGCCGGGATATGCCAACAGTTAGTGAAACAGACCAATGTTCTCTACTGGTAGGTAGCTGGCACATTCTTTGACGTAGTACATGATACCGAGACCAAAGCAGCGGCCCATGTAGGCAAAGCATCGCCACATCGGCTGTACGACAGAGGCCGAGGATTTGCGAAACAGGCCGACAGACTCAGCCAGTGGGTAGCGGGTATGTCCGAGTTTTGTGGTACCTGCCAATGTATTTTAGCCAATGAGTAGGGGGCATGTTCTACCATGTGGTATACAGTATCAAGTCTAAATAATTTCAACATCAGACCTCAGGCAGAGGCCGAAGGTTTGCAGGTTAGGCCGATTTGTCAGCAGGTGAGTAGTGGGTATGTACTGTAGTATGATATATTCAAAATCCGAACAAAGTGTCATTATTTACATCAAGAATAATGGATAAGAAGCAATGTACGACGACTGTTCAATCACAAGACATCGTTGGCAAACTCCGCATCTGGGATATGTTCAAAGTGGACATGTTGATAGCGCGCTTGGAGGGGGGGTGAGTTGACAATGTGAATGAAGAAACGAAGGAATGAACATACATTGAAATCCTGGAGTATGGGAGGTCTGTAGGTATGCCTAAACATCATCGGGAATGTCAACATCCCCGTCGGAGTCATCCGAGTATTCCGAGTAGGCGTCATCCACTTCATCAACAGGTGAACCCATGCAACCAACCTCAGGAGATGAAGGAATATGGGAGATATTGGCTTGCATCTCCACCATGCTGAATGCGTGCGAGTTGTCGGCTTCATCATCTGTATAGCCGCCAAGGGACATTGCATCCTCATCATCTTCGGCCTCTTGCTCGGCAGGCGGTGTGTGCTGACAATGGCGGGATAAGTCGACGCCCGGGGTATTTTCCTCCATACTCTCATTATTGGCCATCTCATCGTCAGAACTTGGGTCCTTGGTCAACTGACCACCCAAGCTTGCCTCATCGTCGGAAGCTGCGAGCGAGGCATGATGATCATCGGCAATCTTGTCGGTGGAACTCGGGTCCTCAGTCGACTCACCACCCAAGCTTGCCTCATCATCGGAAGTTGTGACCAACTTGTTATGTTCATATTCCATGGCCGATTCACCACCAAGAGAGGCATCGGAGCCACTGGCTGAACCAGCTAATGGCTGAGCCGAGGCTTGTCCGATGGCCAATTTCTTACCTACGATGCTTGACGATGTGCCTCCAAGGCTCTGGAAAGAGTCATCGTCACTTTCCAGAACGTCCGCAACAGGTATTATGGGAGGTTTCGGGGTATCGGAGCCAGATGGGATGTACTCCGGTGAATTGTGACAAGGAATAGTCGGCTCGGACCAGCGCAAGGATGACTGTGCACGGTCAAGGGCTGCAAAGCCGGTCATTTCCGCCTTAGCCCAGTGAGGAGTATATGAGTAGATATATGGAAAAGAGAAAAAGGAATCATACCTGTGGCTCTGAGAGTTTCGGTGTTCGGAACACCGATGCAAGCCGATCATGTGGACGATTCGCTGAGGTAATGTAAGGTATACCCCCATCATCTTTGGGTTCAATTGGTGTCAGTGGCTGGAGGTTGTAAATGAGGGGGAATTGGGCATTGCGAATCTTCGCTGCCTGGTCAAGTGTGTCACCTGAGCATTTGGACCCAGATGGCAAGGTCCTGAAGTATCCGTTGTGCGTTTCCGAAGGGCCGACATCGGAGTCCGGGCGAAACTCAGCGAATACCTCTTCCAACGATAAGTCGGAGCCCTCACTCCAAAACACGTTTGTCCGGTTCGGGATCGCCTTGAGCGACTGGCGAGCGACCTTGTTGATAAGGTCAATGAGAGCGTGATTTTGCTGCCGAAGGTCCTCCATGGCCTTCGTCGCCTTCTTTCGGTTCGCGTGCTCGGGAGCCGGCTTGTTGTCGTCCAAAATTCGCTGGATCTCAGCATCCAGCTCAGTGGTGTTTCTTGCGTCTCGGCCTTGTCCGCGTTCTCAGCTTCCTTGTAAATTACGGCTTCGTAAATATCAAAGAGGGCGGCCGCCTCCTGCCCGTGAGCCGCAATGTCCATCATTCTGTCGTTCATCACGACCTCCAGTGTGGACATCATCTGCATCATGATGTCAAGCTGCTCAATACATCGGTCACAAGGCGGCGAGGTAATTGCAATGGCAGCTTGTGCCGTGTACCGAACGATCAGTAAGCTGAGCAGGCGGTGTACCGCATCTGCATCTTTGTACAAAGGGATATTTTTCTTGCCTTCACTTTCCAATAGCTGTTCTCCCCATGCCTCCAGACATTGAATGATCATCGCTGCAAATAGAATGTGGGGTGAAGGTGAGTTTCGGTCCGCCTCGGCTGCTCGGCGTGATGCCGATGTTTCCCACCAAGCATGCCTATGAGCTAATGGTCGATTAGCTTGTTTCAGACAGTTGATTCGCGCGAGATTCAGCGCCTTTCCGAGTTCGCGGGAATCTTGGAATGACACGGGCATGATCAAATCCTCCTCGAGGCCTTTGGCGAGCGCCCGAACAATTGGACCCGGCGTCACAATGTGTCCCAGGGCAAACCGACGCACCGATTGTGCTGAGGACGTATTCCTAAGGGATCAAGGAATCAATGGTTTGTGAGCACTGACACCCATGGCATCTTACAAGTTCTCTGCGCAACAGTGCGACGGGGACCGTGTCCCAGCTGCGCCTCATAGCGAGCAAAATATCCAGGAACCGATGATCAGCATAATCAACAATTAATTGCAATGGAATTCGTCAATTCGATGCTGCGGCCTGGCATCTCAGGGGTCCAGCATTGAGTTGATCGTATGAAAAAAGAGGGATCGCGTTCATCGGCATGGTGGTAGTGAAGATCAATCTGAAATTTGGGTAGCAATACAAGATTGTTGATTTACAGATACACAAATGGCATGTGATGTTAATTAAATCATGTGATGAGGTGAAGCTGTGCTCGATTGTATTTGATGAATTCCCCTTCAGCCACCTGGGCCTGCCACAAGTACTAGGCAGCCTTGCGTCGGGCATAAGCTGTTGCCCCCGGACTACTGTCAGAGCTCTGATCCACCCATATGTCATGGTTGTGCTTGAAATATCTAACAGTCCACTCCATTTCATACTTTACCAATAGAAGTTCTTCCCACCAGCGGGAGGCGAGTGTGCGCGATTTGAGATAAAGCACACAATTACCTAGTTTGATGATGTGGTCATTGAGCACTGCCCATTGTCGTTAAAAATTACTCACTTTCTTGTAGGGCGGCCGGAGCCGATTCATCATCTCGGCCAACATGCCAAATCCAGGAAAGGTTCAAGGTTGTAGACCCAGGTTGGTTTGGGTTAACAACATATGTATTACTCTTGATGTCTGCTTTAGACAGCTTCTTGAACTTGCGGAGGATGGTATCATCGGCCTTCAGTGTCATCATCGTGTGCCGACATCAGGCATAGGCATACACGAGATCGCTTCGCTTCTTGTTCAGTGTGTTAATTCGATCACACGATCTCATTTTTATGAGTTGCCGGCCAGCACCGCACAATGTATGACTGTATAACATTGACTTCTCAGCAATGATCTCGCGAAGCGACTTGAGCAACACATCGGCCTGACACTCTTGCAGTCCCAACTCATGTGATCTGAGTTGCACCACACACTGGGGCACTGTTGATGGCAAAGGAATGATGACATTTTCAGCATGCAGGTGTGCACCGGTATGACTCGGTGATGCCGTCGTTGGATGCTTGGCCAGCAGAGGAGAAGCGACGGCCACAGTGAGAACTGTAGGAACATCGGCTTCATCAGAAGATTCCTCGTCATCAACATCAATCTCATTGTCTGGTGGCTCAAAGGCATTTAGGTTTGAAAATAATGCGTCGCCAGGAAGCGGCTCAGTCCCCGTCATTGATGCCGGTGGGTCAACATTGCGAATGTCGGACCCATCAATGCCCAACACATGACTCTGCAAGGCGATGTCGCTTATGCCCTTGGATATTTTCTCCTGCAAGTTAGTGATTTGCCTCACCTCATCTGCTTGGCCGTTCTTCAACACGCGCTTAGCCCGGCATAGGACGTGCCATCTTGACAATTCGAATATGAGATGGCAATATTAATGTAACAATCAGAACTGTACTTACTGCAACTCTTGGACCTCTATCACTTCTTGTATCCACTGGTATTCGCCATTCAACGGCTCATCCTCGGCAGAAACCACCAGATGGTCTTCATAGCTTGCAGACATCCCATAGATATCCATCACTGATAAATCAATGTAACGAGTGTTCTATGCTTCAACAACGGCATCGGTCCATGCCGCGATGTTTTTCGCACTGACACGCTCTGCGATTTCATCCCTTGTATCTTCTGCATCGGCTGCCTGCTTGTCAGCGAGAACATATCATTTACAAAGCATTCTGACTGCATCTGAAGTCAATCCGTTTATTCATGGGACACAGGAAATGGATCACACCAATGTTCAATGCTTTCTTGTGGTTGGAATCACAGATATGGTCGTCCAACATTTCTGCTCGGTGAGCGAGTGTGGCCGTCCTCATCGCCAGTGTCACTGCATTGAGATTCGCCCATAGCGATTCCAAAATCTCGCCTATGACAACCCCAGATTGTGGAATGAACATAGACGAGAAGCGAAACAGGCAATTTTCTTTGTGCCCATGGACGTGGAATTGGCCTATCGCAAAGTCTGTGTCAAGGCCGACAGGGAGCCGGTGGCCGATCCGCCTCTGGAAATGGACACTGTATTGACAGGCAATGTCATAGAAGAATAGAAGCCCCTGCTCTGGATCCATTTTGGAGTACTTTAGTGACTGGAGTAACACCCAGTCAACATTTTTCTGCTGTTCGCCTCTGTAGAGGTCGGCGACACCGCCTGGGGCGAAGCATCCATGCCGCGGGCAGGCGATTGCCACAATGCCATTGATATCACATGTTTTGGCGTACAGGAGAGTGTTCTCTATCGCTCGAAAGCTGTTCTCGCAAGGCGCTTTCTGTCTCTCAGTTAGTCACGGTTGGTGCCACGGTCAAGCCGCTACACACCGTCTTGATATTCTCTGCTGCCCGCAAAAACTCAGTATACTCTTCATAATGTGGTAACATGCTTGACCCAGGTGATAGCCATACATCCTTGTCTCTGGTGGATTGTCGGATATGGTCAGCCTTGAAGTTTCCATCAGCCATGAGCGTTCAGCGGTACACCCACCTACGCAACAATCTGAGGAATCAGGATTCTGAAGCTAACCACATTACACACTTGTTTTCATCTTCTTTCCAGTTGTCAGGTAGGTTCACACCTGGTTGTGGACAACATGGACAAAACGGCGCAAGCTTGGCTGTGCAAACTTCGCTGATGGTGTTGCCATCGCTCTCTCGCATCTTGTTCCGACCACCCCATTTCAGTTTCTTCAGCCATCGCCAGCATTGAGACAAGCGCCGGAGTTCCGCATATCACTCAACAACCACCTGAGGTGCCAAGGGCTCAGTCTTTCGCCGTAGTAGCTGATAGTATTGGTATGCCGATGTCTTACACTCCAGATTGGCCAAGCGGAAGTCCTCCAGAACGTCAAGGTGAACATAGTCTTGAATATGGTGAAGCTTGCCAGCATCAGTCGCATCTGTACAGCACCAGCGATCCTCTCTTGCAGGCCCCCACATCCACATTGTATGTATGGCAACGAGTGAAGACCATTCGTGTGCACGAATAAAACATATGGATTTTGGTCAGGATCCATACTGGGAGTGATCGGGTGGTCAATCGGCGCCTCGGGAAGACCAGCCTTCCCCTCATCCTCCTCATCGGCACCATCCAGGTCCTCTTCTCCACTGTGTGCATGCCTGGCTTCCTCTTTCTCAAGCTCTTCAATGATTTCATCAATGTCAAAATGCTCCTCCACCCCACCATTGCGCTGCTCGATGGTAATGTCGGCATCTGCTCGCCGGTCTCAGTATGTATCTTCCACTTCTTCAACTTCATCCTCCCCTTCATCCTGACTATCGCATGTGGCTTGCAACCTTATTTGTTCATCCGCTTTGTGCTTCAGCCATTCACATCGCCGATCGGTGTTACCGTGATCGACGATCACGCACACGCCAACCTCCCAGAGGCTACCTGGACGAAAGTATTGGCCAGTCCATTTCTGGATCCGATGAAAGGGCATTTCTAGATGTGCATTCCGCATACATTCATGACAAAACATTGTTCTCTGGTGACGTTCCTTGCATCGCCAACTTGCTCTTCTGCGCTTGCATGCACAGCGCGTGCTAATCAAGGCCTCATGCTCCATTAAAGCATTCATCACAATGCCAGCATGTGCGACAAATTCCTCCAAATAGTCTCGTTGGCTCTATTGCAATTCTCTTTGTCTAGCTTTGGCAATAGTGCATGAATTAATATGCTCACCTTCATCTTCAACGCAGCAGATACTGTGATTTGTTCATCCTCTGTGTATTCCTGGTCAAGTACCATTGGTGTGGTCCTGTCGGGGACAACAGTCGGTGCATTTGTGGCAAACCGAATTCCACTATCCTGGTGTGGGACATGATCATAAGCGGTGTATTCATGCTCAGTGCCATCAACAGAATCAGTCTCGAATTGAGTTGTTGCCCAAGTGGACTGAGAAAGCCTCGGATGGTCAAGATCCAACACTTGTTGTCGCTTTCTGGGAGGCATACTGTTGTTGGGGAGCAAGCAACCTTCTTGTAACATTCACACGTGTAATAAGTGACAGCTGCGATGCATGGTGGCACACCTCGCGGTCAGGGCATGGTCCCATGATGTCCCTCACTGTGAACACATGTATAAAGATGGGAAGTGTGGGTATTCATCACCCCGACTTTCACCCACTTTCACAATGGCAACAGTCATGCAACTAGCAAAATACAATCAAGGGGAGAGAGCAGTTCTGAAATTGTGGAAGCCAGGCTACCTCGCTGCAAAGACAACCTCAGAGCGCAAGACAGCCTTTGCCGTCGCAGCTGCAGAACTGTTTAATTACTGGATTACACAAATGAAGACAGATGCAGAGAAGAAGAAGGGTTTCAGTCCAGAAGAGAAAAAACAGAGGGAGGGGGTGAATGTCATGGTTATTGTCGATCAGATGGGTATCTAAATCTCACCCCTTGCACACTAGGAACTCCTTGTATGGGTTAGAAATAACTGGCGGGCCAAAAGACATTGCAAAAAGGTCACCGAAGATGGCGGTCGGCTGCTCCGCATTGGCTACCGAACAGTACTACCAAGAATGGATGCTTACAAGGAGCGCATTGAGGAGTATGCTAATCAATACTTGGAGGCTGCTATGCTCGGTGAATTAGAAAAGGCGAAATTGGCTTACGCAGAGGGTCATTCGCTCACCGAAAACATTGGTGAGATGGCGCAAGAGGAGGAACCAGACTGGGTGGAGGTTGAGGCCAGGATACGGACAGCGGCCACAAAGCAAAATTCGCTCGGATACCAAAGCATGGCGATGCGGCAGATTTACTTTGCCATGGAACCATTAGAACGCGATGCGGTGAAGGAAGAGATAGCAAAGCTCCAGGCAGAAAGGAATTCTGAGCCAGTGCGATGACAGTAAGCGACCAACGGCATTGACCGCGGAATGACCGGCATTGACTTTGAATAGATATGCGATGCTCGGGGCACTGAAGGCATTGGATGCAAATTGCCGCGACATGTTCAAGAGGTTTGGAATGCTCACATACAGTATCACCGTATTCTTGGACCCCGAAGGAAACCCGAAGTTCACAAGGTACTGTGGTTCAGATCCCATCGCTTCAACGCCGATCTAACCTTTGGCTAGTGCCGATGCAGGTCGGCTTATCTTTAAAGACAATTTAATCAAAGACAAGCGACTCAAGGACCAAGTCTGGTACCACTTTACACAACAAGTGGTGGCGCTGAACAAAAAGAGGTTTGGAAAGGCAGATGATCCCACCACTGTGGACAACGATATCCTGGTCGATGCATTGGACAGCCAAATCCAACTGTCCAAAAATGCCGACGGTACACCGATACTACCATCGTGTTTCGTTGGCAATGTGCCTGTACATTCAAAAAATTGTCAAGCAAACACTGCGACTCTTTCTCAATGCCCATTACTGTGAGTAGGAACATCTTTAGCAATTCACGGCTGACACCGATGCTGCCAATAGTCCTCACTTCAGGCCGACATGACACGAAGGTGCCATGGACAGTGCTAAGTTAGCATTGTGAAGAAGCGGTCGCAGCCGACTATCTGCCGACTGCCCCGATGTTCAAGTTCGGGCAACCACATAACATGGTGGCGGAACTGGCAAACAAGTGGTACAACATACTGCTTGCTAAGCAGGAGACAGAACGACCGTTCAAGTTCAGGGCATATTACAACATGAAGGAGAAGCAGATGATGCCAGCAAGGTACAGTGCCGACCGGTTGGTATGCACTCGACAGGTCATAACCCCAGCACCTATCCGATGGAAGGTCAAGGCAACGAAGATCATTACAAGTGATCAGTCAATGACAGTTGTAAACAGTAGTAGTCCAGCACAACCATCGATGGGTGATCGGTCTGTCCATGCAGGAAGCGAGGCGAGCGACATGCTACCCAATGTGCCACCACTGGGAAGGGCGTGATTATCTCGCACGTCTAGGCATGTAATTATCAGTGACAATGGGACTCGTTCAGGATCGCCCGCACCGAGCATCCCGATGCAAAGTGAATCTCCCCCGCCCACACCCGCGTCTCCTCCGAGGAAGATTAAGAAAGGAGGAAAGACAAAGCCTGGCAAAAAACGATTGAAGGAAGCAAAAGCCAATGTATCAGCATCACTCGCCTCTGAGCCAATTGCTATTCGACCGAAGCCTCGCAGACTTCAACGCCCAGCCACAGAAGAAAACAAATGATCCAGAGCTACAATATCCACCAGTACATTCAAACACGGCCGGCCGAGTTACAGATCGGTCCGAGGCGTGTGTGATCAACACTCCGCAGCATACCAATACACTTACGACCCAGCCGAGTGCAACTGCAAGGAAGAGAGTGACAGAGGAAGAGATGCTTGCACATGATGCAGAGCGGTATCGGGCAGCCGAGGGCAGCAAGCAGCAGTCCAAGAAGTCGAATTGGGCACTTAATCTGTAATCTTTCTGATGCAAATTCCAAGCAACCAAAGATGTATTATATTAGAACAACAAACATATTATATTAGAACAAAAAAAAAATGATATTAGAATAAAAAGTCTGCATTCTATCTACTTCTTCAAGCGCTTTGTGTTAGTCACCGCACCGCTGGTAGCCTTTCGCTTGGCTGCCTTGCTATCATCCGGCGCAGGAGTCCGAGACGTCGAGCGGGTTGACCGACGAAGGGTGTCTGTCAGTGTTGCTGACTGTGCTCTTGTCATCCGCAGGGGAGGTACTTGAAGCTGAGCAAGTGCGTGGCTCAGGTTTGCAAGGGCGGTGTTGGAACACAGTGTCGGCTCTTGCACCGTGACAATCGGTGCAGCTGCGGCAGGCGACGAGGCGAGATCCATATTCACATCCTCGCTGGCGGCAGGGATAAAATGTCAGCAAATCGGTCCAACATCGGGCTATCGATGTAGGCTGATTCTTTGCCATTGCGGCTGATGGTTTCAGCTAGCATGTAGCTGAGACCTACTGGGATGCTGTATATGATGCATCAGTAAAGAAGTCGGCCCAAATAAGCAAAGAATCGGTACATCTGACGTCCGGTGCAGGCCAATTTTTTGGGATACAGGCCAATGTTTTCAGGTAGTACGTAGTGTGCATGTACTGTATTGTTATACATCATGATACCCAGACCAAAGCACCAGCCCATGTAGGCAAAGCGTTGCCACATCGGCTGTATGACGGAGGCTGAGGATTTGCGAAACAGACCGAAACTCTTAGCAGGTGAGTAGCTCACATGTTCACGGATGAAGTGCATGATACTGAGACCAAAGCACCAGCCCACGTAGGCAAAGCGTCACCACACCGGTCAGCCAGGATAGGCCGACGGTTATTGAAACAGACTGACGTTGTCCACTAGTAAATAGCAGGCGTGTCCAACAGTGTGTAGTAAACAATACCAAGTATAAAGAATTGGCACATCGCACGTCTGGTGAAGACCAACATTGTACGGTTTAGGCCAACACTTTGGCCAGGTGAGTAGTGGGTATGTACTGTATTGTTATACATGATACTCCAACCAAATCACTGGCTGATTTAGGCAAAATGTCGGCACATCCAATATTAGGTGCAGGCCGACATTCTGTAAAACAGGCCGACACTTTCAGCTGGTGAGTAGCCAGCATGTTCTATGATAATACAAAGTCCAAAACCTCGGCACCTCAGATGTGCGGTACAGGCCGATGTTTGCCGAGATAAGCTGAGGCTTACAGCCAGTGAGTAGCTGGCACATGCAATTGCATAGTATATAATACAAAGTTAGCCAGCATGACATAGGTTATAATATGAAGTCCAAAACCTCAGCACCTCTGACTTCTGGTGAGGCCGACATTTTCTGAAATGGGCTGACGCTTTCAGCCGGTGAGCAGCAGGTGTGTACTGTATTGCTATACATGATGCTCAGACCAAAGCACACACAGATTTAATTAAGGCAATGCCACATTGGACGTCCGGTGCAGGCCGAGGGCTTGCAAAACAAGCCGAAGCTTTCAGCCGATGAGTGGCCGACATGTTCTATGATATAGCATACAATCCCAAGTCACAAACGTCGCCACATCAGATGTCCAGTGCAGGCTGATGCTTTCAGCCGGTAAGTAGTGGGAATGTGCCAGATTGCTACATGTAATAATACCCAGGCAAAGGCACCCATGGATCTAGCCAGAACGTCTGCACATCGGATGTTGGGTGCAGACTGACGTTTTGCGAAACAAGCCGATGGTCTGGGCCGGTGAGTATCAGGTATGTCCAATTGTTAAGTACACAATAGCAAGTGCAAAATTGTCAGCCAGTGAGTAGCAGGCATGTAGTATGATATATTATACAATAGAGCACATCAGCTACTACATCAACTACTGCTGGCCCGACTTGAGTGCCGTTAGATTGTCTCATTGATTAACCGATGACATCGCACCATCATTGCCTTGAGTCACTCGACCTCAGCCATCTCCACCTGAACTTGCGCCATCTTTTGAAGATAGAGCCGGTGGGCAGCATCCTTGTAGGATATGCCCCACCGCTCCTGTGCTACCTTGATTGATGCATGCAGCTCCGTGACTTGGGCCTTTGTGAGAAACTAATAATCATTGTCAGTGGCTGTTGTCTGTCGGTACACCGATGTCATACCGGGTTTTGCCAGCACCTGGATATCGTGTTCGCCAATGAAGGATGTATCCCTGTGAACTGGGGGAAGCTACACCTCAATGAATTGAGTCAAACTGTCTTTCCCATCCACTGCTAACACCACGTACCTCGTCATCGTTTGTTGTGTCCACTTCCATTGCAGCCTTGATCTTCTCCTTCTCATATTCATATTTGATAAGGTCAAGGAGGGCCCATGGAACCTCCATCCTTTCATTTGTACTTTCGTCTTGTAGGGCGAATGTTGATTGGGCTCGGACAGTGTTGTCATTGTTCTGCATATTGGTGGTAGTGGTGGTCGATGAAGAGCCGATAATGATTCAGCTGATCATCAATATCATGTGACCATGAGTGAAGTGATCTTGTGATCCACAAATGGTTCATCTGTCACATCAGCAACTTTTCTTCAACTTCACTTCACTTCGCACCACCAGCACGCTCAGCTGACTCCACCCCTCATCAATCTAAATCTAAAACCATGTCCGCCATCATCGCATACGATATCTCATCCCAACAAGCTGTCACCGCCACATTCACCGAGCTGCAGCAGCAGCTGCTTGCCCAGGTCGCTGCCGGCTCAGGCCTAACTTGGTTCATGGACAACCGAAAGAAAATGGTAAGTGTATTTTCTGTGGCACCTGCATGACTGACAGAGTGACGGCCATCATTATAGTACGCGTTCGCCAAAAGGGCATCAAACCGAAAGTTCAAAAAGAAGATAGAGGCCAAGTGGCTGATCACGCGGACGCTAAGCGCATTGAAGGAGAAGATGGATAAATTGATAAGGGAGTTTTTTGATAACCTGTGCATGAAGACGGCCTGCGCTGTCGCCGAGGCCGCCCAGGAGCTACAGAAGTGGCAGCAGTCAGAAGGTGGGCGAGCTGATCAGTCCGGCGTGGATAGCAGAAAGAAAGGAGAGTGGGTAGCCGAGGCCGAGGACACAATGGATGTTGATGGCACAGGGCCATCGGGGATGCTGAAGGCACCAGCACCCAAGGAGAAAGTGCCAACCGCTCCGAAGCGACGCAATGAGGAGGATAATGAGGGGCGAAAAGTGGTTCGGGGACACGGTGGGGTGCAATCCAAGCTGAGGGGGCCGCAACGATCGCCGACAGTCGATGAAGAAGAGATGAAGGTCGTTAAAAAGGAGGAATTTGATGTGCTCATCAGACTGAGGATCGAGATGTTGGATGAGGCGATGAGGCGACGGATGGAGAAGGGCAAGGGGAAGGCCACGGACTTGGCCGCATCAGGGGCGGGGAAGGCTACGGATGAGATAACAGTGCGTAAGATTGTTGCGCCAAAGAAGCATGCCACCATGAAGTCAAAGTTGATGGTCGGTTCGGAGACCAATGAGGCAGGTGAAGCTGGGTGACCAGTAGCCGGCTCAAGCAAGGTAAGTGCAGCCCATATAACCGCCTATGATGCTGACTGAGCAGCAGCCCTGCTGACGGCCTGAGCCCTCAAGCGATGAGGGTGAGGAGTTTCCGGAGCCGAGCGACGATGACGAAGAAAGCGACTCCGGCAAACGACAGAACCCTCATCGGCAGGCGAAACTCAGAAAGGGTTCCATGGCCCTGCCGAAGGTTGAGATAGTGGAGCGAAACATGCGTGGAACGACCTGCTTGCCATCGCTTGGGCTGACCAACGGTGAGTTTGAACCAGGATGTCGCCAGTGCATGAAGGCGGACGTCCCATGTGAGCACCTGGTGAGGAACCCGGTTGGCTCGTGCTGAGGTGCTGACAAAAGAAGGTGTGGTGTGAACGAGTGCAGGAGCTCGACGACCCCAACAGCCTCATCTCGCAAATGTGCAGACAGAGGGAGGAGGTCCCACCGGTGCCAGCCGAGTGGCAAGCGTTTGTGCAGGAGACGAATCGACAGATGGATGACATGGCCCGACAGATAGGTGACTTGGGCAGAGAGGTAAACAGGAGGTTGGAGTCCAACTCCAACAAGTTAGACAGCGTGGATCGGGGACTCAAGCTGGTCCTCGACATGCTTGGTCGAAATGGCTTGGCCGATGTGGAAGGCTTGGTCGAACAAAGGAGCGAGCCGGCGTATCAGGCAGCGGGCTCAACATACAACAGAACATTGGCCGGCGAATGGGCACAACGCCATTCCAATATGCCCATCGCCTCCATTGTCGCAGAGCCTGCAGAGCCTGCCCCCCCAGCATCCGCATCGCTTCCTCTGCCACTCCCTGACATGCCCCCACCCCTACCCACAGTTGCGCCCCCTGCACCCCTCCACCGGCACCACATCATCCATTATCGCCATCACAAGCCCCCGCATCCCCTTCGATGCCGCCACCGCATTCACCATCCCTGACGCATTCTCCATCATTGCCGCATGAGTTGCCGACAGCGTCTTCAGTTCCAGCACTGTCGCAGACACAAGCCACCAGCGAGGACATGAATATGGATCTCGCCTCGTCGCCTGCCGCAGCTGCACCGATTGTCACGGTGCAAGAGCCGACACTGTGTTCCAACACCGCCCTTGCAAACCTGAGCCACGCACTTGCTCAGCTTCAAGTACCTCCCCTGCGGATGACAAGAGCACAGTCAGCAACACTGACAGACACCCTTCGTCGGTCAACTTGCTCGACGTCTCGGACTCCTGCGCCGGATGATAGCAAGGCAGCCAAGCGAAAGGCTACCAGCGGTGCGGTGACTAACACAAAGCGCTTGAAGAAGTAGATAGAATGCAGACTTTTTATTCTAATATCATTTTTTTTTGTTCTAATATAATATGTTTGTTGTTCTAATATAATACATCTTTGGTTGCTTGGAATTTGCATCAGAAAGATTACAGATTAAGTGCCCAATTCGACTTCTTGGACTGCTGCTTGCTGCCCTCGGCTGCCCGATACCGCTCTGCATCATGTGCAAGCATCTCTTCCTCTGTCACTCTCTTCCTTGCAGTTGCACTCGGCTGGGTCGTAAGTGTATTGGTATGCTGCGGAGTGTTGATCACACACGCCTCGGACCGATCTGTAACTCGGCCGGCCGTGTTTGAATGTACTGGTGGATATTGTAGCTCTGGATCATTTGTTTCTTCTGTGGCTGGGCGTTGAAGTCTGCGAGGCTTCGGTCGAATAGCAATTGGCTCAGAGGCGAGTGATGCTGATACATTGGCTTTTGCTTCCTTCAATCGTTTTTTGCCAGGCTTTGTCTTTCCTCCTTTCTTAATCTTCCTCGGAGGAGACGCGGGTGTGGGCGGGGGAGATTCACTTTGCATCGGGATGCTCGGTGCGGGCGATCCTGAACGAGTCCCATTGTCACTGATAATTACATGCCTAGACGTGCGAGATAATCACGCCCTTCCCAGTGGTGGCACATTGGGTAGCATGTCGCTCGCCTCGCTTCCTGCATGGACAGACCGATCACCCATCGATGGTTGTGCTGGACTACTACTGTTTACAACTGTCATTGACTGATCACTTGTAATGATCTTCGTTGCCTTGACCTTCCATCGGATAGGTGCTGGGGTTATGACCTGTCGAGTGCATACCAACCGGTCGGCACTGTACCTTGCTGGCATCATCTGCTTCTCCTTCATGTTGTAATATGCCCTGAACTTGAACGGTCGTTCTGTCTCCTGCTTAGCAAGCAGTATGTTGTACCACTTGTTTGCCAGTTCCGCCACCATGTTATGTGGTTGCCCGAACTTGAACATCGGGGCAGTCGGCAGATAGTCGGCTGCGACCGCTTCTTCACAATGCTAACTTAGCACTGTCCATGGCACCTTCGTGTCATGTCGGCCTGAAGTGAGGACTATTGGCAGCATCGGTGTCAGCCGTGAATTGCTAAAGATGTTCCTACTCACAGTAATGGGCATTGAGAAAGAGTCGCAGTGTTTGCTTGACAATTTTTGAATGTACAGGCACATTGCCAACGAAACACGATGGTAGTATCGGTGTACCGTCGGCATTTTTGGACAGTTGGATTTGGCTGTCCAATGCATCGACCAGGATATCGTTGTCCACAGTGGTGGGATCATCTGCCTTTCCAAACCTCTTTTTGTTCAGCGCCACCACTTGTTGTGTAAAGTGGTACCAGACTTGGTCCTTGAGTCGCTTGTCTTTGATTAAATTGTCTTTAAAGATAAGCCGACCTGCATCGGCACTAGCCAAAGGTTAGATCGGCGTTGAAGCGATGGGATCTGAACCACAGTACCTTGTGAACTTCGGGTTTCCTTCGGGGTCCAAGAATACGGTGATACTGTATGTGAGCATTCCAAACCTCTTGAACATGTCGCGGCAATTTGCATCCAATGCCTTCAGTGCCCCGAGCATCGCATATCTATTCAAAGTCAATGCCGGTCATTCCGCGGTCAATGCCGTTGGTCGCTTACTGTCATCGCACTGGCTCAGAATTCCTTTCTGCCTGGAGCTTTGCTATCTCTTCCTTCACCGCATCGCGTTCTAATGGTTCCATGGCAAAGTAAATCTGCCGCATCGCCATGCTTTGGTATCCGAGCGAATTTTGCTTTGTGGCCGCTGTCCGTATCCTGGCCTCAACCTCCACCCAGTCTGGTTCCTCCTCTTGCGCCATCTCACCAATGTTTTCGGTGAGCGAATGACCCTCTGCGTAAGCCAATTTCGCCTTTTCTAATTCACCGAGCATAGCAGCCTCCAAGTATTGATTAGCATACTCCTCAATGCGCTCCTTGTAAGCATCCATTCTTGGTAGTACTGTTCGGTAGCCAATGCGGAGCAGCCGACCGCCATCTTCGGTGACCTTTTTGCAATGTCTTTTGGCCCGCCAGTTATTTCTAACCCATACAAGGAGTTCCTAGTGTGCAAGGGGTGAGATTTAGATACCCATCTGATCGACAATAACCATGACATTCACCCCCTCCCTCTGTTTTTTCTCTTCTGGACTGAAACCCTTCTTCTTCTCTGCATCTGTCTTCATTTGTGTAATCCAGTAATTAAACAGTTCTGCAGCTGCGACGGCAAAGGCTGTCTTGCGCTCTGAGGTTGTCTTTGCAGCGAGGTAGCCTGGCTTCCACAATTTCAGAACTGCTCTCTCCCCTTGATTGTATTTTGCTAGTTGCATGACTGTTGCCATTGTGAAAGTGGGTGAAAGTCGGGGTGATGAATACCCACACTTCCCATCTTTATACATGTGTTCACAGTGAGGGACATCATGGGACCATGCCCTGACCGCGAGGTGTGCCACCATGCATCGCAGCTGTCACTTATTACACGTGTGAATGTTACAAGAAGGTTGCTTGCTCCCCAACAACAGTATGCCTCCCAGAAAGCGACAACAAGTGTTGGATCTTGACCATCCGAGGCTTTCTCAGTCCACTTGGGCAACAACTCAATTCGAGACTGATTCTGTTGATGGCACTGAGCATGAATACACCGCTTATGAGTATATCTGGCGCTTTACCACATTTATACATGAAGCTCATATGAAGCATATGACTTCACATCTTCCGTACATTTATTTCATATAAAGGTCATATAAAGCCCACTTCTTTTGTGAAACTTTACATTCCTTCATATGGCTTTACATTTCTTCTACATTTCTTCTACATTTTCTTTACTTTTAGTCAATAACAACTGTTGAATAGCTTCACATAAAGCTTATATGAACTTCATGTGAAGTTTGTATGCGATATTCATATGTGCTTTATGTAAAGCTCACATATAAAAGAAGTGAAGCTCAGATTGAGATATTGAAAAGGATAAGTCCAAACCATTAGTACAGTCCATGTATGCTTCATGTGAAGTACATGTGAAGTACATATGAAGAGTTTATATTCATATGGATTATAACTAAGTTGTGAGTTTGTCTCATATACAGTGCATACAAGCTTCATGTATATGGGATTTATGTGTACTTTATATAAGCTTTACATGTGATTTATATGTGCACTATATGCACTTTATATAGAGTAAATGTAAACTTCATATGAGCATCATGTGTGGTTTATGTAGAGCAAATGTATACTTTATATAAGCATCATGTGCGGTTTATACAGCATATATGTATGCTTTATGTGCAGTTTATATAACATACATGTACGCTTCATGTGAACTTTATATGTGGTTTATGTGCGCTTCATATGGAACTTATACATAGTAGAGGTAAATACTTTGACACATTTAGTCCTCCTCCTCCTCCCCTTCACTCTCCTCTTCACTCTCTGAGTCTTCTTCATCCTCACTCTCCTCATCACTGTCTACCACTTCTATTCCTGCTTCTCGATTCCTCTTCTTTTCCTCCTGCTTGGCAATGACCCGTTGAGTGTGTATGAATAACAACACATGCATTGTGAAGTCAAAGTTGCTAACTGTCATTCGGTTGAGAACAGTCTGGAAACCTCCAATCCATGCATTGAGCTGTTCACAGGCCTAAGTTCAAATTAGACAAGTATGACTGACTGTTAGACTACTAAATTCACTTACCTGAGTGTTGAAAGCCCTCTTATAGTAAGGGTTGCCTTGCTTGTCATTGGCAACCACTACAAGATTTGGTGCATCTCCATTGAGGGGTGCTGGATTGCACCAGGTCCGGCAAAGATGGTCAGTGACCCGGTGGTTGATGTAGTGGTATGAGTCCACAATGATCCTAGTTGTTGGCTCCCAAGCAGGCCAGTGACCTTGCCTGACAATATGCTTGAGTAGAGCACACCCCTTGTCAATGGCAATGTAGCTGGGGCGTGACACAGGGTCAGGATAGACATCTTCAAGGAATCGAAGAATCTTGGCCACCCCTTCTGACTTGGAAAACTTGCGCCAGGCAAGGACCACACCACATGGAGCACAGATGGTCTCCACGCAGTAGTACCTAGGAGCAGAGAAGTAGTTCTGATACTTTGTGCCACTGACCTCTTCAACCTCCTGTTCCTCAAGGTTGTCGTGCTCCACTGCCTCTACTTCTCCACCAGCAGGCAACCATTCCTGTCTCTCCTCCTGAGCTCTTCTCAACATCCGCTGCACTCCAAGAAGCGAGGTATTGGCATATTGTCTGCGAAATGTGGCCCACTGCTCCTGGTGATCTTGACAGGCCTTGGTGTCACCAACCTTGACCTTGCCACATCCCTTCATATGGCACTTGTTTTTCATCCTCTCTGCATGCTTCTTGCAGAACACCCCAGTTTGGGCATTCTCAAGTCCTGCCTCACATCCTTCCATTGCACAATGTCGTGGCCCCATGACAATTCCATCAATAACAATCATGCGGACCTCTCCATGATTGCCAAGTGTAACAGGGCCAGTAGGCTGAACCACAGCAACAGGCTGGTTGTCAACCTCCATTGCATTTGGATCAACAGGTTCCCCTGCATAGTCTGGGACAGCATGATTTTCATCATAGCCAACAACTGCAGCAGGATTATTGGGTTGCCTTGGAATGACATCAGCAACATCCTTGAATGCATGACAACACTCATCGCAAGAATGTCCCTCTGCACTGCGGATAACTCCATTGTCGCCGAGTTCGATGTAGGCAGCAGCAACCAGAGCATTGATGGAGAGATTGTCCTCAAAGACAATCTGGCGCTTGTTGAACTTAGCCATCTGCCGGATAGACTCCTCCACAAAGGCCTTCCAGACTTGTCGACGTCCAAGTTTGAAGGTACCTCCATTTGGCTTGACAAATGAGAAGTTCCAAAACTCGGTAATGGCAGCAGTGGAGGCATGGAAGCTGTAGTTGGCGTTGACGATAGCCTCAGAGACAGTGCGGTCGACCCAGACACTTTGCCAACCTTGAGATACTTGGCATTGTTGAGGTACAAGCACAAGTCATCACCATTATTCTGGGTGAACCGCTCGTGATCTGCCCAGTAAAGTGAATTACAGGAAGAGCATCTGCCAGCCAGAACAGGGACTTTCTCTAAGCACTGACTCCCCTTGAGCAATGTGACATGAGAGATATCACGTTCCCGGAGGTCTTGAGTAAGGCTATGGTCGTTACAGTCAAGAGTTGGACAGGCCATGACGATGGGTGTGATAAGAATGATGGGTTGAATAGAAGTCGTGGAGATGGGGCGAAGTTTGGACTTGAAATTTCCAATACTGGAGTGTGAAGCAAGAGACAGAGAGCAGCTAAACCGGCTGAGTTTCTTGCCTGCAAGTGTAATTTGCTGCTGCTCAGATCGTGAAGTCCGTAAGTCGTCAGTGGTGAAAAGAGAGATAAAGCCACTGTCAGAGAGCTTTGCTTTGACGGCACGGACCAGGGCAGCCATCCAGCTGGTAGACTCTTGTTGTTGAGAAGCCTGCTGTTGCCCATGAAGGTTGAGGAGATCTGTATTACTGACAAGAGTCATCAGAAGCATCAAGACAGTGGACAACTTGATCTTGGGACCAAAGTTGTCCTGAATGCTTTGAGCAAACTCAGTGAAGAGCATGTTTGGAAATGGATCTTGTTTAGGTGCTGCTGCAGCAACACATGGAACAAGTCCAAGCAAGAACCACACCACCAGCAGCATCATGTAGGTCTGTAAACAGAAACTAGGCAAATGAGCATGTGTTCAGATAGAATATGATTGAGACTCAAGCAAGAAATGGTGCAAAATATATGCAATTTTCAATAAATATAGTAGTACAAAGATATATGCATAGGGAGAAATTCTAGGTTGTATGAAGCTGATGACTTACTTTGATTTGGATGGCCCAGCCTTCTTCTTTGCAGACCTCTTCTCCTCTTTCTTCTGCTCAGTGTTGATCCGTTCGACGAGTTGGCCCAAGGTAGCCTTGCCAGGCTTGACTGCACCCCACAATTTCTTGTAGATGGCCGAGCCCACTCCAGCATCACCCTCCAGATATGTAAGAATATCTGGATGCTGAATGGCAGCCAGAAAGAGGGGGTTGTAGTTGCTGAAGCTGCTGGGATTCATGTAGATGGCGCGGGTATTTTCGATGTTTGGAAAGGGAGGAAGAGGAGGGAATTTGGGATTGTGAGCATCGTATTTGGCCTTGAGTCGTTCTCGAGCAGTGCTGGCAGCTTTCCAGTGCTCATACGCCGATATGATGTCCCCATCATTGGGCTTGGTGTTAGGAACCAAGGAGACTGGGACCTCAAGAAGAACGGCGTACGGGATCAGGTGCTGCTTGGTGGAATAAGCTGCACGGATGTAGTCTGGAGCTGGTGGAAGTGCTCCTGCAGTAGCAACGCCGACAGACGAGATGGAGGCTGAGGGCGCAATAGATGAGGGCACAATAGAGCTACCAGAGTGGGCAACTGAGCTGCCAGAGCGAGTTGAGATGAGAGAAGGAGGAAAGGCAGGAAAGGCCGAAGTAGATGCTGCAGGGAGGGGCTCCTGATTTTGTGAAGTTAGAAGTGCTCAGACGCAGATGAAGACAAGCTTACCAAAGCATGAACAACTTGAAGTCATTATTCCAAGTCACATCCATATCATCCTCTAGCGCAAGGGCGAAAGGGCCAGCGACCTCCCATTCCCCATCAACATCCAAGACTGAAATAGCAGACTCTACATATTCAGATCAGCAAGCATATTAGACGAGAAGGGAGTTGAATGACTAACCTATCACAGTCGGAAATTTCCTGGTCAGGATCTTGAGGATTGGTGCCAGCGTAGGAAAGCGGGCCATGGTCACGGAGTGGGGCTTGTTGGTCATCCCCAAGGTGGTGTGCATGACTACCTTGCCCTTACCATGAGTCTCGATGGGTGGGACATCATCGACAGGAACTAGATTAAAGGTAAGCGCAAAGCAGATGAAGTCAAGTTGAGAAACTCACCAAAATCAGCCATGTTGGGTGCAGTGCCAAAGGCATTACCACGTGCGAAGCCACCAGTGGTTCGCGAAGCGCCCTGCAATTCCTGCAAGTTATCAGATGGAGAGGGAGAGCGAGAAGGTGCTGGAAGAGAAGCAGCACTGGAAGCAGCACTGGAGTGAGAGACATTACGGCGCTGAGCCTTACCAGTGTGCTTGTCAGTGAGTGGGGACTGGCTAGCATCGCGTTTAGCAGGCTTGCGAGGAGTGATATTGTCATCAACATCCATGATTGTCGCATCACCCTCGTCGTCACCACTTCCATCACCTACACCAGCAACTTCACCCTCAGCAGCTCCGGCGGCCTCTTCATCAACATCTTCATTGTCATTCTCTTTATCCCCCACATCTGCATCAGCATCCGAGTCCTTGTCTGACTCTGCACTGAGGTTGTGCAAGTCTCTAGCTTTACCCTTACCCTTATCCTTGACTGCAGCAAGTTCTTCGTCACCGGAGTTCGAGTCGTCTTTGGAATTGGTGTCAATCTGCGGGTCTTCATCATCACCTGAGTCGGGATCAGGACGACGTGCACGGTCAGAGACAATACACGGGGTAGTGGAAGGGATCTGAATCCCTGTGCTGGTTGAGCGAGGCGGTGGAGCTACACCAGCACCACTTTCGTTGAGAATTTTAGATGTACTATAGTTAATAAGTATGGTGGTGGGCATCACAGTGAGGATATCGATACTTACAGTGACATGTTCTTCTTAGCAACTGCTTTCGCAGCTTTGTCCTCTGCATCACGGTCAGCGGAGGTCCTATAAATACCAGAAGTCAGCAACAGGTATAAGCAAGCAAGCAATTTGTACTTCTTCTCTTTCTTGGTCTTTGTGGTCTTCTTTGCAGCAGACGCACGGGTCTTCTTGGCTGGCTGCTCTTCTTCATCTCTGTCAGACAATGTTCAGATAATTTTTTTGTAAATGTAAGAGAGATTTATTTATTTTAAATACTGCTACTCTACATCTATGCTACTAACATGAGACTGGTGTACTTACTCAGTCTCTTGGGAAGCCTCTTGCACTGCCTTGGCAGCAGCAGTGGCTGATCGGGTGGATCTAGGCTTGATGGCACTGAGAACAGGCATGGGTGTGTGGGGTGAAAACGAAGGCAAGGGGCAGGTGTTGTTGAGAATGAGGCACAGGGGTGCATCATTGTTGAGAACAGGGTGCAGGGGGTGAAAAAACGGGGCCACGGCGGTGTGTTGTTGTCAAAGACAGGGGCGTCATCGTTGAAAACAGGGCGCAGGGGGCAAAAACAGGGGCGTGGGAGATGAAAACAGGGCCGTGTGGGTGAAAACGGAGGTACGGGGGGCGTTGTTGTCAAAAATGGGGGTGTTGTCGTGAAAACGGGGTGCAGGGGGTGAAAATGGAGGCACAGGGAGAGTCATCGTTGAGGACGGGGGTGTTGTCGTTGAAGACGGGGGTGCCGTCATTGAAAACGGGGTGCGGGGGGTGAAAACGGGGGCGTGGGGGTGAAAACGGGGCGCGGGGGATGGGAACAAGGGCGTGGTGGCGTGGGGGGTGAAAACGAGGGCGTGGGACGGCGTTGTGGAGGGGAGGGGGTAGTGGGGTGGTGGGAAGGGGTGGAGGGTGTGTCAGTACAAGCACAAAGGAGGGGGCAGGGCCACTTACGTTGCCTGGCCCTCCTCCTCATTCCTTTCTTGTGCTCCGCCGCGCGTGGACGCCGTTTGGATACTGCGTGGGGCTCTTGGGGGCATTGGGTGTCCGTGGGTTGCGTTGAATTCGAGGGGATGGTGGTGGTTGGAAAGAAAGAAGTGACGTGGCACGCAGCCACGTCGCAGTCACATGCACATGCGTGTGGTGCGGTGATTGCCGAAATAGGCGCCTAATAGACGCCCGACGGAAAAGAAAAAGAAAGAAAATTAATATTCCTGAGTAAGCGCCCATTCGAGAAAAATGACTTATCTTCAGATAAGTCTTGCTAACTCATTTTTGGACGTCCCAAAGCAGTAATTGCCTTGGAAATGGCTCCAGTGACTCATACAAATCCATATAAATCCATACAAATCCATGTAAATTCATATGAAGCATATGTGTCTTTCAAAATTATGTTTCAAACAAATCTACTTCATGTGAACTTTATATGCAGTACATATAAATATTTATATAAATCTTATGTAAAGTTCACATGCTATGTATAGGTAATGTAAAAGAAATGTAGAGGAAATGTAAAGAAAATGTGAAGCAAGTAGGATAAATGTAAAGTTTTTCCTGCCATTCCTATAAAACATATCTTCATAGTTTTTGTACATGAAGCCTATATAAAGCCTATATAAAGTATATGACTTCATATAAAGCTCATATGAGCTTCATGTATAAATGTGGTAAACCGTCAGGTGCTCGCTTATGATCATGTCCCACACCAGGATAGTGGAATTCGGTTTGCCACAAATGCACCGACTGTTGTCCCCGACAGGACCACACCAATGGTACTTGACCCAGGAATACACAGAGGATGAACAAATCACAGTATCTGCTGCGTTGAAGATGAGGTGAGCATATTAATTCATGCACTATTGCCAAAGCTAGACAAAGAGAATTGCAATAGAGCCAACGAGACTATTTGGAGGAATTTGTCGCACATGCTGGCATTGTGATGAATGCTTTAATGGAGCATGAGGCCTTGATTAGCACGCGCTGTGCATGCAAGCGCAGAAGAGCAAGTTGGCGATGCAAGGAACGTCACCAGAGAACAATGTTTTGTCATGAATGTATGCGGAATGCACATCTAGAAATGCCCTTTCATCGGATCCAGAAATGGACTGGCCAATACTTTCGTCCAGGTAGCCTCTGGGAGGTTGGCGTGTGCGTGATCGTCGATCACGGTAACACCGATCGGCGATGTGAATGGCTGAAGCACAAAGCGGATGAACAAATAAGGTTGCAAGCCACATGCGATAGTCAGGATGAAGGGGAGGATGAAGTTGAAGAAGTGGAAGATACATACTGAGACCGGCGAGCAGATGCCGACATTACCATCGAGCAGCGCAATGGTGGGGTGGAGGAGCATTTTGACATTGATGAAATCATTGAAGAGCTTGAGAAAGAGGAAGCCAGGCATGCACACAGTGGAGAAGAGGACCTGGATGGTGCCGATGAGGAGGATGAGGGGAAGGCTGGTCTTCCCGAGGCGCCGATTGACCACCCGATCACTCCCAGTATGGATCCTGACCAAAATCCATATGTTTTATTCGTGCACACGAATGGTCTTCACTCGTTGCCATACATACAATGTGGATGTGGGGGCCTGCAAGAGAGGATCGCTGGTGCTGTACAGATGCGACTGATGCTGGCAAGCTTCACCATATTCAAGACTATGTTCACCTTGACGTTCTGGAGGACTTCCGCTTGGCCAATCTGGAGTGTAAGACATCGGCATACCAATACTATCAGCTACTACGGCGAAAGACTGAGCCCTTGGCACCTCAGGTGGTTGTTGAGTGATATGCGGAACTCCGGCGCTTGTCTCAATGCTGGCGATGGCTGAAGAAACTGAAATGGGGTGGTCGGAACAAGATGCGAGAGAGCGATGGCAACACCATCAGCGAAGTTTGCACAGCCAAGCTTGCGCCGTTTTGTCCATGTTGTCCACAACCAGGTGTGAACCTACCTGACAACTGGAAAGAAGATGAAAACAAGTGTGTAATGTGGTTAGCTTCAGAATCCTGATTCCTCAGATTGTTGCGTAGGTGGGTGTACCGCTGAACGCTCATGGCTGATGGAAACTTCAAGGCTGACCATATCCGACAATCCACCAGAGACAAGGATGTATGGCTATCACCTGGGTCAAGCATGTTACCACATTATGAAGAGTATACTGAGTTTTTGCGGGCAGCAGAGAATATCAAGACGGTGTGTAGCGGCTTGACCGTGGCACCAACCGTGACTAACTGAGAGACAGAAAGCGCCTTGCGAGAACAGCTTTCGAGCGATAGAGAACACTCTCCTGTACGCCAAAACATGTGATATCAATGGCATTGTGGCAATCGCCTGCCCGCGGCATGGATGCTTCGCCCCAGGCGGTGTCGCCGACCTCTACAGAGGCGAACAGCAGAAAAATGTTGACTGGGTGTTACTCCAGTCACTAAAGTACTCCAAAATGGATCCAGAGCAGGGGCTTCTATTCTTCTATGACATTGCCTGTCAATACAGTGTCCATTTCCAGAGGCGGATCGGCCACCGGCTCCCTGTCGGCCTTGACACAGACTTTGCGATAGGCCAATTCCACGTCCATGGGCACAAAGAAAATTGCCTGTTTCGCTTCTCGTCTATGTTCATTCCACAATCTGGGGTTGTCATAGGCGAGATTTTGGAATCGCTATGGGCGAATCTCAATGCAGTGACACTGGCGATGAGGACGGCCACACTCGCTCACCGAGCAGAAATGTTGGACGACCATATCTGTGATTCCAACCACAAGAAAGCATTGAACATTGGTGTGATCCATTTCCTGTGTCCCATGAATAAACGGATTGACTTCAGATGCAGTCAGAATGCTTTGTAAATGATATGTTCTCGCTGACAAGCAGGCAGCCGATGCAGAAGATACAAGGGATGAAATCGCAGAGCGTGTCAGTGCGAAAAACATCGCGGCATGGACCGATGCCGTTGTTGAAGCATAGAACACTCGTTACATTGATTTATCAGTGATGGATATCTATGGGATGTCTGCAAGCTATGAAGACCATCTGGTGGTTTCTGCCGAGGATGAGCCGTTGAATGGCGAATACCAGTGGATACAAGAAGTGATAGAGGTCCAAGAGTTGCAGTAAGTACAGTTCTGATTGTTACATTAATATTGCCATCTCATATTCGAATTGTCAAGATGGCACGTCCTATGCCGGGCTAAGCGCGTGTTGAAGAACGGCCAAGCAGATGAGGTGAGGCAAATCACTAACTTGCAGGAGAAAATATCCAAGGGCATAAGCGACATCGCCTTGCAGAGTCATGTGTTGGGCATTGATGGGTCCGACATTCGCAATGTTGACCCACCGGCATCAATGACGGGGACTGAGCCGCTTCCTGGCGACGCATTATTTTCAAACCTAAATGCCTTTGAGCCACCAGACAATGAGATTGATGTTGATGACGAGGAATCTTCTGATGAAGCCGATGTTCCTACAGTTCTCACTGTGGCCGTCGCTTCTCCTCTGCTGGCCAAGCATCCAACGACGGCATCACCGAGTCATACCGGTGCACACCTGCATGCTGAAAATGTCATCATTCCTTTGCCATCAACAGTGCCCCAGTGTGTGGTGTGCAACTCAGATCACATGAGTTGGGACTGCAAGAGTGTCAGGCCGATGTGTTGCTCAAGTCGCTTCGCGAGATCATTGCTGAGAAGTCAATGTTATACAGTCATACATTGTGCGGTGCTGGCCGGCAACTCATAAAAATGAGATCGTGTGATCGAATTAACACACTGAACAAGAAGCGAAGCGATCTCGTGTATGCCTATGCCTGATGTCGGCACACGATGATGACACTGAAGGCCGATGATACCATCCTCCGCAAGTTCAAGAAGCTGTCTAAAGCAGACATCAAGAGTAATACATATGTTGTTAACCCAAACCAACCTGGGTCTACAACCTTGAACCTTTCCTGGATTTGGCATGTTGGCCGAGATGATGAATCGGCTCCGGCCGCCCTACAAGAAAGTGAGTAATTTTTAACGACAATGGGCAGTGCTCAATGACCACATCATCAAACTAGGTAATTGTGTGCTTTATCTCAAATCGCGCACACTCGCCTCCCGCTGGTGGGAAGAACTTCTATTGGTAAAGTATGAAATGGAGTGGACTGTTAGATATTTCAAGCACAACCATGACATATGGGTGGATCAGAGCTCTGACAGTAGTCCGGGGGCAACAGCTTATGCCCGACGCAAGGCTGCCTAGTACTTGTGGCAGGCCCAGGTGGCTGAAGGGGAATTCATCAAATACAATCGAGCACAGCTTCACCTCATCACATGATTTAATTAACATCACATGCCATTTGTGTATCTGTAAATCAACAATCTTGTATTGCTACCCAAATTTCAGATTGATCTTCACTACCACCATGCCGATGAACGCGATCCCTCTTTTTTTCATACGATCAACTCAATGCTGGACCCCTGAGATGCCAGGCCGCAGCATCGAATTGACGAATTCCATTGCAATTAATTGTTGATTATGCTGATCATCGGTTCCTGGATATTTTGCTCGCTATGAGGCGCAGCTGGGACACGGTCCCCGTCGCACTGTTGCGCAGAGAACTTGTAAGATGCCATGGTGTCAGTGCTCACAAACCATTGATTCCTTGATCCCTTAGGAATACGTCCTCAGCACAATCGGTGCGTCGGTTGCCCTGGGACACATTGTGACGCCGGGTCCAATTGTTCGGGCGCTCGCCAAAGGCCTCGAGGAGGATTCGATCATGCCCGTGTCATTCCAAGATTCCCGCGAACTCGGAAAGGCGCTGAATCTCGCGCGAATCAACTGTCTGAAACAAGCTAATCGACCATTAGCTCATAGGCATGCTTGGTGGGAAACATCGGCATCACGCCGAGCAGCCGAGGCGGACCGAAACTCACCTTCACCCCACATTCTATTTGCAGCGATGATCATTCAATGTCTGGAGGCATGGGGAGAACAGCTATTGGAAAGTGAAGGCAAGAAAAATATCCCTTTGTACAAAGATGCAGATGCGGTACACCGCCTGCTCAGCTTACTGATCGTTCGGTACAACGGCACAAGCTGCCATTGCAATTACCTCGCCGCCTTGTGACCGATGTATTGAGCAGCTTGACATCATGATGCAGATGATGTCCACACTGGAGGTCGTGATGAACGACAGAATGATGGACATTGCGGCTCACGGGCAGGAGGCGGCCGCCCTCTTTGATATTTACGAAGCCGTAATTTACAAGGAAGCTGAGAACGCGGACAAGGCCGAGACGCAAGAAAACACCACTGAGCTGGATGCTGAGATCCAGCGAATTTTGGACGACAACAAGCCGGCTCCCGAGCACGCGAACCGAAAGAAGGCGACGAAGGCCATGGAGGACCTTCGGCAGCAAAATCACGCTCTCATTGACCTTATCAACAAGGTCGCTCGCCAGTCGCTCAAGGCGATCCCGAACCGGACAAACGTGTTTTGGAGTGAGGGCTCCGACTTATCGTTGGAAGAGGTATTCGCTGAGTTTCGCCCGGACTCCGATGTCGGCCCTTCGGAAACGCACAACGGATACTTCAGGACCTTGCCATCTGGGTCCAAATGCTCAGGTGACACACTTGACCAGGCAGCGAAGATTCGCAATGCCCAATTCCCCCTCATTTACAACCTCCAGCCACTGACACCAATTGAACCCAAAGATGATGGGGGTATACCTTACATTACCTCAGCGAATCGTCCACATGATCGGCTTGCATCGGTGTTCCGAACACCGAAAACTCTCAGAGCCACAGGTATGATTCCTTTTTCTCTTTTCCATATATCTACTCATATACTCCTCACTGGGCTAAGGCGGAAATGACCGGCTTTGCAGCCCTTGACCGTGCACAGTCATCCTTGCGCTGGTCCGAGCCGACTATTCCTTGTCACAATTCACCGGAGTACATCCCATCTGGCTCCGATACCCCGAAACCTCCCATAATACCTGTTGCGGACGTTCTGGAAAGTGACGATGACTCTTTCCAGAGCCTTGGAGGCACATCGTCAAGCATCGTAGGTAAGAAATTGGCCATCGGACAAGCCTCGGCTCAGCCATTAGCTGGTTCAGCCAGTGGCTCCGATGCCTCTCTTGGTGGTGAATCGGCCATGGAATATGAACATAACAAGTTGGTCACAACTTCCGATGATGAGGCAAGCTTGGGTGGTGAGTCGACTGAGGACCCGAGTTCCACCGACAAGATTGCCGATGATCATCATGCCTCGCTCGCAGCTTCCGACGATGAGGCAAGCTTGGGTGGTCAGTTGACCAAGGACCCAAGTTCTGACGATGAGATGGCCAATAATGAGAGTATGGAGGAAAATACCCGGGCGTCGACTTATCCCGCCATTGTCAGCACACACCGCCTGCCGAGCAAGAGGCCGAAGATGATGAGGATGCAATGTCCCTTGGCGGCTATACAGATGATGAAGCCGACAACTCGCACGCATTCAGCATGGTGGAGATGCAAGCCAATATCTCCCATATTCCTTCATCTCCTGAGGTTGGTTGCATGGGTTCACCTGTTGATGAAGTGGATGACGCCTACTCGGAATACTCGGATGACTCCGACGGGGATGTTGACATTCCCGATGATGTTTAGGCATACCTACAGACCTCCCATACTCCAGGATTTCAATGTATGTTCATTCCTTCGTTTCTTCATTCACATTGTCAACTCACCCCCCCTCCAAGCGCGCTATCAACATGTCCACTTTGAACATATCCCAGATGCGGAGTTTGCCAACGATGTCTTGTGATTGAACAGTCGTCGTACATTGCTTCTTATCCATTATTCTTGATGTAAATAATGACACTTTGTTCGGATTTTGAATATATCATACTACAGTACATACCCACTACTCACCTGCTGACAAATCGGCCTAACCTGCAAACCTTCGGCCTCTGCCTGAGGTCTGATGTTGAAATTATTTAGACTTGATACTGTATACCACATGGTAGAACATGCCCCCTACTCATTGGCTAAAATACATTGGCAGGTACCACAAAACTCGGACATACCCGCTACCCACTGGCTGAGTCTGTCGGCCTGTTTCGCAAATCCTCGGCCTCTGTCGTACAGCCGATGTGGCGATGCTTTGCCTACATGGGCCGCTGCTTTGGTCTCGGTATCATGTACTACGTCAAAGAATGTGCCAGCTACCTACCAGTAGAGAACATTGGTCTGTTTCACTAACTGTTGGCATATCCCGGCTAGCCGATGTGTCGACACTTTGCCTACGTGGGCTGGTGCTTTGGTCTCAGTATCATGCACTTCATCCATGAACATGTGAGCTACTCACCTGCTAAGAGTTTCGGTCTGTTTCGCAAATCCTCAGCCTCCGTCATACAGCCGATGTGGCGATGCTTTGCCTACATGGGCTGGTGCTTTGGTCTGGGTATCATGATGTATAACAATACAGTACATGCACACTACGTACTACCTGAAAAACATTGGCCTGTATCCCAAAACATTGGCCTGCACCGGACGTCAGATGTACCGATTCTTTGCTTATTTGGGCCGACTTCTTTACTGATGCATCATATACAGCATCCCAGTAGGTCTCGGCTACATGCTAGCTGAAACCATCAGCCGCAATGGCAAAGAATCAGCCTACATCGGTAGCCCGATGTTGGACTGATTTGCTGACATTTTATCCCTGCTGCCTCATTGTACCTGTATAGGAATGATTGGAAACAACCTAGCCACCTCACTAACCATTCCACAGCATTCTGCTGCATTGCCGGTCAATCCCTCGGCCCTTCCGATGTGCGAGCTGCTCCGCGCAGATGGTTGTTATTGCATACATTGTAGACTTACCATATTGGGCAATTTCTGCTGGGCTCCGCGCAGACTGTTCCTATCAATACAATGTATAACTCTGCTTTGATGTGTTTATTGGTACATTGTAACTCCGCTACCTGAGTACATCCCCTGGGCAGCGAAGAAGCGAAGACGCTCGCCAGAGCACATGGCACCCTATGTCGCTGATATTTGTGTTGGAGACCCTCGCATCTGGCGTGACGACAAGGAGTGCAAGACATGGGCTGCAGAGGGGGTGAGGCATGCGGCAGGTCAAAATCCTAACCTGCTCGCTGTGATTGGAAGGGTGAAGGTGCAGAGGCATCAGCTTGGGGTACTTGGCAGCTACACGCACGAAAACAACAATCTTGCCAATGCCAAGTGGTCATTCAACTTGGAGCAGCTAGGGCACGGCGCTTTCACTGACCACTTCGACAACGCTTATAGGGCTTTGGAAGAGGCTCAAGCTTCCGCGTCGCACACTGGTGACAACTGAAACCTTCTTTCAAACGATGAGCAGGGCAGGGCCATTAGATTTGTAAAGCCTATGTTCGTCGACAAGGTAAGCTGTACAAGCCTGTGGTTGCAGCTGCATGTCTAACAGCACTTGCTAGCACGCGACAGGTGTTGAAGAACATGGTGACATCCTCACCTGGCCAGTACCACACTCCTCAGCGAACAGGTTCAGTGGCATGATGATGAATATGTGGTTCTCTCCACTACGGGTGTTTTCACGAGAGCGGGTTTGCTGTCGCCCCAGTCGATATGGCAACACGACTGCCCGGCACATTGGCAGAGGTCACGTTTTCTTTGCACCACACACACTGACAGCACCTGGACTGTGACATGTTTAGCACTTTAGTATCGAAGGTAGTGATGTTGGAAGATGACTAGCCAGGTTGGGATGAATGCCGAGGACCACGAGAACATTTGGTTCGCCAGTGGAGCATAGCACTGTCAGCACCGCATATCTACTGACTCTAGTCTTATACATCGCTACTATAATAAGAGGCTAGATGCTTTATTGTCATGCACAAGTGCGTGAGCACTGTCCGATTGGGGCGACACCCACAACGGCTGACTCGTGCTCAGGACACTTATTGCAATTCAGCTTCGTGGGTCAAGTCGGTGACTACTGCTCGCCTTCCTTTAAAAAGCTAGGCGGCCACATCTACAAAGCAAGTGGTTGTCACCTGCTGCCTCACTAGCTGCTATGTCAGACTAGAGTAATCGCTAGCCAGGGACACTGTCGATGATTGGTCCCCGTGCTCTCCGCGAAATGTAGAAAAAGGGTGCTCTACCACAACTTGCACGCTTACCGTATCCAGGGAGCATACATGGGTGAGTGTCTACCTTCAATGTCGTGTTTGTTGTTGACTTTTTCAAGCTAGGCAACCAACATCTCACACAAGGCAAGAGCCATTTGGCACCAGCTGACATGCAGGGTGAGCGCCCAGCATTTCGAGCTGGAAAGGCTTGTCGACCTCCTATGTAGCAATGGTGTCGAGGGCAGCAGTGCACAAACCAAGCAAGGGAAACGGACTTTACATGGTCATGAGCAACAAGGAGACCGCATGGTACGTCACTTCTTACGCAGCAAAGCATAGGCAGGTTAGCAAAGGAGCCTTGGTTGTGGGTGTGGGACTCTGTGTAAGGCTAAGATCCTCTGGGGTGGCTTAGATACAGGACACCTGTTAGTTATAATATTTATAGCTACGCGTGCCCAGTGGGGACTCCCTCAAGAAGGCTCATGACACTACGTAAGGATACAAATACGCAGGCTTGACGCAGCAGCACGGACTTAGCCTAAGCATCCTCTTTATAACGAAGTTTCATCGAGCCGGGACTGCAAAGGTTCGAAAACCATGACCATTAGTTTCTGGTGGGTAAGATGTTTCTTCCCTCCAGGGACGTTCACTACATCTATGATAGGCGGTCTCTTACACTAGTGGCTCTTCGAACACGTGCTTTCTGCAGCCAGATTGGCACCTTTAGTGAGTTTCTCAGCCCTAATTCGCCCTGCTATGTTTTGAAAGCTGGGCGCTGGATTATAGGCCCCGGGGCGAAGTTTCGTTTATGGGGCGGCACCTGGCAATTTCCAACAGCCGTAGCTTGGCAGCATGTTGAGGGTTAGGCTCTTTGATGGCGGCTTTGCGGTCAATAATTCCTCGACATATAATAGAGTCTCTGTACCCCTCAGAGGTACACACCAATTTTTATAGGCTGAATAACTCCAAGCCTTAACTGTTAGTATTTGGTGAGTAAGAGGCTTCATCCCTCCAGGGTCAAGCTAAGAAAAGAGCCAGAGCTAGTCAGGCATGGCAAAGCCCTAAACGGTGACGCTAAAACGGTGCAAACTCTGAAGTGGCGGAATAGGCTGATCCGCAACGAACAAGAGAAGCTAGCATGGAACATGGAGCTAAACGGTTGATACACGCACAGCATGTGGACAAACAACGAAACCCAAAATGCAAAGGGCTAACTGTCATCAGGCAACTTAAAGTGTCGCGGGTAGCACATGTGAGACAAGAAAACCGACTCTGCGAGGCCAAGTGAGTGCCTGTGCACAGCTCTAAAACACTTGCTCATTTCCCGCAGCTGTGATGTCTTCGACCTGGCAATTCAAGGACAAGGACTTGGTCATACACTGCGAAGCACCCATTGTCGAACGCCAAATGCGAGGGGAACAACACCTCTTTGTACCAACGGCAGCAAGCAGTCGGAGGGGACCCCAGGAAGTGGCTGACATCATCCGCGGACCTGAATTCTGGAAGGCCGTGCAAGAATGGATCTGCAGTTGCCCAAACGTCGATGCAAATGAGGGCATTGTAAGGGTGGAACCCTTTCGTTTCGTGTATTCCGGCTGCCCCTATCTCCTATCGACTCCTCTCCGACTCCTCGGACTCGCTCGCACATGACTCGGACGTCACGGACCAGCATCGGACACACGTGATAACGGATCAAACACTTCGGACCGACTCTTCGTATCACTTTTGTTTCGTACTCTAATTCTCTGATTTTCCTATCCCCATTATTCGTTCTTAGTGCCTTGTCGTCTCGGACCTTTCATACATTTGATTATCACTTAGCTACAAATACTCCTGTACTCGTAGTTAGTAAATTCAGCTTGCTTTCCCCCCACATCGAGTCAGAGTCAGAATCTAAGAAGTCCGAAGCTTTCCCCTCATCCGTTGTCAGAGTTCGCCGTTGTCCGAGTCCGAGTCCGATCCGAAGCCAGTTTCTCCTGCCATCCTTATCATTCTCCTGCCATCCTCGTCGTCCTATCCGAAGCCTAGTCATCCGTTCCGAGCGCGAGTGCATCTGAAGCTATCCGAAGCATCCGAAGTTCCTATCGTTTTGTTATCACCCTCGGACTCATCGTTCTCACACTAGTTCACTCGGGTGTCACACGGACTTGTCCTGCCGGAGGCGGACCCTCGCATTCTTATTAGACCCATCTACAGGTCTACACATATATTCACTACTACATTCTGGAGCCCACCGCGAGGGTTTAAAGTTCAAGACACCCCCCCTGTCTCACCGTCACCTAATCCATCTCTTCCATCATTGAATTCGAATTCCCTCCTGATCCTCTCCACGACATATTTCCGGAAGGTCCGACGCAGCGGGCTATCAACTTCCTCTTCGAGAAGACATCCGCATATTTCCCATTCAAAATAGTCCGCTCTTGGGTCCCCGATCCGGACACTGTTGTTTGGCAGTTCGCACTTACCGGACGCCCAGAATCCGAACATCCGAGTATCCTATCACGCCCTAATCCTCCGTCACTCCGACACAGCCTATTCTATAATCCCGCTACAGCCTTTCACCGTACCACTCCGGAGTCAAACGACACTACGTCCGGAACACCCTCATCACTCACCGACTCATCCGAAAACCTTCCGCCCACTTCTTCACCTTCCCCTATTCCTCCTCCTACGATGGCCACAACTATGCCCGTCCGCGGTCACCATACCGCCCCGAAGTTCAACGGAAAGCCCGAAGGACTCCATCGCTTCTTCTCCGAAGTGGAGTACCTCGCTGCCCGTGCTCAGGTCGAAGGCCGGGATCTCATCCGGGCTACAATCGGATATCTCGACGACTCCGACTGGGAAATCTGGCGCAGCAGCGGCGACGCAGCCGAAGGAGACAACTGGGAAGCTTTCAAAACATGTATCGGGAAGCTTTACCCCGGATCGGATAACGAACGACGATGGCGTCCGTCCGATCTGTCCACTATCGCTGCTCTCCAGTCTCAGACCCCGATGCTCACAAAGGACGATCTCGGAGTCTATCACAGAAAGTTCCTCGTCCCTGCCAACTGGCTTCTCTCCAAAAATAGCGTCTCCACCCAGGATGTCGGACGCGACTATCTCGCCGGATTCGATCCGAGCACCCGTCAAAAGATCAAGGACAGATTGGCGATGGTCCACATGCAGCATCATCCGGACGATCCTTACACGATCACGGAGATCTATACGGAAGCAAACTTCATTCTTGGGACTTCGACTCCAGCAACTCTCACTACGTCTTCGACATCTCCGACTGTGAGTCCGACGACTACGGCTCTGGTCAAGACCGAATCCGCTGACATCCGTGCCCTGCAAGCTATGATGCAGCAGTTCATGACGATTCAGCAATCGCATCCGCAGTATCCTCCCCCTCCTCCGCAATATCCGTATAATCCAAACTCATTCTATCCGTATCCCCCGCCTCCGACCGCCCAAGCATACGCTTATCAGCCCGTCCCTCCCCAACAAAACTATCAGTATCCGTCTCAGCCACCTCAGCCTTCCCAAACTCAGCAATTGCGTCCTCCTCCTCCTCCTGCGCCACAAGGGGCGGACCCGAGACCTCCCCGAAAATGCCACTTCTGTCATTCCCTCTACCACACGATGGGTTCGTGTCCGGATGCTGTCCGATATGAACGGAACGGATGGATCGGTCGGAACGAAGAAGGTCGATGGATGGTCCTTCCGAGCAGAGAAACCATTAATCGTTCATTCCCCGGAGACTCCTTCAAGGATCAAGTCGACAACTGGATGAGAGCCAACAATAGATCGCAGGATCGGGATGCGCCTCCTCACATGACCGTCACTTCCACTGCCACGAGTTCTGGAGTAGCGTCCGCGAACATGGTTGAAGTTAGCACCTTCCACTATACCGAGTCCGATGAGTCCGAATCTCGGGCATTCATCGAGGAGCTTCCGAGCCCGTTCGATCTGGAGGAAGAAGAAAAAGAGGAGATCTTCTTGCAAGTCCTCATGCAGCGGATGCCTGAGGTCGCAAAGAAGTACACTTCAGCTCAGAAGAAGAAGGACGTCCGTTTCTCCGAGCCGCTCGAAACGACTCCGAGCACTCCAGCAAAGTCCCCGTCTGAAGCACCCCTACCTCCTCCAATTCCAGTTCCCTTCCCTTCCTCCTCAGCCCGATCTCAGCTAGCGGAAGCCATCGAGACCGGCCGCACGACATATCGTCCGAACTATCGGGTTCAGTCGAACATCGAGAATCCGAAGGTAGCCTCGGATGTCCTGGAACGCGCCCTCAACACCACGGTCACTATCACGCAACGGGAACTCTTCGCACTCTCGTTCGATGCTCGGAAAGGGCTTCGGGATCTCATTTCTTCAAAACGAGTCTCTACGGAATCTAACTACGCGTCCGTGAACATGGCCGCGTGCTACGATGACCCCGAAGACGTTGTGGAAGTTCTGATGTCCGCAACCCGCGATACGAACAAAGAATGCATTGTCGCAGCTCCGACCCAGTCACTCCGGATCATACGGCCCATTTTCAACGATCGGTACGAGGTCGAATGCATCCTGGACACCGGGTCCCAGATCATCGCCATGCGCCGCGACGTCTTCGACAATCTCGGACTGCTTATCGACATCGACAAGTTCATCACCATGGAATCCGCGAACCTATCCTCGAACCAGACCATCGGACTTGCGCACAACGTGAAGATGTCTCTCGGACCCGTCGATCTCTACGTCCAGGCTCAGATCGTGAACGACGCGCCCTACGAAGTACTCCTCGGACGCCCCTTCTTCTGCCTCACGTCCGCAGTCACCCGCGACTACCCCGATGGTCGTCAGGACTTGACCATACACGATCCGAACTCCAGCCGCCGTTTCCTCATCCCCACTTTCAAAAGAGTTCAACGTTCCCGAGAGCCTAAGGAGCATTTTTAGATGCCGTCGAGGAACCCGCGTGGCGAGACGAATCCTTTATACCCCCGTTATATTCCTCCCTTATGATGTCTTTGTCCGATTCCGTTCCTCCCTCTGTTCCGTTCCGCTGCTTTACTTATCCAAAAACACTTTTATATGATACATCTCCTTCCATGTCCGATCCATCACTTCCTCTTCTGTCTGTCCCCCCTTCCATGAACCGAAAAAGTACATATAATGTTCCGCATGACTCCGTCCCCGATACGATGACTCCGGTATATACTTGTGACCACGCGCCCGTACCTAATACTCATTCTTCCCGCACGTATGACGATTTGCCTGATACACAACGGATCTCTACAGGTCTTGTTGATATCATCGAGGATGGCATTACTCGGAGTGCTTCTTATTTTGATATTCCCCTTCCCACCACTACGTCCTACTCTACCTTTACATCTTGGTTTAACCCTTCCAACTCCAACGCCTCTCCTCCCTCGTCCGAACACTCCGCTCCGACTCCGACCGCAGGGGTCTTCGCGACAACTGCCCGGATGCCGACATACGGAAAGAAACCCTATCGAAAGGTCGCCAATCGTACAGTACCCGTCTCCACTACGCTGCCGGAACAGTATCGGATTGTTCGACGCGAACCACCGGACATCTTAGCCGACCTTCTACCTCTTCCTACTCAACCACCCGACTTCACTCCGGGACTCCGGTACACTCAGGAACGCGCAGACAAGCAGGCTGTCGACCCAGATAACTGGCTTTCTCCGAAGAAATCAAACTGGCACACTGGTTCATCCGGACTGACGAGGACGCCTTCGCATGGTCCGAGGATGAACGAGGCAAGTTCTCTGACGAATGGTTTGATCCTGTAGTGATGCCTACTATCGAGCACGTTCCCTGGGCACTCCGGAACATTCCCATTCCTCCGGGCATCTATGACGAAGTCGTCCGTGTCATCCGAGACAAAATCAAGTCCGGAGTCTACGAGGAATCCAGTTCTTCTTACCGGTCTCGCTGGTTCTGCGTTCTCAAGAAGGATGGAAAGTCTCTCCGTCTGGTCCATGATCTTCAGCCACTCAATGCAGCTACTATCAAGGACGCCTCTATTCCGCCTCGAGTCGAGACTTATGCCGAAGCTTTCGGAGGCCGATCTTGCTACGGTATCTACGACTTGTTCGTCGGATTCGATCAACGGAAGCTCTCCGAGAGCTCGCGCGATCTCACGACATTCCAGACGCCTCTCGGAGCCAAGCGTCTCACCGTCATTCCTATGGGATTCACCAACTCTGTTCAGATTCAGCATGGAGACCTCACCTTCATTATGCGGGACGAAATTCCCCACGTCACCGATCCGTACATCGACGATTGCCCTGTCAAGGGTCCGCCTACCCGATATGAACAACCTGACGGTTCCTGCGAAACCCTCTCCGATAATCCGAACATCCGGCGCTTCGTCTATGAACATATCGCAAACATGCATCGGATCGCTCATCGAATGAAGAAGTTTGGTGGAACGTTCTCCGGAGTCAAGCTACGTATTTGTGTTCAGCGTGCATCTATTGTCGGACACATGTGCACTTATGAGGGTAGAGAACCCGACGATGACAGGGTCCAAAAGATTCGCGATTGGCCCGTACTCGAGAACATCACCGACGTCCGGGGTTTCCTGGGCACCATCGGAGTCATGCGTATCTTCATCCGAGACTTTGCGAAGCATGCTAAACCACTTGTTCAGTTAACCAAGAAGGACGTTGACTTTGTCATGGGTCCGGACGAACTTGCTGCCATCGACACCTTGAAGAACCTTGCCATCACTTCCCCCGCACTCCGAGCTATCGACCATTCATCCGACCGCGAAGTCATACTGGCTGTCGACTCCTCCACCATTGCCGTCGGATTCATTCTCTCCCAGGTGGGCGCCGACAACAAACGCTATCCGTCCCGTTTCGGGTCTATCACTTGGAACGACCGCGAATCCCGTTATTCCCAATCCAAAATCGAGCTCTACGGACTCTTCCGGGCACTTCAGGCCACGAAGCTTTGGCTCGTCGGAGCTCGCAATCTCACTGTCGAGGTCGACGCAAAATATATAAAGGGCATGATCAACAATCCCGACATCGTCCCCAACGCCGCAATGAACCGCTGGATCGCCGCCATCCTTACCTTTTCCTTCAAACTCAAACACGTTCCCGCTCGGGATCACACTCCGGCCGATGGCCTTTCACGACGAAGGAGAGCCGAAGAAGACCCGGTACTCGTAGAAGATGTTGAGGGTTGGATAGACGAAGCTTGTGGTTTTACTTTACAGGTTCATTCAGACGGCGACGCCTCCGTCTCTCGGGTTGCTCAAAACCGTTTCCGGGGTCATCTCGGATCCCTCGTGCGCACATTCATCTATGACGAAGACTCTGCTGGATTCCACGACTCCGATGACTCCGACGACATTCCCCGGACTCCGAAGGCCGCGGATAAAGACGCACGGATGCTGGAGATAGAGGCTTTCCTTCGAACTAGCAAGGCCCCCGTCGGACTCACTGAACCCGCCATGCGCAACTTTGTCCGACAAGCGCTCAACTTTTTCTACCGTGATGGCAAGCTCTGGCGCAAGGATAACCACGGGAAGCATAAGGTCTACATCCATCCGGGCCGCCGACTCTATCTTATCCGGGCTGCTCACGACTCTCTCGGACATAAGGGCATCTTCGTCATCCGGACTCGCCTCCTTGAACGTTTCTGGTGGCCCTTCCTCGACCAAGACGTCCGCTGGTTCGTTAAGACTTGTCATCAGTGTCAGGTCCGCTCCAGTTTCAAACTACATATTCCGCCGAGCCCGACAATCCCCCTTTCCCTTTTCCGCCGCGTCCACATCGACTGCATGGTTATGCCTTCTGTCAACAAATTCAACAAAATCGTCCACGCACGCTGTGCTCTTACTTCTTATCCGGAGTGGCGCGCACTTCGCCGGGAGACCGCGGAAACGCTGGGCTTGTTTATTTTCCAGGAGATTCTATGCCGCTGGGGCGCCATCGAAGAACTTGTGACGGATAACGGTACCCCGTTTGTGAAGGCAGTCGAATATCTCGCAGAGAAGTATGGCATCCGACACATCCGAATCTCTCCGTACAACTCCCCAGCCAACGGACTCGTCGAGCGCAGACACCGGGACGTTCGGGGTTCGCTCCTGAAGACTGCGGATGGCAACGAGAAGTGGGTTGAAGTGTTGAAGTCGCACCATCCGTCTTCTGGGCAGAGCGTGTCACCATCTCCAAAACCTCTGGAATGTCTCCTTACTACATGGTACATGGCATCGAGCCTCTCTTTCCATTCGACCTCCATGAAGCTACCTATCTCGCCCCTCCTCCTGATACCACTCTCACCACAGAACAACTCATCTCCATGCGAGCCCGACAACTCCAAAAGCGTCCGGACGATATCGAACGTATGCGCGAGAAAGTTATTCGGAGTCGGATTGCCTCCCTTGAAGAATTCGAACGACGGTTCGCCCGGACGATCAAGGACTTTAACTTTCTTCCCGGGCAGCTTGTTCTCGTTCGTGACAAAAAGATAGAAGGAGACCACTCTCTCAAGCATCTGCCTCGCTACATGGGACCTATGGTTGTCGTCCGACGCACTCTTGGCGGATCCTACGTCCTTTCCGAACTGGATGGCTCCGTCTCGACTCTACGTTACGCAGCATTCCGCGTTATTCCTTACTACGCCCGACGCCGCCATCTCCTTCCCGTTCCCAACTCTCCCGACCCCAACAACTCTGACGATTCCGAAGACCTCCCGGAACCTCAGTCCGCCGCGAACTTCGCCGGGCTACAAAATATGACGAAAAACCGAGTTTTGACGCCTTCGCGGCAGCCTAACCGTCTAGTACTCTAAATTTTTTCCACCCAGACCAGGGTTCGCCCTGTGTTGTATACCAGACCTCGGTCACTTTCCGTCTCTCATCTCTCACCTCTCTTATTTATCCGCACCTATCCGATACTTATATTCCGCTCCCGTAGTTTCGTACACGCCATCCGACGGCTCCGGTGATCCTTGCTGTTTCCAAATACTTCGGACTGCTTCCATTTTCACGCTGCGTCCATTTTCTTTCACTTATGATCACTCACTTATTATCTCACTTGTTCCCATGAAATGCATTTTCATTATTTTAGCTATCTACTGTCAAAAGTGTGCCGACGGTCCAAGCACCCTTTTCCTTTTCCCTTTTCTCCTTCTCCTCACTCCCCATCATACTCAGCGCCTTCGTCTCTTCGCCTATCCTCTTCCCGTTCCTCCGCGTCAGCCGCATGCGCCCGTTTGCGCGTCCTCGAGTTCCCTCCGCAGGATCAAGGCCGCCAAGCTCCGTGTTGCCGCCGCCCGGGTATTCTCGGCCTCCTCTGTTGCCTGCTTGAGGGTGGCGATCCGCGCGTCCATTGTCGACATCACCTGGACGAGGCTCCGGAGCTCGTGATCCGCGGACGCCTCCACGAGGTCCGGCATCATGACGCCGCCCGACGCTGCCCGCGTGGTGCGACTCGTCTCCCCGACTTCTGCTACCCGTCGCCTTGCCCTTGGCCCCGCGCCCGCCCCGCTGTTTTCCCTTGCCACCCGCTTTGCCGCCCGACGCCTCCCCTTCCCCTGTCTTCGCCGACCTAGCGCGCGTCTTCGCATGGGAACAGCGGACCTTCGATCCCGTGCACGCCTCGCACGCATGGCATCCGGTGCCGACGCAGGTGTAGCGGGCCTGCTGACAGTGCAGGCACTGTCGAGCCTCCGTGAATTCGACGGCCGGATGCCGGCAGGACTCCTTCGAGGCGCCAAATCCGCAGCCCCACTCGACGTTGTTCGGGGACGAGCCTGCGTCTGAGGGTTCCGTTAGTCTGGGTCGTATCGTCTGACGGATCGACTTACCTGCCGGGTTGTACTCACCGTACACCGTTACGTCCGTTTTTGGAGCCGTCTCCTCTGCCTCCGTTTGCTCCCTCGTCGCGCCTGTCGCCTGCCGTTTTCGTAGCCGTGGCCCCGCCGTTGATGATGGCTCCTCAGGCTCGGCCTCCGGGGCCTTTCGCTTGCCCTTCGTCCGGGTTGTCGTCGATTGTCGTTGCACGGTGACGGTAGCAGCCGGGTCCATCTGGACTTCGACGGCCGGCGCGTGCGTGTCCCTGCCTGGTGTTGCCGATGTCGTCTCTTCAGGCCGCTCCTCCGCCGTCTGGGTTCCGAGTCGCAGCTTCTCCTGAACCACCTCGTCCGCCCTTTGTCGCGCCTTGTCCGCTTCCCGCGCCTCCCTCTCACATCGCTCCGCCTCCGCGCGCCACTCGGCCACCTTCGCTTGTGCCCCGCTCAGCTCTTCGGTCGCACGCGCCATCTTCGCGCGAGTTTCGTCCTCCACGGTGCCTGCGACTACCAACTCGACTAGGAGCTCCTCCGCCTCCTTCAGCCAAGCCTGTGCACCCTTGGTTAGTTGTCCGCGGATGCAGGAACCCTACGCCTTACCTGCTGCCGCTCCATGTCCGCCACGGCGATCTCCACGTCTTCCCGGTGCTCGTGGTCCAGCTCCGGCATTACCGTGCCCATGTCCGCGTAGTATTCCACCTCTTTCTCGTACGCGCTCACGACAGCCTTCCGACTCGTGATGGCGCGGAGCTCTCCGATGGTGTGTGTTGGGATGTGCGCTGGCATGTTGGGTGTCGGTCGCGTCGGGATGGCAGAAGGGAAGTGGGAGAATGCGGTAGGCTTCAAAAATAATTTTTCACCATCCGTCATGTGACCGCGCCTATACTTCCTCCCACGCCCCTGTTCTCCTTCACCCACCCACCTTCCCACTTCGCAATGCTTGCTCGCCGTGTACGTTGCCCCGGAGGGTCAACACATAAAGTCCCCGGGGGATGTAAGGGTGGAACCCTTTCGTTTCGTGTATTCCGGCTGCCCCTATCTCCTATCGACTCCTCTCCGACTCCTCGGACTCGCTCGCACATGACTCGGACGTCACGGACCAGCATCGGACACACGTGATAACGGATCAAACACTTCGGACCGACTCTTCGTATCACTTTTGTTTCGTACTCTAATTCTCTGATTTTCCTATCCCCATTATTCGTTCTTAGTGCCTTGTCGTCTCGGACCTTTCATACATTTGATTATCACTTAGCTACAAATACTCCTGTACTCGTAGTTAGTAAATTCAGCTTGCTTTCCCCCCCACATCGAGTCAGAGTCAGAATCTAAGAAGTCCGAAGCTTTCCCCTCATCCGTTGTCAGAGTTCGCCGTTGTCCGAGTCCGAGTCCGATCCGAAGCCAGTTTCTCCTGCCATCCTTATCATTCTCCTGCCATCCTCGTCGTCCTATCCGAAGCCTAGTCATCCGTTCCGAGCGCGAGTGCATCTGAAGCTATCCGAAGCATCCGAAGTTCCTATCGTTTTGTTATCACCCTCGGACTCATCGTTCTCACACTAGTTCACTCGGGTGTCACACGGACTTGTCCTGCCGGAGGCGGACCCTCGCATTCTTATTAGACCCATCTACAGGTCTACACATATATTCACTACTACAGCATGTACATGCATTTTGGTAAGCCGCAGGGATTGTGTTCATGTCCATCGAGGGCTGATAATGGTGGAAGCACTGGTCTTGGAATAGTGGATGTCTGTCTCAGGTTGCTCGATTGAAACAATAGTCATAGGAGATGTGGATGCTATAGTACACGATCAGAAACCTGTGATATGCAAAACATAACACTAAACCATAGGTTCAGAGAGTTACGTCTACAGAAGTAAGCGAGACAAAGGAGAGGTAAGCAAGAGGTGAGCTAGACAAAGTAGAGCAAACAAATGCAAGCATGAGCATGCAAAAAGCTGTTACCCAAATAAGGGTTTTTTCCAGCATGGGGGACCTAGCTTTTCAAGCAAGGTAACACAGCGTGCAAGATGGGATAATGTAGTGAGTAATATGCAATCACTACGTGAGAACTATCTTTGATAATGAATGCATATTGATGGTTACATTAGACAATAAGTAGATAATGTAAGTAAGCAATATTCTCACCCTCAATATGCAAACATAACATGAAACAAACTTAATCCTTAGCCTGAGAATATCTTATTAACATAATGGCATAGCCACTTCCATAATGATTAGATATTGTTCATGTATTGTGTGGGTAAGTACACAAAGAATATAAGTCATTGTTTATTCCATACTGATTGTCTATCAGAGCTTCCATTACATAGTCAATATCTTTTGTAGTATTCCAAGAATGTTTGAATAATATATATGCTATTGATCCTATAGTTATTGTATAATCCCCATGCTATTTTGTGTTCAATATGTCATTCTAGTAATCAGATATTTGTTGCAAATTGTATGAGATAGAGTTCATGTATTCTATGCTACATTATTTAGGTGATATCTAATGCACTATGTATTTATTATGCCTTGTCTGACAATCACATATTGTATGATGTATTAATGCCATATCTATGGTGTGAATATATGATGCATATCTGGGAGCAATATCTATGGAATAGGCAATTATGGTATACAGAGAATATACAATCCCAATATATGGAGAATATGCAATCATGATATACAGAGAATAAATGATTCCGATATATGGAGAATATGTGATTGTGATATGTAGAATATATGGAGAATAGGTTCTAGTAATGCAGTTGAGGACAGTCAAATGCCACTAAAAAATGAGAGTATTTAATTCACCCCTGGACTTGCGCGGGATGTGTAGCGGCTTGGAAATGCATTAGAATGATACCGGGCTCAAGGGAATCTGACAAGCTGTTCTTCCTAAATAAGTCAATTAATGAAAAAGTAGCGCAAAATTTTGGCGCAAGTCAAAACAATTGATAAAATCACGGAAAATTTGCCAAACACTTCCTTTCAATTAGTAGATCATGGATCTGAGAGATCAAAATGTTTAACTTTGTGATTCATGGTGTCAGAGATACATGATAAACTGATAACCTGTGTGCTGCACCACAATGTACAGCCCATTCCTTCTTTGAATAACATGAAGTGATGGGGGTGCCCACTGAAACAAGTGAAGCAGAATATCATTGGCCTTCGAAACCAGTCTGACTCTGCATCAGCGTCACCCAGTCCCGCAGCATCTGATCAGGAAGGCTGGGAGGTTGTTCCTGAGCTCGTATTGGAATCTGATGGCCTCCAGGTCATTTTTGATAGTGTTAGGGTGAGCTGGGAACAGGAGGAGGATGCTTGGGATGAGTCAGACATTGATGAAGAAGCTGCAACTTGATAGGATGGCTGATGAGGAACTGGCAAGGAAATTAGCAGATATGGCAGAGAAAGCTGATGCTGCTGATGGGGAGTGGCTGCCACCATGGTTAAGACAGCCAGTAAGGACAGTGAAATGTGTGAGAAGATGAAAATGCGTAGAGATCTCATTTATTCACCATTGTATTTTGAGCAGAGTGTCCTCACGAGTACATTACGGGCCCTGATGCATGATGTCTCACACCAATCAGTTCACAGTTAGCAACATTATCGTAAAGCTTGGATCGGACAGACTTGCCTTGATGAATACAAATTTCTCACCATGCAAACAACCCCGAAATCCCAACTGTTAGGTGTGAAAGATGCTGGTGAGAGTGCAGGGGATGTTGATCAGCCAGCCGTCGATTCATCAATTGTTCTTGGTGATTTATGAGTGCATATCAGCTTGGTTTGACAGGAAGGGCAGCAGAGTGGGCGGTGTGAAAGCAGAGGCAACATTGCTCCTCACGATCAGCGATGATGGCACTTGTGTCAATCTTATTGCACTAGGGGCTACTAGGGGTAATTAGTCGGCATCTGAAAGGCCCACAGAGGTACACACAATTCGATTTTTTGGGCCAAAAATATTGGCACTGCCAAATTCTCATGGGAAAAACTTTGGAGTTGGTTTTTCTAATGCTTTTGACCATCCTGAGTCTGAATCTGGACACTGATTGCCTCCAAAAAATCTGGTTCACGTGCTAGTGTTTTTGTGGTGTTTGACTGTCCTCAACTGTATATAGAAAATATATCGTAGTAGTATTGGATTTGACAGCAGTGGATAAAGATGTAAAGAATAGACTGTGCAACCTCTACTTTCCATTCATTCTCTTCTTTCCTTATATGTACATTCTCTTTCCGCTTTAGTCTGTGTACCTAGTATTTTAGGTGCTTCCCCCTATCTGTATGTCTTGACTTCACACCACATTCTGGTACGATTTGGTGTCTGATCTGGCAGGATCCAAGGTATAAAACATAAAACAACTAGCAGGTGACACTTACAGTGGTTGGTCAGTTGATGGACTTCATATCAATTGTGAATTTGAGTTGCAAAATATGACACCCCTGGGCACCCCTTGATTTTGACAGGGGCTCATCTCAGCTAATGGTTAGCCTGTGGTTATCTTAATTGTGCTTACTACTGTTTATCAAAAACTCATGCAGAGAAAGATATCAGTATCTATGTTGGTTTGCCTAGATCTGTTCAATTCATTATGGGACCAATATGGAACTGAAGGCTTTGAGAAGATGTTCAGACCAGATATATCATATCCTACATAAGAAACATATGGTGCATAAGAACATACAGTGCATATGAATTGTATGGTGCATATGAAGTGTACCCTGAATATGCAGCATATGTCACATAAGAAACATGAGATGCATAAGAAATGTACACCACATACAGAATATGTGGTGCATATGAAACATAAGAAACATACTATGCATATGAAATGTACAGTGTATATGAAACATACCCCGCATATGAAGCATATGGCACATTGTTATGGACACATTCAGGAGCCCCCTTAGGGGCTATTAGAAGCACAATCACGTGCCATTTGGACTTGGGCTCATACCGTGTTACACACAGATACTCAGACTTCTCAGGCACTCAGACTTGTTACATATAACTACACACTGTACTTACTACTACTGTACTCATGTGCAGATCATGGGCGTGCAGTTACCACATGTCTCCTTGTATATAGTCTTGTCTTGTAGTTATCGTACCCCAGTTTGAATATTAGTTCCTTTACCACACTTGCTCTACTACCACTTCACTGTGGTAGCTCTTGCCCCATCCTCGCTCTATGCACATACCTTGCATATCGTGTATAGTCCCTCATCCTGAAATACAGGGCCCGCAAGAGTGTGGGAGGCACAGTCCTTAACTGAAGCCAAGCCTGTATGTTCCCCTCACACTCTGTAACCTCCTCCCCTACTAGGCATCCACATATTCCGTGGGTCCTCGTAGGTCTGTACCCCCACAAGTACCACTCTTAACACACATAAGAAACATACAGCACATAAGAAACATATGGTGCAGAATGGGAGAGAGGGGCTAGGGGAACATAATAAGCTGGTGAGCTTAGAACATTACAGTAGACACCAAAAACCTGCTCCCATACCACATTGACATTTCTGCAAATGAATCTTGTTAGTGAGTATGACTGCACACCCTTGAGAGATCTCTGTTAAAATAAGCCAGTAGTGGTCGTGAGATATCTGAGTGAACAAGAGGTTGTATTGTGTTTGACTGGTACTCCAGCAAACACATGAGGAAAAGGATACATGGTGCAGCAGAAACTATCTACATAGTCACATGCCCCCTTAACCCCTCTGTACCGCCTAGATTGCCCAAATCTAACAATCTCCTCCTCCTCTTTGTTAACACCATTGTCATAGGCAAAGCTTGAAACAAATGGAAGCACATTCAGCTGTTTCATTCCTGATGTGCTGACACAGCTGCAGCCTTCTCCTGACATATGTGTTCCTCATCCTCTTCGGGCAGCATGGCAAGAGGGTTTTCATCTTCTGTAACTCGGAGTTATCCAGAGGGCATATGAGTGGCTTGACAAGACTGGGAGGGTCGGGGGTATAAATCATCTGTATAACAGCATCCATCATGTGGTGTTGCTGTACGCCATATGGTATTTGAACATACCTAGTACCCACCATGTGCCAAATTCTAATGTCTTTTAACAGTCACCCCTCCTGATCAATGTACATCTTGTTCAATTTGTCCAGTGTATCAAGTCCCTTGACTGCATGGCTGCCCTTTCGAACCCCATCCTCTTCATTCATTGTAAACACTACGGCGTATCATCTCTGCATGATCATTGTTGTTGCCTTTCTTTGTGGCTGGCCATCCTGGAATGAGCAGGTGTGTATGCATGTGGAAGAGAGCCCGAAGGCACAACACTCAGAGGTAATGTTCGGTGTGAAAGGTTCAAACGTGGGGGTGATATTCATATGAAGATGGGAGTTGGGGTACAAGCGGGAAGTAAGTAGCTATTCTTAGGGACGCACATATATATATGGGTAAACACATGGTCCAGGGGTCAGGGGAAATAGGAGATAGGTAAGCGCATAAGCTTACAGCATGTGGGTGCCAATACTCTGTGGGCTTGAGGAACTGTTTGATCAGTCTCAGTCAGGTTTACCCTAGGTGATTTCCCACATGGTGACCCTGATGCCAAGGTCTGTCTCGACCAAATACAGTGTTGAAGGCAGCGTCCCCCTGCTGGAATGAGTAGAAGGAATAGACAGTGTCCCATACTCAGCATTAAAGTAGTGTCTTCCTCAATTCAAGGAGGGCTAAGAATGCATATACACCCTTGTGTTCTTTTTCTTTCTTTATTTCTAGATTTGACAATTTTGGTGGTACAGAGGGGTTATGTAAGGGGACACTCCTATTTTCTCCTATTCCCCTGTTCCTCTCCCTTCCTCCTCGTTCCTTTCTCTTTTCCTTCATCCCACGGACTCTTACATACATCCCTTTCATTCCCTTTCATTCCCTTTCCTTTCCACTTCCTTTCCGCCCACTCCTTTCGCATCCGAGTCACGTCCGGTGACTCCGGAGTCTTCCCATACTTCGGACTTGCTCGGACTTGTCTATACACTTTGGGGCTCGTCCGGGCTACCTCTATCCTCTTTCCCCACTTCATTTCTCTTCGCTCTTACTTCTCCAGGCCGCTGGCACGACTCTTGTACATTCCCCTTCCACTTCATTATCACATGCCCCCTCATACCTTGTGATATTCGTTCGGACTTGTGGCTGGTGTACTGTACAGTTATCCTTCATTCCTCCCACGCTACTACAGTATATACTTCGCTTCCTAGCATGGAGAATCCCTATCCTGTTCTCTTTGGATTCTCCCTCTGCTAGGTGAGCAGCCCTCTCATGTATTGTAGTTAGACTTATTCATATCTTTGGATTCTCCCTCTGCTAGGCTTGCGCTGTCAGCCATCTTGAGGTTGCCCTTACAGCAGAACAGGATCTCCCATCCTGGCACCAGAGCCCTACAGAAAATGTCCTGCGCCACTCCGGACTCGTTCCCGACGTCTCTCTGGCTTTGCAGACATTCCGGACGCTCTCCTGCTACTCCCACCCACCTCTGAAGACACAAGGAACTCCATCCCTCGCTCCCCTGACAACTCCGAAATGACAGGCACTTCCAGCCAGATCCCGCCATCCGAGCTAGCCGACTCAGGACCGGACTCCGAGACTTTGCAGACCTTGTGGGCTCAGACGTACGAACACCAAACCCAAATCTGTTCCATCCATGATACACTCGCCCGAATTGAAGAACTCCTCCTAACACCCCGTCCGACTACTCCAAAAATGACTCTGGACTCCAAGCTGAGGGGCACCGAAGCCTCCCAGCACGCCCTGGGTCGATCCGAAAACACTCTGTGTTCCCGTCTGAAGCCTGCCTCTCCCCCAATCTTCGATGGAAACCGCAAGGATGGCCGTGCATTCTACAACGCGTGCTCCATCTACTTCCAGCTCTGTCTGGACCACTTTCCAACCGAACAGGCCAAAATCCTCTGGTGTCTCTTCTTCTTTCATCAGGATCGCGCCAAGAAGTACGCGGACATGGTGCTCCGGAGTCCGAAGGATCCATACTTCGAGTCCTGGGCTGCCTTCACAACCAAGTTCCGGACTCGCTTCCTTCCGGATCGGGAACGCGAAGCCGCCATGCTAAAACTGGAGTCCACCCGGTACCACCAAGGCCGTCGGACCTTCCAGGAGTACCTCGACAAGTTCCGGGACCTTGTAGACCAGTCCGGATACACCGAGGGCTCCAACATCACAATGAAGTTCCGCTGTGGATTGGACTCCATCATCCAGAGCCGTGTTGCCGAGTCCGCAGACTGTTCGGACGAGGATGACTTCGAGGAATGGTACAGAGCAGTGCAGCGGGTTGCTGACAATCGTGCTGCTAACCAGTCCTTCCACTTTGGTGTGCACTCCAGTAACTCCAGACACTCCAGACCCCTTGTCTGACCAGCAGCCAACTCCGGAGTCACTTGGACTCCTGCATGTGTACTTCCCGCGCCTCGGACTCTGCTCCTGCCTCTGCAACCTCATTTCCAACCCCCGCCTCCTCCGAAGGCTCTCTCACCGGGCGTCCCTATGGACGTTGACCACACCCACTCCCGACCTGCCACTTCGCAGCTCTGTTACCAATGCGGCAAGCCTGGCCACATGTCCCATGAGTGCCCACTCTGGTACAATGTCTGGTTCATGACCATCGAGGAGCGGATGTCCGCCATTGAAGATCTCTTGACTGCGGCCGATGTTGTAGAAAGTGCAGGGACTTCGGAAGGAATAGATGCTGAGGGAATGGCCCCGGTTGAGGAATCGGACACAGCGGATTTTGTCCGGACCAATGAGTGATCAGTGTGACCTCGTTGGTAAATAACTGATTTGCTTGTCTTAGCGTAGACAAAATACAAGATGATGACTCCGACCACTCCGATGATTCATCCGACACTAAGCAAACGACTCCAGTTACAATCCGCACACTCCAAAGGTTTCGCCCGCAGTGGGAACGGCGGCTACCCAGTAGCTATAAGATCTCTGCGCTGCCCGGCAAGCTTTTCTTAGATATACCCGTTGAAGTGCAGAGCATGGATACACAACACAGATGCATCCTTCAGGCCCTGGTGGACTGCGGGGCCACCAGAGTCTTCATGCATCCGCGCTTCGCTGATGCCCATGGTTTCACCCGACGCAAGCTGTCCTCTCCGATTCCGGTCTTCAACGTCGACGGATCACCAAATGAAAACGGATCCATCTCCGAAGTCGTGGACCTTGTACTCTGGTTCAAGGATCACACAGAATGGATGCTTTTCGCAGTCACTAACATCGGACGCCAGAACATCATCCTCGGATACACCTGGCTTCGGAAGCACAACCCCGAGATCGACTGGCAGACGAAGGAGGTGACCATGAGCCATTGTCCATCCGGATGCGACACCTGTCGCAAGGAGTTCCGCCATGACAAGCTGACCCGATGCAAGGAGTCCGTGTAACTCTGGGAGTGTCGTACGGGTCTGATGCCAAGGGTTGAGGAACTGCACTCGGATGATCTCCTGCAGCTTCAGGACTACGAGGACTACGATGATGATGATGAGGCTACAACTCCAGATGACTCCGGACTTGAGAAGGGTGACCGTATCTTTGCAGCCATTCCTCCTCCTCCTCCGGAGCACCTTCGGAGTCTTCAGGAAGAACACATCCGGGCTTCAGAGACAGTCTTGCAGCACCTCGCATTGGCTTTCCAGCACAACAAACCCCACGATCCTCGGAACAGTGCAGTCCCGGACTTTCTTCAGGAATTCAAGGACGTCTTCGCCAAGGAGTCCTTCGATGAACTGCCCATGCCGCGTCTGTGGGACCACACCATTGAGCTACTGGATGGAGCGGAACTGACCTCGACCAAGTGCTATCCGCTGTCCCCTGCAGAGCAGAAACAGCTGGATGAATTTCTGGAAGAAAATCTCCAGACTGGTCGGATCCGCCCCAGCAAGTTGCCCATGGCTGCCCCAGTGTTCTTTGTCAAGAAGAAGGATGGATCGCTCCGCTTGGTCCAGGACTACTGGAAGCTCAACAACATGACGGTCAAGAATCGGTACCTGCTTCCACTCATCTCGGACTTGGTGGACAAACTCCGGAACGCTCACTACTTCTCCAAGCTCGACATCCGATGGGGTTTCAACAATGTCTGGATCAAGGAGGGTGACAAGTGGAAGGCCGCATTCCGGACTACGCGTGGACTCTTCGAACCCTTGGTGATGTTCTTCGGACTGACCAACAGCCCGTCTACCTTCCAGACCATGATGAACGACCTGTTCCGGGAGCTCATTATGGAAGGTGTGGTCATTATCTATCTGGATGACATTCTGATCTACACCAAGACACGCGAAGAGCATCACCAGGTTCTCAAGCGAGTCCTAGAGATCCTCCGAGCAGACAAGTGCGATTTTGAACAGACCAAGGTGGAGTATCTCGGAGTCGTCATCTCCAAGGGTAAGATTGAGATGGACCCTGTAAAGGTTTCTGGAGTCGCGGACTGGCTGACCCCTCGGACTCGGACTGAACTCCAATCCTTCCTCGGGTTCATCAACTTCTACCGCCACTTCATCAAGGACTACTCGCATATCGCTCGGCCTCTCTTCGACCTCACCTGCGCAAAGGAATGGCAATGGAACGACTCTGCTCAATCCGCATTTCTTCGGATCAAGGAGCTGATCACTTCAGAACCTGTTCTGGTCTTTCCGAAGGAGGATCGGCCGTACCGGGTTGAAGCGGACTCATCGGACTACGCTACGGGTGCGGTCTTGTCGCAGCTGGATCTGGATGATGGTAAATGGCATCCTGTCGCATTCTACTCTAAAAGTCTACAGGCTGCCGAGCGGAACTACGAAATACACGACAAGGAGATGCTTTCAATCATCTGGGCGCTTGAAGAATGGCGGCACTACCTTGAAGGTGCGGAGACTCCATTCGAGATCTGGACAGACCACAAGAACCTGGAGTACTTCATCAAGGCCCAGAAACTCAACCGTCGCCAGGCCCGCTGGTCCCTATACCTCTCCCGCTTCGACTTCACTCTCCTGCATCATCCGGGTCGGACTATGGGTAAACCAGATGCTCTCTCGCGTCGCTTGGATCACTCGGATGGTAAGGATGACAACAAGGATGTGGTTTTACTTAAGCTGTCCTACTTTGCTGTCCGTGCCATGGGTGTCACTCTTGAAGGGGAGGAGAAGGATATCCTCATGGCTATCCAGACTGGAGTGCGGGATGCGAAGTTTGAAGATGCAGTGGCAAAGGCGGCAGAAGAGTTGAAGAAGGCCTAGGGCAGTCGCAAGACAGTCCGGAGTGCAGAATGGTTTCAATCGGACGGACTCCTGATGTTCTGGGGTAAGATCTATGTCCCGGACTCACCGGACTTGCGTCAGACTATTGTAGCCCAGCACCATGACACCAAGGTCGCAAGACACGCTGGCAGATGGAAGACCCTTGAGCTCGTTTCACGCAGCTACTGGTGGCCCAACATGTCCTGGTACGTTGGATCCTACACCCGCCATTGTGACCTCTGTCTCCGGACGAAAGCCCAAAGGCATCCGCCCATGGGTGAACTCCATCCGCTTCCTATTCCAGATGAACGCTGGGATCGTCTGAGCGTTGACTTCATTGTTGAGCTTCTGGAGTCTGATGGATTTGACGCTGTCATGAATGTGGTCGACTCCGTAAGCAAACGCGCCCACTTCATTCCGACTCACACCACAGTGTCCGCCCTCGGATCCGCGAACTTGTACCTGCAGAACGTCTGGAAGCTGCATGGACTCCCTTGGTCCATTGTGTCCGACCGGGGTCTGCAATTCATCACAGAGTTCACCTGAGAAGTCTACCAGATGCTCGGAATCAAGCTGGCTGCCTCCACTGCGTACCACCCTCAGTCCGACGAACAGACGGAGCGGACTAACCAGGAACTCGAATCCTATCTCCGGATCTTCATCGGAGAGCGTCAGGATGACTGGGCTCGACTCCTACCTATGGCGGAGTTCGCATACAACAACCGGGTCCATGCATCCACTCAGCAGTCGCCCTTGCTCCTAGATACAGGCCGTCATCATCATCTTGGGTTCGAACCTCATCAACCACCGTCTCGGATGGAGTCTGCAAACAAGTTTGTAGACCGGATGAAGTCCGCAGTTGATGAAGCTCAGTCCGCATTGGTCAAGGCTCAGGACGACATGAAGCGCTACTACGATCAGTGTCGGACTCCTGCTCCAGAGTGTTAGGGCAACACTATACACTATAAAAGCATACACAGGCTCTACAAGCATTAGAGTCAGTAAAGTTGTAAAAGAGGTAGAAGGGGCTTAAGACGAGGTTTGAGGGGAGTTGAAGACGTTGACTTAGGCACTAGGTTAGTGGCAATCCCAAGAGAACGAGTTAACGTCTCTGGGTATGGTATTCATCTTTATATACTGTAGTCCTCATGTCTACTACACACCGTATCCTGCTGGTATTCCATGGAATGGTTAGCACATCACCTTGAGGTGTGATGTCATGGACTGCGCCCATGAGGTTACAGTGAGGTTCTGACTAATGTGATTATAAATACGGGGGCCAATGCGTTGTCACACTCTCCCGAGATCAGGAGGGTGTCCAGGGAGCACTGGGTCTTTCTGGTAGATCGAGTGATAGCCCGGTTGTTCGTGCACTTATTTGTTTATTAGGAGTACACCAGTTAGGCCAAGGTATGTTGTTTTTAGGAGAAGACAGGGGTATAGGAATATGCACAGGGGTGTGAACAACGAATTCAAATGAAGATAGGGGTCTTGGTATAGTGCCGCGAGCGTGAGTGACCACGAAGGCGAGCGGATGATGACCGTATGGGAAGGTTAGCGAATCAAGGGTGAAGAAAATAAGAACAAAGTGCAAGAGTTGCAGTAGAAATGAAAGGTTAGTGCAAAAGGGTTGTTAGAAGTTGAAAGTAATGAATGCCGAGCCAAGAAGTTGAAATGTTTTGAGAATGTTAAAAGTTAAGGAAATAATTACCAGAGCTCTGGGCTCAAAAGGCTATAGGAGGGTTAGCGGTGACTGGTTATAGGACTGATTGGTGGGGTGATTAGCGGAGATCGAGGTTATCTGAGGATTATGCTGATGGAGTGACTGGACTGATTGACTTGACCAATTACTGACTGGACTTGACCGACTGAATGACTGACCGATTGACTGATGACTGATGACTGATGACTGATGACTGATGACTGATGACTGATGACTGATGACTAGAATGACTTGACTTGACTGATAATGACTTGACTGAAAATGAGTGGATTGAACCTTCCGTTGGGGGGGAAAAGATTAATATTGTAAGTGAGTACATGCCAATTTATAGCTACGCTTATCTCTTATCTATCTTATCTAGATGGGTCAGCACACGGGCCTCCGTGCGGCACGTGTCAAGGAGAAACGAATGGCGTACAATCAGATGAGGGTTAGACAGCACTCAGTGCTGAATCCCTTGTCTGATGGAAACGGAAGCTTGAAAACAGAAGAAATAGGCTTCCGATGGAAGGAGAAGGAATATAAAATGGAAAGGAGGAAGAAAGGGGCTCCTGAGGGAAGATAGAAGTTTTCCAATGGAAGACAGAAGCTTCTGATGGAAGATAGGAGGCATCAGATAGAGGGCAGGGGAATTCTGATGGTAAGGAAGGTTGGGAGGGTATGGAGAGTGGAAAAAAATAAAGGAGGCAATAGGGGAATAGGGTAAAAGAGCGGAATGAATAGGGGCAACAGTGGTGACTGCATTTCCGGAGTGCAGGGAGAATAGGGGCAGACAGGAGGGTAGGGGAACTGATAGGAGAGATGGGTGGACTGGGTGGTATTGACTTGGCAGTTCAATTGAGTATAATAAACCCATTCTGACATGAATACCATGTCGTACAGACTTGGTTCATGACATCTGCGGGCGGCATTAGATTTCAACCGTCCCCGGTTGCATACTCGATTGAACGTCTGAGTCCTGGTAAGTTCGTTTGGGAAGGGAACGAGGAGAAGATGTCCTAGATATTGTCCATTGAAGGTCCGGTAGCCGTATTGGAATTGAAAGGAGTGGTAAGGTTCTGGGGTGAAGTGGGGTGGTAAAATTAAAGAAGTCTAAGAGGAAGGACGGAGGAAGGGAATGGAAGGAGCGGTATGAAATCACGAGGTAGGAATGATAGGAATGGGAACCATGATAGAGTCTTCGAGAGGCAGATAAAAATGTGGGTCACGGTAGATCGCAATGAATGCCCTAATTCTCTCCCTCAGAGTCATTTTGACATGCCATGACTTCACCCACATCGTCCTAAACAAGGGCATCCGAGGTATCGTCCCAGCAGGGAAGATTTGCAGTTTGAGCTGCACGTAACGCCCTCGATACCTCATTATGTCTAGGACGTAAGCCATATCTTCTGGCTGGAAGTGAACCCAGGATCGAAGTCTGAGTGGGGGCGATTCGAGTTCAAGGAGCCGTTCTGCTTCCCCGGATTCAGAGGAGATTACCCAACGAATCCGGGCTGCAGGGAGGGTGTCGATATCTGCATGCAGGGGCATCCCTGGAGCACGAATAGGTGGGAGAGGATCTCCTTCTTCTATCTCGGCATCCAATATCTGGTTGAAGTTGTGCACTATTGGTCATGAGTAGGGCGCTTCACAGGATCGTTAATGGCAAACCAAGAATAGATTCAGGGCCATCCTGAACGTCATGGACTCGTATTTCCTCCCTTGCTACTGAGACAGCAATCGGCGGCTGGGACAGAGGGGTGGTGGGGACAGAGGATGGCATAGAGCGCGACATTGCGAGGGGGGGGTTGGCTTTGGAAGGAGGGGAAAAGAAAACGAATGGATAAGGGCTTCGCGTAGAAGTGGGTTAATATATTGATTCCTCAGGGTCAGAAACTTCTTCATTGGCTTCTTCGTCTGAATGGTTGTCGGCTCCGTCTATTTCTTCCGAAGAGCTAAGTGAGTCCTCAAGGGACAGCTCAGGGTCATCCCTAGTGAGGTACCCAATAACTCTGAATGCAGCAATGGCGTCTCGAAGGAGTGTTCCGTCCAACTCCTTGAGTACATAGTTGCCTTTCTTTGTCCTCTTGACCACTTCGTAGGGACCTAGATATCGAGGTGACGTCTTGATCATGGAGACTGACTCCTGAATTTGACTGTGTCTGACCAGTACAAGTTCTCCAGGCTCAAAGGTGTTTCGTTGGATCCTGTGATGGAAACGTCGCATGAACTGATCTCGAGATGTGCATCTAGCCTGTTTTAGAGTTTCCGCAGCAGCAGCCAGGTCCTCTTCGCGTTTTTCCAGCTGTCTCATTCGAAGTGCAATGAGCTCGGCGGTCGACATCCCGCTCTGGAAGCCAGTGACAAGAAAGGTAGCTTCTGCATAGTCAAATGGGAGTGCAGGGTGCGTTCCATGGAGGAGATAATATGGAGAATATCCGGTTACAGAGCTGACCGTGACTCTATCAGCAAATACTGCCAAGCCGACAGCTTTATGCCAATTCAGAGGTAAGCCATGTGCATTCTTCTTGCATGACCGAACAATGGCTTCACGAAGGACATAGTGACCACGCTCCACAACTCCATTGGCATGCTTGTTATAGGCGGTGATCTTAATTTGGGGAATAGCCAACCGTTCAGCGAGTGAAGCAAAAGCTCCTTTTACTTCTGACCCGTTGTCGGTGACAATCTGCTCTGGGGCTCCATATCGGCAATAGAGGTTATCCCACAGGAACTGGGATAGGTTGTGGGAGTCATTTGACCTTATTGGCCTAGCTTCAGATACTCCTGTCAAGTCATCCTTGGCTGCAACAATCCACTCGTAACCTCCAGAGGCTGGCCGCATAGCCATAACATCAAGGTAGATTTTCTGGAAGATTCGGACAGGAGCGGAAATTTCATAGGGCATTTGCATCTGCGCAGTGTTTCGGATTTGACAGTCATGGCATGTGGATACATGATAATGAACATCCTCTTTCAGCCTAGGCCAATAAAATCGGAAACGTAGGAGTTTGAGGACAGACTGTTCTCCCTTATGGCCAAGAGATTCATGTGCTTGTCGGAGAATGGACAGGCGTTTGTCCACCGGGATGACTACAAGCTGAGGCATTTCGGAGGAGCTGCGGAGATATAAATGCCCTTGATGTAGGAAATATCTTTTAACTTGCTGAAGGAACCTCTTCCGGTGCTGAGAGCTGGGGAGCACAGGCGGGGAGGGAGAGGAGAGATAGTCCTGAATATCCTGGAGGAGTTTAGTCATTTTTGCAGATTTGTTGGCTGAGGGTAGGGCAAAGACTTTGTAATCTTCAAGGGCAGGGGAAGGGGAAGGGATGGAAACTAGGTGAATGAACAAGGCTATATCATCCAGCCAGGAGTCATCATCTTCAATATACTCATCGGGGAGATGAGTCCTTCTAGAGAGTCCATCAGGGCCCTTGAAATTGGCACCTGGAACATGGACTAACTCGAAGTCGAACATAAGGATTCCTTGAATCCATCGGTTCATGGCATTACTTGGTTGTAGGTCTGGTTCCTTAAGCATGCCCTTGATGTACTGGGCATCTACCTCTACAACAAGCTGTTGAGCTCCAATGAGGTAGATCCGCCAGTGTCGAAGGGCTCGGTACAGGCCATACAATTCCAGCTTGGACTGGGAGTATCTGGTTTGGACATCATTCATAGGGAGTGATCCATATCGTGCTGGCCGTCTTTTCCCTCATCGTCATTTTGGGATAGGATGAACCCAACAGCAATGAGACTGGTGTCTACTGACATGATGATGGGATTTTCGGATCGATAGTTGATGGGTCGAAGGGCTGGAGCGCTGGAAACTTTTACCTTGAGTGTGTCAAAGGCTTCCTGCCGCCGGTCATCCCATATAAACTCTGCTCCTTTATGGACAAGCTCCGTGAGGGGTCGGGCTATTTGGGAGTAGTTGGGGATCCAAATGCGTACTGTTCCACATAGCCCAAGGAATCCACGAACTTCTTTTGGAGTTGTGAGTGTGGGCCATTTGAGGATCTTGGAGACCCTCTCATCATCAGGACTTCGGCCCTCAGGGCCACACTTCTGACCAACAATCATTGCCTCTTGTCTACAGATTTGCGCTTTCTTGGCAGAAAATGTGGCACCAGCACATTTTACCCGGTGCATGACTCGATGCACATCAAGTGCATGTTCCCAGATGAATCGGCGTATTCCTGGGTTTCCAAAAATGGTTTCTGGGTTTCCATTCTGGTCAAGATACTGAGATTTAGGGCCTTTGATGGGTAGATCATCCACAAATATGTTGGCAACATGTGGAATCTCTGGCTGAAGTATGTGTACCATGCATTTCTGGAATTCAGTTGGTGAGTTGGTGTATCCCATGGGCAAGGCAGTGAGTCGTAGCAGACCAAGGGGACTCCAGAATGCAGTCATATCCCTGGAGGTTGGATCCACAATTCGGGCATCAAATCCCCAATACAGGTCATGGGTGGTGATGCATTGACATCCAGCATAAGGTTCCACAAAGTCGTCAATGATGGGAAGTAGTCCTGCATCACGGATGGACACTGCGTTTAATGGCTGAAGGTCGTGCACGATTCGAAGTGATCCATTCTTTTTTAGGACACAGAACCATCTTCCCCTGTATGAAGATTGACATGGTTCATATACTCCCGCGTCAATCTTGCTTTTCAACATCTCAATGACCTTTTCTCGAATGCCCGGAGGTATTGGGATGTTTCGGAATTCCCACGGTGTATGAGGGATGGTGGCCATCTTGTAATCTGAGAAGTAGTCTTTGCGTAAGGTGCCACGGTCGTTTTCTTCAAAGGCCAATGACTTCTCATTTAGCCGAAGTATGTGCTTGAATAACTTTTCTTCTTCGGGAAGTAGGAAGTTGTCTTTGTTTACTTCCATGGCGTCTATTCGCTCCTGGGTAAGCTTGGCTGTGGGAAGAAATTCAGGAGGTTTTATAGGAAGAGGTGAAAGAGAATCGAGGGGATCCTCTGGCATGGCGCGGACTACTTTGGCGTCTTCTGGGTATATTCCAGGGACAGGGTGAACCTTTTGTGCAACACGCTTATAGGCGCCAAAGGCTTTGAACTGAAAGCCATATGCACTGTCTTCGGGTGTTGGGACTAACAGAGTGTCTTCGCCCCAGTCTACATCCGTGAGCAAGGAGGAAATCTGGGATACATTCTGAGGAAGATGATCTTCAAGATAGAGACACTCGATTGGAGGTGGTGTGTATTCCTCAGTCAAGGTATTAAGTGAGTCCTCCTCTGGGTCCTCCATGTAATAGGCCCAAACATCTGGTATTGGGGAGGCGGTGTGATAGACAGAGTAATTGTGGGAAAGGGACCAAGCTTGGCTAGGGAACTCTGGATACTTGGGAGTGAACTGAACTTGGGCTTGAAAAGGAAGGTGGATTAGGTCAGGACAAAGGAATGTGTATGTAGGGGCCGACATGTCGATGGTAAATGAAGGACCAATGGTATGGGTCTGGGCAGACATTATGTTGTGAAAGGAATGTGGGCAGTTTGACACGGGGAAGGAGTGGTGTTGAATGGAAACCAAAAGAGTGTGGTTATAAGCTACAGAGAGGAGACGGTACTTAGAGAGGGACACGCCAAGACATAGGGCGGCGGCGTCCATATCCATCAAACATGCTGGGGGGATCAAGATAATCGCCTTCAAAAAGAATGTCAACACTATCTGGAAGGTCTGGGAGAAGTCCTCGCATGATGCGGGCAGCATTTGCAAGGCACCCCCGTCCCAGAGAGTCATAGACGGTGGCCATATATCCCAGATACTCATCTTCTGCTGTGGTGAGCAAGGGATTTCCCTTGTACGTAGTGTAATAGGGGGAGATAGGTGGTGCATGAGGGGCAGGGGAGTGAAAGCATGTGTGAGAGAATCCTTGAGAGACCAGTGGCTTGTCACAGGTAAGGATACGAAAAATGTGGCAATGGTGGAGAAAATAGTGTCGAGTGGAATCAGAGATGAGAGAAGAGGACATAATATGATGCCAGAATCCTGGCTTGAGGGAGTACCGTGTAAGTATCCGGATGAATACAATATGAAGCATACGGAGGTGGCGAAGAGAGGTAATCTTGGGGTTCCATGGGTTGCACCGGATATTTTTGACATTTGAAACCCAGGGATTAGGATAGCCTTTCACAAAGGGGCTGGTAGATTCTGCATATGAGGCTGGAGTATGAGGAATCTTTCTCTTTAAACTTTCTTTAGACCAGTCCATAAAGAATTTGTGGCTGTCACCAACACAGTGGTGGGTGACGTAGTCAAAAGACCGGTCAGTGGTAAGCATTGTGCGTATTAGGAGTTGCTTGACTTCTTCTTCCTCCAAGGTGGGGTGTTCACGGCTCCACATGTCTGCTGTGACATATTCCCGTGTTAGGAACTCTTTGCACAATAGTGCAATTCGCCCCATTATGATGTCACCATCATCCTGCCAACATCCAAAATTCCCATTGCTACACCGCATCATCACATTGACGGCACCATTCCAGGGATATGACTGGGTGGTAGAGTCGAACTGAGAGAAGGTTGTGGGAATGGATAAGCTTCCTTCAGAGTTTGCGTAGGGATGATCGGAGGGAGGACTGTGTCTGCAAGTGACATCCGGGGTGACTGCAATGGGCATTCCTTCAGTCATAATCAAGGTGGAGTAGGCATGGCTGAATCCCCAGACATCAGGTTGATTATGTTGGATTTCAAAATAGAAGTCTGTGGCCAGGAAATCACCAAGATTGATGTAGGGATTGAGTAGGCAAAGAGAAAGTGGTCCAATAAGATGCCCATGATTGTGAGAGAACGACGTAGGTCTTTGATTGGGAGAAATTGATACAGAGGAAGAGGGTGGTGTGGTACTAAGGGTATAGCCTTCTTCTCCTACTTCTATTCCCTCCATATCCTGATCTTCTTCTCTTCCTGCTGGGAGTGACAGTTCAAAGGTTGAGGGAGTGGAGGTTGAGGTAATGAATGGATCTTGAGTTGGGCTGGGTGGTGTAGGGATTGAGGGAGAGGGGGTAGCTAAAGGACTACTGGCCCCTTGGAGATTTTGGTGTTCTTCTTGTGGAGTTCTAGGTGAAGGAATGGGAGCAGAATGATGGAGAGGGGAGGGAGGGGTTGAGGTACACATACTGCTTCTAGTTTCCATGCCTGTAGTTCCCTTATCCTCAGGAGGTACATTCTCCTTATTCTCCTCCAAGGCCTCATCCATCATGGCCTGGTTGTGGAAGTTGGCTGCATCAATGGCTGCAGCTAGCCCCCGAGCCCCTTGAGAGTCTGGGACTTGAAGGACAAGGCTATCCTCCCCTTCTTCGATGACGACGGCGTTGCGGAAGAGATCCTCGGAATCGGAGTCGTCCACAATGATGATGGGGGGTCCACCCGACTCGGACTTCCAAACATGGAATGCGCGCTGAAGGGGGGGGGAATTTACCGTACCAGATGGTTCGGGGCCCTTGCCTTTCGACGAGGATCCTCCGGATCGAATGGCCTTGCGCCTATCCATCTTCGAGCCGATGGGTGAGCCGAAACGAGGCTTCTTGGCGCCTTGAGGAAGGTTAACGACGGGCGGAGCGAGGGAGGAGGAATCCCTAGGTGGGCTGGAAGCAGTGGTTGCTTCTTCGTCTTCCTTAGCGGCCGTTTCGCAAGCTATTTGACGGAAAAGTTGAGCGACATGTTCTTGCAGGTCGACCGTTGAATAGGTCTCGTTAACGTTGAACTTACGGGCAGGGGTGGGATTTTCGCTGGCGGGTTCCAGGGAAGGCCGTCCTGAGGTTTCTTCTGAAGTCTCGGGGCTTGAAGCGTGCGGCGTAGGGAGAGAGGTCGCGGGGGATGGGAGGTGGAATGGCTGGGTGTCGTCTGCCATGGAGACGTCCATCATGGACGAGGTGTCGGCGAGATAAGAAGGTGCTGGAGATGGGTGACGCTTGAGGGGATCCAGCTTCAGGATTTCGCGCTCTGGGGAATTCATTGGGGCGGGCGAACTGCTGAGCTCCCTGCCCAGTACCGTGGTCGATTCCTCTCGCAAGGGCTCCAGAACGCGGACCTGTTTTCCCAACAGGTGCGCCAGAGTGAGCTGATGTTCTCGTTCTTGCACCGCCCGCAGGAACACCAACTGGTTCCCAGGGAGCGGCGCGTCTACGTTGGGCGACGACGAGTGAGAGTTGAAGGAGTCTGGGATGTGCGCGGGGGCCTCGTTCCATGAATCGTCGATCGGTTCAACCTTAATTGTGGGCCCAAGCGGTTGTGCAGTATTCGTCTGGCCCGCAGGCGCATCGCTCGCGGCTCCGTCGGCGTCTGGATGGGTGGAAGGAGGAGAGGTATTGGCGGAAGTTCCAGGACCGTGACGTTGCTCGAAACACCGAAAAGCCGCAACAATGCGTTGACGGAGTCGGGAGTCGAGCCTTGGGAGGCCTGGGGGAGTGCTGGATCGGGCAGTGGATGGAAAGGAATGCTGGGAGAGAACGTCAGCGGCAGGAGCCGAAGGATTTTGAGGAGGAAAGGGAGTGGGAGGGCGAGACGTCTCTGGGGCGTTGACGGCAGCCTCCTGGCGATCGGGAGTTGGTTCAGGATCGCGCCCAGCATCCTCAGAGGGTGCTACACCTCTGAGTCTGGCTGAGCGCCGACTTCCTGCCTGGAAGGAGGCTCTTCCACGTCGAGAGCCTCGCATCCCACGCATACGAAAACTTGGCGGCGGTGGCGTTGGCTGGATCGGTTCTATATTGCCCCGATTGTTCCCTTCCTCCGCCTCCTGGCGAGGAGCGCTGGGCGGCGTAGGGGTCGCTTGTGATACTGGTGGACCAATGGGTCTCGCGCCTGGGTGGGGGTGAGGAATTCCCGGGGGCAAAACCATATTGTAGGGAAAACCGGAGTCAACAGAGGCGAAGGTGAAGGCGTCGAGTAGAAGATGAGAGGGGGAGGTTGGATGAGGGTACGCAGGCGCCTCGAGCGGCTCCAGGAGCAGGAGGTAGGCCGTCCCTTTCATTCGCTCGACGAGCCCCGGGACTACCGAGCTACGTCGCGCAATTTCAGCATCGTTAGCCAGATAAAGACGGATCTTGCCGTTAGCGACCGTGTAGGTCTGATGCTCCACGAAATTATTCGAGGAGAGCACCCCCGAAATTCGCTGAGGCTGCGTCTGGGTCATCGCAGCTTGTACGACTCCGTAGCGCTGAATACGCTGTGCGATGAGTGCTGCTTGGTCCTGGCCGTAGCTGGGGAACTGGATGGGAAGGGAGATGTGAGGCTGGGGAACGCGGTCGACGACGCGAGAGGGAGGCATCCCAGAGCTGGCAAGCATCTGAACGACTTGGCCGACGGTTGCCCTGGGATCCATAGCGGCGTCGTTAGCGCGGAGGGTGTTGTTTCCGTTGAAGGACATGATTTGGATAATCAAATGGATTGCTGGGCTAGTGATAGAACTCGAATATGCGTATGAATGCGATTTCGAAGATGGGGAATTGATGGGGAATGCGAGGGGTTCAAATATGTCGAAGTAGGATAGTTCCGAGAGGTAGGCATATGGTTCGCCTGCCGCGGGGCTCGAAACCGTTGGATGAATCGTCAGGGATCCACAGTCCGGTCCCCGCGACACATGTGAGGCTCCTTCCTTGTATCTTGCACGGACGATCGCGAGTTCCTCTTCATCAGGATCGTGGTAAGTGTTCCAATCTGATGGACTCTGCTCACCACTAGGGGCACAGTTCTGATCGAACGTTAGATTCGAGCCTTCTCGTTTAGCCTGAAGCGTAACTCGATGCTGGGTCGCTCGCAAGCTGAGGGCTGCGTCCTGGCGTCGTTGGCACGACTTAGTCGACTTGAAGAGGCGTTTACGCGGCAGCAGGTTAGGGCGTTCACATCGGCATGTATCTCCGTTCCGTTCGAGCGCTGAACCCGAGCCGCCTGCCTCTCTCTCGTCTATCCTAGGACACCCGCTTTCTAGAACGCTGGAGGTCTCTCCTTCCTGGCTCTTAGACACCCCAGGTCCCCTACATGTGTTGGGGAGCTGGCTATCCGCACAATCGGTACTCATTTCACAAGCTGCGCCTCTCGGCCAGGATTCTACGGCGCTGTGAGCTGCCGAGCTTGGACAGGCTTGGGACAGCGATTCTCCTGCCACAGGCTCGATCCTGAGCCTGCATGCGCTTTTGCGTAGGCTCCGTTCAGAATTCCCCAAGCAACACTGTTCGGGAGGGGACAGTTGAGGGGTGATAGAATCAGGTGAGTTCCCTCCCCGTTCAGTCGCTCGTTCTGATGATTCCGGGTTCTCAGGGATGTTCACGACGACACGATAACACTCCCTTATCCCTTCCGCCTGCGTAATCGGGAATTCGGAGAGGCTCACGTGTCCCGTCGCAACGGAATCAGAAAGGAACTCTGGAGTATCATATGACGCCTTTCTACGCAGATCGCCCTCTGGCGAGCCCATCCGGTCACCTTTCCCCGCTTCTAACATATCTGTTAGGTCACTGATCGTGCTCTTTTTTTCTGCTTTCCCGGTTTTGCGAAAGGTGGGGGAATTCGAGGGCCCACGCGGCTGCAAGATCACCCAGAGGTGCGTGAAGCTTTTGCGCAGGGGGCAGACCTTCTAATTGCGACTCGTTTTGGCCTGGAACTCGAGTACTGTCCCCGCCGTTTGGCCCTACCATTTCCTCGGGATTTCCTTTGAACATGCCTTGGCGCGGTACATTCCCCGCTTCTCGTGAGTCCATACTCTCCTTGCCTTTTTCCTCTGAACCGATCTCTGGGCTGTGCCATAGGTGGATGGAGCTTTCGTTACGCTTCCTGATAAACCGGATTTCTCCAGTGGCATATCCCTCGCCGGCTTTCCCTTCCAGCACAGGGTCCGATAAAATTGGAGTCTCGTGGAACCAAACCAATTCGTCGTTGAACCTGACGTCTGTCCAATCAGCTGGCCGCGCGTTTACGTTTCCATTGGCCGGGAAACATAACGATTGCTTTGCGTCGCCTGCCCTTTTTGCCATGGAAGAGGGATCGCCGGGGGCCTCGCTAGGTCGTGACGGCGACCTCCCCAATCCCTGAGTGTAGGGCCTTGCTGACACTCCCTCGTTTCTAGAATTCATAGACTCGAACGTCTGAGACAGCGACGGGTTCTCGCCCAAATTTACGCCTCCATTTTCAGGTATATGCGTGCACACCCCCTTTTCGATGGTCTGCGCAATCGAAGACACGGAATCCAAGGTCCCCTTCCGAGGTGCGCCCCGTTCTTGCGCTTCAAAATGTGTTATCGTCTCTTGTTTTGCTTGCAATTGGGTAGAGTTGAAATCATATGCGCACCCTGAGGCGCCCTTGATAATACCGTCACTTCCCAACTGTCCGATCGGAATTAAATGGTTGAACCCTTCTGCGGCACTTTCCTTGGCTAGAGGGGATGAACCTTTTCCTTGGTAAGTCATCTTCTCGCTGCTTTTTTGAGCCTGCGTTGTTCTGATGGTTTCCGAGGCATTATCTAGGGTGGAGGACGGTGTATTAAACCTGCTTGGGGGTGTATGATCCTCAGAACCATCCGACTGCAAACTTCCTCCCCATTCTGCAATTACGCTATGCCTGTCTCGTCGTTCAGGTGAGTCCTCGCCTGCCTCGTCTGTGCACCGCGATTCTGACAATGGTGACGCAGCGCCAGCTTCGAGTTCATCAAACGCGAGACATCTGTCAAGGTACTCTCCCCAGCATTCAATGCAGAAACTGTCGTCCGGCACAGGGAGTTTGCTGTCTCGTTTACCATGGAGGCATTGTCTGCTTGGAGAGATATGGGACCGACATGGTGAGTCAACTGTGGGAGAGGAGGCCTTTGACTGATCAGCATCCCTCAGGGCCATGAGGTCTCCTCGATCGTCGGATGATAGCATGTCTTCGAGGAGGGATTCAGTTACTTTGTGAGTTGCAGAGGGTGGGTTAGACTGGGTGACCTGGGAGCCGCTCTGAATCAATGCTGCGTTATGTAGAGAAGAAGGGATTGATCTTGAACTGGAAGGGGTCTGACTTCCTGAGCACAACTGAGTCAACTGAGTATCAGAAAAAGGTTCGGTGTGAATGAATGAGGCAAAACTGTGAGCCGCGGTGGATGTGGAGGGCTTAATCATGTTGACGGCGAAGTCTTCCTTGCGAAACACACTTCGTAGCACTTGCTCTGGCCTATTGACAGATTCCAGAACCAGGAGCTCATATTTGGTGTTTTCATTTCTTGGACAGAAGACCAAGTACGTCCCTTCATCTCGCTCCTCGATCGATACCCGATTGGCGCGCTGCCAGGGCCGGCCTAAGAGGAGATTGAAAGGAGCCTTATGCCCGAGATACAGACTCGCAACTGTATCCACACTTCCGCAAGTCAGGTGAACATCCGCAACATATCCACGTAACTCGCCCGATCCACCATTAGCATCATTCATTGTAAGGACTTTGGATGTATCCACCGGCAGGCGAATGCATTTTTTGTAGACTTCAGCATGTATGATATTGAGTTGGGATCCTGAGTCTACCACAGCGTGAATAATTTCTTTGCCAAATCGCATGGGAACTACGATGAGTGGACCCCTAGTGGTGTCCTCACTGTCAAGATGAACTTCAAGACTTTGAGGAATGGTAGCCGTAGTGTTCTTGACTGGCTCTGGCACTGCATTTTCACTTGCTATCTTCATGGACCGTCCCTTGAACATGGCTAGTAATTGTTCGCGAGCGAATTTGGACACTGCCAAGTATTCCCGAAATGAGATTTCAAAAGTGGATTGCATTCCCTGACGAAAGAGGGCTTCTTGTTCCATGAGATCCAAGATCTCTGCCTGGCGTGCAAATGCCCTGGTTGCCTTGACAGCTCGATCACTGGATTTTGATTCCGCTGTCGAAGCTTTCTGAGGACCCTGAGATTCTTCATCGGCCATAGCTATGTCCTCCGCCGTGAATTCGTGCCTGGGACGGACATCGGCGGGGATCGGATTTACTATTGAGGGAATTTCAGGCACAGATGGCTTTACCCGACTGGGCAAACCAGCGGGTTTAGGGTCTGGGGCTGATCCCTTGGAACGTGTACGCCGACCTGTGTCTTCATTAACTGCTGGGCGTGTCCGAATGGTTGAGGGTTTGCCCAGTACATCCTTTCTAGTCATAGTGACTGTCTTGGGAGCACGTTCTGCGGCCAATACGTCCAAAGGATCCAGATCGGCCAGAAATTCATCGGCATCTTCTTCCTCTTCCTCATCCTCTGTGAGGTAGTCCTCAACTTCATAGGAAGTAATGAAATTGGAAACCGCAGGTGTGGCCTGTGCACGCATGCGGTGAATAGCTGGGACATAGTCTTCCCCAGGATTCCTCTGAATCCGCTGTCCATTGGGCCAGAAGTAATGCCCCTCGGAATCACGGGCAATGATTCCTTTGTTCGCCAAATCAATCATAGGTGGGCAGTTTCAGAGTCCATGTCCCTGAGCTCCACACCCATAACAGGTCAGTGGCGGGCGTGTTGGAAAGCTTGGCACAGATGAGGGTGCTGAATTCTGGGCAACTGGAGCTGCTATGTTTGCCCAGGGCAAGGTAGAGGATGATGGACGAGGAAATTCCCTGCTGGCTGGCTGGATTGCTTGCTTAGCAGGCTCTGGAAAGATCCTGGCAATTCGTTCATCAAGACAGAATGCTCGATAGTAGGTGACAGCATAATCTGGATCTTTAATATTCATTTGGGACATCTTCTTAATGAGGTCTTCCACCTCCGACTCTCCTGGAGGAGTCTTTCGGTATCGACCAGGACCCTTGGATGAGTACAAAGGTGATATGACTTGTACATCCTCAATGACAGGGTCTGCAGGATCTTCAGCCTTGGCTCTCCCGGTCCTGGACTTGTGGGCCCTTGGGGACTTGAGAGCTTTGAGACGCGCTTTGAGCCGTTCCTGGTCATCTTCAGATTCGTCGTCTGAGGAGTCAGACTCATCATCGGAAGAGTCGCTGTCCGATTCGTATCCAGCGCTGACCAAGTTGAATTCGAAACGATCACGCTCGAAGACTTCAAGTGCAATTTCTGAGACTTGTTTCATGGGAAAGGCAGTCTTCGCAGAGATGTGCGGATGCCGGGCATATAATCGGTTCTCGATTTTCTGACGTGTGTCTGGGTGTATTCCCAACCAGAAGTAAGTTGCTTCGAGATCCTCAGTGATCTTGTTGGCCTTGCGGAGCCAACCAGAAATAGTAATGAACTTTCGTTCATACTTTTTCCAATGAGTGAGAGACCTGATCTTCTTGGCACTTTGACGGGAAGTGAACTTGGCAAGTCTGCAAATGGTATTCCGAGTCTCTTTGCGGTCTGCATCGAAGTGCTGTTTCATCTCTTCTTCAAGTGCTGACCAATCCGAGTTGCGGAATCCAGGAAGTGCTTCTATGAGCTGTGTAACCTTGTCATTGCAGTATTCAAGGATTCGCTCGCACTTCTCCTCGTCGCTGGTTACAGAGTAGCGTGCGCACAGTGTATTGAATTTCTTGAGAAAGGACTTTACTTTCTCATGGCTTCCTTTGAAGAGTGGAGGCGCTCCATGCTCTCCCAACATTGGCATCATGTCAGGTGTGTAGCGGAATGAACGGATAACCTGTGCTTGTAGGTCAGGAGAAGAACGACCATGAGAAGGTGTAGATGAAGGTATTATACGAGGGGATGTATTATGGGATGCTGCATGTGGAAGCGATGTCATGTGCGGGGGTATATCATGAGTTGCTGAATGTGGAAGAGGCATAGGATTGGGAAGAATGAATTGCTGTGAAGGAGTAGATGCTGGTGATGAGAGGTCGGACGAACGAATTGACTGAGGTGGAGTGGTCTCGTGAAACGACATGTTTTGGCGAGAAGCTGGTGTAGGGAATAAAACAAAATAGTGTCCTGCGGTGGTCACCAAATTTATGTCACACTCTCCCGAGATCAGGAGGGTGTCCAGGGAGCACTGGGTCTTTCTGGTAGATCGAGTGATAGCCCGGTTGTTCGTGCACTTATTTGTTTATTAGGAGTACACCAGTTAGGCCAAGGTATGTTGTTTTTAGGAGAAGACAGGGGTATAGGAATATGCACAGGGGTGTGAACAACGAATTCAAATGAAGATAGGGGTCTTGGTATAGTGCCGCGAGCGTGAGTGACCACGAAGGCGAGCGGATGATGACCGTATGGGAAGGTTAGCGAATCAAGGGTGAAGAAAATAAGAACAAAGTGCAAGAGTTGCAGTAGAAATGAAAGGTTAGTGCAAAAGGGTTGTTAGAAGTTGAAAGTAATGAATGCCGAGCCAAGAAGTTGAAATGTTTTGAGAATGTTAAAAGTTAAGGAAATAATTACCAGAGCTCTGGGCTCAAAAGGCTATAGGAGGGTTAGCGGTGACTGGTTATAGGACTGATTGGTGGGTGATTAGCGGAGATCGAGGTTATCTGAGGATTATGCTGATGGAGTGACTGGACTGATTGACTTGACCAATTACTGACTGGACTTGACCGACTGAATGACTGACCGATTGACTGATGACTGATGACTGATGACTGATGACTGATGACTGATGACTGATGACTGATGACTAGAATGACTTGACTTGACTGATAATGACTTGACTGAAAATGAGTGGATTGAACCTTCCGTTGGGGGGGAAAAGATTAATATTGTAAGTGAGTACATGCCAATTTATAGCTACGCTTATCTCTTATCTATCTTATCTAGATGGGTCAGCACACGGGCCTCCGTGCGGCACGTGTCAAGGAGAAACGAATGGCGTACAATCAGATGAGGGTTAGACAGCACTCAGTGCTGAATCCCTTGTCTGATGGAAACGGAAGCTTGAAAACAGAAGAAATAGGCTTCCGATGGAAGGAGAAGGAATATAAAATGGAAAGGAGGAAGAAAGGGGCTCCTGAGGGAAGATAGAAGTTTTCCAATGGAAGACAGAAGCTTCTGATGGAAGATAGGAGGCATCAGATAGAGGGCAGGGGAATTCTGATGGTAAGGAAGGTTGGGAGGGTATGGAGAGTGGAAAAAAATAAAGGAGGCAATAGGGGAATAGGGTAAAAGAGCGGAATGAATAGGGGCAACAGTGGTGACTGCATTTCCGGAGTGCAGGGAGAATAGGGGCAGACAGGAGGGTAGGGGAACTGATAGGAGAGATGGGTGGACTGGGTGGTATTGACTTGGCAGTTCAATTGAGTATAATAAACCCATTCTGACATGAATACCATGTCGTACAGACTTGGTTCATGACAGCGTAAGCACAATATCGTAAGTGGTAAGCATGATGTAGTAAGCTACTACGTGTTCGTCATGTGATGCATGGGAAAAGGAAAAAGAAATAGAAAAGAAAGGTGAACTGTAACATCACCCCCCTTCTACAACCTGTCAACTCTGTTTGACGACCGCACCCTCTCATCATGAACGCCGTTGATAATAATTTGGGTGCTTCCTTCTTCACGTTGTGGCCCATCCACTGGCGTATCTTGCTGGTGCTAATCCTCCTCTTCGCCGCCGCAGTGGTAGTGGGGTATACCATCATCCTCGTCTGGTACTTCCGGTTCGTAAATTTTGGTTTTGGTGGTATAGGTTGGCTCAGTATAGACGTGTTGTGGTCTGAAGCCTACCAGATCGAAGGCCGCGATGGCGATCCTCCTGGGCGCTGCCCTGCGACGAGCGTGGAATGCCCTTGTCTGTTCTGGTGCGTTTTCCAAATTACCCTCCGGTTCCCATGAGTCGTGCTCAGGGGTGTAACCTTTCCATCTGACGAGATATTCTAGCCACCCCCTCCTCAAGCGGCTGTCTAACACCTCTTCGACTTCATATTCCCGTTCCCCTTGGATCTGCACTGGTGGTGGTGGTGGTATTCGTTGGCCAGGGATGGTGGGGACATTCGCCTTTTTCGGTGCGATGAGTCGAGATAGTGGGGTGTATAGATAATTTTTTGGGTAGTTTCAATGTTATTGTGTTTTTTGTTGGCACCACAATCACCTCATACGGTCCGATTTTCTTTTGTTCAAGTTTGCGCGACGGCCAGGTTGTGCTTAAGTTATCAGTGAATATGAATGCTTTATCGCCTACTCAGTATTCGGGGGTTTCTCCTACTTTTCTGTCTGCATACTTCTTCATCTCCTCCCCCGCTCTTACTAATGCGGACCACACCTCCTCCCAGGTTTGTTTCATTCGCTCAGCAAACTTGTCAACTGCTTCTACCTTCGACTGCCTCCTCGGTTCTATTCCCATCCTCAGATGTCTGCCATAGTTTAAATAAAACAGACTCTGCCAGGAGCTTGTTTGGCTTTTATTATTTAACGAGAATTCGCAGATGGCCAGCCATTCTGCCCAGTTGTCCTGCCTGTGGTTGATAAACATTCTCAGGTAGGTTTCGATTTCTCGGTTTGCCCGTTCAGTCTGTCTGTCAGTTTGTGGGTGGAAGGTGGTCGATAGTCGAGTCTGGATTCCTAATAGTTTATTTAGTTCCTGCATCACCTGTGATGCGAATTGAGGGCCTCGATCTGATATAATGGTGTTTGGTAGTCCGAAGTCCTTCCAGACGTGATCTCGGTATAATTTGGCTAGACCGAGTGAGGATAGCTCCTCTGTTGTTGGTACCAGTCGGACCATTTTGGTGAATCGGTCGACTACTGTTAGGATGGCATCGTATCCTGATGACTTGGGTAATTTAACGATAAAATCTGCAGAGATGTCAGTCCACGGTTCGGTCAGAACAGGGTTAAGTTGGAGTTTTCCTTGTGGTTGGTGCAGGTAGGATTTACTCCTTTGGCATTGATCACAGCCCTTGATGTACTCCGCAATGAATCAGTTCATTCCTGGCCACCAATAGTTACGCGAGACCAGCTCTATGGTCTTCCACCTTCCTGGGTGTCCTGCTACTGCTGAGTCATGATGTAGTTTTACGATTTCCCTTCTGACGTCAACGTCTTTGGGAACATACACCTTTCCATGGTATAATACAAGGTCCTGCTCTTCTGACCACTCCGCTTCTCTTAGCACCTTGGTAGGCGATCTCTTCAGCTCTTTGACTGCTTTCACCACTGATTCGTTGTAGTTTTTATTTTTCTAATTTTTGACAAGATTGGTGATTCTGCCCCATCGATTAAGACATGCCCTTGTTGCATAGCCTTGATTCAAAAGTACTCAGGTTCAAAAGTACCATCGTGTTGTCATCCTCCCCCCTGTCTAAATCCGGTCATCTCGACAGGACGTCTGCCTTCATATTTGAAGTGCCTGGCTTGTGTTTTAAGATAAAGTTGAATCTTGATAAATATAGGGCCCAGCACGCCTGGCGCCTGTTGAGTTTCTTAGTTGTCATGAAGTATTCTAGGTTTTTATGATCCGTCCAGATAGTGAATTGGCGAGTGTTCCCTTCAAGGTAGTGTCGCCATGCCTCCAGGGCTCGAATAATGGCCAGCATTTCTTTGTCGTGAATGTCATAATTTCGTTCCGTTTCTGAGAATCCTTTTGAAAGGAATGCACAGGGTCTCCACTTTTCATCGTCGCATAGCATGGAGAGCACTGCTCCCAAGGCATAATTCGATGAATCCGCTTCTATCTTCATTTCCTGGTCTGTGTCTGGTAGGACTAGGATCGGTTCTTTCGTGAATGCTTTCTTCAGCCCTTCGAAAGCTTCTTCTCTCTGTTTGTCCCATACAAATTCTTCCTCTTTTTTTGTAAGCTCGTGCAGTGGTTTAGCAACAGTGGCGAAGTCCTTGATGAACCGTCGGTAATAGTTGCTGAACCCTAGGAACTGTTGTACATGTATTTTAGCTTCCTCCATCTGCACCTTGCCATCTTTCACCACTACTCCTAGGAATTCCACTTCTTCGACTTCGAAGGAGCATTTTTCTGGTTTTACATATAGGTCATTGTCCTCCATGATCTTCAGTGTCCTTCGTACTACTTCCCTGTGCTTTTCTACATTATTGTTCGTAAATATAAGTAAGTCGTCCAGATATATGACTACTAGTCCTTCGTCAATCAGGTCCTTAAATAGTTCGTTCATCATGGTTTGGAAGGTAGACAGGGAATTACTAAGTCCAAAGTACATGACCATTGGTTCGAACGCTCCCCTTGGTGTCTGGAAGACAGCTTTCCATTGGTCTCCGTCCTTGATCCTCACGTTATTGTATTCCCATTGAAGGTCCATCTTCGTAAATAGTCTTGCTTTGGAGATCCTGTCCACCAGTTGTGATATAAGGGGTAATGGGTACATGTTTCAAACGGTATATTTGTTTAGATATCGGTAGTCCTGTACCAATCGCTTCTTGCCGTCCTTCTTTTGCACAAAGAATACAGGTGACGTTTGTGGGGATTTGAATGGTCGGATGTAGCCCTTCTTTAGATTCCCATCAAGGAAGTTGTTCAGTTCTTGTTGTTTGATTGGTGACAAGGGGTAAACCTTTGAGGCTTTCAGTTCAAAGTCTGGGGCTAGTTCAATAGCATGGTCCCATGGCCTCTCAATCGGCATCCTTTCTGAGTCGTGTTTTCTGAACACCTTCATGAATTTGTGATAGTAATCTGGTACCATCTCTTCCTCCGTCTTCTCCTTTTTGTTTTTTAACTCCTCCTGGTTGTGCTCTATTACGTAGTCGTACTTTCCTATCACCTTCAGGTGCATCTCTTCTTCCTTGCCTACTTCTACTTCTAGTTGCGTGTGCATCTTCCACATTCGGTTGATGTACATTTGGGCAACTGACTTGTGATATTGGTTGGTCAAGTCGTCCAAACTTCGCAGGTATCCGCTTCTCAGTCGATTCCACTGCCTTACTCCTGCTACTGAGATGTTCCTTTCTCCTAGCTGGTACCTCAGTACTTCCTCTGCTTCTTCCGTGCCTTCCTCGTCTCCTTCGTCCATGCATACCTCCCATTCCTTCTTTGCCCATGTTCAGCATCCTTTCGGGCATCGCGACATGACCACTTCTCCTGTCTTCCAATTGATCTCTGGGTTGTGTCTTTTTAGCCACGATAATCCAAGGATTATGTCGATGTTTCCCAGGTTGGTGACATAGAGGGTCATTACTTCTGCATGTCCCTTGTAGGTTACCCTTACGTCTACTTTCTCCATGACCCTTCCTGCATTGTTTGGTGTTCCATCAGCATTTCTGATGATGGCGGGGTTTGATAGGTTTTTGGTTTTTATGTTGTTTTTTCTTACATATCCCTGGTTGATAAATGAATCTGATGCTCCGCAATCCAGCATTGATTTGGAAGTGAGCGTAGTTAGGGTATCCTTTGTTTTCAAGCCAATTTCTACTGGGACATAATTTTTATCAGAGAAGGTTCTTTGCAAATAAATTTCTTTCAATTTTGGTTTTTCTTGCGTCTTAGGAGTCTTGTCTTTGGGTGAAGAAATAGATATTGTGTTGGTTACTATTGGTATATGATTTTCGGAGACAAAAATGGAGTCCGGCTCCGAGACGAGTGCTGCAAACTTATTTTTGGAACTCAAGTCGACGCTTCCTGAGTTCCTTTGGAAAAAACCCTTCTTTGTCAGTTCCTCCCTCCAATACTCCTGCTGGTCTTCGTATGTCATCTGCCTGACGTCCAGCCTCCTTTTGCAGTCTCGGGCCATGTGTTCTAGCCCTCCACACTTGTAACAACGAATCGGCGCCCTTTGTGACTGATCCACATCCATCGTGTTTGGGTCTCTAGCTGCGATTTGCGGAGTGGGGGGTGTCGGCCTCGTCTGCTGTTGCGGCTGCTGTTGTTGTTGTTGTTGCCCTTGCGGGGGTGGTGCCTGTCATTGGTATGCATATGGACGCCACTGGTTTTGTGTCGTCGTCGTCGTGGTTGTGTTCTTGGCCGCAGGTTTGGCCAGTGCTGACCTTGCGTAAGCCTGCTGTTCCCTCCATTGTCTGTCCATGGCGATGGCTTCGTCCTGCCATTCTTCCAACTTTGCTGGTAGGGGCCTCCTACTGTATACCTTACCGAGCAATCCCGGGTTTAGCCCTCTTTTAAAGGCTTCCGTTAGAGCTACGTCATTGTAGCCTGTGTTGTCTTTGTATGTGTTGAATTTCATGATAAAATCCTCCGCACTGTCCGATCCTTGGTGCAGGTGGTTCAGGGTCGATATCACCATGTCTCTTGGGTTGGGGTCGCCAAACGCCTCCTGAAGACTTTGGCATATCCTTCTGAAACTGGATACCTGCTCATCATGCACCTGGGTCCTCACCCATTCCAGTACTTTCGACGTCATCGTGTTTTTTCCAGTTGTCTACTTTCTTTCCTTGGACGTAAGATAGAAGGTATAGAACCTTTGTTGGTTCAGTTGGGAACTCGTAGGCATTTACATAAATGTAAACTTCGATGCTCCAGATGAAGCTCCAGCATTTGGACCGTTCCCCATCAAAGGGTTCAGGTCGTGCCATCTTCGGGCCGTTTCTGGCTTGGGGCGGTACTGGGTTTTCGGCTACTGGTGCGAGGGGAATTGTCGGGGGAAAGGGTGGTGGAGCTGGTGCTCCGTAGGGTGTGTGAGGTAGTGGGCGACTTGCCCGGGTCATGACGCTGGGTGGTCAGGTTTGCAGGACCAGCACTTGTTGGATGCGCGCCTCCATTCTTGCTTCCATGTCCGCCATCATTTGTCTCATGGCAGCGAGGATATTGTTGGTGTCGGTGGGGGCGGTGGATTGCTCAGTGGGTGCGGGTGTTTTCGGTGCCTTGCAGTGGCCATGCATATTGAACGGGGTTTTTGAGGAGTGGGTGACGCAGTATCAAGGGCTCCCGCCCAGACACTGGGTTCCGCACTAGTGTCAAGGGCTCCCGCCCAGATACTAGGTCCTGCATTGTCTGTCGACATATTTCTCCCTTGAAGTGCAGGCCGCCTCAGCCTGTCGTAAGGTTGCGTGGACATTGGCCTGGCAGTCGAGTACGACATTATTGCCGCGGATAAAGTACCATGCTGGGGTTTGGTGTGGGTTGTGACGGGGGTTTTCGGGCGTAACTGGGATGATGGTTTCGAAGAGCTGAGGGGTACTCTTCAAGATTTGAGTGGCAAGTTTCTTATTCCAGCGGTTGAGAGTGGGGTTGGGAATAAGAAGGTACGGGAAGACCATATAAAAGCTTGAGCAGGTTAAATGTGTACGGGTTGCAGGCATGTGGGGTTCCTGTCAACCAATGTTGAATTTCAAACTAGTGCGCACTGGCACCTGAGCAGACAACGATGGCAAGGTAGGGGTTCTTTGGTTGGGTCTGCGATGGGCAGCGAGATGTTCTCGGCTGGCCAAGCTATGATGAGCAGTGAGAAATTCTCGGCTGGTCACTGGTATGGGTTGGATGTCGTAGAGCGGGTGTGTGGGTTGGAACTTGTTCTTCTGTTAGGGCAACACTATACACTATAAAAGTGTACGCGGGCTCTACAAGCGTTAGAGTCAGTAAAGTTGTAAAAGAGGTAGAAGGGGCTTAAGACGAGGTTTGAGGGGAGTTGAAGACGTTGACTTAGGCACTAGGTTAGTGGCAATCCCAAGAGAACGAGTTAACGTCTCTGGGTATGGTATTCATCTTTATATACTGTAGTCCTCATGTCTACTACACACCGTATCCTGCTGGTATTCCATGGAATGGTTAGCACATCACCTTGAGGTGTGATGTCATGGACTGCGCCCATGAGGTTACAGTGAGGTTCTGACTAATGTGATTATAAATACGGGGGCCAATGCGTAAGCACAATATCGTAAGTGGTAAGCATGATGTAGTAAGCTACTACGTGTTCGTCATGTGATGCATGGAAAAAGGAAATAGAAATAGAAAAGAAAGGCGAACCGTAACACGGAGTACCAACCGGGTGACAAGGTTTGGCTGGACTCGTCGGACATCAACCTTGCCCGACCCTCCCGGAAGCTCAGACATGCACGACTTGGTCCTTACAAAGTCATCCGGAAGGTTGGCAAGGCAGCGTACCGACTCCAGCTCCCTCCGGGCTTATCCCGTCTCCATCCTGTCTTCCCCATGGTCAAACTCTCTCCCTTCGTTCTGGACCCCATTCCAGGCAGACACCCTGTCACTCCGTCACCTCCACAGCTCGTTGACGGAGAAGAGGAACATGAGGTAGAAGAGGTCCGGAATAGCAGACAGTTTGGTTGGGTCCTGAAGTATCTGGTGTGCTGGCGAGGCTATGGTATCAAGCACGACTCCTGGGAGCCCACGAGCAACCTCCAGCATGCTTCCCAGAAGGTCAAGGACTTCCATGATCGTCATCTGAACGCAGTGCGCTTACTCCAGACAAGTCTGATGACTCCGAAGACTCCTCTATCACTCCGGATGACTCCTACAGCACTGGACCAGTCCTGGAAGTGCTGGCGCAGTCGGAAGGCTCCGGGCTCTGTGCAGTCGTACTTCGATATCTTCTCGCAACAATCCGGAGTTTCCAGGTTGGTAAACTCATGGCGTGGCAGGCAAGAATCTTCGCGTTGGGTCGCCGCAAGCTTGAAGGGGGGGCAATGTAAGGGGACACTCCTATTTTCTCCTATTCCCCTGTCCCTCTCCCTTCCTCCTCGTTCCTTTCTCTTTTCCTTCATCCCACGGACTCTTACATACATCCCTTTTGTCCCCTTTCCTTTCCACTTCCTTTCCGCCCACTCCTTTCGCATCCGAGTCACGTCCGCTGACTCCGGAGTCTTCCCGCACTTCGGACTTGCTTCGGACTTGCTCGGACTTGTCTATACACTTCGGGGCTCGTCTGGGCCACCCCCTACCCTCTTCCCCCACTCCATTTCTCTTCACTCTTACTTCCCCAGGCCGCTGGCACGACTCCTGTACATTCCCCTTCCACTTCATTATCACATGCCCCCTCATACCTTGTGATATTCGTTCGGACTTGTGGCTGGTGTACTGTACAGTTATCCTTCATTCCTTATGGATCATATATTCACACCATCAATATGGCATTAATACATTGTACAATATGTGATTGTCAGACAAGGCATAATAAATACATAGTGCATGGGATATAACCTGAATAATCCAGCATAGAATAGATGAACTCTATCTCATACAATTTGCAACAGATATCTGATAACTGAGATGACATATTGAACACAAACTAGCAAGAGGAATACACAATAATTACAGGATCAATAGCATATACATTATTCAATCATTCCTCACATACTACAAAAGATATTGACCATGTAATGGAAGCTCTAATAGACAATCAATATGGGATAAACAATGACTTATATTCTTTGTGTACTTACCCACACAATACATGAACAATATCTAATCATTATGGAAGTGGCTATGCCATTATGTTAATAAGATATTCTCAGGCTAAGGATTAAGTTTGTTTCATGTTATGTTTGCATATTGAGGGTGAGAATATTGCTTACTTACATTATCTACTTATTGTCTAATGTAACCATCAATATGCATTCATTATCAAAGATAGTTCTCACGTAGTGATTGCATATTACTCGCTACATTATCCCATCTTGCATGCTGTGTAACATACAAGTCAGGACCAGGCAGATAGTCAGACTGACAGCGCTGTGAACATGCCTTCCTTCGGCGGAATGCTGCCGTCTTCCCACAGTCACACCAACTAGAGCGGCTCGAAGTACACCATACTTTGTCGATACTATGGAAGCTTCTTGTGGTCCATCATCGAATTTAGCTCAGCTATCGCGCGGTATTTTGTTTTTATGAAGACAATGCGGTGGGTACACGTCGAAGGGGACGAGCCGGTGCACGATATTTTGTTCACATTTTTTGTCTCACCATCAAATGCCAGCGGCCCACCCGCTTTGCAGTGATTTTAAAGACGCTACCGGATACGAGAGCGGGACAAGTATGCGCTATTAAAGTGTTTGACGCTATTTAAACGCGCCAGACCGCGATGGACGGCTATGATGCATACCAAATTGAACATTTTAAGAACACCAACCCAGCGAGGCTAAGCGTTCGAAGAAAAGATGCTTCACTGTGCTCCAGGCTACGTCGAACACCGGCAGTAGAGCAGCATTACACAGACAGATGCCAAGTTTTCCAGTTCTCAAATTCGAATCAACCATCGTCGTCACGCGATGAAAAAGGTTCGGCACGACGAACATCAATGAGCGATACCAGTAAACACGTACTGTACACACTACGGAACTGTCGCGGAGGGCTCAGTCAAGCTCTCCCACCCACCCGCCCACTCAGTCTTCCCAAGGTCCAAAATTCTCGACTACGGAAACACACGCGTCGGAAAGTGAGTGAGTTAAAGCAGAGGCGACCCCAGCAAGGCACTTACCATGGTTCGAATTCCTCACCCCGCCGACGATTCCACCACTAATCGGCGCGGTGAAGTTGTCCCCGCGATGGCTGTTGATGGTAAGAGTGTGCACGCGGCCCGTGATGTGGAATTGATCTGCGTTAGGCCCGACGGTGATGCTGAGCTGCTTCGTTGCGCGTTCGGCCGAGAATAAATCCAAGATACCGGGGCCAGCGGCGCATCTCTGGATGGGCAAGGGCGGCTCAGAAGTGAAAGGTACGATGGGGTGTCGCTCGTCATCTGAGGGGGCTTCGTGCTCCGTCGGGTGGAACAAAGCAGCGCTACGGGTGGACAAGTCGACAACCTTCGACAAAGCCTGACTTCCCAACAAAGTCTGACTTCCCAAAAGCTCAGCCAAGGAAGGAGCGCCAGAAGGTATATCAACATCGACTGATGATACTGATGTGTGCAGGTGGAACGAAGAAGGGTCATGAGGGGATAGATGGTCGAGATCAACGACAGGCAATTGAAAGTGAGACGACGTCGAAAGAGAGCGGTCGGGGGGGGCGCAGATGTTGATATTGTCGCAAAGCAGGCTGAACTCCGTCGTCGTGACATTGAACCTTGCTGGTTCTTGCGTCCAGATGGTATGCACATCCAGGTGTGTCTTGTCGAGGTCTGAAGAAAGGCCTACATCCTTTATACGGCGCCTCGTCTCTCCGTATTCGTCGCGCAGGAGGTGTCGCCATTGAGGACTGGAAACGCGCCCATGTAAGTTACCAGAGAGAGGAAGCCCGCGGGGAGAGAGCTTACCTGACCAACAAGCATATAACTCTCTCTAGCCACTCCTTCTTCTCTTTGATCAAGACCTCGACGTGGCGGCATATCCGAATCCAGCCATCCGTGGAGAAGATACCCAGGAGTATCCACCGCAGCCCGCCCGATGTCAGCTTATCGGAAAGGCGGTCCCAGTGCTTGTTGACTTCAGCGGTCAGCTTGTCTAGGCTGTGGGGGTAGTCACGGATTTGCTCGTCGATGTAAGAGAACAGCTTGTGGGCCGCGACTTTGGGCGAGACTCGGCGGACGGTCTGCATGGTCTGTACGAGGCACCCCACTATTCGCACGAAGTCCTGTACTTGCTCTCGTAGCTTTAGGACCGAGGGACTTCCTGGAAGCTTGTGGAGGAGCTGTACTGTATCCATCAGGGACTTCATGGTGGTGAGGTAGGGTTCGGTAATTTCAATGAGGAAATCCATCGTCGTATACGACGGCGCTGCTGTAGTCCACGAGGAAGACGCAAGGTGGATTGGCACCGGATGGGCATTTTATAGCAAGGACTTGCTGTACAACTCGTGGGGCAGCCTCGTTGCGGAAGATATCGATAGCTTCTGATCTCGCGGCGGAGGGCGGCAAAAGAGCCGCCAACGAATGTGCAGAGACTCGTGTCCGCGAGAGTAATGTGAAGTTGAAGAGGGTGCATGCCGGAACATTGGGTAGCGTTTTGGTATCGAAGGCGGTTCGAAATGGATGCCGAGTAAAGGTGTAAGATTATGCGTGGCGTAGAAAGTTGCAGTCGACGAAGCGGAATATAAGTAACCGCCGATGAATTCTAAAGGCCATCTAATATACCGCGCGTTGAGCACGAAATCGAAACCAATAGTCACCCGCATCTCAACAAGGTGTGAATTCAAGAACGAAGGCGGACAGCCTCGCTGAATAGAGCAACAAGAAAGCCGCGCCGCGCAACGAAAGGATGGCCATGTCGCCTTGGGAGGGGAGGGGATGGCTTGAAGAGAAATCTAGGCGTTGGTGGGGGAGATATATGCTTTTCGGGCGTATGGTGCACCAAGGGGAGCCCCTTGGACACTTGGAACAAGAGAACAAGAACTACAAGCAGTCAGTTACGAAGTATAAAAACGTGAAGTAAGTGTATCGAAAATAAAATGCTCACTAAAATAGATAGTCGCTTGTAGGGAACGAATGTGTACAAATAACACGATGTTATATCGCCTGCGACGAAGGTATTACAATTCTTCGATGAACAAACGCATATAGCTGGCGTAAAGTATTAGAGGTGATTTGGATGTACATGGGACGACCTTGGAGCACGGAGCAGCCATCCTGGATGGGGTCAGCTCGGTAGGTAGAGGAGTAGTACGCGTATCCAACCGCTGAAAATCTGCCCAATACACCGTTGCAGACGACATGCCCAGCCGTAATCAAGTCATCGCGCCAGTACACCATGCTGTCCGCGAATTCCTGGTTCTTGTTGGCGTACACTGTCTTCCGAGGGGCTACCACTCACTTGTCGTCAACGTGTCGCGCTTGAAAATGGAATGTAGCAGCAGACTTTGCGTCAATAGGATCTCATATGTCGTCTTGTAGTGCGTTGATTCGGCGGGATATGTGGTCGCGAGGACTGTGGAGAAGAATCAATCGATCTGGGAACGTAGAACTGTGGTAACTGTATGCGGACTCACCCGTTTTCTCAATTATTCCCTTCGACCAAATTCAACAACTTGTATAGACTGATCGGGGCTCCAGCAAACATCCTGTTGAGGTAGAGTGCTGAGGACAGCCGAGCGGCATGAGTTCAGTGACGGTGCCATGGTGGAGGTACGCAAAATGAGCGACAGAGAAATAGTTGAGGCTAAAAAGGGCTAATTAGAGATGTAGGGGCGCTGAGAGGAGATATGAAAGGTATAGAAACGCCGCCTGGAGAGGTGCGGGTGAATAAATCGCCTAAAAGTCGAGGTGGTAGAGTTATGCATGGTGGGCTAGCGGGAGACGGTGGAAGGTATCGAGATAACGAGACGACTGGACGTGAAGTATCAATCGGGTAACAGCGTTGATGTAGACGAGGCTGGCCTAGTTGGAAGGAAGAGAACGGAGGCGACGGTGAAGCGCTACCCTTGAGCTCCTCGCTCCTCCGCACCCGAGGCCCAACTAGTTGTAGCGAGGTGCAGCTAGAGTGCCCAGGAAGAGCATTCACATAGGCAAACAGAGTAAGCGTGACTGTGACGCGGACTGCTAAACGCGAGACAAAAAGAGGAGCGGTTCATAGAATTGCGCTGTGAAAGGAAGCACAACCGCCAGCATGAAGGGGATGATGTGATGGGACACGTACGACCGCGAGCCTGGAGGCAAGAAGGCTGAATCGTTTGCAGCTCGCTGTTTCGACCTATAAGAATCCACCCCCGTCCACCTATTCTTCTACAACCACTTCCAACTCTCCCTCGCCCCCGAAGCTTGATGGTAAGGCCTGAGGCCTGAGGGCCTGACGTATCACGAATCGGGTCAACCATGCGTATGAGTTGGGTCGTTGAACAGACCAGGTGAAGCCAAGGTGAAGCTTTGAGGTTTGTAGGCGCTGGCGCCGGCCCACCATCCCGTGCCACGAAACCTTAATGTTCGCAATGCTGCGCTTTCACTTCTATATCTTCCCAGCAGCGACTGGCCGTATTCCAAGATACAAGCCGATAGAGGGCCCCTCGACGAAGCTTGCTCGTGCCGTAAATCGACTTGCCGCAGTTAATCGATGTAGATCGACGCAGTCACGCTTCTGAATCCCGTCGAGTTCTGAGAAGTTTCAAGGTTGTTGTGAGATACTGGGGAGGAATGAGGAGGAAACGAGGCGTACCAGTAAATTTCCCGCAGCAAGCAGCAACGATAGTGCAACAATTTAAAGCCTTTGCTCAGATGGGTCAGGAACTCTGGCTTACCGCCTCAACAGCTCGCAGATACCACCATGATGGTATGTACTACAGGATGTCAGCCCTGTTGCCTTCACTTCGCCATCCTGATCGATATACTTATCGCCCTGCGGATATAGCCCTACATAGGCGACTGCGTCCTCATCAAGAATCTGTCACCTCACAAATTCCAGGCGTTCATCTCCAGCGACACAGGGGGAATCGCCCTCTGGCACAACATCACCGACTCGTTCCAACAAAGTAGATGGCAGCGATCTGGTTGGGAAGTCGTCGTGCTGCGGGATGAAAAGGATACATGGCGCAGGGGGGTCTACATGTGCATCAAGGACGTCTCCGTCTACATCACCATCCGCTCCACCGACGATATCGACGTCAAATACGGGCGAGACGATCTCATACCGTCGTTAGACATGTGCCTCGAGCTCGATCCGTGGGGCCCCGACGCGATGGCGATAATCCCAGAACGGCATTACAACGCGTGCTACTCGCAGCCGTACATCGGAGAATGCGTCCTCATCAGATCGACGTCGAGCGAGCCGTTCCGCGCATTCGTCTCGAACTACCAGGGCGGCAACAATTCGTGGTTCACCCTGCCCAGCTCGTTCAGGGATGGCCGCTGGAATCGCCGGGGGTGGGAGGTCCTTGTTTGCAAGGACGGCAAGGATACGTGGCGCATGGGCATTTATATCTATATCAAGCGTGTTACGGTGTACGTTACGGTGAAGGGCGTCGGGGATGTCGAGATCGAATACGGGAGGGATGATGCGTGCGGGGATGATGGGAGAAGTATGGAGAGGGAGATGGGCGAGGTGACTCTCGGCTCGGGCGTGGTAGCGGGTGCTCTCGACACTGAGACTCTATGCGACGACGACGAACAGCTATGTCCTAGGATCCTCAGCGACATCGACATCAAAACGCTGGAGGGAGAGTGTGTGGGACTCATATGACGAAGGCGGGGGAATTGAAAGGGAGACGAGCGAAGCAAAGTCGAACCTGGTGCAAGGAGCCGTTCAGGAGGTGGACATCGAGACCTTATGTGGCGACTACGAGCCCTGCCCTAAGAAACTTGATATGCGAGATATCCGCGGGTTCGACTCTGATCCGTGGGCGTAGTTTCCTGGCTGCTTCCTATAGAACATGGTCAATACGAAACGAACTTTTTCAAGGTTGCGAAGGTGAGGGATGGGCTAGAAACAGGTCAATTGTGAACAGATGTCGCGCCGTCGGTCTCATGAGCTCAAGTGTGTAGAAACCCCTGACGAGACTCGCGTCCAATAGTCACTTGCCTCAACGTCGGCCGGTAATCCCGACGCCGTCGAGTTATATTCCTCGTAATGGTACAGTGCCAAAACGGCGTACGGCGTCGCCATTGATTCCCGCCTCATTGCAAAATAACTGCTCCGGCATCTCAACACATATCCCAACAGTGTCAATGTATACCACGCACCTTCCTACTAGCCACGAGGAGGAACATCTGGATCCGTCACGCGCTCGACCTCAATCTTGTCAATAGCCTTGACGGTAATATAGATCGTCGCCCCCTTAATGTATTCATAGTACCCCACGCGTTTCGTGTCATCCGCGTTCCTAATGGCGATCACCTCCCACCCCGAGCGCGACCACCTGTCGTCCGCGGTGCCCCACGAGTCGCCTAGGGTGAACCAGTCGTCTTGGCCTCTGGAGTAGTTCGAGACGAAGGCTTGGAACTTGTGCTCGGACAGGCTCCTAATAAAGACGTAGTCTCCGACGTATGTCTGCATGACCCAACGTGAGTAAGTAGTCCAATGGGGGATGCGGTGCAGGAGGAAAGTCGTACACCCATTGAGATTGAGACTACAGAGAAGGTTCGTGGACACGGGGCTGGATGATGGCGTGAAGGGGACGCACCTGGCTATTGTCGCTGGGCTGAGATGGTGCTTGATTGGTAGTCGAAGCTACGCGTTGATTGAGCCACCTTTTATATGTCAGCGCGTCGCAGTTTCGGGCTTAGCAGGTCCCTTACCGCATGCTACAGCCACTGGTTTGGAGCAACCGTATCCTATTCGGCTGCACAAACAATAGGCCCTATCCAGGGCTTGGGTATATTCAGGCTTAGCAGGTCCCTTACCGCATGATACAACCGCTGGTTTGGAGCAACCGTATCTTGTTCGGCTGCGTAAATAATAGGCTCTGTCCATGGCTTGGGTATATTTGGGGCACATACGTAGATGTCCGTCGTGACGCAGGAGAGATTCCAATCCATGTCCAGGGCTGAGACATTGTGGGGGTTGATTCGTCTGATATGTCGAAACTCGTACTGGTTCAGTGAGCGCGACTAGGTCTTTCGGGTCAAAGTTCTAACCACAGTGTCGCAGGGCGTAGCAGGAGCACGGGTGGAGTCGGTTTCAAAGAGTCCGCAGTCCACCAAAAGCTAGGGTTTGAGGGCGTAGCGAGATAAAGACCGACGGCGGTGGCAGCAAATACGAGCACGAACACGAGAAAACACAAATCAAAGTCCATAATCCTTCTCCCTTCCGAGCAGTGAAATTGAGCACCGAGCACGTATTTCGCCTGTCAAGTGAATGGAGAAGAACGGTTGGGCGATGTGCTTGTGCCTTACGTCGGCCTTGTGAGTGCCACTGCCTCTATCTACTAGCGAGATTCGTCTAGATTTGGGCCCAATTCTAGGAGTGAGGTTGAGAGAATGGCACCGTCGTAACTTGTTGAGAAAAATTGGTAGAGCATCTCGAGCCGTCAATCCATTGTACGCGCATGCAATTCCGCGGATGTAGATTCAAAAACCTCGCAACCTCCAGCAGACGATGTCGCGAGGCACTGCGAGCGGCATCCTTTTCTATCATGAGCCAACGAGGGGTCGGCACGACGACTGATATGGACGAGTCGCACAGCCGACATGCGAGCCTGTGTGGGTGCCAGTGTCAGCGCGAGGGGGATGATTGTGTTACCGAACGCATGGGTTGTAATCGAAGGGATTTGTCGCGGGGACCACAAGGATAGAAGGTGGGACACGCGGCCTTCCAACAGGGACTTCGGTTCTGCGTTAGGTATACCCAAGGAACGATAAACAGCACGCACTCAATTTTCAGTAACTGCAATACTCTGCAGAACGTCTCCGCTAGCGCTGACCGATGACCGCTGACCCATCGCCAAACTGGTGGATATGCATCTTGGGTGAATCAATTGAAGGGATTTGGGTTAATAATGGGTACGTAAGACGAGTCTGGCTTCTTTATGGGTGTGGTGTTGCTCTCCCTTCAATTCTCTTTGGAGTTCCTACTTTGAGTTTGAGCTTGCGACCGCGGGGGCATACGGGAGTCGGAATTCAATGATTAATTTGCCTGAAATACAATTGAAAAATGGTTGAGATGCATGCGGCCGAGGAGATGAAAGCTTACTTGTCCATGCAGATTGGTCACAAAGAATGACGCTACTGAGGTGCTGCAAAGTTGTCTTCTTAACTGAAGATTACGGACTATTTCAGCTTATACACCCTTCCGTGGACGGTGGCCCGGGAGTCGATTCCGTGCGGGCTGCTAGGGAGACGGGTCCAGTCTCATCAGTGTATCACCCCCGCCGTCCCTCACGTCAAGCACGGGCAGCGAAATGACCGTTAATATGACGATTGAGCGAGCCATCTTTGGGGTCATGCACGGAGATGAGAGACGACCCAAGAATATGCCCTCTCGACGATTAAGTCAGAAGGTTGGAGTCATCCCAATGGAGCGACAGTGACTTTGCGGGGTGCAGTCTCCGCTATGTGCTTGGCTGTTCCGAAAGCTGACCGAGGTTGTAAGGTAAACCCTTGGGTATCGGTGCCGTAGAGCCTGAGGGGAAACACTTCGGCCTTGAGGTACTCTGGCGCATTCGACCCTGTGCTGTAACATGTAAGTATGTAACGTTACGAGCACAAAGAAGGCAGGTACCACACGCAAACCCCGTTTTGAACGGGACGCATGCTGTTGATCCGCGTTCTCGAGCTCGGCTCGAGCGGCAGACTCACCAGCGACCTTCGTGCTCCACCGATAGTTCGGCACCGTTGTCTACTGATGAGGACTTGGCTCCTCAATGCACAGCGACAAATTGATACTGATATTGGGATTGATCAATACGGAGCGGATTGGGCGCCGTGGAATGTGTGTGCTGTTCCTCCTTTCTGCATGCTGGAGCTTGTTGAAACTTGACGCACTTGACGGAACTTGGCCTTCTGATTGAATGAATGTTTTCTGGGCATTCGGCTTGATGCACTGATGGGTGATTCTGCCAGTAATTCAGTCGTCGCGGCATCCCCTTCCTCCAGGACTCACGAACAACCAGGCGTTTCCCCGGTTGCCTGCAACCCTGCCTTGGCCTCTTGACCACCGTATATAACGGCGTCGACCACAGCCGTGGTGACACATCGTACTCGAGCGACCACCACCAGGTGAGTGCCCCTTCTTTGCATCTGCTAAACCAATTTCAGGCTAACTGACGACGTTCCACAGACCTCGAAGCGCTTACCTCCCAAACCACAACGAATATCACTATGTTCTCCAAGACAATCCTTGCAGCCGTCGTGCTCGTGGCGGCCTCTGCCACGCTCGCGGACCCGCTGCCGCCCACGCCTTGCCTGAAGGCGTGCTTCCCCAAGGACCACGTCTGTGGCGAAGGGCAGGTTCTGGTCCCGCCTACCGGCGACGGCGGCTGCTTCGTGTGCTGCGTCGCGCCATCCCCCCCGCCAGAGCCTCGCGAGGTCTGCTTGGCTGTGTGCCTCCCGGAGGATGCTGTGTGCCCCGACGGACGCCCCTTGTCAGGCGGAAACGGCTGCTTCAACTGCTGCGGGCCCAAGTAAATCCTGGGTTGCTGGAGAGGTGTAGTAGTAGTCCACGATGTAGCGAGCAAACCCCCGGTTCTGATAATATGAATGATGTCCTGAGTATTGCGTGTATACATAATTATAAGGTACTCGAACCAAAGGTGAATACAGCCCATAGAAGATGCGAAGACGAAGAACAGAGAATAAATATCAATATAACGAAATAACGATGTACACACTTGCGTATTCAAGATTCATGCACAACAGCTCGACCCCTTCCCCTTCTGTCCACCCCAACGCCCGCCCAGATGCTGATTGAGCCCCGTCTTGATGGTCTCACTCGCACCGGTGCCCGCTTCCTGCATATGCAGCCGCTTGGCCTCGATGGACTCGTCGTACTCCCACTGGCCGACGACTCGCTGCGCGACCTACTCGAAGATCTCCCGCACACCCTCCCACGTCTTCGCAGACATGTAGAATAGCTGCGGGCCGTGCAATGGGCCCCGGGGATGTGTGGAGGGACGGCTAAGTGAGTTGTTATCCTGCGGCGTCGTCGACATCGAGAGCGTCGACGTGCTGCGCTGGCCCCGCGCAAACATGCTCGGCGTGATCATCGCGCCGCCGTCCGAGCTGGCGCTCGACGTGGGGAACGCCGTGTTCATCCTGGACCGCGTGGAATTGGGGCTCGTCGCGCGCAGCGGGAGTGTTCGTCCCCCGACATGCGCGCGGAGTTGTGACGCCCGCCTATTTCTTAAGCGCTATTTTACTTCCTTATTTAGATACATCCCCTATTCCCCCTATCCCCTATTCATCACCTTAAGATAGTTTCTTTGCTAGTATTTGGACTGCCTTGTATTTCCTATAAGTACTCAGCTTGTATATAGATATGGGGTAGAGTTCCCTTGAATCACCATGGTTTACACCTGTCACCTTGAGGACTGACTCTATTCCTTTCCATCTCATACTTGCTCTGTATAGCACTACTATGAGAAATCCTGCTAGCATTACATATTTTTGACAGAACCAAACCTCTCGACATCATCTTAACCATCAACAAACTACCTCTCTACACCTTGCCACTTGGTCCCCTCAGATTGGCCCTCTGAGAATCCTTTGGCACCCAACTCAAAATTCTTGACTCTCAATTAACCAACTTAGTAATCAATTATCCTACTCAGTATCCAAAAAAACAATGTCCAGATACCCTCTGCAAAACAGGACCACCAGCCAGGCTGCACCTAGTGACAGCAAGTCCGAGATTTTATCCACACATGTTAACCCCATCCTTCTATAACCATCTGGCCCTTGGAGCCTCTGCCTTGAACAGTGAGTGATCATATGCTAATGTTGTTAGGGAAAATGTACCAGCTGCAAATGGGAGTGCAGATGATGTTTCATGCACTGGGAATGAGGTTTCCGGTGGTGGAATGAGTCTTCTTGGACACACCTTTATGCCTAAGCTGTTAGAGTTTTGTCATTGGGTCCACTGATTTTACTCACTGTTTGTTCCACCTGGTGCGCCTGGGTCCGTCTCTGTCTCTCGCATCTGTTTGCTGAACTGCGCATTATCCCAGTCCTCTAGTTCTTGAGGTGTCATCTTGTAAAATCTTGCTGTGCCTGATTCCCAAGCGTGATAGAGCAGCAGGACTTCAACTCTTGAGGTTAAGTCTCCTGGCGAGCAGAATTTGTCGAGGGGCCATCCAATGACTTTGATGCCGTATTTCATAGTGATATTTTCATCGAAATTGCTGTAATACATTTGTGAGACATTAAATTTTGCTGCCTCTCCTGCCAGGGTATTTAGCTGTGAACGAGGGGAGAGTTCTTGGAGACAACTTATGCAGCTTTGTCATAATGAGGTTGACAGTTTGCTTCTTCAACTCCATGATACCATTGGTGTGCTTCCTCACTGCTTCATCAACGCCCGAGAGTATGTAGCCCTCCATCCAGCAGGCGAGGTCAGAAGGAGACTCCTTGAAAAAAAAGGTGAAGAAGCTGGCCATGGTGTCGCTTGAGCAGTAGGCAAGAGGCTTGTAGTGATGGTCTTGACTTGAGTGTGAAACGAATAGGGCCAATTCGATGCCGCTGTGGCAGTTCAGAGCGTGAAGCTTCTGAAAGTTAAAGTCATGCCCACAGAGAGAAAAAACTGGTACTCACATCTTCCTGTATCCTTTCAATAGCCTTCCTAGCATCGTGGTATGCACTGTAAGCCGTCTGACGTTCCCCTCCTTGCTTGTCATCTTGTTGATCTTGCAGCGATGATCTTGCGGCCTCAGTATAGGTGAGACATTCTTCTGGAGTCATGGCCTTCCATTTGTCCTTGAGGGCACATGCGTGGTCAGCAGCAGTCGCCTTCAGAATGCCATCCGGAGTGTCTGAGCCAATGGTAAGCTTCACACCTCACACCATATGGGAAAGCATCAGTCTCACCATTCAGGTGCTTCTTTGATTTGTGATGCACAAAGGCATTCCACAAGTTAATCTTGCGCTTCGACTTGTCCACATGGCAGAACTTGATAAGGTCTTTGTAGTATCGCTTGGTGGAACACCAGCTGTATGTCTTGCACAGCATTTCTGCCTTTGCCCATATGAAAGTATTGACTTCTTGCTGGTGAGTCAAGATGTCAAGCTTCTGTTGTCGATTGTGCAGTTGCTGCGCCGTTCAGACTGTTCTTAGGAGTTTGAGAATGGGTTTCACAGCATGTTTGCAAGGAAAGTAAGCGCAGGAGGACTTGAACTTGCGCGTTGAGCCATGGGTCCATTGGAGTCCATGCAAGGGCGGTGGTTGTGGCAGTGCAGACATTATGTTGGTCACAGCGTAAAAAATGTGTGATATTGTTGAAAAATCAAGTAAAATAAAGCACGTGAGTTAGGGCTTAGGCAGGGGAAGTAACAGAAAGGAGCCTATGTAAAAACAACATTTCACTATAAACGAAAGCCTCGCCACACCAAAGCATTTCAACAGCAAAGTCTTCGGTGCAAGCGCAACACCTGAAGCTCTGCATGATCTTGAGAGTGGCACCATCACTGTAGCCATGGGAGATAAGATAATCCTGCACGATGTCGTTAACTTTGAAGAAGTATTTGGGTGCAGGTGCGCAGGTGAATGTCAGCACTGTGTTCAGGTCTCTGTCTAGGCGGACAGCTATGTGACTGGTTAAACAAACTTCAAGAGGCCGTCAGTGTGAAGTAGAACTCACGACAACGTAAGTTCACCACATGAAATGTTGACGGTGCCGCTTCACATTTCTTGGATGTCGATGGCTGTTTTAGCGTACCCACAGTCGACAGTGGTTTGATGGCAGATGAAGCGGACTCAATTGGTGATAAAGGATGCATGTGCGTGTTAGGTGGCAGCGGGGTGGAGGCTTTCACCTTCCCCTTTGACACCTTCATTGGGGAGGCTAGATGGGCAGACTTCGTGGGCGATGTGGAATGGCTAGACTTCATGGGCGACGCAGATTGAGAGGACTTTGGGGGAGGGAGGAAATAAGGGCCGTCTGCAGAGTACGCATAGCGCACTTGACTTGGATGGGGCCGGTTTGCTTCCCCTTGGAAGATATTGTCTGTGGTCCATGATGGTTCCTCGTCATCACTTACATTGTGAGCTGCCTTCTGCGGTGAGGCTACGATGATAGGTGCAAACATTATTGATACATTATTTTGTGGCAGATGAGTACACACTTGGGACCTTCTGCTCTGTTGTACAATTGCTTTCCACGATCTTATTTGATGCTTTCTTTGGGGGCAGGGTAGGTTGGACTATGTCTTTTGCGATGGTAAGTGTAGACTGGACTGAACTTGAGGCCTTGGGCTTGATATCAGGAGGTGGAAGAAAGATTGGAGGTTTGAGTGGCCACATCTGATCCTGTGCCACCTTGCTACAGCCCATCAAAATGTAGACGAGGGTGTCAGCAAGAGTTGTCGTAGTCCGCATGGCTGGGTGGAACAGTTGGGTGTTATCGTGAATAATGGGGATGTCGTCGTTGCTTGTATCACATCTCTGAGTAGTGGCAAGCCCAGGAAAATGTGGTACTCACTTGTAATCAGTCAAGATCAAATGTCTAATCTTCGGGCCAGTTCGAAAGGCATACCACATTGCAATGGAAGGCAGGATGGTTTGTGAGATGGGAGAATTGTAGATGTGCTGCCCAAGTTCTTCACAAGGACAGTCCAACCCAAGAACTTCAAGTAGAGTTTGCATCGACTGAGCTGCATCAGCATCACGTTCAGATGGAAGCTTGATGTTGATAGGAAAGATGGGTGCTGATGTACCGAAGGCGACTGATGCCCTACCCATTCATCAACATGGAACTATTCAAAAATAGCACTAGACTCACGGGATGGTCTTCTTCCCCAGATTACTTCCACCTAGCACAAAGTAAAATGACATGTAGAATAGGAAGAAAGAGAATGTTGACGAAAGGTGATGGTGTGTGAGAAAGAAAGCTAACAATAGACACCCGTGATTGTTGGAATGTGCAAGTCCTCGCAAACCAAGTATCTGTGATATTAGATTGTAGGATACATGAGGATGATTAAATAACACTGATACATTCATGTAAGTAGTCAATATAACAGATTCTATCATTAGAAACAACGAAGTCAAGCTGATGGGTGTGATATGCGAAAGTGCTCACTCAACTGGCAATGCTCAATACTTGTTGCTGCGAGTGTTGCTATCGTTCACATATTCCGGCGGTCATTCTAACTTCTCACGTACACTTGCAATTATTCTGATAGCCCTAAATTAATATATGCACTAGTCCATCCCTCACTCAATCCCATCATTGAACGCAACCTCAAATCACAATTCCATAATGTACGAACAGTTCCGCTGACATCACTTTCACCTTAGATATCAGTAATTTGCTTTACCCTTTCTATTCATTTATTATTCACTCAATCTGACAGTAAAATTAACAAAAAGCGAATGATTACTTCGTAAACAGTACAATGTAAACTATGTCTATGCTTCCGCTAAGTGTGAGATGAAATTCACCAGACTGTCCATGTCCCGATCGCCCTCATCATCGCTCGATTCACTGCCTTCCGCATCAGTGTTGTTGCCATCATCAGCTGGTGGACTGTCGAGACTCGCTGTAGCGTCAGCTGGCAAGCTCGCTGTGCCTTTCCGTGTACCGAACAATGGGTCGCCTGTGAATCCAGCAAGGGTGTGGATCTGAGAGATACAGTGGAGGATGGTGTTGTTGATGCGACAGCAGCAGGTGCAGTACTTGGAAACAGTGCCATGAAGGGGGGGATTGGATGTTTCTAGTTTTCATAGGACTTCGATGAAAAGGCTGTGCTTGTCCAAGATCGCCGTAAGCAGGCACCAAGTCTCAAGATTGCATCGATCTACTTCCTCGCGAGCACGTTTGAGTCGATGCGACTGTTTGATGGCTTCTCGAATCACAGGTTTTGTCCAGGGCTTCGAAAGGATGTCTTGACGGGTTTCACGTAGCAGTGTGAACTCTTCCAAAAAGCTGTAATGTGATACTTCATTCCAATCAAGCTCGGGCTGGGGGGGATTCAGTGCTGCTGCTGCCTTGTTGTACTCACTAAGCGCCGACTGGATCGCTTTGCATCGCTGCTGCAAGGCCTTCACAATGTGGGTGCGTACACGATAACCTTTTAGGTTGTATTTAGGTACAACTTTCGGAGTGTCGAGAAATTCTTACTGCTAGCAGATAGATTCATCTTGTGTAGCTCGAATAGCCACTGTACGACGAGTTTTTGAAGTTTATCAAGGGCCTGGTGATAGTGTCGAAGGGACATGTACTTGAGTGTTTCGAGATATTGAGGATGGGAAGGTTGCCAGCGATCTTGATCAGCAACTCCAAGCTTGATTTCGATTGCAATCACCTCACGAAGGGTGCTTTTGTATAGTTCACACACATGACGCCACTTGGTTTCAAGTTTTTGGGTTTGGGACAGCTCCGAGCTGTAGGCATGAGAGCCAGATGCCGAGGTGGGATAACTGGTGATGAAGCGCTGGGCACTGGTTTGTGTTCGAGACCTACGTGTGTCAGCCAACTGGTTGAGGTACATGTGGGATCTTACTTACTCAATGTCACGAAGCTTCTGCAACACCCCCATGTACGCGATATGAAGGAGATCTTCCTCCGATTCTGAGCCAAGCTGCGATACATATTCTATCTCCTCATTCTGCCATCTTTCGAAGTCCTCCTCCTTGATGTTTAGTGAAGCCATGGCATTCTGTAATGCGATAGAGTCGGTGTTGATGATTTCAAGGGCTTGTTTATAGTTGTTGTATAACATGACTCCGAGGTTCAGATATTTGTCTTCGTCCCATTGATGAAAGAAAGTGTTGATGAAAAGGCGCCAGCGGAAAGCTAATGAATATCGGATGACATTGGCAAGTTGGTTGGAGACGCTGAAGACGCGTTCGAGAGTCTCGAGATCCTCAATGCCAGTTCCAGGGATGATGTTGGGGTGATGTTTCTGTTGGCATGAGTAACTGTGGAAATACCCATGGAAGGCATTGACACACAGGCGCGCTTCTTGTTGTCAGTCGCAGCAGCTTTCCAGTTGTTGGCACAGGGTGAAAGGACATTGCGGCTCGTGGCGTCATCGGCCTCAGGGGCGGCTGTGGAGTTTGACGGTGGTGGTCGAGGTACATCCGCTGCTGAGCGACCCTGTACTTCGCTAGCAAATGTGTCAACATATTCACATGAAAGGAAGTAGTCACCCCCTTCGAAAATGCAGATGTCACCCACTGCACGATTGCTGATGTGCCCCACGCGTTTGAGCAAGTTATTACCATTGATAACGAGCATGCGATGGAATGTCAGCTCAGGTTCATCTTCAAGCTGACAGGGCTTTAGAAATGATACACCCTCCAACAGAGAAAAAACTCACCTCATACGTACAAGGAGGACAGGCGTTGAGGACCCACCAGTCTGGAGTGTCACGACCGAGAGCTTGCTGTACATGTGTCGTTACTTGTTGCTGAATCAGTATGTAGATGTCGAAGGCCTCCACGAGCGCTGTGCAATACCGGTGCCGATAGGGCATCTGGTAATGAGGTAACCAGTGGGTTTTGCAGTATCCAGGAGGCAGAAAGTGGAGGATATGTACATTGTAATAATCGCACATCACCTTTGTGAACGCCTCTACACTGAGAGGTGCCCTGCGCAAGCGAAGGCGGTGGAAGAGCTCCAAGGTTTTGAGAGAGATTGCAAGATTAGGTGTGATAGGTGTCGTTCTGAGGTACCCTTGGGCGACCAGAGCATCAGAGGCAGTCTGTTCTTCAGTATAGGGGATAGATACAATGTCGTCAAGAGTGTAGATATCGATGACTTCAATTTGAAAGAAAGCAGATGGTGGAGGGGTGGGTGCAGCACCTCTGGCATCATCCAAAGGGCAAGAAGAAGACAACGGGGACAAAGCGGCAGAGTATTTCCAGTCCATGTATGCAGCACAAAGACTAGGCAGCTGAGGCTTCCAGTTCAACCAGAGGCGCTCCCTGCAGTCATGCCATGTTCGGGAGCTCTGGGTCCAGCCATACCGACTGCGAAAAAAAAATGAAAGAGGAAGCAAGGAGAAAAAAGGCAGGAGCGTACTACTGTTGGAACATCTCCCGCATCCCAGCCATTATTGTGTCGTCGTCTATCATATCCAATGGCTTCCAATCCATGTCGTTCCCCCCATTAACCTCGTCGGTGTTATTGACATTATCCACAAGGACTTCGTCACAAAGTTCTGTGATCATGCGGTGGGTTTTCCCGACTGAAACCTGGGGAGCATGATGAGACGGGAGAGGGATTGAAAACGGGGTGAGTGCACCTTGAATATGTTGATCTACCTCTTCTGCTGCATGCTGGCGCTCTCACCGCAGTGCTGTCACCCCTCTGAAATCAATTGTCTCCATGCACTCTGTGTGACGGTTCCCAATGGTGAATCGGGCAGCACGAGAAGTGCCCACTGTCTTGGCCTTGGTCATGGTTGAGGGAGAAGAGGCGTGGGAATTACTTTGTTGATTGTACTTCCCTAAGTCCGACCTGACTAGGGGTAGCTTGAGGGCTATCTACTTGTGTGATACACATAGTAAAGCAGGACTTAGTCTACTGAAAAGAGCGTTAAAAACACGTTATGGACATATATACAAGTTGTGTACTTGACTATATCGAGGGGGACGGCGGTGGCACTGCCATCAACAATGAGCAGGAAGCGGTGTGGAACTCTGCCAGAAGAGTGCCATGGGGTTGCCCCTGCCTTTGGACCCTGCTGACATCAGCCCATGTGATGCACCTGGACCTCACACTCTGATCAGCTGAGCAGATCACACGTTTACAAAAGGGGAATGGAGTTTTATTCCTAAAAGGGTATTTATTGAGGGAAATACTGCCAGTGTAGGACCACACTGATTATGAGCCTAACTAGCTGTGTAATCACGGCGCTGTGTACACGTCTAATTAGCTGATCAGAGTGTGAGGTCCAGGTGATCTCCAGTTCAAATGTCTTTCATTGAATCTGATAATGGAAGCTGCACATGAATTGATTCCCAGATGTGCATCTTGCTTTCTAACATGTGTATACTGCAAGGCTAGTATGTAAGTACACATGTACATGAAACATGTAACAAGTGAATCTAGTACTGCATACCATGCCCATACCTTGAGGGTGGAGCCTGAGGGTTTCTGAGAGTCTGAGAGTCTGAATGTCCAAAAATGGGTGTAAGAGGGTGAGGATTGGACCCTGACACCTTTGTATGCAGCAACTTGAGCCCATATTACTAAAAGCCTTAGTTAGGACCTTACCATAAAAGCATGGGTGCAGTACATAACATTACACCTTGCAGCAATGAGTTAAGTGTTCCATGGAAAGCTGACAGGCTATGGCATGTAGACAGACATGAGGACTATGCATGTATAGTAGTATATAAGGCTGAACTCCATACCCAGAGATGTTAACTTGTTCTCTTGGGATTCACACTGATATAGTGCCTAAGCCAGTGTCTTCATCCCTTGTCCTTGTCTCCTTAGCTTTTAAATTTTACTCAACCCATATTCTTGTAGAGCCCACATGTATTCTTGTGGTATATTAGAATTGCCCTAACAAACATGTTACAGACTTCTTGTGCTCTGAAAGTGATATTAGCTTTACTCCAGCTTGGGCTTTGGTGATTTGGCCATTTGAACATTTCAATTCACCTGACATATGTGTGTAGTATCAATACTTTTCCCATGCTTACAGCATCAAAAAGTGCCCAAAAAGCAATTTTAGTAGCTACTACAAAAGAATTCCCATAGTAACAAACTCTACAGATGTATTTAAGCATGTTTCCTATGCTAAAATTCAAAAAAGTGACCTAAAAGCAATATTAAATACTAAAGTTCCCCTAGTAAAAACCTAGCCATGTGAGCAGAGATCAATCAAAAGGGGTAATTGCCTATCAATGGCTAGATAATCTTTATCTAATCATCACTCTAATTCTATCTAATCAATCAAAAGATCAGATCTCACTCTAATCAATCCATTACAAAGCCCTGGCAACCATCAATTACAACACCCTAGTGCACTGTTGTATATTGTAATATATCCCTGTAAGGGGACACTCCTATTTTCTCCTTTCCACTGTCTCTCCCCCTCCCTCTTTGTTTCTTTCTCTTTCTGTTCATTCCATGGACTCTTATTTACTTTACTTTTCTTCCCTTTCCATCCTACCATCTGTCTGAGCCTCATCTGACACATCTGGGCCACATCCAATGCATCTGATGCATTTCCTACAGTCCGGATACACTCTGCCACACTCGGCCGCACTTGCGCATGCCTAGACATGCTTTGGACACATGTATACACTTCAGGGTACGTCTGGGTGACCTATACCTTCTTCTTCCCACCTCCTTACTTCCTGTTCCCACTTCCCCAGGTCACTGGCACAACTCTTGCATATTCCCTCCACCTTGCTATCACATGTGCCTGCTCATACCTTGTGATATTCTATGGACTTGTGGCTGGTGTACTGTACAGTTATCCCACATTCCTCCCATGCTTCTACAGTACATACTTCACCTCCTAGCATGGAGAATCCTTATGTTGTTCTCTTTGGATTCTCCCTATACTAGGTGAGCAGTCTCTCATGTATTGTAGTAGCTCTATTCATCTCTTTGGATTCTCCCTTTGCTAGGCTCACGCTGTCAGCCATCTTGAGGTTGCCCTTACAATGTCATGGTAATAATTAATTACAACTTGCCCTGGGCAACAAACAAAATCACTAACTGGGCATTTTCTGGGTTTTTAATTAAAAAGTGATAGCCACCATCCAATTATACAATCTCAATGCTTCAGCTTGTGCTTCTGGGTCCAGATTTTCCCCATCAAAATCAATGTCTTCCTAGTTGCAAGGATTGGGATGTTTGCCTTGGCTCTTAGAGGGTCCAGCTTTTGGTCCAGCTTTTTGTTCAGGGACTGCAGGGTCATTTAATCTTAGAAGGTATTCACAATGCTCTAGGATTTCCTTCTGGGAGGCCATCAAGTTATCATATGCCAAATCAATGGTATTGTTAGAGGGGATCGGGCTGACATCAGGCCTTAGTCTATCTATTGAGGGTGCACTATGGTGACAACCCTCCTGCCAACGGGGATTCATTGTCCACTGTTATCTAGCTCATTGCTCTTGTCCTGAGGCTCAATGCTTCCCACCATTCCTGCATCAGGATTGGTGTCATCAACACACTCCAGCCAATGGAGCCAACGTCTGACACACCCCAGCCAATGCTCATGGAGCCAACAGGACAGCCCCCATTTGATCCTACAGCTTCATTCCAGGCAAGCCTCATCGACAAACTCCAGTCAAGCGATGTCATGGACTGGCCCCCATACGATCCAACGTTACCCCTACCCAGTCTCCCCTCATTCACCTTCCTGCCGCTGCCACCCCTGTCTAATAATATCCTGCAAGCAACCCAAACTCCCATTGAACCTCCTTCCTTGCAAGCGACCTTGTGTGTCATCAGCTGCAGCGCTGTTGCATCGGCCTCTGGCACTCCGATTGCCATAACCTCAAAGCCTCGGAAACCATGCTGCGACAAAGGCAAGAAGTGTGGTCCTCACAAGCAAACGGATCAGAACAACGGGGAAGACCATGAGGCTGCAGCTGTCAATGATCACGTCCAATTTGCGCCTCGCCGGCACAGAAACTAACAGTGCTCAAGAGACTGTAACTACCCTAAGACTGTACTTAGTGAAAATGAATATAACACTTTTTTGACTACAATACAAACAATGACACCCTGTCTACTGAAAAGAGCGTTAAAAACATGTTATGGACATATATACAAGTTGTGTACTTGACTATATCGAGGGGGACGGCAGCGGCACTGCCATCAATGATGAGCAGGAAGCGGCATGGGACTCCACTGGAAGAGTGCCACGGGGTCGCCCCTGCCTTTGGACCCTGCTGACATCAGCCCATGTGACGCACCTGAACCTCACACTCTGATCAGCTGAGCAGATCATGTGTTTACAAAAGGGGAATGGAGTTTTATTCCTAAAAGGGTATCTATTGAGGGAAATACTGCCAGTGTAGGGCCATGCTGATTATGAGCCTAACTAGCTGTGTAATCATGGCACTGTGTACACATCTAATTAGCTGATCAGAGTGTGAGGTCCAGGTGCTGGAGATCTTGTATTGGTCAGGCATAGCCAAATCCAGTAATCAGTATCTATGATCAAGACATCACCTCAGTACCTTGGACCCTATGAAGTAGTCAAATAAACCAAGAAAGGCAACTATGTTCTTAAGAAACTGGATAGATCACCTCTTAGAGATCCAATTGCCAGCTTCTGGGTGATCAGATACCTCTCTAGAAATGACCCTGAACTCTCTTCTGAAAATATGTTGGATCCTTTGAATGACAAAAGCAGAACCAATCAAGCATCAAATCTGGATACTGATGTAGAGATGGACAACCCTTGAGGCTTGATAACCCAGTAAAGGAATTCCCTGTCTTTCCTTTCTCACCACCACAACTTCAACCACCATTGTTGCATCCTCCATCTCAAATGTCACACTTTCACAACATCCTTATTTCTCTTCCAATGATTCTGTCACTGCCTATCACCATCCATGTGCAATGAGAAGAAGAGATATATATCTCAGATTTGATGGTTGTCCCTGAGATGGGAATCATTGCTTTGCCATCAAAATGATTCTGCAAAATGCCCATAATAGAACTAACAGCCCAACAGTACACAACTTTGATACCCATATTGAGGAGCCAATGGAACAGCTCAACCCTTTTTCACCCTTTTTCATTCCATCATTACCATCGTCCTCTAGTATCACCCTCTTACCCTCTGGAAATACCTGTTTCACCATGCTCTCCAACAGCCTTGCTGTCAAGCAGCTTCTAGAGCTTAAAAATTGTGTTGATTCAATTAAATACTTGGGTACTTCTCCATCCCCAGCATCTTGCTCTCCTCAATGAAGTCATTTGATTTTGGGGAAGATATGTTCAATTGAGGTTGGAAGTTTTCCCTGATGGGAAAGCACATTGTTTCCCTTTTTCTCAGGACATATGGGTTGATTTGAAGGATATCAAATTGGGGTGGAAGGATTGTGTTCAACTCTGTATTGCTAAATGCTGTAAAACCCACTTTGATTTCATTGCTAGATATTAGCTCCTTGTCATTGATTTCACTCTTTTTTTACCTACACCTCATCCTCCATCAAACAAAAATCTGTTATTCATTCCTTATCCATATTACACACTTCAATGTGATGATACCACCTTTGTTCAAATTGCCTTCCACCATTTCCCTCTTTATTATTATTCATCCCTTCACCCAGGTGGAAGCAGCCCAGAGGCTGAACACTCAGAGACAAGACAAAGCTGAAAGGGTCAAATGTGGGGGTGTATATTCAGGAGAAGGTGAGAGTAATAGTACAAAAGGAAGTGAGTAATGTAGTACATGACTTCAGTGTATAAGGAAATAGGAATGTCATGTGATCATATCTAAGAGGTCAGGAGATAGGGGAATTATAGGTAAGGGATGAAATACCTTACACCAGGCTGTATTCACCAGTTCCACCATCTTTTTTTAATAAACACCATCAGCATTTCTTGAACCACAACTCGATGAATACTACTATCAATATGCCTTACTCTCAATCACAACCAAATACCTTCCCATAACAATATCAGCACATACCTGTACTATATGCTATTAGCTGCAACATGTTTGTAAACATGGTTATTTGGGGGAATTTCCATTGTACTTCATTAAGCAATACCACCACCCCTTTCAAAATCCCCTATCACCCCTAACCCCTGTTTATAACCTAAACCTTTGGTTTACAAACCTACCACTAATGGGAAGATAAAATCCTTTTAAAGTTGTTATCCTTCTTATTTCTTACAAATATGTCTATCCTCTCCATTCTGAAAAACTTCTCTTTAAACAGAAATTTTCCTTCTCCGTTCTTAAAACTTCCTGCATTCTAACAACCTTTTGCATTCTAAAATTTTCCTTGCTGAATAACATCAATGTTTCAGCTTACAAACTTCCTAGTCACACCATAATTTGTTGTTTCAGCTTATATAATTCTCAGTCATGCCATGTTTTTACTGTTTCAGCTTACAAATTCTCCATTTCTCCACAATCCTTTTGTTTCATTCTCTCTCCATTCCAACTCTAAAATTTGGAATGTAAAATAGTTTTCTTTTCTTTGTATGTTTCAGATTGAAAAACTTCACATTCTACTATACCAAAATTGTTCTAGCTATTGTTCTACATAGACACAGGCCAACAGTATATAAAGCCTCTTGTAGTATGTGAAAGACAGTCTTTTATCCCCCAAAGATTCACTCTATAGTCTTCATCTGTTTTAGTCAAGTCTGGGAATTGATCTAGCTGCACCTAGAGGACCTAAAGAATAGATCTGGTCTAGTGCTGCCTAGAGGTTCTCATAGCAGTCAAGTATAAGGTGAGTCCATCAGTTAAGTTAAAGAAAAGTTGTTTCAAGTTACACATTTGTCTTTGATATTTACTTAACCAAGTACTTATCATCTGTTCTATCACTCTCAAAACTCTGAAATCCCAATTTAGGCTTTAAAAATCCCATTCCTATATTTTTTCTCATGCTCCTTTTAAATTCATAAAATCTATACACATCTTTTTTACACTTTATTCATATGATACATTTCTGTTATTGCAAGAAATCTTGTACTTCACCTGCACACCTGCACATTACTTCAAATACCTATCAAAACCACTCTCTTTCACATCCATCCTTTGAAGAAGAAAAGTGATTGATTATCTTCATTGATAAGATACCCTTGAAGTGGACTTGTAGAGGATTAGGATGCTAAATGGTACCACCCAATTGGCACCATGCATCTTTGCCAAAAACCAAGCACCTAACAATCCACCACATCTTCAGTTGGTGTACTCAGGTGGATGGGTGGCATTTATTTAGTGTCCACCTAGACTCACCTGGTATTGAAGTGGTAAGAGGGGGGGTTTGAAAGTGGATTTTAGTGTGGCTGTAATGGCCCAGAAATGCCACTTTTTTACCACTTTTGATCACATTTTTACCAGGTGGACACTGGATAGGCTAAACTGAATGAGTGGTATCCATGTGATGTCCATGTGGTATTCATTTGGAGATATTAGATGAACACCACCTGACTACCATCTTGGACTTGTACTATTTCATAGAGATATTGCTGATAACCCCATTTATAGCACTTGAAGTTCATCTGGTTACCTTCTGGCACCCATCTGATATTCATGTACATACCACTTGGAAGCCACAAGAACACCACATGACTGCCACCTGAACCAAGTATAACTACTTACATGGACTTGTATATGTTTTACTGAGATATCAGCCTTATTACCACATGACTACCACATGATATTTAGGTGGTATCCAAGTGATCACTACATGTATGCCTACATGTATGCCATCTGCATATCACCTGGAAACCATCCATTTGGATGTCAACTGACATTCAAGTGGTTTTCAGATGAACACCAGCTGGTAGTCACATGAATATCAGGTTGTACTTGAATATTGTCAAAACTCAGTCATATCACACAGACACCACTTAAATACCAAGTGGCAACTAGATGATCAACATATAGTTCTCACACAGTCCACATGAATACCACATGGACATCAAATGAACACCATCCAACTATCATGTTAGACTTGTACAATTTTATAAATTTATAATCCACACAGACACCACCTGGTGACCACCTAAATACCACCTGAGCTTGAACCTTAGTTATTATGAACTATGTAGCTCATGTAGTCACTTTTTTACCATCTAAATGCCACCTGGTGTTCACATGGACAACATTAAATATTTGAAGTGGTATACAGGTGGTTACCAGGTGGTAAAAGAGTGAACATAAATGAACTGAAGTAAACTTACATGGAAAAAGCAGTGATCAGGTAGCATCTATGTGGTAAAAAAAACTGGTCAAAAGTGGCCTGGCTGGGTCCACCTGGTGTCCACCTGGGTTCCATCTGAAGATGTGGTGGACCACCAGATATATGGAAGTGCACCAAAGGTATGAACACTCAAGAGGACAATGAGATGAGAGGATCAACATGTGTATTGCGAATGAGAGATGATAGGGGTATGGAAGATGGAATATGATAAGTAAGGTATGCACATTATATGAAAGGTAGAGAATCATGTGATCACGTAGTTAGGGGATAGGGGAAAAGGTGGTAAATATATTTACACTCGACCACCCTCTGAAGAGGAAGAGTCCTCTGTAACATTACACCCAGAGTCAGGTTCGGATGGATGGCCATTGTCGAGCAAGTTGAGAATGGCATCCAAGATTGCAGCTGCAAGGGCTTTCAATTTTTGAGTTGATCTCTGAGGTGTAGTCTTCTTTGTCCCTGTACATTCAAACCAAGCATCCAAGGCAGCCAATTTCTCAACATCTCACCTCAGCAGCCACCAATTTTTCTTGTCACTGTAGCCACAGTACTTCACAAGGAACTCCTGACCTTGCCATTCACACTTCTTGTCCATGACCTCCTCCATGAACCATTCATCATCACCTAGTTCCATAGTGATGGAGTCAGGTCACTCCAACTCATGAGATGGGAACAGATTACTGTCATTTGGAAGGCAAGTGCGAAGCTGGCTAGAATGAAATGTGGGGAAAATGTTAAGTGAATTTGGAATTTCCAGAGTATATGTGGACTTCTCAGAGTAGCATCTTGATATCTTGTATGGTTCATCAAAACAGGGCATGAACTTGGCGACTTGGTTATCATCTGTATGCATGTAGTCTTTCCTGTGATTTGAGGTGGAAAGATAAACCTGGTCACCAACTGAAAATGAAGGCTCAGGATGCCTGTTAGCATTAGCCCAGATGGTCTGGGAAATCTTCACCACTAGCAAACTATTCTTTGCCTCTTTGACAATCCTGTTTACACTGGTGATGACCTTCACCAAAGAGGTGTTGACCACAGAGGAGGACATGTTCGGAGGGAGAAACAGGGAAATCACCCTAGGTGATAGGCCCAGTTATAGTTGGAACAGTGTAAACCCCGTAGAGGTGTTAACAGTGTTTATGATGGAAAACCCAACCCTAGGCAAGGCCTTAACCCAGCCAGTCTGGTGGTGGTCCACATAAATGGAGGCACTGTATGGCCGTCTTGTTCATATGTTTGCTTGATCCATCTGTTTGTAGGTGAAAAGTGCTAGACATTTTCAATTTAACACTGGTGAGTTCATGTAATGCAAGCCAGAAGCAGGAAACAAAAAGCTTATCATGATCACTAATAATCTCTGCAGGCAGTCCATTCTTGCAGTACCAGTTATCGAAGAAAAGGACCACCACTTGTTCAGCAGTAATGTCCTTCCTACAAGGGATCAGTCAGATATTGGCACCCAGGTGGTCGGTAATCATTAGCAGATATTTGAAACCCTCATCTTCCTGTAAGGGGACATTCCTATTTTCCTTTCCCCCTGTCTTCCTTCCTCCTTCTTCGTTTCTTTCTCTTTCTTTTCATTCCACAGACTCTTATTTACTTTCCTTTTCTTTTCTTCCCTTTCCATCCTACCATCCATCCGAGCCTCATCTGATGTGTCCAGGGCACATCCGATGCATCCAACACATCTCCTTTGGTCCGGATATGCTTGGCCGCACTTAGGCATGCCTGGACATGCTTTGGACATACATATACACTTTGGGGCATGTCCAGGTGACCTATACCTTCTTCCCCCACCTCCTTACTCCCTGTTCCCACTTCCCCGGGTCACTGGCACGACTCTTGCATATTCCCTCTACCTTGCTATCACATGTGCCTGCTTGTACCTTGTGATATTCTATGGACTTGTGGCTGGTTTACTATACAGTTATCCCACCTTTCTTCCACACTCCTACAGTACATACCTCACCTCCTAGCACAGAGAATCCTTATGTTGTTCTCTTTGGATTCTTCCTCTGCTAGGCTCACATTGTCAGCCATCTTGAGGTTGCCCTTACACTTCCAGTAAGAGGCCCATGAAGTTGAGAGCGACTGACTGAAAATGGCTGTCAGGCACCAGGAGGGAATGCAATGGGCTAGAAGGTTTCAAAGTTGAAGCTTTGTTCTGGCTGATACTCCACACATGCAGGGATGTAAGCGTTTTCGAGATCCCATTGCATATACGGCCAGTAAAAGGAATCACAAATAGCTTCATAACTCTTGCTCACACCAAAAAGGCCTAAGGAGTCATGAGTGAGATGGAAGATGGATTCATGTAAATGGGTAACACAGGGAACAACCAGCCTGTCAGCAACATAAAGCAACCCACAACACTTGCTAACACCAGCCACCTTGATGCCATCAATGAGCAACTTCTGGCACCATGGGTCATTGTGGTAACCATTCTTGATTGAATCTAGTAGCTCTTTATCAGTAGAGACTTGGAGGACAGGTGCAACAACAGCAGGCTCATCCATGGATTGCCTTGACAAGGCATCTGCAACTGTATCCTCCTCATCCTTGATGTAGTGGATTGTAAAATTGAAATCAGCAAGGAACTCCTGCCAGTGCAATTGTTTCTTGAAGAGGTCCTGTTGCTTAGTGAAGAACTCCAGTGTCCTATGGTCTGTGAAGACCTTGAATTCAGTGCCCAGAAGGTCATTCCACCACTTGTGCAACACACAAACTATTGCCAAGAGTTTCTTATCATGTGTTGGCCAATTTTTCTCTGTAGGAGAAAGCTGTCTAAACCCAAAGGTGACTGGACATGCAGACTTCCAACTGCAAACAAACAAGAGCATGGCACCCATTCCTAAGTCACTAGTGTCAGTCGTGATGAAGATTTTCCTATCACTGGGGTTTTCATGATCGATTGCCATAAGGCATTCCCTAGAGGCAACCAAATCTTTGATGTCATCAAAAGCCTTCTGGTGTTCTGCTTGCCAAACCAATTCCTCTCCCACCCTGACCTTGTTCATCAATGGCATGAGGATCACAGTGAGCTCGGCGAGACATGGCAGAAAGGCAGATAAGTATTGAATGAGGCCTAAGAACTGACAGACATCCAAAGGAGTCCTGGAAGTTGGCCATGCAGCAATCTTTGCTGCCTTTGAAGTGTCTGCATGAATACCATCAGTGGAGATCTGATGGCCAAGGAAGTCTATTGTAGTGCAAAACAGCAAAGTCTTTTTAAGGAAGCAAAACAAACTTGCCTCACACAAGGCCTAGAGGATAGTCTTGATGTTACATATATGTTCCACAAGTGTTGAGCTCCCGATGATTATGTCGTCCAAGTATATGTGACAGATTTTCCCTATTCAGAGCTGTAAGGCAGTGACCATACAGCATTGATGTGTCAACAGGGTGTTCTGGCAACCTTGGAGCATCATCACCCACTCATAGAGCCCAAATGGAGTCCAGACAGCAGTGTACTTAATGTGGTTGGGGTGCACCTTTGTCTGAAAGAAGGTGTTAGTCATGTTGAGTTTGCCCCAGATTTTACCTCAACTGCAGTCCACAAGAATGTCAGCAATCCATGGCAGAGGAAATTATCAGTAACAGTGTTTCTTGTTGAGTTCCCTGTAATCATTGACCCAACAAGGTAAAGCTGTAGAATCATCCTCAGGACTGAAATACTCAGAGTCCATACATTCAGCTGCAATGTGTCCTTCCAATAGAGTTCTCCACATGTCTTGCCATTTGCGTGGGCAAGAATACTCACACTTATACATGATTTTGTGAGCATCCTTCAGGATGAAGTGATGGTAAGTTGTATCCAGCAAGTGATGAACAGGGGGAATGTCATCTGGAAACAGATGACCATATTTTTATTTTATTTCTGCATCCATATGTTTCAGTTGATCTTGATAAGTTTGCATAGTGTTCAGGTCCTCGATTCACCCTTGAATAGTGCAATGATGTTACTATGTTTGCCACCTCGTTGGCCTCATGCTGGGTGTGCTGCCAATTTAGCCTTCAGTCGAGCTGACATCTCAGAGCTGAGGAGAACTTCAGACACCATAGAACAGTTCCTGTGCCATGCAGCCTGTACCTCACTCATGTGAAGGTGTGCAGAGTGTCAGAGTGGGGTAGGCTTTGATGAGATTGTGGCAGAGGGATGCAGGAGGTCATAAGAATATTCATTGTTCACTTTAACAATACAAGAGTTTGAGCCATGGTCCACAATAAGAGAGTTCAACTGCAGGAAAGGAAGACCCAAAATTAGGTCCATAACAAGAAATGGGGAAACAAATGCACATAAGGGACAAGAAGAGAAAACACTGTCCAGGGATACAGGTTGGGTCTTAACAAAAGAAGAAAGAGAAAGAGATTGTCCATTGTTTGAGAAGGCACCCTTGCAGTAGAAAGGACTTGAGGTGGTGAGCACAGAGAGCTGCAAGCATTTGACAACACATTCCTTAATAAGTACTACAGATGACCTGTCATCAATTAGCCTCTGAAAGTGATGAGAGTAGAGAAGGGGGAGGAGGAACCCAAATGGCAGGACCAGAAGAGGTTAGAGTAAGAAAAACAGGGTGCACTCATTGTCTGAATAACTGGGTGAGCCTGTATCAATAACAGATGATTGTAAGTTGGGCAAGATAGCTGCGACATTCTCCATGCTCTCAGTACTGTTTACATCAAGGTCAATCAGTTCTCCTTCAGCAATCCCTGCAACACTGTCCAATTTGATGACAGTGGCAATTTGACCTGCACCTGGGGCCTGTGAAATGTAACCAGCAGGATATAGGGGAGCAGAGGTGACAGTCTTGTATTTGGTGCCATTGATCAGGGGGTTGGGGCAACAAGGCCCAATATGATTAGTCCAGAATCAACAACATTTGAAGCAACCTCCATTATTCTGTAACAATTTATGCTCCTCTTTGAGCAACTTAGAAATGGGAACAAAGGTGGATGAAGAAAAAGTGGACACAGTGTTAGATGGCTCGGTAGCTGCGAAAGTCCTCAATGGTGTGCACAAGGCTGACGAAGTATTTGCAAAGGCCAGTTTGATGCTGAGTCATGCAAACTCCCTAGCGATCTCTCCAAAGTGTTGCTGGCATTTATCGTCCAAACATTTGATTTCATCCATCCACACCTTGAAAGGGACAATGTTGTTTGTGTTTTCTCAATGACATTCCACTGCCAAGTCGGCATCCATCCTGGCCTTGATGGGATCACAAATGAAATCATCATTCATAAAGGAATCTGTTCCTGCCAACAGGTTATTCCTGCCCATGATGTCCAGGGCATAATCAATGAAAGGGTGTGATCCCTGTTTCATATGTAAGACAGACATTCAAGTAGTGTATTCCCAATCAATGGGTAGGAAAATACTTTGCATCTGTTCTTTATAAGTATTCCAATCCATTTTATGGAGCAAGGGCCCACTGGCAGCAAGCCATCTGATCATGTGCACCCTGCCCATTCCATGGGCAACTGTCTTCACCATGTCGGCTGGGGCTGAATTCTTGTGACACAAATAGTTCTCACACTTTACAAACCAATTCCAGAGAAGTGCAGCATCGATGTTGCCTTCTCCCATGATGGGTGGGTGGTTGGGCACCAATTGTTATATCTTTGCATGGACACCCATGACTGTAAGGGGTTGAAAAGGTGAGGGAACTTGAAAGTGCTGGGGAGCTGGGCTTGGACAAGGGGCAGTCAAGGGGGTACCTATATGTGCTTGCTTGAGTGAATAACCAGGAGATAACACTGATGAAGTGACTCGAAGGCAGGTGCATCTGACTGGGGCACTGACAGGAGAGGAAACGGGGGCAAATTTAGTTCTAGAATGGCAAGAGTTGGTGCTTGGAATGAGGTGAGAAGTTGTACTTTGACTACACATAGTGAGGGGAACAGGAATGAACAGAGATGATCTGGAAGGCAGTTTGGCTAGAGGACTGGGGAACGGAAATAAGGCAGGGAACAGGGAGGTGGAAGTGGGGGAAAAGGTGGGAATTCTGGGGCAGGGGTGTGGTCAAAGACCTCAGGGTCATTATGTCCTGGTGAGAAGTTCCCTAATAGGCAATAAAGGCTGAAGCCAGATCATTCTCAAAAAAATGGAAGTACACCAAAGATGCAAACACTCAAAAGGAAAATGAAATGAGAGGATCAACATGTGTATTGCAAATGAGAGATGATGGAGGTATGGAAGATGGAATACAGTAAGTAAGGTATGTGCATTATATGGAAGGTAGTAAATCATGTGATCACAAAGTTAGGGGATAGGGGAAAAGGTGGTAAATATATTTACAATATACAAAAAACCATATTTCCCCAGGTTCTGCTCCTTCTGAAGTGCTGCTTGGAGAAAACATTGGTTCAAATATGTCAAAGTACCCCATAGTAGCAGAGTGCTCAGTGGATGCACTGGAAAGCAAAGCCACTTTTAACCATTGCTAATAAATAAACAAAGAAGGATTAGAATCAGTAGAAAGTAGAAAGATACTATGGTACTAGATCTGAACCTCATGCTGCTGTAATTGAATCTTTGTGCAATGTGCAATTATTGCTTTCTGCTTGCCATAAACAAACAGCTAGTGCATGTATTTAAGCTGGTCCTTGTTCTTTACAGCAAGGAAATGTCCATTGTGCAGATGTGGGGCTAGAAATCAGCTAAAGGAGTGGAGTCAACCACTCCTGCTTATTTGACAAGCAAGACCATATTAGAGGGCACAGACCTTATGCCTTGGCAAGCATGATGAGCATGACAATAGAAGGCCTCAATCAGGTGAGCAACCTGTAACAGGCTGTCAAAGACTTCAGCCTCCATAAGTATTGGAGACAACCCTTGTATACAGTCAGATCTGAATGGAAATAACCAAAAAAAAAACAGAAAGCCACTTAACTGATCAGCACAGTGGAAGATTTCAGAGATGGTATAGACTTCAATGCCAAGAAAAACCTCATTGGCATCACAAATGACATTCATTGCAAAACTGTCTCCTTGATCTGCTGCTGAACCAATTAGTCCTGCTGACAGTCATTACTTCATTCACTTGACAATGACTTTCATCATTCTTTTATAGTCATGATAAATATTATGTGAAGGTACAGGTAAGTCCTAGTGACTGTTCTTGCAGAAGACCTATAACATGAGTGAGGAGGTTAGTTATGTTAGTTTCGTAGTGATAACAAGAACTGGATAGTTTAAAGTGAGCAATAGATCCATGGTCATGAAGGCCATGACATACTGCCCAAAGTCTAAAGCAATGCCCACATTAGACTCACATTTCTGGGAGGGAGGGGAGGGAGGAAGGGGAGGGAGGGAGGGGAGAAGGCAAAGATTCCATTCAGCTATAGGAAAAGGGAGATTGTGAGGAAGCTCATACCTTTTTGAAGACTGCCATTGGGAGCAGGTGTATGACTAAACCACCATATGTGTAAGCATTTGGACCTAAAATTAAAGGAATTTCAACCTCATCAATCTCATCCTGTCATTATACTATAATGACACTTACCTGCATTCATAGTTAAGATTGCATTTTTTCCTCCAGCTGTTTGTTAAGTGTACAAAATTGCAGTGTCAAGTTTTGAGAATGGAAGTGAATGTCAACCAGTTTGAGTTTTGCATCTAGGTCAGGTGATTAGCATCACATGGGGACCATGTGATGTTAGAGGTATGTATAAGAGAGAAGATGGGGCATTACACCTGCCCCCTCTAGATTGGTTCAACTGATCTAAAATGAAAAGAGAACAGATATGGAATAGAAAAGGATAAATGAGGAGGGAACTAAACAAGAGTCATAGGTTGGATGAGATAAACATCCACTACTGTGGGGTAGCAGGATATGCGATCGGTAAACAGGAATATGGCCACTACTGTGAAGTAGTGGGGTAGCAAATTATGAGGAACTAGGTATCTAATCTATACTTTCATCTTCATCAAAGGTTGATGAAGGAATCTCAGAGGGTGTAATCTCAGAGGGATCAATGCTAGACACACCTGTAGACTCACTAAGCAACAGATGATGTGGAAAGTAGGTGGGGGCAGTGATTAACCTGTGTGTATGGAAGCAAGGTAATGAGGAGACTGGATGACTAGTAGGCTCTGATGGGCAGGGACATTTAGGTGGTGGACCAAGGTGGTTGACTGAGGAGGAGGACTGGGATGAACAGTAAAGGCAATTCTGATTTTGGCAACTTCTAGTTGTTAGAAAGATTGGAATAGACAGCTAGGAATGGAGAGGCAGGACTGGGAAGTGTGGGCAAGGGAAAATGCCAGCAATGTGAGTGTGGTGATTCCTAGTGAAATATGAATGTAGTTGATCTTTAAAAAAAAAGTGGAAGATATCTAAAAGGGTACAACACTCAGAGAACAGAACCAGAGATAACAGAACCACTGCATATGATTCAAGGAAGATGGAAAGTGGTACAGGAAGAAGGAGGTAAGTACTCAAATGGTCAGGGTTGCATATATATATATATGTATTAGGCATATCACATGATATAGGAGACAGGGGACAGGAAAAAGGTAAGCAGCAAGCTGACACACTGCAAAGAAGACTGTATGTTACAGAAATCCCTTTTTTGAGGATGAGGGTAGACACTGAGCTGAAAACAAGAAACTGGAAAGAAGTCCAATACACCATGGCCCTCAGGTGACACTATGAATAGTGCATCTATTTGGAGAGATGCTAAGTGGTCTCTGTTCCTCTGTTGAGCTAACTGTTAAGCATTAAACCCTTTGGATTCAGGAAGCACAATTTATCAGAGTTCTCTGGGCATGAAGAAACTCTAAGGCCAATGAGGGAATTGCTGATATACGACATACTGTGTAACTCTGAACAAGATTCTCCAGACATGTACTGCAACTGTGACTACAAAGTTGTAGGTCAGAGGCTTTGACTTTTGGGCAAGTTTACTTTTCCAGGAATCCCCCATGCTACCCTGGTAGCACTAACAGCAGGCAAGTCATAGCAGTGCCGAACTGTTGGTTGTATATGTAGTTGGTGAATGGGCAGGCTGCTTGGAAGTTAATGATAATTCAGATGGAAGAAGATTAGATGATTAGATGAGTGCTGCACAGTCATGAGCTGCTGATACACACTGTGAGCTGACTGTCAATACATCTAAAGATATAATATGTTTAAAAATATACTTCTCCATTTGCCAGATACCTTCAGGAACTTTGAACAGACACCAAGGTAGTGGAACTTCAAATTAATTTACATTACATGTTCTCATCACGTACTTCTGTCCAAGGTATTGATGTACTGTGAATGTCATTTGTCTTCAGTATACAGCTACTGCAATCACAAATATGCTAACAAAGAAGTCTAATAAAGCAACAATCCAGTGAAGTGATTTTATTCCCACAGATGTACCCATGTACAAACCTCCAAAGGTGGCTACCCCCAAGATTCTGGCATGTCTAGAGCTGTAGAATGAGGACCATACCATCATGGAGAAGCAGTTGAAGCTCATCAGGTCTGATAAGCACTGCTTTGAATATAGTATTGATGATCAGGGTATGTTCATGAATGGCAACAACTATACCCTCCTTCTCATTACTTTCTAGATTGTGCCTTTCAGCTTCTGGTTCAATTCAACATCCATGTGCCTGATATTATTCCTCATGATGTTTAGTCAAAACTCTGCATACAGAAGAGCAACTCTAAACCAGTCAGTCCTGGTGGAGTATATGCCTGTTGGACCTGCATTCATCAATGCTTTTGCAGTGCAAGCCATACTGCTGGTCCAAAGCCAACATTCACATGCTACTGACCTGGGATGATGTTAAATGTAGTATGTATGCAAGTGTGGTTACTATACATGATGAGAGAGACACATATAGTATGAGTTTACTTCAACTGAGAATGGGTCTATTTGCTAATTCACAGTTTAGACAAGAAGCTTCTTGCTATTGACAAGATTTCAGGGTTTCTGAAACATACCCAGGCATGCAAAGACCTCATCACAATGGCAAGGAAGCCTACCATTCCTTTGCATCCAGATCTCTGAGCACATGCTTTGTCGCTTCTGTGGGACTATATCTCTATCACTCAGGTTCACCTCCTCTGCCAAGACTTTTCCAAGACATGCTGGGGGGACAAAATTGAATGCAAAACCCACTGTTTCATTCTTGCTGAATATGAATCTATATCACTGTACTGGATTCTTTGCAAGGAAGGAGGTATTTCTGAAGGTTCAGGTGCCCTGCAAAATATTGATTCTTGGTTCGACATGACCAACCCTCAGCCTCCCTCACCCATTCTTACTTCATCATGTCTGTACTACAAACCAATCTTGGACACTGAAGACCTGAACAACTGGCTCATGCTTATCTTGTCCACTCCAAAACAGCAAGAGATGGCTTGGAAGTATGTGCATCATCACCAAGTTCTTATGGATGGAACATTCAGTGTCTGTTCTTCAGCTATTCTCATCTTCTTCCTCATGGCCATTGACAAGTACAATATTGGTATCCTTATTGCAACAATTATATTCACTCTGAAACAGGATGCAAAGGCTGCTCATGCTTCATATGACAATGCAATTCTCAAGGATGTCCTGGCATGCTGGAAGGCTGGGATGGGTGTCCATAACAGCAAAACCATTCAGATTGGGCTGAGAAATACTGACAATGACAAATGCTAGTGTTATGCAATTCATCAGAACTGGCCTAATTCTTACCTTATTTTATGCATGTTTCACACCTGGCAGGCTTGGTAAAATGCTCTCAATCATTCACTGGCTTGTATTCCCAAGGGTCCAGCATGCCAAGAAGTTCATGATCGTTTTGGCCTGTCCCTAATGGATCAACTAAAGAACATCACCTCTCACTCCGAAGCAAAGGCTGCTTACAATGCCAAGATGAAGCATTTCAAGAACCTCAGCAAGCATGGCTGCTCAGAACTGGACAGAAAATCTTCCAAGCTAGCATGACCTTCCTCAATTACCTCCACAACTACTTAGTTTGAAGCTGTTCTGGATGTCCTTGTCCTGCACAGGTGTCATTAATGCTTCGAAAAAGCTTGAGATACCTTAAGACTCAATTGCACGTATGAACAACCACCTGGAGTCCTTCAACAGATGTATTAAATCAAAATACTTCAATGCATATACTCATTCTGAGTGCCTTCTCTGTCTGGATGTTTGGGTTTTACTATTGAGTACCTTAGTCCTTGATGACTTCTTTACAGAATATAGTGAGTGCTGGTGAACCATCAAATACTACAAGTCAATGCAGTACACATGGCCACAGTCTTCACCTTCAAACCCCAACCAGAACACCCTCATTTAGTATAGCAGGAATAATGCACATAAAAGTAATCACAAAGCTACAGAGGCACTTGCAAAGGAGATCAATGATGACAACTATGTCAATGGAATCAGTAATGCATCAGCATTCACATCGCGACATGATAAGCTTGAAGACCTGCTTGACCCTGATGAATGGCTGGGTGCGCTTCCCCCAGACGAGAGCAGCGTTGAATCAATGGTGGAGGTGAAAATGAGCATGGAGGAAGAAGAACTAAATCACCCAGGTAATGTAGCCCTCAACTCTAGTGCAGTCCTGAACAACTTTCCTTCTGATTTTGTTGACATGTGAGCAAGTGATGTTGAAGCTATGAACCTTGACATTGTAAGGGCAACCTCAAGATGGCTGCACAGCACAGGCCTAGCAGAGGGAGAATCCAAAGATATGAATAAGGCTAACTACAATACATGAGAGAGCTGCTTACCTAGCAGAGGAAGAATCCAAAGAGAACAGGATAAGGATTCTCCATGCTAGGAAGCAAAGTATATACTGTAGTAGTGTGGGAGGAATGAAGGATAACTGTACAGTACACCAGCTGCAAGTCCGAATGAATATCACAAGGTACAAGGGGGCATGTGATAATGAAGTGGAAGGGGAATGTACAGGAGTCGTGCCAGTGGCCCAGGGGAGTGGAGACAAGGAGTAACGAAGTGGGAAAGGAAGGTAGAAGTAGCCCGGATGAGCCCCGAAGTGTATGTACAAGTCCGAGCAAGTCCGAAGGCGCGGGAAGAGTCTGGAGTCATTGGACTAGACTTGGATGCAAAGTGAATGGGCAGAAGGGAAACAGAAAGGAAGGGGAATGAAGGGGATGTAGCTAAGAGTCCGTGGGATGAATGGAAAGAGAATAGGAGAAAATAGGAGTGTCCCCTTACAGAGTCATATGATTTATGTCCCTTAGCAGGGGGAATCCCTCAGAAGGCCCCTTCATAATGTCTGTGCACTCTTCCAGCCATCGCTGCCATAGCAATGGAATCTGATCATCTGTCAGCGTCTGTGCTGATTTCAGTTCCTCCCCTAACTGTGCAGTAGTGGCTTGCAGCACATTAGCCACCATAGTGTTGTGCCCCTTTTTCGGGCCCTTTTTGTTGTTTCCTTGCTGTTGTCTTTCTTGGTGCCGCATTGGGTGGCCTGTTCCCATTTGATGCCTGTATTTTCGATGCTGCTTGTGGTTTTACACCAGGTGCTGAAGGTCGCTCTCCACCAGCACCCTTCCTCGTAGTGACTTGATGTTTGTCATGCAGTGTAGTCTGGCTCAGATGAGTGTATCCCATCTGTCATTGGTATTGATTGTCCCCATATTGCATATTGCATATGATTTGCAGGCTTATAGTTTGGACATGTCATTCATCACACCACCGGAGTTGACAGTTTATTGTTGTTCCCAGTTGTGGCTTGTTTCTTCTTCTTCATAGCTGCTGCATAGTGGTGCATTATTATGCAACCTTCTTCCACTTGTACTGCCATCTTGTGCAGTTCCTTGAGCTGGTGTTGTTCAGCTGTATATTCTTGATCAATGACAACATTGTGTATATATGATGGAAGTCCCATCAAGAACTGTCTACAGAATGTGTAGGCATCTACTGAATGGATCATACAGGATGCCTGCCTATCTAGTTTGTCATAGAATCCACAAACACCTGTGCTGAAGGTAAATTCAACTGCATAGAATTGTTCTGTCATGTCTTGTATGGCTGTGGGCTGCACGAATTGGTTGTGCATATTGAGCACTACTTGTGCAAATGTCCATGATCTATGCTGGCAATATATGCCATTGACTTCGTCATTGAACCAGGTGGCTGCTTTGCCACTCAAGAACAGCCTGGTCATGGCGATGCATTCAGCATCGCAGTCAGGTCCACCATATAGTTGTAGCCTCAACCACCTTAATAGTGACAGTAACCAATTGTTGAATGCCTCAATGTCTGCTTCACCAGAGTATTTATCCAGCTTTGGAATGCCTGACGGTGGCTTAACACCAGCAGGTAGTGCAAGGGGTATCTCCAACTGATCCTGTATCAGTTTGATGTAACATTGTTCAATTGTTTGATGATAGGACGAGGATTGGCCATGTCCTCAGTGTTGTTCCACATCCAGATCGACTGAAGTTAACCATGATTGATGGTTTATATCTCACCCTTAGGGTTGGTTGTCATTGTCCCTATATTGACCTTGACCATGTGAGGTTCAGTTGTCAGAGAAGTCATCCCCTGATGAACTTGAGCTTGGGTGGTCTGGTTCTCTATCTTGCCCACCCACTGGGAGCAGTTCTGCATATGGTCATGCCATTGACATATGACTGCATCGTCTTTGGTTATGTTGACTGTCTTGTCACACTCTATGGAGTGAATCACTTCTGTTATGTCATGGTGAACCCCTACTACAATTCCCTTCCTGACGGTTATGGTGATGTGATCAATCATTGCCACTGCACAGGTGTTGTCCATCAGGCATTACGACCCATTGAAGAGCCGTGTCATGTGCATTAGAGTTCCATCCCTTCTTGTTCAGTCAATTGTTGCCTCAACCATTGGTTACTGGAACAGGTTACCCTTGCTCATCAAAAATTATGCTTTGATCAGGGATGTCCTTACATTCATTATTCATGATAGCTCCATTTTGCCATCACTGTAGTGCAACATGGTTTGACCATGTTACAGTGGGGGGTCCCTGATCATGCCCAGATTGGTGCTCATCCGCATCATGTGATTGGTTGCGACCATGGTCATGGGTGGCTCGTTCTGCCACTATTACTCAAATGAGCTCATTAACCTGCTCAGTGCTCAATTGAGCACCCAGTTCATTTTCCATTAGCTACATTTGTATGAGGAATTCAGTGAATGCACCCTGCGATATAACAGGGGATGGTGGCCGTTTGGGGAGAGGGTAGGTTGGTAGCTGCTCTTGTACCCAGTTGTGTATTCACTCACTGCGATCCTCTGATTCCCATTTTATATTCCTATGGTGCTCGTAGGCCAGTCTCTTGTCCCATATTTGTTGGCATTCCAAATTCCAAGATGTAGCCCTTCGTTTACCTTTGATCTGTGCTTGTGATACTGAGCATATTGAGCTGCCATTGCTCACTGACACATCATTGCCTTGTATACTGGTTCCCTGTGTTTCTAGGATATGGAAGCTGTGTGTTTCATGATGGCAATTGCTATTGACAGTCTGTTGTGACCTTTTGTCTTCACGATATGTGGAAGACTGCTATGGTTGCAGTTGGTGAAAATGCCGTGGTGTGGGGGCCAGTTCTGTATATCTATTGGCTGATGAATCAGGAACAGGCAATGGTACTCAGATGGAGCGATCTGAGGCATTACACATGTCCAGTGTCATAAACCAAGTCTGTTGGACATGGTATTCATGCTATAAAGGGGTATTATATTCAATTAAATACTCAAGTCAGGACCACACCTCTTCCTTCCATCCCCCCCTCCTATTCTCCTCATTCTCCTATGTCCCCCCCTCTAATCCCCTTCCACTCCCAAACCAGCTCAGTATCCTTACTCCTATTTACTCCTTTCTTCTCCTATACCCTTAGAAGTGTCCCAACTCCTATGGGGTAGCTCCTATCTTCCATCAGAAGTATTTTAGCTTTCATCAAATCTCTTCTACCTTCTATCGGAAACTTCTTTTTCCCATCAGATGCCTCCTGTCTTCCATCAGAAACCCCTTTTTCCCTTTCCTTTTCCATCTTGTGCTCCTTTCTGTCATCAGAAACCCATTTCTTTCCATTGGAAGCTTAATCTCTCCATTTTCAGCTTCCTTTTCCATCAGACTCAATTTGCACAGCCTCTTTCAAACCATCAGATAAGAGACTTGGTGCCGAGTGCCCCTATCTCTTATCTGATTGGCCTTCACTCATTTTGACCCTTTTCTTTTCTCTCGGCCCACATGGTGGGCCTTGTGCTACCCTATTTCAATAAGATGGATAAGAGATAAGCCTAGCTATAAATTGGAATGTACTCACTTACTGAATCAATCTTTTCCCCCCCAATGGAAGGTTCAATCCACTCATTTCAGTCAAATCATTATCAGTCAAGTCAAGTCATTCTAGTCATCAGTCATCAGTCATCAGTCATCAGTCATCAGTCATCAGTCAGTCATTTAGTCAGTCAAGTCCAGTCAGTAATTGGTCAAGTCAATCAGTCCAGTCAATCCATCAGCATAATCCTCAGATAACCTTGAACTCCACTAATCACCCACTAATCAGTCCTATAGCCAGTCACCACTAACCCTCCTCTAGCCTCTCGAGCTCAGAGCTCTGGTAATTATCTCCTTAACTTTTAACATTCCCAAAAACATTTCAACTTCTTGGCTCAGCATTCATTACTTTCAACTTCTAACAACCCATTTGCACTAATCTTTCATTTCTACCACAACTCTTGCACTTTGTTTCTTATTCTCTTCATCCTTGAATCACTAACATTTCCACATGGTTGTTACAGTGACTCAAAAAAAACCTTTCAATGTTGGTCACTTTTGAACAAAATGCTGAATAACTGAGGAACTACTAGAAATGGTAGCTCAGGGTCAGTGTAGCATTTGTAGTGTTCCTTCTTAGCTAGAAGTTAACTTTTGGTTCAGGTAAATCAGATGAGTCTAGAATATTCTATGAAATTTCTAATCAAGTGATACATTGAAAGGGTTTTTTGAGTGTACTATTTAATACTTAGTATTCCCCCCTTTGGCCTTGATAACAGCCTCAATCCTCCTGGGAAGGCTTGATATAAGATTCTGGCATACCCCTACCTCAATCCCCTCCCATTCCTCTGCAGCCCTCTCCCATAATTCATGTACTCCTCTTGGTGGTGTATCCCAGGTGTGGAGTTGGCGTTTGATGTGCTCCCAGAGGTGTTCAATGAGATTAATATCAGGAGACTGGGCAGGCCAATCCATGACTGTAATCCCTTGATCCTCAAACCACTTTTGTGCCAATTTTGAGGTGTGCTTGGGGTCGTTATCTTGCTGAAAGATCACATCCCCTGCAGGAATATCACATTCCTCAATGGTGGGAAGGAGACCATCAGCTAAGATGTCCACATATTGCTGGGCATCCATCCTCCCCTCAACCTCAACCATTCTCCCCACCCCATTCCACTCCATTACCCCCCAGACCATAATATTCCCACCACCATGCTTCACAGTGCCTTCACCTCCCAGTCCTGCAAAGGTGCCCCCTTCTGTTTCCACACCCATTTCCTACCATCTGACCCAAATCTATTGATCTTAGTCTCATCTGACCACAACACCCTCTTGAAGTCCTCCACTGTCCAATTCCTGTACTTCAAAGCCCAAGCAAGACGTGCTTTTCCGGTGTTTGACAGATAGGAATGGCTTTTTCTTCTTCACCACAGCCTTCATATTGTTCTTCTTCAGGACATTGCACACAGTCTGTGTGGAAACAGGATCACTGAGGACTCTGTCCAAGCTGCTGGTGACCTGGACAGCATTCTCAGCTTTTCCAGAGCTGATTTGGCTGATAATTGCCCTCTCATCAGCCATAGTGAGCTTCTTAGGACGTCCACCCACTAGGTTTTCCTTGTCAGGAATAACCTGGCGAGCTACCCTAGAGACAGTAGCTGCACTACAGCCCAACTTGAGAGCAATCTTGGCCTGAGAATGACTGGTATTGAGAAGGGCAGAAGCAATATCAGTGCGAAGGGAGTTGGGAATGGACTTCATTGTTGTAGGGAAGATGAACAACTGATAGAGCTTATATATAGTGCAGATTGTGCCTGGATTAGTAAGACATGACATCATATGTGTCATACTGATGATGGTGAGACTTTGTGATGAGTAATAGTCAGAAACAAGGGACTCAGAACCACACTCAAAAAACCCTTTCAATGCATCACTTGATTAGAATTTCCATATAATATTCTAAACTCATCTGATTGACCTGAACCAAAAATTAACTTCTAGCTAAGAAGGAACACTACAAATGCTACACTGACCCTGAGCTACCATTTCTAGTAGTTCCTCAGTTATTCAGCATTTTGTACAAAAGTAACCAACATTGAAAGGGTTTTTTGAGTCACTGTATTCGCTCGTGCTCATGCTCACTCACGCTTGCAGCACTATACCAAGACTTCAAACTTCTTTTGGATCCGTTGTTCACACCTCTGTGCATACCCCTATACTCCTGTCTTCTCCTAAAAACAACATATCTTGGCCTAACTGGTGTACTTCTAATAAACAAATAAGTGTACAAACAACCAGGCTATCACTCAATCTACCAGAAAGATCCAGTGCTCCCCAGACACCCTTCTGATCATGGGAGAGTGTGACACTGGAGAAGCTGGTGTGCTTCTATTCCCATATGTGTGAATTCTGGTGTGGTCCCAGGTTAATTGTCCATGCTGTTTGTGTGGGCTCTGTGACATCCTTGTATGTTGAGGTTTATGGTTGTGTAAAAAAGTGTAATGGATGGAAGACCTTTATTACTTAGTTCACTGCACAATATGCAAGACTGACTCATATTCAGGTGTATGTGTAGTGTAAGTAAAAAGGATAGTTACTGTGACCTGTCATAGTAACCAAATAAGTAAGGGATCACATGATATAGAAGTAATGATGGTAATATGGGGTTGGCTTGTTACAGAGCCCTTGCACTGTGCACCACTCCCAATTCACGCCATATACTGTGCACCACAGTCACAACTCATAGTGCTGCCTACAGCAGGCTTGAAAGTGTACACTGAACTTCTAGTGTCATACCACACACCACAGACCAAACTCCTAGCACCACCAATCATTTGTCACCTAATTCCAAGTTCTTGCACCATGCACTGCCCCCATTTCATGCCGTATACCACTCACTGCAGACACATAGTGGAGTTACAATGTACCAATAAACACATCAAAGTGGAGTTATACATTGTATTGATAGGAACAGTCCACATGGAGCCCAGTGGAAATTGCCCAATATGGTAAGTATACAATGTATACAATAACAACCATCCATGCAGAGCAGCTCACACATCAGAAGGCCTGAGAGATTGACTGGCAATACAGCAGAATGCTGTGAAATGGTTTGTGAGGTAGCTAGGTTGTTTCCAATCATTCCTATACAGATACACTAATGCAGCAGGAATAAAATGTCAGCAAATTGGTCCAACCTCGGGCTGCCAAAGTAGGCTGATTCTTTGTTATTGATGCTGATGGTTTCAGCCAGCATGTAGCTGAGACCTACTGGGATGCTATAGATGATGCATTAGTAAAGGAATTGGCCCAAATAAGCAAAACATTGGTATGTCGGACATCTGGTGCAGGCTGATGTTTTCCAAAATAGGCCAATGTTTTCCAAAACAGGCAGACACTTTCAGCTGGTAAGTAGTGGGCATGTCCTATGATATAGTATATAATATTAAGTCCAAAAACTCACTGCACCAGATGCCTGGTGCAGGCCGATGTTTTCCAAAACAGGCTGACACTTTTAGCCAGTAAGTAGTGGGCATGTCCTATGATATAGTATATATTGCCAAGTCAAAAACTCACCACATCAGACATCCATTACAGGCTGACATTTTCCAAAATGGGCTGAAGCTTTCAGCTGGTAAGTGCCAGGTATGTACTGTATTGTTATACATGATACCCAAACCAAAGCCTTCACCAATTTAGGCAAAATGTCACCACATCAGATGTTTGGTGCAGGCTGATGTTTCATCACATAGGCTGATGCATTTAGCCAGCAAGTATCAGGCATGTCCTATGGTGTAGTATATAATACCAAGTCCAAACATTGGCTCAAGTAGGCAAAACATCAGCACATCAGACAACCTATTTGGGCTGACATTTTGCAATGTAGGTGAATGTTTTATCACATTACATTCACATCCAACTACATCAGTCAGAGTATTTGACATGAGTTGCTGCACACCAGCTAGATAAGTCCTGGGCTGGTTTCTTGTGTATCTCTTACCTTACATTTTACTTTGTAAGAAACACTGCTTCCTTGTTTCATATTACCTGCATCCCGTGTATTCCTTGTTTAAAAAGCTCTGGTACTATGATAATATACTTCAGTTACCTCTCTGCAAACCAGCCAGCTCAAGTTAACATTTTTTCTCCTAAACTTCAGCCTCCTCTACAGCCTCATAACCTCATGACCTTTTCTTTCTTCAGAGTACTTCCTCCACCTTACATTTCACGCTTGTAACCAGCTGTTTACCTACAATAAGGATCAAAGACCTGTCTTATGAGAAATTGCAGTGCTTCAATGCTTATATGCCTTGCACCAGCAACACAGACCATTGTTTCAGCTATAGAAATGAAGGCAATTTGTCTGAAGGTGGTTTCAATGAAGAATCAGGTACTCAAATGTCCCAGAAAACCTCACCCAGACTTTACAACCACTCACCATGTCTTTTTATACAAATTTTAAACTTTGTAGTTATGAATGAAAAAATTACTACATGTAGACACTGCGCACTGCACACTTGTACTAGCAAACCCAGGAGTAGAAAGTTGTGTAAAAATAGTGTACATAACAATTGCCTACAATCTGCCACCTCAGTTGCTACCTCAGTGTGAGTTTCAGGTCCTACCTTCAACCCTACTCACTGATGTGCTGTGTATATAAGGCAGAGAATCACCAGTGTAGAACCTATCGGACCTCGAGGAACTAGCAGGTGAGCGAACGCGAGATCTGCACAATCATCCTCAGCACTAAACATAACAATCTTTTCAGAGTCCACACCTCGAAACGCACCCCAGAATCCATAATGTTCTCCAAGACAATTCTTGCCGCCGTCCTCTTCGTGGCAGTGTCCACCACGATCGCCGACCCAGTCCCGCCCCGGGGCTCATGCTTGGAGCCGTGCTTCCCGACAACCATGTCTGCGGCGCCGGACAGATCCTGGTCCCGCCTGCAGACGACGGCGACTGCTTCTCATGCTGCGCTGGGACGCCTCCAACCCCGCGGCAGACGAACCCGCTTGTGGTGTGCTCACTGGTGTGCTTCCCACCCGACCATGTGTGCCCACCCGGACAACAGTTGCTGGGCTCAGGTGATTGCTTCAATTGCTGGACCGGTGCCTAGAGTTCGAAGAATCGCTGGCATCAATCAATACTCGATGGTACATTGATTCGGACTGTGGGGGGGCAACGTAGTAAGGCTGAAAACGTAGACCAGATAATATGATTAGCTGTGTAGATTCTCATAAGAATTGTGACCACTAACCGGTAAGATAGCCTCCAGTAACTTGATCAGCATACTGACCCAGAACTGCGGCAATATCTGCTCACCACATTTCTCCTTCAGACGGGGTAGTTTCTTGCTGTTCCAAGACGGGAGTAGGAATCCAATGAGTAATTGGCCTGAAATACAAGTGAGAAATGGTTGAGATGCACGCGGCCAAGGAGACAAGTGATTACCTGTCTAAGTAGATTGGTCACAAGGAATGACGCTACTGAGGTGCTGCGAAATTGTCTTCTTAACTGAAGATTGCGGACCATTTCAGCCTATACACCCTTCCGTGGACGGTGGAGTCAATTCCGCGGGGGCTGCTAGGGAGATGGGTCCAGTCTCATCAGTGTATCACCCGCGCCGTCCCTCACGTCAAGCACGAACAGCGAAATGACGGTCAATATGACGATTGAACGTGCCGTCTTTGGGGTCATGCACGGAGATGAGAGACGACCCAAGAAGTTGGAGTCATCCCAATGGAGCGACAGTGACTTTGCGGGGTGCAGTCTCCGCTATGTGCTTGGCTGTTCCGAAAGCTGACCGTGAGGCTGTAAGGTAAACCCTTGGGTATCGGTGCCGTAGAGCCTGAGGAGAAACACTCCAGCCCTGAGGTACTCTGGCGCGTTCGACCCTGTGCTGTAACATGTAAGTATGCAACGCTACGAGCACAAAGAGGCGCAGGTACCCACACGCAAACCCCGTTTTGAAAGGGACGCATGCTTTTGGTCCGCGTTCTCGAGCTCGGCTCGAGCGGCCGACTCACCAGCGACCTCCGTGCTCCACCAATACTTCGGCACCGTTGTCTGCTGATGAGGTCTTGGCTCCTAAATGCACAATAAATCGGCCATACAGCGACAAATTAATAGTGATATGGGGGTTGATCAATACGGAGCGAATTGAGCGCCGTGGAATGTGTGTGCTGTTCCTCCTTTCTGCATGCTGGAGCTTGTTGAAACTCGACGCACTTGACGGAACTTGGCCTTCTGATTGAATGAATGTTTTCTGGGCATTCGGCTTGATGCACTGATGAAATTCTGCCAGTGATTTAGTCGTCGCGGCATCCCCTTCCTCCAGGACTCACGAGCAACTAGGCGTTTCCCCGGTTGCCTGCAACCCTGCCTTGGCCTCTTGACCACCGTGTATAAAGGCGTCGACCACAGCCGTGGTGACTCATCGTACTCGAGCGACCACCACCGGGTGAGCGCTGCCTTCTCTACATCTGCTAAACCAATTTCAGGCTAACTGACAATGTTCCATACAGACCTCGAAGCACTTACCTCCCAAACCACAACGAATATCACTATGTTCTCCAAGACAATCCTTGCAGCCGTCATGCTCCTGGCAGCGTCTGTCACGCTCGCAGACCCGCTGCCACCCCCTGTGGGCTGTCTGAGGGCGTGCTTCCCCAAGGACCACGTTTGCAGCGAAGGGCAGGTCCTTGTCCCGCCTAGGGACGGCGGAGACTGCTTCCTGTGCTGCATCCCTCCTGTGCCCCTGCCAGAGCCACAGGAGGTCTGCTTGGCCGTGTGCCTCCCCGAGGGCACTGTATGCCCCGACGGACGTCCCTTGTCAGGCGGAAACGGCTGCTTCAACTGCTGCGGGCCCAAGTAAATCTTGGGTTGCTGGAGAGGTGTAGTAGTAGTCCACGATGTAGCGAGCAAACCCCCGATTCTGATAATATGAATGATGTCCTGAGTATTGCGTGTGTACATAATTATAAGGTACTCGAACCAAAGGTGAATACAGCCCATAGAAGATGCAAAGACGAAGAACAGAGAATAAATATCAATATAACGAAATAACGATGTACACACTTGCGTATTCGAGATTCATGCACAACAGCTCGAACCCTTCCCCTTCTGTGCACCCCAACGCCCGCCCAGACGTAGATTCAGCCCCGCCTTGATGGTTTCACTCGCACCGGTGCTCGCTTCTTGCATGTGCAGCCGCTTGGCCTCGATGGCCTCGTCGTACTCCCACTGGCCGACGACCCGCTGCACGACCTGCTCGAAGATCTCCCGCACTCCCTCCCCTGTCTTCGCGGACGTATAGAACAGCTGTGGGCCGTGCAATGGGCTCGGGGGATGTGTGGAAGGACGGCCAAGCGAGATGTTGTCCTGCGGCGTCGTCGACATCGAGAGCGTCGACGTGCTGCGCTGGCCTCGCGCAAACATGCTTGGCGTGATCGTCGCGCCGCCATCCGAGCTGGCGCTCGACGCGGAGAACGCCGTGTTCCTCCTGGATCGCGTGGAACTGGGGCTCGTCGCACGCGGCAGGAGAGATATGGACGACGAGGAGATGGGGTGTTCGGGGGACGTGCGCGCGGAGTGAAAGATGTCGTTGGAGATGGACGAGGCGGGCGTGTGGTAGATCGTGGCGGTGGAATGCATAGTGTTCACGGTCGTCATCGTGCCGGTGTAGAAGCGGGACGACGCACGGGAGTGGGAGCGGAGGGAGCCGCGCTTCGGGGAGAGGGATATGCGGCGCTGGGCGCGAGGTCGGATCGCTATGGACTCAGAGGGCGTGTGCGACGATCGCCTATCATCCCCACCGTCGACTTCAGCGATATCAACTGGGTCTTCGGATAGTTGGGCGGTTATTATGGGATAAGGAGTGGGGTGGTCGTGTGGCGGAGACGGGGGACGGAACAGCGACGGCATCAGTTCGTGGATGAAATCCCAGGTCCTGTCGGGGGGCACAGCGTCAGGCGCGCCGTGCTCCGTCCCGACCAGATCCATCTTGTTCCCCACGACGACGCAGCAGAAACTCTCGATATCCTCCTCCCCTAGCGGCGCGCGCTCGCAGAAGTCCGACCACCACTTGCGCAGGGCGTACAGCGTCTCGGGCTTGTTGACATCGAACATCAGGATCACCGCATCTGCGCCCCTGTAGAACGCGGACGAGAGAGTTGAGAAGCGCTCCTGCCCCGCGGTATCCTTGTCCCGGCGTCAGCCTTGAGCTCCCAACGACGCCCTGCGCGCTGGCAGACGAACCAGTGGGGACTCACCCAGATCTGCAGCGTTATCGAGTCTCCTGCGATCCGCGGGTGGGGCAGGGTCTTGGAGATGAAGTCTGCGCCGATAGTGGCACGATAGCCGGTGGAGAATTGGCCGGAGATGTACTGGATAGCAGTCAAGACGACGTGCATGGCTGTTGAAGAGAATCATCGCCTACCTGGCCACGAAGGCTGGTCTTGCCGACACCGGACGCCCCAATGACAACGAGCTTGATGGTGAGCATAGGACAGTTGCGGTTACATGAAGTCGTGTGGTGGAAGAAAAGCAGGCGGGCGCCTAAAACTACCGCGGCGGTCAGAGTCTCCTAGAGTCCACGAGCGAAAGACTTATAACTTATAAATGGGCTAACCGATGCGAAATACATATAGCGACCCAGAGTACATACGCCGCAAGCTTACAGGACTTTTTTTCGAAAACTCCGTGGAACAATATACATACGGAAAATAAGATACAGTGTGCTGCGTAGATATTATTATGTTATATTCCTCCCGTTTCCAGCGGGACCACGTAAAGACGGGCAGAGGATGGGCCTCGGTATGAGGTCCTTGAGGATGCCGCGCACTTCGGGTTAATCTACGCATCCACGAACCTCGAGCACAACCTCGGGCTGAACATTGGACCAAGCGATGACGCCAAACACTATGCGCGGCTAACGCAGGCGTGAAGACCGAGGTCGCGAGAAAGATGGCGACCGACACGCGAAGGACGAGAGATCGCGAGAAGACGGTGAACTAGGGCACACAGCTGAATCAACAAAAAGGTGAGTCAGACCCGTACCGTGAGACCGGAACATCGACGTACGCGTTTATCGTCGCAGAACCTCCCCTTGTCGAGACTCCATGCGTCCGCGAGAGCGCACATCCACAGCATCGCCGGCCATGGACGGAGCAGCACAGTGGACAAGGCGCCACAATGAAGCCACGCAGGCTACGCATACCCCCGATGGTCGGCGCGGACGATCGACAGAGGATGACCCATGAACAACCCCGAGTCGGCCTGGCGCGAGAGATGGGAGACTCGAGAGAGCGGCGTCAATGAGGCGCCATGCATGGCAGCGATCACACAAGAGCGGTATGCCTACCTCCCTGACGACCTCATCTGACCCTACGTCCTGATCAATTGTAAGGCGACGTAGCTTGCTCGGGAAATGGGAGACGACTGATGCAGTTTCGATGAACCGGGAGTATTGGCTGGATCCAGACAAGTGGAGCGTGAAGAGACTGGTCAGCGGAGGCTTTCGAGTATTAGCCCTGGTGAGTGCGTGCTGTCTATGGTCTCTTTGGGTATACCTGATGGTATTGAGAGCAGAAGACCTTCGCTTTATCTGCGCTGTGACCGGACGCCTAGCCACAACTCCAAAGGATGTTTTCGGGGTAGCTATGTGCATGCAGCATCGACCCACGCACACCGTCAAGCATGTTGCTGGTGCGCTGCTCTATAAGCTTCATTCGCGGATAGCTACGTGCTACAAGTCATCCAATGGTCTACACTCCGAGCTTCGAAGCTAGTGCTGACGCCAATGCAGTGGATATTGGGGGACGAGCGACTTCTCATGAAAGCGCGAACCGTTATCATACTCCGTTGTAGCTCATGATTATATTTCTGCGGGGGACAATCATACCAGCATTCGGTTCAAGGAAATTTACATCGTTTCGTACGCAATTATCGAGCGATGCTGCCGTGACGGGGATTTACGCCTTGGGCCCGCAGCAGTTGAAGCACCCGTTGCCGCCTGCCAACGGCCGCCCGTCGGGGCACACAAAGTCTTCAGGGAGGCATACCGCTGCGCAGAATTCCTGCCCGCCGGGCGCAGGCGCGAGGCAGCACAGGAAGCACCCACCGTCGCCCGTAGGCGGGACGAGGACCTGCCCTGCGCCGCAGACATGGCCCGCCTCGAAGCACCCCTTCACGCAGATCCTGGACGGCGGTAGCGGGTCCGCAAGCGTTATGGACGCCGTCGCGAGCACGACGGCTGCGAGGAGTGTCTTGGCGAACATCGTGGTATTCTGATGCTTGATGTTTGGTGTGGGTTGGGAGGTGCGTGCTGTGTGATGAACATCGTCAGTGAGGCTTCATCTAGGTCGCGTGAATACACAGACGATGTGCACGGGTGCTCACCTGGTATTACTGGGGTGCTCGAATGCGATGGGCCTTCGTGGCTCTAGTCGACGTCCTTATGTACTGTGGCCAGGAACCCAAGGCGAGGTGCTTGCGCCCGGGGAAACACTCAGTTGCTCGTGAGTCTTGGTGGAAGGGGATACCCGGCGACCCAGTCGTCACAGTACCATTGACTAGGGCGTCAAACTGAACATGCAGAGGCTGGCATTCAATGACGGAAGTCGCCAAGTTCCGTCCAGTGCGTCGCGCTTCCACTTTCAATACGGTCCGGGATGCAGAAGGGGGAAAGCATACATATACATGGAGATTCCACTGCCCCGACACCACAATAATATCGACGGAGCACATGGGACCTGCGCGCTGGCCAGTCCCTGCTGGCGCTTCGCTCGGAAATGCGGATCAGCAGCTTGGCAGCGCGCATTGCTGTTCGAAACTTCGGAGTTGGGTTATGGGTCTGCGTCTTTCTGCATTTCTATGAGCGCAAATCTTACATACCTCTAGCCTAGGGTCGAGTATATGGAATGCGCCGGGACCAAGCGTGTCCCCAGACTCTGCGCTGCGCTGGGGCGTTGGTTCCCAAGGCCCAAGGGTCACTTGCGCGTCGGTGTCGCGCATTCAAGGTCAGGTTCCACCACTGCCAAGTGCATGACGGAGAGTGTTCACCGGGTCTCCATTGAGGTGTGTCATTCGCACCATGAACCCGATCGTCTAACCTCATCATCCATGTCGCTCAGTCCAACTCTTGTAGCAACTCGGTGGTTGGCTGCGAAGTGAGGATTATCTCCCGTCACTGTCCCCGTGCACGGCACCAACGCACAATCATGTCGTATCGTAATGCAAGACGCGCACAGGCAGGATTGATCTATCTCCCCGTGGGCCTGAGATCCATGGAGCTGGCTGGAGCCGCTGGACTAGTGGGTTACTTTTGGGAAGATAACTCCACGGCGGCTGAGTATTCATGCGATCGGAATTCGATATCCAATGCTCAGCACCCCCTTCGCTGCCAATTGAGCCCCCCATTCCTGTGTCAGCAGACAGTCGTCTTTGCGGTCGTATGGTGTCATTTTGCGACGCGGCCATGCAGAACTGAGAAGATACCACTCATCGAAGTTACTAATGAAACTGGACGCAAGGAATTTTATTATCGAGCGCTACTTTATCACCCTCCCACTACTTACGAGAACAACGAATTCTCAAGGACTAGTTTATCTCGACGACTGTTTGAACTCTAGACGCCGGTGCAGCAATGGAAGTAGTCGCCTGAACCCATGTTTGTGCAACATGAGAAGCAGTCACTGCCATCAGGAGGCGGGACCAGGTCTTCTCCCTCAATGTCCTCCTCTGCTTCCCTCATCTCCTTCTTAATTTTCTTGTTCCCGCCCCCCATCTGCCACCCCTCCAGTACCATCTTGCTCCCAAACACCAAAAAATAAAAACACCATGGTGATTTGCGTCCATTTCTTCAGTATCGGCATTGGTTAGGGTGTGACCTATGACAGCATAGAATGGACAAGACAACTAAAGACCCTAAGGCCCTTGAGAAAATGTCGAAATGGGGGGTGTCGCACTGCGAGGATGGCAGTGATGAGAAAGGTTTTATCCCCAATTTCAAAGAAGATTATCATGGTGTAAGATTATAAAAGCTTGCATGTATGTTTCCAGCACATCTTGAAGACTTGCCATTAGTGGGTAAAGGACATGTTATGGGTGCAGAGACAGGCTGTGACTATTGGTGTTGTTGAAGAAAGCAATGACAGAGTACAATGTGGGGGAATAAAGCAACAGAGGAAGGACTGGTTTAATTTCCTAATTCATTGTCCATGGACTTGCAGCCCAGAGCCTGGAAAATGGCACAGGTTTGTCCATCCTCATTAATGTCTGTGATCTTACTGTCAGGGCAATGAGTGTGATGGTATCGCCTCTGTTGATGCACTGAGAGATGGAGAACAGTGAAGTGATCACAAAGAACATCAAGCTGGTATATGAAAAGAAAAACATTAGAACACATGCCCACACAACAGATACAGATGCAAGTACTGAGGGGGCAGCTGGTTGTTTGTGAAGGGGATGGTCAGGAGGGGAATATGCAGACCAGCTGGCTACATCAAGTTCAAAATCTGCACAAATAGATGAGACTGTGTCACACTCCCCTAAGATTAGGGAGTGTCCAGGAAGCACTGAGTATTACTAGTATATCAAGTGAAAGCCTCATTGTTTGTACCCTTGTTTCTCTGATAGGGGCTAGGTTCAATGGCCAAAAGTATGTTGTTGACAAGATAGGGGTATAGGAGTAGTACTAGGAGCATCTAATAGGGGGTTTTGGTTGTGACCTTTCCAAGATAGGGGCTGGCAAGTTTGAGGAATTATGAGCACAAGCAGATACTATGATGTAGAAGGGTTAGATACAATACAAACAAACTGAATAGGATGCAGTTATGTGGTAGAATGGAAAGGGGTTAGCACAAATGGAAATAGGGGAAGAAAGGAAGAGAAAAATAGTGCCAAGCCAAGGAATTGAAAGACAGAAAGATGAAAAAAAATGTAAGCAGAAATAATACTGTGGGAACTTCAAGTACCCAGAACCTGAGATTAGACTGATGGTTTGACTAGATGACCAGGATTCAACTAGTATGATTTGATAAGTATGACTGATTGACTGGATGACTAAGGTTTGACTAATATGACTGGATAACTGAAACTTAAAGGCTGATGACTTGATGACTTGACTGAGTGAACCTTTTTCTGGAGGAGGAAAGATTGGTTCTATGTAAACAGGGAATATTTATATTTAAAGTCTCTAGGCTGTGCATGAAAAATCAGAAAGACTGTAGACAATTTTCTAAGAATCAGAAATTCCAATAGAACAATGTCCAAATAGAACTACACAATGGTAAGAGATAATATAAGAAGAAAAATGAGAGAAAGACACAGCTGACACCTATTCCTTCTAATGAATTAGGCTGGGGCAGCATAATACAGTGCTTGGCTGTGCAATGGAAAGGACAAAGGGGTGTGGCTTTCTGATGGAAAATGAAGTGGTTGCTAGGACAAAAGGAATGTCTGAAAGAAAAGAAAAGAATGAAAACAACCAAGCTTTCAATGAAATGGTGAAAAGTCATATTGAGAGGAAGAATGATCCTAGGCCTTTATAGGGGTGGAGGAAAGCAGATTAGGGGGCTGCCATAGAGTGGCTTGAGACTTAGGGGGAGGGGTAAAATAGGAAAAGGGAGAAGTGAGGTGGGGAAAAGGGGCTGCAATGTTTGATTGCGTATAATACCCATTTCTGACATGAATACCACATGATACAACATGGTTCATGACAACAGGGCAATGGATTATTGGATATGGAGTGAGCTAACCTTTACAATGGCCCTATGATTTTGATGGATCTCGGTGGTGGATGGTCTAACTTGTTGATTCCATCTAATCTCACATCAATTCTGCCTATTCTCACATCAAGTGCAGCTATTGTGGCAGCATTTTCTTGGACAGCAGTAGCAGCAATTGCAGTGTTTGCTTGGGCAATGGCAGCAGCTTCTGGCCTGGCAGCATTGACAGTAGCTAGAAGTGTGGTGTGATTTTGCTGCATTTGTTGAAGGACAGCTTGCAATCCTTGTGGCTCTGGCTCTGGCTCTGGTTCTTTGTTAGATATTGCACAACATAAACTATGTTCCAAGAAAACAAGTTTGCCAATGGTTTCATTTGAATAGGTGTCTATAATGGATCATCAATATTGGGCAAGCAGCTGCAATTGGGTGTAATTACCAGTGGCACAGAATAAATTGTGTTTCAAATGGAGAACATTTAAAATGTTACAGAATGTGGAAGGATTTGAGATGGGAGTCAGATGATAAAAAACCCTTAAGGTTGCCATCTGGTGGCCATTTGAAGGCTGTCATTATTGATGGTGAGATGGAAGATGTGAAAAGAGCTTGCAAAATAATGAAGGCACTGCCAAATACAAGTAAACTAACTAGACCCTATGATTGTCAGCAGTTTAGTTGCATGACTAGCAGCAACACTACCTGGAGTTGTTTGTGGTGAATGGAATATGCAATGTGCCCCTCACCTTTATGCTAGCTGATGTCTGCACACCAACAGCATGAAATAAATAAATAAATGAACATTTTGCATTCTTTCTGTTCTTCGCATTTGGAGGTGATGCATGCTAATGAGACAATCATGCACTCATGTGCTTCTGTTTATGGGCATGACACTGGAACTTCTTTACTCCTGCATTTGTAAAGGATGTGTTCCAGAAGCTCTCCAAGTATGTTTGATTGTTTATTTTGCTGAAAAGTGCAGCAATGTTGATTGACTCTGGAATGAGAAGAGGCTAATGGATATTTGCCAATGTGGTGTCCTGACAACTTGTTAAGCAAGCATCTGTTGTCACACCCACTTTGTTAAAGGGGTGTCTAGGGTCACTGGGTCTTTGATAGAAGATTGAGTGTGGGTCCAGTATGTGCAAGTATGAGTGTGTTTTGGTTGAATGTCAGTGAAAGAGAGAGTTTTTGATAGGTATTTGGAGTAATGTGCAGGTGTGCAGGAGAAGTACAAGATTTCTTGCAGCAACAGCAATGTACCATATGAATAGAGTGTGAGAAAGGATATATGTATGGATTTTATGAATTTAAAAGGGGTGTGAGAAAAAAATATAGGAGTGGGATTTTTTTAATGTTGAATTGGGATTTCGGAGTTTTTAGAATGATAAAAGAGATGATAAGTGCTTGGTTAAGTAAATATCAAAGACAAATGTATAACTTGGAACTATTTTTCTTTAACTTGAGTAATTTTGACTCGCCTTATACCTGTCTTGCTATGAGAACCTCTAGGCAGCACTAGATCAGACCTATCCTTTAGGCCCTCTGGGTACAGCTAGATCAGTTCCCAGACTTGAATAGGAAAGATGGAGACTTTAGAGTGAATCTTTTGGGGGATAAAAGACTGTCTTTTCTACATACTACAAGGGGGTTTATATACTGTTGGCCTGTGGCTATGTAAAAAACAATAGCTAGAAACAATTGGATATAGTAGAATGTGAAGTTTTTCCATCTGAAACATGAAAAAAAGGAAGAAGAAGACTATTTTACATTCCAAATTTTACAGTTGGAATGGAGAAAGGATGTTTGAAACAGCAAGAATTGGGGAGAAATGGAGAATTTGTAAGCTGAAACAGTATAGTATGGCATGACTGAGAAATTTATAAGCTGAAACCAATTGTGTTTTTCAACAAGGAAAAAATTTTAGAATGCAGGAAATTTTTTAGAATGCAGGAAGTTTTTTGAAGAATGGAGAAGGAAAATTTATGTCTAAAGAGAAGTTCTTTGGAATGGAGAGGATAAGAGTATTGGTAAGAAATAAGAGGGATTTGGAAATCAAAGGTTTAGGAGATAAACAGGGGGTTAGGAGTGATAAGAGATTTCGGACTTAAGATGTAGAAGATAACAGGGGATTAGGAGTGATAGGGGATTTTGAAAAAGGTGAAGGTATTGCTCGATGGAGTACAATGGAAAATATTCCAAATGTCTACTGTAAGGGTTGTACCCTTTCGTTCATTGTAAACCATTCTGCTCTAATCTCCTATCAAACCCCTGTCAATTACTCTGGCTCGTATGCACATGACTTGGCCGTCATGGATTCATCTTGGCTGCAAGTGATATCGGATTAAAAGACTTTGGACCAACATTCATCTCGGACGTACCTGGTAACGATTCAAAGTCTTCGGACCGACTCAGCATCATTTCTTGTTTCATACCCTAAAAACTCGACATCTCTACCCTCATTCCTCTTTCTTTATCAATTCATAGTTCCGATCTTACTTACATTTGATATTCATCATACCTACAAAATACTCATGTACTGGTAGCTAGAAACAAAGTCAGTTTTTCTCCATTTTCGAGTCAGAGTCTAAAAAGAAACCATCCGAAGCCTTCGTTTCATCTCCGTTGTCTGATTCCTTTATCATCCGAGTCCAAGTAAACATCTGTCGTCACTTTCTCCTGCCATCCTTACCATTCCCCTGCCTTCCTTGCCGTGTCTTCCGAAGCCAAGCCATCTGTTCTCCACCTGAACTATCTATACTACATCTGAAACATCTGTCATACATTTGAAGATATCTGAGCTCGATCGAAGCCATTGGAAACTCATTACTTCACATTCGTCACTTCGGACTTATCTATTCACACGTCACCTCACTCGGATGTCGCACGGACTTGTCCTGCTGGAGGTGGACCCTCACATTATAGACTGATCTACTTACAGATCACAACATATATTCACTACTACACTACAAACATGGTTCATGACACCATCCATCAACTCTAATGGGTAGGACAAATGTGTGCTGAGTGAAAGACTAATGTCTACTCACTGGTTATAAAGCTAATACTACTTGTAGCTAAGTAGCTTGATGCACACTCTTAGGTAGTTCTCTGAGATAGAGTACTTATTAGAATACAGACAGATGCAGGCACCCTATATACTGTATTCTACTATGTATATAAATAGATGTGCAGTCAATACTAAGTCAGTATGACTCATGTCATTAGTAAGAACATTCTATGAAGTTCTACTGTAGACTGTGGTCTGACTCATGTTCTAATGGTTGTGGTCATGTGGAGGTGCATGTGCAACACAGCTACTGCCAGATTGCTGATTTGCAATGGCACCTTAGCATCCGCCATGCTGGAAGCTCAATTCAGAACTCTACATAGATTATTGGCTTGCATTGACAGCTCATGCTCTTGGCTGAGTGGACGGAAATTGAATGAAAGAAATTGGGAACCAGATGAGTTCTATCTTTGCAAATATCCATGCAATGAAAGGCTTATGAGATCTACTTCATATTCCCAGCAGTCAAATCACAGTATGTACTACTAGGTATTCTTCTTGCTCATTTGGACATTGTTGATGCTGAAGCTAGAACTATCAACTGTGCATTGAAAATGGCAATGCAATGCCCAATGTTACTACAGCACTTCAATTCATCCAAGATCGTCAATACACAATGGCATCTGAGTCTGTGATCCATTCAAGAAGCCCTGGAATTCGATGAAATGATGGTGCAGTGGGAACCAACAATGTGGTATGGGAGAATAGGGCAGAATGAGTCTCATAATCTGATTCAGAAGAAGGTGAAGGTGAAACAGGGCAGAAGTTGCGAGAAAGGCATGGGCCTCAAGCCAATTGTTGTCTCCAACCATTGTCCACCTGTGTGCCACATACACTGCACACATGGGGTGTACACTTCCCTTTCCAACTAATCGCCCACTTCCTCTCCCAACTTCATCAGAGCCTTTCTCTGGCCCTTTACAAGCACAATACCACAGCAGGCTATCCCATACATCTGGAGAAGGGAAGAGTGCTCTGCTGTAGAGTTGTGTGTGGGAGGGTCATGATCCTTAGATGGCTCCATGCAATGAGCCGAAACCTGGTTTCTAGCCTTGATTTTGTCCAGTGTCACTTGAAAGGTGAAGTTGCTGAGGCTGCCATCATCAGACTAGGTGGATACTGCCCTGGCCCTGAGCTTACTGTAGGTGTTGGTGTTGGCTGGTCAGAGGTGGAATGGTAATCCTCATCATTGTTGTCTTCATCTTCAACTGCAACATTCCACCTGTCATGAGAGGCAGTCAATCTCATGTGGTTTTTTGTCTTTATGTGATCAGCCAAGTGAGCAGGAAGGAACCAGTTACTTAGATCAAACCCAGTTTTACTATCCAGTAGAGCTATTCATATTACCTCTTATTTTCACTTTTCTTATGGTTTTTGTTATGGTTCAATATTTTCTTCTATTATTTCTGATCATCTTTTCTTATCTTATCAGCCATGTCATGGATATGCACATGCCTGATGATGCATCCCTTTACTAATCAGTATTACATACCTGTAGGTAGCCTTAGTAAGAACCACACCAAAACCACATGTCCACAGCCAATCCGCAGCCATGACAAGATGCCATGCACAAATGGTGCACTTTCCATGGGATGCTGGCAGGTTACAGCATGTAGTAGCACATGAGGATACCACCTGTAGAGTAGTATATATTCGCCAATGTAACACCCAGAGACAACAGCTTGTTCTCTTGGGATTTCCACTAGTTGTAGTGTGTAATCCAAGTTAACCAAGCTTTCTCCTTCTTCCTATTGCTTTAGTATTCTTGTGGAAGCCACACTGGTGTAACTATTGTCGCCCTAACAGTTTTACCATGTGGTGTGCCCAGAATTTGGGTGGGCACTTAACTTGATGATCATGGTAAAAGGAAGAGAGAGGTCCCATATATGAATATATTTGAAAAAGCTGTGATGTTTATCTGATAGCTGCCTTTGCTGCTGCTTCCAAAATCAACCTTTTCTCAGCAGAGATTTTGTAACACTTTGCTGGTGAAGGTCCTTCTTGTGGTTGAGGGGTGTGAGGATACCTCCTCCTCCTCCTCATCCTTCTGTACACTCTTCTTCTTGACTAAGAGCTGACAAGACTCCTTTCTTCAACAAGCTTCTATGTGCTTTACCTTTCTGTAAAAAGTCACCTAAGGCCAGTGTTATGGTACAACTCACTTTTCCTTTTCTTTTCCCTTCATCCCCTATGTATCACATGACGGACACATAGGTAGCTTACTATATCCTGCTTACACCCATTATGCCATTATGATATCACGATGACACTCCTCAGCCCGTATTTATAACAGCCTTAGCCAGAACCTCACCATAGTTGCATGGGCGCAGTCCATGACATCAGGCCTCACAATGATGTACTAACCATTCCATGGAAAGCCAGCAGGTTAGGGCGTGTAGTAGACATGAGGGTTACACATGTACTAGTAGTATATAAGACTGAATACAATACCCAGAGACGTTAACTCCTTCTCTTGGGAATACCACTATACTAGTGCCCAGGTCATCATCTTCAACCATCTCCACCTCCCTAAAGCCCTCTTTCCTTTTCTTTTATAACTTTACTTACTCTGACACTTGTAGAGCCTGTGTACTCTTGTAGTATTGTGTCACCCTAACAACCAGGAAGCACATTTATATCATGGTGACAAATCATAACTCTGTTGAATGTTGAGTATGTTTAAATCAAAAGATAACTCACTTCTAATATAGTCCAGAGGGCCTACAGCATATTCCCTCAAGTGCTCAACCACATACTTAAAGTATTGTTTATTGCACTTTGCTGTAAATGCTTGAATAAAGCTTCCCGGTGTGGCAGCACTGTTTTCAATTTCAAATATAATTAAAATTGAAAATATCAAATGAAGAGTTTATCTTATATTATACATACTTGGTTGGTGAGATTGTCTTTGATGGTAGAGTATTGATGATACTCCAATAAGGTTTGTCTGAAGTTTTGTCCATTGTGGTGACTTGCCCATGTTCTAGGAAGTGAGAAATAATGGGCTAAATGACACCACAAAAGAGTGCAAAAAATGTGGATGGCAATGATACTTAGGCTGGAGCTGCAAGATATGTAGGAAAGGTGGGACAAAAAGAAAAAGATAAAATATCACATACCACACCCATCCTTTGAAGAAGAAAAGTGATTGGTTATCTTCATTGATAAGACACCCTTGAAGTGGATTTGTAGAGAATTAGGATGCCAAATGGTACCACCTGATTGGCACCATGCATCTTTGCCAAAAAACCATGTTCCTCAAGTTCTGCTCCTTCTGAAGTGCTGCTTGGAGAAATGTTGGTCCAAATACATCAAAGTACCCCATGGTAGCAGAGTGCTTAGTGGATGCACTGGAAAGCAAAGCCACTTTTAGCCATTGCTAATAAATGAACAAAGAAGGATTAAAATCAGTAGAAAGTAGAAAGTGACAACAGTACCAGATCCAAATCTTGTGCTACTATAATTGAATATTTGTGCAATGTGAGATCATTGCTTTCTGTTTGCCAAAAACAAAATGGCCAGTGCATGTATTTAAGCTGATCCTTGTTCTTTATAGCAAGGAAATGTCCATTGTGCAAATGTGGGGCTAGAAATCAGCTAAAGGAAGTGGAGTCAACCACTCCTGCTCATTTGACAAGCAAGGCTGTATTAGAGGGCACAGACCTTATGCCTTATGCCTTGATGAGCATGATGAGCATGACAACAAAAGGCCTCAATCAGGTGAGCAATCTGGGATGGGCTGTCAAAGACTTCAGCCTCCATAAGTATTGGAGACAACCCTTATATACAATCAGATCTGAATGGAAATAACAAAAAAAAACAGAAAGCCACTCCACTCACTAGTAGCTATCACTTTGTTCATTGCCCTAATACTTGCTCAGGCTTCATAATAGATTGATTAAAGTGAGATCTGATCTTTTGATCATTGATTTGATAGAATTGGAGCAATGATTAGATAAAGATTATCTACCTATTGATAGGCAATTACCCCCTTTTGATTGATCTCTGATCACATGGCTAGGCTTTCACTGTGGGAACTTCAGTATTTAATATTACTTTTAGGGTGCCTTTTTGGTGTTTAGCATGGAAAACATGCTTAAATACACAAGTAGAGCTTGTTACTGTGGGAATTCCTTTGTAGTAGCTACTGAAACCGCTTTGTGGGTGTACAGTGTAATTATTGAACATGCCCACTCAAAATAGTAACTGTAGGGCCATGTTTTCTGATCATGCCCCTATAGTTGGAATTGTAATTGTTGCTCTTGTTAGTGAGAAAAACACATAATACTCAAGAAAATGCAAAAAGTTTTCCATTTATTTATCATCTTAATTGCTTAAACAGCCTATTTTATGCTTTTATAATTACTGTAAGCTAATTTTATTACAGTATACTGTGACTTACATTTTCTTGGCTTAAAGCTAATCTTAAACAGCAATGTTGCTAGCATGATAATTGAATCATTAGTAGGAATATTGACTGTGGAAACTTTTTGTAACTGTGGGAAAGGTCAAAAGTAATTTTTGTAGAGTTTTTTTACCTGATTATGAGACTGTTTACAGAATTCTCATCACTGTTTTTGTTACTTTGCAGTAGTCAAAACAAAATACACAAAATGTCAGAATCACTTAAATACACATATGTACATATTGACTATGCCACCATTCTCTTCAGGAGGTATGGCACTATACTTGTGATACACCAACCATGGAGTGTTCTCATCACTTCTATATATGTTTGAGATTATATATGTAGCATTATCACTATTACAGTGAGATCACTTGATTTTAAGTTTTGGAATTGATCAATTTCAACAGCAAAGCCAGTGAAGAAACTCTTGATGCCATTACTATATAGTAATTGTCAGTCATGAGTTTACTCATATCCCTACTTGTGCCATTATCCTGTATAAGTCAGTGTATATTGTATCATTCAAGATAATGAATGCATGCATGAGGTACTTTAGTCATAGCAAAGAAAGGAACTGATAGTTAACATTAATGATGAATGAATTTGAAATAATATAGATAAATATCAATAGTCTACTAAAAATAGTCAACAGTTTCATTATTCCCATATGATGGGTAGGTAACTGTGTTGCTCATACAGTATGTTAGTTTGGTGGAGATCTGTATGTTTACTTTGAAGTGATGCAAACATTTTATATACTTTGTTTTAACTACTGCAAAATAACAAAAACAACTATGAGAAAACTGTAAACAGTTCCACAACTGGGCAAAAAGACCCTACAACAAACTACCTTTGATCTTTCCCACAGTTACAAAAAGTTCCCACAGTCAGTATTCATACTAATGATTCAATTACCACACTAGCAAAATTACTATTTGAAGCTAGCTTTTATGATAAACTAAGTATCTAGCTATCATAAAATGACTACAAAGATGTTAACTAGGCTATGCAAGTATTCATATGGCAGATGAATAAGAAACTTTTTGCATTTTCCTGAGTATTTTGTGATTTTCTCACCAATAGAAGCAGCTCTTGCAATTTTGAGTATAGGGGCATGATCAGAAAACATGGCTCTATAGGTACTATTTCCCACAGTAACAAACCACCACCATCATTAGCAATTGGAATCTAATAACATGGTTTACAAGCTCTTTCCCATAGTTACAATTTTAAAAAGCATTCATATAGCAACTCTAATAATTACTACCATGAAATTCCCATAGTAAGAAAGCCTACTGATGCTTCTACATCTCTTTCCCCAGGCTTCTGGAACCAATACACTCTTATCACTTAAATGAGTCTTCTATGCTAAATACTAGACTCCTATGCATAATGTGAGAAAATAGACAAATGGATGAATGGGTAGGTATGCCACTCACATACTTAGTATTTTGTCTCTCTTCTTACAACTATGCTCAATAGTATTGAGCCCAGTCTTTTTCACCTCAGCTCCTGGTGCCCAAGACCTTTAAGCTTTGCATATCCAGACTGTGCAACACTAATGGACAGTTTACTTCACACCAACATGCTGAGCCACCAGTAGAGCCTTTACTCCCACCTGAAGAAGAGGCACTTTCCCTTTCAGATCCAACAGCTATGGCACTCAGAGACCCTCCACCACCACCTCCCCCCCTCAAGCAAACACTGGTGTATCAGCAGCATCTGTGAAGATGCTGGCATTGGCCATCATATTAGGCCCAAGGAAGGCACCCAAGGAAAGCACAGATAGGCTCATGACACATCTTGATAACAGTATGTCAATGTTAGCAACTGCAGTCAATGCCTCAAAGAACCCTCCCCCCCCCTGTTTTACCTTCTGAGCCACCCATACCACCCATTCCACTGGTCCCACAAGTAGCAGCCAGTGACCCCCTGTTCCTCTATGGCCAAACCAGCATCCAAAGTAGCAGCCCCTTTGTACCTCCAGCAACTTCCAACCTCTCAGCCAGTACATTGTCTATTCTGCACTACTTCCCAGACATCAAAACCTCCATCCTACAATCTGTGGTAAATTATGTTCATCTCATGACAGGCAGTATTATTGCCTTTGCCCAGGTCTGCCACAGATCCCTTTTCTATCTACACCTACCACACTGTCCTTGACTTTCACATGGCCTTCCATGCCTGTCACTTATGTGAAATGCAAGAAGGTGATTCCTCAGGATGGAGCTGCATGGATAGTGAACTCATCCTTGAAATCCTCTAACCCTCCCTCTCCATCTTCCAAGCCACAGCCAACCAAGCCTCTTCAACATCTGCCAAAGCACAAGCTCCTAAATCAAACTCACTTGAGGTCGAACAGATGTGCCACAACTTCAATGAAGGGAAATGCACAACAGCGTGCTGCAACAATCACATTTACAAATGCTCAGCCTACAATGTGGAAGGCCACAACTGTTCATCCTGCACTTCCAAGAGCTTATGAAGTAGCAGCAGGATGAGGGACTCAGTCCCCAAGTCCACCCCTTGTCCTCATCCACAGGATGCAGTCCATGCCAACATGCCTCACCTCCAGCCCATATTCCCTCCATCTAATCCCATCCAGTCAATCATGTTCCATATATCATACCCCACACTGAGCTCTTTTGTTCCAGAACACCACCACCTCCTTGTCCAAACTCAGACCTAAGTTGTAATTGTGCACCCAATCATGTTGACCCTGATACCCCTAAGGTAGCCTCCTTGCTAGTAACAGACACTTGGGCATATTTCCTGGCTGGTTACTCAGACAAGCCATTTGTAAAGTCAATTCTACACATAATAGATTATGGTGCTTCAATTGGCTACACTGGGGACTACACTATAACTCAGGATTGCTCCAACCTTAAAGTGGCACTTGACCACCCAGGGGTCAGTGTGAAAGACATCAATACACTTGCAGCTAACAGACATATACAAGGCCCCTTCACCTTCTCTCTGCTGTCACACTTAGTGGGGTTTTCATCAAATGTTTTGGATGTAGTTAGATCAGTCTAGATAGATTGAACATTCATCCAAGTTGTTGCAGGCTAGAGACATGTTATAGATAATGATGGCTTTTGGGAGGGATTATACCACAAAGTAGTACAGATAGGGGAAATATAGTAAAAGTGAAAAGGGGAAAAAGATCAGAGGTAAAAGTAAGAAGTATAAAATAAACTTCACAACATGACAATACAAACTACTTAACAAGTGAATAATACATAGGTAGACACAAACAAATCATAAACTGACTGAGACAAGTAGTAATGAGACAAAGGATAATTCTGACTGAGTATACTAGTAATAGTCTCAATAATACAAAACTGCAATATGACAATTTAACTGATTGAAGCTCTAGGTCAGACATTTCTGCTAGATCACTTCCAATATTTACTAAACACCTCTAAAATTGTTCTATAGTCTTATGCTTAGCCAGCAATGGTCTATACAAATTACTATAACTGGGACACAATTACTAAAGCATAAAGACTTAGGTGTACACAAGACACATAATCTTATTTTTCTAGCAAGGGTTTCACAGGTCAAAGTACTCAATTATCAATTAATCACATCTATTCTTTACTATGTAACCTAACAGTAGTATTCTACTTAATAAGAATCAGGTATTGCAAAAAGAATGGAGGGAAGAGGATGAGAACTTTTACCAGGAACAAGCCTTTGACAAGCTTCAGGCCCATGACTACGTCGTGGATGCATACAGTCCTATATATATAGGGTAGGAATATATAATATGTCAATGATCAAATTATACATCAGAGGGTGCTATTTACAACAAACTAATCAATTATAACTTCAGGGTAAACAATATTATCTGTTTTGGACTCTTCTATTCTATGATCCCAGATGGCCTTGATCCTTTGAACTGATGTGGCCTGAGAGACAGCAACATATAGCTGTCCATGGGTGAAAACAGGTGTGCGCAGATCAAGCCCTACATGGGCAACAGACTGTCCTTGTTGATGAACATTGCAAAACAAAGACGGATGGGAAATTGTCAGCGGGAGAATTGGAAGGGAACCTGAGTGTCTGAGAGGATGATACTGATCCGGGGGACAAATATGGTTTGGCCTGAATAATCTCCAGTGATCAACTGTATTTCAAGGACATGATTGCGACATCGAGTTAGAATTCTGCGAGATCCATTGCAAACACCACGTTCTGGATTGAGATTCCTCAAAATCATGACTGGGCTTCCAATTTTTAGAGTGAGTTTGTGAAGTGGTAGGCCAGAGCAGTTGATGGAGTTGAGATACTTGACTGGGTACATGAGATAGCCAGGTTGACCTTCATTAGCAGGCTGAACAATGGCATCTGCACTGTAAAAGATCTGCTCCTGCCCAGGAAGTTTTGACAGTATCTTGTTGTTGATAGAATCAACATTGTCATTACAGCTTGCAAGAATTGTGCGACCTGCAAAGTACTCATCATTGGGTGGGGGGTGGGAGCTGATTCCAGGATAGATAGTAGCAATGAGGGAATCTTCTGAGTTCTGCAGGCACTTGAAGGAGTCCAGAAGGTGGATGGAGTTATCAGGATTTGTGTGTCGACCATGCCCAATATCCAACTGCCAATGTGCAAAGTCTTGCTCATGCTCCAGTGCTGTATTCAGATGCATATTCTGAGTAAGCTTCAGAGCTTTGATGCCACTCCATAGCCTTGACTTTTGCATGCATGCTTCAACAATATCAGCTCTTCCACCCTTGATGATCACAGGTAGAATTTGCTTGAAGTTGCCTCCAAAGACCACAGTAATACCACCAAAGGGTTGATCAGAGTTCCGCACATCCTTGAAAGTCCTATCCACAGCCCCATGAATATGACGATGCTGCATGGGTGCCTCATCCCAAATGATCAAGTCTGTGACTCACAATAGATCTGCCAGATTGTTGTTTTTGTTTGATGCTACAGTATGATGCCTTATGGATTTGAATGGGAATCTTGAACATGGTATGTGCTGTTTGACTGCCAGGAAGAAGAAGTGACGCAATTCCAGATGAGGCAACACAGAGGACAATCTTTCCTTGACCACAGAGGTGATGACATAGTGTGGTGTAGACATAGGTCTTTCCAGTCCCTCCTGGACCATGAAGGAAGAATGTTTGGCCTGACTTGGTGTTGGCAGCATGGCAGATTTCATTGAAGGCAGAGAGTTGGTCTGTGTTGAGATGGGGAATATGTTCATCGCCCAGCTGTTGTTGTTCCAGTGGATCATAGTTCCTCTGCTCTGCAATTAGACGATTTCCTAAGGCAGCTGCCCAATCATGCTGTGGATGTGGCATTCCAGGACAGTCTGCCAGTGACTTGTTCATCTGAAGCAGGATTCCTTCAATGAGATAAAGGCCAAAGTCATAGACCTCCTCATCTGTGGGATCTTCTCTGATGTTGCCAGCACGGAGTCTATGCCCAAGGTCATCACAGATTTTGTGGCGAAAGTCATTCCAGAGTTGTGCAGGATTTGATGGAGATCATTCACGTAGGATGGTGGCAAAAAGATCCCTCAGCTGACGGCCTGTTGCCATGTCTCCTGCCTCCTCTAAGCACTGCCTCCATTCGTTATCATCCTCCAGCAGACTACGCTTAAGACATGCTTCATGGAATGTGGCACATGGCACATTGGATCCAGGAACAGTACGAAGGTCCTCAAATGATGTGGCACCCTTGACAACTGATAGAAGTGTGCGGATGTAGAAGCGTTCCCCAGCAGTAGGATGGCAATAGTACATTCTTCCAATGGCATCCCCTTTTTGACGAATCTTCCACTTTCAAGTAGATTTCTGATAAACGAACTTTGATGGGAAGTCTGGGTATAGCACATCTCTTGCCTCTGGAATCTCCTGATTGGCCTTGAAGTACACAGTCAAAGTAGTCTCCTTGTTTGCATTATTGTCAATGACCTGTTGCAAATTGCCTGTTGCATTCTCATTCCATGTGACCATCTGATCGCCCTGAGTATGGACTTGAAGACATATAACTGCTGGCTTCTCCTCATGCATCCAGAAGTGCATCAAACGCTAGGTAGCCTCGCATGCACCAACAAAGCGGGAGTCAAGATACATTGTGACTTCATCCTGACAATTTCAGAACTCCATGGTGGTACAGTCTTGGCCTTTGTAGACATACTTGTAGATGTATTTGATGGCTTTGATAGAGGCAATGCATTCAACATTGATGTGGCAGCAGTACTTCCAGAGAAGGTATGGGCAGTAGGGAACCACCCATTGATTGTCCACCTCTTTGTCTCCAACCATGTGAGTCCCACGATCTGCACGTCGCCGTAGCACAGAGTAAGAGTCAATGTTGATAGTAGTTTGGTCATAGTATGGCTTTGGGAATGACTTGGAGCAGCCCTTGGATGGTTCCTTTACACATGCAGCAGTGGAGCTTCCAGTACAGGAAGTATGCACCATGAAGTGTTTGACCAACTCGAGAAGCTCTGGGTTGTCTTCAGGAAACTCTGCTGAAATAAGGCTATCAACATCTTCAGGAGTTCGCAGTTTGGAGTCAGGATAAAGGAAGATGATTATGTGCATGTAAGGAAGGCTGCGCTTCTGAAATTCAATGGTGTGTACCCTTGCCACTGTTTTGCCCAGAATGCCATTGGTCATAATGTCCTGAATGATTGCTCTGACTTTGGCATGAAAGACACAGGAAATCAGATCAGGGCGATCATGAGGCTTTTGACCTTCAAGGAGGGCTTCAGTGATTTCTGGCCACTTGGGATTTGCAGTAATTGTGATAAAAAGATCTGCTCCTCCAAAATGTTAATTAATGGCCAAAGCATCCTGACAATTTTAAATCATGTTCTGAGTACTCCCAATGAATGATGAAGGAAGAATAACACACTGGCCAGCATCTGCTCAAGTCACATTTGCATCTGCTGCTACTGCATCCATAAGACCTTGAAGATTGTCGACATGTAAAGTCTTCTGGTTGAGAGTGACCCATAGCAACCGTGATTGCTTTGACAATGCCCATGAATCAACTATCCACTCCTGAAACAGCTTTCCAGCATGAAAGAGATGAACAGTCTCATGTGCATGGATGTGAAGACAATAGCGGAAGTACTCAGTTTGAGAGACAGTTGAGCGCTTGTGTGATGAACAGCTCCCATCTGCATCTACTTCACCCTCTTCCTCAACTTCTGCTCCACCCTGATAAGGAATGTGTGGGGTCCATCCAAATTGGCCAGTGGGAAATAGCAGCACATAATGCAATGACTGATACAGGGGATGAAGCTCGCTGATATGTTGAAGTGGTTGTCCTGCTCTGCAGTAGAGGATGATATCCCTTCCACACTCCAATGTTTCACCATCTCCAGGAAGAATGACAGCAATCTCATTTGAAGCAGCAGAGGGCAGGTTGTAATGTCTTTGATCACAAGTGTTATCATAGCGAAGCGCAATGCAGCATTGTTGATCAGAGGGACAATGTACAGGGCTACCCAGAGTCTGTTGTTCACACTCATGATGTTGGGCAGAAATACGGGCCCGTTGTGGAGTAGTTGGCGGAGTTTGGTTACCACTCCTAATAAAATTGGTTAATATTTGAGAATCAATATCAAAACTGAAACACATACATTGATTCAGCAGTGAAATAATTACAACAGATGGAGGGATGAAAGCAGGCAAGGAGAGTAAAGTCTATGAAAAACATTAGTTGCTTTGAATGTAGTTTAACAGACAGTACTTCATACCTTATTCAGCGGGCATGGTAAATAAAGGGCAAGGGTCCAGGTATCCAGTGGTTCAGGTATCCAGTTGTCCACAATTTGGTTGTCCACAATTTGGTTGTCCACAATTCAGTTGTCCACAATTCAGTTGTCCATGCTCTGGTTGTCCACAATTTGGTTGTATGGAGGAGCCAGGAATCCCAGAGAAGGATGTCAAAGAAGCAAAGAACAGGAAGCATGTCTGGTGAAAACTGGCTATTTGAGTTCGGCAAAGAAAGTAGTGAAATCAGTGCCAACAGCTGCAGTTGATAATGGAGCCACTTCAAAAGAAGATTTGCCCTCTCCCTGCAAACTGTGCTGTGAAAGCGGTCCAGACCCAAAGGGTCAAGCAACTGGCAAACACTCTGTATAGAGAAGCCAGGGAGGTAGAACTTTTCAGCAGCTTCACCTTGGTCTACTACTTCTCCAGAACCCCAATGCTTATCTCCAGCAGCAGCCAAGCCTGTCTTCTCTTCCCAAACACCCAGGTCCAGGTGTATAGGAATAGAAGGAGCAAGGGAATAGCAAATACTTTGAGAGAGGATGAGGAGGGGAGAGTAGGTTTTAAGTATGAGTATAACATTCCTATTACAGTGGAAGAGCTGAACCCACCCTCCCTAAGCCTTCAAGAACAGGCAAAATCCACTCAGAGGTGCTTAAAGAGCAAGCAACAGATCTGCAGCAAGAAGCATGAAGAGTAGGGGAGGAAAAAGAGCACCAATGTAAGCACAGAATCATCCTACAGTAGGATAGCAATACTCACCTTTTCCAGGCTTCAAAAAACACCAAAAATGCGCCCAAAAAAACAGAGAAAATGGCAGAAAATTGGCTAAAATAGCATGTAATGAGCTTATCTGGGGCTATTTGGGCTTGAAAAAATGTGGAAAAACCTCTAATAACCCAGGTTACACTTTAGACACCTTCTTTATGTGTTAAGGTACAGATGGGGAGCTCAGAAGAAGCAAGGAAGGGGAATGGAGGGCGGATGAAAGCAGGAGAGATGTTTTGCTTATGTTTGAACTCAGAGCCACCAGATCAAAGTGGCCATGTGCGTTGGGCGCCAAAAGGGCGAACTGGCCAATTCCTTGCTTACTTAAGATTACCTAAGTTCAAAGTTCACACGGATCGAGACTTAATATAATAGATTTGTAATGGCCAAGCCTAAGCTCAGTAAGCTGTGCTAAATCTTTGTCTGACTCATGCTTTGGGCAGGAGTAGATCTTTAATTTGTAATAGTCAAGCCAAGCTTAGTAAGTGATGACTCACTGCTTATTAAGGTACTTGTCTATGCAGCCTGGTAGGTATTATAATGATTAGGGGTCCCAGGGGTAGATAGGAAAATAGGAGAATGAATGAAATAATGTCTGTATTATAATAAAAGGTCCATTTAATTTGATTCAACTTGCCTGAGTGTTCCTTGGGTTTTTTAGTAACATATGAAATAGCTACAAAATACCAATATTCATGTCACTTACTACAAATCCCAATTTGGAGCATGACAATACATGGGAATCACAATGGAAGTGCTGCTGGTATGGCATCCTTCCTTGCCTCCATGCCACCACCTGCCCCACAAGTGAGGCACTTGTCAATCCCAGCATGGGGGATCAGCCCAGTGTTCTGATATGCATAATTCATTTCTCAATGATGAGGAGAATCTATTTTGTCCAAAACAGAAGTCCACCTTGGGCAAGACACAGGATGGACCAGCCCATTTGTCCTCCACCCAGAGTGCCATGAGTGAAAGCACCTGTCATCAGCAACATGCAGAAGGGCAACCTGCATACCAAATAGGACCCATTGACACACCTGCTATGGTCCCTGCAGAAACCATATTCTTGTGGCTTCAGAGTAATCTTCCTTCAATTACTAATGAGATCACAATGACTACAGCTGCACATGCTGCCCATTTGCAGACCATGCACAACCATCCATTACAATCCAATACTATTTAGGAGATTCTGATGGAAGTACACACAGAACATGCCACAAAAATTTATGTTCAGAATTGTGCTGCCAATACAGGCTCCTAGAACCAGCACACGTCGTATCGCGAGTTGAGCTCCGCAGTCTTTTATCCGACTCCTGTGAGAAAAGCTACAAACAAAGGCAAATACAACTTAAAAGCTCGAACTCGCAATAGAGCCCTCACGTCGGCCTTTTTTTCTTATTCAAACCGCTACTTCAGGCCATGGGCAGATTGACGCCGGAGGATGTGAGTAAATTCCTTCTTAAACAATCTACTCATTTACTGATGAGAGGTAGTTGGGATTCGGCTGGCAAGACTGTCATAGACGCCCATCTGACCCTTAGCTTGGCTCACTTATTGTACTCCTTAGCTACTCTTATCACTCATGTTTTTTCTTGTTTATTCGAGTCTGTTTATCCGTTTTGGGTTACTTGACATTTCTGCTTTTTATCAACTATATTATTTCCACCCAAATGCCTTGAGGTCATGTCGTCGAGTAACTGGACCCATGAACGGATCTGTGATGTACTCAAGCTTCATCATCACTCTTGGCAAGCTCGTTGATATCACCATCATGGCCATCGCTTTCACAACCCTCCCTTGAACGAAATTGTGCCATCATGACCTTGCGAGCCGCAGCTTTCGTTTCCATTCTTTGGTATTGCTGCCGCTCACGTAGGCTATTTGTGGCAGGATCGGCTGCTACCAGGCATTCATAGCACCTCCATAAGTCTGGGGCACCTGTTTGGAATTGAATTGCCAGTCTGTTGAGGTTGAAGTCATTGAGTTGATCTGCTCTTGCTGATGATGCGCTGAAATGTAGGTCTGAACTCTTCTTCGACAATGCTAAGATCTGACTAGCATACACCGTCGATGCCGTGTCGCAGGCCCATTGTCATGCAGGTCCTTCAGAAGCTGAATGAACCATCAATGCACACATTATTTCCTCGACAACCTCATGTATGTGTGTTCCATTGTTTGGCAACTGCTGTAGATATGCAACAACGAGTTGTCCGATATTTTCGCTGTCAAGTTGTAGGAGCATCTCGATGATCGTTGGAGTGTACCAGTGAGCCATCTTGCCTTAGAATGTGCTTACAAAATCAACTTGAATCTCCCTTATATTTTATTTTCTACGCTGTGCATCAGATTAGATATGGCTGCAGACAGCTGCTGCAACTGCATGCCCAATGGCTCCTGTACTAGGGCCCCCTTAGCCTGCTCCTAGATACTAAGCTAACAGCTTAACTTGAGTCACGAGACTTATGGCTTATAACCCCAAACGGATAAAACAGACTCGAATAAACAAGAAAAAACACAAGTGATAAGAGTAGCTAAGGAGTACGATAAGTAAGCCAAGCTAAGGGTCAGATGGGTGTCTATGACAGTCTTGCCAGCCGCTCTATCGCGAGTTCGAGCTCTTAAGTTGTATTTGCCCTTGTTTGTAGCTTTTCTCGCGGGAGTCGGATAAAAGACTGCAGAGCTCAACTCGCGATACGACACGTGCTGGTTCTAGGAGCCTGCTGCCGATAAGGACATCAGAAAAGGGGGTCCTCCTGGAGAGTATCAGGCACATGATCTCCCTCTTGAGAGGGCCACTACATTTACCAATAGATGTTAGGGTGACACTAATACACCATAAAGATGTACACAGGCTCTGCAAGAATTGGAGTTGAGTAAAGTTATAAGAGCTAAGGGACTGAGATGAGGAATGAAGATGCTGACTAGGGCACTATGTTAGTGATAATCCCAAAAGAACGAGTTAATGTCTCTGAGTTTGATATTCAGTCATATATACTATTATTATACATGTGTCATCCTCATGTCTATCTACATGCCGTAGCTTGTCAGCTTTCCATGGAATGATTAGTACATCATCATGAGGCATGATGTCATGTGCTGTGCCCATGCATCTACAGCAAGGTTCTGACTAAGGCTATTATAAATACAGGCTGACAGATGTAAGCACTATATCATAAGCTACCTATGTGTCTGTCATGTGATACATAGGGAAAAACAGAAGAAAGGGAAAATCAAACTGTAACAATAGGATGATTTTGCAAGCATCTGACAGTTCACCATGTCTTCAGTTGGACACCCACTGGATTCAGTTGGCAGTTGGTGTTCAGTTAGTGTTCAACTGAACTTCCAACTTTTTTAGTTTGGCTGAGAAATGGCTGGGAAAGTTCAGTTCAACAGTTCAGTTCAGTTCAGTTCAGCACCAGTTGGACACCAGTTGGACACCAAGTGAACTAAGTGAATAATTGGTGTTCAGTTGGTGTTCATCTGAAAATTCAGTAGAACATCAAGTGGAGACCAATTGGAGACCAAGCAAATGTCACTTGAACACCAATTGAATAATAAGAAATTGTATATACATATATATTTTCTACAATTTTAAGGTAATTTCTGTGAATTTATTTGGATTTCTTACAATTGATTGGAGGTTTTCTGAGGCAATTTCTGCTCTGGAATGTCCAGAAATGAGTTAGTGGGACTTATTTGACAATAAGTTATTATTCTCAGATGGGTGCTTATTGAGTGCTTATGCTCAATTATTAATATTTTTTTTACTTTATTTTATTTTTCTTTGTCTTTTTTGACATGTGCTTGGCTGGGTGCTAATCCCAGCAATTAGTATGATGACTCATGCATGTGACTGTGGTGTGCCATGCTGGCACGTCGTCTCTTTCTTCTCAACCACCACCATCCCCCATCCCCTCACTTTGCCCCCAATGCCTTCCACCATCACCACCTCTGCATCCCCCATGCCTCCCAACATTCCCTCAACACCTCCATTGTCATCATCAATGCACGTGCCCCCCAATGTCCACATGCACCCCCATGCCCACCAACATTGATGTGCACCCCCCTATGCTCCCACATTGTTGTTGACAACATGCATGCCCCCAAATGCCCCCAATGCTCCCTCAATTCATTGACATCCATGCACACTGCCCAACACCTCCAACACTGTCACATGCCCCCAACATTCCCCCAATGTCATCAACAACCATGCATGTCCCCTGATGATGACAATGCTCCCCAAAATCCCCCAACATCATCACATGTCTGTAAGGGGACACTCCTATTTTCTTCTTTTCCCCTGTCTCTCTTCCTTTTTATTCATTCCTTTCTCCTTTCTTTCCTTTCACAGACTCTTATTTACATTTCCTTTGCTCCCTTTCCATCCTACCATGCATCTGAGCCATATCTGATGCATCTGAGCCTAATCCAAAGCATCTGATGTATTCCTGCAGTCCGGATTCACTTGGCCACACTCAGCCACACTTGGGCATGCCCAGACATGCTTGGGACACATGTATATGCTTTAGGGCATCTCTGGGTGACTTATACCTTCTTCCCCCACCTCCTCACTTCCTATTCCCACTTCCCCAGGTCACCAGCATGACTCTTGCATATTCCCTCCACCTTGCTATCACATGTGCCTGCTCATACCTTGTGATATTCTATGGACTTGTGGCTGGTGTACTATACAGTTGTAATGACCACATACAAAGTGTCAAGTCACTCAAGTGTGGGGGAGCTTGTATCCCTAGCGAAAGGGTCTGTGACCCAGGGAATGGGGTTTGCCTGTAACCTGGGCTACAGGGAGTTTGACCTGCTTGGGGGATGGGCGAGGTCAATAGGTGCACGTAGTTGTGAGAAGACAAGAAGAGTAATTATTCTGGAGTTCTAAATGATGTACTCATAATAGCTAAGTGAATTGTGTGTGATAACTACTAGGAACTCCATCATCACAGTGCCCCCCAGTTGTTATTACATGCATAAGTATGCAAAAGAGATAACAGAAATAAAAGCATAAGCGAGGAAAACAGGCACAGATCATATAATGCGAAAGCATACAGGTCTTTTTAGAGGCAGTTGAAGGAAGAAAGAAGGAAACTGAAGGTGGTGAAATGGACGAAAGAGAGATAGAGAGAAGAAAGAAAATTAATGGTACTCATTTGGATCTGGTGGATGGTCAATCGAACTATTTCTGATGGTAGTGTGCATGGTTGTGTTGTGATCAACTGTTGGCGCCTTTAGAGCGCAAGGTAGGATAATTTTCTTCTCTGCTGGTAGATGGTTGTGTCAATCGATCAGCTAGTAATCTATGAGGACACATGTTGCAAGGGGCTAATGTTTCATGAATTGCGCAAGTGGCTCGTGAGGCTATGAAGTGCCTGGGTGGTGAGTTGACTTGCGAACTTTTGTGTTGCAGTGAAGCTTCCGGAGGCAAAGCAGAGAGACAAGTCATAGATGCTCTCGTATCTGGGGTATTCAATTTGTGTAAGCTATCTTCGACCATTCCCAAATGTCAGCAGTCTCGAAAAAGGACACAAACTCGGAATATTCTAACAGCCCATTGAAGCCCTTTTGAAATCGGGAAGGTGTGAGTACCTTGTCAGGGTTTGCAGTCCAAGCTTCTTCAAGCTTATCCTTAAAATAGATGTCTTGCTTATATGCTTCTTCCCATTCCTTCAGGACTTCTGGTTGGAATGCAACAAGAAGGTGAGATTGAGTAAGCATTTCCTTGTCCAGGGAGCTGGGGCGCCGCACACCACTAGGGTACATCCAGTGATCCTCTAGCTTGCCAGATGGCTCGATCTGCACAGCAGCATGTTTGACTGGGTGTTATATCTTGCTTAATTCAGCGGCAATGCTTGTCTCGCTGAAGCCCCCGAATTGGCACTCATCTTTTGCAACCTCAGTTTGCGCTGGAGGCTCTGTTCTAGCTGTTTGTCACATATGTTGGGTCTGTATGGCTAGTGCACTCCTGTCTGAGTCCTGCAAGACCTCCTCCTTCAATGCTAGGGCTTCATGCAGCTACCAAGAAGAGAAGGCAGCCTTGACTGCTGCATTCTTCTGATCCTCAGTGTTCTGGGCTAGGCATCATTTGTCTTCATCGGAAGTAATGGCATCTAGCACATCTTGGATGGGAGAGTTGTGCAGGGGTACCTGTGGCAGCCTGGAAAGGGGATTGACGTTGGAGTGCATCCGACCTTGTCTGTGAATGACACAGAGCCTTGGATAAGCAGTGAATACTGCTCCCCAGGCAGCCAAACACTTATTTGCATTTTCATAGGATTTAGCCCACTGTAATACCACATGGTCAGTCACTAGTGTGATAGTCTCTCCTTTGATGAATGGCTGGAACTTGACTAAACCTTCCTTGGCACCTAAGGCTTCACGTTCTGTTGCGCTGTAATTTCTCTCTGCCAGTTTAAGAGTACAACTCCAGTAGGCTATTACACATTCCACATTTATGACGGTATCCTTGAACGACAATCCCCAATCAATTAGGCTTGAGTTAGCATCCTCATTGCCTCTGGGGAATTTGGTGACTAGGGGGGGTATTTTCTCCCCAGCCTCATGAGCCCTAAGAAGGTGATCATAGACCAGGGCTTCCGCTAGGTCCTTGATGCTCATAGGTTGCACCTGTTGCAAACTGGCTCCTAGAGCATGATCTGAAGTGTCTGTATATAGCCGATATGGCAAGCCTTGCATAGGATGCCCCAGTACTGGCACTCTTGCCAAGGCTTCTCAGGTGTGCTGGAAGGCCAGATCATGTTCCATGCTCCAATTCCATTTCACACCCTTCTTGAGTAAGGAGAACAGAGGGGCGGCGATATGGGAATAGTGAGGAATGTAGGCTGAGAAGTACACTATCATCCCTAAGTAACGCTGAAGTTCTTCAACAGACACAGGTCGGATGAGGTCCATGATGGCAGCCACCTTCTCCTTGTGTGTGGACAGTCCCACCCATGATATTTTTTGTCCAAGTAAGAGGATCAATGAATATCTGATGAAGCACTTAGAAGGCACTAGTGTTACTCCGGCTTTTGCTATCGATCCTAGCACAGCATCCAGATGCTTAAGGTGTTCATCCCAGGACCATGAGTAGATGATATCATCAATGTACACTAGGGTGAATAGCCATAGATACGGAGACAGCACTTCTTGCATGAAACACTAGAAAATGGAAGGACCATTGTGCAATCCGAACAGCATATGCTTGAACTGGAACAGGCCTCAGTGCGAACAAAAGGCAGTTATGAGATGGTATTCCTTAGCTATTTGCATTTGATTGAAGCCAGCAAACACGTCAAATGAAGATATTACTTGGGACCTGGATAGCGACTGTATGATCTCAGACTGTCGTGGAATAGGGAACTCGTCTGCTACAGTGATGGTGTTCAGCTTCCTGTAATCCAAGCACAGGCATGGCTTGCCGTTCTGGTAAATTACTAAACATGGGAAGCCCCAAGGACTGTGTAAGGGTTCTATAACGTCGTTCTCAAACCATTTCTTCAGTTGTTCATCGATTACTTCCTTTTTAGTGGGGGAGGCACTGTACATTGGCATTGATATGGGTTTTGTGTTCTGCAAAAGAGGAATGATAGCTTGTGTGGCTACATTGCCTAGCCTACTGGCCAGGCCAAAAGCCTTGACATTCCTACATAGTACTTCTTCCAGGCAAGGATGAACGTCTTCAGGAATGTCGGTGCCAAGGTTCACCATTTTTGTGACATCCTGTATAAGTGGAAATCCCAAGAGAACGAGTTAATGTCTCTGGGTATGATATTTGACCTTATATACTACTACTACATGCATAGTCCTCATGTCTACTACATGCCTTATCCTGCTGGCTTTCCATGGAATGGTTAGCACACCATCATATGATGTCATGGGCTGCACCCATGTAACTGAGGTGAGGTTCCGACTAAGGCTATTATAAATATGGGCCAATGAGTAATTGTGATATCGTAATAGTGAGTAAGTGTGATGTTGTAAACTACCTACGTGTCCGTCATGTGATACATAGGGGTTTCAAGGGAAAAGAAAAGGAAAATAAGAATCATATCATAACAGATTTGGCCATTTGAACATTTCAATTCACCTGACATATGTGTGTAGTATTAATACTTTTTCCATGCTTATAGCATCAAACACCCTAAAAGCAATATTAAATACTGAAGTTCCCTCAGTAAAAAACCTAGCCATGTGATCAGAGATCAATCAAAAGGGATAATTGCCTATCAATGGCTAGATAATTTTTATCAAATCATCACTCCAATCCTATCTAATCAATGATCAAAAGATCAGATCTCACTCTAATCAATCCATTACAAAGCCCTGGCAACCATCAATTATAACACCCTAGTGCACTGTTGTATATTGTAATATATGCCTGTAAGGGGACACTCTTATTTTCTCCTTTCCCACTGTCTCTCCCCCTCCCTCTTCGTTCCTTTCTCTTTCTTTTCATTTCATGGACTTTTATTTACTTTACTTTACTTCCCTTTCCATCCTACCATCTGTCTGAGCCTCATCCAACACATCTGGGCCACATCCAATGCATCTGATGCATTTCCTGCAGTCCAGATACACTTGGCCACACTCAGCTGCACTTGTGCATGCCTGGACATGCTTTGGACACATGTATGCACTTCAGGGCATGTCCGGGTGACCTATACCTTCTTCCCCCACTTCCTTACTTTCTGTTCCCACTTTCTCAGGTCACTGGCATGACTCTTGCATATTCCCTCCACCTTGCTATCACATGTGCCTGCTTGTACCTTGTGATATTCTATGGACTTGTGGCTGGTGTACTGTACAGTTATCCCACATTCCTCCCATGCTTCTACAGTACATACTTCACCTCCTAGCATGGAGAATCCTTATCTTGTTCTCTTTGGATTCTCCCTATGCTAGGTGAGCAGTCTCTCATGTATTGTAGTAGCTCTATTCATCTCTTCAGATTCTCCCTTTGCTAGGCTCAGGCTGTCAGCCATCTTGAGGTTGCCCTTACAATGTCATGGTAATAATTAATTAAATTATACAACACACCATGTGTAAAAGCATTTCCTCGTGGTTACATCTCAATCAACCCAAACTCCAGGGAAACTTTCCCAGGGGCAACAGCAGACAGGGAATCTCTGGCATTGACAGAGGCAAACTGCTATCTAACGCTCAACCAAAAAATTTAAAATTTAAAATATATATATATATACAAGGCAGTCCAAATACTAGCAAAGAAACTATCTTAAGGTGATGAATAGGGGATAGGGGGAATAGGGGATGTATCTAAATAAGGAAGTAAAATAGCGCTTAAGAAATAGGCGGGCTCCGCGCGCATGTCGGGGGACGAACACTCCATCTCCTCGTCATCCGTGTCCGTCCCGCTGCGCGCGACGAGCCCCAATTCCATGCGGTCCAGGATGAACACGGCATTCTCCACGTCGAGCGCCAGCTCGGACGGCGGCGCGACGATCACGCCGAGCATGTTTGCGCGAGGCCAGCGCAGCACGTCGGCGCTCTCGATGTCGACGACGCCGCAGGATAACAACTCACTTAGCCGTCCCTCCACACATCCCCCGAGCCCATTGCACGGCCCGCAGCTATTCTACATGTCTGCGAAGACGTGGGAGGGTGTGCAGGAGATCTTCGAGTAGGTCGCGCAGCGAGTCGTCGGCCGGTGGGAGTACGACGAGGCCATCGAGGCCAAGCGGCTGCATATGCAGGAAGGGGGCACCAGTGCGAGTGAAACCATCAAGGCGGGGCTCAATCTACATCTGGGCGGGCGTTGGGGTGGACAGAAGGGGAAGGGGTCGAGCTGTTGTGCATGAATCTTGAATACGCAAGTGTGTACATCATTACTTCTTCATCTTGATATTTATTCTCTGTTCTTCGTCTTTGCATCTTCTGTGGGCTGTATTCACCTTTGGTTCTAGTACCTTATAATTATGTATACACGCAATACTCAGGACATCATTCATATTATCAGAACCGGGGGTTTGCTCGCTACATCGTGGACTACTACTACACCTCTCCAGCAACCCAGGATTTACTTGGGCCCGCAGCAGTTGAAGCAGCCGTTTCCGCCTGACAAGGGGCGTCCGTCGGGGCACACAGCATCCTCCGGGAGGCACACAGCCAAGCAGACCTCGCGAGGCTCTGGCGGGGGGGATGGCGCGACGCAGCACACGAAGCAGCCGCCGTCGCCGGTAGGCGGGACCAGAACCTGCCCTTCGCCACAGACGTGGTCCTTGGGGAAGCACGCCTTCAGGCAAGGCGTGGGCGGCAGCGGGTCTGCGAGCGTGACAGACGCTGCCAGGAGCATGACGGCTGCAAGGATTGTCTTGGAGAACATGGTGATATTCGTTGTGGTTTGGGAGGTAAGTGCTTCGAGGTCTGTATGGAACATTGTCAGTTAGCCTGAAATTGGTTTAGCAGATGCAGAGAAGGCGGCGCTCACCTGGTGGTGGTCGCTCGAGTACGATGAGTCACCACGGCTATCGTCGACGCCTTTATATACGGTGGTCAAGAGGCCAAGGCAGGGTTGCAGGCAACCGGGGAAACGCCTAGTTGCTCGTGAGTCCTGGAGGAAGGGGATGCCGCGACGACTGAATCACTGGCAGAATCACCCATCAGTGCATCAAGCCGAATGCCCAGAAAACATCCATTCAATCAGAAGGCCAAGTTCCGTCAAGTGCGTCGAGTTTCAAACAAGCTCCAGCATGCAGAAAGGAGGAACAGCACACATTCCACGGCGCTCAATTCGCTCCGTATTGATCAATCCCAATATCACTATCAATTTGTCGCTGTATTGTGCATTGAGGAGCCAAGTCCTCATCAGCAGACAACGGTGCCGAACTATCGGTGGAGCACGAAGGTCGCTGGTGAGTCTGCCGCTCGAGCCGAGCTCGAGAACGCGGATCAACAGCATGCGTCCCGTTCAAAACGGGGTTTGCGTGTGGTACCTGCCTTCTTTGTGCTCGTAACGTTACATACTTACATGTTACAGCACAGGGTCGAACGCGCCAGAGTACCTCAAGGCCGAAGTATTTCCCCTCAGGCTCTACGGCACCGATTCCCAAGGGTTTACCTTACAGCCTCACGGTCAGCTTTCGGAACAGCCAAGCACATAGCGGAGACTGCACCCCGCAAAGTCACTGTCGCTCCATTGGGATGACTCCAACCTTCTGACCTAATCGTCGAGACTGCATATTCTTGGGTCGTCTCTCATCTCCGTGCATGACCCCAAAGACGGCTCGCTCAATCGTCATATTAACGGTCATTTCGCTGCCCGTGCTTGACGTGAGGGACGGCGGGGGTGATACACTGATGAGACTGGACCCGTCTCCCTAGCAGCCCGCGCGGAATCGACTCCCGGGCCACCGTCCACGGAAGGGTGTATTAGCTGAAATAGTCTGTAATCTTCAGTTAAGAAGGCAACTTTGCAGCACCTCAGTAGCGTCATTCCTTGTGACCAATCTGCATGGACAAGTAAGCTTTCATCTCCTCGGCCGCATGCATCTCAACCATTTTTCAATTGTATTTCAGGCAAATTAATCATTGAATTCCGACTCCCGTATGCCCCCGCTGTCGCAAGCTCAAACTCAAAGTAGGAACTCCAAAGAGAATTGAAGGGAGAGCAACACCACACCCATAAAGAAGCCAGACTCGTCTTACGTACCCATTATTAACCCAAATCCCTTCAATTGATTCACCCAAGATGCATATCCACCAGTTTGGCGACGGGTCAGCGGTCATCGGTCAGCGCTAGCGGAGACGTTCCGCAAAATATTGCAGTTACTGAAAATTGAGTGCGTGCTGTTTATCGTTCCTTGGGTATACCTAACGCAGAACCGAAGTCCCTGTTGGAAGGCCGCATGTCCCACCTTCTATCCTTGTGGTCCCCGCGACAAATCCCTTCGATTACAACCCATGTGTTCGGTAACAGAATCATCCCCCTCGCACTGACACTGGCACCCACACAGGCTCGCGTGTCGACTCTGCGACTCGTCCATATTAGTCGTCATGCCGACCCCTCGTCGGCTCATGATAGAAAAGGATGCCGCTCGCAATGCCTCGCGACAATCGTCTGCTGGAGGTTGCGAGGTTTTTGAATCTACATCCGCGGAATTTGCATGCGCGTACAATGGATTGACGGCTCGAGATGCTCTACCAATTTTCTCAACAAGTTACGACGGTGCCATTCTCTTAACCTCACTCCTAGAATTGGGCCCAACTCTGGACGAATCTCGCTGGTAGATAGAGGCAGTGGCACTCACAAGGCCGACGTAAGGCACAAGCACATCGCCCAACCGTTCTTCTCCATTCACTTGACAGGCGAAATACGTGCTCGGTGCTCAATTTCACTGCTCGGAAGGGAGAAGGATTATGGACTTTGATTCATGTTTTCTCGTGTTCGTGCTCGTATTTGCTGCCATCGCTGTCTCGGTCTTTATCTCACTACGCCCTCAAACTCTAGGCTTCGGTGGACTGCGGACTCTTTGAAACCGACTCCACCCGTGCTCCTGCTACGCCTTGCGACACTGTGGTTAGAACTTTGACCCGAAAGACCTAGTCGCGCTCACGGTACCAGTACGAGTTTCGACATATCAGACGAATCAACCCCCACAATCTCTCCTGCGTCACGATGGACATCTACGTACGTGCCCCGAACATACCCAAGCCCTGGACAGGGCCTATTGTTTGTGCAGCCGAATAAGATACGGTTGCTCCAAACCAGCGGCTGTCCATCCCTCACCTTCGCAACCTTGAAAAAGTTCGTTTCGTATTGACCATGTTCTATAGGAAGCAGCCAGGAAACTACGCCCACGGATCAGAGTCGAACCCGCGGATATCTCGCATGTCAAGTTTCTGAGGGCAGGGCTCGTAGTCGCCACATAAGGTCTCGATGTCCACCTCCTGAACTGCTCCTTGCACCAGGTTCGACTTTGCTTTGCTCGTCTCCCTTTCAATTCCCCCGCCTTCGTTATATGAGTCCCACACACTCTCCCTCCAGAGTTTGATGTCGATGTCGCTGAGGATCCTAGGACATAGCTGTTCGTCGTCGTCGCATAGAGTCTCAGTGTCGAGAGCGCCCGCTACCACGCCCGAGCTGAGAGTCACCTCGCCCATCTCCCTCTCCATACTTCCCCCATCATCCCCGCACCCATCATCCCTCCCGTATTCGATCTCGACATCCCCGACGCCCTTCACCGTAACGTACACCGTAACATGCTTGATATAGATATAAACGCCCATGCGCCACGTATCCTTGCCGTCCTTGCAAACAAGGACCTCCCACCCCCGGCGATTCCAGCGGCCATCCCTGAACGAGCTGGGCAGGGTGAACCACGAGTTGTTGCCGCCCTGGTAGTTCGAGACGAATGCGCGGAACGGCTCGCTCGATGTCGATCTGATGAGGACGCATTCTCCGATGTACGGCTGCGAGTAGCACGCGTTGTAATGCCGTTCGGGGATTATCGCCATCGCGTCGGGGCCCCACGGATCGAGGTCGAGGCACATGTCTAACGACGGTATGAGATCGTCTCGCCCGTATTTGACGTCGATATCGTCGGTAGAGCGGATGGTGATGTAGACGGAGACGTCCTTGATGCACATGTAGACCCCCCTGCGCCATGTATCCTTTTCATCCCGCAGCACGACGACTTCCCAACCAGATCGCTGCCATCTACTTTGTTGGAACGAGTCGGTGATGTTGTGCCAGAGGGCGATTCCCCCTGTGTCGCTGGAGATGAACGCCTGGAACTTGTGAGGTGACAGATTCTTGATGAGGACGCAGTCGCCGATGTAGGGCTATATCCGCAGGGCGATAAGTATCGATCAGGATGGCGAAGTGTAGGCAACAGGGCTGACATCCCGTAGTACATACCATCATGGTGGTATCCGCGAGCTGTTGTGGCGGGTAGGCCAGAGTTCCTGACCCATCTGAGCAAAGGCTTTAAATTGTCGCACTATCGTTGCTGCTTGCTGCGGGAAATTTACTGGTACGCCTCGTTTCCTCCTCATTCCTCCCCAGTATCTCACAACAACCTTGAAGCTTCTCAGAACTCGACGGGATTCAGAAGCGTGACTGTTGATCTACATCGATTAACTGCGGCAAGTCGATTTGCGGCACGAGCAAGCTTCGTCGAGGGGTCCTCTATCGGCTTGTATCTTGGAATACGGCCAGTCGCTGCTGGGAAGATATAGAAGTGAAAGCGCAGCCTTACGAACATTAAGGTTTTCGTGGCACGGGATGGTGGGGCCGGCGCCGGCGCCTACAAACTTCAAAGCTTCACCTTGGCTTCACCCGGTCTGTTCAACGACCCAACGCATACGTATGGTTGACCCGATTCGTGATACGACAGGCCTTAGGCCTTATCACCAAGCTTCGGGGGCGAGGGAAAGTTGGAAGTGGTTGTAGAAGAATAGGTGGACGGTAGTGGATTCTTATAGGTCGAAACAGCGAGCTGCAAACGATTCAGCCTTCTTGCTTCCAGGCTCGCGGTCGTACGTGTCCCATCACATCATCCCCTTCATGCTGGCGGTCGTGCTTCCTTTCACAGCGCAATTCTAAGAACCGCTCCTCTTTTTGTCTCGCGTTTAGCAGTCCGCGTCACAGTCACGCTTACTCTGTTTGCCTTTGTGAATGCTCTTCCTGGGCACTCCAGCTGCACCTCGCTACAAGTAGTTGGGCCTCGGGTGCGGAGGAGCTCGGAGCTCAAGCTTCAAGGGTAGCGCTTCACCGTCGCCTCGGTTCTCTTCCTTCCAACTAGGCCAGCCTCGTCTACATCAACGCTGTTACCCCGATTGATACTTCACGTCCAGTCGTCTCGTTATCTCGATACCTTCCACCGTCTCCCGCTAGCCCACCATGCATAACTCTACCACCTCGACTTTTAGGCGATTTATTCACCCGCACCTCTCCAGGCGGCGTTTCTATACCTTTCATATCTCCTCTCAGCGCCCCTACATCTCTAATTAGCCCTTTTTAGCCTCAACTATTTCTCTGTCGCTCATTTTGCGTACCTCCACCATGGCACCGTCACTGAACTCATGCCGCTCGGCTGTCCTCAGCACTCTACCTCAACAGGATGTTTGCTGGAGCCCCGATCAGTCTATACAAGTTGTTGAATTTGGTCGAAGGGAATAATTGAGAAAACGGGTGAGTCCGCATACAGTTACCACAGTTCTACGTTCCCAGATCGATTGATTCTTCTCCACAGTCCTCGCGACCACATATCCCGCCGAATCAACGCACTACAAGACGACATATGAGATCCTATTGACGCAAAGTCTGCTGCTACATTCCATTTTCAAAGCGCGACACGTTGACGACAAGTGAGTGGTAGCCCCTCGGAAGACAGTGTACGCCAACAAGAACCAGGAATTCGCGGACAGCATGGTGTACTGGCGCGATGACTTGATTACGGCTGGGCATGTCGTCTGCAACGGTGTATTGGGCAGATTTTCAGCGGTTGGATACGCGTACTACTCCTCTACCTACCGAGCTGACCCCATCCAGGATGGCTGCTCCGTGCTCCAAGGTCGTCCCATGTACATCCAAATCACCTCTAATACTTTACGCCAGCTATATGCGTTTGTTCATCGAAGAATTGTAATACCTTCGTCGCAGGCGATATAACATCGTGTTATTTGTACACATTCGTTCCCTACAAGCGACTATCTATTTTAGTGAGCATTTTATTTTCGATACACTTACTTCACGTTTTTATACTTCGTAACTGACTGCTTGTAGTTCTTGTTCTCTTGTTCCAAGTGTCCAAGGGGCTCCCCTTGGTGCACCATACTCGCCCCAAAAGCACATATCTCCCTCACCAACGCCTAGATTTCTCTTCAAGCCATCCCCTCCCCTCCCAAGGCGACATGGCCATCCTTTCGTTGCGCGGCGCGGCTCTCTTGTTGCTCTATTCAGCGAGGCTGTCCGCCTTCGTTCTTGAATTCACACCTTGTTGAGACGCGGGTGACTGTTGGTTTCGATTTCGTGCTCAACGCGCGGTATATTAGATGGCCTTTAGAATTCATCGGCGGTTACTTTTATTCTGCTTCGTCGACTGCAACTTTGTACGCCACGCATAATCTTACACCTTTACTCGTCGTGGAGGTCCCTATCCGTTTCGAACCGCCTTCGATACCAAAACGCTACACAAGGTTCCGGCATGCACCCTCTTCAACTTCACATTACTCTCGTGGCCACGAGTCTCTGCATATTCTTTGGCGGCTCTTTTGCCGCCTTCCGCCGTGAGATCAGAAGCTATCGATATCTTCCGCAATGAGGCTGCCCCACGACTTGTACAGCAAGTCCTTGCTATAAAATGCCCATCCGGTCCCAATCCACCTTGCGTCTTCCTCGTGCACTACAGCAGCACCGTCGTACACGACGATGGATTTCCTCGTTGAAATTACCGAACCCTACCTCACCACCATGAAGTCCCTGATGGATACAGTACAGCTCCTCCACAAACTTCCTGGAAGTCCCTCGGTCCTAAAGCTACGAGAGCAAGTACAGGACTTCGTGCGAATAGTGGGGTGCCTCGTACAGACCATGCAGACCGTCCGCCGAGTCTCGCCCAAAGTCGCGGCCCACAAGCTGTTCTCTTACATCGACGAGCAAATCCGTGACTACCCCCACAGCCTAGACAAGCTGACCGCTGAAGTCAACAAGCACTGGGCCCGCCTTTCCGATAAGCTGACATCGGGCGGGCTGCGGTGGATACTCCTGGGTATCTTCTCCACGGATGGCTGGATTCGGATATGCCGCCACGTCGAGGTCTTGATCAAAGAGAAGAAGGAGTGGCTAGAGAGAGTTATATGCTTGTTGGTCAGGTAAGCTCTCTCCCCGCGGGCTTCCTCTCTCTGGTAACTTACATGGGCGCGTTTCCAGTCCTCAATGGCGACACCTCCTGCGCGACGAATACGGAGAGACGAGGCGCCGTATAAAGGATGTAGGCCTTTCTTCAGACCTCGACAAGACACACCTGGATGTGCATACCATCTGGACGCAAGAACCAGCAAGGTTCAATGTCACGACGACGGAGTTCAGCCTGCTTTGCGACAATATCAACATCTGCGCCCCCCCCCCGACCGCTCTCTTTTCGACGTCGTCTCACTTTCAATTGCCTGTCGTTGATCTCGACCATCTATCCCCTCATGACCCTTCTTCGTTCCACCTGCACACATCAGTATCATCAGTCGATGTTGATATACCTTCTGGCGCTCCTTCCTTGGCTGAGCTTTTGGGAAGTCAGACTTTGTTGGGAAGTCAGGCTTTGTCGAAGGTTGTCGACTTGTCCACCCGTAGCGCTGCTTTGTTCCACCCGACGGAGCACGAAGCCCCCTCAGATGACGAGCGACACCCCATCGTACCTTTCACTTCTGAGCCGCCCTTGCCCATCCAGAGATGCGCCGCTGGCCCCGGTATCTTGGATTTATTCTCGGCCGAACGCGCAACGAAACAGCTCAGCATCACCGTCGGGCCTAACACAGATCAATTCCACATCACGGGCCGCGTGCACACGCTCACCATCAACAGCCATCGCGGGGACAACTTCACCGCGCCGATTAGTGGTGGAATCGTCGGCGGGGTGAGGAATTCGAACCATGGTAAGTGCCTTGCCGGGGTCGCCTTTGCTTTGACTCACTTTCCGACGCGTGTTTCCGTAGTCGAGAATTTTGGACCTTGGGAAGACTGAGTGGGCGGGTGGGAGAGCTCGACTAAGCCCTCCGTGACAGTTCCGTAGTGTCTACAGTACGTGTTTACTGGTATCGCTCATTGATGTTCGTTGTGCCGAACCTTTTTCATCGCGTGACGACGATGGTTGATTCGAATTTGAGAACTGGAAAACTTGGCATCTGTCTGTGTAATGCTGCTCTACTGCCGGTGTTCGACGTAGCCTGGAGCACAGTGAAGCATCTTTTCTTCGAACGCTTAGCCTCGCTGGGTTGGTGTTTCTTAAAATGTTCAATTTGGTATGCATCATAGCCGTCCATCGCGGTCTGGCGCGTTTAAATAGCGTCAACGCTTTAATAGCGCATACTTGCCCTGCTCTCGTATCCGGTAGCGTCTTTAAAATCACTGCAAAGCGGGTGGGCCGCTGGCATTTGATGGTGAGAAAAAAATGGAAACAAAATATCGTGCACCGGATCGTCCCCTTCGACGTGTACTCACCGCATTATCTTCATAAAAACAAAATACCGCGCGCGATAGTTGAGCTAAATTCGATGATGGACTACAAGAAGCTTCCGTAGTATCGACAAAGCATGGTGTACTTCGAGCCGCTGTAGTTGGTGTGACTGTGGGAAGACGGCAGCATTCCGCCGAAGGAAGGCGTGTTCACTGCGCTGTCAGTCTGACTATCTGCCTGGTCCTGACTGGTATGCCGACAAAACTAGCCTCCAAGTGTCTATTGGATTCCCCGCAGTAGAAGAACTCTGTCCCTTACGCGCGCCGTGAGTAGTGTCTGGTAATATGGTTCATTCTGTACGCATTCAACCAACTTTCTCAATCTTCAGCTGGACGTCCTCGTTGTATCCAGCCCAGATCTTCAAAGCAAATAACCTACATGCCCGTAAGACATTGGATTCGATGAGTAGTATCGGAAAAGGGACAAATAGCTCTATTAGAATCAAGCCAGAACGTACGTGGCATGCACTTCCATCGAAGGGCTTTCACGACCTTTTTGCAGATTGCCACTGGCAACGGCTCGTGTGGTGAATTCCGAATCACTCGAAGAATGCAGAAGAACCCGCGCCGTCAAGATCACGAGTCCCCAAGAAGCTTCTTTCGTGAATTCGGTGGGCTTACGAACTCGCCGTGAGAATGAATGCAGGCAACGAGGACGATATCAGAGTTCCCGCAGCAACAATAGTGCTGTCACTTAAAGGCTTCGCCTGCGCTCGAGATTATTTTCTGACCCCGCAGATAGCCCCATGACAGTACGCATCTCAGAGAATAATTACTTCCTTCACCGTTGATCTTGCATCTATAGTACATCGGGGACTGCGTCTTCATAAAGAACTTGTCAAAGCGTAAGTTTCAAGCGTTCATCTCCAGCGATAGCGGAGGCAGCGACGCCTGGCATACCTTGACCGACTCCTTCAAGTCCGGTAGATGGGGACGTTCTGGGTGGGACGCGATCGTCTTCAGAGATGAGAAGGACACCTGGCGCAAGGGCGTCTACATGCATATCAAGGACATCACCATCTACATCACGATCCATGGCCCCGACGACATTCGCGTCGAGTATGGGCGAGACCGCTGCGCCGCAATCAGTGCGATAATCATGCCTCTGTTACCAGAATTCGAACTCGACTCCGGAGGTCCAAACACGCGCAACCGACTCCCGTCTTCCCAGCCCTACATCGGCGACTGCGTCCTCATCAGGAACGCATCCAGCAAGCGGTTTCAGGCGTTCGTATCGAGTCACAATGGGGGGTCGAACAGCTGGTTCACCTTGACAAAGTCGTTCAAGGATGGCAGGTGGAATCGCTTGGGCTGGGAGGTCATTGTGTGCAGGAACGCGGAGGATACGTGGCGCAAGGGCGTGTACGTCCACATTAAGGATGTTACGGTGTATGTCACGGTCAAGGGAGTTGATCATGTCGAGATTGAATACGGGAGGGAGAATGGTGAGACCGAACACGGAGGGGATGACGGTCATGGGAATGAGGCCGGGGGTCAGACTGAGATGGCGGAGGCGGGCCTATCCTCGCTAGTGACTACCTTCCAGGAGAGTGTCAGCGAGTCGGAGACTCTATACAACGACTACCAGCCGTCCCCTAAGGAGCTCGGGGCGCATGATATCCAAGGATTCGACGGGTGGGCCTAGTCACCTCAGTGTATTATTCCATCTGCGATGATTTGTACGGAAGGGGTCTGAGGATGGAATGTAGGATGTAGTAGATATATGTATTTCGTGTATGCTATACAGTTTACCCATGTGAAGTGGACAATTGAGCCCAGCATTAAAGCACGTGAAACCTGCAATGTGCATCCATATGAAGAGAAGAGCTGGGTGTCAAATGCAATGCACACCCATATGAAGTGGGGCCCGGGGAGCAATTCGCACACAGTCATTACATTACCTTGCTTTAGCAAGGTCCCCCCCCCCACAAATTTCCTCTTTCGCCCATTGACATGCAGCTTCAATTGTCTGTATGTGCTATTTTTTCCTTCTAGATCGTCTCATGCGAGCTCTATACCCTTAGATTGCACGTGCATTGCATGCTTGTGAGGTTGTCTTCCCCCTCCCCAACTTTCTATCATTGCAAGACCTCCACTTGTATGGGCTTTCCTGCAAGGCAGGTTATGAAGCTGTTAAGGACTATTTTTCAAACGGTTCTATAATTTCAAGCAACTATTGGCTAGGTTTATACCTGTGCCTTGCATTGCACATTTCCATCAAGTCCAGTGCGTCACTGGCACTTTGATCGGAGGCTCTGTTGCCTTGCAGTACTTCATGCACCTCAATTATCCCAGCTCCATTCTGGAGTTATATGTTCATGATTTGTTTGTGCATAGCCTTCTTGCTTCACTAGAAGGGATGGGCTGCTCTGTCATTGATGCCAACTTCGGAGGTGGCAAGCATGTACACAAGAAACATCCAGATGTCCGACCTGGCATGTCCAGAATAATCACCCTGGTCTCACTGTTGAAGAGGAAGGTCCAGATTATGGTGACTTGTGTGAGGCCTGTAAACACCATATTGGAGTACCACTCCAGTAAGTGTTTCTCTCATATGCAGCACTAGTTTACTAATCACCTAAGCAGTGGCCCTCATGAACTTTCTTTCATGTAACAATGCATATTCGCTTTATGCATGGGAGACCCTGCAAGAGGGACTGGCATTGTACAGCTTGAGTGCTAACGCTCATGTCAGGCAAGCTGCGAAAACCAAGTATGACGTGAGAGGTTGGAAGACAGTCACTGATGAGGTGCGGGCTCAGGCATTGCAAGTCTTTGCCCCAGCTGCCTGTTATGTAGGCAACAAGGAAACTTGGATCATGTGTCTTGGCTGTCGTGGCTCGGGTGATGCATATCTGAGGGATGCCTCTTGGGACTTAGCCTATAATCTGAGTGGAGATGCTCTTATTTTTCCTTCATGATTTCGAGTGCTCTTTCTAGGATGTTGTAATGTAATGTTAACTTCTGGTTCACACTTGAATTGTTCAGTCTCAATGATTGGGCAATGTAAAGTTTTCATTGTTAGGATAGTTGGTATTCTTATGCATGTGACATCAACTGTTTTGGCAGAGAATGTTGAGACATCTCTTGCCTCCATACAGACTCCATTCTAGGGGTAGCCAGAGTTGACATCGTTCACATTGACAGGGTCCTGATGTTCCATCGAGTCCTCCCCACAGTAATACCTCACGTCCCTCTTTAGCAACCCATTGACGTTTCCTTTGACTGCAGGACAAGCCGCAGTCAATGGCTAAGCCAAAGCCCTGCACGCACACTTCCATGCCCAATTGCTGGTAGTGCATATCAGTATCCAAATTCTTAGCCAGGATTTGCTTTCCTTTGTGTATACTGGTGTACAATGAGCAGATTGTCGTGCCGGTGATGAAAACCATGTCTGCGGAGATGCCTGAAGCCATTATAGTCGTTAACGTGAGAAGGTTTCTTGCTTTGTGTACGAAAATTGATTGTCTGAGCTGAGGAGCACACTGAGTGTCACACATTGAAGGGTTGCAGAAAGCATACCTGTTTATTGTACAGCATTATACTTTGGAAACAGTTCTTGTGGTGTGCAACGATGGTGGAGTTGTTGTATCCAGCGTGGAAGCTCAACCAATAGACGAAGGGCCTAGCCAAGTGACAGGCAACTAAGATATGCATCTCATTGCTTCCCCAGTGCTCGTTTAAGACGACATTGAGAGCGACATTGCTGAAAACGTAGCCCTCAGCATGTGCGAGTTTGTTGAAAAACTGTTTGAAACAAGGCCGCAGAAAAGAAGTGTGTAAGGGCGCGTTTCACCCGTTCCTTTACCACCGTCTTGACTATGCAATGCATGCGTGGATTGGTTTGCTGTCAAGCTAATGAGGCTTTGAAATCCACTCTTTTCGATAATGTCCATAGTCAGCTCCAGGGGCAGTGTACCTATGAGTCCAAAGTCTGCGAGCGATTCGCTGTAGGCATGTGCACAGTGACCATGTTCTCATCAGGATTGGAAGGCAGAAATAGCCAACGCAGTCAGTTGAACCTGTAGAAACCTGCCTGACTCAGCAAAAGCAAGATAGGAACCTGATAGAATTGGTTCACTGAATGAAAAGTTCTTTGAAGACATCATTCCACTCCACATGCCAATCTGTCACTTGTCCGGTTTCACCATGCATGACAACAAGCATATTGCCTTGCCATAGAAAAGCCGCACCCCTCATGAAGGCTGCCAGAGATGCATTTGGTCTCTCTGTGCTGAACCCCTGTGAGGTAAAAGGCACATCCAGAAGGGCAAGCCCTCGGCAGGTGATGTGACCCAGTCTGCAACTCTGAACATGAGCCACAAATATGCTTCATTAGTCACTTCAAAGTTTGAGTGCCTGGCATGCCAATGGTGAGAGAGGTCGTATGTTACCCATAACATACTTCACTTACTTGGTTCCCGAAAATGTGGTCAATGTCCAGCATTCCCGGGTTGTTCAGATTCATGTAAGGTCTTGCTGCCTCCACATCTATGACACACAGAGGTGAGTTGACCATCGAGAAGAGGAGGCATCGTGCTGAAGATCATAAACTGATGACAGGTTCCATGTTTGTCAAGGGTGGGTTGCAAATTACTGTCTTCCTCTCAACTTCTTGGAAGCAGCGACTTGTCTATGCAGTTGGTTCCAGCCTTGTTTATCATGTCTGCTGAAATTGAAATGGTTTTCCCCCTGAGGGTGTCTATTCATCAATCACTAAAGTGGTGTGCTGGCGGTCGATGTACTGCATTCGATCTCTTCGAGTGCATTCTCTAAGCCGCTTCCGCTTCACCCTTGTTCCGCTCTCCCCCCCTTAACAGCTCGATCACCATGGAAGGCAGCCGCCCTTGTAAGCCTCTTTCGTTAACTTATCCAATGCCGCAGGCGTGCATTCTCAGGAATCACTGATTCACTCGGATGTTCAGTAAGCGGTCTCTTTGGACACTCTCTCAAGAGCTGGATAGTTGATCAGCCTCGGGACCTTGACAATGCCACATATGCATTAAAAGAGTTGAGAGCATTCTGTGTCGGCTCCGCCAGATCGATGATGACATATTCGATGGTCTGGCCTTGAGCTTTGTAGTCTGTGAAAGCATATGCTGGAGTTATCGCAAACTGCTGCCACCAGATTGTTGTTTTGCTTCCATCTCCCATTTTGAAGAGTGAAGGAAGTCTGTGACAGGGAGATTGGAACCTCCTTGGTCCCAACCCTGGAATCTGAGGGAATGTTTGAGTGGTCAAGTTTGATAATAACACAAGTGGGAGGAAACACTAGGTCGACTTCTCCAGTTACCCAGTTATGTCTGGGTTCCTGTGAATCAAGTATGGTGTTGGTTATTTCCCCACAGGTGCCATTGGCAATGTTGGCTTCTGTCGCAATGTTCAATAGGACCATAGCCTTCATACCGATTGCCAACTGAGTGTGTGTTTGCTAGGCACCCTGTATGTTTTAACACCTTTCCCCATTGTGTGTAATACTTGCCCTGGTTTCAACGGCTCTCTGTCTGATGCAATTATGTCCTCCACCTGCGAATTGTAGAGAATATTACCAGAGGACCAACTGTGTTTCTTCTTCTTCACCGCAGCTTTATTCCAGGCGTCCCTAACACTGTTCTGGGAAGTAATGAGCAATGCCTTGCTCCAAGGCAGTACACTGAAGTCTGGGTCATCGCTTCCCGAACTACCTATCACCATGTCTGCGAGCGTGGTGACATCATCGTTTGTACAGGCATCACAAAGATGTTGGAGCATATCTATCCATACTTGGTCCCGCACTCTCCTCATCTGCTGTGTCAGAGTAACGATTGTGGTGAATCGTTCAAACAAATGCCATCCCAGATTTCCCATCTGATGTGAGGGTTCTATATGATACAGTGTGCTTTTTGGGCATGACCAGCGGGAACTGATGTAGATCACCGAAGAAGATGATGTTCATACCACCAAATGCTTTCCTTGTTTGCAGGCTCCAACCCTGCAAAGAGTATCACAGCAAACTGCTGACAGTGACTCAATCATCTTCTTCGTCACCATAGAAAATTCATTGACAATGAGGTACCTAGTTGTCACCATGTTCTGGATCCTTCATTTTTGTGTTTTCAAGCACAATGTCTCAACTTTCAATGTAATACTGAGGCCAGCCCAGGAGTGGAGTGTGCAGCTGCCTATGCGTGTGGCTGCCACGCCCGACATTGCTGTCTTGGCTAATCAATGTGGCACTTCCAGTGAAACTGCTGTAGACGTGATAGCATCAATCAATGCCAATTTTCCTGTACCACCTGCTCTGTTCACCACCATCAATAGCTGAGGGAGGCCATTCAGTGTGTAAGTTGCTGAGCATGTGCACTTTTATTATCTTGTGTGCACGACCTTGCTCTGTGTTCAAAGTTCACAGCTGCCTGTGGCTGCAAATGTGTCGCTTTCTTTATGTAACTGATGCCTGCTGGGTCGGAAGATATGGCTGGGTTGCCATTAACGTCGGTGTTGGTAATAGAGGGCAAGGACAAAGGGGTTTGGCTACGTCTTTGGTAACCATTCTCCTGTACTCGAATATACCCTTTCACATAATCTTCCCATTCGGTGTACTGTTGGAGTTGCTCAGAAGTGGTGATAGATGCAATACTCGACCATAAGTCCCGTTCCTGACTGGTTTCTTCTTCTTCTTTTTCTTTTGTTTTCTTCTTCTTTTTCAAAAATTTTTGTTGCCGGTGCAATCTGCATGGCCTGGTGAGCAAAGAGACGGTCCTTTGGAGTATACACAGAGTCAAGTGCATGCTCTATCAAATCAGGACTGAGAAACAACATCCTTGTCATCCTGTACATATTGAGATGGATTCGCATCAGGATTGAGCGTGATGTCTTCATCAACCAACTCCGCAAGTTTGTGGACAGGACCTTCATTAGCATGTACATCTGAAACATTTGCTGCCTCAGCACTTAGATAGTAGTAGTCAATGTTGTCCATTATACGCAAGTCTTCTTTGGACACAGTGACTGTGAATATTTCAAAAGCTTGCTCAAAGCTTTTGTCAGTTGGTTTCAGATCATACAAGCTTCTCCCAAGGCTGGAAAAGTGCCAGCATGCTCGCACAATATAGTTCATATTCTGAACCTTTCGTCTGGTAAGGGAACCACTGCCCTATGAATTGAGGAAGTGTCTTTGCCCAGCCTGTTGGACTCTCTGTGATTTTTTGCTTCTTGTGCCTTCCAGAGGCTCAAAGACAGTCCCCTCTGTATGGTGTTTTGGAAGGCTAATTGTAATATTTGTATGTATCAAGGAAAAAGTCCAGGTATGAGAAATCTTCAAGCGCCAGGGCTCTTTTTGAGTACTTGTCTGCCTGGTCTCTCAAACTGAGACCTGCTTCAGTTGCCCATCATGCATCTTTCTCTTTCCTGATGCTGAGTCAGAGACAGTCATTGACAAAGGTTTTCACCTACCTCGCCCAAAGATGTGCTAACTGCAACATCATCACATAGTCCTATGGCTTGCCGATGACTAGATTGAAGTCAACCAGGGTTACTGCTGGAGAACTTGAAGTAACTTACGATACATTTTGGAGCTGCGGAAAATGGGCTTTGAGAGAGTACACGATGGCATCCCAATAAATTGTAACATAGTTGTGGGAAATGTTATCGGTCACCCCATCCCATAAGATAGCTGACGACTTCTGGCACACTGACTCTTGATCTCGTCCCAAGGCATTAGCACACCAATTAACCATCCTTCGATGTAGTTTGTCAACTCCAGAATCACACTGTTCCTGAGCAGACTGAAAAGCCAGCCACTTGGCCAAAACTGCGGACACGTTCGCTGTTTTCTGCTGTTTTTCTTCGTAGCATACAGCATAATGTACCACACTATTCCACTGGTATCATATGCGTTGGTGAGCAGCTTGATATAATGGTTGCACTGGAGTAAGAGGAGACAGGTTTCATTGAACCCCACAACATAAGGAATGCAGCCACTTGGGTCCCCATTGGCATGCCTCAGTTATCCATGCCTCCTTCGACTGTTGAAATGGTGCTCCTTGCTTGCATTTAGAGGAGGACCTGCTGGGCTTGATACAGCCGTGACCTTTGCAGACATGGACAAGCAATGAGTGTGCCAGCTTCTTTATCTCAGCACCCTTGTGTTGGTCATAACCCTCAATGTAGGGATCCTTGGGTCGGCTGAATGAAAAGTTGTTCTTCTGAGGCAGTGTCTTAATGCTAGATGTAGATAAGCCTCCATATCAGCCATGATGTTTTGGGTGAGCTGTGCCCTTACTTGTTTACGAAACTCTTCCCTTTTCAGCACCTCTGACATCTCCTGGCTTGTAGGTGCGTCTTCTAGCCATAGTAGAAGATGGAAATGAAGCATGCCTCTGCCCTGGGACTCAACCGTTCCAATGTAGGCTTTAATGTCACTGAGGATCCCTGTTTGGTGAAGAATCTTGTTAGAGCCTCAGCATTTGTGAGCAGCAATGCCTAAAATGTCTTGCAGGAGGGACTGAATGGTGAGATGGAAGAATTTGGCAGCAGCAAGAGGATCACAGGCGATCTTATATGAGCATGTTGCATTGTCCAGACCAGCTTCTGCAACGAAATCATCAAGGTCAATATCCGTGCCAGTCAAAACTTGCACTATCAGATTGTGAATGTCAGATGGGTTGATTGTCATCCAGATGGAGGGGGGGCCGTGGACTATGGTACAACCCCATATTTGCAAGTGTATGCTCTGCCTGCTGCTCTCATCCGTTCCCATGACCTTGGAACACACTACAGACAGATGTCATCTGAATGTCCTGATCACTGGGTTGGAAAATGGCAGGCCATGTTCCTCCTCTATGCTTGCTGCTGCAAAGTCAGCTGAGGTGAGGGAGGCGAAAGCAGCTACATGTCATTTGAATGTCGACTGCTTGACCTTGATTGTAGTAGCTTGAAAAATCTGTTGTTTAACTATAATGCTGAAAAGCTGGAATATCAGTTGCAGGTCTGAACGGAATCTGTTGTCTGCATATTGAAGTGCCCACTGGGCATGCTTTTCATATGACATGGATTGCACTCTGTCAACCTCGAAACCTCCCAAGCCATATGGAAACAAGACTGGGAAAGCCCCAAGTAGATGGTTGGGATTGGTGACTGTTCCCTTGAACCTTTCGCGTGTAGTGTGTCGTGTGCGGGGGTACTCATTCACGAACGCCGAACCATGTTTAAACCTGCACATGCTCAGCTTCGTATAACACTTCAGCTGTATTTTGCAAAGCGATGGCCATAAGTTGAGAGTCAGACACGTTACTAGCATCCACATCCAACATGCCATGTGCTTGCATCGGTAGAACATCAGCTTCCTCTACTGCGTCTAGATTGACAGTGGGGGTCAGACAACATAACATCTTCAGTCAATAACCAAAGTGAGAACTTGTTGAGGCGATTGAAAGAACAGCGGACCTGATCTGTTGTGCATCCATGAATCATCACTATCGAAAGGGATGTACCCTGCGCTCTCCTCCTCTATGGATGTGGGATCGTCATCGATTTTTGCCACTTGCCATAGCTGACTTGGTATATCATCAAGTGGCAGAGCTTGAAGATTGGTTTCGTCAATCTCCACTTTGCTGTAGAACGGATTAAATGTCTTGAGCCAGACTAGTGTGGTTTGAACCCTTGCCTGGGACACCCTGAATAGACCTCTCATAGCCTTCTCTGGAATGCCTTTCATCCCTACAAAAGTAATGCCTATAGTGGCTGCCAGTATCTGTGGGTGAGGGGGGAGCTTTTGTCCTACTATGAGATGAGCCAGGGTGTTGACATCTAGTGGATAGGTCGTCACATTGCCACGAATTCCACTGGTAAGATTGTGAGGATCGAATCCCACACCTCCATTTTTGGGATAGAGCTTAACAATATAAGCTGCGGGAAAATAACGAGCAATGAGGACCCTTTTTGGCAATGTTAGAATGGACAGCTCAGGAGGAATATCTCCAATCCACATGTTGTTAGCAAGGCTGATCACAGGTGTCTTGCCCCAAGAAAGCTCTCTCAAGCAATCACTGCATATGTCAACTTTGTCTGTGGGGTGGACCTGCGTGTAGAGTAACATGCCTTGCGAAAGGCATTGGGCTGCATGGGGGTGTGTAGGAGCTAGTGGCTGAGGAGAAGGTATATCTTCAACGTCTATTCATTCTAAATTGGACGCAAATGTTTGATGGGTGCACACACTGCAAACTCGTTTTTCAAGGGAGTGATTGCTTGTTGCGTTGATATAGCGCCTCTTAGCTGCAGCTATAATGTGTTCACCCACTGGGGCTAGATATCAAGAGCGACAAACATCAACACTCTTGCTCTGTCTGCATCTTTTCGTGGGAGGCAAAGCCCATACAAATTGGCTAAAGAACGCTGTCAACCAGGGATTTCAAAGTAAACTCCATTACTTACATGGCTGAAGAGGGAATTGTGTCACACCCTTCATTGTGTGCTGGCTCTGCTGCTTCACTGTTCACCACAAAGTCAAGAATGTATTTGTTGTATGTTCTACCCCAGAAATTGCTTCAATCCTGACCCTTAAAGATTGCAATGATCTGACCTCTTGTTATCTGTCAGGACAGTCTGGGACACTGACAATGAAATTAAACATAGGCACATGTCCTCAATAGCACCGCAGTTCCCAACAGGCACTTGGACAGTGTCGTCCACCATTTCATGGACACACTTCGATAAATTGTCAAGTGACAATTTATGAAAGTTGTTGTACAGGGGATGTTTGCTTCTTGCATTAAACTGCCTATGAAGCATGAGTGTCCCCACTGTCACTCTGAGTGAATCATGAGACTCCTAACCATGCTGTGTCAATGAGACTGTGTTGCCACAACAAAGGAAACAATAGCCATTTAGAGAGTATCACTGCACGTGTGCAACACTCTGCATATTTAAGATGTATGCCCTCCTGCACAAAACATTCATGGGCACCATCCACTGAGAGCACTTCGAACACATTGCATACATTGGCGGCGCTCATCTGCGTGAGTCACCGTAAGGTGTATAGGAAATCAGAAGTTGCAAACAACAAAGGGGGAGGGAGGGAGGGGGCTGGAATCATCTGGAGGCGTTCCGACAGGATCAATGATGTGAGAAGGACAAGGGCACTGCTGTAGCGGATGTGATCGACTAATATCAAGAGACACATGTTCGAACAAGCTTCTAAACTCGGAACACTCATATTGCGAGTTGTCATCTGTGTGGCTTATGGAGAGTTATTTACTGTAAATAGTGGACAAGAACAATGGAGAAGAACAGCAATCGAGCTACCTTACCTCTGCTCTTCTTGTCCTCACTCCCACTACAATGCCTTTCCAATCACAGTGAGTGTTTCCCTTGACAGCTGCTGGTCTTTGAGCTGACTCTGGCGCAGACTTCCTCTGGACAATTATAGGGCGAAGTTGTTAAAAACTAAAGCATACATCACTCGCACTGGCTTCACTTCTGACTACCACTGGAAGGATGTCGCTAGGGACAGGTATATCATTAAAGGGACAAAGGGCCCTCACTCCATTGCACCCGCTGAAATCACTATCATTGGACAACTGTCCTACAAAGCGCCCGAGCTCAGCACTGTTGGTAACTTCCACCCCTTGTCTGAGAGGTCCACATGGAGAAGGCAAAATGGGTATTTTGTTTGGAGTTGCCTGAGGACGACAGTTTTGCCCATGACTACATCACTGCAGTCGATGTTTTTGTGTCAGATGCAGAAGTCTGGAGGGAAGGATAGGGTCCCTGAGTATATGCTAGAGGATCCCCAAGATGATGCTGAAATCCAGTTTGTCACTGACTTGTTCAAAACAAGGGTGAGCAACTTTCTCATATTTGTTGCAGCTAGTGCTTACCGGTAGTGGCATAGAAACGAGGGGCTGCTGACCAAAGTCGTGGAGTGGGGTGTGTGCAAGATGATCCAGGTATGTGGATTAACCATGAAGAGGGTGACTCTGAAGTCTTCTCTAGCTAAAGTCGACTATGTGCTGACTGCCTTCAACTGGCCCTTTGACAAAGATAGCGTAAAAGCATTCACAGCGGCTGCTCAGAGTCACGAGTTTCAACCTCTCAATGTGTTCTATCTCAATTGAGGACGGGTCAATCCTAACAACTTTGAGGATGTGCTTCCCAGCTCTATTGTAGAAGTAAAATTCAGTGTCCATGTTTGGAGCTTCAAAGGTGAGACATATGATTCATTCAATGTGAAGGTCAAGCAGATCGTCATACTCAGGCTGTTCGCTTGACTTTTTTGTGGCCTCAGATGAAAATCAAACTTGTGAGGAAGGAGGTTCGCCTGCTAAAAGAGCCAAGCTCACAGTTGGAGAAAATGGGAGCGACAAGAGTACAGTGGGTGTAGAACATGACTTGGAAGAAACTGCGATTGAGTGAACTGTGATGGGGACTTGTAATCACTGTGACTGTCAATAGTGTGTTTGGTCTTGGTAGAAAAGAGTGTTACACATTCATCAGAGACACACTTGACATTCCTTGTTGTCACTGGCACAGATTGATGAGAGATCGAGAATATCCAGGTGCACTCCTCACTTGTGCTTGATCATCTGCAAAACAACTGCTGTGTTGTGTTGAGCACACCATTGGAAGTAGAGAGTAGTGAGGATGTCACCAGTCTATGTCTGTCCTTCACTACATTGTTGATTGGTTCCGATGGTCGATAAGTGCTGCCAAAGTTCGCATTACTTTGCAGGTCACTCACTTTGCATCAGATCCTTTAGCAGTGGTGCGCTTAAAGACATTTCCATATTAATTAAGTTTTCGCACTGTCACCTTCCCTTAGGTTAACATGCCCGCAGAGAGTGCACAAATACTCCACACGGTCTATACATTATGTCCATTGAGAATAAGATAGTGAGGATTGATCATTGTGAGAACTTGAAATATGGCCAGACTGGGTAGAAGAATGTGGTTAAGAATTTGACGTTTTCATGATAAGAGGTGCATTGTTGATAATAAAAGCATCGGTCCGAAGGAGAATTCCAGTTACCACTGACTTTGCTGCAATAAGAACAACACACTGGTAACTAATATCAACTCTACATAGGCATTACCTTGTACTTACAATAATTTAATGACAGCTAATACACGTAGCTAGTACTGTTCATGTGCGTTCCAGGGTCTTCAATGTTGGTAGGAACTACACCATCGGAGCGGGCACAACACTTCCACCTTTCCTGCCACCTCTAATCACTGGTGATTTAAACGTTAACAGTTCTCCAGGGTGACCCTGCATTCCAACATCTATGAACTTGGTGGGAACTGCACAGGATGCTCTTTGTGTCATCTCACAGGGTTCATCCTCAGCATAAACAGCTGCTCCCCTCCACTTTGCTTTCGCACATGAGGGTTTGAACTTGTCTTAATCAAGTGTCTCTGTATGGTGTACATTCATCACAAAAGTTTGTACATTACTGACATTGTATAGTACAAAAACGGTCCACAACCCACACACCGCTCTGTCCTAAACAATACAGTGTTGGGCCTTAGGTAAAAAAACCTGAACATGTGTTACACCTCTGCTTTGGTACTTGACTGTGAAAGTCTTGCAGGAGATGGAACTGGTAACATAATAAGTAACATAGTAACCCATGGCTGTAAGACTGGCCTGTTAGTGTGTGTACGTAGAGCTGAACATATGTCCTCACTAGACAGAGTGTTCACAAATACCTGGCAAGCTATAGTGTGACAAAGTTCAGTAAGAATGCGACTGGTTAATCCTATTTGAGCATAAGCGATGAGAAAAGGGAAGGGAGGGGGGCACTTACTGCAAGAGATGGTTATGACAAATGAAGTTCCAATAATCATTGCTCTTTCTAGAAGTGCCTTTAAGCAAAATCTAAAGGGATGGCAGGCTTCAGAAAGTCCCTGCAATGCTGGAATCGTGCCTTCCCTGTCCGGAATCATGGGCATACAGTGAGAGGTCAAAGACGTATCACATGCAATGTCCGAATGTATCATCAGTTGATCCGATAGTCTATGACCTCAATTCTTAATAACTTTCAGGAATACTAACAACAGGTGGGCCTCTTGAGCCACTCCTGACAAAGTGATCTGCTCTGTCAAATTGCAAAGCACCTATTCCTATTTGCCACTTCTTCATCTGTGCAAAAAGGAGTAAAGGGTGTTGGTAACAGTGTTCAAAGGGGTCTGGATCACAGTGGAACCACATTGAGGGGTGGAACACTCAGAGGCAAAGTGAGAGGATCAGAGGTGTATTGTGATGGTCATGGGTCACATGTCATAGAACTCAGGAGACAGGGGATGTAACTCGTTTACACTCGCCCACCCTTTAAAGAAGAAACGGGGGGGGGCGGAAGTGGAAGCAGTGAGAATCAAAGGAAAACAGAATCTTCGTCCAACAAGATGTCCAGTTCACCGGCGAGCGAGCTCAGCAGGGCAAGCAAGACAGGAGCTGAAATTTTTGCAGATCTCATCCTTCGAGGTCAGCTCGAGACGCTCTTCGCAATCTTCGTCAGCCGCTCCAACCACCTATCCAAGGCCTCCAACTCTTCAATCTCCTTCCTCAGCATCCAGCGGTTGTCCTTCAGCCCATACCCTCGAAATGTCACCAAATACTCCATACCCCGATGTCCCCGCTTCTTGTCCACAATCAACTCCACAAAGTATTCATCATCACCTGATTCCCCAGTGATCGCAGCCGGGCGCTTGAGCTCACGGGAAGGGAACAGGTTACCGTCGTTGGGAACACACGCGCGAAGATGACTAGAGTGGAAAGTAGGGAACGTGTTTTCAGCGTTAGGCATATTCAAAGTATAAGAAGACTTCTCTTTGTTCGCGCAGATGACTTTGTAAGGCCCGTCGAATCTGGGCATGAACTTCGCCACTCTATTATCCCCAGTATGCATGTATTCCTTCCGCCTATTTGACGTCAAGAGGTACACAAAATCACTGATGCCGAAATTTGGCTCAGGCCGCCTGTGCGCGTTGGCCTGCAAGGTCTGCGAAATCTTCGCGGCCAGCAAATTATCCTTCACTTCCTTTTCAATGTCCACAATTCGACCAATAATGTCTGTAGCTGATGTGGGGCAATCTGCGGGTGGGGGCTCGACAAGAGGTGGCACAACATGGGGGGAGATGCCCAGACGGAGCATGAATGGCGAGAATCCTGTGGACGCGTTAACCGTGTTCATAATAGTGAAATGAACATGGGACAGGGCCTTAACCCAGCCTTTTTGATGTTGATCCACATAAAAACGTAAGCATTGTATAACAGTCTTGTTTGTGTGTTCGCTAGAGCCATCTGTTTGCGGGTGAAAGGCACTTGAGAGTCTAAGTTTAACACCGGTTAGCTTGTGTAGGGCACTCCAAAAACGCGAGATGAAGAGCTTATTGCAATCGCTAGTGATAGTCCTAGGTAGCCCATTCTTGCAGTACCAGTGATTGAAAAACAAGGTGGCCACGTGTTCAGCCGTAATGTCCTTCCGGCAAGGAATCAGCCTGACATCTGCGCCCAGCCTGTTGGTGATAATCAGTAGATAGTCAAAGCCTTCGTCATCCGGCAGTGGGCCCACAAAGTCGAGGGCGATGTCATCGAAGCGAGCATCAGGAACAGGTAGCGAATGTAAGGGACCCGCGGGCTTGGAAGTCGAGGACTTGTTCCTTTGGCAATCAGCGCAGCCCGGGATGTACGTGTTCTCCAGATCTCTCCGCATGTTGGGCCAGTAAAAGGAGTCACGGAGCGCCTCGTATGACTTTTCGGCGCCGAAATGACCTAGCGAATTGTGAGTGAGGCGATAAATGGACTTGTGCACCATCGCAATCCTAGGCACAACCAGACGATCGGCAACGTATAACAGGCCGGAACGACGGCTAACACCTGCAACGTTAATACCATTGTTGAGTAACTTGGCACACCAAGGGTCAGACTCGTATCCCCCCTTGATGGCGTTGAGCAATGCAGTATCTGAACCAACAGTCAGCATGGGCGCAACGACATGTTCCTCGGCGGAGAACTGGCGACTCAGAGTGTCAGCGACTGTATTATCCTTGCCACATATGTATTTGATGGTAAAGTTGAAATCGGCCAGGAACTCCTGCCAACGCAATTGCTTCTTGAATAGGTCTTGCTGCTGATTGAAAAACTTGAGCGTGCGATGGTCGGTATAGACAATGAACTTGGCACTGAGGAGATCGTTCCGCCACTTATGAAGTGCCCGTACGATGGCCAGCATCTCCTTATCATGGGTCGGGTAATTCTTCTCTGCTGGCGATAGTTGCTTCAACTCGAAGGCCACGGGACGTGCAGATTTCCAGTCCTTCCCGAACGACAACACCGCACCTGTACCCAAGTCAGAAGCATCAGTCGTTACGAAGATTTTGTTATCACCGGGATTTTCGTGATCGATGACGGTCAAACAGTCTCTGGAGGCCACAAGTGCTTTGATGTCGTCGAAGGCTGCCTGGTGGTGATCATGCCAGACTATGTGCTCCCTGCCCGCAACCTTGTTCGTCAAAGGAGTAAGCACGGAGGTGAGCTCCGCGAGCCAAGGGAGGAAGGCAGCGAGGTATTGAACAAGGCCCAAGAATTGTCATACATCAGAAGCCGTCTTAGGCCTGGGCCATGCAGAAATCTTCGCAGCCTTTGAGGCGTCCGCCTGGATACCATCTGCGGAGATTCGGTGTCCCAAGAAGTCGATTGAAGTGCAGAACAGGGACATTTTCTTCAGCGAGCAGTACAGACTAGCGGCACGCAAGGCTTGCAAGATAGTCTCGACATTCCTAATATGCTCGGTCAGGTTAGCACTCCAGATGATGATATCGTCCAGATAAACGTGACAAATCTTCCTGATCCAAGGGCACAAGGCAGCGACCATACATCGCTGATGAGTGGACAGTGAGTTTCGACAACCTTGAGGCATCACCACCCACTCGTAAAGCCCGAAAGGTGTACGGACGGTGGTGTATTTGATATGATTGGGATGCACTTTCATCTGGAAGAACGCGTTTGTCATATCTAGTTTTCCCCATATCTTACCGCGGCCACAGTCAGCGAGAATATCGGCGATACGAGGCAACGGAAACTTATCGGCAACCGTATTATCATTCAGCTCCCTATAATCGTTGACCCATCGCAGCATCGCAGCGGGGTCCGCCTTCGGAACCAAGAAGGCAGGGCTGGAAAACTCAGAATCGGAAGGACGCATACGTCCTGCGGCCAGGTGGCCTTCAAGGAGAGAGCACCAGGCATCTTGCCACTTACGGAGGCACGCATACTCCCGCTTCCGGATGATACAGTGCACGTCCTTCAAAATGAAGCGATGGTAAGTAGTATCGGGGAGTTGGTGAACGGGGGGAATGTCGTCAGGAAAAAGGTCGGTGTATTTGTGCTTCATCTTGCCATCCATACGCTTAAGCTGGGACTCGAAGGTTTCGATTGCATTTAAATCCTCGATATGCTCCCTGATCGCTGCGATGATGTTGTTGCCCCGTGACCCACGCTGGCCATGCGCAGGGTGGGCGTTCAAGCGAGGCCTCAGCCGTGCAGTCATCTCTTCTCCAAGAAGGATGTCGCAGACGGCAGGGCGAGCACGTCGACGAGCTGCCCGCACTTCGCATGCACGAACGTGTTCCGTTTTCCACAAGGGCATGGGCTTGGAGGGGACATCGACGTCAGGGTGCAACAAATCATAAGAAGTTTGATTGTCCAATCTAAAAATACAAGAATTGGAGCCGTGATTGACCAGTAAACTGTTGGAGGAGAGAAAAGGAAGGCCCAGAATGAGGTCAGTTACAAGAGTCGGCGAAACGAAAGCACGGAGGGTACGGGAAGTAAAACATCTGTCTATGGATGTGGGCTGTATCTTAACAAAAGAGGAAAGGGAAAGAGACGTCTTGTTTGCAGAGAACGCAGCTTGACACGCAAAAGGTTCAAAGGCTTGCAGTATTGGCAACTTGAGGCGACGGACGAGGTCCTCCCTAATAAGTACTATGGAAGACCCGTCGTCAATAAGGCCCTTAATGGGAAGAGAGGAGCCAAGGGAAGGGGAGGTGAGGTGGCAAGACCAAAAAAGATTTGAGCACGAGAAGGGTGCGCACTCATCGTCAGAATAATCCGGGGAACCTGTATCAACTACAGAGGAGACGATGTTGGGCAGGATCGCCGCGACGGTCTCGACTCGGCTCTCAAAATTGATGAGCTCTTCCTCCACCACAGAGTCAGACGCAGCGTTAACGACGGCCACGACACGACTGGGGGGTGCCACATGGCTGGAGGAAGTGTTTGGTCGGCATGGGACATCTTGAGCTGTCAGAGTCTTGTAGGTGGCTCCGTCGAGGGGAGGATTAGGGCAGCGAGGCCCAATGTGACCTGCGAAGAATTTACGGCACTTGAAACAGCCGCCATTCTCTTTTAAAAGTGTTCTCTCTTCATCCATTAGCTTAGGAATAGGAACGAAGGAAGAAGTTTGAGAGGATGAAGCTTGAGAGCCAGCTCCCTTCATAGCATTGGCCACGGACACCATCTTTGGGGGAACACGCCTGGGGACCGTGGTGCGAACATTGAGTCATGCGAACTCCTTTGCGATCTCTTCAAACCGCTGCCTGCGACGCTCGTCGAGTTGCTTAACCTCGTCCAACCAGGGCCTGAAGTCTGTGAAAGCATTTGTGTTCTCTTGGTGGCACTTGATGGCGAGTTCAGGGTCCATTCCGGCCCCGATAGCGTCACATAGGAAGTCGTCATTCATGAAGGAAGTAGTACCAGCGAGCAGGTTGTTTTGACCCATAGCGTTGAGGGCAAAGTCCATAAAAGGGCGAGAGCCTTGTTTGAGCCGTAAGACCACCATACGCGCTGTGTATTCCCAGTCAGTTGGCAAGAAGAGCATACACATCTGATCTTTGTAGGTATCCCAATCCATCGAAGCAAGGGTGGGTCCGTTTGCAGCCAGCCAACGTATAGTGTGTATGCTTGTCATACTGTAGGCTATGGTCTTGACCATGTCAGCGCTTGGGGTGCCTTTGTGTCGTAGGAAGTTCTCAGATTTGATAAACTAGTCCCAGAGGAGAGCGGCATCCACGTCGCCCTCCCCCATGGTGGGGGGCCTGTTCGGTGCAGATTGTTCGATCTTAGCATGTACGCCCATCGGGGACAGAGGTTGGAAGGGTAGTACGCTTCGTGGTGTTGGGGGAGTGGGAGAAGGGAGGCATTTGAAAGGTGTATGCGTGTTGTCGGAGCTTGTATGCGGTGTGAGAGTACCAGTCACCGTGTCGTCAACGCCCGAGATAGGAACAAGGAGTGTGGTGTGTGAGGACAGTCAGATCCTTTTGGATGCAGGGATGAGGATTGGGGCAGATCTAGTTCGATTCTGTGGATTGCACGCAACAGCGCCGACTGCAGGGGAGGAGTTCTGGGAGTTGCTGGTGGTGCAACTGCATGTTGCCAGGGAAGTAGGAATTGACGGCTGAGTTCTGGGAGGCAGCGTGATCTCTGGTGAGTGGAACGTGGAAATTGGCGTGGGCGGGAAGCAAGCGGGGAAGGCGGGGATATGCAGGGTTTTCAGGGTCGTTATGTCCATGAACTCTGAATGATGTTATGCGAGGAAAGGTCAGGAACGGAATTGGGGAGGGAAGGCCGAAGCCTGATCATTCTCAAAAAAAAGTGGAACCACGTTGAGGGGTGGAACACTCAGAGGCAAAGTGAGAGGATCAGAGGTGTATTGTGATGGTCATGGTCCGAAATATAAGTAAGTAAAAGGCATAGCTACTGTATATATAGTAGCGCCCAGGTCACATGTCATAGAACTCAGGAGACAGGGGATGTAACTCGTTTACACACAGCTTAATGCTGAACTGAGTACACTGACTGCAGTCACATTCCGAAATTTTTTAAAAAAAACCAGGTTTTACAGAATAAAAAGTAACAGCCTCACTGCAAACATTTTAATTGGCATGATAAACCACTATGGCTTGTCCTGCATATGTGAATCGAGACCTACTTGTCATTGACTAAAATGGTGAGCGAAAGCATGTTGAAACACCAGCCCTGTGAATGAACGTTACTCAGAGCTGTTGCAAAACAGTTGTGTTCACGTTACCAGTGCCTCATTCATGCATTCAACATTGATAGTCACATTCGCTGCCACCAAGGTGCCAGGCTTGAGGATGTCGCATTGTTCCCAAGGCTTAACAAGCTCATCCATGCTGTTGTAGATGGCCTGCTGCACAACAGATTGTTCATGGACCTCAAAATTGCCTTGCCTGTAATCTTGCATGGTGAATACGGGGTACAATGCTCTGACCTTCCCTGAACATAATCAAAGGATTGAGCAGCAAAAACAGGAGAGCAGGCTTACCATTTAAGAAATCAAACAAGATGGGGGCTCCTTCCAATGACTGCACCTAAGTTATCAGCATTCAACTCACATGCTCAAAGAGACACTCTTTCCCTGATATTTGCAAGGGAAGCGAACATGAAACATCTTCTCAGCAGATCCAAGATATGGAAAATGGCCTAACGTGACAACAAGGAAATCGAGTGCTTAAGATTCCTTGAAGGTGAGGTGAGCGAAGTTGTCACACTGGGCAGCATAGAATGCATCCAGTTCGATGTTTCCCCAGCTGGGTCATCCTAGCACCAAAACATCGTGCACAGCCTCTCCAATGGGGATAGGCAAAACCTGACTGGCTTAAGCGAAGAGCTTCAAGCTTGGAACTTGGATGTCGTTACCTGATGTGTGCCTGTTGTGCTCTGTTGAGTGCCAGTGGACAATGGGAGAATGCGTCCCAGCACTGTGAAAGAGGCCTCTTGCTGATTGGGCCACACATAGCACATTCTGTTCAGCATGCAGATTTCATTGCTGCGTTCAAAGTGTGAAAGAAAATGGGGGGATGCCAACAACTGGTAGAGGAGCTTCTGGTGGGTGTGCTGCCTAACTGCCTCAGTGTCCAACATGGCTGCACAGTTCGTCATGTTGTTGTCTGGAAAAGGAGGGGAGCCTCAGAAAAGGGGCCGTACACTGTGTCGTGACATGGGTCTGAGGCAGATGCGCTCCTGAAGAATGATACCAGACCATACACCTATGTCATGCACAGACTGTTTTCCCTGAAAGCTGCATGTAAATGTGTCCCCGTGGATCGAGAACATTTGTTTCAATCAAAGACGGTTGTGCCTTGGGATGGTCAGAATGTTCCTTAAAAAAAGAGGCTTTACAGTCTGCAATTGTAATCTCAATTTCATGGAATACCTGACTAGCTCTAACCTGCTACTTGACAAAAGGTACACTAGGTGTGGAGGAGAGGGTAACGAGGCCAAGCCCTTCGTTGTCAGTGATAAGAAACTGAGTTATGTAGTAGCATAGCTGTTGGGTTGTGACAGGTGTTAATGTCAATGCCTGAAAAAAAATGAAGTTGGAACATGGTTGGGATGTCTACACGCTGCATCAGACTGTAAGAAAACAAAGCTGGAAGTAAAGCACACCAGGTGAAACAGTCAGTGGCCAACAAAGAGACATTGCTGCCTGATGGCCTATGGCTAGAGGCAGCTGCTCCAAGTACACAATAACAGACTCTGTGCAAACAGTGAGCATTGGAAATACAAGGACATGACAGTGATCCTGACCGCGGAAGACAAAGACGAAGAAAGGCATTAGTGCATGGTGAATCTGTAATGGTGTACATTGCTTTATATGCTTCATTCTGCATCCGATCCAAACACTGAGAGCATCCATAAAGGGAGAGGATCCAACTTTGACAAATCACTGTTTCCATCCTCCACAAGAATTGGTAAATGTCTGGCATGTGACTGCTTACCTGGAAACAACAGTCTTCATGCACCCTATGGGGCGAGTACAGATTCACAAATGGTTCTTGGAGGCGACATGTGAATGCACTGGGAATGTCTGCAGCTGAGTGGCAAAGTATTGAGCAAACTGCAATAAAGCAAGGTATGAAGCGCCATAGGCGCTCCTCAATAATGATGTGCAAATCCAAACTAAGCAGTTTTCAACCTTGGAGACCTTAGCTCTTCAAGCAAGGTAAATAGTTGAGACAAATGAGCTTGAGCACAAGCGAGTTCCAAAAAGGGAATGAAAATGGCACCCTCAGCAATGGCAGAGGACGGCCCACTCCAACATCCCTGGCAGAACCACCCCCATACTCATTGCAGATTGCCTCTGTGAAGCCTAAATTCCAATAACAACACTGAACAGCAGGTGGGTCTTGTACATCAACCCTCCAATCTGACAACACTCCTTCCCAACCCACATGCCCACTGAATATCTCACATTCCCAGGATGTTGCAGTAAATTGGGGCTTTCCAGTGTGACATGACTGGTGCGATGAGGTCCCCCAGGACAGCAACCTGGGCTTCCGAATTTCATCACCTGTTTGACACACTTTAATGTCTTGATTTAATGAAAGGGGAGTTCAATAGTAGTGGTGAAGATGATTTGGTGGACTCTGATAAACTTCAGCCTTGTGCCACATGGGAGTGAGGGGTCGATGTCCTGCATGCTCTGCTGAATAACTAGTCAGTGTCATTGAAAACAAAGGACAGTGCACAGTCTTCAACGATACCTCCAGGTTAGGCATACTTTGCACAGCAGTTATACCCATGGGATGAGTGGATGAACAGTATTTATTTGGCAGCATTGATGGAGTTTTAGTCAGTCTCAAAGGTTGGATTGGTGCTGAGGCGTGTTACATGCCTCACTATCAGAAGCAGAGGACCTAGGAATGAGAGCCCCTTGAATGCCTTTATTCAAAGTCTGAGCTCTAGAACATCAAGGATGAGGTGGAAATATGATTATTTTGCCCTCTAGTTTAACATTGTTGTCATAGTACATCAATGACACATACCTGCAGTCATAGCATCATTTGCTGCCACTGAATTGCCAAGCTTGCAGACAGTAGGTTACCACAGGACGACAAGTTCATGTTCTGGAAGTGCACAAAGGATCTGTTATGGAGGTGGTATCCTCCAACAAATCACATGCCAGTTAGCAGGGTTTCAGATGTGACGCCAGCAGGCGTAGATGCAGACACAGCAGTGGGCAGTGATATGGCACATCACTTTGCCAATCTTGGAATACTACATTGATATTCCATAGCACATGATGCATGAGGATTGGTATGTTGTTGGTACATTGATACCATCGAAACATTGAAGAGTGAGTGAGAATAAAGGTGGAGGCCTGCAGGAGGCATACCAAGAGATATTGGGAAGACATCTTGTTGTATTCCTCAGTGGTCCTGAACAGAGTGTAAGGGCAACCTCAAGATGGCCGGCAGTGCGAGCCTAGCAGAGGGAGAATCCAAAGATGAATAGAGCTACTACAGTACATGAGAGGCTGCTCACCTAGCAGAGGGAGAATCCAAAGAGAACAAGATAAGGATTCTCCATGCTAGGAGGCAAAGTATATACTGTAGAAGCATGAGAGAAAGGTGGGAGAACTGTATAGTACACCTGCCACAAGTCCAGAGAATATCACAAGGTATGAGCAGGCACATGTGATAGAAAGGTGGAGGGAATATGCAAGAATCGTGCCGGCAATCAAGAAAAGTGGAAATGGGAAGTAAAGAGGTGTGGGAAGAAGGTATGGGTCACCCAGATGTGCTCCAAAGTGTATACATGCATCCAAAGTGCATCTGGGCATGCGCAAGTGTGGCCAAGGTGTGGGAAATGCATTGGATGAGTCAGATATTGCTTGGATGCATCAGATGTGCGGCCGGAGTGCAGCCAAGGCGCAGGAAATGTGTTGGATGAGTCGGATAAGGCTCAGATGTGTCAGATAAGGCTCGGATGGATGGTAGAATGGAAAGGGAAGAAGAGGAAAGTAAATACGAGTCCGTGGAATGAAAAGAAAGAGAAATAAATGAAGAGGAAGGGAGAGAGACAGGAGAAAAAGGAGAAAATAGGAGTGTCCCCTTACACTGCCTGACAGACCATGGATAAATCACACTCTATTCATCCATTTGTCTATTTTCTCACAGTATGCATAGAGGTCTAGTATCTAGCATAGAAGACTCATTCAAGTGATACAAGTGTGTTAGTTCTAGAAGCCTGGGGAAAGAGATGTAAAAGCATTAGTAGGGTTTCTTACTATGGGAATTTCATGGTAGTAATTATGGATGCTTTTTAAAATTGTAACTGTGGGAAAGAGCTTGTAAACCATGTTATTAGATTCTAATTGCTAATGATGGTGGTGGTTTGTTACCATGGGAAATATTACCCAAATAGTATATATAGAGCCATGTTTTCTGATCATGCTTCTATACTCAGAATTACAATAGCTGCTTTTATTGGTGAGAAAATCACAAAATACTAGAAAAAATGTGAAAAGTTTCTCATTCATCTGTCATATAAATACTTACATAGCCTAGTTAACATCTTTGTAGTCATTTTATTATAGCTAGATACTTAGTTTATCATAAAAGCCAACTTCAAATGGTAATTTTGCTAGTGTGGTAATTGAATCATTAGTTTGAATACTGACTGTGGAAACTTTTTTGTAACTGTGAGAAAGATCAAAGTAGTTTGTTGTAGAGTCTTTCTGCCCGATTATGAGACTGTTTATAGAATTCTCATAGCTGTTTTTGTTACTTTGCAGTAGTAAAAACAAAGTACACAAAATGTTCGCATTACTTCAAAGTAAACATACAAATCTTCACCAAACCAACATACTGTATGAGCAACACAGCTATCTACCCATCATATGGGAATAGTGGGACTGTTGACTAGCTTTAGTAGACTATTAATATCTATCTATATCATTTCAAATTTATTCATCATCAAAGTTAACTATTAGTTTCTTTCCTTGCTATGACTGAAGTACCTTGTGCATGCTTTCATTATCTTGAATGATACAATATACACTGACTTATACAGGATAATGGCACAAGTAGGGATATGAGTAAACTCATGGCTGACAATTACTGTATAGTGATGGCATCAAGAGTTTCATCACTGGCTTTACTGTTGAAATTGATCAATTCTGAAACTTAAGATCAAGAAATCTCACTGTAATAGTGATAATGCTACATGTATAATCTCAAACATATATAGAAGTGATGAGAACACTCCATGGCTAGTGTACCAGAAGTATAGCTCCATACCCCCTGAAGAGAATGGTGGTGTAGTTAATATGTACATATGTGCATTTAAGTGATTCTGACATTTTGTGTATTTTTTTTTACTACTGCAAAGTAACAGAAACAGCAATGAGAATTCTGTAAACACTCTCATAATTAGGTAAAAGACTATACAAAAAATTACTTTTGACATTTCCCATACTTACAAAAAAGTTCCTGCAGTCAATATTTCTACTAATAATTCAATTATTGTGCTAGCAACATTGCTGTTTAAGATTAGCTTTAAGCCAAGAAAATGTAAGCAATGGTATATTGTAATAAAATTAGCCTATGGTAATTATAAAAATGTAAAATAGGCTGTTTAAGCAATTGAGATGATAAATGAATGGGAAACTTTTCACATTTTCTTGAGTATTATGTGTTTTTCTCTCTAACAAGAGCAGCTATTACAATTCCAACTATAGGGGCATGATCAGAAAACATGGCCCTACAGTTACTATTTTGAACAATATTTTCCCACAGTAACAAACTACCATTTTCATTAGCAAGTAGCATTTAATAACAAGGTTTACAAGGTTTTTCCACAGTTACAATGTAAACAAGCATCCATGAAGCAATTCTAATAATCACTATTATGAAGCTTCCAGTAACAAGCTATAATGATGCTTTTTCATTGGTTTCTCACACTTACATTTGAAAAAGCACCTGAAAAGCAGTCCTAAAAGCTACTACAAAGGATTTCCCACAGTAACAAGCTCTACTGGTGTATCTAAGCATGTTTCCCATGCTAAAAACAAAAAAGCACCCTAAAAGTAATATTAAATAAATACTGAAGTTCCCACAGTGAGAGCCTAGCCATGTGATCAGAGATCAATAGCTAGATAATCTTTATCTAATCATCGCTCCAATCCTATCTAATCAATGATTAAAAGATCAGATCTCACTCTAATCAATCTATTATGAAGCCCTGGTGAGCATTACAACCATCAATTACAACACCCTAGTGCACTGTTTTTCCATTCAGATCTAATTGTATATAAGGATTGTCTCCAATTCTTATGGAGGCTGAAGTCTTTGACAACCCATCCCAGGTTGCTCACCCAATTGAGGCCTTTTATTGTCATGCTCATCATGCCCATCAAGGCACAAGGCATAAGGTCTGTGCCCTCTAATACAGTCTTGCTTGTCAAATGAGCAGGAGTGGTTGACTCCACTTTCTTTAGCTGATTTCTAGCCCCACATTTGCACAATGGCCAATTCCTTGCTGTAAAAAACAAGGATCAGCTTTAATACATGCACTGGCTGTTTGTTTTTGGCAAGCAGAAAGCAATGATCTCACATTGTGCAAAGATTCAATTATAGTAGCACAAGGTTTGGATCTAGTATCATAGTCACTTTCTACTTTCTACTGATTTAATCCTTCTTTGTTCATTTATTAGCAATGGTTAAAAGTGGCTTTGCTTTCCAGTGCATCCACTGAGCACTCTGCTACCATGGGGTACTTTGATGTATTTGAACCAACATTTCTCCAAGCAGCACTTCAAAAGGAGCAGAACTTGAGAAACATGGTTTTTGGCAAAGATGCATGGTGCCAATCAGGTGGTACCATCTGGCATCCTAATTCTCTACAAATCCACTTCAAGGGTGTCTTATCAATGAAGATAACCAATCACTTTTCTTCTTCAAAGGATGGATGTGGTATGTGATATTTTATCTTTTTCTTTTTGTCCCACCTTTCCTACATATCTTGCAGCTCCAGCCTAAGTATCATTGCCACCCACATTTTTGCACTCTTTTGTGATGTCATTTAGCCATTGTTTCTCACTTCCCAGGACATGGGAAAGTGCAGAGCAGTCACTGCAATGTACAAAACTTCAAACAAGCCTTATTGGAGTATCATCAATGCTCTACCATCAAAGACAATCTCACCAACCAAGTATATATAATATAAGATAAGCTCTTCATTTGATATTTTCATTTTTATATCATATTTGAAATTGAAAATGGTGCTGCCACACTGGGAAGCTTTATTCAACAGCGTCAACCACAAGAACACTGGTGACATAATCCAATGCCCTCCCTGATTACATTGTGATTAAATTGGATGCCTATATAGTATATGACACCAATGTAGTTACAGAGTAAATGCAATTGAAATTCATCATATTTCCCTGTTTTGTCCAATATGGCAGACCAGATTACTTTGAATATGGCTTTTTGGTGTGACCTCAAAAGTGTTGGTGATTCCAGCATGAATTCATTGAAAATATAAGTCAAAAGTCTTCAGAATTTTTCTTCAGTGTGTTCAAAATGTAATCAAAATGTAAATACACTAGGATAATCCAATAAATGATGAATGTGATTCAAATGTACTCTACATGTGAGCAAAAAGGCCTTTGTCTTTGATCCACAGTCATATAGTGATCTCTTTGAGATATTAAAAAATATGTTTCTTGTGGGAATATGTTTGAATACAAAGATGGAAAAATCAAAATGTAATCAATGTTTACAGGTGTCACTTTGTTGGTATACATTATGACTTATCTCAACAGTGTAATCACTATGTATTACTGTTCATTCATCATAATTGTATGTTAATTACATGAATTTTGTAATTCTGATTCATGTTCAAAATTCAATCATCTCAAACATGCTGAGCTCACTTAATATGTAGTCTTTATATATTCACCAAGTGGATGCAATTTGTCCTTGATTTGTGCTTGATAACACCAGTGATCACATTCTCAGCATCAATAATATGTAATGTACAGCACTTACAGTGATTACATTTTGATTACATTCAAAATGTGAGCAGACTTTGTTCTTCAAATATCCGTGCTTTGTTCATTGTGTTTTTAAACAATAGTTCAAACCAACATTGTTGCATTGTTTAAAATGTGTTCTCCATTTATTCCATGTTTAATTCAGTTGTCCTTAACAGAGGAAATTTAAAATAAAGTACTTTGATTACATCCTGAGATTATTGTACATAAACCTGTTTCATTATTCTCGACTTATCAAACCTCACTGACTTAGCTAATATTCTCACAGCCAAACCCAAACTAAGGCAACATCCGGGTACTTATAGGTGGTGTTATTAGCTAAGTCAGTGAGGTTTGATAAGTCGAGAATAATGAAACAGGTTTATGTACAATAATCTCAGGATGTAATCAAAGTACTTTATTTTAAATTTCCTCTGTTAAGGACAACTGAATTAAACATGGAATAAATGGAGAACACATTTTAAACAATGCAACAATGTTGGTTTGAACTATTGTTTAAAAACACAATGAACAAAGCACGGATATTTGAAGAACAAAGTCTGCTCACATTTTGAATGTAATCAAAATGTAATCACTGTAAGTGCTGTACATTACATATTATTGATGCTGAGAATGTGATCACTGGTGTTATCAAGCACAAATCAAGGACAAATTGCATCCACTTGGTGAATATATAAAGACTACATATTAAGTGAGCTCAGCATGTTTGAGATGATTGAATTTTGAACATGAATCAGAATTACAAAATTCATGTAATTAACATACAATTATGATGAATGAACAGTAATACATAGTGATTACACTGTTGAGATAAGTCATAATGTATACCAACAAAGTGACACCTGTAAACATTGATTACATTTTGATTTTTCCATCTTTGTATTCAACATATTCCCACAAGAAACATATTTTTTAATATCTCAAAGAGATCACTATATGACTGTGGATCAAAGACAAAGGCCTTTTTGCTCACATGTAGAGTACATTTGAATCACATTCATCATTTATTGGATTATCCTAGTGTATTTACATTTTGATTACATTTTGAACACACTGAAGAAAAATTCTGAAGACTTTTGACTTATATTTTCAATGAATTCATGCTGGAATCACCAACACTTTTGAGGTCACACCAAAAAGCCATATTCAAAGTAATCTGGTCTGCCATATTGGACAAAACAGGGAAATATGATGAATTTCAATTGCATTTACTCTGTAACTACATTGGTGTCATATACTATATAGGCATCCAATTTAATCACAATGTAATCAGGGAGGGGCATTGGATTATGTCACCAGTGTTCTTGTGGTTGACGCTGTTGAATAAAGCTTCCCAGTGTGGCAGCACCATTTTCAATTTCAAATATGATATAAAAATGAAAATATCAAATGAAGAGCTTATCTTATATTATATATACTTGGTTGGTGAGATTGTCTTTGATGGTAGAGCATTGATGATACTCCAATAAGGCTTGTTTGAAGTTTTGTACATTGCAGTGACTGCTCTGCACTTTCCCATGTCCTGGGAAGTGAGAAACAATGGCTAAATGACATCACAAAAGAGTGCAAAAATGTGGGTGGCAATGATACTTAGGCTGGAGCTGCAAGATATGTAGGAAAGGTGGGACAAAAAGAAAAAGATAAAATATCACATACCACATCCATCCTTTGAAGAAGAAAAGTGATTGGTTATCTTCATTGATAAGACACCCTTGAAGTGGATTTGTAGAGAATTAGGATGCCAGATGGTACCACCTGATTGGCACCATGCATCTTTGCCAAAACCATGTTTCTCAAGTTCTGCTCCTTTTGAAGTGCTGCTTGGAGAAATGTTGGTTCAAATACATCAAAGTACCCCATGGTAGCAGAGTGCTCAGTGGATGCACTGGAAAGCAAAGCCACTTTTAACCATTGCTAATAAATGAACAAAGAAGGATTAAATCAGTAGAAAGTAGAAAGTGACTATGATACTAGATCCAAACCTTGTGCTACTATAATTGAATCTTTGCACAATGTGAGATCATTGCTTTCTGCTTGCCAAAAACAAACAGCCAGTGCATGTATTAAAGCTGATCCTTGTTTTTTACAGCAAGGAATTGGCCATTGTGCAAATGTGGGGCTAGAAATCAGCTAAAGAAAGTGGAGTCAACCACTCCTGCTCATTTGACAAGCAAGACTGTATTAGAGGGCACAGACCTTATGCCTTGTGCCTTGATGGGCATGATGAGCATGACAATAAAAGGCCTCAATTGGGTGAGCAACCTGGGATGGGTTGTCAAAGACTTCAGCCTCCATAAGAATTGGAGACAATCCTTATATACAATTAGATCTGAATGGAAAAACAGTGCACTAGGGTGTTGTAATTGATGGTTGTAATGCTCACCAGGGCTTCATAATAGATTGATTAGAGTGAGATCTGATCTTTTAATCATTGATTAGATAGGATTGGAGCGATGATTAGATAAAGATTATCTAGCTATTGATCTCTGATCACATGGCTAGGCTCTCACTGTGGGAACTTCAGTATTTATTTAATATTACTTTTAGGGTGCTTTTTTGTTTTTAGCATGGGAAACATGCTTAGATACACCAGTAGAGCTTGTTACTGTGGGAAATCCTTTGTAGTAGCTTTTAGGACTGCTTTTCAGGTGCTTTTTCAAATGTAAGTGTGAGAAACCAATGAAAAAGCATCATTATAGCTTGTTACTGGAAGCTTCATAATAGTGATTATTAGAATTGCTTCATGGATGCTTGTTTACATTGTAACTGTGGAAAAACCTTGTAAACCTTGTTATTAAATGCTACTTGCTAATGAAAATGGTAGTTTGTTACTGTGGGAAAATATTGTTCAAAATAGTAACTGTAGGGCCATGTTTTCTGATCATGCCCCTATAGTTGGAATTGTAATAGCTGCTCTTGTTAGAGAGAAAAACACATAATACTCAAGAAAATGTGAAAAGTTTCCCATTCATTTATCATCTCAATTGCTTAAACAGCCTATTTTACATTTTTATAATTACCATAGGCTAATTTTATTACAATATACCATTGCTTACATTTTCTTGGCTTAAAGCTAATCTTAAACAGCAATGTTGCTAGCACAATAATTGAATTATTAGTAGAAATATTGACTGCAGGAACTTTTTTTGTAAGTATGGGAAATGTCAAAAGTAATTTTTTGTATAGTCTTTTACCTAATTATGAGAGTGTTTACAGAATTCTCATTGCTGTTTCTGTTACTTGCAGTAGTAAAAAAAAAATACACAAAATGTCAGAATCACTTAAATGCACATATGTACATATTAACTACACCACCATTCTCTTCAGGGGGTATGGAGCTATACTTCTGGTACACTAGCCATGGAGTGTTCTCATCACTTCTATATATGTTTGAGATTATACATGTAGCATTATCACTATTACAGTGAGATTTCTTGATCTTAAGTTTCAGAATTGATCAATTTCAACAGTAAAGCCAGTGATGAAACTCTTGATGCCATCACTATACAGTAATTGTCAGCCATGAGTTTACTCATATCCCTACTTGTGCCATTATCCTGTATAAGTCAGTGTATATTGTATCATTCAAGATAATGAAAGCATGCACAAGGTACTTCAGTCATAGCAAGGAAAGAAACTAATAGTTAACTTTGATGATGAATAAATTTGAAATGATATAGATAGATATTAATAGTCTACTAAAGCTAGTCAACAGTCCCACTATTCCCATATGATGGGTAGATAGCTGTGTTGCTCATACAGTATGTTGGTTTGGTGAAGATTTGTATGTTTACTTTGAAGTAATGCGAACATTTTGTGTACTTTGTTTTTACTACTGCAAAGTAACAAAAACAGCTATGAGAATTCTATAAACAGTCTCATAATCGGGCAGAAAGACTCTACAACAAACTACTTTGATCTTTCTCACAGTTACAAAAAAGTTTCCACAGTCAGTATTCAAACTAATGATTCAATTACCACACTAGCAAAAATTACCATTTGAAGTTGGCTTTTATGATAAACTAAGTATCTAGCTATAATAAAATGACTACAAAGATGTTAACTAGGCTATGTAAGTATTTATATGACAGATGAATGAGAAACTTTTCACATTTTTTCTAGTATTTTGTGATTTTCTCACCAATAAAAGCAGCTATTGTAATTCTGAGTATAGAAGCATGATCAGAAAACATGGCTCTATATATACTATTTTGGGTAATATTTCCCATGGTAACAAACCACCACCATCATTAGCAATTAGAATCTAATAACATGGTTTACAAGCTCTTTCCCACAGTTACAATTTTAAAAAGCATCCATAATTACTACCATGAAATTCCCATAGTAAGAAACCCTACTAATGCTTTTACATCTCTTTCCCCAGGCTTCTAGAACTAACACACTTGTATCACTTGAATGAGTCTTCTATGCTAGATACTAGACCTCTATGCATACTGTGAGAAAATAGACAAATGGATGAATAGAGTGTGATTTATCCATGGTCTGTCAGGCAGGGCACATGCATCCTCTGTCTTCTGTCTCTCCTTTCTCCCCTTTGTACTACATACTATATATTCATGTTGGCCTCATGTACACTCCTTGTCTCTCTTCTTATGACTATGCTTGATAGGTATGCCATTCATATACTTAGTATTTTGTCTCTCTTCTTGCAACTATGCTCAATAGTATTGAGCCCAGTCTTTTTCACCTGTAACTCTCATTTAGTTTCCTCCTTGTTTATCTTTTCCTATTCCATACTCTTCCTTTTTTCATTTTAGATCAGTTGAACTGATCTAGAGGGGGCAGGTGTAATACCCTATCTCCTCTCTTATACCCCTAACATCACATGGCCCCCATGTGATGTTAACCACCTGACCTAGTTGTTTAAGTCCTGCCCTGCATTACTTGAACTTTTACTTAACTACACAACTATCACTTACATCACTCACTATGCACATATGTACTGCAAATATACATTGGTCTAATGTACCATGCACTGTGTGATATAAGAAGTACAGTGAGTACTTACAATCTGCCACTTACTCAACCTGCTCCATGCCTTTCTGCCACTTGACACCACAGAGCTTGCAGCTGTGAATTGGATACTTCTATGCAAAGTCAGCATCCCCTGCCATCTCCATTCATTGCAAGCATTTCTCCACCACTCATTGTCAATGAGAGCATCTAGGATTGACTACATATTTTGACAAGCTCATTTTGACCCTGCTGCAAATTTCAGTGAATGTGCTGAGCCCAGTGAGAACATCAAAAATGTACCTCAATGTAGCCATGAGAATGACTCAAGCACAGTCTCAACTTGAGCCATGGCAGTAACTTTGGTGCGCAATGGGCTCCGGAATCTGATTTGTCACTTCTTGTTGGGCAGACTTGTGTGGCTAACTTTTGGAATGTGGTGATTGTTGGAGGAAACTATGGTGGCTAACCTGGTGCTAACCTGATGATTGGTAGGTACTGGCATACACAAGCAACACTGAACCTGTAAATTCGACTGCAGGACTCCATCTGGTTTTCCACTGGACTAAACAAGCTGCATAAGGGGTAACTATCGCAAAATGAGGCCAGGTTTAGGCGCTTCGCCTTCGGTGGCTTGCGTTCCCACGGTCAAAATTAGCATTCTGCCTGCCTTATTTGCTACCCGAGCTTAGCTCATTGGTTGGCCATGACAACGAGCTTGATAGTGAGCATGGACAGTTGTGGTACAACTGCCCTTGGGGTATTTACATGAAGTCGCGTGGTGCAAGGATGGGCTAACCGATGTACGACACAACAAACCAGAGTACATGACAACTTTGCAGGACTTGGTCGAAACTCCGTAGAATAATATACATACAGAACCAACATGATTAGAAGATACAGCGTACAGCGTAGATTATTACGATATTATCATACTAGGTCGTTATATTATATGCCTTCCGCTCCCACTGGGACCACGTAAAGACCGGCAGTGGATGGGCCTCAGTATTGAACACCCACTTGTCCAGGGGCACGATATCCGCTTCTGCGAACAGGAGGTACAGGTACTTGAGCCTGCAAATATCCGATATTCGATCAGCAACGATCACGATTCACAGTGACTGCTAAGTAGAGAAGTCTACGCACGTTTCAGCAAGGAAATAGCTGCGAGGAAAAGGTAAGGGGGGTTAGTAACAGCGAGCAGGTTACGTGATACATTGGACGGAAAAGGATAGAGTTTAAATCGAACGCACCTCGGCATATCGTCGTTGGGCACCGCCGGGACCTCGTCGACATCGTGCACGCTTGCGTACCCGTTCTGCACGCGCGCATGCTTCTCCAGCGCCTGAAAGACGACCCACCCGCGCTCCCGCCACTTCACATCGCCCGTCGTCTTCCACAGCACGAAGAACGACTCCACCGTCTATCAAAAAAGATCATCCACCCCAATCCCCTTGTCAACTCCGCACCACACGTCAAGACGAGGCGACGGCGTACCTCGGGCCGCAGAATATACACGCTCGACGAGTGCTGATAGTCTCTCTTCTCCACATCGTACTCTACCTGTGCCTCACCTAATCCAGGGGGTACACCACCCGCCCTGCCCGCCGCCTCCCACTCCCCCAGCGCCTCCACCCACCTCGTGCTGCCCTCCGCAAACCGCACGCCATCCGGGCCCAACCCCGTCCTCTGGTCCGCATACGTCACATAGCACGTGTACGCCAGCCCCCGTGCGGCCCACATATGCTTTTCCCTCTCCCGCGGACTCAGGTCGGCGGCGGGGAGCGTGTGCGCGCCGAGCGCGAGGAGGCCCGGGAGGAAGCACGCGAGGTGCTCGAGGTTGTGGGTGGGTGTGCCATAGGAGGTATCGGTGACGTAGAGCAGCTTGCGCGTTGGGGAGAGGTAGAGGAGGCGGTTGATGATGCCGTCTATGGACGCGAGGTCTGCGAGACTGGAGGTTAGTGGACACACGACGCTGGAGATGGACTGAGCATTACATTGCGATTTGGCGCGCGTTTCGGACTGGCCGCTCAGGAGGTACTGCTTGAGGAGGTACTCGTACCCGCTGTCGACCGACGCGCCGACGGAGAAATGCGCTTTATAGGACGATTTATTAAAGATACGCCAGACACTTTGCGGGGCGACCTACTGTCAAGAGGCGTAGCATCGACGGGATCCCATTGTGTAGCGAACAGGCCGTCGGTGACGTTGGCGAGGTATATCTTGTCCATCACGTTCTCCACCTGCGTTGCGATGGATGGGAGGCGGACGTATGAAGAGACAGGCTACGCACCCGCTCGAAATACTCTGCTCGTCCTGTGAGGTGCGCGAGGTACTTGTACTCGACCTGGCAGCTCGCGGCTTCCGCAAACAGCACGGGACCGCCAGTCCAGCCAAGAGACGTATCACCCCTAAGAATGACCACTGGTGGTCTCAGGGAGGAGCAGAGGAGGAGCGGACACACGTACGTAGCGGGATTGACACCGAAGCGCGGGAGGCCCGACGGGGAGTTGAAGGCCGGGAGCAGGCGTGCGCCGAGGTCGTCTGCGCGCGCGAGGAGGATCGTCTCCCCAGAAAGAGCATATGCCGAGAGGAGGCCACCAAGGTAGCGGATAACAGTCTCGAAGAACGGCGCGTAGAAGCCCTGGAGTATTGATTAGTTGACATAGCAGTGAATTAAGGGCTTTTTTACAGTAATCTGGGTGAAGTTCTGCTGGGCGACGACACGCACAGCGTCATCGAACTCGGCGCGGAGGCCCATGATCCACATCGTGTCCATCGAATCGATCATGGAGACCCCCCTGGGAGACGTTAGTGCTCTGTGCCGTTGAAGCCAACCACGGCATACCATCCATTGAAACTGCGCCGATGAATCAGATTGGCACACCGTGATATGCAAGGCACGTACTTGTCTTGCCAGCCTTTGCTGAGGGGTAGAAGCTCGTCGTGACCCGCTGCGTACTTGAGATAGTGGTTGTATCCGTGAAGATACGCGTCCCGGACCTTTGTAGCGCGCTGATTCCACAGCCGCGAGTCGTCGAGCTTGGGCGGTATCACCCCCATGACGAGCCCCGGCTGCACCTGCACCTGGAACGGCGGAAGAGTGAACCGTGGTGAGAAACGAATATCGTCGTTCCACTCAAAGACTAGGGGCGTTAAGAACCAGAAGCCCACAACGAGACAAACCCCCAAAGCGGCCCATCGAGCAAGCGGGCGTCCTAGCCAGCGTCGGCCGAGAGATTTGGACTTTTCATCACGAGTATTGTGGAGTGGGAGCATAAGGTAGATGGACGAGAAGGAGAGAAGTGGAGGGCGACGTGGACGGGGAGTTTAGCATCTTGAATGGCGCATCCATTCCAGGCTTCAAACGCATCCTGGTGCCGGAGCTGTCAGTGTCGTGCCAAGTCAAGACGTCGGGGATTTGTAGTGTATGAGAAGCGTCTTGATTAGATGGTACATACGGGCTGCAATGACTCGTGAGGGAGAGTGATCCAGAGATCATCCGCAAAAAGAGCGAGGACGACGAGATGGCGAAACGAACCTTGGCGATCTAACCTAATCTACTGATGAGCACGTGGCACTGGCGAGGGAATCGGACCGGTGAAAAGACACCGAGTGTCGACCTTCTCCAAGAAAAGCAAAACGACTTCCGCACGCCCCTCGAGCCGATCGTGGTGATCCTCAGCAACGCAGGCGTGCAAGGCGAATCGTGGAACAATGAAAGCAGTTGGAGTTGGGATGGGAATGCGTCTCGCGCCGTCAACTTGCGTGCAGCAATCCAGAGATCCCCGATGGATGTTCCATACGTCGCACGTAGCGTATGCTCCCCCCACCCGACGATTCACTTAGTCCATCGCCTAACGTCAAGAGATTGCATATCCAATCCATCACACCGACGCTCATACACAAGGCCCAAAGGCACTGCTAGACACCCATCCCGTCAGTGCAGCCGCATAAAAGCGGTACAGATAATGTCATATCTACGTGGACATTCCTTGTGTGGTTACGGCTCTGCAGTTTGCGTGCGTCGTCAAAACCCCTGCGATCAAGGAGCCACACCAGCGCCGTGCGCGGTACATCAACAAGACTAGAAGGGCCTTGCTAGAGGCGATAATCAATGGGGAGAATTAGGACGTGTGAGAGGGCTGTTCCATACGTCAGGCAAATCCCTGTAGGGCAAGCGTGCGTACGTTTCTTTGTAAACCGAGGGTGCAAGGCGACTGACTGTACTAGTCCCTCTAGGTAGGGTATATCCTCGGAACGCGTCGAACAGTGCAAAGGATATCTCGCGGGAGAAGGACTTGGCCCCGAGTTGAAAAATACTTCTTCCTAGTCCCTCCATTCCCCCACGAGTACCCTTCGCGAGCACGATAGCATGAGAGCGCCTATCCCGTAGTTCTTGGACGTAGGCCTGCGTACACGCGCGTCCTCAAGGCCTCGCCTCATCTCGACCAATGTATCCGAATTTCGACGGACCGAGTACCCACAACGCGCCCAATGGCGCCCGAAGACGCTGTACGCCGACTCGCCCATCCATCGGCGCGGCGCCAACTTTGCACCCTCCGTATCTTATATGCGCCCAAACTAAGCGCAGTCCCGTGATTATGATGTCGATGAGTCGATGAATGCGCTGAGTGGATGTAGATGGGTGGGTGAATGAGTAGATTAGCTGCGTCGAGTGCAGTGGAGGGTAGTCACGGTCATGGTAGCTCTTGGTGTGTGTTTCAAGAGGGGAAGAAAACGCAGAGGGAAAGGGAAGAAGGCCGAGGCGCGCAGATTTAAGCCCCGAATCAGGACTCAGCGGCGCGTGGTAGCGGGGTAGTGATAGCTATCGACGAGTTCTGCGTGCCTCCCCCATAGTCGTAGTGTATCTTCTCTATGGTCAGATCGGTGCGTGGTCACTTATTCGTGTGATATCGGAGCTGATAGTTACATACAGAACCTTTTACGGCTTGACGGGCACTATTCTAATACTCCTCAGGGCGTACGCGCTACCTAGCATCTCCTATTCAACTCCATCTACCGTGCTACATCCCACGTACTCCTTGCCCACTCTTCCTCAACTTCAAGCTTGAGGTCCACCAGTGCAACAATTGAAGCAATCGCCCGCGCCCAGAAGCCGTTGCCCTGGGGGGCACACATGGTCGGGCGGGAAGCACACCAGCGAGCACACCACCAGCGGGTTCGTCGGCCGCGGGGTTGGAGGTGTCCCAGCGCAGCACGAGAAGCAGTCGCCGCCGTCTGCGGGCGGGACCAGAATCTGTCCAGTGCCGCAGATGTGGTCGGCGGGGAAGCACGGCTCCAAGCACGAGCCCCGGGGCGGGACTGGGTCGGCGAGCGTGGTGGACACCGCCACGAGGAGGACGGCGGCAAGGATTGTCTTGGTGAACATTATGGATTCTGGGGGTGTGTTTTCGAGGTCTGGACTGTTAAGATCGTTATGTTTAGTGCCGAGGATGATTGTGCAGAGCTCGCGGTCGCTCACCTGCTAGTTCCTCGAAGTCCGATAGGTCTCTACGGTGGCGATTCTCTGCCTTATATACACGGCGCATTGGTAAGTTGGGGCTGAAGGTACCTGGCAAATGGAGATGTATATTTTTAAACATATTATTTCATTTTTAGACGTATTGACGGTCATCTCACAGGGCGTGTGGGCAGCTCCCGACTGGGCAGCGCTCATCTAATCATCTGATCTTCTTCCATCAGCATTGACATCAACTCCCGAGCGACCTGCCCACTTACCAACTACATATACGACCAACAGTCCGGCGCTGCTGTGACTCGCCTGCTGATCTGGACCCGTTAGTACTACCGGGGTAGCATGGGCGATGCCCGGGAAATGAAACTTGTCCATAAGTCAAGCCTCCGGCCTACAACATCGTAGCCGCAGTCGCAGTACGTGTCCAGAGAATCTCATTCAGAGTTACACAGTATGTCGCATACTAACGATCCCCCCATCGGCCTCAGGGTTTCTTCGCGCGCAGGGGACTCCAATGAATTGTGCTTCTAGAATCCAAAGGGTTTAACCAACGCTTAACGTTTAGCTCGCCTTCTTCAACAGGAAACAGAGGAGCGGAGACCACTCACCGTCTCTCCAAATAGATGGACTATTCATAGCGTCGCCTGAGGGCCGTAATGTATTGGTTAGATTCTCGTTTTCAGCTCGGCATCTACCCTCATCCTCAAAGAAGGGATCTCTATAACATACTGCCTTCTTTGCAGTGACTGTCGCTGAAATGGCATGTATATTTATCATAATGGTTTCGCCAAATACCACAAATATACAGGCGAGGCATACTGAGAGTCTGCTTCACCGAGAACCAAATTTAAATACCCCGATTGTGATTCCTGCCGTCAAGTTCTGCTGGGTGGTTGCAATGTACGGACAGCAAGCAATTTGTTCAGTTTCAGAACCTTTGAGCATTCGTACGTGCATACGACTGAAGTTTCAAATACTGACACAGGAGTTAGACACGACTTCCCATCAATTCCACGCACCGCCGCCTGGAGGGACCCACCAACAGCTCCCCATCGAGATAATTGCGCACATCATTTCCTTGCTCGACAATCGCATTGAAAACGCTCTTATCAGAGGAGTCGTCCACGTAGGTAAATTATAATACGCCATGGCTCTTCTCTTCCTTTTACCACGATCAATCAACTTAAGCGCCCGCCTAGGCTGGGAGTCCTCAGTGAGGACTCCTCAGCACTGCCGCACACCGCCCAGGCACCTATCCCTGACTTCTGAGTGAGGTCACACTGGGACGCTCCAACATCATTGAAGATTTCGGAATGCAAGTCACTCGACGTCAACGCGGAAGTGAAGTATGCAATGCCAAGTATCGAACACGAAATCTGAGCGCCGAACTCTCCAAGAATCATCTATATTTCGCATTTTCAACATCTCACCTTTTCTAGTGCCGGTGGTACAAGGCATCGGGGACGGCCTTTGGTATACGACGCGTCGCATAGTTTGTTCGCAATGCCATGGATGCTGCCCACCTGGAAAGGGCTCGTCCCAGACGACGCTCATCGGGAGCGGACTTTGGCTGTAACCATGAAACTCGCGCCCAACGAGCAACCGTCAGGGTCGTCGCAAACCATTTTTTTCAGCACTTTTACAAAATCTGAAGCTTACAAGTCAACGACTAGCACTATCGCGCCTCGTCGCGTCCAATTTTTCCATTTCTCGTCTCCGTGCCAACTTCTAGGCTTATACCAACATGGACATGGACATGGACTCGGAGCATGCCCCGATCCCACCGTGGCTCGTGGCAGCGCCTTTTGTGCTGTCTTTTGTCGCACTCATGTTCTCGAGCCCGACCGTCCGCAAAGCGATGTTCGTCCCGCTCGCCGGCGTCGTTGTGCATATCATGAGGATCGGCGGCGGGATGTCAGGAAAGGACTACCCCATGGCGTGTGCATTGACGTCTCAGGTTGTCCAGATGTTCGATTTTTTGGTTCTAACGGACGCTCACGCCGAGCTGGTGCTGCGAGACCAAGCCACTGGCGTGCCTACAACGCTATTTGAACGTGCAAAATGGGTTCTTCGCCTCCTCACGAGCCCTCGTCTCGTCGGCTGGACCAATGAACCGAAGGACGGCATCATCCCGCCGCGTCCAACAGATTCTTCCAGGATCCGCTTCGCCTGCAAGCAAGTATTCTACCTCGTCTGCAGCCTGCTCACTATGAACGTGCTGAACATCACGATGAGTCTGACTCCCGGGTTTTCAGCGAATGGACCTGGGTTGGGGGGGAGTGGGTGGGGCTGGCGCTCTGTAAACGCGCTTCAGCATGGCGCGGCGGCGTGGACGGGAATATCGATTGCCCACCGTGCTTGGGTGCTAGCGCTCCTGTTTACGGGAAGGTGGATGCCTTCTGATCTTCCACCAATGTTCGCGCGCTTGGGAAACACGTATACGTTACGCAGATTTTGGGGGTTCGTGGTTATTTATTTTCGGTTCTTCTTGTCCGAGAAATGAACACCCTATAACCTTGTCAGACGAACATATCATCAAATGCTACGCAGGGTGAGCCTTGAATATTTAACAAGTATACGATCAGCGAGGCTGACGCTTCTACTCAGACGCTAACCTCCCACGGAACCTTCGTCACCGACAAACTCCTCCACCTCCCCCGTGAGGCGAAGCTAACGCGGCGCTATACCCAACTCTACGTCGCATTCTTCGTGTCAGGCGCCCTCCACTATTGGGCTGAGTGCATGACAATACACAATTTCGGCGGCGGGAGCCTTCGGTTCTTCCTCCGGCAAGCTGTCGCGATACATTGCGAGGATATCCTGATATCCGCCGCTGGGCGGCTGGGGTGGAACAGTCGAAGATGTGGGAGGTCATCGGATATGTGTGGGTGTGGCAGTGGTTTACGTGGTGTATACCTGGCTGGGTGGATCCGCTCGTTCGCATTGGACTGATTGAGCAGGGAGCAAAAGTAGAGATTATCCAGGGTATATGTGGGTTGTTTGGCAAGGGATGTTTCCTTCCTGCTCGATAATGCATATTGCGTGCGTCGTTTCAAGCAGCTTCTGGATCACAGAGACGGCTCCTTTAGGCGTCACGACAAAATCTACCTCAGGTGTCGACTTCGGAAGCAGTCCGCCATTTCATCAAAAACCAAACTACAGGTGAGATCAACGGTCGCAAGGGCGAAGTAAATTCGAAAGCAGCCGGAAACAACTGAACTCGATGCGGAGGTTTGATGTTTGTACGCACTGCCTCAGAAGCTCGGTCGTTGTCGCAGAAGAAGTGTAGTGCTCTTCGATATTGATTTCGTTGCAGGAAGTTCCAGCACGGTTGAATATGAAGATTGTCAACGCAGTAGGTGCCCACTCGGAGCAAATTCTCTATCGAGCTGGCCCACCACACCACCACTTTAATCAATCTTCGCAGTAAACATGAGACAGCATCGACTCTCGCTGCTTGCTCTCTCGTATGCCGCGCGTGGACCGATATCTGCCATCGGAGCCTCTTTCGCAGGCTCGTCATCTCCGCCGACGCCCAATCTCGACCCCGCCTACAGTTTCTCCACTTCACCGCTCCCCACCTCGCCGAATACGTGTTCGAACTCGTATTCGACCTCGGTATCACGAAGCGCGACCGTAATATCTGCCTTCCGGATTAGGTGCCCGTCTGTCTGCATCGATTGCACAACCTACGTGCGCTGACCTTGGTCGACCTCACTAGGGAGTGGTCGGCACTTTGTCGCTGAAACATAGCGTTCAAACCCTCCTTATTGCCCCTCGTCTTCGAAGCCTCACAATAGAGGGATGGGAATTCGGCGACGGCGCACAATCCCTCATCAAATGCCCGAACCTCGAAACAAGGGTAATCACGACAGGGAGCAGGAAGGTTCGCTATTGTGGGTTCCTCCCGGGGTGAAAGATCTGTCCCTGACGGGTGAGCTCTGTATGTCGTTGTGTTTGTGGTGCCAACTTATCTACGCGTCTAGTTTTTCCATGGTCCGGCATACCCAAGTTTGCAAATAACACAATGCGCCCCTTAACGTTGACCGTTGCAATGCGGTTCGAAGCGTCGGTCCCCCAATTACACAAGTGGCCGAAGGGCTGCATCAACAACCTCCCATTCCCGGAGCTGCTTGAACGACTCGAAATCACACTCGAGCACTGGCAGGAAGAATACCCCGAACTCATCGAGTACGAAACTCTGTCCCGTTTTCTAGCTGAACTCCATGACCGCGGGGCGTTGCGACACATCAGCATCGCCATAAGCATGACGACGCCCGAAGCTGACGAAGAAGTGGATATCGACGGAGCACGAGAATCGAACAAGCTAAAGGACGGTTTGGCTGCAATATTAGGTCCGGGTGTAGACGTCCGACTTTCCGTTCTGCGCCTTAGACCCCAAGAGGCATGCGAGCTTGTCACGGATTGCCGCGTCTAGAATGCAATAGGGAGATATTCACCGTCTTTCAACGCTTCCAATTCGCTTCCCAAATGCGCCCTTAATGTACTCTTCACCCTGCGATTCTTCCTCTCGCAAGTTGTCGCAACACATTGCGAAGTATCGCGAAATCCGCCGCCGGGTAGATAGGACCGGCACACTCGAGGGTGTGTGGGTCGTAGGGTACATATGGATATGACAATGGTTCACATAGTGTGTATCCAACTGGGTGATCCGTTTGCATCGGTCTGGTCCAACAACTGAGGGTAAACGTAAACACTTTGTCGCACAGGGCGAGGTGCTACTTCCCAAGCATTCACCTCAGAGGATTGCGGACGAGCTGCAGGAGGTAATAATACATCAGATAATTCGTCAGCAGCTCAAGTCGATGTTGAACGTTGAGACTGACAATGGCACGCAGACAAAAGCACGTCGACAAAAAGCACACCAATATCAGTCCCTGTTGCCATGAATATCTCCGAATGCGAATTGTCGGCTGATTGAATATCGACTCGCAGTGACAAGGTGGAAATGACAGAAGAGGAAATGACAAAAGAAAACCTGATTCTAAGAATAATAAAGATCATGAAGTCCTCCAGGATGCAGAAAAGCGAATTACGAGAATAGCACGGTTGACAAACGAGAACAGCTGATCGGCGTTGGATATCCACACCTAAATAACACCGGCGGTGGAGGGGTCTTCTATGCCCATGTCCATGTCGGCGGACATTATGATAGCTTCATAGATGTATATGACGCCGAAGAGGAGGAAGAGGCCCGCCCCGCCCAGCGTTACTACACTCCAATCAACATCCGAATCAAAGGCGAGTGATTTCGGACATACCATGTTTAACCGATATCTTCGTGGAGATGTAACGGCCACCGATAACGGCGAGCGCCGTACAGCACATATGTCCAAGGACGGTACCCGCCGTCACAATATAGACGTTCTAGTTGAGGGAAGAAATTGAAGCTGGTGTAAAGGGAGAGACAGAGAATACGCACATGCGCAGCACCTAGGGCTATAGTAGCGATCTGACTGCGGTCGCCCCATTCACCGAGGAAGGTCAATATGAAGGCTTGCACAAAGACGGGGCCGAGGAACAAGCTACAAAAGTTCCTCGCACCCTCCGCGACCGACGCCTTGGGTTTCTTCGCCCTTGTTCCCGCCCCGTCCCTTCCGCCTTCTTCGATCGCCTCCAACGGGATCGCCTCTCCACGCTCCGCGTCATCTCCCTCAATCTCTTCTTCCGCCTCCCTCATCTCCTCCTTGATCTTCTCGTTCCCTCCCTTCATCTGCCGCCCCTCCAGCATCATCTTGCTCCCAAACACCAAAAACAGAAACGCCGCCGCGATTTGCGTCCATTTCTTCGGTATCAGCGTTGGTAATACGTGGCCCATCGCAGCAGAGAGAATGGACATGACGACGAGTGAACCAAAGGCCCCCGCGAAAACGATGAAACGGGGGTGTCGCATGGCGAGGATGGCGGCGATGAGAAAGGTCTTGTCCCCGATTTCGGAGAAGATGATCATAGCGTAGGATTGTATGAACGCTTGCATGTATGTTTCCGGTGCATCTTGGAGACTCGCCATTAGTGACCGTTGCACTGTGCAGCAAAGCTTTGATGGAGACGAAGGGGAAAGTTGAAGGAAAGTCGGCTCGCTCGAACGCCTTTATGAGAAGTTTTCGTCAGGACTCTCTAATCATAGGCGGTCGGTGTTTCGGCACTGTGATCGACCACGGGAACTTTGTTTGCCAATTTGCGGCCTTGTGGACGGGTGGGACAACGCTGCTGGCGGTGACACGACAACGATCCATAAATAGGAGTTCATGTCGGAAAAAGCAACCTACCTTCTAAGGAAGGACCCTTAAATCATCAAATAAGTTGAGTCCACTGTTGCGGCATATTAACTCCTACCTATGTGATATTTCATAGTATAAGGGGGATATGTACCTTAATTCTAGATCCTTGCTTTTAATGGCGCAAAAATCCTTTATAAGCCCCTTATAATGCCTTTTAACAACAGAGTGGGCTTTTGAGCGCCCAACGCTTCTGCCCAGCAAATACAGCAAATAATCGCTTTCTACTTCGGATATCGTGGGCGGAGTATCTACGATTACATGACCTAAAATGACATATACTACTGCTCATAACATTCTAGTTAGAGAAATTGCATCCTTTCCCGAAGAACTTACACGCTTCCTGAATTATCTCCACCTGCACCCCGTTCTCAATCACCCCGAAACGTACCAGCGGGTCCACGCCGATAGGGAAGCACCACGTGAACCACTGCCATACGTATACACACCCTACGACCTTCGATGCCTTCCTCCTCCAAGTCGATTTGAGGCCAAAGCTCCACCCCATTCCCCTTCCAGCAGAGATCATGATATCTTCGCCGTGCATCGCTACAGCTTGCAAGAGGAAGAATTTCATACTCCCGCACGCTCGCAGGTTGAAACCGTTCAACGGCATTACCATGTACTCGCCCCAGTGATGAATGGCGCCTGAAATGAAGAAGGCGACGTAGAGTTGGATGCAGCGGGACAACCTTCCGTGACGAGGAAGGCGGAGAAGTTTCTCAGAAACGAAGCTTCCATGAGAGATGGCTGCCTAAGAAGATACATGAGCCGTGTTCCGACGTCTAACCCCCAAAGCGCATCCCCTTGAGCGCGAGCTGGGGCGACGAACGACTCACTCTCCGGAGCATTTGGTGGTGTGTTTGCCTGTTAAAAAACGATGAAAAGACCGCCATCAGCTAGATCCTTGAAGCAAGAGAGGAGGCGTCTGCACATACCCCCAGAATCTACGCAGTGTATACGCGTTTCCCAAAGATGCAAACATCGGTGGAAGGTCAGAGGGCATCCACCGCCCCGTACTCAACAATATCAACACCCAAATACGGTGAGAAATCGAAATCCATGTCCACACTATCGCATAGTACTGAAGTGCATTTACTGATCGCCGCCCCCATCCACTCCCCGCCAACCCAGGTCCACGTTGCAAAAACCCAGGACTCAGCTTCAGCGTGATGCCCAAGATATTCACGGTAAGGAGGTGCAAAGCGAGGTAAATGATTTGCTTAATGGCGAAGCGAATCCTCGATGTCTCCATTGGCCGTGGAGGGATGCTGCTGTTCTTGGGTTCACTTGTCCACCCGATCAGACGAGGGCTCGTGAGGAGCCGCATCGCCCATTTGGCACGTTCGAACAGAGGCAAAGAGCCTGCGCTTGGAGCAATCTGACCCACCAGACGCAGCTCAAGATGCGAGTCGGTCAGCACCAAGAAATCGCACATCTTGAAGACCTGGAGTGTGAGGGCGCACGCCGTGGCGTAGTCCCCGGGTGACAGCCCGATGGCCGTGATGCGGATGACGGCGCCTAGGATTGGGAGGAACATTGCCTTGCGGACAATGGGAGACTTGAATATGAGTGCGACGAAAGAGAGCACGAAAGGTGACGCCAATAGCCACAGGGGAACTGGAGGACGCTCCTGGTCCAAGTCCATGATGGAGGCTTTCGAGGCAGAGGCTCGAGTATTGGGATGGTTGGTCGCGAGGAGAGTGTGCTAGTCGTCGGGTTTCGAGCTCAACTTTGAGCTTGAGCTAGAAGTTTAAGGAGCATTATATATACTCTATTTTAGATCTTCTATCACGCCGGATGAAGCATAACATGAGGTACTCACTCCTAGAGCCCCTCGGAGTCTTCATCCCCGGAGGATAAGACAACCAGGTTGATTCGCTATAAAGAAAATGGTGAAGGTCTGCAGTATTCAGTCACTCTGCGACCATTGAGACTGTAGGCAACTCGAGGCCGATTCGAATTCCTTGAGAGTGAATGGCCTGGTTCTTAGCGAATCAACGTATTTAGGGGGAAGCGATAGGCATCCTCAAAAGATACCGCACTGATTCTGATTCAAAATCTTCGTAAATCGATTTGCGTTTCATAGGACTGGAGGACATCGCGCTTATCTGCAAGGTAATTGATATCCGGGCCTGGCAGCCAGTTCAGAGATGACCTAATGCTCTGCCTACTCGATCGACTGTCGCTGAGACGTTGTACATCGTCGATAGTAGAGCCACGCCTACTACAGCGGTGCTCAAGACTGCGGATAGAAATGGATAGCTGCCATCGCCGTTTGGGGACCCAAGTATTCAAGTGTACAACGTTCAGCGATAAATCAGAGAACTGGAATGCTCCATGAATGGGAGAAGAAACGAGACTGGCTTCCTCTTGTGCCGATCGCCGATAGCTTTGTTGCTTCCTGTAAGGATGTCAAGGAGCACCACTACACACTTTCGAGTTCATCATTACCTTAGAAAGAGGGGCAGCGTTGCACTCGCCGATATAAGCCCAAATGATGGTATGGATCGTAAGTTCCATGTCAATCGTCCGTATTTCTACTACTGTATGTTTCATTGAGGTTCCTTCTTCGATACGGGCAAGTATTATTGAGAGTCAAAACCCAGACTGAGTAGAACGGATACAGCGTGCCCTCCTATAAACTATGTCGTGCGAGTACCTCGTACCTACATTTCGCTCTGGACTAAGGGCAAAAAACCCCTCCTTCATCTTCCCCACCTCTTTCGTACCGTGATCATCCTCGTATACTGTGGAGTTATCGCTCATCCTCACCCTGAGACGATAATCTACAAACTTGAGTGACCCGCAGTCGTAAAAGGGTTTTCGGAATATCGTACAGCTCCTCGCAGTCTGTATTGTGAAGGTAAGGTAGAGTTCCACTGCCCGACACACCTCGGCGATCGCTTTCCATGACGATGTAGAGGCGACGGAGGGAACGGGATGATGGAAGACAACCGATGCAGCCTCTAACACGTCTCAAGGCTGGGGGGTACGTGTCTTGGAATGACATTTCCATGTTGATCCTCAGAATGGATGGGCGGATGGACTCGCCGAGGTATAGCAACTCCGGATCCGTGTCGACTGGGAACGGAAGATCTACATCAACTACGAAAAGGTGAAGTGGCAACGGATCGCACATAAGAGCTCCTCCAAATCAGCGGGACCCATCGTGGAATGGTACTTCGTCCTGAGCAATGTTCATAAGTCAAAGAACGAAGGTTCGGACATTCTATGCGGTTGGTTTGTTGGATTCGAAAGAGCAACCTAAGGTCAAGTTTGCGGAGAACCTCCAACCGAACGACTGGGGGGATGCTAGCACCGATTCGCCGTTGGGAGGATGTAATCGTGCTTTCATTGATAGAGGTGGTGTATTTTGTAGGGTTGATTCTCTAAGCGTCGCCGCACATGCAGCAAGTATGAGAAGTAGATCCGTCGAGTCTTCCATAAACATCCAGAACCCTATACGTAACTTCTCGAGGCGGCATGAGTTCGATACCAGGGATGCAATCGCAAACAGCATCGGGGTAGTCAAGGGCTGCTGCACCAGCCTAATGCTCTCCATGGACAACGAGCGCAGGTTCACGAATCCGAGGAGACCTATGTCGAGGCTTCATTAATCTTTAAATCCCAGCAAAGAATGAGGTCGCAGATGTGTTCCTTGAGATGGGGGGTTGTATGATGCAGAAAGTAAAGCCGATCGTCTTTGGGGGATATGTTGACGCGGAGAATGATCTTGCGGAATATCTGAGGCCGACAGACGCCGCCCCATGCCCAGCAGACAAGCGAGCAAGCGAAAATAGTGGGAGATATACTGAGAAGCGGGTTTTCATTGCGATCATCGAGGAAACAGATGATATGGTTAATTAGCTCGATAGGGAGTTGTCGAGCTTCTCGTGGCGACAGGCCCGAGTCAGTGTCCTGCGTCGGTCTCTCCGCCATAAGGTACAATCCTTATTCAGAGTTAGAGACTGACATTATCGGCGGCGAACACTCACTAACCTAGAAGCAACTTCTTGACAGCGTTGAGGGTGCTGAGGGAAGAAGGCAAGAGTTCTTGTCCGAGTCTCCGCCAAGTTTCGACCACGTGGAGCACAGGGGGGATGTACGCGTAACCGTTCAACTTTCGCTTCGATGTCTGCCACAATCGAGTTCAATAACTCGCATGGAGCCATTCTAGATCGGTGCGGGGGTCCCTTCCATACCTACTGTGCGAGAGCTCAAGCTCAAGAAAGTAACGGAGAGAAAGAGAACAAAGTGTTGGCATTTGTGGAAAGTCTGAGTAACATTTCTGAATCAAAGACTGTTACCCTTGCTACGTATCGGGAGTCAAGCTTTCGAGGCTGGCCGGTCAAGGCATTGTCCGAGTATGGCCACTAGCCGTTGATCGACTTTCCCAGCAACTGACAACGTGGCTTCGTGTATATTCCACCCAGGAAAAGTGTGACCTCGCATCTCCTCCTCGAACCGTCCCTATTCAGTAGCCAGTTAGATCTCAGATGATAGATGGAGAAAGAGGATCGAAGAGACGCACAATTCCTTGTATGCCCGCGGCGCGTATGACGAGAGTGCGGAGCTTGGGGAATGATGCTGCGAAAATATCGAGAACATATTTCTCCAAAACGCCGACGTCGGTTTCGAAACGAGTGATAGAATCGCTCTTGAAGAAACCGCAGACCTGTGTGGTGATGTAGCGGAGGTCCTGGCGTTGAGTCTCCTTGAGACACTTGGCTAGACGGAGTGTCCTGAGGTGGGGGGAGTTGAATTGTCCATGCCAGAACGCGGCTGGGTTCATATGCCCCTTCATCGACAGCGTAAATACATGGAGGTTCGGGAGATCTAGGGAGCTGAGGGGTAGAGGGTCTCTCCTCGGGCCAGACACTATCAGATTCAGTTCCAGCATTGTCATCATCGGATAATTGGAGCAGATGGCTCGGACGCTCCGGATATTGTCGAATGTCATAGTTATCTCAAGCCTCCGGAGCTTGGGAAGGATTACTGCGGCGGTCGACATGTCAAGGCTCCGTCGAGATCGCGATGGCAATGAAGAAGAACGACTCACCGTGGTTGTCGAATATAGAGTTTATGTGTGCTGCAATGGCGTAGTCGTCACTGGAGACATGTAGGGACTCTAAAGGGGCTAGATGCTGGAATAACGCTCGGAGCTTGGTTGAATCGATTGCGCCTCGCAGTCTGGTGAAAGAACGATATGTGGTGATGTACAGAACCTTCAGCTTCGACAGATCCGCGACAAGCAGCTCGTCGAGTAATAACGGGAACTTGCAGCTGTCCACGAGGAGCTGCAACTTAGGTGCGGAGCCGAGTCCACCTATAGGTAGTTGAGCAAGTAGAATCCGTAGAAGTCGGCGCTCAAGCTCAGAGTGTTTAGACGCGTACATGAGCGAATACTCGACCGAGACAACATATTTGTGAAGGTTCTTGGCATTTTGTAGGACCTCCAGAATACATTGGATCAGGGGGTGAGCTAACGCCGCCTCGACATCATATGACCCCAGTAGAGGGAAGGTTGGCGGTGGGCGAGGCGAAGGAAGCAGCGATAAAGTCAGGCCTGCTGCCATCAACTCGACAAGGGTGGAGGTGGAAAAATATATAGATTTGAGTCGCTCTGCCAACCAAGGATTGCTGGGAAATAGACAAAGTCCGGACGGTCATGCACATGAGTTGTGGTTCTCAGCAACGACGGTAGAACACGAGACCCACCGTGCGCGCAAAAGATCAGTAGTCCCACGGCCGAAGGCGAGCCGCAAATCCAGCGTCTCAAACCGGCGGCCCTTGTAAACCATTGCGACATCGTAGAACAGTCGGTTTACTTGGCAGATGGACATGAATTTGTTACCGTTCCGACGCTGGTAAAACTCGAGAACCCTGCGCCATATTTCAGGAGGTAGCTCTGGATGCGCCGCTTCTGGTCCCATGGTAAGTGGTGGTCAAGTAGGAAGGAACGTGCGCTAAGTGTCTATCGAGTTTTTGAGTTAAAAACAAATACGCGCAAGCAGTCACTGACTCACCGTTGACTTTACCCGAGATTGAATTGCGGGCCGTACACCACACATGGAGGATACCCTTACATTCCGTAATAACTCGTAATAACTCTCGTCTAGTCGCCTGCCCGATCTTCGAGTTTTCGGGAACTGGACCTGGTCCTGAAAATAGTGGATCATTCAGTGACGATGAGGCCTTGAGCTTGAGCTTGAGCTCGAGGCCATGGAGTTTAATGTGTGGATATAGAGGCTGAGAGTGGTACTTTAGGCGAGTCCAAAGTTTTACCATTGGGCGCTTAATGTGTTTGTTTGACCAAGCCGTCGGCAACTTCTGTGAGTTCAGGCTAAATAGGTTACTTTCACAGCGTTCGCCATCCTGAATAATAGCCTACGTCTCTATATTCACCCCCAGCTGCTTAAATATACCGAGGCGAACAAGCGGGTCCAACGAGCTGGGCACACACCATGTAAACCAATGCCAAACCCATTTATACCCGACGACCTTCCAAGTCCTCGACTGTTTCAACCCCATTCTCCTAACGGCATATATCACGATATCCCCGCAATGTACCGCAATTGCCTGCGAGAGAAAGAACCGAAGGCTTCCGCCTCCAAGGGTATGGATTACCATGTACTCGGCCCGATGGTGAAGTGCTCCTGAAATGAAGAAGGCAACGTAGAATTAGGTATAACGCCGGGTTAGCTTCGCCTCACGGGGAAGATGGAGGAGCTTGTCAGTGACGAATCTCCCATGCGAGGTGAGCATCTATGATTTTCGTGAGATCGAGGACGGAGCGAGCTGGCGTGGGCTCACCCTGCGGAGCATTCGATGATATGTTCGCCTGAAAACGACTGTGTTAGTGACGAGAAGAGGCGAAACTATGAATGTGCACACCCCCAGAACCTACGCAACATATACGCATTCCCAGGCGATGCCAATATCGGCGAAAAGTCGGACGGCGTCCACCTCCCTGTACAAATGAGCGCCTAAGTCAATGCACGATGAACAACCGACAATCCGGTCGATGCTATCGCGCCGTATTGAAGTATATCCATCAACCGCCACCCCCATCCCATGCTTGCCAGGCCACATCCCATGCTCGCCAGGTCAAGTCCATTTCGTGGAAGGTGCCAAGTCATCGTGATGCTCAGGACTTTCATATTGAGAAGGTGAAATGTGATGTAGATGATTTGTTTGGCGGCGAAGCGGATCCTGGAGGTTTCCGCTGGACGAGGGGGATTACTGCCGTTCTTGGGTTCGTTTGCCCACCCGATGAGACGAGGGCTCGTGAGGAGGCGAAGGGCCCATTTCGCGCGTTCGAAAAAAAGGTAAAGAGCCCGCGCTGGGTGCGGCTTGGTCCGCCAAGCGCAGCTCAAGATGTGCGTCGGTCAACGCCAGGAAATCGAATATCGCGAAGACATGGGCCGTTAATGCACCAGCCATAACGTAGTCCCCGATTGACATCCCAACCGTCGCGATGTAGAGGGCAATGCCTGCAACTGGAAGCAACATGGCTTTGCGTGCGAGGGCAGACCTGCACATAAGCGCGGGGAAAGCTAGAGCGGCAGATGATATCAATAGCCACGAGGAAACTGGGGGACGCTGCAAGTCTGAGTCCATGTTGAAGGTTCCGGGGAGCCTCGAGGCTTGAGCAGGTTATACTTAATGGCAAGGCGCTGACCTTCGCGCCCGAAAAGGGTCCTAAGGTGTAATGCTATATGTATAAGCCCTCTCTTACATGGATGAGTATAGGAATGAGGTACTCACAAGAAGCGGACCAGGGTTCTTCGTTACGTGGAGAGACGCCATCGAAGGGTAAATTCCGCATGCTGACTTACCATAATAAGGCAGGCGGGTGACCTCCAGAGATGCAATGTCACACAAACGTGCACCGAAGCTTTGCAAGTTTACTCTTATAACATTCTGGACTACCCTAGAGTAGGAGGCTGGTCGGAGGCCTAACCCTAACCGGAGAGTACCTAGTATTGAAGCCCGAAGCTGATGTTGTTTCGAGTGTGTATCAATCTGGCATCAGCTTCTTCGTCTCTTCTTCTTTATCGCTGGCAACGTCGACAGCTGCGCGTATCGTGATGGCGATACGTTTCAGCGCTCCGTGGTTGCAGAGTACCACCGTGTAGCGGGACGCGCTCCATACAATAGGCAGCTTAGGCCTAAGGCCACTCTGAATCCTTCTCCGAGGCTAGCATACGGCTAAAGCACTCTGGGGCGTCCGACCTAGAAAGGGGGGAAGTTTCTTATTCTCCAAGCAAATGAGGTCAAGCAGGACTTCATGCATATCTTCATTGAGTAGGGGGGCGGTGAAGTAGAGCAACGATAGGCGAGATGTGACATCGTGTGGTGAATCTCACGAGAATGCACTTGCGGCAGATATTGGTCCATGCTTGATATATGAGGGAGAAAGCTGCGAGAGGTGTTCTCGTATCGCTCATGTTCATCTGGGCTCCTATATATAATGAGCCCGATTCTATTCTTGTAGTCGAAATTGCAAGACTAACCAAGTCGTTGTGAGGGAGTAAAAGGCCGGCGTTTATGAACGGTGAAGTCCCCGTGTATACAAATACAGCCCACTACTTTCCCTTCCTTGCAACCCAGAATTCCGCCCGGTATATCCACCGCATCATAGCCTGCCTATCTGCTGTATACTCGCAGGGTACCTCCTTCGTCCTCTCTCCGCTCTCCATCTCCTCGAGCGTAAAACCTACACCTTCAACGACGTTCAAAACCTCTTCCAATGAAAGTTCCACCTTAGCTTGTGCGCCCGCGGTCCACAACAACGGTCCGAGGTTGATCCAAGTGCCACCTGGGCGGAGCAGGGCGTGAATATGCTGGATGGTTGAAATGACATTGAGGGAGGTGTCGATGAAGAAAAGCGTGACAATATAGTCGTACCCTGTATCGAGGTATGTGCCTTCCCCGGAAGAATAGAAAGCATGAGGAGAAGGTGATGTCGGTGACGGGGGTTTGAGGAGGAGAAAGTCCTCTTCAAGGATGCAGAAGGTAGGGGAGAGTCGCGGTAAAGCGTCAGGAAATGTGATGCTTCGAAATAAAGCGTTGTTAGATTTCTGGTGGGAGAACCAGTGGGAGTAGGGCTGGATGGTGTGTTGGTTCACTCGGTTTGTTGCGGAAGGGGAGAGTAGAAAACGAAAAGCGAGAATCATGTAGTATGAGAGTTCGTTTGCCGTAGTATCGAAGCCTGTTCATAAAGACTTAGTGAATGTACGTATAGCCCATAGTCATGAAAGCGTACCGAGTTGTGATATCTCCCATGCCAGGCGTCCGAGCCCAGCACCGGGGACGAGGACCCTCTGCTCCTTCCTCTCATCGCTGGGGACACGCTCTAACACTTCGAGTATATGAGAGAACATCTTCTCCCTCTCCTCGCTCCCTTCCTCGCTCCAATCACGCACAAAATGCTTCAACGCTTCGCGTACACGTCCCACATCGCCAGATACCGCATTACTCTTCTGAGGGAAAGAAGACGTTATTGGAAAGCTCGCGGGATAATCATGACGTGCTAGACGGGCGATTTTTTTAGTGAGTGCGGCGTTGGCGTGGATTGACGCGTCGAGGGCGTCGAGCTTCTGCGAGTAGCCAAGTTGGTGGACTAGACGTCGCTGGGATCGGAGGATTGAGGAAGAAGCCACCCTCATGCGAGTAGATTCATTCGTCGACAGTTTACGGTAGTGCTCGTAAGAAGAAGCTGCCTTTCGCAATGAAAAGGGCCCATCCTGCAGGGCGAGGTTGTCTTGGATCAGCGCGCGAGCAATATTAGAGAAGGTCCCGGAACGAGCTAAGAAGACGATGGAGAATACGAGGAAGAGGCCGAGGACTATAAAATCAGGAGAAAGGAACCATAGCGAAACCATCGACGGTTGGTGGCGGCAACAGGCGGGGACGCGATCGTCGGTCGTCACGATCTCCGTCATGTGATTTCCTTACCCACAGCTGCGCGGCGATGAGAGGGGTTTGCGAGAAACTTTTGAAGCTCCCAGATTTCAATTCAATATACGGAACCTTTTTGAACCGATAAGAGTCATAGCACGGCTTTTTCGTCCAAGCACTCTCAATGGCCTCGCCAAACGGTGAACGCGCTGGAGATGCCGAGAAATCTAATGCACCGCTCTCATCTACAACGCCGACGCCAAATATCCCATCCAGCACTCGGATCAGCGGAGCCGCCATCTTGAAATCATTGAGGAAGCTCAAGCCTGTCAAAATAAATGTACCAACGAGCTTGCAATGGATCCCGGCGAACTGGACGTGGTCGAAAATAAAGCCAGTCATTCGGTGTGCAGCTGCGGCGTGGATATGCACAGTGCTGTTCTTGATTCCTAGGGTGGAGATTTTCATGGGCCAGGTGCGTTCATCCTCTGCATCACACCGGTGCAGTTTCCGTCTGTGTTACTTACGATGATGGGTTTGTAGGCCAGCTTTCTCATCCTCATCGGTGCGTTCGCCATCGTGTTTCTATTGAATCGCGGCAATGATATGACATGCAGCCAGTTTCCTATCTCCACCAAGTGACCCATTTATGAGCGTCCTCGAACGTGAAGCATTCATTTTGGTCTTCGTATTGATTGGTTGGGGGTGAGTGAGGCTTAGCTTTCCTTCTCGTTCATTAATTCGTATCGCTCATCATCTTTAGGTGGGCTAGTCTAGGGATCAAACTTGCGGATTTGGCACGACACACCAAGGACCCTGCAGCATCGTTGCAAGATATCTTCTCGGGGCGATACGTAGAAGCGGCGGTGAGTCGCAATTAAGCACTCTACATGATAACAACTCACGTGTAGCCCGAAGCCGACGGTGATCCAAGCGGCTTTCATATTCTTTGGGAGCACGTTCTTTTTGTATATCAAGGCGAGTCAAGGCCCGGGGCCATATCTCTTTGCCAGTATATTTGGGTGCATCTGCATGGGTGAGTTTTGATCCTGGATGGCTCGCGTAGCGACGTTTTCAAACAAGAAACGAAAGATATATGTCTCACGACATCAGTACTCTTCCCCTATCCGTTCTACTCTGTAAGTCTTTTCGGTTGTTACTCAAAACTCCGTCCCACTCACACCGCGTCTCCGCTTCCTCATATAGATCGGCGAAGCTATCATCCTTCCGCTCGCGTTCCACTCCGGTGTCGCCCTTCTTTGTTCCATACTCATATTCCCCGTGTCAATTTCCGCCCAATTCACTCAAAACCTCACAAACGTACTCGGACCGCTGCAGACCTCCCTTGCACTCCATCGGTCGCTTCTCGAAAGCTCGAGTTCCTCACCACCCAACCCTACGGACTCCAACTCACCTGTCACGCCTTCCTCAGATTCCGCGTCAACACTCACCTCGACACTTAGGCAAACTGTCTCCAAATCGGAATCAGGATTAATCCCTCTCGCAGCCTCCGCCCGCCTTCTCCGGAGCGACCTCATCTACACACGGTTCGCACCTCTGGACTGGAGGAACGTGCAGAAGGTTGCGAGGAGGATAGCCGTTAGGGCTAACGGGATGGCGGTGTATTGGGAGTTGGTGGATCCGGAGAAGAGTAGGTTTAGCGCCGGTGGGATGGCTAGTGGCGTTGCTAGTGGTATAGGGACGCCGATGAGAGGTGGCGGAGGAAGCGTCCCGGGCACGCCAATTACCGCGTCGGCGAGTTTACCTGCGGATAATTCAACTTCTTTGGCACAGCGAATGTCGAGGCCCCCGTCACGATCAAGGCCTGGGTCGCGGCCTAGCTCACGACGCGGATCGAGGGCCCCATCTCTCATTCGTAGTGGTACAACAGAAGATGGAGAAGAACCGGGGACTCCTACGTTATCCACGATAACCCAGTACCCCCAAACGCAGTCGCAGACTCACAGCCATAGCCACGCCAATCTGCTGGGACATTTCCATCGGCACCCACACTTACACTCCATACACCTTCACAGCGCTCTCAAACGCCTCTCTTTATCCCACCCTCCGAGCTCGCCAAACTCACCGCATAACCACCATCATCAACCGAGTACCGAGTTCGCGGTGGGTGTGTTTGAGAGTCAGAGGTATCTCAACCTTGAGGCGAGGAGGCTGCATGATCCGTTAGAGGAGGAGCATACAAGGGAGGGGAATGCATTGTTGAAGGAGAGTTGTGGAGATATGATCGGGGTTTGTGAAGAGGGTATCAAGGAGATTGTGGATTGGCTAGGAAAGGTTAGGGACGGTCGGCTGAGATGGACCGGGTGGGGTGAAGCGGAGAAAGAAAAGCAGGAGAAAATGTGGAGAGACGGATGTGAGAAGTTAAGGAGTGTGAGGGATAGGGTGGCGCGTGAGCTAGAGGCTTTCATGGAAAAGAAGAGGTGCGTAGTGATGTACATCTCCTTAGGACACAAGAATGCTAAGTCCGCCGCTCATGGTTAGGCATAAGGTCCTGGATCCCTACCGCCTTGCGTTCGAACAAAAAGACACTCCGGGAAGGAAGTCCAGGTTCGACCTAGATTTTGAAGAGGACAAGGATGAACGGGACCATCAGACGGTGCCACCTCATCGGTATCTGTTCAGATGTTACGTTTATCAGTATCATCTCCTGCAGTTCTCGCATAATTTATTACAGATGGTATAGTTCATTTCCCCTCAGACGTATTTCAACGCTCATCGTGCATTCTCGTGATCATAGTTAGATGAGATCCTGAAAATGGAGGCCGAAAGGCCGAGGAACAAACTATGGACGCCGGCGCATAATATTCTATTCTCATGGCGGAACTGGGAGGCGGTCGAGAACCTTGAGAAAGATGACGACGAAAATCCCGGTAAGGCCGACATCTCTTCTATCCTTTCTCTTTACTAGCCCCTTGGAATTTACCTTTCTAATCGATTCGTGCCCATTTAGAGATGATTCCGGGTATGCAGCCAACATGGAGCGCCGATCTCGGCGAACCAATGCCTCGCGATCCAGATGCCCTACCCCCCAGGAATGCGTTCGAGTTGGTTATGAATGGTTTGTATAGGCTAGCGCTTGCGATGGGACACGGAAACATGGTATTCGCTATCAAGGCGGCAATACTGACAGGTAAGCTACCTATTTCCTCCGTGAGCCGTTGTAAACAAATTCGCGCCCGAAGTCATTATGTGTCTCCCGTCTTTCATCAAGGCGTCCAGTGGTTTTGCCTATCGTGAGTAGTCGGTGCATCATCCCCCTGGCAGAATAATTCGTACTAACGGTTACGCGACAGGCAATCGATTTGTATGGGCTATGTGAGTGGCCCGAATCTTCCTCTGCGATGTCCTTTCGTTAGGCTGACGGCGAAAACTCAGATTCATGGGACAACTAACATTGGCCCGATTTCGTGGAGATACGACTTTTGGGCTAACAGCCCGTATCCTTGCAACCTTCTTTGGGTGCATTGCTGGCTTGGTTATGTGGTACGTCAATTGTCTTGACTTTTTCTTGCACTTGACCCCCAACCGCAATCAGGTACACATCAGCCGGCACGGGCCACGCTAATGCGTATGGCCTTGGCGCAGTCTGTGCGGTTTGCTTCCCGTTTTTCTTCTACGCGAGGCTGTACTGGCCTGGGCCACCAATGACAAACATCATTTTCTTCGTCACAACGGTGTTGGTCGTAGGCTACTCATATCAGGACAACTACATCGTTGTGGCCGCCTCCCCAGGGTCCGGTTGGGATGTCGCTTGGGTGCGTGCATTTGGCTGTGCTGATGCGACTTTTTGAACTGACACCTTTGCAGAGGCGATTTTTACTCGTTACTGTAGGCGTGTCTGCTGCTTTGCGAGTCTTTATCCCAAAATATCAAGGTGGCGTGCTGACTTGTGGATTTAGCTTATTCTCGTTCTTCCCTCCGTCGACAACTATCCGAAGTTACCAGCGCACGACGTTGGCAACAACTGCTGCTGAATTGGGCGCGATATATTGCGCTATCATCTCGTTCGCTAATGCTCCCAAAGACGACGAGAATCAGAGCATCATAACGAGTCTTATTGCTGTGCGAAGTAAGCTCAATCGTTCAATCGTTCTGAAGGCGAACGTCGTGTATGAAGTTCGTTCTTCGAATGTTCGGAATTCTGTCAGGTTACTGATGCGCTCGATAGTTTTCGTTGCGGGGGCGATGGCCCGGGAAGAGGTACCAGCGAGTCATCGAATTGCAACTGTATGTGTTCTGATCTATCTTTGCGACCACGAGCCTCTAACGTATCCTCAGGCAGATTGCCTATTCCCTTTCTCATTTGATGTCCGTGATTGAGCATATGGAACCGGCGTGGACTCGCGCCTTCCTGCGCCGCACGCGATTCTTAGATTCCGATTTTCAAGGCGACGTTCTTGCTGTGATCAGTTGAGTGTTCTTCTCGCGTAGAAGGCGGGCGCTGAATTAGAAACAAACGCAGGTATGATCTCAACAGCGTTGAAGACCGGCCATCCTTTACCTCAAATCACTCCGTGTCCTTTGCTGGATCGCTATATGGAAAGGAACCACGGGTTAAATGTGATCCATGTTGATTCTGAAGAAGACTATGGACTCCCTCGTACGCTGACTTTAAGCACCCTTGAAAACGAACAATATCTGTAAGTTCCTTTACACGATCATCAAATCTCTCCCGACCTTCATTCCTTCTGCTAGACGATTTTGTGTTGGAGCCTCTACGGCCTACAGCATTATGACCCAGTTAGACAAGCTGATGGTAGCGACGAAGGAGATTGTCGGTGAACAGTATCATATACACGGCATCGGCTTCGCGTCGCTCGGTATGCGAGACGGCGGTGAGACTGGACAACGGACTAGCGTGCAGTTTAGGCTCCCCCAGGTAGTGTAAACTTTGTATTTATGCAAAGCCGGAATGGAAGTGCAGACTATGTCTAGTTCAAAAGGCTCATGGTAAAGACGACAACTCCAGGGCTAACTACAGAACTGAGCTTCTTGGCGGAATTGCTTCGATTTTCAAGAGTAATACTGCTTGTAGGGGTGCCCTGGAGGCTAGTAGCGTCACTAGTGGGAAGGCTGGCGATGGTATCGTCTACCGTGAGCGTAGAGATTGGAGTGACAATGCCGGTGTACGTCGATGCCCTTTCGCTGTGCTGACGTCTGGCTTTTATAGATTCCTAGCACTCGTCGCCAAATCGAATGTCGATTGCCTCGCCTCGCCTCCGCAAAGTCATCGGCTCACCCTCGCCAACCCAAATTCACCCCGCTGATCGTAACGTCGTCGTAATTTACGCAACGTAATCGTTCCACCATTCCCTAGGAAAGACATTGGGATTCCGTCAGAGCTGGGGTGAAAGTCAGGGTTGAAGTGAAAGCAATGAAGCCTGAAGCTTGTAAGCCAGGTCCGACGACTTCGACTTCGCTGCCATAATAGGTATTGATATGAAGGCATCGAACAAGATGCGTGGCACCTTCAGCGAAACAATCTTCATCCCGTCGTCGATTCTACCATAGAGGCTGTTCGTTTCAATTTGTTGACAATCTCGTTTATGAGCGCCGAGTGGCGAGGTGCTACCAATACAGAGATATATAACTATTGTAATTTGTGACTGCAAGGGATGCGAACTCATTTCAGCCGCTGAGGCCCCCACATTTGGCCGGAATTTTCGTGCGTCGCTGTTCGGGCGAGACGCCCCTATCTAGATACATCGACTGCGGGAGATGCCGTACACGTCCTCCTCCCAACCGTGACAGTCGCGCTCTCCTCCAACCATGAGCGATGCCGAGTCTCCCTTGTCTATATTTGAATCCTACGAGCACGATTTTCAGAACTTGATTCGGGAAATCAAGTCGAAATTGGATGGGGAAGGGTCGAACGCCAGCAGCGGCAGCAGGCTCGCCACTGGTGAGTGTATCCCTGCAATTGCACCCTGTTTCGTTTCCTCAAATTCTCGTAGAACAGCGCAAGGCTGCTTTGAGGCGAGTAGAACTCGAGCTTGATGAGGCTGACGATTTGGTGCGTGCGCCCGCTACCTTCGTGCATGAATCTCGTTGCTAAGCTTTGCCTGTGTAAGTAGCTATCGCAAATGCAGTTGACTCTGCAGGCCATACCAAAGTCCATCAGGACCCCGTATACAACGCAACACAGCAATGCGAAGTCAGAACTGACTCGTTGCAAGAACCGTTCGAGGGAGTTACACGCCGCCGTCTCTCGCAGCGAGGTCTTAGGCACGAGTGGGGGCTTCGGTTTCGGCGGCAGCAAAGGCGCGAGCTCGGACAGCCCATATGGGAACGAGAGGCAGCGGCTCCTTGCCGGTACCGAAACCCTCGACGACGGCAGCAGGAGATTGATGGACAGTCAGCGAGTAGCGCTGGAGACGGAGGAACAGGGAGCGGATATACTGAGGAATTTGAGAGTGCAGCGCGAACAGATCGAGAACTCGAGGAATATGGTGGGTTTACGTGTGGTCTCCGGGCTTGTTGCGTTTCTCACCAACCTACGTAGCTCAACACGGCTGACGTGTCTATTGGCCGAGCGTCGGGAACGCTGAAGAAGATGATCCAACAGTACGTATCTTCCTCGTCATGATGCTCCATTGTCCTCCATGTTAACTCTTCTTAGGATGTACCGCCAACGCGTTGTTATTTCCTTGATTGTAGTGTTTCTCGTCGCCGTCGTTATCCTGATATTGTGGTTCAAGCTTTTTAGGTCTCGATGAACCGGAGCAGCATGGTGCGTTTGCTGCCATCTACTGCGTTGCTCCACTCTTATTCTGTCTACAAGCTTGGTTAATGCGTGTAGTCTTCCTTGTTACTAACTATAACGGACATTCCTATTGACTTGCTACTTTCGACGTACTGTGTTGCTACTGATTTCCATGCTTAACTTATACCTTGCTCTTATTCTTTCCCATCCTGGCTTCGGGCTTACTAGCTGATGAACTCATCCCGTCGCAAGGTACGCCTTCGTGAATTGGAAGATAGTGTAAACCATTCTTCACGACGGCTGCTCGAACTTACGGTACGCTCCCACACGAAGTCCTCTAAACCACCCGCTTATTATCACTCAGTGTCGTTGTGTCGACTTTTTAACTGAGCCAAGTGGTCCACCTGTTTGCCTTCCCCCGGATGACCTCCGCAATTTCTCTCGCAACAATACGGTCGGCTTGTTCGCTGGGATGCAACTCGTCCACCCTAGAACCGCGTGCAATTGAACGAACCGCGGCGTTGAGACAAGCAGGGTCACTTACCACAGGAAGCTATCCCGATCGGCCCCCAGTGTGGTTGTGCAAACCGGGGTGCCTGGTTCGCCGTCCAAGGGGAACACACACGCTTCTGAAGCTCCCGTGACGTTCAACGGTGCGGTTCCATTTAAATATAGCGACGGGTGATCAAACATGTCTCGGAATAGACTATGGGAGTCGAACAGCGCTATATAGGGTCGACGTTAACAATTCGACGAAACTATTGCAGGTTATACTCACCGATGTGAGCGCCTCTCAACTTGCTTGCCAGGTCCTTCAGCATTAGCTTGGAGAGGGCGTTTCCGGATAGCGTCAGCTCTGTCATGAAGACGCTCCATTCGGTGGTGTTGCGCGGTGCCGTCCAGAACCGGTTCGGCCACGAATCCGCGGCATACAAGGGCACGAGCTGCAGAGGAATCATCTGGTATGTGTGTCGATCAGAATCGCAGCCAATATGTAACTGACGCAGACTTACGTTTTGAAAGATGAAGTTTCGAGCCCCACTGGCGTATAATGTGTTCACCCAGTTGACAGCACAGGTCGTCGTATCTACAATAGACGCTTTGTTGGCCCCGCTGATCAGGGAATTCGCCCCGACGTCGTTGGTGCCGATCCACAGCGTGTACACTGTCCGCGCTGGGTCGAGCCGCGTCATCCCGTTCGCCTTTCCCTCGAAGTACAGCGGCAATTGGCTCTCGAACACCGATGGAAACGGGCGGAACGTGATGTTGTTCGAACACGTCGCACCCGAGCGGGCGAACGGAAACAGCGTCACCCCGGCGAACCCAGCTGCGTACACTGGCCACGCTACGCCTCTGTCCCCGGTGTTGACAACGTCCGTGTAGGAGTCCCCAAAGGTGACGAGGTTGGAGATCTGCCCCGGCCTAACGCCAACGGCATGCGCCAACGCGGGTATTGTGGACACTGCGGCGAGAATACCAACGAATCGCATATTGAAAGTCCCGGTGAATCCTCGGTCGGGGTGGGCGAGACATCGTGCAAGACGGACGGCCTTATGTACTGCTCAATGGAAGATCATGAGGTGGCATGGGAAGCTGAAGGCCCGTGAGTTCACTCACCAAATTCGGGAGGGTTTTTTCCATGAGTAATATTGTTTACAACTCGGAGGGACTTTCCAGTCGAACTTCATGACGAAGGAGTGCATCACCCGATCAAGATAACTCGTCTAATAATAACTGGTGGGAAGTCGATTGTCTCGCCTCGACGTCCTGGCGGCTTTCGCGGACCGCCTTCTTGGAGGTGTAGGCCACGCAGGGTCAGCCCGACAATGCGACTAGTGTCCAAATCTTATGGCACAACTCTCGCAGGGCATCAATGCATCTTTCGCATAGTGCGATCTTCACGTGTGAGCTGGTTCTAGGTGAATATACGAGAACAAACAGCATAAGCAATGTGAGTACACCTTGGGGAAATATCATTGACTTGCAGCCTCATATAGATTGCCATCGTTTTTGGTGCGCGTGGAAGAATGATCGTTCCGAGATGGTCTTCTTATATTCACGCTTCCGCTTCCAATATTAATGGTCCGTGAAGCAAATCATAAGATAGCTCAACAAGGCCGGCTTTCACGTGAGTTCCTTCTCTGCCTCCGTAGCTTCTTACCTAGTACCGACGGTCGTAGGCAGCTTGCTGCTGTCCATCCCTGCGACGCTCACAACGTGGGGTCTCCCGCCACGGTCAAAGCGTGCAAGATCACCGTGTAGACTTTGAGCAAATCTCCCTGATATACGCACCTCCTCTCGTACCGCATTCAGTAACGACCGTTGTGGCGGCTTCCATACTTTGCACTTCTCGAAATCGAAAAGACCCCCCTCGACACCTTAGTGGGCAGCGGGCAGCATGTCGGATTGCCTGTCCGCGGCCGCATCAACGCTCTCGCCTGACCATCCTCCTTAGACTCGGCCCAAACCTTGCACGGCAAGGAGATGGTCGGACTTCCCAGAAATATTTGACGAGACTTGGTCATCGTTGTTAGTGCCGAAACTGAGGAGCCACGTCAAATTCGTGACCGTGTTGGCGCTACCGCTGGGGTGATTGTAAATTTCATCTGCTTGGCCCAGTTTCTACTATGCTCGCTGCTCGGGTGGTAGAGCCTCCGGTTAGGGGGTAAAGGGTTAAGGTGAGAAGCTGTCTCCGAGTGTGCTCGCACCTAAGATGTTTGGTTACTCGCTAGTATAAAAGCAGCAGCCGAGATGCCGTGGCCTTGTTCTCACGCAAATATACTTTAGAGCTGAAGTAGTAGTTGAACTTCATGGAACTTCAAAGCTTCATTGGCATACATCATGGTCGAGTTCTTGATGTCTTCTCTGGGCAACATAACTACAGAGCATGCATGTGGCTTGTCGCTGATTCGAGAGCTACCAGAACCTACCAGGGCAAGTGTTAGCAAATACACGGTTTGCCGTACCTTGACATCCAGCAGAGCTTCGCCTTTAGGACATTCGATCGCTCCTTAGCCAGCACGATGGACTTTCGCCAACACATCCTCCATCTCCCAACCCCGTTAACTCCACACTCGTGGATAACGATCGTTCCGATAACATTCATCGGCCTAAATCCAGCGGACATCCCTTCCAACCCCAAGCCCGACATGCAGCCTACACCAGACGCTGTCAAGCGTGCACTTTTGTGCCTCGAGATACTCGGTAAATGTATAGAAATGATTCCCTGTGGGCAGGCGCTCGCGTTGATGACAGCCGCGTTCATCCTCCACAACCATGATTGTGTGTTTCCTTGGGTTCATTTTGTGCAGCGATATTACTTTGGCGAGGAGCCCAGGAGTTCCGACGACAGTTCAGTGGTGGCCAATCGCAAATTAGCTCTCTTCATCCTTACCTCCGTGTCTACCTCAGTTGCCCAAGCGAGGGAGAGAATAAGCTACACTGAACACCCTCTGCTTGTGGAGACGGTGATCGATGTATGGCGGAAGATCATTGACCTGGATCTCGAAGCAAACGAGCCTTACTTGGGCACGCTCTGCCAACAAATCGACTGTATCCTTACGCATCTCTGGAATAGAGGACAGCCATCTCAGGCTGTCATCGACCTTTGCGGGGGGCATGCTGCCATCGTCGCTCTTCTCCTCGCCCATCTAGAGCGTGACATTGAGCGGATCACCGATCCCTCGGACTCGGTACCGTTTTACAAACTCCAAAGTACCTTCCCCTACATTATTTCCTTCCTCTCCAACCCAACATTCGTATCTGAATTCCTCGCTCAGCGCGCCATCACGCGCGTTGCTGGTGTAATGAGACGTTTACACCGCAAATGTGCTTCGCACCTTTCATCGAACGAAATCGCCAATCTCGCAGCGCTCAGCAGTGTTGTACTCGGGATTTTTGGGTCATTTGAGAGGCTCGCCGGTCTCCCCGCCGTGGAAGAGATATTAAGTTCGGGCATCCTAAGGGCCGCTCGAAAGGATTCCTGGCGTACTCTAAAGAGCTTGTCCGGAACCGACGCCTAGACTCACTCGTAGGCTGTGTTATGAGATATATCATGTACCCAACTGTCATTCGGCAGGCTGTAAAGCTACTCCGGTCGCCCTCCTCTCCTTTTCCGGACCCGGACTCGAAGGGTATCTGGCGGACCTTCGACACGTTTCGTAGCGCCTTACGGTCGTGTGTGGGCGGATTCAGCGCGACCCGCGCGATTCATTCACGAAGTTTGCGCGACAGTGTGTTCTCCCTTACTCCAACAGGTCTGTCGCTGATGATGAATTGTCCTCTAGTGTCAAATAGGGCCCGGGAAAAAGGTTCTACGCAAGTGTAAAGGGTGTCACATGCGCTCGTACTGCTCCGTAGCCTGCCAGCGGATTGGCTGGAAGTCACGCCATCACAAAACCGAGTGCAAGGTACTCAGCCTTAGCCAAAGTATGTTCCAGACAATGCAGGCTTTAATCAGTTCAGCTCATCCGTAGCCATCCCCCACCTACAGTGCAGTCCGTGATGATCAATGGCTGCCATAATCTCATGTACATGGCGAGTATTGAGGACTACGTGTTACGCGAGGACCTAGCGGGCAAAGTAGCAACTTGTCTCTCTTCGATCGCATCAAAACCTACGTGCGAACGAGATGAAATACCAGTCCTTCTCGTCAAGCTCGACCCGGGCGGAAATGTTTTCACAGCGAAGAGATGGGCGGATTTCCCAGACATATTCTGCGAGACCTGGAAGTCTCGGGCGTTGCCGAATCTGAAAGGCCGTCTTAAATACGTGACTGTCTTGAGCCTGCCCATGGGCGAGCGTGAGTTTTATCTCTCCAGCACAATTGCGATGATGATCCACGGGTGGCCGCTCCTATAACGGACCCAAGGGACCCAAGCTTCGGCCTTCCGGGCAAAAGCAGGCTGAATCAGTGGCTTACGATCGCCGTATCTTTGTATATCACAACCTCGCTATGATCTTGCTGAATTTCATGCTTTCGACTTTGCTTTTTGACATTGTAACTTGTATTTATGTTAGTACCGAACCACATCGAATTCGAACAGCGGCATAACCGTTTACGAGATCAGTGGAGTACGGAATTCGGGCCCGATGACCTTTGATGATCTCTTCATAAGATGCTGAAAAGTAAGCGCCCGCTTGAGCTTTCTTTCACCGTAATGCGGCCACTGAACGTTGAGCCACCAGACAGACATTTCCTAGCTTCACCATCAAATCCTCTAGCTCGGTTGAAATCATAGAAGAGCTCTGCGCACCGTGACGGCTTGGCTCGGCGAGGAAACGTGAACTCTGGCGTGCGCTCGACGAAATGGGCGACGGGAAGAGTCCAAAGCAGGATAATTGATTCTGCTATTGAGCGATTTCATCTCCAGCGAGTGCCGTCCCCTTCCATGGAGAGCTTACTAGACTTATCGCTAGAATCAGAGACATGGAGACTCGCTGCCATCGTACGCGGTCCAATGACCATCCTTGAAGGCACATATCTTCCTGCACTATCTGCGCGCGACGTAGTCAGTTTCCATGGGCGAAAAATAGGTATTGAGATACGCCTTGGATCCTACGCTTGCTCAGCGCCGCGTACGTGTATATTCACAGTGGACAACCTACAATGGGGGCGTCTGGCGGTTCTCCACGCTACGTTGAGGGATCTACGAGCACGTGCGGGGAGTACCAGGGATTGGTGCTTGGAGAAGGCTCGCGCTTGGGATGCTAGGACTTATAACCGGAGAAAAAACGTGGATGGGTTAGCCCGTGTAACAGGAAGCGACAGTCGAATTACAAGCGGCGGGGCATTGGCCGGGGCCTTCTATCGCCGTGTTAAGAATGCGCAGTTGGATGTTGTCGTTGACTAATGTTGGCTTCCTGCAATACCGGCAAGAGGCTGCGAAATCGCACGTCTACGGTTCTGAATCAACAGGGCGTGCTTTGCTCGACTCGCAGAACGTACTGTATCAGGCGCGGTCGTCCCGAGAACGACGAGGACAATGCACAGCACGTTCCCCTACGGTAGAGTCCAACTTTAAAGAAGCCTTCTCAGAATAGTGACGGATACCATTTTATCCGGAGGAAGGGAAACCAGTACTTGACTGCTACCATTTTCGCGGATGGGTAAATGTTGACGACACCTATGGATTCCTTCAATCGCCGGTGATGGGTCTATTCCAGGTTAAATAAGACCATAGGAAACTGGGCTGTTATCATGGAAGTTGGGTTCTTCTACGCCCACGGTGCCATCTACCAGAGCGCCCATATATGGACCCTTTGCAGAAGTGATTGTCAACTCACCTCGATGAATCCAAACGCCTTCCTCGACGCTAAAAACTGGCTTGTGCTGGTCAACGGGATCTCCTTCCACTTGACGCTGACTCCGCCAAACCGACCTGTTCCTGAGAGCGGGCAGATCATCCAGTCGACGTACGAAAAGAACGTCTACTGGTGATCAAGGTCGGTAGGAAGTAGATATACTCCTCCCGGATCCTGATGGACATTCATTTGTTCGGTCTGCTTACTGCACATTCTGAGCTCCTTTGCCGAGGAAGAACTCGGCCGCTGTGCCGCACGACCTTCCTACGACTCATCCCGTCCCTCGACCCCCTCAACGATGATGATCACCGCTACTTGCACGGGTTTGGCCATGAACGCGATGCGCTTGTGGTGCTTTGCGACCCTTGGAGAGCAATTCGATTTCCAAGTGAACATCAAGAAGGCGCACCGGCTAATCACCAGCGGGCCCTGCTCTTTCGTTCGACACCCGTCCTACACGACTGGGTGTTGCGTGTTCATCGCGGTCACCACGGTCATGTTTTCGGAGGATCATCGGTTCTCTCGCTGCGCGCAACGGAGCGCCGTGGGTGGGGTTATATGGTGGCTGTGGTTCGTGGAGTTGGCCATGCTGGGGTACAATTTCTTGGTGGTGCGGACCAACGTAGAGGACGAGGGCTTGAAGAAGCATTTCGGGAAAGAGTGGGACGAGTAGGCGGCTAGGGTACCATATCGCATCTTCCGTACATCTACTAAGCGAAGAGAACAGCGGGGCTTCGGTACACGGCAATATATATGTCCTTGGGTGAAGAAGAGTGATGGAGAATCGTGACTAGCGGTGGGTTCTAGCAAAAGGATGGAGTCGTGTTCCTCAAACAGCGACGTGTAACGTTCAGCAGCTCGGAGCACACCAGGGGAGCGGATACATGCGGCTGGAATTTAGTATCGTGAGCCCGTAATGCTCGTCTTCTCTCGCAGAGTTGGCCATCTCACTCCTGGGGGGCCTCCACCACTGCGATACCTCTTTGGGCTGGCCTCACGCGACGAACCTCGCTTGTCATCAAAATGCGCAGCGGGTATCTACTCGGCCCTGGCGAGAGGTGACGAAGACAAGGCAGAGCCGGACGTAGCCTGAGACGCAGTACCGGGATTAGAGTAGTCGGAGAGGCTTGCCTGCTATTTACGGATAGTTCCGAGGTTGCGCAGCCATCTTCTACGATAGGCAATATATAGGACATAGCGACGTCGCGCTTCCCTTGGTGGAACTGGAAGCAACCAGAGGGGAGAGAAGGCTCGAAGGGTAGACCCCGGGCTTGCTCTGATGCTGGTACAGGGGACACAGGCTGAGACAGCGATAACGAGATCGAGACGCCACGTTTTCAAAGCGTTCACAAGGTGGCCAGGTATGTACGCGCAGCTACGCTCGAGAATCACACAAAGAACCCGCTGAAGAATCCGTTCTCCCTGACATATCGTCTATAAAATGTTGATATGCAGAGATGAAGTTGCTTGAGTGGGAGGAAGCGCGAAGTAAATGAAGTCCAAGTCGAGCTCTCGGTTGGAAGTGCTGGATGGCCATTTGGAACCGGCGGGAGTGCAGGCTTTGGGTACGTTATCCCCATCGTCTCAACCGCGCAAAGCGGCGACATCCACGACGAAACACCGGCGGGCCAAGCCATTTGGCAACCCTGCTTATCGATTTCCAGTCCGTCGATTTCGCTTCAGCTTAATACGTTCGCGGTGAAGAAGTATGTCGAAGTGGGCGCCGTCGCCTGCCTGTGAGTTGGAAGTTTGCAGCGGGAGGGATTGATTCGAGACAGGCGATTATGAATCGCGGGGATGCAACGGGGGCTGAGAGTATACAATTGGCACCCCGCGAACTCGGGTCGTTCACTTGAACCCTACAAAAGGCCAGCCATTCCCGTGCTCGTCCGCCGTAGACACGCCTACTCCTCCCCTTCCTCCGCATATATGCTTGTATTCCCACTCAATCATCGGATACAGCGCGCAGTCGTCAGCCTTCCTTCGTACCGTGAGGGGGCCGTGCCATCCACGCTGCGTCTGCAATCGTTGTCACGGTGGCAGTGGTGGACTTGGATGACGGTGTATGACAGCTGTTGAGTAAACCCTCGGTCTGCGTTGTGCGAATCTTACTCACTTTGTATTTCAGTACCCCTCACTCGGGTATTGACAGCTGTCAATGTTCGACAGGCACACTCCTCGTCTAAGATATTCGACGTCGTTTGGGACGAAAAGTGTTGGCGAGGATCGTCTGAATTGGGGAACCCTCGGGGTGGTGAAAGCATTTATGCAGGCGTAGGGATGTACTTGTCCGGAGGGTGCAGTGGCTAGAGGGCGGAGCGAATGGAGGACGGAATAGAGGGAGAGAGCGACGCAGAAATATGAAGTGAGAGAGAATTCGCGCGAGTCTCAGATCTCAGCTGGAGTCGAATGTATGCTTCCTCAACAAACAATGAACTCCGTTCCGAGCACATCCGTCCAAAGCCCATAGCACGCCCCACACGACGATAACCTGAATGGTGTTCGTTCGTTGGCCCAACATGTCACATGATTCCATGCAGAGCCGAAGTCCCCGCATCGTCGCAGTACGACCAGCCCTCCTTCGTCACTGCTTGTGGGGCTTTCGTCAGCTACCGATAACAGCGAAGGCCCACGTAGACGATCTGAAAAATGAAGACCTGCGAGAAGGTTCACTGCATCATCTTCCGCACCCCCCGAGGGACGGACAGGATGTGAGACTTTGGATTGGGCAGTTGGAGATGGAGGTGACAAAGTCGATAGATAGATGATTAGATCAAAAAGACCTACAATATCCTGTGTGAAGCAAATATAGACACTGGCAGATACGTTGATAACGTTCTCGGTATGAAAGGAAACAAAAGGGACAAGTTGAGTCACTACAAGTCCACATTTAAGGAACTGCTTTTGGCGTCGTTCTCTCGTTGATTGGGGGCTGTTGGTAAAGTATTCGAGAACTTGGAGACCGTCCACTGAGGTTGCAACGACTGAACGCCGAGTCGTCACCGTTGCGGTGTTTATGGATTATCAGATATTAATACAATATTGTTTACTCAACATTTGGATCGTACGATTCAGGAGTGGATTCATGCATGATATGAGAAAACCAACGAAATCGACTAGGATGCAGCCTTACCTTAGTGCTGCTAACTTCAATGTTCGATAGTTCCCCTAAACTTAATGGATTGTGAGTGGCTAGATCACGGATGTGAAAGATCATACGACTAGCCAAGACGGAGTGGACCACGCGCTCGAGCCTTTATGATATTATGGGTAACCCGAAATGGATATGAGAACGACAAGACTTACACCGCGAGAAGGATGATGTATTTCTGTGATGAAGACATATGTATCAATGAGGAATGCAACCATTCGGAGACAGAGGAACAGTGGTGAACTGGAAACACTTTATGATGATAATGTTAACGAGGGAGAGGACTTGAATAATCCGCATCGGTATCAGAACTCGAGCAACACGCCATATCACTGTGTACTTACTGAATAGATACAAATAACAGAGGAGGCCTAGATGTCAAGGACGTGAACGGGACGACCAACGACCAACCAACAAAAGCTTTAATTGACTTACCGTCTCGATAAATGGCAGAGAATAAAGCCGTGTTGCCACCACCACTGCGCCAGCCAACATATCCGCGATATGTCATCAATATCAGAACACCTTGGTCTTCTATAAGTGCACTTCAACAACTTCGGCGACGACATACTAACTACTCACCGGCTTTGTACACCATAAGCAGCACCCAGGCAACAAATAATATTTGATTGGCAACCACGACGTTGCAGCCGACGAAACCAATAAAAGGGGCCAACTGTCGTGTTACGTTCAGCCCTGACGACGCATGAGTCATTGATATTGAAGTTCTGCTTACATTCAGAGGACTTTGTGAAGGCAATCATGACAGCAAAGGTCGGACCCCAAACAACGGCGATAAAGAGTAGCAGAACCACCGCAAGTTTGCGATCCCTGTACCATATGGCCCATGTACGAATCATCAGGATAACTTGGTATATCGTGAGTTTCGCGCCGTGTCAAGATATTGGTGTTGTCGTGTAAGAGTATACTTACTTTCTGTGATGGAAATGCCGACACGTATAACCCTAATGTGCTTCAGGTTAATGGTTAGACAATAAGTGGTGAAAATTGATGTAACATACAGCCTGTCACTTGGGAAGAGAGCCTACAGGCGTCATGAGTGATATCGGGCACGAAATTATCTATATATGTTATGTGTATGCAAGGGGTTCGTGTGGTGGTAAGCAGGATGAGGGTAAGAGGACTTACGCCAAAGGCCGTTGATTGTGCCAGCGAATGGGAGGTAGTGGTTGAACATGAAGAGCGCCGAGGTCCAACTCCAGCCGGAGTGATAGAACCAAATCAAAGAGATTTCGATATCGAAGGTAATCATATAGTCATAGATCTAGAAAGAGCGAGTACACCAGAAATGACGAAAGACTCTTCCTTAGACAATTCTACGCGTATTTTTGGTGTGAAGGCCGCCCCGAAGTCTCCTCAGACGCTTTTTGCTTTCTACCGGGAGAGACAGTCTCGATGCCATAGTCGTGGATAAGATTTCCTCGCTAGCTAAGTCTGCCAGAAGTAGCGAAGAGTTGGGTTGTCGAAGTTAAACGACTTGGGTAGTGTCCTCAAGGACCACGTTGCTAGGTAAGTACAGTTTACCGAAATCCACAAGGATTGACCAGAGGCCAGCTTCATACGAAAGCCGAAAGCGACCGTTACTGACCGCTGTAACAGTGGGGGATAAATCACACCCGCACACGACTTGAAACCCTCCCCCAAGTTTGGTCGTGACGGTGACTTTGCTCAAAGCAAGGTTCTGTATGAATCAGTGAGTATGTTAACGCAAGGTGAGGTATGTCCAACTTACATGACAATCCATCCTTGAGCATCTGCGACACCATAGCCGAGGTCCCTTTCTCCCTCAGCCAGTTTGAGTAATCGTGCGCGTGGAGTTTCTGGGATCGGAGGGCATATGCTGATAATGAGGGGTGAAGGGAACGTCCCTAGCGCTAGGTAGGTCAGGATGGCTGCGGAACACGTACCAGGTCGCTATTTCTGTCATCTATCGAGCTCAACCACCTCAAAGGGTGCATCACATCTTCGCAGGACTTAGTATGAGTGTAGAAAGAGACGGACTGACGGGCACAATGTCTAAAGTATTTGGGGAAAGATGTTGGTAAATTGAACGGGATATGGTCTCCTCTACACGGAGCATACGTACTAACCGTTTCATGATCACGAATTCAAGAAGAAACCTACGCTTATTGCACTCGATTTTCTAAACTGCTCTCCCTCCCTGATACTGCCTCCAATATAACCCATACTGCCATGAAAGTCGAACCCGCGGTTGAGTCTTGCGCAGGACCAGTTGCAGAACCTTTCGTGTTAGCATTAGTGGATTCGTGAGCTTTTATCATCGCAGATTAGGATTAGTATGTGTCGGGAGCAGGCACGCTGACCTGTGTTGACCGAGAACACGACTCCCCCAGATTCTTTTGGCGCGTTCCAACTACTCTCGCCTTCAGATTCGCCTCTCATCCCCCCGTCGCCAAAACTACGACAACCAAGGAGTGCGACCAAAGAAGCCTTTCGTACTTGGTATCCCCCGTTGCTACGCATCTTGGAAAGTCCTTCCAGGACGATTCACGCATCCAATTTCGCGGCGTAGAACACGTATAATGGCAAACCTTTTGGTGGGTGCCAGCACAGAACGATCAGTCTCTATTTCGCTGCGCGACGCGTATGAAACAGAGGACTCGTGTATCTCGGAGCTGGAGAGGGTTAGCGTGCACGAAACCCCTCGCAAACACAACGCACGAAGTTGGCAAATGTCTCGCTTCCGATTCTGCGCCCATGTCTCACGAAATCGTGACCACACCCCTTAGTGCTAAGTGGGACTAAGATTTGCATGTAGCTTCTGGTCGATTTACTAGCATTCACGCTACGGCGCGACGGTGTGAGTAGAACTTGCGAGCATTGCACTTCGTAGGTTCCTGGGATTGGTTTTCTTTCAAAACCATTTCGAACGGTCGACCATTACGAGGCTGAGGCCTTTGTCGGAGCGGCCAGCATGAAGGAAGTACAGCCCTAGAAGAGATTCGACGAAAGTAGGCATTATGGACTTGGATGGTAAAGAAGGCTCGGCGGGCGCCTATATGCCTTCTTCGACTTCCCATCACTGCCAGGCAAGGTGAAAATGTACGTGCAGTATCCACAGAGTATTCTGGAGAATTGCTGAGTCTATGGATCCAGTTTTGCATGTCCGAAAGCCTCATTCAAACTAGTGGCAACTACGATGCAAAGGATGTACTTCAAACTGCGAAGCTCCCCGTCGAGTTGATTCACCTTATCATCGCCTTCATCAACGACGGCAATAATCGGCACGAGACGCTGGCAGCATGCTCCCTGGTCTGCCGCACTTGGCACGTTATGTGTTGCCGCCACATCTTCGAGAGCATAGTCATCAACATCAACAGCGAAAACCTCGCTCCCCGACTCACCTTTTTCTGTCACACCGCTCCTCACCTGAGCGAATATGTCCGCAACTTCTCTATCTCGTGGGCCGGTCGAAATTGCTTTACCCCTGACTGGAGCTGGGTCTCCCGTGCTGTATTTAAGAATTTACGCACTCTACGTCTGGAGAATGGTTTCTGCTCAGTCAGTAACCCATCACCTTTTCTGTCGATCATGAAGTTCCTTCTTGCTGCACCTTGCCTCAAGGAACTCATCTTTCGTGGATGGACCTTCTCCAATCTCTGTAGTCTCTACTCAACGCTCGCGCTTTGTTCAAATACCCTTGAACAGCTAACGTTCAGTGGTGTCTCCTTCATTTACCGGCCAGAAGATGTCGAATACGTTGTATCGTCCCCTACCCGCATGGGCGCTCTCCGCAAGCTAGACTCCCCTCCGAAATATCACCCGATTATTGAATGCCCTAATCTCGAATCTCTGGCCATTCACGTTGATCCAGGAGACGTTTGGGTTCTACCGTCATGGGTACCAAGTGGATTGCGCGATCTCACATTACATGGTGCGCGCTATCTCATAATAGACGGCTATACCTGCTGAATCCTTCGACAAATTAAGCCACGGCTCACCGAGCTGTCCCAGACCTTGGACATAATATCTGTCCCTCGAGCCTGGGGCTCAGTTTATACGGGCCCTGCCCGTACTCGAGGTCCATCCATTGGATTCAGGGCTGTATTGATCGCCTCCCATTTCCTCAGCATCTTCGGCACCTCACAATCTCTCTTCAGCGACCAGATATCGTCTACCCTCAAGATTTGGATTACCTCGATCTCCTAGAAGTCCTCCAACGGCTCCGCGAACACAGCGCATTGGTACATATCGACTTAGAAATCGCGATCTTCATCCAACATGTCACAACCCCCGATTGGGCGGACGTCAAGGCGAGAGAGGTTCCCAAGTTGAAGCGGGGGCTCGATCCACTGTTCAAGGCCAATGTCCTACACGCCACTTTCGCCATTCGGCGGCAGACCAGTGACGAGGAGCTTGAAATATTGATGGACTGGGAAGGAGGTACGGCCGAATGGCAGTAACGTACTGTGTTTTCCACGTCGTGGGGAATCTTCTCTTCTCCCTTGCGGCCTTTGAGTACTTCGGTACTTGGGTTGACCTCAGATAGTGACACGGATAATCGGATCGAGCGTGCTGGCCTAATGTCGTTATTTTTGCATCGTCTGAACGAAGTATTACGGACCGTTCAACTTGACCGTACGTTCTAAATACAGTGACCTAGTGAGCCTCTCCCGATTCCAGCTGCAAGCCAGGCTTACTTTGGGTACCAGAGACAACTAGGACGCAGCATGAGCAATGCAGGAGCGACAGCACGCGACTCCCCTGGCAACAGACTCCCTATTGAGCCGATCCGCCACACCGTCGCCGACATCGATGGAGACGATATGTCCCCCACTCTTGCAGCTTGCTCCCATGTATGTCAATCGTGGACGGATATCTGCCGTTCGCGCATATTCCAAGCCACTACAATTGATTCCGCCAATCCCATGTTTTGCCTTTCATTTCTCTACTTCACAGCTCCCCATCTCAGCGGATACGTACTTGAACTAACTATTCGCCGGCTCGGACTCCCGATTGCTCTCCGCCCTTCTCCGAAATGGACTCCCGATTGCTTCAGTCGGTTGAAGAATTTACGTTCATTAGAACTCGGATTCAACACTGGGGAGTGGTGGGCGCTACAGGCTCCGCTTGCACTGGGCATAACAACTCTGCTAGCAGCCCCTCTTCTTCGAAAACTTCGGATAGAGGAGTCGGACTTCGTCAAAGATACCCAATCCCCCCTTCATATGCTCTCTCTCTGTTCGACCTCTTCGGAAGATTTACACCTTGTTGACTGTGATGCTCGTTCGAACACAAACGATGAGGCGCATGTATTGTCGCCTATAAACCTATAAATCTAGTGGCTCTGTCCACGTTACAGTTGGATTATGTTGATCACCCGGCCCTCACTAAATCCCTCGTCCAATGCCCAAACCTCAAAGCAATGGTAACAAGCATTAGCGACCTAAGGGAGGGTTGTTGCCCATTGTGGGTCCCTTCCGGCGTGGAGCATTTACAACTGCTTGGTGCACCTGGCTACCTCCTCCTTCTTTACTGCATTAACTAATTGACGAGCGTAGCTTTCTCTTGTTGGACGGGTACCCCAACATTCCAGAAGACTACGCGCATCTCGGCGCTCAGCATTAATTGGACGGCCCCCGATGCGGCACTGTCCGACTTCGGCGAATGGGCGGAGCGCTGTATCGACGGCCTTCCATATCCTGACCTTTTATCGGAACTCACACTCGAACTTGACGTCGAACAGACCGAAGACGATCATATAGAGTATCCCACCGACTACAGCGCCTTCTCTTGTCCCCTGGCTCGGCTGCTGGCCCGCAAGGCATTAATTCGCATCAGTGCCTCCATCACGATATCCGTCGATTCCGTTGACCCCGACGAAGCGCAGGATACTCATCAAGCGAGGGAGCTGGAGAGACTGAGGGACGGCTTCGCGCCAGTGTTGGGATCAGGTGTCGATGTTCGTCTCTGTGTTCAGCAATGGTCCCCGGCTGAGGAATCCAGGGTAGTCTTAGACTGTTGTGTAGACTGAAATTTCCCTGTGGACAATATCGATGATCTCAAGGGCAGCGATACAGCATTATCAGGGCTGACAGCACTGAGCAACGTCACCGTAGTGGACAGGTCCGAAGGCACTTTGAATAGCGCATTTCGACAGACGAAACCCATAACCAATGAATGCAGGGTGCTCCTCACGCAAGGACATTTTTAAGGTGTTGCTCATCATCAGTACATCGCGACAACAACCCAGGTAAGGCCTTAGTAGACTGCCACTGCATAGCATTGTCAGGAACCACTTGAAGGTCCGACTGAACACAACCTCCTTAGTCTACAACGATGAGGATCCAGATATCCAAGTTCCAGCTACGAGCCAGGCTTACCGGGAGGAATGGGCTGGCTTGAACCCTCCCACTGGACTTCCTATTGAACTCATCAGCCACATTATAACTGCCGTCGACGATGGCAACGACGATGATGACTCTGAGGACGAAGGCAGCTACTCCATCGACTATAGAGCCCTCACGCTCGCAGCATGCAAGGCATGGTCCAATATCGCCTGCGTGCACATCTTCGGCTCCTTCACCATCAATTACACAAATTTCGAGTCCCGCCTCTCCTTCCTCCACTTCACAGTTCCCAACCTTGGTGGGTACGTACTTGAGCTCACCATCCGCGGCGACAATAAAAAGAGCACGGACTTGGCCCCCCCACAGTAGACGCCTGAGGCCTTCCGCCGAATCAGTAATCTATATTCCCTGTCTTTCCACCACGTCACCGGGCAGTGGTCAAGCCTACCAGCGCCCCTCGCACTAGGTATTGCAACCCTTCTTGCCGCTCCTCGTCTTCAGACAATTTGCCTACGGTGGTGGAACTTCGGAACAGACGTTGAAAGCATCCAGAACATGCTTTCTCTTCGTTCCACTTAAGGATTTGACCCTCGTATGTGTCGACTGTGACAGAGAGCCCCATGCGAATGCATGTACAGGCCCGTGTATTACCGCCCATCAATGTGGTGGCTCTTTCTCAATTGTGGTTGATCTGCGCCCACCACCCACGTCTATCGGATGCCTTCGTTGAATGCCCGAACCTCACGGCGGAAATAGACGATGGACGACTGTTTGTTCCATTGGCGGTGGAAGAATTGAGACTGATTAGTACGCCTCTCATCTTGTCGTAATTCTCCTTGTGGACTCATCTACGGGCTTGGACATGGTTAGTTAACCCCCGGACAGAGATCCTCAAATTTGAAAAGATGATACGCCTCTCGACACTCGGGATCAAAACAGTCGCTACTCCGCCCACAACGCTATCTAACATTCACGAATGGATGAATGGTTGTATCAGTGATCTCCCATACCCCGACCTCCTTGAGCAACTCGTTGTTGAGCTCTCGCACGACCGCGCAGTGACAGAATATCCCCAACTCGCCGAGTACAAAGCTGTCGACGGATTTCTTCCGTTCCAACAACTAAGTACCCCCAGTCGACTGACTTCGAAGATCCGTCGACCCTCTTAGCTCGACTCCGTGATTCCGGGATGCTGAAGCATATCAACGTCACCGTTTTGATCGCCATGTTGCAATATACAGGTTTTGTGTTGGATGCTTCCAACGCGAGTGAAATGAGGAAGGTAAGGGAGGGCTTCGCACCGATACTAGGACCGGGGGTGAATATTCAACTCACCTTCGGCGGACGTCGGGAAGAGGCTACGAGACCTTGGACCGGATGGTTTTGGGGGAGGGAGGTGATCGATTCAGCAGATAGTCAATACAAGACCCACTGTATCTCGTGTTGTGTTAAGTAGTGAACCGAGATCATGGACAACCGTTCTGCTCAATGTCGCCACCCCTTCTCATGCCCACCCTCCATCATCGGCTCAACAAATCCACGGAGCACCCAGGGGCTCTCTACCCCAACGTCATCCGATCCCTCTATACCATCCTCGCCGTTACGTGATTGACGATCCCCGCGATCTTGAGACCACCGCATCCCATATCCCTCAGGCATGCGGACCTCGTAAACTAGAACCTGGTGTGGGAGCCAATGCAGATTCCTCCAAGAAGCGTTGTCCATAACTCTATGAAACAAGCTGAGAGCGCGTTCGTTGATAGTCTTGACGGGGCCAGAGGGCCTACCCCACCATCCCTCAGGAACAGCAACCTTGGCTCGCTTCTTTTGATCCTCCTCGTCAGATTGGGGAGCGGTTTCTGAAGCCGATCGATGAGCGTGTTTCGACCATGCCCGAGCACCGGCGGTCAGCCCGACTTTGTTCGGAACCACGAAGGCTTCCAGACAGGCTTCAGTTGTTGGAGGAATACTGCCAAGCGCGGATCCCACCGTGTAGGCTAATCCATGCGATAGATGAACAGTCAGGGGATCTGCTGCATCTGGGGAAAGAGAGACATGTCCTAGAGCTTGAACACGGCTTCGCTCCGTAGCGGCAGATGGAATTTCGTTCATTCCATGACAATGAGGAGTTAAATCCATGTACTGGCGCTTAACGGAACGCTGACGACTCGCAGACGGCCCAAGTATCTTGTGAAGTCCCAAGATATACGAGAGAAAGTGACGTACTCGGGATGCTATAAAAATCGAACCCCGACAGACTAACCTTTCGGATGATAGTCGATACTGATAGAAAGACGAGAAACACTAGCTAAAAAGACACAGTGCCTCCTACCCGATTCGAACGAGTGATCTTTGCATTACAAGTGCAACGCCTTACCGCTTGGCCAAGAAGGCTTGCTTGCTGTCTCAAATTAAGTCAATAGATTCCGCTCGCATGCGGGTCGAAAAAAAACAGAAGACAATTTACAATCCCGTCCCAGTACAAAGAAAGTTCGATGATACAACAACGCTATTTAATAACGACAAGATAACTTAAAAGCCTCCTGATAGAACTATCTTCAGCGGTCGACGTCGACGAATGTGTTTGATACTACTCACCGAACTTTTTGAGACCCTCTTGCAAGCCATCGCCGATCTTCGCAGCGGTTGACGAGTCCTGCGCAGGAAATGGGGATGAGATAGCAGCAACGACGCTAAGTAGAACGTACGATTTCATAGCCAGCCTGCTTGGCGGCGTACTGAACGCCCTTATGGGCCCAATCTCCTTGATGGCCCGAGGAGCCAGAGTTATTGGAAGAATCGCTCTTTGATTCGTTATTGGATGATCCATAAGAGCTCTGGTTGTTTCCGTAGGATGATTCGTTGTTGGACGATCCGTACGAGTCACTCTTGAACTCATTGGATGAACCGTACGAATTCTCGTTGTCGCCGGAGCTCTTGTTCGACGACCCATACGAATCACTCTTCGACTCGCTGTTGGAAGAGCCATACGATTTGTCGTTATCGTTCCCGGATGATCCGTAAGATGCCTTATTGGATGATCCGTACGAGTTGTCGTTGTCGTTATCATTGCGGGACGAGCCGTACGAGTCTTCCTTATCGGATGACCCATATGCATTGCTGCTGCCCTTGTTTGCCCCATACGAGCTCTCGTCGCGGTTCGAGTTGTCGTCGTCATTAGATTGACCATAAGAGCTCTGCTTCTTCGAGCCGTAGTTGTTGTCATTGTCGTTGTCGTCACGTTTGCTTGAACCGTAGCTGTTGTCGTCGTCGCGCTTGTTCGAGCCATAACTGTTGTCGCTGTCGTTGTCGCGCTTGTTCGAACCGTAGCTGTTATCGTCATCAACGCGTTTGTTCGAGTTATCGTTGTCGCGCCCTTCGCCGCGTTCGCGGCTGCGACGCTCCTCACGGTCGTTATCGCGATCTTGGCCCATATCGATGTTAGTGGTGACGAAGGAGTAGTTTATGTGGTGAAGGAGCTACTGAAGAGGCGATTTACCGGCTGGGGGACTGGGGATTGCGAGCATCGTAGGTGAGCCTTTATACACATCGAGATAGGGGCGGTCCTGCGCGCAGTACGTGACGCGAACCTGTCAGCATTTCGTGCCTATCAAGATGCGATCACCCTCTGAGCATACGTCGTGCGATACACCGTGATCGATGGCGAACGTTTCCAGCCTTTCAAGAGCACGATGGTGCTAGAACGATCTAATTGTGGCTGAAGTATTTAGGGCGATGCATGGCAGTTGGAATGGACCAATGCAGGCAAATGCAGGCGATGGCAATGGGCGTGGACTAGCCGAAACTCGAGAAGCATAAGGGACATTGCACTGCATGGGAGCATGGAGAGATGGATAGTAGAAGCGCACCATGATTTACGAGCTCAGTATTCGGCCCTCCGTCCAAAGCTGTTGGGTCATCTGATGTTGATGGGTGATACATGTCACCTCGAGACACCCGACTGTCGCCAGTTGAGCTGGTGGCTTTGCAATTTCTCACTCCGCCACCGGATGCCGAGTAGTAGTAGATATTGCTAGCATATGATTGATGGAATATGGTTAAAGTGTGAACCACGTCGTGAGTTGATCCCTGAATAATTGGAGAACGAATTTCAAAAAACTAGTTAGTGAAGGTGAGCAACTGGTGATGAAGACGCAGAGACACGATAATGGCAGCGACCGGAAGAACACAACATTAGCCCAGCGAGGCTGACGGAGGCGAGGGAGTCAATTCGCAACCGAAGAGACAAAATGATATGAACGAAGTTATCTATATAAGCTTCGCATTGTCAGTCTCAAACCCAGACGGCGGCGAAATACTGACACACCCAAATTACAGTCTAGCCGATGTAAAGTATTGCTCATCGGCGTATTGCCCACATTCCCTACACTTCCTTAGGTCACGCCGCTCCATCCACTTCTTAATGACCGGCTTAAGCTGACTTCCGAGATCAGTTACATGGAAGGTCTCTTCGTAGATTATGGTGGGTTCAGAATGCATTGACGAGTGACAGTACCAGCGCAGGCGATCTGTGGCATTGCCTATCAATCAAAGTAGAGAGACATGAGAACTTCATAAATACCCACCTAGGGCGCCTTCGGGTCTTACTCGCTCGACCACGATGCCAACCGTATTAGCGAAGCGCACAGGGTTGTGTGGAGTGTTGGCTATGTTTGGCGTAGCGTCAGGTCTGTCGGGGCAGGAACGGCTTTACCTCTTACCTGGAAGCAAAAACATTTCGCCTTCCTCTATTCTTACATCTCGAAACTGATTATCTTCCACGACTCTTAACAGCATACCGCCCTTGTATTGATAGAACCATTCCTGCCTCTAATTTAGCAAGGATCCGTTTAAACGCTCGCCCTCCGTTGCTGACCTCTGTTTCGTTGATGTGATAATCGCTGCGCTCATTAGGGCCTCCTACCGCCATTACCACGAAATCTCCGCCCCGGTGGACACAGAAATTATTTACCGGCGGTTGTAACAAATGTTCATTATTCTTGAGCCAAAGCGGTAAATTCAAGGGGGCAAAAGGCATTATTCGACGAAATTTGCGAGTAGTGGATGGTGGTGGTAGCTGATGACCATCTGTTGCTGTCTTTGTCAAATCACGATATTATCCGCTCGGAAGATCATTCAAGATGGAGTAAACTCGCGACTATTTCATCGCTGACAAGCCGGACACAGGAGTTACCCGGGTCTCACGTGTTAACACTCACATCACGTGCGTCATTTCGTCGTGTTCGAGCCTTGGGCGTCAGACTCGAGCCATACCATCGACGAACCTTGCCCTGTGTTGCTTTCCATGGTCAGCTCACCGTCTCCAGCGATGCAGGTCGTTGAGGCCGAGAAGAAGCGCAAATTTACTTTGGAAAGAGCCAAGGCCAACCACGTACGTTCTAGCGATCCAAGTTTAAAGACCCAATTGACCGGACAGGTATCCCATCTTGCCAGCTGTCCAGACAGCTTCAACTAAGGCTGCAGTATGCGAAGCTTAAGGTTGATCACGGATGGGTGAGCTGCTCGGCATGATAAGGTCGCCAACCGGCTGATTGTTTGCAGCAGAAACAGAGCCTGAACGAAGTAGAGAATCTCTACTTTCGCCACTCTCATCTCCACGGTCATAAATCGCAAGCACTAGCCGCGCCGCTTGTCTCTACCACTACTTCCCAAAATACAAGCGCAGTCGGGGCGACAACTCAGTCTTCGCTGTCATTCAAGTTGGGCTCGAGTTTCTCGATGAACTCACTGAGGGAGGACGATACACCAGTACTCGAACGATCGAACACACATCTCAACGAATCTGCTAGTGACATCTACGTAGAGCAATCAACGACACGAGTGGATTCTGCACCATATGCCGGACGAAGCTCTCAACCAAGTACTTCGAAAACGAGCCAATCTCTCAAATCTCAACCCACGGAGCTAATTTCATCGCAAGCACCATCAAAACCCCACTTATCAGCACCGTGGCCATCCCCTCCTTTAGCAAGCAGCGCATCACTTCCATCATCATCTTCCTCGTCAACTACCTCTTCGTCGTTGTATTACCGCAGTAGTACTTCGACGATATCGTCCACTCAGAGCAACCCAGCGGAGAATCGACGCTTTTCAAATACATCCCTCACATATGATTCGTTTTGGTCTTCGCTAGGTTCAACGTCTTCCGCAGAAGCGGGTGCTTCCACATCCATGTCACGGACGTCTGCCTCGAGAGATGTGAACGGAAAGCAGGGTCCTGCAGCAGGTACGACGAATATCAAAGGAGGCTACCGACCAAGTAAAGGTAGTCGGCATCCACAAGATAAGGAGAGTTAGTTACCCTTTTACTCAGTCGATTCGCCCTTGTATCTACTTCACCAAATATACACCTGGAACACACCTGAACCTGGGCTGCCTCATCTCCAATTTGCAAGTGTGCGACGCTTGTTGACACTTAGGGGGAAATGTGAATCCGAACATCTACCTCCAAGCACAATCCTCGGTCTCACTACTCGTCTCGAAACGAAAGGTGAGATCAACAATGGTATCACGACGGGTACATTTACATTACTACGACATAGACAGAAGGCTTACAGGTACATACTACATTTAATAGCCAGAAGCAGTAGATGGGCTGAGAAAAGGGGATCTCATTTCCAGCGATGTCGTTGGGTCCACGGTTGCTTGACATTATCTCGCGTCCAACATTCAGACACTAATATTCAAAACGAAGTCAGCAAGTCGGGGTAGAAGGCAAAAGGAGGATTCAAATTCACGGAAACCACAAGAAACGAGTAAAGGACAGTACGATGCTATCTCTTCCGCAGTGCCTACCGTCGGTGCCTCGTTCTGGAGCGGCAAGTAAGCCTCGAAGTCGAACGACTTCAGCTGGGAGAAAAGGGATAACAAAGATCCAAAGTCTCGAATGCGGCTCTACAAAGGAATTCACTATAAAACACAGCAAACTGAGAAGGAAGTAAGACGTACCTTCGAATCGAACGGCTCCATCACCGAGTTATCCCACTTGATTTTGAGATGTTCGAGATAAGGGAGGAACCTTGCGATGGATTTGAGGATATCGTAGGATGAGTCTATCTTCCCTAAACAGCATTCCAGGCTACTGAGGTTTGCGGAGCAGCTGAACCAAAGAGAACGGATACAGTCTGTGTTCAAAACGGTGCCAGAGGGCTTGCGTGCGACGACGAGCTTGGCACATTTGAGGTCGGGGGTCGAGACCACGTCTTGGAAGAATTCATGGGAGCCGGTGTAGCTAGTCAAGTTGAGTAATTCCAGTCCTCCCGGGTGGTGCTTTAACGCAGGCGGGAGCTCCAGCTTCTTGATGAAGGGGTGGCGGCATAAGAACGTATCCAGGTCGCAGGCATCAGGGTGCTTGGAACTGGAAGAGACGTATGAGAACTCCTGGAGATTATCGAATTGAGCTTGAAGAACAATCTCGATTATCGAGAGATCGTCGTAGGTTCCCTCGATGAAAATCAAGCGCTCTAGGTTGTATAGCACAGAGAAGTAGTCGATGCCTTTGTACAACGTCGTCGCCAGGACAGATGGATCATCTTCCATCTTCATATTCTTTTCCCGCCGTAGTTTGCCGGAAGTAGCCAAGGAGATTTCCCAGGCCGGAATTTCGATAGTCAGAGATTTCACGAACGAGTGCCAGGACGGGTACGAGATGAGGCGATTGATAAAACGCAAAGTATCGCCCCTGGTACGCAACCGGACGGAGGCAAAGACCTGATGCTCCAAACGCTTTCTGAAACTCTTTGATGCCATCGACAAGGAGCGCTGGGACGAAGCGGGAAGGTCTTTGGTGATGTGACCGATGATCTCTGGGGAGAGTCCCTCGATCATGTTGCGTCGGGGAGCCATGGCTAAGATGCAGACGCGTCGTAGAGACTGTCAGGTTATATAGCAGTCCGGAGCCACTGAGCCACAGGGCCAAAGATTCGGTGGCCCAAGAGGATCCAAGCACTTGGAGGCATTCAACATGACCTTCACCGTTTCCACGGCCATACAACCACAAAAACAAAATCATAATCATAAGTCGCGTAGCTCAAGATGGTGGTATCGAAGAAAGCACAACCCCGGTGTCACGAGTCACGTCGGTATAAATTGCCGCCCAGCACCCGGAGCCACCGTGAGCGAGATCTTGACATAGACGACTTGCAGACGACGCTGGAGGATACTTAGACGGTTTGTCAATGCCTTGCTTCCACTCTAAATCTGACAATCTTTCGGGTTGTTGATTATCTGACATAAATTCTGAACCAAATCACATTAGCTACGAATTCCCTTGGTTCTCGACCAAAAGTCCTCAACCAAAAATCGACTAGCTTTTCTCGGCTCGAGAAAAAGTATCATGAACCCCCTGCATCATACATCGACTCCCGCCTCTGCGAAATCAGTACCATTTGGTTATCGTAGACGTGGAAGAACCCCCGCCTGGGGTAGGGACTCGGTCTGTTGTCGTTCCTGCATCGCTCGTGGACGAGCTTGTGGAGGAAGTATCGGCGTGCGTATGCGAGCCACCGCCCGGGGTTGGAACAGGATCAGTCGTTGTGCCTGCATCGCTGGTCAGTGTGTGAGTCGACGACGCCTGAGTTTCTTCGGGGAACCCCCAGGTGATGCACGTAGTCGTGCCTGCGTCGTCCCCTGGTGCATTCTGTGGTCTTCAGGTTAGTTTCACCTAATGTTTCTTTTGAGATGCGGATGGCTCACTGTGGTAAAAGGGATTGCCTGCACCAAGCCGAGCAACGCTACTAAGCAGTAGAACGAACGCATTGCGCTTTCTTGGCCTACGCCTGTAAAATGGACGTGTTTTGCAAAGCGGGAGCATTGCCAAGGTAGTGCTTTTAAGGCGAACATTCACACCTAGCTACCTATTCAGGCCGAGGTTTTGAGGCACCCAGTCTCTTGTCCTTGCTTCATAGTCGTCAAAGGTAAACGAAGGAGTTAACTCGGCGTCATATTACTCCTAACACAACGCCTATACTGACATGATTCCCCGTTCTGCTGAAATCCAGGCGCAAGAAAGTCAAGTGATCGTGATCGACAGCGACAATCATTCGCTGTACAGTCGACACCGGGCTCATGAAGCCGTTGTTGCAAGGAACTATCGCCGCTTTCCTCCCACTGCATGGAGCTAGTGCCTCTTCGTTGCTGGTCGTAGGCGACATATTCCACAACCAGAGATTCATCATCTCGAAAACATCATCCCGTCAGGGCGGCGGTACCTCTCTATTATATGTATTCGGTAAGTTTTGTTCCTACACCACTCATCTCCCGTTTGAATAACTCTCTTCGACGTGCACCCAACGATCGTTGACCTTTGACCAAGACACACCACCTTGTCAACGGGGGTTAGTCTTCGGCTGCACTTCATCAACACAACGCCACTCACGGCAAGAAAGTGATCTCAGGGATTTCACATTGTCGACTACTTGGAGTAGGTCTATCCCTCCTCGGCGCTGATTACTCAGTACAAGTGATGGGTTGAAGCTGAGTGCTATCAACTTTTGCATCTTTGCTAGGGATTCAGCGAGGTGAAGAACGGTGCTAGGCTGGTACGGTGGGTGCCCCCGTCAGATGGAGTAAAGGGCGATGACGTACTGAATTAATGATGGCCGAGCCTGAGATCTCGAGGCCTCGTAGGTCCGGAAAGGAGGTTGTGATTAAGTCCACTAATTCCTCGCATGGTCCGGGTTTGCTGCAGCAAAGAACTTTCAGAGTGCCCCTGCAAGACGTTGCGAGTGACTTGACGATATCCTTTGTGCCCGCCTCCGGTGCCTCTGGGCTCCAAGCAATGGACACTTGAAAGAGGGGCATCTCAACGGTCTGTCGGCTGAAGCACCAACTTGGGCCAACAAATTCCTCTAGCTTCGTCAATGCGAGTGTTGGGACCTTGTCTCCGCAGAGGGCCCTTGGCGAAAGATGGAGCTCCCGCAAGTTGGGGTGTCTGCCTACAATAAAATCGACGAGGTCTCCGATCGGTTGCAAGTCCGTAAGCAGTCTCAGGTGCGTGAGTTGCTCCGCTTTCAATGCATGAATGACCATGTTTAGCCTCTTGGAAGAAGTTTCGTCTGCGGTGATCTCGAAATGCTTAAGCTGATCCAAGTGCTTGACAATATCGGGCAACGCTTCGATGGCATCGCTGTCCGCTCTACGCGATTTTAGTAGGCAAGTCGCTGACGGCATGATAGTAAAAACACTTACGTGACACTCGACCCCACAACCAGGTATTTGACGAAACTGGCTTTCGCGGGACGGTGCTTGAGACTCTTGGCCAGCAACCTGGATTGCTTCCTCTTCTTCAGCGTGATGGACGTGTACAGCTCGCGCATGGTTACTGGGTATATAGGTCGCGAGATCGAAGAGAGAACAGCGAGGTCCCTTGGACACAGTTCCTTCAGGATCGCCTGAAGTAATTCGACCGGCAGTTCCTCAAGTGACATGTTGAGGGCGCGTAGTAAATGGGAATGCGCCGACGCCCCGCGGCGGGGCTATATACTACGGTGCCACGGTGGCCCAGGTATTTTCACCCCTTTGATTGTGGTCTACTCTGCTAATCGGCATTGTGTTACTTTCAGAGGCGGGGCCGCCATATACGTCGCGCAAGGTGGCCTGTGGCCTGAGTGGCGTTACCTATTATGGCATATCACTTGCCTTATGAAGGTACGTCAAAGGTGCCTTACAGTTTACAGGACCGGTGGCAAAAGCAACCATGTCATTCGTGAAACAGGCAATTAAGAGTGCAAAGGGATGAATGCCAAAAATTATCTCCCTTCGCAGAGCACCGCGCCGATTCTAAAGGAAACTGTACTCGTGGTTTCATCATACTCCAGCTATTTACTGCGCAGCTCGTTTCTTATCCCCGCGAAGCTTTTCGACGTATATGAACGTCATCACAATCACATCCTTGATGTGGCGACCTTCAGGGAATATTTCCAGATATGCGTCCCCAGTCCGCGAGAGAAGTCCAATGGAGGAGCCGTGAAAACAAGCGACGAGTGTGTCAGAATCGTCGTTGACATAAAGCTATGATGTGTCATGATCATGTAGTGTCGGGGAGGGTAAATATCGTACCTTTGGCTTCGAGCTGACGCTGAACCTCCACTCGTACTCCCGGCCATTTGGAGCGGTGAAAATGCGGTTGCTAACCACGCAATATATGACAGAGGCCTGTGTAGCGACAACGAAGTACACTCACCTTCCGATGATCCCAGAGAGCGCAGTGCTGCGGAAGTAATTGCTGGTACTCACCTCCCCGCCATCGAACTTGAAGACAGACGACGCGATCGAGTGCCACTCGATCTCAGCAACGGCCCGGGTCACGCAGCCATCGACGATTTTGCTGATGGTTGTCTTTCTCCCAGTGATGGCGAACGGGGTGACGATTTTGTAGACAGCTTGTCCGTCCCGGTAAAGGACGTTGTTTCGTGGGTCCTCGCCAGCTGTGAGGGATAGCTTCGTGGTATTCTGCATGATGGAACGGATTCCCTTCATTAATCGCGGGCCTGGCCTTATTACAGCCGCACGAGCTGTACACACGGTAGCGGTCGGATGATGATAAGCTTGGCACTCGAGGGGGTGGGAGAAGCCAGTCGTAGATTCGGTCCGATGAAAACGGTACTAGTAGTGTAGTGTACAGGTACTAGAAATGAGGTGGAGACGAATCCAGGTCAACGCGACGCTCGTTCTCTTTCCTTTCGGTATGTTTCTACAATCACGAAGGTGACCACTATGTCGTCAAGGATGGGTTCACCCCCTGGCGATATCTCGAGATATGCCGGCTTGTTTGGGCCGATAGGATTGAAGGTCGGTCGATGGTACTTCGCTATCAGGGGCTTCTTGCGGATCGAGTCATCGTTGAGATACAGCTGGAAAAGTGCATGATTAATTCAACCTGCACTGGTTTGATAACGGTGGAACAAACTTCAGATGTCCACATCCCCATTTTCCACACATACTCCCGCCCATCAGGTGCGGTAAACGCACGATGCCTGCAATAGGGACAAAGATCACAATGGCTTTCTTTATTCCTGCTCTCGGGTGCTCACCTTCCGTATGGGCCTAATCCGAATTTTCTGAACAATGTACTCGTATCTATGTCGTCTCCCCGAAACCGCAGCCGCGACGACTTTATGTACTGCCACTCTATCTCTGCAAGATGCGCGAACTTATCTTGCAAGCGTGTATCCAAGTCCGCGTCGTCGTGCTCATCTGTTGCATTGGGAACAACCCGGAGGATGGTGGTAACTCGTCCAGTAACTTTGAATGGAGTAGTGATCTTGTAAATAGCCTGTCCATCCTCAAAGGCTAGAGTGCAGTTCCTCTGTCGGCGCGTGTTGAGGAGGAGCTTCATCGTTATGATGGCCAGGCGCATAGACCACTGGGCTTAAAAGCGTTGGTTGGTGCTGCGGATCGTCCAGCTCTAGAATATCCCCGCTGAGCGCGGAACGCCCCATGCGCAGGTTTACAGCATTTGCGGTGTTTCATTCAGCGTCTGTGGAGTAGGTGCTGCCACCTTAACTATATAAAGCGAGCGCTCTGGAGGTATCGCACCACAGCTCCTCCGATGAAACTCATTCTCTCCGAAGGCTACGAACCCAAGAACGCCACGCTATCACTCCAAAATGGGCAACCGATGTACTACACCGACACCCCCTTGCAGTTGATAAACAGAACGACGACGATTTATCGAGCGGAACTGAATCAGGTTCAGCCGATGGACGGTTCCCCGCAGTGCCAGTTCGCACCCATGGCGCAAATCGAATGGCACAAATTCGACTCTACGATTCTGAGGTTCGACGGCAGCGAATTTGATACTGATTCATTATTCTGGACGACGGGCTTTGGGTGGTACGGAAGGTGAACCCCCCAGTCCTGCTTGTCGCTTGACATATTCAACCATACCAACTTCTTTGATCAATGTAGTTCCCGTATATTTGTTGCGCCAGATGGAAAGGAGTACAAGTGGAAACTTGGGACATGGGACTTGTCGGTGAGACGACATCTGCGGATTCCGCCTCGCAAACTCACTCGGACATACCGTTAGCTGTATACAAACGACGGATCTAAGCAATTAGTCGCAGAGTATCATCGCTCGTGGCTAGGGATGTTCGGCGATTCATGGCTTGAAATATTTCCGTCTGGAACCCATATGACGGACATAGTTGTTATAACATTCATCTATGCCGAAAAGATTTGGCGAGACAAGAAGAGGACCAGAAGGTGATGTGCGCAACTCACACGGCAGTTTCTGTATAGTATACCATCATTGATCACCCCATTGGAATGACCATCTATTCGGTTTGAGTTCATTACTTCGTTTTATGAGCTCGGAGTTGATTTTGGACGGTACAGTGGATACTTCGAGTGCATTCTGATTTCGTGTCCAAAGAAGGTCTGAACGTTGTCTGAACGTCGAGGTCAGGTAGTCACGCTCTGCCGTCTCTGCCGACGCGGAGAATAAAATATGGATCCGCGGGCTGCGCCGGCGGAAGCTCTCTTCGAAGTGCTACTGTGGCCAATCGGCCAATCACAATCTCTGTCGGACTTCGAAACGGGTCAGCTCCCCTCTTAGTGCTGGTTGTGGATTCAGTGTGGTAGATAATACTGTAAAAATGCTACTGGCCTTTGGAGAAAGGTCTCCTCTAATCATGAGCATTTTTATTTCTCATTAACTGTGATACAGGAATTTCAAGGAATGGAATTCCCCATAGTAGTGTCAGATTGGTGTATTACACATAGAACTCATAGCAAAATCTATTTCAATATGCCTTGCAAGAATGTGCCAAGAATGCTATATTCCTGAAATTCATTACATATCAATGTCTCAGCATGGTAGATTGCATCCATTCAGACAATTGTGCATGCTACTAGTAGTTCAAGATAGTTGCTTACACATGTCTGCCTATTTTTGGGATTTTTTTTTTGAAGCTACAGAACATGCTTGAACTTCAGACATTCTGGAGATAGGAGAAAAAGGGGTAGGGAGGGGGGGTTAGAATTGAGGAGGAATTCACTTTCTTGATGCTCACTATTGTGTGGCTGGTTAATCTCAGTTATTAGCAAAATAAGTGGAGCAATCCAAGGCCAGATAGTTGGTGAAAATATGCTGCCACAACAATACAAAAGCACTCAACTGATGCAGATATACTTGAAGTGCTCAACCTGTACTCAAGGAAAGCAATGGCTGAGCTTCGACATTCTAACCATGCAAAGAGTACATGTGTACATTAATTTATGCTCATTATAGTTGCTGACATACATGGTACATTATAAATTTCAACATCCAAATCCCCCAATGTCAATCATTCTCATGACGGCACACCAACTTCTGGTGAAGATGTTCATGCATCAGTCAACTCACAACACACACCAGGACCCCCCTCTCATAATTCAAGCCCAGCCTCATCACTCAGTGGACCAGATTTCCAGTTAAAAGTAGCCCCTGACATTAACAACCCCTATAAGAATTGCTCCTCTGCTGAAAAACAGCAGCACATTCTGCTTGCAATTGAGGGAATATACAAAGGAGGGTTTAGCAACAAGGGCAAGCCATTGTACTCTATTTGACAGGCTGCACAGGACTTTGATGTTCCATTTTCAACACTGCAGGGCCAGTTCTGAGGCTGGAAATCAAAGACAGAAGCACACAAGCATCAGTGACTCTTTACAAGGGCTGAGGAACAGAGCTTGATTGATTGGATCAAGACACTTGGTACCTGAGGAATCCCCATGACCATGTCAAAGCTTTGGGAATTTGCAGAAGGCTCATCCTGTTGGTGAGAATTGGGTGTACAGGTTTGTACAATGCCACTCTGATATCAAGGTATCATATTTATTTATTTCTACTACCTGGAAATGCTAATAAATAGTCAAAGGTTATGATGACAACACCACTTGAAGCTTGTCATGTGAAGGTGCTCAATTGGAATAATGTCAAGGCTTATTTTGATATCCTTGAAGAAGTCATGTGTAAGTACAAAGTGCATCCTGAAAATATCTATAATATGGATGAGAAAGGACTTGTAATGGGTGCAGCTGTGCACTCAGCAGCCCTTGTTGACCAGGATCAGAAGACTGTCTATGAAATTGGGGATGGCAGCTGTGAGCTTGTCACTGTGATTGAATGTGTATCAGCAGCAGGAATAACACTCAGGCCAATGGTAATATTCAAGGGCCAAAAGCATAATTACAATGGGGCTCAATAATCCATGTTGAGCAAGGCAAGTTCTATTAATTCATACTGTCCCTATCTAACTCCTATTTCACATAGTATTGCTGTCTCTCCCAATGGCTGGACAAACCAGGAACTTGGTGTGATCTGGATGGAACAAGACTTTGAGCCAGAATCTGCATAAATACTGCAAAGCCCTAATAAATACTAGTTATTAATCTTGGACAGATACAATTCCCATTGCATGTACTGCTTCTGTGTAAGGGCAACCTCAAGATGGCTGACAGTGTGAGCCTAGCAGGGGGAGAATCCAAAGGTATGAATAAAGCTAACTACAATACATGAGAGACTGCTCACCTAGCAGAGGAAGAATCCAAAGAGAACAAGAAAAGGATTCTTCATGCTAGAAGGTGAAGTATGTACTGTAGAAGCATGGGAGAAGGGCAGGATAACTGTATAGTACACCAGCCACAAGTCCATAGAATATCACAAGGTACGAGCAGGTGCATGTGATAGCAAGTGGAGGAAATATGCAAGAGTCATGCCAGTGGCCTGGGGAAGTGGAAACAGGAAGTAAGGGTGTGCAGAAAGAAGATATAGGTCTCCTGGATATGCTCCAAAGTGTATATGTATGTCTGAAGTGCGTCTAGGCATGCCCAAGTGCAGCTGAGTGTATCCAGACCATGGGAAATGCATCAGATGTGTTGGATGTGGCTCAGATGCATTGGATGAGGCTTGGATGAATGGTAGGATGGAAAGAGAAGAAAAGGAAAGTAAATAAAAGTCCATGGAATGAAAAGAAAGAGAAAGAAATAAAGAGGGAGGAAGAGACAGGGGAAAAGGAGAAAATAGAAGTGTCCCCTTACATTCTGCTCCTTTGCATGAGATCACAACATCATGATTGTATGCTTGCCCCCACATACAACCCACACATTGCAGCCTTGTGATGTTCTTGTTTTCTCACTGCTCCAATGTGCACAGTGCAAACAAGTACAAAAGGCAGGGAAGATAATGAAAAATACATTCTTGAAACACTACAATGTTGCCTGACAAGAAGCATTCAAAGTATCTACCATTGTCACAGCCTTCATGATTACAGGAATCTACCTGCTCAATTGCTCCATAATTGCTAACACCAAATTTGAACCTGTGACAAATATAACCACTGAGGAAGTGATGCTATTTTCCTTGCAGTTCCCTATCATTCCAATTACCAAGTCACCTGACTCAATCAATGTAGATGCAGAAGATAAACCACACATCTTCATTCCCAACCACATGCACTAATGTAACAGATGGGTTTAGCTACCAGCTTAGTACTTACATAAGCATCACTCCTAGCCTTACTACTGTCACTACACCTGTGTTTCGTCCATTATAGATTGGATCCAATGCACTTGTGACATCCTGAGAGGCTTTGGGGAGTTCAACTGTTACAACTAAACTGTGCAAACCATTGTCTCCAACCTTCCACTCCCTTCTGCCATCAGTATGTACATTGGGCTGCTGCCAGCTCTTCCCACCAGTTCCTTGAAGAAACTGTTCATCTTGCAAAACCAGAAGCTTTGCAACATCACCCAGACTCTCTACTTGCAGGTTCAGACCAACTGCATGCAACTCCACATCTGCACCATTGAAATTGACTGGCTTCAGTGGCTCATATATGGGAATAATGACCAAAACACCATGAAAGCAAAGCTAGATGGCTTAGGTTGTAAGGTATCTCATTCCTTACCTGTTCCCTAACCCCTTAGATATGATCACATGACCTTCCTGTTTCCTTATATACCAAGGTCATATACTACATTACTTACTTCCTTTTGTACTATTACTCTCACCTTCTTCCAAATACACCCCCATGTTTGACCCTTTCACTTAGTCATGTTCTTGATTGTTGTCACCTTTGGGTGTCTTTCACTTTTTTTTTGATATCTGTCAAACACCTTTACACTCTAAATCATACCACCTATGTGGCTTCCCCATCAGACATCCTTACCTGCTGCCTATGCAATCCTGAATGACAATCCTGCCTAACATCTGTATAAACTCTGTACTTCATCAAATGCCTTTACTGGCATATACACACCATCTACACAACTCTGACTGGTGCTTGCCCACACCTGATTTCCCAACTTCCCCAGCTTCTGTTCCAGTCCCTGCACCAGTTCCAGTCTTAGTCCCACCCAGTCACCAGTATCACCAGAACACCCCAGGAACTTTGGTTCAATTCCCAGAAACTTCAGTTCACTCAACACCCCATCCCTGTCCCAGATCATCCCAGGAACCCTGGTTCACTCAACACCCCTGCACCCTTTCCCTAACTCTCACTGCAGCCCTGACCCTGCCTCCTTCCAACCTTGGAAATCTGTCTCTTTTCCCATTTTTCCCCTGCTCCCCACTCCTACACCTTTGCTTTTTGCTTCACTCATTGGAAATTGATGTCTGGCCCCAATCTCCCACTATGACATCTCTTACTGGTGTTGAAAAGTGCATACATCCACCCTGCTTGCTTCACTCTGCCTCATCAAAACACCTGCCCCCTCATCCTTGCCTATCTTGGCACCCCCATCATCTGCCTCCAGCTTGTCCTCAAAGCAAACCTCATTGCCACCTTCATTCCCTCCTGGGCCCCTGCCCAGCCCCTCTGCGACTCTGGTGACTGCACCCACCTGACTTCCCCCTGTGCCCTGTCTACAACGCCTGCATCGCCATGGCCATTCATTGATTCAACTGGATCACCCTCCTCAGCACTGCCAGGTTTGACCTCTTCATCGATCCCAGCTGCATCTCTTTCCATGTTGCTGGCCTGTTCCAAGCCCCAGCCCCAGTACCATCCCCAGCCCCAACAGCAGCCCCATTCCCTGCCCCATTCCCCTGCATCAGTCTTGCACATCTTACTCTAACCACCCCATGCTTGACGTTTCAAGAATGGCAACACACATATACCCACTGATTTCCCCTCCTTCTCCTTCAACTTGCTTCCTCCATACTCAGTATCATCTGCATTACCATCCTTTGTCCTCCTTCCACCCAGTCCCCCATGTAAAATGACCAAATGCATCACCCTCTGTTGTCCTCCTCCCACCTGATCCCACATGTGAAAATACCAGCTCCAAGTTCCACCTTATCATCTGACCAGTTCCCCATCCTCTCCCTTGCTTCCCTCTCCCTCTCCTCTGCATCTTCAATGCTCGAACATTTTGCATGCCTGCTCTCTGCCTGCTCGTCATCCTCAGAGTCCAAGTCTGATTCACTTGACAGCTCCCTCTTGTTTGGCACTCATGTACCACCAACTTCCCAAACCAACTTTCCTGTTAGCTCACCTGCATCACCCTTCTTTGAACCTTGCAATCCTCTTCCCCATGCCTGACCATCCCACTTTTCCTCTGCATTCAGAATACCCACACATGCCACTGTGATGGACATGTCAAGAGCTCATGTATAGATATCATGCTGTCACCCCTTGGTCCTCTTGTGACCTCAGCCTTCCTCAAACTTTCTCTCCCACTTGACATCTTGCTTCCCTTGCACAAGGGCAGTCACCTGTGCTCAACATACAGCTAACTCCAACCTCCAATCTCCTTCAATTCTTTCCCCACTATCATTCCCCTACCTTACTTCTTCCCTTGCTTCTTCCCTTTCCTTACTTCTCCACATACATGTATCAACCATCCGTTTTTGCAATCCTGCAACTCTGCCTTTCCCTTCCCTTTTCCCTGTCCTTTGGCTTTTTCCTGCCTTATTCTACATCTTCCTGCTTCCCCCCTTTGAACATCTGTGCCCACTGTCTCTTATTTTCTTCTCATTTCTTTTCTCTCTTCATGCCATTGGTTGTTTTCCACTGCATTCTGTTATTTTCACCACCTCGATCCACTTTTACTTTACTTGTCTTTACTCTCTTCCCCCAACTTCTTATTTTAAGGATGGGTGAGTGTAAGGTATCTCATCCCTTACCTGTCCCCTGACCCCTTGGATACAATCACATGACCTTCCTGTTTCCTTATATACTGAAGCCACATACTACATTACTTACTTACTTTTGTACTATTACTCTTACCTTCTCCTGAATACACACCCCTGCATTTGACCCTTTCATCTGGTCATGTTCTTGAGTGTTGTCACCTTCAGGTGTCTTCCATGGATGCACAACACATGACCTCTGAACAAGCACTCCAAGCACTCCAGGATACCGAGGAGCAGGTGAAGACCAAGAAGCAAGATAAGGTGCAGCACACAGAAGATTGTGAGAAGAAGAAACAAGCAAAACAGGTTTAGGATGAAGAAAAGGCTGTGCAGAAGAGAGCAGCTGTGCAGAAATGCCAGCAGACAGCAGAGCAGAGAAAGGAGGAGGCCCAACAGAAGGCGTTGGATGGCATAATAGAGAAGGCCTTTCATGGCTTGGTCACTGCAGAGAAGGCTCTAATCAAGGCAAGCAGGCCAGCGTGGCATTGCCAGCAACTTGCAGAAGGTGCATATGAGTATTTATGACCTCAGATTAGCATGAAACTAACTTATTTTCATTTCTTTGTTCCTCACACACTTCACCTTTGCAGGGTGTAACTCCCTCTCCAGCTTGACCCAGGCCACACACATGCTGTTTTCATGAGCCTGCTGTCACTACTTTGTCAAGCAAGGCTGAAACTGAGGATTTCACAGCAGCTTTTGACAGCAAAATGGCTGGTGGCTTGGGTGATGGCTTGGGAGGCAGTAACAGTGGCCCTCATGCCTTGAACAACTCAAGTGGGGCCTCAGGTACATCCTCATCCAGTTCAGACCACTCTCCTGCTATTCCTAGCCCCCCTCATCATGTCACCTGCTTGTGTGCTGCTAAATCTGGTTGATGGTCCATTTTTTGCTACATTATTTCACTTGCAGTAAGCTATACTCATGCATATACACTACCTATACCATGTATCAGCATTCTCATAGTGTACTTTCCTCCTTCCATGTCCTCTATATACTTTTTTCCATCAAAATCTAAATCTTTGTGACAATGTGACAATGTGACAATGTGACAATGTGACCAATATCTGTATAACACATTGTTTGTAAGTGGTCTCCAATAAAATATTCATGGAGGCTTTGGTGAGCTCATAAAAAATACAAAATGCTATCTAATATTGTAAGGGCAACCTCAAGATGGCTGACAGTGCAAGCCTAGCAGAGGGAGAATCCAAAGCTATGAATAGAGCTACTACAATACAGTACATGAGAGACTGCTCACCTAGCAGAGGGAGAATTCAAAGAGAACAAGATAAGGATTCTCCATGCTAGAAGGCGAAGTATCTACTGTAGAAGCATGGGAGAAAGGTGGGATAACTGTATGGTACACCAGCCACAGTTTATAGAATATTACAAGGTACAAGGAGGTGCATGTGATAGCAAGTGGAGGGAATATGCAGGACTTGTGCCAGTGACCCTGGGATGTGGGAATGGGAAGTAAGGAGGTGTGGGAAGAAGGTATGTGTCACCCAGATGTGCCCCAAAGTGTATATGTGTGTCTGAAGTGCATCTGGGCATGTCCAAGTGCAGCTGAACCATGGAAAATACATCAGATGCATTGGATGGGGCTTGGATGCATGGTAGGATGGAAAGGAAGGAAAGGGAAAGTAAATAAGAGCCCATGGAATGAAAGGAAAGAGAAAGGAATGAAGAGGGAGGGAGAGAGACAGGGGAAAAGGAGAAAATAGAAGTGTCTCCTTACAAATATATTCTTAGGATGCTTTTACAGCTCATACATGAGTTCTATAGACAACAGGCATGTCTTCATGAGTCAGCACATTTTTCAATGTGTACTGACCCCTTTCCTGATAAGGCACATTATGGTGCTGCTTGCTTAGTCACTGCTACTTTTGTGCAGGTCCAAAATCCAGAAAATCCTAGCACTTATAGGTGCTAATATAGGTGCTTGTAGCCATCACCTCTCTTTTGGAAAAATTTCTGGCAAAGTGTCTACCAAATCAATGTACAAAATAGAATAATGATCATGAAAGCATATCAGTATTCATTTATTGTATCCTTTCAGAACAAAAATACAACTAATGTGGGCACTAGAAACTGGATCCCACAGTTTTGTCATGCAACTTGTAGCCCTGCAGGGATGATTTCTGGAGGGAAAATTTTGCTCTTAGCATCAAGTGAGCTCTCCATTTAGCAAAAGGAATGATTTAGACACAATTCCCCAAAACACTGGCCAAAAAACCATGTGCAAAATCAACTCAATTGAGAGGGTACAACTTGTTCAAATCAGGTCCAATCAAAAATCCCTTTTGGAAAGTTGGTCCATTGATTAATTAGAATATTTTTGCGAGAGGGTTTAACCATTGGGTGTATTCTGAGTGTGGGAAAAAACTTGCACAAAAGTAGCAGGGACTAAGTGAATAGCACCATAGGGCAAAGATTCAGTGTATATTCCCAGACTAGGTAGTTGGATGCTAGCTATTATTTGCAGCAGAAAGCAGCACTTTTGGTGGAGATTTGATGTTTTACAACCATAATTTGGTGAAGGTTGTCTAACTTGCATTAACTTGAGGCTTGCTAACATGGTGCACACCTAATTCTCTAAGCTTGCAGTGTACACACTGGATGGATATCAATGAGAACTCACATGCATGCTCCTAGTGCTCATAGATTGGAGCAAACCAACTGTGGCAAGCAGAATTTATACTTTCTGTGACTCAGAAATTTAAAAAAGGGACCAGTCCATTCAGAAAGAAAAACAAATTGGCCTCCAAAAAGCAAGAAAATCATTTTCTCTTGTTTGTAAGGGCCTTGAACCCTTTAGAGCAATATGGATCCATGGGTCACACCAGCATTAGCTTGCTTCAAAGTGCTAGGGCAAGGATTCAGTGTATACCGCTAGTAGTTGGGTGCTAGCTAATATTTGCACAGCATCTATGCACATATATAAGTTCTCATCTAGTATGTACTCAAGTACTCAATATCATAGGCTACCATAGGCTACTGTAGGCAGGGAGAATTAGGTGCGTGCCATGTTAGCAAGCCTCATTGATGGAATTTGAACAATCTTCACCAAATTACAGTTGTAAAACATCAAATTTCCACCAAAAGTGCTGCTTTCTTGGTGCAAACCAACTACAGCAAGTGAAATGCATACTTCCCATAATTCAGAATTTTGGAAAAAAAAGCCAGTTTGTTTAGGAAAAAAATTGAATTGGCCTCCAAAGAGCAAGAAACTTGTTTGTTCTTGTTTGCACAGGCCTTGAACCCTTTAGAGCAAGATTGTTCACTACACTTAGTTCTATGACTAGCCTCCATATGAACTTGATGTTGTTGCTCAAAGAGGAAACTGTGTATACAGAGTCCTAGAGATCTGGGTTTGAAATATGGTTTTCCACAACTTGGATAAATGGGGAAGGGACTGTGACTTATCTTGTGTGGTGTCTGTGCTCTGATTGGCTGGCTGTTGTTGTGATTAACAGGTTGAACCCAGTAGTTGTTTGTCTGTTAACATTGTAGTCTCTCTTTCTTTTTGCAAATACAAGCCCATGGCCACAATCATATCACTGGTGAACCTGTCATGGCTACAAGACCTTGATCCTTCTGATGTATCCCACATGTTTGAGCAAACTATTTCCCAGGAACAACAGCCTCTGGCCCACTGGATGGCCCTGCTTTCACACTTGGAATGTGTTCTTGCAGAACAACTGTCTGATCTTCCATGCTGTCACTGGGGGAACAAAGTGCCCATGCCAATTTCAACTGGAAAGCTCACTTGTGACTCTTGCTGGATGTGACTGCTTGGTTAATGCTGGGATAACTTGCAAATCAAATGGGTCATCTAAATGCGCAACATTAGCTACTTATGTGTGCTATAAGGCACTGCCAAAACTCACCATTTGTAAATCCACAACCTGTTTCAACCATGGTGCACTGAGAAACACCTCCATTAGTTTGGGGGGCTGTTTGAGAAGACAGGTTATAGTCTTTATAAGAACTGAAAACTTACTGAGAAAGGCACATTCCTGGCTGGACTAGACCAAGAACTACCCTCTATTGAAAAAGAAGGTTCTCTTCATAAGACCTCTTACAAATGGAAGAAGGGTGGGATACCAGACAAAATACACATTATGGACTTATCCCAATTTGATGAAGTTGAGCCAACGGTCCAGGAGGATGCTGCACCTGCACCTGCACCTTCCCTGCTCCATGTTATCACAGAAAGTGCACTAGGTCTTGACATTGTCAGCATGATTTGATTCAGATACCTCAAAGACCCATTCTTCAAGGCGATAATCAATAAACCTAAGGACTTCTGCAACTTTGCATCCCCCATGTCAAGCATGAAGGGCACCATCTCTGGAAAATCATCATAGAAGCCCACTCATTACTAGTGCACTTCAGTACCACCCAAACTGTGGACTACCTACAAGACAGTGTTTGGTGGAAAGCATTGGTCCCAGACACCTGCTCATTCTGTGAATCCTGTGTAACCTGCAGATGTAGTAAGCCCAATAATCAGAAACTGTAAGTACTCACTGAGTACTCCTTATCACACATGGTGCAAGGTATGTTTGACCAACATATATTCGTGGTACGTACTTGTGTAGTGAGTGTGTTAAGTGTAAAAATTGTAGTTAAAACTCTCACGTTCAAAATGTGAGATGATAAATAATGCACATGTGACTGTAGTCACATGTGGGCACTAGTTAGGGGAATGGGCAAGGAGTTTACACCTGCCTTCCTTAGATCGCACAATGCGATCTACAAAGAAAAAGAAAGGATACAATGAGGGTGGTAATCTCAGAATATGAGACAGGTAGAATCAAGGTGAAATAATGAGTCCGCTGCTGTGGGGCAGCGGCATAAAGGGTGGTCCGCTGCTGTGGGGCAGCAGTCATATGTGAATAATCTGCTGCTGTGGGGCAGCGGGATATGAAGGTAGGCAACCCACTACTAAGAGGTAGTGGGACAGAAGGTCATTAGTCCATGTCATTGTCAATGTCTTCTGTGATTACAGAAGGGGTACTGGATAATGATACTTCTGATGGGGCTATGCTGGAACACGCGGCATCACTGCCAAGGGAGAAGGTGGGGCCATGAGGGAAATAGGCTGGTATGGTGACAAGCCCACCCAAGGACACAGGCGGGCCACCCAGAATAAGAGGCAGTTTGAGGGATGCCTCAACATTGGAACTTCCAGTGGTAGCCACCAGGAGGTTCACAGTGAAGGGAGGAACAGGATTAGCTATTTCCGTGGAAGTGGAAGCCACGACAGGGGGTCGTGGGGAGGTACGAGATCAGCTGGAGGAGGGCACAATTGCAGATAGTCCGCTGCTTCTGGCAGCGGAGGACATCTCTCCGGAATAAGCGGGGCGGGCATGGGTGGCCCTGAGACCTGATTCACATTGCGATGGTCGTCCTGCCACTGGGGACGGAGGACAGCTGGGTGGCCGGAGAGCCATGAAATCCACAAGCCTTACAGGTTCGTGGGGGAAGGATGGGGGTCAGTTGGTATCTGAAACTGACCCCAATAACTGACAGGTGGCTGTCAGATCCCGACCATTGTTGTGGTTGTCCATGACCCAGGCCTGGGCGAAGTCCCAGCAATCGTCAGCCCAGGCGTACGAGAAACCGCAATCGGCAAGGTGCCAAGCGACTGCACTAACAGTCAGGTTATTGATAGACCCACACAATGGGTGGAAGTTGATGACATTTGTGATGACAAGGTGATCGCAAGTGATGATACTGCTGTACTGGCTGGGAACAGCCAGTAATTCACAAAATCACTGATTGAACAGTGTTCGCTGCCACCTGAAGGAGGTGCCCGCTGATTGTTCAGTGGGACTGAGTATGCGCATGGTGCGCCATCCCCGCACCTGGCGGAGGTTGAGAGGGTCCTGGATACCAGGTGGTGGTCTATGAACATGGCGTTCATAGTGATAGTATGCCACCCATCATTGGGGTGGGTCGTCCGATTGTGGGGGGGCCATGCCTGGATGGCAAATGTTAAACGATGTTTCCACTGCAGCTGGCAGTGGGGTGCTGTTGATTGGGATAGGTACATGCAAGTTGGCGTGTGCAGCCACCAGAGCCGGATGGGTTGAGAGCCCTGCTGGGAGCTGGGAACGGTCCCCACCTGGTCTCATTGGGCAGGGGCGTATATTGTCCTTCATCCACAGGGGAACACGCCAATTCCTGAGGGCAATTTGCTGGGCGGTGGTCAACAGTTGATTTGTCTTTTCTGGTTCAATCCCTAACATCACATTTGCCATGTGGGCACCACATGATTACTACTCAACAAGCCAGCCACAGTACTACTGGTGTCTTCAAGTGTCAATCTTATTGTTGGTCCATCGTGGCAGGTCCTCACATCGCTGGACATTCATTAGCTCGAGATACCTCTCGAGAGCCTCGAGTTCTTCACAATGGGAATGGGGTTCCCAGGTGGTGTTGCCCAAGTTCCACCATACCTGCAGTAGTAATTGCTTACCATTCCACTTATGGGCAATGATTTCATCGACCACCCATTCTGCGTCATCTGGAGTGCCCCAATTGTACGGGTCAACTGGGGTGCAATTAGGAAATAGTAGGGCATCGTTCAGTACATGGGGCTGAAGTTTCAATACGTGAAACCTGGGGTGCGGGTTCCGCATCTTCAAAGACACAGGTAATTCCAACAAGTAGTTGGAGGTCCCAGGGGAGGCCTGTAGCACCTTGTACAGCCCTATGTACTTGGGGAGTAGTTTGCTGGCCCTTCCTTTAGGGAGCGCTAGGTTACTTGTAGATAAGTAGACCATGTCTCCAGCATTAATACTGGGCTCGTTGCAACATTTGGTGTTAGCATGATATGTTTGAAATACATGGTGTTCTATGATCGCGTTGTACACATCCGATAGGTTCTGCCATGCCTTTTCAGTGAAGGCTGCCATACCAGGAGCGCAATCGGTATTGCGCCTATGGACATTCAACATAGATGGTAAAAATCCATAATTTGCCTCAAACAGGGCAAATTCAGTAGTGGAGCTGGTGCTGAAGTTGAGAGTGAACTCCACCATGGGGAGCTTAGCCACCCAGTTGGACTGATCAGCAGTAATCACTGATCGAAGTATCTGGGCTATTGACTGATTAATGTGTTTGGTCTGTCCATCCGTCTGCAGGTGGAATGAGGTAGACATCCTCAATTTAACACCCGGCAATCGATGGAGTTTGGTCCACCATTTGGAGGTGAATTTCGAGTCCCGGTCGGACACAATACTGGACAGCAGCCCATGTAGACAACAAATCTCTTTTAAATATATCCACGAAAGTTCTGTGGCAGTGGTGCAGGTGGTGACCAGAATCAAATGTACCATGGAGGTCATTTGACATATTACTACCCACAGGTAGTTAAAATGATCAACCTTGGGAAATGGACCAATAAAGTCCATGCTGATGCTGTCCCATGGTGCCATGGGGACTGGTAGCGAGTGTAGCTTGCCAGGGGGAGGCTGGTAGTTCCTCTTGGATCGCTTGCAGGGCATGCATGAGTCGCAAAAGGTCATGATCATCTTTGTCATTTTTGGCCACCAGTACCATCGCCAGATGTACTCCGACATCTTCTGGCTACTAAAATGTCCTACGATCGAGTGTGCTTGCTTGATAATACCCGTCAGAGTATTATCCTTCAATGCGCCTTGTGGTATGCACAATACCACCTCTTGCCCAAGGTTTCAGGTCCAAATGAGGTGGTCCTTCACAAAGAAAGACGAATAATCTGTAGGTTTAGCCAACACCTTCGATAGCAGTGGGTTCCATGGGTATAATTTTTTCACCGAGGCAGTGAATTCATCCTGTTGATGAAGTAAGTCACACAGATGCGTGCCTTTGGAGTGTGATTCCAGAATGGTGAGGTCATCTTCTCCAGTCAGGGAAATTTCTCCTTTCAGGGTGGGGCCGAGGTGGTTCGCCTCGACATCCCGCTCCTCGATCCTGTCGACTGGGCGTTGAGCTAACAAGCTCACTCCCTGTGGGTGGAGCTCACAGATATGTTCCCATGACAGGAGGTCATGGTTGGGGTCTATCCACATGTCGGCGTTCATGTACTTGGATTTAGGATGGACATCCTGAGGCGTGTTCTTCAAGTAGTAACGTGAAAGGCAGTTGGCTACCTTGTTGAGTACACCCTTCACATACTTGATCTCAAATCGAAATCGAGAGAGATACTCCATCCACCGCAACTGTTGTGGTGATAACTTCTTCAGTTGACTGAAGAATTCAAGGGCACGGTGATCTGTGACCACTGTGAACTTGTACCCCAGCAGTTTATCCTTCCATTTGAGGAGTGCCTTGAGGATGGCCAACACTTCATGTTCGTAGACATGATAATTGTGTTGAGCCAGGGTGAACTTCTTGGACATGAAGCCCACTGGGCAACAGGTCATCCATTCAGGTCCCTGTCCATACATTGCTCCAAGTCCCGACGTGGAGGTGTCACATATCACCCAAACCATATCTGATTTAAGGGGGTCAATTGGCTTGAGTATGGGATGTCGAGCGCATAGCTCTTTGATCATGGTAAAGCACTTGTTGTGAACTGGTCTCCAGACAAAGGTCTGGCCATTTTTCTCCATGGACTGCAACAGGCCTGCATAGGCAGACAGGTCAGGGATGAAATGTGCGAGATACTGCACCAGCCCCAGAAATCGTTGAATGTCATTGTACGACCATGGTGTTCTCCACTCACGTATGCAGATGATTTTATCCCTGTCGGGGTGTAGCCCATTGTTGTCAATGATGTGTCTGAGGCAATCTACGCGGTTGGCATACAGATCGCACTTCTCAGGTTTAAGGTAGAATTCAAATTCTTGAATTTTGGTGAAGGCCAGACAAAGATGCTCTTCGTGTTCCTCGATCGTATTACTGTATACGAATACATCATCTAAGTAGACGTGAATGAACCTCCCAATGTATTCTTGGAATACCAGGTTCATTATCCGCTGGAATGTTGACAGAGCATTACAGTCACCCTGTTGCATGACATTGCTCAAAAGGGTGCCATATATAGTGGCGAATGCAGTCTTTCACACATCCCGTGGCTCTACATGGATTTGTTCATATGTGTCAGAAAAATTGATTTTAGATCAATATTTTGCATGTGCTACATTCAGGCAGATATTATCCTGGTCTGGGAATGGGGTAATGTCAGGACGAGTGTTCTCATTCCGTTTTCTACAGTCTACGATGGTACATAGTCCTCCTGATTTCTTCAGGATGCACAGCATGGGGGCTGCTTGGTCCATCTGACAAGTTTCCCACCACCCTGACTGGAGGTATTTCGAAATCTTGTCTGATAGGTGTGATTTCAGAGAATCAGGGCAGTGCGGCAAATAATAATTATATTTCTTGTCCTCATCATAAAGAGGGATCATGTGATTAATAACACAAAGAGGGGGGAGTTTGTTGGGCAAACCTCCCATGATATCTTTACATCGAAATAACCATTTCGATTGTAAATGAGGTATGTGCTCATCTGTATATACTTCTACCCCAGACAATATGGCTTCAAAATCCGGGCCCATTTGTCTCAGGTATTCAGGACTGTCTCCTGTGTCACCGTCTTGAGCTGTGCGAGATTGTCAGGCCTTGCTCGACTTCATTGGTGATTTTTGTGCTTCCAGGATCAATTGTTTCTGAATGGATCATTCAACTAAGTCTAGTTGATCTGGCGACATGGCCATCTCAGTCACATTGACATCGATGATGTTGCCCCGTTTCAATCTGGGTGCCTGCACCCGCTTCGACTGGGAATCTAGTCATTCCTTCTTCCAAACAGCGTGTCGTTGTGCCATTTTGACAGATTCCTCCCCCTCTGTAAGGGAAGGGTACACCTGATCTCCAACATGGATCACACGATTGGCAAAGTTCAGCAATACACTGTGCTTGTGCATCCATGGCGTCCCCAGAATGAGGTCGTACCTGTTGATGTTAGCAACATCAAAGTATTCTCTAGAATCAATGGTTTCAAATACGGCGTGGGTGTACATGCTGAACTGTATGCTTGCACTGCTCCTGACCATTCCCAACTGCAGTGGGATGATGTCCTTGAAATATCCATATTTGACCTCCACTACTCTAGCGAAGTTGGGACTCATGCAATCAGTCGTGCACCCCAAGTTGAAGAGGGTGTAGGCTCATACACTGTTGATAGTCACGTATTGTGCTATCGACTTCGTGGTAATGTTCGCCTGTTTTGGGCGATCCACCAGATGGCCCGATGGTTGGTATTTAGGGCGGAAGGCAGCCAATATTACTGCTCCACGTCCACTCTTAGCAGGTGGTTCAGCCAGCGTCATGCTGCACAATCATACAGGCCACTCCATATCCATCATGCCCATGTGCACGATGTCATTGCTCGCATCGTAATACCTATCGAAATCATTGTGCTCATTGTCTGGCAATGAATATTGTGACCCCTCCAGGCCGTCTTCCTCATGCTGGATGATATCACCATCACCTCCATGATTGCTTGTGGTATCGGGCACTGAGTCATTTGGGGTTTGCATGGTGCCACCAGATTCGTTGTCAACTCAGGCCACATTCAGGTGCAGTTGTCCATATCTAGGGCATCTTGGGTCAGTAGAGATGTGCCTGATGTTCCCGCATGTGTAGCACTTCGCCTTGGAGGTGTCAAAGTGGCCACCGCCAGAAGCACAGTGGGGTTGCGCTTTCGTCGTCAGTTAAGAGGTGATATTCTGAGCAGGACGCGATGGTCCGGCTACGACTTGCCTGCCACCATTATTGGGAGTTCCCACAGTGGCGCCCTGTTCGATGGTCTCTGGTCTATGCGTACCCATAGGGACGGGCTTGCTATGCCCAAATCTCTGACCAGAACAAGGCACATAGGCAGTGACCGTTGGCTTCTCGACCTTACCACTGTTTGTTGAAGCTCCAGGATGGTTCCTGGCACGATTGTCAGCTGCATGAGTGTAGTGCTTAGCCATCACTCGACTTTCCTCCGCCTGGAGAGCAACCGAGTACAGGTCGGAGATGGGGTGTTGTTCAGCATTGTAGCTGTGATCTACTAGCCTGTCACAAATAGAGGCAGGGAGGCCGACGACAATTTGTCATCGGAACATGTATGCATCAGAAGGATGTATCATACGCTTCGCAGTGCGTTCTAGGGCGTCCAAGAACCCATGCACCCCTGTTGTAGCTGAGTATTTGGTGGAGAGGAACTCCTCCATAGCATCTTGAATAGCTATGGGCTGCACGAACTGATCATATAACCCAATCACAACGTGCAGGAACGTCCAACACTGATCGTCATCGGCGTCCTCAACCTCTTCATCAAACCACACAGCAGCCTCACCATTGAGGTGAATCCTGATCATTGTGATGCATTCTTCTTTGCAAGTGGGAACACTATATTGGTTAATGCGAAACCACCTCATGAGAGAGTGGAGCCATTGGTTGAATTTGTCCACATCAGCATCATCAGACCATCTGTCTGGTTTCTGCATGTGGGAGGGTGGCTTGGTCCCAGGGGGAAGCTCGAAAGGCTGACCCAGTTGTTTGTGTATCATGTCAGTGTATCGCTGACGAATAGTTCTGGAGTATCCAGAGACGTCTGGTTGATCTAAGGCACTGGCCATCCCCATGTCTCTATGAGAAATATGGTTCTCCATCACGTTTGGGGACGCGATCATAGTCAAATTCTACACGCTTTTCCTCGCGTGGGCAACATTCTGTGTTGTCCCAGAGGCTAGGGTACCGTCGCTCTCATGAGTTGCGACGGTCTCGAGGTGGTTCCCAGTCGGATCTGGGGTTTTCATCAGTGGACAATCTGTTCGAGGGAAAGTCGTCGTCTTCGGCGATGTGCCTTCCAGTAGTGGGAGGGGGGGTGTATGTATATTCATACCTTGGAGGCCTGTGGGAATTCAGTCTATCCTGCGGGGTTCAGTGCTGCTTGCGATGCCTGTCATTGTCTCCATCATTAGATTGCTAACAGCACGACCCACATTGCAAGTTATGATGGTTGTTGTCACCAGTATTGCCATGGTGGTCATTGTGGGCTCACTTCGGTTCACGCTTGGGCTCCTTGGGAACACGCTCCCATGGATTTCCTTCTGAGTCGAAGTCAATGCCTTGATTGACGATGGTGGTGAGTTCACAGGCGGTCATTGCGGCATTATGCCACTTCTGTAGTATGACTCTATCGCAAAACGCGGTAGCCCTTCCTGGGATATGTGGAGGAGGGGGAAGTGGCTCTGTGGGCGCGATTGGATGGGCAGTCTGTCGAGCGGCAGCTTTGTTGTATACAAGCGTTTTGGTGGCCTGCTCGGTGCAAACCTGCGTTAAGATATCCTGGATGGTATTGGGATCCAGTGGCTGGCCATGGAGGGACTGCAGGTGGGCTGTTCGCGAGGCAGCAATCACTGCAATGTCATCAGTGATCAGGGGTAGATTGCTCCGGAGCCACTGTGATACTGAATCACCAGGGATGCTTAGGCATCCATCCGACACTCCAGTATCCATAGAGGGCCGCTTTTCTGCACGCCATTCTCATCGAGCATTGTCGCTCATGATGCTTACTGCAGAGCTTTGAGAGCAAAGTGTGCCTCATTCAGCATGGCTATCACCTTCTCGCTTTGGACAGAGAGGGTTGTCTTTGTCGTCATGAAGAGAGCTTCTAGTGGGGGAGTGATGGGTTGAACTGTGGTCTCTCACCGGCATTGGCAGTCCAGTCCCACCCATATGGGTGGAATTTTGATGAATTATCTTGTTAGGAAACCCACGATAACTCCGTAAGGGCAGTGGTTGTGGGTGCAATCCTTCGAGGTTGTCTACTGGTGGATATTCCTGCCCAGAGAGCTCGAATCCACGATGTGGTTGTGGGCTGAGGGGGGAGGGCATTGCAGTGAGGAATGGAAGAGAGCCAGTGTGGCCTTCATCATTTCACTTCTGATCTCCAGGCTGGTGGGAAGAATGACAAGATCATATGGATCTCAAACTGAGCTCACTGGTTCTCTCCCCATGGGACGTGTTGGGCATCTGGGGCATTCCCACATGGGGAATGGAAGCAGGCCCTTCTCCAGTGTTCTCAGCTATGAGTTTCTTTCAGCCTCTGCCTCCATGTCTCATACTTGCGAAATGTGTTTTTAAGGAAACGTAAAAAAGTGTAAGTACTCACTGAGTACTCCTTATCACATGTGGTGCAAGGTATGTTTGACCAACATATATTCATGGTACATACTTGCATAGTAAGTGTGATAAGTGTAAAAATTGTAGTTAAAACTCTCACATTCAAAATGTGAGATGATAAATAATGCACATGTGACTGTAGTCACATGTGGGCACTAGTTAGGGGAACAGGCAAGGGGTTTACAGAAACCCTATGGACTACTGAACTCATTGCCAGTCACCTCCCATTCTTGGGAAGCCATCAGGATAGACTTTGTTGGCCCACTGCCTGAATCCAGCAACTGCAATGTGACTTACGACTCAATCACAGTTGTCATCAATCTGCTTACAGCCATGGTTCATTTAGTGCCTTGCAGAACCATGTACACAGCCAAAAACATCACTGAGCTCATCTTCTCAGAAGTATACAAGCTTCATGGACTTCCAAAAAGGATCATCAGCAATCAGGACATCCTGTTCACCAGCAACTTCTGGCAGCATCTTCACTGATTGATCAGTTCAAAGTTTACCATGTCAAGTGCCAACCACCCTGAGTCTGATGTATCAACAGAATGTGCAAACCAAACTCTTACCATGGTAATACACCAATGTATCCACACATCCCAAAAGGATTGGATGTCCAGACTACCTGTGATAGAATTTGCCATCAACATCTCCCAATCTGAGATTAAGGCTATGCCCCATTCTTCCTCAACATTGGTCAAATGTCTAGACCATTTATTTGAGACTCCTCCAAAACATCTGAATTCCCTGGTGTTCATGACTTCATGCAAAGGCTAAAACACATGGTCATGGCAGCTCACAATAGCATTCTGGCTGCACATGTCAAACAAACTCAAGATGCAAATTGACACCAACAAGCATCTCCATTTAGAGAAGGCGACCTTGTCTATGTTAGCACCAAAAACATATCCTTCCCCAAAGGACTGGTGCAGAAACTCATACCCAAATACATCAGGCCATATGCCATCACTTGCAACTTCCAGAACAACACATATTAGCTGGATCTTCCAACTCATCTATGACAATGTGGTGTCCACAACAGGTTCCATGTGTTGTTATTATGCCTCATGTCCCAAACAATGACTGACTGTTTCCAGGACAATTGCACAATCAACTTACTGATGATTCTGACATGATAGAACCAGAATGGGCTGTTAGCAAGTTTGTGAATCACCACAGATCCAAAACTAACACAACATTTGAAGTTGAATAGACATCTGGTGATATTATGTGGCTCCCATATCATCAAGTCAGTCATCTCCAGGCTCTTGACACATACTTGAAAGCCCTCAGAGTGTCTACCATATGTAAACTACCTGTTGGAACAGAACAACCACCTAACAATGATCCTCAAGTTTTTGCAGGATCCTTCTTCCTACAATCTGATTCTCCACCTGCTCGTTTACTTATAACCACTCACTTGATGCCCCTTCATAATTATTTTCTCCTTGCCATCTTTCCACTACCTCATCAATACACCAACAACATATCACAATCCTTCATCCACATCATACACACGGGCTAAACCCAGTTCACCCAAATGGATCCTGTCACTGGATATGTCACCATTTATACCCTTGAACAAATTGTTGAGTTTGTCAAGTTTGATTGCGCTCTCTGCAAGGGAAACAAATCCAGCTCAGATGCCTCCTTTGCAGGTTACTTCGATTCTGTGTGCATCTACAACACTAAACCAAATGTTCACATGAAGTTCTCAGTATCTGACAATAACAGAGCTGTCCTCATCAGTGGACCTCAAAAAGGGCTACAAGCCATCATTCCAGAAGGTAGTTCCACTGATGCCACTGCTTGTGTCATGGCTACCCCCATTCCCAAACACAAAAAGAAGCCCTACACTCAGGCTGACACTTCCTTCCCTGCAGCATCCCACCACCAGCTTCCTCCCCCATCATAACCTCATTGCTTCCCAGCCTATCCAGCTTCATGCCCATGACATTCACCCCTGACCAGATGCTTATCATAAGCGAGGTCATGACCAACCAGCTAGGCCAAAACCTCTGCCAAGTGCCACAAGGAAGCTGCTATCCAGGCTAGACACACTGAGAAAGCTCAAAAACAGGCAGCATGCCACTCTGCATACTGTAGTAGTGAATATATGTAGTGATCTGTAAGTAGATCAACCTAAAAATGCAAGGGTCCACCTCTGGCAGGACAAGTCTGTGTGACATCCAAATGAGGTAATGTGTGAATAGATAAGTCCAAAGTGACAAACATGAATAAATGTGTTCCCAGTGGCTTCAGCTGTACTCGGATATCTTTGGATGGACGACAGTCATCTTGGATGTAGTACAGATAGCTTGAATGGTGAACAGATGGCTCAGCTTTGGAAGAAAGGGGAAGGAAGGCAGGAGAATGATAAGAATGGCAGGAGAAAGTGATGATGGGTGTTACTTGAACTCAGATGGTAAAAGAATCAGATGACAGATATGAAATGATGGCTTCAGTGGGTTCTTTTAGACTTAAGCTCAGAAATGGAGGAAGACCAACTTCTATTTTCCAGCTACAAGTATATGAGTATTTGTAGGTATGATAATTATCAAATGTATGTGGGATTGGAGGTATGAATTGATAAAGAAAGAAAAATGGGGGTAGAGATGTCAAGGTATTTAAAATGAAACGAAGATTAGATGTCAAGTCAGTCCAAAGGTTATGAATCATTACCAGGTATGTCTGAGATGAATGTCAGACTGAGGACTTTTGATCTGTTATCATGTGCAGCTGAGATGAAAGTCAGTTCAAAGCCTGTTAATTCATCATCATGTGCATCTGAGATGAATCCATAATGGCCATGTCATGTGCGTATGAGCTCAAGTAATTGACAGGGGTTGATAGAAGATAGGAGGGAAGTAGTTTACAGCAAACGGAAGGGTACAACCCTTACAATACCCAGAATTCATTTGCACTGTGCCATTCACCCTTGCATCTGCTTATACTACACCTTCCCCACCTATCGCCTCAGGTAGCACCTTACCACTCCTCTCTCTCATGAGGAAGAACTCACCATGTATGCTGCTGTTCCTGCTGTTCCCACCAACATGTTGATTGACATCAACAACACTCACTTCCAGGCTTCTGAGCCTTCTACCTAGATGTATGGTTTCTGCAAAACCATAGAAGGGTGTATGTGATGCCTTAGGCTCTGCCCAACCCTCAATGGACTTATCCCCACCCCTGACCCCACTCATTTACCTCTTAGATCATCACTCATCAAGGACTTGCTACAATTACTCTCACCCATCTATTTACCTACACCATGTACCCTAGTCCTACAGTATATAAACCCCCATATCCTACTGTACTCCAATCTAGTGTTATTCCTATCACCTTTGGACTGCCTCAACATATGGTGTGACCCTCCAGCTCCTGTCACAGATGACCCCTACTCACCCAGCAAGACTGTGGAAGTACTGCTTGTGCACATGAAGTCCATGGCCTTGATGAGGTATAGAGACTAGAGCAAGTGGTATGAAGCACAGGGAGTGCAAAGGTGTTACACGACCTGCAAACACTCAAAGCAAGCCTGAATGATGAAAGGAAAGTGCCACAGGACTTGCACACTCTTTGCATGTTCACTGGGCATCAAGAACCTAGAATGCCTGGAGTCATACATGAGTCATCTGACATGACTCACCTTCCAAAGGCACAATGTCCTTGCTTAGCATGCCTGCAATATGTTACCAATTGGTGGCAGTATTATGAGCCCTTACCTAACTGATTTTGCTTCATTTGGTTTGCTGTGAGATGTCAGAAGATGGATATAGGAGTGCAAGGACGTTATTTGAGCTAGTACCATCACTGGAGGCTGTAAAAGTCCACAGAGACCACCCCTGCTCCATCAATGTACTTGCTATGGTGGTACAGTCTATATTAAACTTGAGAAGAAAACCATCTCATAGTGTCTTGTGTTCCATCTAAATATGGTTGCATCTTTCATAAGTATGGTGGGTCGCATTCTTGACAGCAGGCAAGGATGGGATTGTATGACATGTTGATCATTGCCCTTAACTAACTTTTCAAGCTGGTGTCAATCTCAATGGCTTTGTAGGACTCCAGCCCATGCATGGTGATACAATAGCAGGGTGCCTCAAGTGACACCTGCACAAAGCCTCCTGGCTGCAGGAATTTGGAAGCAATGAATTCTGGACTATAACAATGGATGACATCAATATAAGGGCAGCCCTTTGGTCCCTTAAAGACATGCAGGTATGGACTATTTTGATCCTGGGCTTCAACTCTTCCTGGGGAAGCACCAGATTTGTCCTGATTGTGGATGACAGATGTCTATGAGGGTCCAATAGGCCCTTTGCTAAAATGCGTAGGTAAGGCTCTGTCCATCAACACTTGCCCTAGATGCATCTGAATGGCACAACCCTAGGTGAAACAAAGCTCACAGGTAGTCAACCTAGAGTGGTGCCGAGTCAGCTGCTCTGGCATAGTGCGAAAAGTGGAGGTATGCATTTTCGAAGGCTTTAGCGAAGGTTGTAGAACTGTCCCCACACGACAGATAAGAGGCACTGGCAGGAAGTGATTTGCAAAGTGCTTCAAACAAGTTGTGTCACAGAAGACTTTGGTAGTAGTCCAGGACTTTGATTGGCTTCCCAAAAACAGAGTGGTTCTGCAGCCTCTAAGGGGTATTTTTCAAGAATAACCCTATCGATGGCATCAATGCTGAAGACATGGCTGATGAGCTTGCCAATGTGGCCACTATGGTTTTCATGCTTCATGATGTGGCTGATTATATGATCCCAGAAGTGAAAATAAGGTTTCAAGTTGATTTTTGTGTGCATAAGTTCAGCACAGGCAATGGATATGATGGGCTCACTGGGTGAACCCAAGAAGAAATTTTCTCTGAGCTTGTCAATGGAGTAAAGGATGTGCAGGTGGGCCCTGACAGCCTCAAGCTCCATAGTCCTACCCATAGGGGTCGCAGCAGTGGTGAGATAAAGCCTTGAGGAAAGGATGGTGAGGATGGCAGCTGCCGCTGGCAACTTGCCCTCCATTTCAGGCCACCACCAACAAAGGATCCTTGTCTTTACCATATCCATCAGATGAGAAATATCAGGCCCACTAACATCAAAAAAGGTCTGCCACCTGCCAATTGCATGTTAGCACAGATGATCAGAACACTGAGAAGAAGCTTACAAATGATGTTCAAAAGTGGTGATGAAGTTGATCCTGTTACATTCTTCAAGGGAAATCTGGTTTCACCTTAGCAGTGCCTTCCTGTGATGGACATCTAGGAGAAGGAGACAAAAAGGTGAATGGTCACTTTCTACCTCCCATGCAGATGGGGCCATGCCTGAAGGAGGTGCCAACATGCGGAGACTGGAGAAAGTAGACAGAGCAATAAAGCAGAAGTGGTCACAGCTATGGAGATCTGCAGTGGCAAACCTCAAGTGGGAGTACAAGGTGGGTTCTTTGCTTGCTATGTCACTAGTTTCAAAGCATGAGTGGACTTTGTCAAGGCATAGAAACAATGGGAAGCCTTGTTGATATTTCTTGTTCATTGCTTCTTTCATGGTGTAGAATTTCAAGCAGGATACTGTAACTTGTCCTTGGCTGAGCTCTTTAGCAGCAGCGACCACATCCTTCCAGAACAGACTGTGCATACAATTATCAGTGAACACTGTCAAAAAGTGTTTGGCAGCATGCTTTTCATCTTCCAGCCTGTGCTTATGCATGATTTTGAATGTGAACCTGAATAGGGCAACTAAGAACACTGCAAAGTGGTTCTTACAATCTTCACCCTCTCAAGGTTTGGAGGCACTTGTCAGGTAGCAATAGACCTGCAAATCTTGAGCAGGGACCACATTCCCTTGGGATTTGTCACCAGGGCAAATAGGGGCCTGAAGGATCACCCTATCCTCTGAGACCTTCAGTACTGCCTTCTACTTTCCCATTCCAAATGATTGGACGATAGGAAGAAAATGGGAATAAGTAAAGCTCCCCATGTCATCCATCATCTGATGGAGAGCCACATGATCTTCACTGATGTATTCACCTGCAAAAGCCTTGACATATGAATCTTTTGGAATGGTGGAAGGAGTTTCAATGCCAATGTCAAATGATGATGAACACTTGCCCAGAGACAAGGGGAGGGTCAAACTCACTGCTTGCCAACCACTTTTCTACATGATCTGGTATGTTGTCCAAACTGCAATCCAACATCACAATGTTCTTTAAGGATGTGATCTCCAAAACTTGCTCCTCTGTGTAAACTCTTCTTGTGATGCACCTAATGGAGAAATGCACAGTGCTAAGTCTCTTCTTGCTGGGAACAGTGGAAATCACCAGGCTCAGAGGAAGGGATTGTGGAGATAAAAGGTAAATCAGGTCCTTGAAGTCATTCTCTTTGAAGCAGGTTTCAGCCAATTCCCCTAGAGTCTCTGCACTACCATGTGTAGCAATGCTGAGGGAGTAGAAGCAATTGAGCAGTATTTGGACCATTCATTCTACAATGGGGAAGCTAAGGGGTGGCCAGAATCAGGTAGCATATCCAACTAACCATTGTTGGTACAATGATGCAACTTGGCCTTTCTCTTGTCACTGGAGAATGGGAAGAGGTATAGTCTTGGAATAATCAATCTATCAATATTAGTGTTACTAACACCTACTCATTTTGGTGCAGACTTAGCAAAAGAAAAATAGACCTTACTTACTTTTTGGGTCTCTAACAAATGGTAATGCTGGTATCCTACTTGTTTCAGATACAGCTAAACTAAAGCACTTGAAAGTGGGTGATATCTTGTACCTGGGGGATAAAGTTGTATTCAGGAGATAACTTGTATCTGGGGGATAACTTGTATATTGAGACAGAGAGACCTGCTCCCTTTTATACCTACACCATTTGTTCCTAAGAACAATAGTATTCTAGTGAGGTAGATACAAATAAATAATAGAACAATGGAAGGTGTCTTGAACAATAAGTTCCATTGTGTGCACAATTGTCATTAAGGAAGACAATGGGCAGATATAATAGTTCATTGAATATATCAATGACTACAATGGTTGTCAAGAAAAGACAATAGAAGTATGCACAATAGTTGGATATAATAGAACAATAAGACTAGGGTAGAACAATGAATCCTATTGTGAACTGGTTTCCATGGCAATTTTCCGTGGCAAATAAAGAACAATAGAAGGGTAGAAATAGTAATGAATCTCCTAGAGGCTCCGCTCCTAGGGGTTCAGGGGTAGCATCCTATTTTCTAATGGCTTTATACCAAACCCATGTTCTGGTATGACATTGGATACTTGAGAAGTACAGGTAATCCATATTGACATATCTAAGTAAACCATTAGAACTGCAATGATACTTGATACTTGTGGACTTACTTTTCTTCTAGCTGTAAGTCACCTACTGATAGTGGATGTTTAATGTCATGGCAGGCTCACCCAATTGTACCCACACAACTTGCTGAGACACCTTTCCCATCCCAGATACTCACCAACTTCATGGTGTCATAGTTGCTACATGTACTGGCCTCCAGAACAACCAGGTCTGTGTATGCTAAAAGGAACTTCTTGTACTTCTTTTCCTTGACAAAGTAGGCAAAGCCACAGCTAAGGCCAGGATCCCAGGTATCACTGGAAGCTGACAAGTGTTTGAGCCTAAAGTTGGCATCAATGGCCAAAAATAGTGAGTAAATCTGCCTAATAAAACAGTATTTGAGTGTATTTGAGTTTCATGGTAATCGGCTGCAGAATTTGGCTCACCCTTTATGTGCTGGGACACTGCTGTAGTTGTTTTGATGGTTTTTACCAGGATGAGGGCAGGCTGGGCACAGGACCACACATTTGCCTTCACTTGTGCCTTTGATTCCACTTGGATCATGGCCATGGCCAAACCATTTATGTGTGAGATAAGATGAGTTCACACTAAGATGCTGCAACAAATCAACTTACTGCGACTACATTGCTGAGATTATCCATGAGTCACACAAGGCATTAATAGAATTTGAACACAGAGACTTTAGAGCCAAAGGTAAGTAGTTGAAATAGCTGTTGTACTTCAAACATTGCTGCAGTGTGAGGACTGATAGTGGTAGCTGGAAATAGATGTATGTAGAGAAGTTGAACGGGCTTGGAAAGATTATTGCTATGGTTGCAGAAGATGATGTTGACAACAACAATGCCATGAGATGTGATAATGGTGAAGCCCTTCTTGCTGAGGTGTGCTGGGTTGGGGCACTGTTCACCTATGGGGTGTCCAAGCTAAATATGAAGGCCCAAAGATTGCAGAGTACAGCATTCAAAAAAGCAGAAGTTCCACATCTATTCAGGCAGTCAGATGATAGACAAGTGACACAGTTTAAGTAAGTACCTCAACTGTATGGAAAGGGTTGTTAAGATGACTCCTTACAATACACAAATGACAGAACAAGCAAACATCTGAACATTGGAGGCACCAATATAGTGGTGGTTTAGGGCAATTGCAGGAGGCATAGTTTACCCACTCAGAGTTGGGAGCCTCTAGCCCAAGGAACTTCTAGACGAGCCCATCTCACTCATCCATCCAAACCAGCATGGGATTGTCCTACAGACCATCTGTCAGCATCTACAATTGGTCCAAGTTGCATTCACTCACTTCCACAAATGTGTGCTTCTGCATCCACACTTTGAGCATAGAGTCAACTAAGTGCACATCACTGTCGAGGTTATTGCATGGCTTGGACAGACCAGTATTGTCAGAGTGTTGATTGAGTGGTGGATCAAGAGAGTCATTAGGTGCCTGGATAGCTGGGGCCTGAATTGCTGGGGGCTCATTGACTGTGTAGTATGATTGACAAGAGCTGATCCTGTTGTTATGAGTAGAATAGTCAGTGTGTCAGTGAATGGGTGCAGGTTGTGGAGAGTGATCCAAGTTTAGTTTACACGGTAAGCATTCATCATTACAATAGTTCAGTAGGTGCTCACATGCTAGTAGTATGAGTAGCCTTCGAGGTCAGATGTATTTACACACCATTCACGCCGTGCACTGATAGTTACTTTCATGCTAGGATTGATGAAAGTAATGAGTTAGTAAACAGATTATTAACTCCTTACTCTGAGTTAAAATATTGTGCACTGCCACCTTCAATACTTCGCTTGAGAGTAGTGATCAAGTTTCGGAGAATTAATAAACTAATATCTATAATCAATACCAATTTTTCTTATATGTACTTATCCTTTCCTTTTTAGATACTCTGAGGCGAAGTAATGAATTCTAGATGATACATTACTATTGGTAATAGTAACAAAATAGTAACAAAGAGATAAGGTGTAAACAAAGAATATTTCTTTACTTGACAAAAGGAGTAAAAAAATAGTAACAATCAAATATGTATAGAGTGTGGGTATCTAGCGTGCGGCATTGCTAACAAGTGCTCCTTTGTGCAGTGGGTTCTCACGCCATCAACAAGTTCCCAGGATCTGAGCCCAGGAGGCACGGTGCAATGGTTCATCCCACGGACATGCAGTGGTTTGTTCAACACATGTGCATGATCCCTTTGTTCTTGGTTCATCCAGTGGTTCATCCCCAGTGTCATACATTAGCTCATACACTGGGTCATGCAATGGTTCATACAATGGCTCATACAGTGGTTCATCCAGCTGTTCATCTAGCTGGTTGTTCGGCAGTGAAACAGTTGTACGTGCACACTCATATGACTCTAGCATGGGAACTTATTGCACAAAGAAGCGCTTGTTAGCAATGCCACACGCTAGATACCCACACTCTATACATATTTGATTGTTACTATTTTTTTACTCCTTTTGTCAAGTAAAGAAATATTCTTTGTTTACACCTTATCTCTTTGTTACTATTTTGTTACTATTACCAATAGTAATGTATCATCTAGAATTCATTACTTCGCCTCAGAGTATCTAAAAAGGAAAGGATAAGTACATATAAGAAAAAGCGGTATTGATTATAGATATTAGTTTATTAATTTTCCGAAACTTGATCACTACTCTCGAGCGAAGTATTGAAGGTGGCAGTGCACAATATTTTAACTCAGAGTAAGGAGTTAATAATCTGTTTACTAACTCATTACTTTCATCAATCCTAGCGTGAAAGTAACTATCAGTGCATGGCGTGATTTATGATCCACTGGAATTGTAACATGAGGTCTTCAATTTCCTTTAGATGGGGGAACATCTAGGGTTGGACACAGGTATACCTGCAGGTCTTGGAACAAGGTACCACACCTGTATCTGGCAGTACCATACCTGTATAGGGTACAGGTATGAAAACCATGGTACTACCTGCAGGTATGCACACTAAACCATGGGTACCAGTGTCTTCTGCAGTACCACAGGTCTCAAGTGTGGTACAAGTATTCACAATGGTGGCAAACAATACTATACATGATAATCATACATATAATACACATTAGAATGCAAATAATGTACACTATAGTGTCCCAAGTCCAAGTCCAAGTGATCACTGTGACTAATCAGTACTAATGTGTGAGATCTTTCGCTTGCCCTTCAAGTTCTTGAGCTGTGGCATCATGTCCTCAATCAGAATAAGATCTTTCCTATTCCATTCTCCTAAGCAAAGATGCTCACAGATGGACTGAGTGGATAAGTGGTTCCACATGAAATGCAAGAGGTGTCAGCCCTTTGAAAAAGCTTGCTCAACAGCTGTTAAGGTGGCTAAGAATGAAAGTATTAGAATTATTGATAGCAAGGCCTAAGGGCCAAGAACATACCTGGTGCACTCAAGTAGTCCAACACCATGCATGACAGAACTGGATATGCATGGCAGCAATCATTCCACCATGCAACAGGATCCTCTGTAGAATCCACCTCTAATTGAAGATATTTGTCAAGCTCATTTGTGATGGCCACAGTAGATGCCACTGATACTTGCCCAAACACTGAAGCATTGAATGTTGGCAGCTTTGAGGCCTATATTATGATATCAGCTTCTCAACAGACTCAACAGGTCGCTCAGAACACCAGAATATGCACTGTTTGCTTATTATGTGCATTGAGTGACAGTGCAGAAGTATTGTCAGCACTGAGGCCTTTGGCCTTATCGCTCTGCTCATACACCTTGAATGCAGCATGAGTGAGGGCCTCAGCCTTGTCAATCCATGGCTTCTTCCAGACATTGACCTCGAAATACTTGAGTTTCAAGCCAGTGTGCAATACTACAGGCAATTGCTAATCACCAGAAGCAAAGGTTGATCAAGATTGACATACCCATTGCAATGTGATACATATCCGATAGATCAGTCAATGCATAGTAGCAGTCAAGCTTCTGCCAGCTGAGCTGCTTCACTGCCTTGACAGCAGGATGCAGGTCACAGCCACCATCCTTAAAAAGGAGGTCTTTGATGCGGTCCATGGCAGGGATGACATTAGCAATGGTCAAGATGTTGTCAGCAGAGAATCAAATCATTGCTTCTTTGTAGGTCTAATATAGCATGGGCTGCACAGCATTAGGATCTGAAGGCACAGAAGTTGACACAAGAAGTTACCTTTAAAATATGAAGCAAGTCCTCAAGCACAGTCCACTCATTATTGGAAAGCTCGTAAGTTCGCAGAGGGTGTTTCAAGGTAATTGCATCAATGACTGGTTGGTATTCCCTGGCCACAGCAAGCATGTCGTATGTTGAGTTCCAGCGTGTAGTAACATCATGAGGGATAAATTTCAGGCACATGTTGTGTTCAGTACAGGTGATCCGCCATGCCAGTAGGTGAATGGTCATTGAGTTGACTATAGCAAAGGCAAGTTTGTGAATCTATAATGTGTGTCAGCCATTTGAGTTAGGTCGAGGAAGGAATGTAATGACCTTGGTTAGTGTAGTCTTAATGGCCTTCATTTCTTGAAGCAATTGTGTGTAAGTAGCCTCATCAACCTTGGTGAGCTTGTCGACATCATCATTGGGAGTCTCTGCTTCCTCACCATCTGCTTCCTCCCCATCGCTTCCTTCATCCTCTTCACCCTTGTCTTCGTTGTCTGTGGTCTTGGCCACAATTGCAGTGTTATCATTGTCATTGTCATCTTCATTGTCATTGTTCTCTGTGTTAAGGTCAATGTCATCATTTACTGAAAGCTTAGTTTTGGCATAAAAGGTCTTGAGGATCGCTTTGGTGGAAAGCTGCAATGTATGGTTCAAGCAGTGAATGCGGTTCTCAGACCAAAATGAGTTTGAAGTGTAGGCCAGGTATTTTGTTTGCTTGTCGTTTGATGATGCATTATTGCTGGTAAATGAGAGTATCTGTTAATAATATCCTATTCATCAGGTTAATTCTAAGTGAAGGCTGGAAGTGCACCTTGTTCTGGATGCCAAAGTCACAGAGTACATGGTGAAATTCTTTGGTGAGCTGTTTGCTAGTATGAGACTGAGCCAGTTATGGTAAGAATAGGGCTACATGAGCAACACTGAGAAGAACATACCTCTGGGACCTCACATATATCCAACAAAAATATGAGAACATGTCCACCATACTCGAGATGCACAACCCATGCCATGAATGCTCAGTGGTTTGGCGAAGTCCACACATCCATGCTGAAGTGGAGCTTGCCTGGATAATCTTGAAGCAGGGTTTGGATCCATGCTCAAGCATGAATAAATGCCTTGTGAATGTTGTACACAACAGTTTGGCATCCTGGTAGCATGGTTTTGGGTCACCCAGTGGTCATTAAGGAAAGGAATTGGTGGTTTTCAACAAGTTTCATGGGGTGTGTTGATTCAGTTATCCACATGACGGTGTGCACACTGAGAGAACTGATGTGAGGAGGGTTCTTCAAGAGGTATGTTGACAAAGACCTACCAAACTTGTTCTGCAGAATGAGGCAGATGAGACAGTTTGGCTGGTTGCTGGCCTTGCTTCACAAAGGCAGCATAGATACTCCCATCTGGCACTTCAGTGTCTGTTCCAGCAAACATGTTCTTCACCCACTGCTTGTCAAAGCATTGAGCAGCATGCTTGTGAAGGTTCAAAGTTCTGGACTTGTTGGTTGTATTTTGCCAGCAGTATATACTGCCATTGCCTTTGCAATGTTCAGCCACACATATGAAATACTGGTATGGGTGGCCATTCTTGGTTCTGATCTTGATGTCATGCTTGAAAAAGCTGTAGACGGGAGAGGTCTACCATGCATGCTGGGCTGCACATGAAATGAAAGCACCTTCAAGCTCCTTGCAAGCTTTAGCAGTACTCTTCTCTGGCTGCCCACCTGGCTCACTTTTGTCATTATCAGACCTGCTAGGAATGGAGATTGTGTTGGGGACAAAAAACACTATCCTCCTCTAGGCTCTGTGAGTCACCCAAGCTGGCTGTTGACTTCTGAGGTCATTTCTTGAGAGGTTTCGATGTGGTTGCAATGATCCTGTGAGCAGATTAATGGGTAGAGCAAGTGGCTTTGGATGCCTCTTTGGAGATGGATGAAGTAATTGAACTAATTGATTTGGCAGGTGATGGTGAGCGAGCTGGGAAAGAACCCTGTGTGGATGAACCCCATGTGGACTTGCCCATGGGGATTATTTGACAAAGACAAAAACAGCGCCTTTTTATTAGAAATGGACATGACAGGGTGCATCGTAGTTAAGATCCTAATCACAAGATAGCATATTGTAAGTGTCAATTGGCACTGGAAAAAGTTGTGGCTTACTAGAAAAGGACAACCAAAGCAAGAATTGATGTGAATGGGGTGAATGGATTTGCAGCCCACATCAAAAATGGTCTAGAATCCTAGAATATGAAATTGTCAGGTTGTTAGTATGTTCAAATAGCAAGCAAAAATGTACCATCATTGTCGTAGCAACACTTGGCTTAGGGCAACACAGACATCAACACACTAGAATACAGTTAAAGAGTGGTTAATCATTGTTAAGACAGCTTATGGAATAATTATCATTGTCATGCACCTGGATAAGCCCTCAGGTGCACACCAAACACATGTTTGTTTGCTGGGTCAGCATTTGCACTGCACTTGGCATAAACAGTGATAGCATGAACATTTAACTGCTCAGTGCTAATGACGGATATTGATGTCAGTGTTGTAACAGGTTTATCACAATAGTACAATGAAATAATGACCTTGTAGGGTTGGCTGGGATGCTTTCAAACAACCCTGTGCATCCTTGAGGGCATCATGATCATTCTAGATGGGGTATAGTTGACAATGTGCAGGATAGTATAAAGCTGCAGCCAATCATACACATATAGGTGGGCTTGCACCAATAATCTTGCATGAAAAAAAACTGAAGGAGCTACCACTAAGATGAACCAATTACATTTATGGTATACTTTACTTACATAGAGAGTATACATGGCTTATTTGCAAACCCATGGACACAATTATGCAAAGAAAAGCATTGTATAAATCGTGTTTGGTGCAGGAATCAATGTAAGTACAGCTTACATAAGTAATGACCATTCCTGGTTCAATGCCACTCTGAGTCAGTCCCACCTCTTTGACACTGCATATGCTGTTCTTGCAATGCCAAAAGCTTGTCTGAATACCAGTACACCTTCAGGTTCTCATTGCACATTAAGACTATACTAATTGTGTACTGCTGCAGTGCTGTCTAGGAAAACAAGGGGAGTGGGCATACAAGGGACTAAGTAGGAGGCTTTCAAGGTGTGTCTGCTGCACTGTTTTTCTCTTTCAGTCACTAACATTCAGTTTTACACAGAATTAGCATGCAAACATCTTTATGCACTCTTTGACCCATATGCCACCACTTCAAGCTGCACCCACTCACTCAGTGTTCAAGCCTCTCATGCACACTCCTCATGTTGCCATGCTCACCCTATCATGCCTATGCATGAACTCAACACCTCACCAACACACACCCATTCTAGTGCACCTGTCTGTTTTGCAGGTTACCCCTGCACATGAACACCCCATCTTGCACACCACACTTGTGGCAGGTGTAGACTCTCACTGTGCACACATGTCCATGTTCATCACCAGCCACTGCTGCATATGTTGTGTACATTGTGCCAACATTGTGCACCCTCTCATTGCATTGTGCACACATGTTCTACCCTGCACTCATGCTGGCACATCTTGTCAGGCATGCTTGACGATTACTACACACACATGCCCCATTGTGCACACACCTCTAAGAACTTGTCAGGCTCAGACTAGGCTGCACACAGTAAATGTTGATGCAAGTACCATAGTATGAACAGGTCAGGTCGCAGTATTGGCATGGTGTCATACATCAAATTGGAATTTGAAGTAAGTAACATGAATATTGGTGTTTTGTAGCTATTTCATATGCTATTATGAATATTGTGTTTAATAGATTTACATTTCCATCTCCAGCGGAAATGAGAAGTAAATATTATTAACATATTAAAATAATCACATTTACATCAAAGGAGATAATCAGAAAACCATCTGAGATGGCAGCTAGAAGTTATTGAGAAAGATAATATATATATTTTCCAGCTATGTTCTGATTATTATGCAAGATGTCAGGCAGAAGATAATCAGATTGCCATCTTATCAACCTCAGGGAGGATATTCCAATGGAATTCTTATTTTCCTTTATCTTATCATCAGATTACCCTCAGTGATGGTATTTACAATATCTGCAGTGTCTATATCAGGAAGTTGGTTATCTGTACCTCATGTGACTTGAATCATCAGCATCTTCCGCATCCTCCCACCCCTCAAGTCACTTGCGGAGTCCGTGACAGGGTTTTCCTTCTTTCTCTCTCACCACCATGTATCACTTTACTGTAAAACTGTAGATATATTGTAAATGTATATAGATACTTTAGAATCACTACTTCAAAAACTAATGGTAGAGATAAGAAAAATGTTGAAGGGCTCCTTGGAAGCACATTTTGTAAAATGTGCTTACAATATGTGAGCTCACAACTAGTCTAAGCACATTTTTGTGTGATGGCCTCTAAAACCAAGATGAGAGCAAACAAGAGTAAGACTCGTTGAGCCTCAAAGCAATCATTCTGATAATGGCATCTGGAGCAAATGTTCCATACCTTCTTCTGCAAGCAGCATAAGGGAGAGAAGCAAAGTGGTCGTCAATCAGGATTTCGACCATACATATGTACACCTGGCACCGGATGCAGTGGAAATGCTAACTCAGGTTCCTGATCATCAGTTCCTTCTTCCACCGAAATGATGGATGACACCAAGCGACTCATGTCTGAAGAAGTTACAGATGCAGAAGGAGTCAGGCTGTGCCAACCATGGTAAGTTAACTTTTGTTTCATATTGCACCATGTTGATTTGGACAGGGTGTGGCACTATGAGAGGAAGGACTTTGCTTTTGTAGAGATTGACCTGCCAGGTATCTCAGCAGGAGACATCACACTCAGTCTTCAGGACAACTGCCTGACACTGTTCACCCTTAACAACCTTAGACACATAGCTTAATAATGGGAGACATATATTTCCAACAATCACAGTAAGTCTAATTGTTCACAAAGACTTGTTGCATCACTCAGGATGAAATTGATTTACAGGCTTGCAACTTCCAATGTGGTATGAAACATTCTGTACTGGGTATATCCTGGCTGAATTGGGGGAGTGGAGAAGACATGTCCCCCCAACAAATACAGTCCCTCGAGATTGGTAGTAAGTTCAGAATTCTTGTTCAGTGTCCATGTCAATAATGATTGTCGTCGTCTCAACAGATGAATGGCCATGGCAGTGACTTGATACAACAACTGTGACATTGATAATACTGCATAATAATCGCAATCAATTTCTGCAAAGATGACCTCCTAATGGATTTGTGTACCATTTATGCCACACATCATACTCTCACAGTGCATAACTTTATGCCATCGACACATCTTGACCATGTATTTTGCAACAGCATGCTTTACAAACCTGTACACAAACTTATGATTTACAAAGACATATACGTTGACTTGAGCTAGTGCTACTCAAAACAACCTCAATGAGATGACAAGATAAGAAGAGGCACCGAGATTCATTTTATCCTATCTTATCCTTCTTTATCATAACTCATGTGACTTTATATTTTGCTTCAGCATCTCCCTCATCTCCCTTGCCCCAAAGTCACACAGGGTGACAGAACCTCAAGTTTTTCCCCCTTGCATCTGTACCACCATGATTGTACCTATTAGTAGTTGATTAAGGTTGCAATGGAACATGAAACAACATCTCATTACCTCAGATATTGAAAAGAGTATAAGAAATTTGCTATACTACCAGAAATTCTCTATGAGCAGAAGTCAGAGATGACCCATCTTCTTGCAGTTGTTTCCTTCTCTGAGCACAAGAACATAAACCAATGTTACTCATATGTAGAAGAAGCTTTCAACAGTTCAACTGCCACAGAGATAACTGAGGATAGCAAATCAATCATTAGTAAATCTCAACAAACCCCCTCTCTAACAATCTCTGTTTTGTGTTGTGTTATTTCCATCATTCTGTTCTGTCTATATCATACTATGAGCGGTGTATGTATATTCCTCTTGATTGTGTATACTCAGTAGCAAATATTCCAGATGATGGACGACAGAAATATTTCGTCTAACCTCACTGACATTAAGGAGGACACTCAAGCTGTTGTATGGGTCCTTCAAGATTGTGATTGTACCCAGTCTCAAACAAATAAGCAGAGACGGTTCCTCCCCAAGTGCCTAGAATGCTGACAGGGTGTTAACCCAGATTTATGTCAATTCAGAGGTTTGCCATGCTGCTGTCATCAGGTTCAGACCAAGATAAATCTCATTTTCCCTCATGGCCAGGCATGAGAAGGATTGCCATGAACTTGCCATGTGAACCTGATCTGAGGGGAGGGGAATTCACTAATTGGTACTTGGTCAAGGGCACACAGCATGATATCAATTTCCCTTGCATTTTCAACCCTTGAATGACCTGTCAGCATGTTGACACAATGAGAGTAGGTTCAAAATTACTACTTTGTATGTATCACCACTGACCATATGTAGTCTGCAATCACCACACTTTTACTTTTGATGGTTTCACAGGCGCTGGAGGCTTTTGTAGAACACTCGTCTGAGGAAGCGGTAGTCCTGGTGCAGAAATCCTTGAACATAGCAATGACATGTGGTATGTTGTGCCAAGTTCATACACATTTCTTTGTCTGATAAGAGGTGTCAGACCACTGTGAGTGGACTATGGGGTTGGTCTCCTGGATATGCCAACTTTTCAGCGCAATGTGCTGCTTAACATGCCATCCATCAAGACTGCGGTGCGAAGATCGCTGTGGACATTCCATAATGGTGCTGGAATCGATGATGTCTCTTTCTGAACTTTGACGTTTGAAACAGGACTTGAAAAATGCCCCACAAAATCACCCTGAAACCTTAGAAGTTTGAAGCCCTCTGGCAGAGATGATGGATGCTGCTCTGGACCCAACAAACAGGTTGATCCCTGTCATAGAAGGGAAGTGCTCCCAAGCTGATTTCGAGACCATGTGGTCCCACACACTACCGCTGGTAGTGCATGGAGCACCTGGACTGTTATAAGACTGGTCTCCAGAGTCCCTTTTATCTCTGTTCGGAAATGACCCATGTGATATCATCAACTGCGAAACAAGTCATGTTGCAAGAACAACAGTAGATGCATTTTTTAGGGACTTAGGCAACATCAAATCAGAATCAGGCGCTCTGATTTTGAAACTTAAGGTGTCTCTGTCTATCCCTCTATGCAGACCATATCTTACAGCTACCATCTATATAGGATTATCCTGAGGACATGGTATTCAAGGACAAGTCTCCAATGCTAGCTCTTGATTTCAAGAGCACCCTCTCTGTTCCAATGTACACCAATGATGATGGATCACTGAACTTGGCAGCCATGTATCCTCTGGACTACAAGTGCAAACCTGATCTTGGTATTCTATTTTACAAAATGAAACATAATGACAGCTGACATTGAATGTGTTAGGCCCCAGGGTATACACTGCGATGGCAAGCAAACAAGATGATGACTATCATGGTAGTACTCATTTACATATGGATATGGCGGATGCTGTGAACATCATGGCACATGGCCAGGCCTTGTGGCACATTTTCTGCAGCGAGGATGCAGATACAATCTGTGAAGTCTTTAAAAGACAATGCAACTTGGCTGACTCCATTAATTCGCACAAGATGTATTTGACGTCCAGCTTGCTTAAAGTCTTAGAGGGCAAAGGTATCAAACTGTATACATTTGAGCAAACTCAAGGTGATTGTGTCTTTATTTCTGCAGGGTGTGCGTACCAGGTACATGTCTTTTCTTTTGCTATTTCTTTATGAAGTTACCTACAGACACAGTTTCTCATGATCAGGTGTCCAACATCTCATCTTGTGTCAAAATAGCAACTGACTTTGTCTCTCCTCAGAGCCTCAAGCGCTGTGCTCTGGTAGCAACTAAATTCCATGATTGCAAGACAATACACAAATGCTTAGAATTCATGTCACTCTTGCTGTACACATGGATGTCGGTGACCATCATGGACAGCTTATTATCGCGCCCATCCTCTAATCTCAAGCAGAAGTTGCCACCCTCTGATCACAGCAATGAGTCAGCCCAACAGTCAATAATTAGCCCAGAGCAACTCGATGTGGCCATCATCACAGATGTCTTCAACACAATGCCCAGTGAAACCCAGCAGGTTGGCTCAGAGAAATCTAACAGTCCCAGTGAGGCCATTGCCACAGATGCCTTTAATATTTCAGCCAGTGAAACTCTGGAGGCAGTTGGCTCAGAGAAACCTGATGGTCCCAATGTGGCCAACATGGTTGCTAATACAAGCAGTGATACTCAGCAAGTGCTACAAATGTTGATGCAGGCTGTCTCCAATTTCAACTACACTTCTAATTATAATGTTAATCCCTTGCCAATGTCCTTTGTCAGCCAGAAGAGCACACCCTCAACCTCCACTCCATCTAGAATTGACCATGGCAGTGTCTTTTCACTTAGCAGCACTACTTTTCAACCAATCAGTGATTTCATTAGATGGCTGAGGAAAGAGCAGACTTGTCTGAAATGTGGCAAGGGATACTGATTGTGCAAAGGGGCAACACTCTGGAAAGCATGTTCCAATCTCTGTTGATACTGTGATTGTAAGGAATGTACCAGTCACTGTAGGGACTGAAAACATACTTGGAAATTTTACAAACTGAATCAAAGTGTTTTGTGCCAAGGCCCCTTTGAAGCCTTTAAGAAAGTCAAAGGTCCATCTTCAATAATTTGTGCTTCAAGCTTACAGTTCTTTCTTTTCTTTGTTTAGAACAAGGCATGCAGACCTTTTATTAAGCCACTTGTTCTGCAGGCCACTGTTATAAAGAAGCTTTAACACCAACACCAACACCAACACCTTACTCATAGTCATAGGACTCCACCCACAATCCTCATGCCCTCTGCACTCGTCCATCAGACTCAATGCCAACCGCCCTACCAGATGAAGTGCTCAGGCATATTTTCCTCTGGTTGATGACACTCTGTGCTGCAGGAAGTGACTCAGGACATCAAATGTGGCTAGTCGTTGCCCAGGTTTCCTATCAATGGAGGAGTATAGTGCTCGACTGTGGAAAACTATGGTCAATTGTTGATTTTGCCTGGCCAGAAGCCAAAAAGGCAACCCATGTCAAGCAGGCTGGCATTCATGGCCTTGATCTCATCTGCACACACACCCTCCACACTGTCACAATCCCACAATGTCTATACACATCGTTGGACCAGGTGGAGGCAATCCAAGTGATGTTCAGAACTTCTGATGCAGTAGTGGAAATGCAGTCAAGCTGAATCCCCGCTTCTTGACCAATCTGAAACACTTAGAGTTGGGCCTCAAGGGAACATTGAGCTTGCTACCTAGGGGGCTACTTGTGCCCAACACCCCACAGTTGGTCACCAACATAACATTTACTAACTTCATCATGTATGAGAGTATTCCACTCCTTCCAAATTTGATGGTCCTGAAGCTGGAAGTCGTCCAGACCATCACAGAGGTCATCCTAAGATCTATAGTGAAAAACCCCCAGCTCCGAGAAATTTGGCTAACATGGTCAACATCGCCCAACTTCAATCACAGCACAATTACTCCTCCAGACCCCCTGTTCGTGATGCAGCTATGCCTCATGGATATCAACACCTCTTGCCCAGCAATAGGGGACTTCCTAGCATTGTTATCTCTCCCGGGTGACTGCTATCTCAGCTTGCAGTATTCTGGATCACCCCTGGAGTCAGTTTGATCCTTCACTTGTAACTTTGTAGCAAACCCCTTTAAAGGTGCTCTTATAGATGATGTAGAAGTTGTATTCGATCCGTCTGCCCCTACCAATGTCAGCATCTGGGCACGTCCACTTCACTTCCAATTTCAGATCAACAAAATATCCAACTTCTTATCTGACATGTTGACACCCCCATTCCAACACATCACCAAACTGAACCTTAGTAGCAGCAATTTTACAGGCTCTAAAGCATGGGTTGAATTCCTGTACTCCCCCAACCCTGTGACACAGCTTAGACTCAGCTACCTAAGCGACTTGCTGGCAGAACTCTTGATCTTTGAGGGGCGACAGACCCTCTTCCCATCGTTGACCATGTTAGCACTTGAGGTGTAAGTACTTTTCACTCTGGCCGTCAAGTGTCATGTTATTGACTGATATCTGCAGCACTGCTCCAGTCACAGATACCATATTAAAGGTGGTCTTGGACTGCTGGCGTCACACAGGGCTCCCTGTATTAGACTTTTGTCTAGCTGACACTAGAGGGAGGGTTGATATGGTTGAAAACCCCTGTGGATATGAAAGGACATGGGCAAAACATGGCTTCATAGCATTCACGTATCAATTGTGACAGATCCCACAACATTTATCTATTTATTGTATACCAAGGATCTATGAATGACAGGTGTACACACATAATTGATTAATCACTCACACTAGCACTACACTATAGCTATTTCCCATTCCTAATATATATAGTTCTATATATTCTATAGGTCATGGCTGCTCAAACACATGACACTTGAGTTCAACTGCACCCATCAGCCTGGTAAACCAAACACATTATAATATTATGTAGGGATTGAACTGTGTTCATCCCCAGATACATGGTTTATTGTATGTATTCCATCATTTTGTTTACTTCCTGTTTCAGTCTGTTATTACCTATGGCCACATTGTTTGTTAGGTACTATCTTACTTACTCATACATACACATTCCGCATGTTTAGTTACATGTAGTACAAGTATATTATAGTACCTACCTATCTACCTATAATGAGAAGCTAGATTTTCCCCCTCAGTTGTGTTGCGAAGTTGAGTCCAGCAGTCACATGCAGCACTGTCTGGTTTGCATTCTGTCTCCATTCCATTCATCATGTGGCATTTAGATTGCACTTATTCATTCCTTCTTACTTCGTCTTTTGGTGAGAACACACCCTTCCCAGTCCTCACATTCACATGGCGAATACGACTTCACGCCTACAATAACTCACCTGTGTTAGTTGCCTTCCAGTTTTCTTCGTACAAGCAATATGAGACCATACCGAGATGTGAGTCAAGTTTATCTGATATCTTTGTGTCTGACACTCTGCTCAGATACTGGCATTTCTTGATATCTAGGCCAGGGTGGAAAACTCAGACAACGATGGAGACAAAGAGGATTTCGATGCCCCTGGTATTTAGGCAACTCTGAATGCCTCACTCCCCACTAACTTTCGAATGTAACAGGTTTTATCTCAAATGATTCTGAAATAGATGAAGGCAAAATAAATAGAGGTGTTTCGATTACCAGCCCAGATTGCAGGGATTCATCGAGATTATGGAACAATGATGCCAAATCCATAGTGAAGGACATTATGAATCGCTACAGAGGTTGTGAGGGCTCCACTTGGAAGCACCAGCATGCCACAGACCAAAGAACATACATTGACAGATGGAAGAGCACTGTGGTGTATCTGCCTTCCATTGCAAATGGTGACATTTGGAAAGTTGCTGTTATAGTAGTATTTTTCCTACATCATGTTTCAAAAGGAAAGCTCATTATGCCCTCTTCAGCCTGGCAGGGAGCTTGTGGTTGTCGCGACTATATTCAACAAAGCTTTGGCTCTGCAGATCGATGGTGTCGACAGTGCCTTCTATAGAGAAGGGATCCCTGGTGTTGTCTACATCAAGGCCCACAACTATGGTGCTGTGCTCACCATTCTAAAGGGCATCAACAACATCTGGCTCCAATATAACAAGGCTGAAGGCAGGCCGATAGACCTAATACCCATCAGCAAAAGGCTTGCACTGCTGACACTGGACATCAGCCCAGTCAACAAAGTCAAAAAGGCTGCAGACAAGTGGCAACAATTCATTCGCATTTATGACCGTGCTCAATACAGAAACCAGCTTGCCATTATCGGAGGCTATGTTATGGATGCAAGAGAAGCCCTCGTCCTTGTCGTACCCTGCACAGGTACATCTAGGTGTTTTGCTATCCCACCTGCCCTCAAGAGGGCCACCCCCATTGCAGGGGATCTGGAGGCTGATTCACCACCCTTCCTCACTTCCGACAGTGTAGACAATCTACAATTGGTAGCAGAAGGGCAATATCTCTCAGGACTGGAAGTCCAGAGAATAGATGTTTCCAAACTGGTCTATTGCGATATACACCCAGTGGCCCACAAACTGGATCTTTTCAAGGCCACTCAACACGACAAAATATGCAGACTTGTTCACAATGCTCGAAATCTCCAAATTTGTCAAGGCAAGAAATTTGAGGTGACCCAGGGGCCTTGGAATGGATTCAAAGGCATTGTCAAAGGTACAATGGTCACTGACCTAGACATGTCTATATGAATGAAGGGTCAATACTCCTGGGAGGACATTGAGGTGCCAAGATCGGACTTGGTTTCTACAGGCTCAAAAGGTTGTGCAACAATGGTGAAAGCAGGTCCTTACTCTGGGTTGAATGGGAGGATATATGAGTATGTTGGTGAAGATATGGTGATCATCTCTCCAGATGCTGGGAAGGAACAGATAGTAGACGTTAGGGTATCAGATATCCACCACACTGTTGATCCAGGTGACAAAGTCGAAATTATGATGGGCAGGCTTAAGGTCCACTCAGGCTTTTATGTGAGTACAGATGATGAGGCAAAGGCTTAGATCTACCTCCTGTTGACTTCGCATGGAAGGATGGTGAGTTATTCATCCATAGCTTCATGAACACCTGATGCTCAAATGAGCCCCAAAGGTCAGCATACCCTTTTCATGTATATGAACCCCCCCCCCCCCCCCGATGCTTGGAATGTATGCCTTACAGCACAATGGAGTCAATCTGGCGTCACTCCTTCCAAATTTCCACCTAACCCACAGAGTGTTTGGGACTCAGAATCTATACACACTGGTGACCCCTTTCAAGGGCTCCAAGTATTCATCGTCGATCACCCTCTCCAGGGTTATAAGGGCTACATCATTGGATCTCATTTGGTCAAGCCAATAGCTGATGGGGACGATGAAATGTTCAAATTTGAAGTCAACAAATTGAACCACATAATCTCTTATATGACTTGCATCTCCACTAAATATCTGCAGGAGAAACAGTAAGTCTCTTATTTCATGATAATTCCAATGTTGATCACACAACAGCTCTGGAATACCCATTATGGAAGCCATTCATCTACCTCCGCAAATTCTTCATCAGCAAGTGCAGGCTCAGGCAAGCACCATAGTCCAAGGGACACCTCCGGCTATAGGCATGACCCCATGCAGTGTTGATTCTGAATCTACGTGGCAAGCGGTAGCATACAAATATACATGTGGTGGAATGTTCGCAACTCATGATTGTTCCCTGTGTATGAGTCGTTGTTCTATGTTCCTCATGATCATGCACTAATGCTGGCTTAATACAGCTTATTGGCTCTGGAATCCTGTCATGATGCACAAGAAATTCCAAATATTGGTTCTACAGACCCTCTTCGATGATGGGTCTTATCAGATGGACAATGTGATCAGTGGGTACACGGTAGTGATGGAGGAGGTAACTCCTTGGGCTGAGCGGATTGTTGTCAAGACAGGGGAGCAGGCTCTCCTCAGACAAAGAAATGTTGAACTGAGAAAAATAATTCCAGATAACCTCGCATTAAAGTCCAGTGAACAAGTGGTTGTCATTGGGTCAGACGTGGGGGGCAGCACTCAAAGTATGAAGCTTGCAGGCCTTGTGACCGACTCCCCATATGATCTAAACGATGGTGTCCATTTGATCGCACTTTATGAAACACCAAGTAGCTATGTATATGTCTCCAGATTCAACTTGTGTAGAATAGGTGGTCCAGTGCTGTGGAAGGGGAAACATTATGCGTAGTCCACATGTGCTTATATACATCTCCCTAAATCTTGCCATTAGCTGCAATATTTGCAAGTGAATCTGACAACATGTATTAATTCCAATCACAAGGCACCAATTCCTAATTAGATCTTATTGATTATCTGTAACTCATGTGACTCAAGGTAGCATGCCTCACATCTTATCTCTAACTCATGTGAGTCTGACTGACTCATTGCCCTTTCTTAGAACTTATGTGACATGTAACCTGTCACCGTGCTTGTGTAATTATTTGCTTGCTCACTGTGGTGAACAATGTCTGGATGCCTTACCTCAATCCACAGCACTTTGAAATTGAGAGCTTCACAGGAACTAATTTGCCTCAATCTGTACTTCCTCAATGATTTGATTCTGTCTGACAATACTTGAACAAAAGGATATACAGTTTTACATACAGGTGAATGTGACTCAGAATACAGAAACCCTATGTTAGGATTTTCTAGCTACAACATGTTAAGCAGACTTTCAAGGGCACTCTGTTTACTCCTAGTAGACACCATCAGAAGGCTGAAGACAACTTGCAAGCATGCTCAACTTACAAAGATTTGAGTAGAGGCTACCTCATGCACATCTAAGGTGCTAACGACTCTTGACAAGAAGCTGTGAAGCTGTGAGCATTGGGTTATAGCAATGAGATTTAGAGATAGGCCCTCACAGGCGAATAGCATGGTGTATGTCTTTCTGCGATGTCCCCTGTGAGGACCTGAGGAATGGGACCCATTCACTGAGATGGAATACAATCAACTCCCCCCTCCATACAATATGAGGGGAGATATGCTGAAGGCCTTTGTTGAGAGCACCTTTCTTGAGCAAGAAGCCATATATTTTGAAGCAGAGGTTCGACGAACTGGAGAGAGAGACCATCGTCTGAATGATGGTGGGGGAATCCGCCACTGGAAAGAGGAGTGACGCCTCTTGGACATTGACTAGGGGAAGGCTGTGTCCTACAGCTGGTGCCTGCTGCATGGTGAAGTCCTTGCATTGGCCCACATGATTGTGCAGAGGGAAGAATAATCCCTCAATCCTTGGCTATGGCTAATGGCAAGATACTTAGCCTGACACTCTAGCTGCGAAGAGTTCAACTTACTGGTGTGTTTTGCAACTGTGTTAAATCTAGGAAGGTGCCATGCCTGCAAAGCTGCCTTATGGCAAGGTGTGAAGAAGTGCTATGGGTAGAACACATGGAGTTCGAAGAGTAGATAGATGTCGCTATGAGGAAGTTATATATATCTATATATCTATATATATATATATAGAGAGAGATATATAGATATGTATATATACAACAATTGAATATCTCAACAAGTTGCAAGGTGTGGATATATGCCCACTTCACCATGAGTCATCAATTGCATGATTGCATCCTGCAGTGCCTGCTAGCTAATCACTTAAGATTAGCGTAATGGCCGCATTTCTAGTTGGTGTATACAACTCCCAGGGGTATATGGTTCTCAAGGTGAATTAGATTGCATTGTTCCAGTTGTACTACCATGACATGACTTTGGCCAGGTGGTGCAATGGTCAGACCATCTAGGGCTCATGTTCATGATCAGGGCTTGGTATGCAAGCAAACATTAATTCCAATGATTGTGAGGCATGAGGCATGAGGGCATGGGGGAAGACACAATCACACATGGATCGAACATTAATATTAGAGTCTTTTTGAAACCACTTTTTAACTAGTTTTCCCAGTTAACTCCAGATCCGGCTGCTGCTTGGTTCAAATCCAAACAGGGTCTGCTGCTCCACCTAAGTCACTAACACATCGCTAATCTGAGATTGTTTCTTGTGGTAGATGGTAGTCTGGGACTTTTCTAACCTTTGATGGAGGTTAGTCATCTCCTCAGTCATCATTCAAAATGCTGTACAGCGCAGGGAGGTAGGGAAACATTAGGGAAACATACCTCAGTATTTTGGAAAGATCTAAATGAGGAGGTGGTGTCGGGACTCCTTGATCATTGCTCCAAGTTAAATTCTCACAAATTTAGTTTAGTTCAAGAGCAGTTTTGAAAAGACTTGTGGCCAAAGTGTTGGAAGTTCAGTGGCTCCAAAAGGAGACACATTTGTAACTTGCCAAGTTCGCATTTGGAGCATTTCTTCAATTAGAAAATGTGCCTGGTTAGATTCTGGTCTGCCTTCATAACAATGTGTACATAGTAGCCCCTTCGATTTAGATGGCATACCCCTGGATGACTGCAGCAGTTCAACCATGATTTGCACCTCATTTTTTGAAATGACAACCCATGATACCTTCTTAGTATTATTAGATAGATATGATAAAGTGGAATGATGAAATGTTGGTGTCGCAGGGGAACTGACATTCTTGAAGAGAGAATTCGTGCAGCGGAGTTTGGTCCCTTGCCTCGCTCATTGCCTTTTGGTACCTTGTATAATCGACATCTATGATATTATCTGCATCTGAGCTAGCTGTGCTTTGGTCACTGGGCTCTAGCTGGTCTATAGGTTGGTGTCTTTCTGGAATAGGCATACATACTTGAAACTGTTACTGAGGAAGACCACTGAGGCCATCGTGAGCGCTTTGAACCTAGGAAGGAAGCTTATCTGATTGGTTCAAAACATGATACACCTGCAAGGATTTGCAGGTGCTCTTTGCAATTGTTCAGTAGTAACATCTGCACTTGAGTTTGAGGGCATGCTATATAGCTAGAGCAACAACTAATACAAGTGTCATGCCTGAATAGTCTCAAGCTAAGGTTCTCATGACCAAGAATTGTCCTTATTCAGGCTGTACGTATACATAAATGCAGACATAGACAGACAATAAAAGATCAATCCATATTCTTCTTTCAAATTCCACTTTCCATTAATTAGCATGATTGGGATGTTCTACAAATTTTGGACAGGCAACACACTAGCAAGCAAACTCTGATTGAAGGACCATCACTCATCTCTTATACTCAGCCGCAAGGTGCATTCACATTCAATGTCAAACACAAGGCTATGGCGCTACTTGGTGTCAAATCATTTCAACCCATTAGTGGACAATTGATTGATCCATGTGACTTGAAGCATGTACATTGCCTGACCATTATCTGTCCCCAAACCTCTGCAAGAAATGCATCATGTACATGCATTGTGCTCCAATTGGGTTTGGCTCATAGCTATAGAATCAACCAACATATATGCTAGCTCTATCAGATGATCTCCATTGTTTATTGGTCATACAATACTCCAATCTCAGGAGCCAACATATCCGTAGAATTCTCAAAGGTACATCATGCAATCTAAAACATAACAGTCATTGGTTTCTGTGCAATATGCTGATGTTGATGCTTCTCACTGACGACAGAGGGTAAGTATAACCCTGGCTACTATGTACAGGCCTATTAGTGATCAAAACACCTTGCAATTGGTAGCATCTCTTCTGATTGCAGACACTGCCAACATATATTTGCCTTTTGGGAGTACAATAAGGGACCTACCATTCAGATAAGGTAATTTATTACTACTGAGCCCCATTATAACATTTTCGCTCAGTGGTGTTGGGTGGATATTTTCTTGTATGTACACAATGAAGTCATGTGTTCAAACCCCACAGTGTACCTGTCTGACAGTTTGTCCGAAGTTGTAGTGCTCCAATTTCTGTTTTGCTCTCTACCTGTATAGCAAAAACCTTGCAAGGCTACACAAAATTCGAGAGTGGATTGTTGTCAGTGCTATACTAGGAGATCCTCCAACAGCATCACTTCATGAGATCTAGAAGTTTTGTACAAGTAAACATGTAATAGAGGATGTCAGAGTTGGTGTTACAGTCAAAACGAAACACCAAAACACTATTCAACGAAACAAAAAGATTGGAGCCAGTCTGCAAACTGGTTAGGATATCAATTGGTAAATTCTGGACATGAACCACAAATATTCAAGTTTTGTATGACAATGTTGAAATCTGTATTTACTCTGTGATACATACTAGAGATAGAGGAAAATGGAAATGGACCTTCTCCAATGATAAGACATGGAAAAGCTCATCTTCATTGTCACATGCCATCTTCGTGATTGCACAGTGAGAGACCAGCTCGGATACAGCAACAACACAAAGTTCACAAGATGAACCACAGAGATAACCTGCTGCAGGTCTGTAACATCTATGGGGATCTGAGGTAGCCTCCACAGGTGTGAAAGAGCATATTGCTAAGAAAACACCAGGTTCGGAGTAGAACTCCACAATATGGTTGATCTGACCTGCTTGAGGCTTGGCTGATGGTGTAGGACGAAACATGACAATACTATTTCTCAATCCTGCCTGACTGTAGAGGACTCCTCCAACATAGATATTGTCATAGAAGAGGGCATGGTTGAAGTCCACTCCCCCAGTGAGCAACTCGCCCAGAGGTGCTTCATAACCCTGGTCAACAGATACATCACCTGCAAGCCTCGAACCCAAAGTGTATTGCATTGTGCCAATCACAATGCCCGACCCATAGGTATCGAAGTTGTCAACAAGATGAAAACCTCTGGCTAGTTCCTTGGCAAGTGTCGTGAGTTTGTGCATCATTTCAGAGGCATTCCCACCCTTCTTGTCAGCAAGGAGGGCACACATGTTGGCACTGCAGGAAGAAGCTAACATAAAGGAGACTTCCATATTGCCTATGTCCATACCATGAGTGTCGTGGAAAGCCTTATTCTAGATCTAGATGTCTTACTGGGCTTCCAGTTTATCTGTGTGTGGTGCATAAAGTTGATATAGTGTTCATAGTAGGGGGCACTATGGGCGTGGACAGGCCCAAACCATTCAAGCATTGTGCTGACATGCAATGCAGCATGCTGATGTGGCTTTATTCCTTCGTCTTTGTAAAGATTCTTGACTCCAACCATATATTGATGCATGTATGTGTTATATGTTTCGATGTCTCTAGGAGATGTTGTTTGCATGTTGGCAATGTGAATGGCATTCATGAGATCCATGAAATTCTTCAGCAGACTTTGCATCCTCTCACCAGCACCATGCCATAATCATATGAGCATGATTGGCAAATGGATGGTGCATAAGACACATGTCTGGTCAGCAGACAATTCGAAGGTAGTTGACCATTCACAAGAAATACTGGAGACCCAGCTTGGGAGTTGAGTATTGTGCATATTGGACCAGATTTCCTGCATTATGTCTGCTTCTAGTAGGATACAACAGTGGTGACACTGACACTGACTTTCACCTGCATTCATGCGGTCTTCTACCATAGCGAATGCCATGTCATCTGTGCTAATCTGAACCAATGAAGTCTAAGCATAATGAGAGTTTGATTTGACTGCTTGAACCAAACCTTGCGCACCACGGCTGCTGCTAGCATCACATTTCTCATTTTTGGTGAAAGTTCAGATACATCAATGTCTAATGACTGGCAGCTCGCTTCTAGTCCAGATACTGTTACCCTGTGAGCTCAGTGTAGATTGTCCCATTTATTGTCTTCAGCACCCCAGGCTAAGATGGCTTTCATCATCGCTTGATGAATTTGTTTGGCATCAGCAGTTTCCCCCTCGTGCTCACGATTGGCAATTAATGACTCTTGAGATCCCTCACAGCTGCAGATAGCTATTGATAATCCTTCTTGCCCAAGATGCTGGGACTACAGATGTGAGCTATGTATACTCTCCTTTAATAATAGAAAACAAATGCACCTTGTCATGTAATGCTTGTGCCAACAATACCTTCTTAGATACCTCTGATACTCCAATGTGATCTATCAATCAGTTGGCATATGGCCTCCAGTATAGGTACAGTAATTCCTACTATGAGATATCTTGTCAATCTTACCATCCTCAATGGAAGTTGTGATGATTTTGAGAGCTCTGATGACCTTGGCTTCATCAGCAGCAGCAGTAGTGGCAGTGTCAGAGTCGACATCAGCATCATCAGCATCAGCATCAACATCAGCATCATCAACATCATCAACATCAGCACCAGCATCAGCATCATTGTCAGTAATCTCTGAGCAAAAGGCAATGACAGCTGGATCCTCCTTATTATGCTGCTAGATAACAGTTCAGGTTCTGCAATTGAAGCCATGAGAAATAAATTTAGAACATGCCCAGCAAGTTATGTTCTTCACTAAAATCCACTTAGTCCCAAGGACCACTGAGCTAGCTTCACCTGTAATCTTGAGTTTGCTGGATATGATATACATAATTGACCAGTGATAGTCCAGAAGCTTGTAAAGAAGGTCATGCCCATTTTCTATGATCAAGTGCTTGCACTGATTGAGTAGCACAGGTTTAACATTGTGGTGCTTGACAACTTTCATGGCTGCTGACCATCCATTTCCTCCCTGTTTAGTCTTCAGGCTCAAGCAAAGTAGATTCTGTAGATGATGCTTCAACAAGTTGATGTCTAGTGCATGCATCGTGTCAATCACAATGAACTTGACTGGGTCCCAATATGGCAGCTCGAGTAGGGGTGTCCAGCACAGACCAAAGGCGTCAAATATGGTGGTTCTGTCATCAGTCGACCTTGCAAATTTCCACAGGTTGGTGATTCAGTGCACATATTGTATGTCATGCATTACCCACTCCTTCATATCAAGATTGTCAATGTCATCAATGTCAAGGTTGCACATTGTGCAGAAATAGTGAGCATTTACAGTCCCAGGAAGACCTGCAACCTGGCAAGCACCCAGCATGTTGCAGATGAGGGGGGCAAGTAGTCCTTTCATGGTCCTCCCAGAATGACATCTGCGTGTGCATGTGAACAAGACACCTGGCGACCAGAATGGCTTGAATTCATCAACAAGTAGCTGTATATATGGGTTGATATGATAAGTGTTTGGTTTGTGTGGCCCAGCGATGACACCTACAAGATATATATTCTCAGTGAGGTAGTGGAGATGGGGTGGGAAGTTGTAACAAATGATTCATATTCTGGTAGAGGAGTAGCTTTTTTTGCCTGGTTTCATCCCAATGGGTTCAAATGAGTTGACTGAGAACCCAAATACAAGACAGCCCTCTTCCCCCTAAGCTATAGTGTGATATCACCTTTAATATATTACTAGACACCTATAGAATTGTATCTACAGTCTAATGCCTAGCCAGTAATGGTATACTCTGTACCTAAGATAGATGGGAGCTTGTAACTTTGAGTAACAAGATAAGTGTACACTAGACACTTAATCTTTTATTCAGCAAGGGCTTCACAGTTTCAGAGTACTTAATTATCAATGAATCAAGTATATTCTCTATCCATGTAACCTAATAGTACTATACTACTTACTAAGAAGTGGTACTACAGAAGGGATGGGTGAGGTCAAGTGGAACTGAGTTCTAGAATGGAGATCAACTAAGTAAAAGTGTCTTCAACTGAATCAGCTGTATGAAATTAACATTCATTGACATGTTCTATCTACTACATTTTGGGGGGTTTATATACTCTACAGAAAGTGGGGCTGTGTACTCCACAAGGGGCTGAAAGTGGAGCTGAAACACTACATGAAACATGTTTCAAGTATGCCAAGCCAATGATTGATAATGATACTGCCAATGGCTTAGTAAAGCAGTTAATCCTTTGCATGTGGAGCTCCATAATGCTCCACAATGCTCCACAATACTCCACAATACTCCACAATGTTGTCATATGATGTCATCTAATTTATTTTGGTCTTCCTGAGGACAGGCTTAGATGGCATTTGTTCAGTAGTTGCAAAGTGCTAGAAGGTTCTGTAACATTTTTTGAAGTTCCATGACATTTCTACTAACTTTACAACTGCATTTCAACATGGCTTGTAAACTTGTTGAGTGGTTGGGATGTAAGGATATTGATTAGGGGTTCCAGGAGTAGACAGGGGATTTAGGGGAAATAGTAAAGTAAGGTAATATAAGTCTATAGTTCTGGTATGAAGTCCAATTGACTTGATTCAAATTGTGCCAAGAAGCTGTGGTTTTATAGCAGTGAATAGAATAGGTGTAAAACACTATAATTCATGTCACTTACTACAAATTCCAATTTGGAGTATGACACCAGCGAGTATTGGCTAACCACAAAGCTGCAAAGCCTACACAGTGATTTATCTATTCAGGTCATTAGCATGGCACCTACTGAAAAGAAGAGAGCACTGAAAAACTCACTTCCTCTTGATCAACATAGTTAGCCAAATGTGAAAAATACTCTTCCTCAGCCACAAATGTTGCCCAACCTGGACCAAGGGCTGGATTGCAGTTATCTGTTGAACAAAGGTGATTTTTCTGCTTGAAGTTCGCATCCTCCTGAAGGAGAGGACCATAAAGCCACCTAATAGAAGAGTCAGATTGTCATTTAACCTCAGCAAGTTCTGTGGTTTACCAGATCTCAGGCAGTTTTCTTTCCCAGCCGTTTGGAAGGTTGATATTGGAATGGGGACAGGATCTACATGGAACCACCAAAGCGCTGTTGGCAGTGGCATCCAACCCAGCTGGGTCATTCCCACATCCTGCTCGCTTTGCCATCCTGATATGGCACCATTCTCATACAGTGAGCATGAATTGTTGAAGACAATCCTAAGAGTATGTTCAAATGAGATAGGCCTGGGATATATTTTATTACTCACCAGCAATGGAACCAAACCTTCACCATGATTAAGTTGTTCAAAGTGTGTGATAGAAATCTGTGGAAGGAATGCACCCTTGTAGATTGAGCAGGTGGAACAACTGTAGCAGTCTGAATGTGGTTGCTGTTTGCAGTTCAAGTGGAGACGAAGGCCACCAACTGATGTCGAGAAGTTGCTCAAAGTGATCAATGCTGTTAGGGCAACCACAGAAGTCGACATTGACTAGATGAATCCCATTGGTGTAAATGACCACGAAATTGACATGGCCACACTTGACCATAGGACAAGCAACCATCCATGGGTGACCAAGCTGAATCCACAGCCTGAGGCTGCATAGTGTACACTTTCCAAAGTAATTGCCACTGGTCCACCTCTAGAAACTCTGGGTTTAAGTCATTAGATCAAAAACAAGTGATGGGAACATACTTCAAGTAAATGTAGTGGCTCACTTTGGTGTAGCTTGACAATACAATCACCACAATACAACTGGTACCCATGGCAATCAACGCAACAGTAAATTGGATTGGGCAACCTGCAAGCTGTGCATCTGCTCAAGTCATGTCAGCCTCGCCCTTCAAGAAGTAAGGCAGCATCTAGATACCTCTGTCGATATGTTGCTTTCCATGTCAGAAGAGGCACATCCTATGGAACCATGCAACCATCAGCTTAGCTCAACATCACTCAACCCATGTACCAAATTCAGATACCGCTTGGCCCTGGTTCTGATAACCAATCCAGAGCCATCAGTGGGTGCATCAGGTGTAGTGGCATCAACCATGTATGAATCTTGCTAATCCCCACCACTGGAACCAAGGGTGAACTCAAGGATGTTTGACAGCAGTGGTGGCAGATCTTCAGTGACAACAGGTGCTTCAATCAATGTTTGATGAATCCAGCTTTTGATCACTCTAGTGGCAACAAATATGTGGACCTCAGGCTCCAGAACATATAAACACCTCTTCTTCTTTTCTTTGCCCATGGTGTTGGTCATGTTTAGGCAGTTGAAGCTGGTCAAAGGGAAGTTCGAAAATGTGTGAATTGTGTGACAAGACTACTTAGGGGGTAAAGGCAAACAACAATGAGCAGAGAATGAGGGTATGTGCAGTAGCTAATATTACAGAAATTGTGCGCCATTGCATCAGTACTTTATGGAATTACTGTAAACTGACCAAGGTGGTTTGTCTTCAGAGCCTAGTCTTTGGTCATTGGCCAATTCTTTGGGTCTGGGGCGAATGCAAGTCATCAACAACTGAAAGTAACATTGAATAGATTCAAGAATGATTGAAATGTACTCACTGTGCGTTTTCAAGCAACACTTGGTGGTGGCACCACAACAGTGGCATCCAAATGTGCATGTCATCTTTTGCTACCACTAGCCCAAGGAAGAAGACCACATTGCAGTGAGGCCCAGGTGGGATCGTGTCGTTGAGGGCCCTTGGCATAATCACTTGCTCTATGGATGGTGGAGGGGGCATGGGATTTTGGCAGTGTCTGCTCACTGAATGTTTTGCTATTGCATATCTCCTTCAATCTGTCACTGAGAATCTTGGGAGGGGAAGGGGGGATGAGTAAATGTTGGCATAAGTAAATGTTGGCATGAGTAAACGGAACATACCTTGAGCATTCGTCGTTTGATAAAAACTTGAACATCAGAATCTGCGGTGAGGTACTCTATTTCCTTGAAGTGCTCCAACCAAGTGCTGAAAAATTCTTTCATGAACATGTCAGTTGTGCCAAGAAGTTCCACTTTTCCAAAGAGAGACCAGTGCTCTTGCAGGAAAGCAGTCTTTGGAGCAGTGAAGGTGATCTAGGTTGAAGTCATCCATGAGCCTGTGGATCAGCAACCATTGGAGAAGACATACCATTGGTCAGTTAAGGGGCAATAGCAAGATGCACCAACGATGAAGAAGAGCGAGAAGGACATGGAAGCAGATGAAAGAAGCCACAGATATGAAAGGATCCCACATGACACAAAGTTCCAAAGTGCGGTTGAGGTGAACATGGTGGCTGGTCTTGCTGTGGTGGAAATTTCTGAGGTGGCTGCTTCAGATTGGGGGCAAGCTGGAGCATTGAGCTGTAAATCAAAGGTCATGGTGGTTGTTGGTTCAGTCAATACAACATGAGCACTTCAGCGCTAACCATCTCAAATATTAATTGTTTGGAAAATTCAGTTATTGTAAATAGCCCAGCATCAAATCCTACAACACAAGATCTTGTTATATCTCTGTTCTCCTCATCCTTCTGTATCATTGGATGCTGGATGTCAGTTGTAGGCACTTACTAGTACACTGATCTTTTTTTTTTTGGCCCTGATCATGGCCTCAATGACTTGGTTGAAAAGGTCAGACTGTTGTTGAGAGTTGAACAGTAAGAACTTGTACTTCTCTACTGCCTTCAATGCCGTGCCCTTGTATCCACCATACTAAAGCTGAACACTGTGCCGCCAATCAAGCCAAAAGTGTACAGCATTATGCCAAGTATGTTTCAAATCAATATTCAGCCAACCAGTGCTGATATTAATACAGAAATAAGGCTGATATCCTGGCCAGATGGTGCAACATCTGTGCCCAATGGTATGTTTCAATTGGTCGAGCATAACTACTGACCATGTATATATCATGGACCATATAGAAAGAATGTAATGCAACCCTCTGAAGCATTACCAGCCACCACTGAGTGCAATCACAACCCATCCCTTCCCACTCAGAATAGCCTTGCAGTTGTATCCCACAATGTTTACATTCTCAAAACTATTGACCTTGCCCAGTGTACCAGCTGCAAACTTACCTCATTCATTAATCACTTGCCTCCCACCTTCACTAACAGCATATACATGAAGTACATAAAACTATATGAAACCAGAACCAATGATATCACCATTATTGAAATCCCTTTGGAACAGCTGTTAAGATGGCAGCAACAACTTGATAGGTGTGCAAAGGTGGTATTACTGGAGTGCAGCATGGGCAAGGAGTTGTGTTCCATCAATGTGATGTGCAAAATGGCAGGGGTTGCAATTGGGCACCTTCAAGACCTCTTATGTGATGCAATGTCTGACCCCAAGGCCATGCAGGCCATTTACAAGCGCAAGAGATACAAGTTTTCAATTCCTATAGTGTAGACACTTTTGGAATAGTAGCAGACAGACAGAATGACATTGAAGTACTGAGTGGTGCAAGACACAAATAGTGTGGGATACGAGTAGTGTGGGATACGAGGCTATGTAACATCTGATGGCTGGTGTTGCACATCCAGTCAGTTGGTTACTCAGGCCAGCACCTTTCAAACATCAACAGTTCCTCCCTTCATACCCTTCTGGAAATGTTCAACAGCCACGGCCTCGGAACAGAAGCCCAGGAAGACCCTTCCACTCACTCCATGAATCAGGGCAGTAGAGGTGTCTCTGACCATCAGACTGGGTGAGCCGGGGTATGAGGTGGTTGAATGGGGCTACTCATGCTCCTTGCACAACACCAACCTGAGTGCCACATGTAATGGCATAGAATTGCCTCTTGTCCTTCATGAAGTTCTGAGTGCTACAATTGACACAAGCAAAGCTTGTGGGGGACTCGTCAAGTTCGACTTTGCCTGTGGCAAGCTCAGGAATATTGGTGGGCACTAGGTACCGCATGTCGTCGTTATCAGCAGCTGTCCAAGTGATCGATACTAATGGTGCAGTTAGTTAGTGGTAATATCAAGCAGTTGGAATGCTTATGGGGATCTTGATCATACTGCTCTCGCAGAGTCACTAAAAACTGCATGACATGCATGACATTCTCATTAGTCAAAGGCAGGTGTGTGGTGGAGGTGATGGGAAGAGGTGCAAAACTGAGAGCAATGCCGGCCATGAGTGATACTGTTGCAAGGGATGTTTGCTGAGTGGTGATAGGCAACAACTCAAGCTTCTTATGTAGCTGCATTGATGTCTAATTTAACAATGATAGAGAAGTGTTGAGCTGCAAAGCATTCCAGCATCAGCCACCCCATTTATTAAGTAGTCTGAGCTTACCTGGAGGAGTAAAAAAAATCCCCCTCAGTTCTTCCACCATTTGAACGTTGAACGATGCCGGCAAAGAAAGGCAAAGGCAAAAGTAAAAGTAAAAGTGGTAAGTGTCGCAGGCAAAAGTCATGGGGTGGTGATGGAGGCGCCAAGCTGGAGTTCTTGCTCTCCTTCGAGCAGGAGTATCTCAAAACAGCTGACCCTGGCAGTCTCTATACTCAAATAATGGCTCAGTTTTTGGAAAAATATGGGTATGACCTTACATTCAACATGGAGCCTGAAGAGGGGTTTGTCCCAGTGATTTGCAACCTAGTTAACCTACCCTACAATGAGCAGGTTGTGGAACAAGAGAAATGTGATGCCATCTATATGAAATTACAGCTTGTAAGTGGCGACTAACTTCCTCATGACCCTGTGACTTACCTTTTTTTGGGCTTTCTCCCTCAATCTCTCCTCCCTCAATCTATTGTTTTGATCAATCCAATTACAGAAAATCAGGGCTTGGATGCGCCATTGTTTCCATCACAAACAAACTGATGAAGACATTGTGGCTGATCTCCTGAGGACAATGAGCGAATTAACCATGGAGCGACCCGGATGACACATGGCCATGAACATCTACTAGGCAGACAACTATTCATTGAAAATCCATAAAGAGTTTCAGAAATACTGGAAGACAGCCAAACTGACGGCACCACCCAATTCCCACATGTCAATATGCACAGACTATGTCAAATCAAGATATGAGGAAGAGACCGATGAATACAGACAGACCCTTGAAAAACGGACTGACACCAAATACAAGCACGCAATGGATGAGTACAACAAACAAGATGCCCTTGACAGAACCCTGGAATCATATGAGCAGTAAGTCTTATCAAACTCTGCAAGCATGTGGATTCACAGGTTATCTGAAGTGCTTGGAACAAGGCTGATAGTTTCTTACACGTCTTCATGGATGCCATAGTGAAGAAGTTTGGCGTGAGTGTGTCCTTGCTGTTGATGGGACCCCTAGGCTCAGAACAGGGGAAAATCATGATGCAAAGGTATGTGGCGCTTCACTTTTTTAAACAGAAAATCTCATGGTTTGATAGTGCTCACTCCAACAATGTTGGCGCCATGACCTCTCTCATCTGGCCTGAGTTCAATAAGCAAGGCTTCAAAGCCATGCAAGACTCGATTATTCGCTATGGGGAAGCAGTCTTCTGTAGGTTCCATACTGCTATCAATCTTAACAAACTACTGACATCAAACATCTAGCTCCTGAAGAATGCAAGCGACACATACCCCAAGACACTTCAGAGCTTGATGAAGACAGTGAAGATGACACATCTGCTGAGCTCAATGAGATGAACAAAGCCACCCACCCTTATCCAACCAATACAGATGAGACTGCAAGCTCTTGTCCAAAGCTCCCAGAACCTCCGAGCTTGCTTGACAGCAACTCATACCCACAACCTCATAAGCTGATGAACTTGATAGCAGGCTGTCCGATGCCCAATGATGTGATGAATTTTGAAACACCTCTCCCCTTGATGCAGCCTCAAGGAAAGTTCACAGCACTTCTCAGCAGTGATTGGAATTGGCCCAATGCTTTGAACTGGGGGGACACTGGAACCCAACAAACCCTTTTGGAATAATAATCATGCTATGCCATTCCACCCTCTCTTCTCAAACGGCTCAAACGGCCCCAATGTTCCAATGCCAATGCTGATAAACCCAACCTTGTCTGTCACTGCGATGCCAGCCATTCCACCAGCTCCACTTGCAATGCAAACCATTCCCAAGGCCACATTGCCTGCCCTAATGCCTGTTGTGCCAGTCACTCCCCTTTCAACATCAACAACTCCCGGAGTTGTCACCCCAGCTGCTCCCCCTCCAATCCTAACAACTTCCAAAGCCGGAACGCCTGTGGTCCTAGCAGTTCCCCTTTCAATGTTAACGACTGCTGGAGTTGCAACACCTGTCATCACCACTCCTGGTGCTGCAACGCCTGCTGTGCCAGTTGTCCCAGCCACTCCCCTTTCAATGTTAACGACTCCTGGAGTCACAACACTTGTCATCCCAGCAGCCCCCCCTTCCAACAGCCACTCCCCTTTCAACATTAACAACTCCTGAAGTTGTCACCCCAGCCACTCCTCCTCCAATCCTAACTCCTGGTGTTGTTGCCCTAGCTGCTCCCCCTTCAATCCTAACAACTCCCAAAGCTGGACTGCCTGTGGTCCCAGCCGCTCCCCTTTCAATGTTAATGACTCCTAGAGTCACAACACCTGTTGTCACCACTCCTGGTGCCACAATGCCTGCTGTGCCAGTTGTCCAGCTGCTTCCCTTTCAACGTTAACAACTCCCAGAGTTGCAACACCTGTAGTCCCAGCTGCTCCCCTTCCAATCCTAACAACACCTGGTGCCACAACACCTGTCATGCCAGCTTCCCTTTTGGCATTGCCTACTCCTGGAAGTGCTAAGCTGACATTGACAGGCAAGGAGAACAAGCTGCCTACCAAGAAGAAGTGAAAACAGATGGAACCAGCCAATACAGAAACACAAGGCCGACCACAACGTACCTCGAAGCCACCAACCCACCTCAAAGATGGGGGGTATGTGCCACCCTCCAAGGGAACTTGCAAGCAAGCTGTGACGAAACCAGCCACGAAGAAGAAGAAAAAGTAGTTTTATCACCCTGTCATCCCCATAATCACATACTCTCACAGCCTAATGAACTCTAAAACTGTACATACCTGTCTGAGGCCCTCACATATTGCTCACATACTTATTTCTGCACTGTTGTTCTGTCAGCCCCTCCATATGTTTTGAAGTCTTGTAGTTTTGTTACAGCTATATACTTGAGCAATGAATAAAAATGTGATTTGATTATTTATTACAAAGATGTGTGATAGATTGGCCATGTTCAGACTGGATCTTTGAATTAGTATGCACAGCACAGCGAATTATAATAGGGACAAGAGGAGTAGGGTGCCTTCCTGACAGTTGCTTTGGACCTGGTAAATTTCCACAATACCACATTGACATATGAGCCATCCAGATGCTGGCAGCATTATAATGGGAACGGAAGGACGAATCACTTCCTGCCATTCACATTATAATAGGAACGATGGTGGCTGAATTATAATAAGAACAAGAGAAGGGGTCGCTGTGGGCATGGCAGCTACATTATAATAGGAGCAACTGTTGTCTACATAATAATGTGTTAGGACAGTGCCGGAGGAAGGGTAGCTAGACATTATTCACATTATGATACAGCCAGACAGCAGCAGCATTATAATGGAAATGGGAGAAGGGATTGTTTCCTGCCATTCACATTATAGTGTGTTAAGATGGTGGCTGAATTATAATAAGAATGGAAGGGTCGGATGAACTTTTGTACACATAATAATGTGTTAGGACAGTGCCGGAATTATAAGGGCACCAGGAGGAAGGGTTGCTGGATGATGTTTGCATTATAATACAGCCAGGCGGTGGCGGCATTATAATGGAACACGAGAAGGGACTGGTTCCTGCTGTTCACATTATAATACAGCCAAGAAATGACCGTCCTGGCATTATAATGTTGCCTGGGGGGGGTTTATTTGCAGGTACATTATATTGCGCAGCGCAGGAGAATCCCTACGATACTATAATATGACTACATGGACACCTCACTAAAGAGCCACTGGTTGTCTTTGTATTCCGTGCATCGGGTGTGTGCTCCGACTCTACCATAGCGAAATGCTCCACGGTTAATCGAAGAAAGTCCCTCCGTTAATGGACACCTGACCACCATTTGAGTTTAGCGTTTCTGAAGACGACTCCAGCACGTACCGATTGGCCTACGGAGGGAGGAAAGAAGGCCATAGATCAGTTGACTCGAGGTCGTCGAAAAGTCCGAGTAATGAGTGACGCACCGGTAATATACGAAGCTCTGTCAGAAACGAGGAAAGAAACCAAGTCGGCGACCTCGTCTGGTGTGCCCAAGCGTCTGAGGGGAATGCCTTGTGATCGCTGGGAACATGCCACATATATTCAGTTTTTTCTGTAGGCATGGGGAGACGCCCGCACCTCGGCCACAAACTCGCTGTAGCCTACTTTTTGCTTGATGGTATAGTCTTCCACTGTTAGAGAAACCAAATTGGAATGAATACGCCGACGACGTGTTGAATTTCAGCGCAGTGGGAGGAAACATAACACGGACCCATTTTGGTCTCAATTAAACCAGGTGCGTATGCATTTACCCGGATCCCATAGGGAGCGAGTTCCAGCGCTGTAGGTTGAGTTCAGTAGGTAAGCTTGTAAGCCTACGTTTCGTTGCCGAGGGAACCACACGCACCTGAAGCTTGGGTCAGCCCTCTTACCGCCCATTTACTCGCCGAGTAGGCTGACGCGTCGGGCCATGCTGAGTAATTGGAAGTCAAAGTAATATGCATCGCTCATCACACTGAGGTATACCTTGTTTCGACGTGACGGAGGCAGCACCAATGATATTTCCCCCTGGGGCGCCTCTTTGCTGGTGTTGAGCAATCATCTGCTTCGCGGCGTATTTGTAGCAGAGGAATACGCCTCGGATGTTGACCGCAAGTGTCTGGTCAAAGTCCTCGGTCGACGCTGAAACCCTGTGTCAGAAGGGTAGGAAAAGGGAAAAGAGGAAAAGAGGGGAAGGGCATACTATCGACCATCGAAGTTTGTAGTTAGGGATATTCCTGCATTCGCTACCATCTACGCTCATCATTTAGTAAATTCTTCGTAAATGAAGGAACAGGATACTTGACCACGTCGACTGCCCCCAAATCCTTGACGGTCTTTTCAATCATCTCCTTTACCTGTTCCTCCTCTCTCATGTCTGCTGTTATACTCATCGCCTTTAAATTACGGCCGCTAACCCTTGATACCTTCAATTTCAGCTTTCAGAGAGTTGAGAGCCTGGAGATTGGAAGGGATATCGCTGACAGCTAACGAGTAGCCGTCGCTGGCGAGACGGAGGGCGATGGCGCGTCCAAGGCCCCTACTTGCACCTGTGACGAGGGCTACGCCTTTCGAAACGGACATTGAGATTTACAAAGGGGTAGGGGTTGCGGGGTTACTTGGGACACCAAGTGCGTTGGATATGGGTGGGATGGAGGGAATATATAAGCCTTTGTCCTTGAGAACACCCATGAATGTGAACGTAATGCCGCATGCTTCCTACCGGGCCTCGATGTCAATCGAAGAGTCCCCTCCAATCCTGCTCACCACATTGGGTACCATGATACACAGGCCCAAAGGCTCGGTGTCGGCAGGCAGGCGTTAGGATGCGCTAATCAATTAATGGGACCATGATACTTAGTGTCTTACATCTTGGTGAGAAGATTTGATTTGGACGCATGTGACGTAGGAAGACCTGTCTTCGCGGGCGGGAGGAATAGCAGAGTCAGGAGAACGGGCTAAGCGAGAGAAAGACAAGTGAAGGTCCTAATGGGTGGGCATAAGATGTTAGACCTCACATTGTAGAGAACGGGCAAAACACTCACATATGACAAACCACCCATGAACACCATCCGATAGCCTGGGTGCTCTGTGCGAAAGAGTTTCATGCCGAAGGAATGGAAGCAGTACCTAGATTATCCAGACAATGGTCTATTATTTAAATATATACTACATGTAAACTGGCGGGCCGGGAAGATATCGATGTCCCGGCGGGTTTTCTTGGTCTTCAAATCGAAAATCGAGTATGTAACTATCGGGGAAAAGTATGCGAGATGCAAAACGAAGGGAGGGGAAGGAGGGACAATCGATGAATAGTTCGAAAGCTAGGCAAAGGAGGGAGTGGGGATTTGAGTTGTCGAAAGACAGACTCAGAGACAGGACAATAGTACAAACGAAATCGGAAAAAAAAAACAGACAAAACATACATTATTTGCTATTGTTTCACATCCACGTCGCATCCACATCCACCACGAATTCAGGATTCAAAGAAAATCAGGAGAGCGAAAGAAATGGAATCAAAGACGAAGCCGACGGCCCAATTACTTCAACGCAAGGCTCTCCAGCATCTGGCTCAAACACTTGACCGCAGGACCCTCCTCTCGTTGATGGGTGACGGTATCCTTCATCTCGCGCTTAACCTCCCTCCTCTCCCTCTTCTCCGTATGCACTGGCGTTGGCTCAATGTCCACGACTTTCAGGACAGCTTTACCCTCCAATACCTTCTGCATCTTCTCCACATCCCATTTGCTCGCAACAAAGTGTCTTGGAATTGACGAGTTGGTGCTTGAGCCCGCGGAGGAAGATGAGGATGGCGAAGGCGAACCCGCAAACGCCTCCCAGAAAGCCGATCCTAACCTCCTGAACACTGTCTGAGTAGCGAGAGCAGCAGCGACCGCGTCTGTTTGATTCTGCTGCACCTCTCTCTCCCGGTCTCTCTGGAACTGGGCGTACTTCTCCTCCTCCTTGACCGTCTGCTTTGTCGACCCCGAATAGTACGAAGGCGGCTTGCTACTTTGTGGACAGTAGATAGGGATGGACTTGCCCATCAACAATGCGCTCAATGGGCCGCCAACCATCGCACCGGACGAATTGCCATGTGCGTAGGGGGTGTAAGGCGGCGGAGGCGAAGCCGACGAGACGTTGCCCTTGACTGAGGGCGCGAAATACGCCGGCCGCAACGAACTGGCGAGCCCCGTGAGCGGCTTCGCAGCTGCAGGGGCTCTCTGCTGGTGTTGCTGATGTTGTTGATACTGAGCCGCCATGCGTCCCCAAAGATGCATCCTGTACATATCTAGCGTCTTCATCGTGAACGGGTTCATATCAGCGAACCCATCCAATCCTCCACCCATGCCCATGGGAGTTCCGTTGTAAGCATCCCCTTGTTCCCGCGCGGTTATGCCATTCAATCCCGGATTGATGTTCTCCATCTCCTTCGGACGGTACTCCCTGATATGCACGGTAGGCTCTTCCTCGCTCCCATAATCGCTGTTGGGGCTTGGACTAGATCCCGAGCTACTGGAACTCGAGTCGCTGCCACTGTTGTTCCCGAATACGCCCATCCCAAGGATACTGCCCCATTCAGGCATGATGGTGGTATGGACTGGAGTGATACCACCGAGTCCGACGCCGGACGATACGCCTCCCCAGAATCCGCCGCGCTTGCCTCCGAGTCGAGGCGTAATTGGCAAGTCCTTCTGAGTGTTTGGCGTGAGGAGAGGGGACGAAGAGGGCGCGGGTGAAGCGGCGGAGGCGGCAAGTTTCTCAGCAGCGCTCTGTGCTGGGAGAGGTGCTGGTGGAGGGAGATTGAGGACAACACCACCTAGTAAATCCAGACGTCAGTGTTAGGGCTAGCCGCGAGATGATGAGCGCACTTTCTCCCGCACTTCCCCTTCCAGACAACAATACCTTCTTCAGCGCATCAATCTCCTGTCTCAGCGCGACATTCTCACTCTGCGTTTCGCCTAACTGGGCTCTCACAACTTGAAGCAGATGGTCACGTTCTGCAATGTCCCCTTCCAGCGTCGAGATATACTCTACGAGGACGAACAACCAGTGGGGTAGTCATGGATACCGTAAGCAAGCTGAGTAGATCAAAGGACCGTGATGCACGTACCTTTCCGTCGAACTCGGAAATTCCTGGCACTAATCTTATTCCTCAACTGTCTTTTCTCCTTGCTTGACATCTTCTGGAAGACTTCAGGAGGAGGACGCCAATCCGCTGGGATATCATCATCTTTGTCATCTCCAGCAAGGAAGTTAACTTCCTGCGCAGACATGGCCCCTCCACTCGCCGAGGACCCCATAAACGTAAAATGATGATCAGACACGTCACCCGCGTCCGATGCGGAATCAGCAATGCTCGCTGTGTTGCCTGCGGAAGATGATAAGACCATACCATCTGGCGCAAGAGCAAGGGGATATAAATTACCTTTGATATTACCGCCAACCCAATCGCCTAATCCGAGGCTCTTGGCTACGATGGGAGTTGACGCAGACTTCAGCTGAGCGAGCTTCTCGGGGAGAGTGAGCGGTCGGTCCGCACGCTCGCTCCGGTCTGAGCGACCTGCTTTTTCCTTGCTAGACGCCGATCGCTTGCCCTTGCCTGTTGATGCGATGGGAGATGTTGATGCGACTACAGAAGGAGGGGGTAACGTAGATGTAGATGCACGGGGTACGCTGATGGCGTTCGAGTTGGGTAGACTCGATGTGTTCTCCTTCTCCAAGGGCATGGGTTTGACCGCCACAGACGGAGTGTACGACGGCGAGGCCCCACCAGCGGAGCTCTTTTTGACAACTCCACCACCCTGAACCGTACCTCGTCGGGCTTTGCCGTGCCCACCAGCTTTCACTGGGGCAATTGTAAGGGTGAGACGATGGGCTGGCTGCTGTTGTTGAATAGATTTGCGTGTCGACTTGCGTGTTGAGCGGCCTTTCTTCTTGGGAGGCTGATCGAAATCCATTTCTTCATCGTCGTCATCTTCCTCGGCTGAGTGTTCTTCCTCACGTTCATTGTCTTCCTCGTCATGGTTGCTAGGGGCAGGTGTGTGCCGACTAGCTGGGGGTTGACGCCCGATTCAGGAGATAGCGCGGGCGTTGACTCGTGGGTGTGCATTTCGGTGCCAGCCCTTGGATCCAAGTTCGCGGCGATTGGAGCTGCAGTAGGGACGTCAACTGGGACAGAGAGGTCCATATCCATAGATAGCCCAGCTATGTCCATCCCCATCGCACCAAAATCCATAGCCATTCCAGAGAAAGCATTCCCCATGCCCATTCCGAACGAGTTGAAAGGGTCGAATCCAGCGACTGGTTTCGATGCGGGGTTAGCCTCATCGTCGATGAATGAGAATATGTTGCCACTAGGGCTGCTCGATGAAGCGTTTTGATACGGATGAGTGACGAAAGGGCTTGGGTCGAGGATGTCGGGGAAGGCGGTGGGTAGTTGTGATTGAGGCGGTGTCTGAAGAGCTGCGGGTGAGTGCGACGAGGTCGGCGACGATGGGCCCGAGTCGTTCATATCTGATGCTGTTGACGACGAAGCTTGGTTGGAAGCGAGGGTTGCTGGGGAAGTCAGAAAGTCCGCGTTCAAAAGGTCTGCGAGGTCGTACGACGCGGCGTACGGGGGAAGAGTATCATCGCCAAGCATGGCGTGCTTGAACGCGAGCAGAACGATCTAGACGATGAGGAGCGTAAAAATTGGCGTTTGCGACGGATTTCGAGAAAGTAAAGAGATTGTGGGGAGAGAGAAAGGGAGAGCTGCGGCTGCCAGTCGCGCCAGACAGCATTACATAAGTCACCTTATTAACCCTCGGCTCGATGCCGGTAGTCTCCATTCGGCGTGCTGCCTTGTTGCCGTCTGAAGCCGAACGCGTAAGTTGAATCAAACCGAACTTTCCGGAGCCTCGTCAACATCGTCGACGACAACGACGCCGCATCGCTCATTGATTTCTCACTCACTCTCTCGACGAAGACAAACGACTACGAGGACTCGCGACTCCTACGCTTTACGACCGTTCAACGGTAGTCATCTTGATTCTCTACCAAGTTTATCGGTTCACGCTTCAGGGAAACTCTCGCTGGGAGGAAGATGAAGAACATCTGATGACCTTGCGACGTGGCTATCATCTTCATCACCTACCCTGTCTCTGGAGTCTGAAACTTTCTTGTTTATCTCAGACATCGATATGTGCGGGACAAAACGCCGTTGCTAGTAACACGACGCTAATTCAATCCACGGAACTTGAGGACTGCTATTAGCATCTTTTTTTTTGCGCGAAAGAATGAGGATTCGCAATGCATGGATACACTGGTGACTACAATGGTATTCTCATTGGCTGTGGATTTGACTCTGACTTTCGAGGGGCTAGCCAGGAATTGGAACAGGAAATTCTGTTAGAATTCGAGTCTACGTTCGGATCTACTCTACTATCACACTCGAAGGTATAATACATCACGTCCCCGCAACGTGTATCTAATATCTCCAATATCTCATCCGAATCTACAGCCACGCAGCTTAGGACGATTCACTTTGACTCGCGACCCGTTAGTTATGCGGTTCATCATGATGTGATCGAATCGATGCAGGACAGCTCGCTGTAGCGTCCGCTGCGCGGCAAGTTCGAGTTTTGAGGTGATGGTGAAAACGGCGAGAAGGGATGGTTACACGACTCGCATCCAAGTTCGAAGACTATGATCGGATTGACTTCTGCGGCGATCCTCGTTTTGAACCGTAGGCTTTACGTTCCGACTCTAAGTAAACTACATGCAGGTGTGGAAACCCATAGAAGTGATCTGTGGGGCTTTTTCCCCCTCCGTTCTCCGCAGAACATTCGCTCTAACTCAATTGTTGATCTTTCGGTTGGGTTCTTATGCCTTTGAACTCTCAGGCAGATGGAGGGGCCTTTGGTGGATTCGGTCGACTTCTTATCGTGGTTTCCGTTGCAGACGCACGGATACCTCGTTCAACCTTGACTCCGCCTAGTGACTAGGCAGTTTACGCCCCAGCAGTCTGAGCCTGATTGTACTGCGATAAGATATTGACTTAACGCTTGTAGGTTGGTGGCCAGCCTACCTACAATGCTTGAACTGGAATGCCAGAGTGTTTGAAACTTCATTGAACCGACAGAGTCATAGTGATAACTCGAGGAAGGTTCTTTTCTTCGCGACTTTCGGCGGGTACGGACCCAATCCTTAATCCAGCCTGCTACCGCTGACTTTGCCGCATGCAGAACTGCGTGTCCCATGTTTTCTGAGTTGTCCTCGATGCATAGAAGGTCATGTTACCGTAGGTGTGCTCCTTCATTGACGCGTGAGGAGGACCTTGCGGGGCCAATCGAGAATGCAGTGAGCAGCCTTCATTGTATCCCAGGGTTTGTATTCAATGTGTTTAAGTAGATGGCTCTGATGTGGTCCCGTTGAGACGCGGAGCTGGCTACTTCATACGCTCTATCCCGCGAAATAGGGTTATCTATCACTAAGTGGTGCAGTCTTGGAAGATAGATATTACGCTAATGGTAGTAGAGTCTCCGCCCTAAGGCGTTGACCGATCGTCCTGACCACTGGGAGTGACAGTAATCCTTTTATTGGTTCTATCTCAGGAGCCTTGTCTTCGCGCCCGCTGCCTGTTACTCCAAGGCCTCAGATATTCTACGAGTCTGATTACTCTGACCAGTTACAAAAAGAAAGGCCATTCGACGAGGACGACCCGCCGAGCTTGGGTGAGTTCTCAAGGCGGGAACAGACGCTGTTGCCCTACCACGTTCGAACCTCGCGCCTTTCGCTTGCGACTTTTACCCGAAGATGAAATCTCGTCGCAACTCGACAATGACGAAGGACGATGGCTGGAGACTAGGATAAAGAAGTCAACCCCCGGTGGCTGGAAATTTGATGATATCGAAGAGTCCTAATCATCTTCATACTCTCATGTAGTGCTTCATCTGTCACATTTTGTTCGGCTTTGCTTTGAACGTCGGTGCGTGATCGACTATCATGTATGTGTAATTGCACTGATAATTAGACTTCGCCAGCACCGATCAATGATCGACGTATATAATGCAAAACAAGCCCCGTACATATGATCACCACTACTTCTTTTCCCGTTATTTCCCAATTCTCCCCGACGCGGCGACACCTCCTCCATAATGACACGCCCGCCATTAGTTTCAGTACTAGGCGTGGCCATGAAACTCCTCGCCCTCAGTCCATACGTCCTCTCCACGGTTGTGGCCGCATCGCCCGGCGCGATTCTTAATTCAGTGAACTTGCCATTTTCCCTGCCTATTTTCCCTCCGGCCGCGGAGAACGTCGCCCAGGCCAAGTCTGTCTTTGCCCACTTTATGGTCGGGAACACGTATCCCTATGGAGTCGAGGACTGGAAGAAGGGTGAGCTCTCCCTTGGCGTGCGTTCTGAAACCCGGAGACTAACACGGCGACTGTAGATATCGTCCTTGCTATGGGCCACGGGATCGACGCCTTTGCTCTAAATGTTGGGCGAGAGGATTGGCAGCGAGAAAGAGTTCAAGACGCATTCACTGCCGCCGCCGGAACCGACTTTCGCCTTTTTATATCCCTCGATATGACATCTATCCCTTGCGCGTCGCCCGCCGATGCGGAGCCCCTGAAGCAATACATCAAAGAGTACTACCGCCACCCAAATCAGTTTCGGTACAATGGCCTGCCTATGATTTCCACCTTTTCCGGAGAACGATGTTTATTCGGTGCCGAAAGTACGAACCAAGGATGGACATCTGCGATAAAGGGTATTGGGGATATGCCCGTCACCTTTATCCCTAGCTTCTTCGTGGATCCCACCACTTTTGGGGAATTTACAGTCATGGACGGTGCCTTCAGTGTATGCATCACTTCCTCTTGTTATTTCGTGGATCTTACACTCGTTCGACGCAGTGGAATTCTGGTTGGCCAATGGGGAATTTCGTCGCCAATTTCGAAATGGACGAACAGTATATCCAAGGCCTGGGTGGTCGTACATATATGGGCGCAATTTCTCCGTGGTTCTTCACCGTTTGTGCTTCTTTATCCTGCACTGAGTTTTACTCACGGGAGATTTAGCATTACGGCCCAGATACTTACAACAAGAACTGGATATTCCGTAGCGACGACTGGCATCTTTGCCGTCGATGGGAGCTGCTTATTCAAAATAGGGCGAGGGTTGGAATAGCCGAGATTGTCACCTGGAACGACTACGGTGAATCTCACTACATCGGTCCTATTGCAGGCGATCAGCCCAACTCGCAAGCATGGGTTAATGGCTTCGATCATCAGGGTAAATTGATTATTTGGCTGTTATGCACAATTGACTCTGACGAAACTGTAAGGCTGGTTACCTCTCATGCAATACTATATCTCCGCGTTCAAAACTGGGGAATATCCAGCTATCGTGAAAGACCAGGTGTTTATGTGGGGTAGGCTTTACCCCAAAGGCGTAGAAGCCAGTGACCACGTCCCCAAGCCAAATAACTGGGAATGGGTGGGTCTCTTTGACTTGGTGGGGCCACCCGTTGATGCTGATTCGTGGTCCCAGACTGAGGATAACATATATGTTGTCGTTCTTCTAATGGAATCGGCGGATGTCATACTCAAATGTGGGCCGACGAAGCAGGAGGTCACGCTAGGGCCGGGTCTATCAAAATTGAAGATACAGCCTATCGAAACCTGTCAAGCGACGGTGACCGTGTTTAGGTTGGGGCTGATAGTTGTAGATCATAGTCCTCCGGGCCATCGGTTCACCACCGGTCCTCCGTCTTATAACTTCAACGCGTTTGTATCTTCATCTTAATCATCCATTCGACATGTACCTTTTTCATTGGGGGTTTCGCCCTCCCGCACTATTCATAACATTTGATGTGTTCAGGCCGATGCCTAGCTACGAGGAAGTTCTGGTTGCTGCGTTGGCCATCTGGCTGAACCTTTGGGGATGGAATTTCGTCAGAGATACTTCGCGTTGTGGATGTATTCGCTACAAGAAATAGCCCGAACTAAGGTGTCCTTGCATTAGATATAACAACTCTGCGAGATGGCTATGGGACACCCCGGTGTGAACCTTCGGGCGATACGGGTGGGCTGGCAGAAGCCGCGCAAGCAGCATGAGGAGTCTGGTGCATTGACGTCGAAGGCTGCACACAGATCATAGTCAGAGCAGCCACAGGGTGCCGAAAAGCCGATTGGTGTAGATATAAATTGCTTCTGCAAGGGAAATATTGAGTGACAGACGGTTGGAGAAGATGGGAGGGTTGATGTAGGGGGGAGACTCCAGAGGAAGGGATGCCCAAACGAATCGCCATATTGCCAGTGTTCGTGGTTGAATGTTCGCAGGGCTTGCTTCCTGCGACACTGACGGCGTTGGGTGTAGACAGCACTGTGAGACATATGACTAAGATTAACACTGTGGTTTGACGGAATTGTAGTACTTATAGCAGGCTCTAGGCGCAGAAAAGCGCCGATGAGAAGGAGGTACTTCCTCTAGTGATTTTGAATGAGTCAATTACGGGTACGAAGCCTTCGACTGTGACGCAGACTCCTACCTCGGTGGCATAGGTGGATTTATCAACAAGAGCTGGGTAGGGGTGGGTGAGGGTCGTGCTTGGTTGCTCCGGCACGTACTTCTGAACTAAATACGTCCGCTCGGTTGCGCTTAGCAGACATTGACGCGCTATCAACCATCAATCACTAAATCAACTTCAAAATTAGAATGCACTGAGTGTGGCCCGCACTTGAATTCAGGTTACTCCATTCCCATGGTGCTATCTATCAGGCTACGAGGTTGAGGTATAAAGAGCCCCTGGAAAGAGGTTCGGCAACTCACGGCGATGAACGCAAACGCCCTCCTCGACGCCAGCAACTGGCTTGTGCTTGTTAACGCAATATCTTTCTACTTGACAAGCACTCCGCCAAACCGACCTCTCGCTGAGAGCGGGCAGATCATCAAGTCGACGTATGAGAAGACTGTTATAGCCCGCGCGCTGGCACATAAGGTCAGTATGTGGTAGGCGCATTCTCGAATCTCCATGAACTCACACAACCACCACAGACGTTCGTTTGTTCCGTCTGCGCGCTGCACATTCTGAGCGCCTTCGCCGGAGAAGAACTCGGCCTCTGCGCGGCACGATCTTCCTCTAGCCCCGCGAATCCCTCAACGACGATGATCGCCGCCACCTGCTTGGGTTTGGCAATGAATGCGATACGCTTGTGGAGCTTCTCAACGCTGGGGAAACATTTTGACTTTCAAGTGAATATCAAGAAGACACATCAGTTGGTCACAAGCGGGCCGTACTCTTTTGTTCGACACCCATCCTACATATCTGGGTTTAGCGTGTGGGCCACTGCAACCGTCGTCTTATTCTCGGAGGATCACTGGTTTTCTCGATGTGCAAGGCAGAGCACAGTGGGTAGGGTGGCTGGGTGGTTGTGGCTGGTGGAGGTGGCGATGCTGGGGTATAATTTCTTGGTGGTGCGGCCCAAAGCAGAGGACGACGGTCTGAAGGAACATTTTGGGAAGGAATGGAATGAGTGGGCGGCGAGGGTGCCGTACCGAATCTTCCCGTACATCTACTAAGCGCAGGCATGTAGGAGAGTTATCTGCCCCACAAAGTCTGCAACCGCACATTGAGCTTCGTCTTGCGCGAACTATGATTAGATGTGAATTAGAAGCAATATAAGCAGGCACAAAGATCGACATGTATACAGTAAAACATCAAAGAAATACCACCGCATCACACCTCGCCGGCTGCCTTCGCCTTCTCATAGCAATCCAGAGTGACGAGCGCCACGAAAGCAGGGATGCACTGCTCCTTCACGATCCACGTCTGCATCAGGCCGAGCAGATCCTCCGACACGCTCTCCCCCCTGCCCCACAAGCTGCATCGTCCCGCCCCCCTTCCGCTCCGGCTGAAACACAAAACTCGCGTTCAGATCAAAGATCGACGTCACCCGCACCTGCCCGTTCGGGTAGAACGCGAGCTTCACGCCGAGGATCGATGCGATGGCCTCGCGGAACTCGGCGCTCTTCGACGCGAAGACCTGCTGCAGGCGCCGCAGCCGCGTATCCTTCTGCGCGAGCTCAGCAGCGAGGGCGGCGGTTTTGCTGAGGGCGAGTTCGTAGGATTCCCGGGGGACGAGGTGCGCGGGGGAAGAGGCGGTGGCATTGGGCGTGTTGGGCGTGTTGGAGGAGGGAGGAGGCATATTGTTAGATGGTAAGGCCGGTTGTTGGTCCTCAAGTTCTCGGAGACGCGCCATGAGGGCCTCGTTCTCCCCTCGTAGTCGATCTAAAGCTTCCTGCCGTAGATTAAACCACTTCTCCTCTGGGTTATCCTTCATCGATAATACCCGCACGCCTGGCGGAACATGCCTCCCGCCAGCGACTTCCCCAGAAAGCTCGAAGAGCTCTTGCTCGAGCTTGTCGATCCGCGCAAGCTGTTCCTGCGTCTCATCTAGGCGCGTCTTGAGGTCTATTCGATGCAAACAGGGTGGTATCAGAAAATCAAATCAAACGGCCCAATAATTATAAATTAGGAAGAGGGAAGGGCTGACCAGATTCTAGAGCTGCCCTCGCAGATTGAGCCTCGGAGAGCTCATGTTTCAGCCGTTGGATATCCTTCCCACCGCTCAAGGGATCGACGCCTATATCGTCTAGGGATTTCATTAGCTCGTCATTGGCCTTGCGGTATTCATCCACCATCTCCTCCAGTTGTTTCACGCGCAGCCGCAGCATACTACTGCTCCCCGCGTCTGCGTCCATCACGGTGGACTGCTGGTTGTCATGCACAGCTTCGGCGTCATAGCTCGCCTATAAGCAAACAATAACATCACTACTACATACAAAGGGAACGGACACAGTAGACTGACCAACATGGCTTCGAGAAATCCAACTTGCCGCTCCGCCAATAGAGCCTTGCCCTCGCTGCGTTCGAGCTTGGACGCGTAGACACGAATAGACTTCTCGAGACTTGTGATGGTTTCCTGCGATTCGGCGAGTTCACGGGTCAGAGCGCCTATTCGGGAGTCGCGTTCGCGGAGGGTTGCAGTGGTTGCGCCGTGTTCTTCAAGAAGCCTCGCATGCGCGAGCCGGAGCTCCGTGAGTGCTGAGGTGACGGAGACAGAGACGGGTGACTGAGAACCATTATGAGCCCTACAAAAGATGTCCTTAGAACAGCCAATATAACGCAAAGTACACTGTACCATTGAGCTCTCTCGCGTCTCGCAGCTTCCACCTCCGCTTCCAGCCGAATCGCCTTCTCCCTCATCTCTTCCAGACCCGCCACCTTCTTCTCCAACGCCCGCTTCTCCTCCCGCAGCACCTCGACACTCGTCTGCCTCTCCCTCAGCCCCCGCACCTCCGCGCTCAGCCGCTCGTTCATCATCTCCAGCTTCCGTGTGTGCCCCGCCTGTCGATGCAGCTCGTCCCGCACCACCCCCATCGTCTCCACGTCCTTCGCGCCCTTGTCCACGCGCTCCTTCAGCGCACGCAGCGCTTCCAGCTCCGATTGCAGGTCCGTCAGCTCGTGCGCACGCGACGCGGCGATGCGCTCGGACTCGGCGAGCGAGGCGGTGAGGATGGCGTTCTGCCGCGTGAGCGACGAGAGCGACGTCGATTGCGAGGCGATGGTGTGCTTTGAGGACCGTGAGAGGCTCGACAGCGCATCTTCGGTGTCTGCGTGTTCCTCCCGGAGGTCGTTGAGCATTGTGCGTAGTGAGCGTAGCTCTGCTTCTGTCCTACTCTACGAAAGAATAGATTAGAAATTGTGTCAAAAAAGTTGAATGAAATGCACGTACCCTCTCTTCGTCATGTTCAGCGCGTTCTCTCTCCTTCTCCTCCCTCTCCTTCTTCTCGAGATCGCTGAACCACCTCCGATCGCGTTCGAGCTGCTCAATCAGCACGTCCTTCTCGCGCACCTTTGCCTCCAACTCCATCTTCGTGGTCTTCACTGCAGCGAGCTGCCTTTCAAGCGATGCATAGGCCATATTAGAAGTCAGGGCCTGCGAGCGCTGCTGTCGCTTTGCTGTGGATAGCTGGGGATCTAGAAGACATTTATTCGTCAATTGTGGGATCGAAAGGGTAAGAATGAAGAATCCGATGGTGCCACTGTAAGACAGACCTTTCTCTAGTTCGGCCGCCAAAGTGTCGCGCTTGATTGCGCTAGAACGAAAAGGTAAGCCATTTAATTTCGAGGTCGAGGGCGTTCGGAACGGGTCGCTCATTGGCGAGCCTGTCCTGCCGTTGTGGTAATTGTAAAGCAATGAAGTGCCTTCCAACATATCCCTCCTCTACCCCCGGACACATCACGTGCAGCAAATGGAGATTTCAGGGGTGTTTCCTCGTGATCAACTTTAAGCACCCCTACTTGTGAGATAGGGGATATTGGTGTCAAGGGTTGTTTCACCTCCTCAACCATCGCAAGTTGAACTCATATCAGCATGTCAGAGGGCGTATCGGACGGCATCTGTTTATCTGAAGAAAGACATGGCTGATGCGAAACATACAGGCAGACTTAGGTGACGACATGTTATCAGAGTTTTTCTCTCTCCACATCGTCCTGCTGTAGTCACATACAGACAGAGGTACTGTCTACTATACTGGTGGTGACAGTAATCTAACCAATAACTCAGATGTGAGGGATGAATGTAGTCCATGCAACTACTTGAAAGGCTTCAGGTGAAAGACTCCTGAGCAATACAAATGATTCAATGATCAGAAGTAATCGAGCAAGGAAATAAGAATACAAGAGGACTGGAACAAGCGCCATACCGGCATACCGGATAAGAGACCCAAGCAAGATGATAACCCACCGAGAGGCTCCCAAGATCTCAGAAGCTGTCTTCATCTTCAACAACATTACGATGGCAAATATGATCAAGTACCACAATAATGGTGCAACTGTAACCAGTATTGACGTGACCCTCCACATCACCTTCTCCGCCGTGGTAGGGAACCGGAAGTGCCAGGCAATGCAACGGATGACACCGAACAAGCTTCCAGCTAAACCACACAAAGCGAGCGAGTATTTCTCGCATTTCGAAGAGTGCTCAAGGTGGACAAGGACAAGTGGATGGAGGGACATGCTCCTCAGCTCTTCAATAAGTATTGGGTGAAGTTGAAATATGACTTGCCCCCAGACAAAACCCCATCGCGGGTTGTCAGTGTCATCATCGTATCGAGGGGACGCGGTCGGCGTATCGTGCGGCTTCGCTTCAATTAGGATGGGTTCGTGGACATCAAGTGGTTTGTCCCACCAGAAGAAGTACATCAGTACGTTAATCGAAGCATAGGAGAGAGTTACCACTTTTAGCTCGGTGACAGCCAGACGGGATGCAAATCTAGCGAGGAGTTGAAGGATAAACCAGGCGACTTGACCCAGGTTCAGCAATTTGGCAAGCACATCACCTTAGCTCGTGTCTTGGATTTCTTCGACTCAGGGAGTGGGCCAGGCAATGGGGGCAATATCAGATGGACGACAAACGCAGGTAGAGAAGGGTTGGTGGTTCGATGTTGTCCAGTGGTCTTCAGCGCGAAGCGAGTTCACCTCTTTCCCATCGACCACCAATAAATACCCTCCCATCATGAGGAAGTAACATCATGAGGAAATAACCGTGCATCCTCGTCCACTTTGAGTCTAATCAACGTAGGTCCATTGGCCGAATGAAAAAACTATCGCTCATAATACGCACTTCCGCTGACTCGTTCACAATCATAGTCCCAAATACATCAGTGTGATAATCTTCCACAGCTTGGCCTGCCTCAAACTACTGGCGGACCGCCCACATAACCATCAACCCCGGTACTGGGATCGCCTGCAACATCAGGGAAACACGTCTCCTCAACATCTTCCAGCGGGATGCTCAAATACCATAATGGGAGACATTCGGATGAACGACTACCCATGTGCAAGAGAAGATAACCGCGAGGCAGCTCCACACAATGTCTGTGGTATCTCGGTCGTACAATGAGGGTCACAACGTGGGCCGCGTCCTCAAACGTGATGGGACCTCCACGACCGGAGACATTGCTCTTGCTGGGTCAAGACGGGCTCCCCGATGTGAAGTGAGGCGATGATGGAAGAACAAGAGGGCTGTATACCAATGTCATGGTCATCTGAAGATCATGGAAGTGCAAAAATACAAGGCAGTGATGCCGATCGGTAGAGTCACGCAATTCTGGGGATAGGAGAAGCAAGGGAAGTACCTAGGTTTGTACACTATGGTTCCGCCGCCGAGGTTTGATCTCGACTATTGCATGAACATCGGGAGGATCACAGGCGAGTAATGGGTGGTTATTTGCACGTACTGCGGGAGCCAGGTAAAATCAATTCGGAAGTTGTTTGGACTATGCCTTCGTTGCCGCTGAATTTCCCAAATTGAGTCGCGTAGGCCGTGAGGCGACTTGGACACCTAATCCCCCATGCTGCAAAGCGCTGCCAGTTCGCTTGTGTGGGGCTCGCAAATTTGCGAGTAGTTGCCTGTCTATCCAACGGTTGCTTTGACTGAGAACGTGCAGTCAAGGCATTTGCCACTATGGTCAACTATGGGACGTGTACAATGCTAAGGCAACACATACTCACATAGAGGGAGACGAATCGAGAGCTGTGCGGAATCTCGCCGTGGCATTCGGTGCACGCTGGCGTAAAGGTGATGATGCCCTTTCCTCAGGCTTGCTTGCTACTGTCAGCCCTAATCGGGCGGTGGGACGGTACTGTGAGGCCTTGTATGTGTCTGACACGTTCCTGAAGTCACACAGCACCACAGACAACCTTCGGAAGCAGTGCTGCCTGAGTGCTAAGTGATAAATGAGATGGGTTCTGGCGTTCATATCATCAAAGGGCGTACTGATGAGCCACGATCTTGCCTCAGACTTGCTATTGAAACATTTACGGTCCTCCTAGCTCGCGCCAGCATAATCCCGGAATCGTAGAGCCATGGAGAGCCCACTAATCCAGAAAAGACCAAGTCTGAGGTGGAGAAGCGCCGAAAACGGCTTGAGCGCCACCACCACCTTCTCCACGACACGCACTTCACGTAAACCGGCGAATTCGTTGAGGAAGTTGCCAAAGGGCAGCGAGCAGGTCCTGGACTCATAGACTAATGTCAAGTAAGCATTCTCGCCAGTCGCCCACGCCGTCGACCCCCGGTTCTTCCCATCATGCTTCGAAACTGCCCAAGTTCCTGCAAAAACAGGCCAACAGGGACAGATCCAAGTCCGTCACAGACCCAGGCGTGAGCGGGAGCCCCAGCGGCAGCAGCATTGCTAGCGGGAGCTCTATATCGACCTCGGAGCGCAGCAAATCCAAGTTTCTGTCCTTCAAGGAGAGGGAGCGCGAGAAGGACAAGGATTTGGAGATTGACGAACTCACGACGCCGAACGACGAGCAGCCAGTCATCGTCGAACCCATCAACGTCCCCCGACCACGAACTCGCTCAGAAAGACCGCTCAGCACTGTATCCGATACCCACCCCAGCGTCTCGCTCTACGCTTCCACATCCTCGACGGGCTCGCGCATCGGCGACCTCCCCACACGACTCTCAGGCTGGTTCTCCCACACGTTCAGCACATCATCGACCGATCTCTCGCTTCCCGCCCTCATATCCCAGACCCAGAGCATGTCGACGGCCGGCTCGTCCCCCAAGAACAAGGGATCGGCACTGCTAACTGCGGCCAAGTACGGGAGGGGGCATCTGGTTGGGAAAGCGATGCGATACATCCTGGACAGCGACGCGACACCGGACGAGTGCCCCGATCCTATTTGGCTGCTTGGCGTGCAGCACCCTGGTTGGGAGCCGCCAATCACTCATTCACTGACATCTTCCACGGCATCTGCCCCTCCACGCAGCTCTCCAGACCGCAGACGCGGTTCGTCGCCGTCGCTGCGCTCCTCCACATCATCCATCCAATCTCCCACTGAGTCTCAAAGCAGTTTAGGGGCTAAACACCCGTCAGCTAACTGGCCACCCGTTTTCTACGCCGACTTCACTTCGCGGATCTGGCTCACGTACCGATCCCATTTTACGCCAATCAGAGACGTCCGATTGTGCGACTTGACGAACGAGCAACCGGTCGAGACCTTCCAGCCCAGTAGCCCGCCCTCAAAGGTGTGGGCATGGGTAGGCAGAGGAGAGAAGGGCTGGACCTCAGACTCAGGTTGGGGGTGCATGTTGCGTACCGGCCAATCTTTGCTTGCCAATGCCCTGTTGCACCTCCATCTCAGCCGTGGTTTGTCTCTCCTGCAACCAAACATACATCAAGCTAACCAACCGCTCAGATTGGCGTAAACCACCACGTCCTGTCGCTACCGCTGATTTCGCCACTTACGTTCGGATCTTGACTTGGTTTTTTGACACACCCTCGCCTGAAGCACCATTTAGCGTACATCGGATGGCGCTTGCTGGCAAGGACCTTGGGAAAGATGTCGGTCAATGGTTTGGCCCTAGCACGGCTGCTGGAGCAATCAAGTGCGTCCTTTGCCTGCTATTACGTCAATTAGCTCATCTCCCTTCTTCACAGGACCCTTGTCTCTGCGTTCCCTGACGCTGCGCTAGGAGTCTCCGTTGGTATTGATGGTGTTGTTTTTCAGTCCGATGTTTATGCTGCTTCAAATTCGGGAACCCTGCCTAAGCGCCATGTTCGAAACCACTGGGGGGACCGTGCTGTGCTCGTCCTCGTCGGCATTCGTTTGGGCTTAGACGGAGTTAATCCGATATATTACGATTCCATCAAGGTAAGGCGTGACATTAGTTTGAAACCGTATTCTCATCATATTATACGGTCATCACCAGTTCCTGTACACATTTCCCCAATCTGTCGGTATCGCGGGCGGCCGACCAAGCTCATCCTACTATTTTGTTGGGTCTCAAGCCGACAGTCTGTTTTACCTTGATCCGCACCATGCGCGACCCGCCGTACCCCTTCGCCTAACCCCTCAGTCTAACGAAACATCGGAATGGGATGCAGGCCGCGCATCCGACCGCGACCGCGAACCTGGGGATCCAAGATCACGACAAATCCTCAGTAGCTACAACGACCCCAACCGCATCCCTACGTCCCCTTCCTCCTCGCGCACCGGCTCTTCGACATTCTCCTACCACGCGCCGCTGTCGCCGTCACCGTTGCAGAAACAATACTCCTCGTCTTCCTCGCATTCGCATTCATCTTCGTCTTCAAGTTATCCTGGTGCTCCTTCGACATCGTCTTCGCCCCCCATGCAGTCCTCTATGTCGACGTCGCGGACGCCCCGTGCTACTCGCGCGGCGTCTGTCAGCCAACCTGTGTCGCCGGATGTGAGCACCGAGATGGATCAAATTGATATGGTCTTCCTCAGCAGCGGTGGCGAGTCGCTCGACCCACTGCAGCAACACTACGTTACAGCCTACTCAGACGCCGAGCTGAAGACCTTCCACTGTGATCGGGTGCGGAAGATGCCTCTTAGTGGTTTAGACCCAAGCATGCTCCTCGGATTCCTGTGCAAGGATGAAGCCGATTGGGTAGATTTCCGGCGGAGGGTTGGCGAGGTATGTCCTCCCGTTTGTCTTTTGCGTGCTACTCCCTCACCTCGCCGCTCGTTCCCAGCTTTCGAGGGAGCACCGGACTATCTTCTCTATTCAAGATGAGCCTCCTACCTGGCCTTCTGACTCAGAGATGGGTTTGGAGTCAATTTCGGAGCCGGACGATATGGACATGAACTCCGAGGGGGAGGATGAGGAAGGCGAAGAAAAGTTCTTCGATACGAGATCTGCCACGCCATCTACGTCGAGCGCCAGTGCAAACCATGGTAATAGAGGTCGAAGCGAGGAAATCGACACTGAGGACGATCCAGTTGGTCCTATCACCCCCGGCCCGAACTCCAAATTTGACTTGCCTAATCGCCTGCCGGCGTGGGCCGACGATAAAGATGCGGGGGATAATGACTACGTCAAAGAAGAAGAAGCATTCAGTGACGATATTGAGGATGATTGGGTCGATCCGATTTCACCGCCGCCTTCTCAGCCTGCTTCGTTACCTCGAGCGTCCTCGGCATCGCCTGTACCCGCGTCGGATCCCGGGCCAAGTAGGAGCCCGCCAGCATTCGACCCTCCTCCCCCCATTGTGGCTACCAAGTCAAAGAGGAAGAAGAGTAAAAAGGGCGCGGAGACCCCTGTGCCTGTTCCCATTCCAACGCCTGCAACCCTGCCGTTCCCTGTCTCTCAGCGGTCGCCTGATGAGCTTTCTCCGCCTGATGATCGCACTCGCACGAATTCTATTCGAAAGCCTCAACCTCAACGGATGCACACCGCTCGGGCCAGAGACGGTGGCAGGACGCAAAGCGGAGGTGTGAAGGGCATTGTGACTGATTCTTGAGGCAATCGCATTGGTATGCACATGAATAGACTTGTCCTTTCACATCGGAGGCTAACATATCGTCTAGACTCTCCCCACATCTAAGACTTGCTGTACACATTCCTCAAACTCCAACCTACTTTTTGATTTTGATTAGTGTATGCGAACAAGTCGTTTGTGTTGTTCAATATTCGACTCGTAGGACTTAACGTTAAGCTATTTTGTTTGTCTACTCACCACACACACCAAGACATTCTTTTATCTCTGTGAGTAGTTAACTCACTTTAACATGTGTATGAATATGTAGTAGGTTCAGTAGATTATTGCAAGCGAACAGAGATACCCATCGACTTTTGTTATATCGTGCCACGGGCACACTGACGAACCTAATAGTCAAGCTCTTGGCACCATCTCCCATCTTCTTCCATTGTAAAACCTACATAACTTGAAGTTCGGTAGCCTCGTTGTACGATCAACTTTTCGCTGTGGAAGCGCATTTGACTGAGGAAAAGACCTTATCTCCGGAGGGCTTCGTTGACGTCCTCAATGGGCACAATTCCGCCTTGTCGCAAGAATTGTCGCAGAAAGTCAGCGTGTTCTGCACGATCTTCCAAAGACCGCAGAATTCGTATCGCCCCGATCCCAGTCATCAGTCTCCCCAGGTCCAAATACCCATTACAAGGGTATCTTCCTCGTTGATTTGAATGGAGAGAGCTGGGCGGGGGGAGCTCAGAGAACGAGGGAGGTGGCGGATACCCTCAAATGTACGACCATGCCCCTGCAGGTGAATTCAAGACGAAAGGAAAACCCATGACCTTCTACGATGTAAGTGTGATAAAAGCGCAGTCGGTGCTGTCTAACTGCCTAGGATATCGGGAAGATAGTAGGTGCTAGCACCCTTCACGAGGGTCCCTGTCATCGGTCCGCCTTTGCAATGACGCTTGGAGACAGTGTGCTACGGATGCGGCGTTATTTTGATTGATCCATGCTCGGAGTCTAGACGATTTCCTTCTGTTTCTTTTATACCTCGTTTCCGCGAAGAACTGGGATTTGAGTTCGTGTTGTTGGCCCAAAGGAGATGATTTTTCGCTACCACGCTGGGAACGCCTACAGGAGGAGGTTTACACGCTAATGCTCCTAAGGCTGCCGGTAGATAAATTGAGTGCATGTCCCAGAGGACAATTACGTTACTACATAAAACATTTTACAGTAGTGCTTTGCCGTTAAGATTTAAGATTTAGGCTATAGCCCCCGGGCTCGGGCGTGAAAGCAAATTAACGTCTACACCGATGCCAGCGGTGTGTATGCTCGTGTGTTAGAGCAGAGTTTGTCGAATATTCGCTTGCGGGACGTCCATGGGTGCAGATCCGATCATGAGGTAACAATAAATAAATGAACTAATCGATACAGTATGTTGCTAATATATTTCATTCAACGAGAAAGAAGATATGGACCTTCACCATTACAGGTCATTGGCACACGACCGACCAAAGATATCATCGTCGAACTCCGGCATTTCGAGCGGGTAAATGACTGTGTCTTCCGCATAATCTGGCATGGGATACGGTTCAGGTTCTACAAAGGGTGCGAGGAGTGGTCTATACAAGGCGCTAGCTGTGGGGTCCACCGGTGGGGTATAATCGTAAGAAAGATGCAAGCTCAATGGAGAACGAGATGGAGATGGAGAGGGGGAAGGCGTGGTGTTACTGCTGTCTTTTGAGAGGGAGCGGCGTTTCCTTGCGCTACGAAGGGGATTACATTGGCGGTGACCAGTATGGGAATGGGTATCTTGTAAGCGTCCTTCGGCTGCATGAGCCAAGGAAGGCCGCCACAACAGAGTAGGGTCATCCGATGATAGGTGATCCGAAAGCGCCCTATCCTCAAGGTAATCGGAGCGATTGTGCATTCTCCTCTTCCTGTAGATGCTCCGCGTGGTCTGCGTGGAGTCAGAGCAAGGGATCCCGATGCAGCTTGGGTGGCTTCTGGGATAGAAACCGTGCTTCATGATACCGTGGTGCACCAGCGCCTCGGGATTGTCTATAGAAAAGGGGCAGAAGGGACATAGGAATGCATCGAATACGCCACTGGTCGGTCATGCTGTTAGCAACTAGGGCGGGGATGTGAGATGTTACTCACTGTGTGCAAACCCCATGAGACATCAGCCCAGCAAAGTCGTGTGCCGTCGATTTACATTGATGGTCGTATGGACAGCTAATCCTATCGTGCAGTCAGTGCTTCACGATCGTGAGGGAAATGGTGGTAGTTGTGCACAATATCGACGACCCCTTTGAGTCGGGCTTGACGTATGGAGAATGTAGCCCCTTTACGAACTTGAGAAGCGATACATTAGATATACACCACCTGGTACCGATGCTCGAACCACTTACTTGACTAGGTGATCGGTCACATCCCCCCTCGGTCGGACTTGTCATTTTGGCGTACATGTGTGAGCCCAGCAGCATGGAACGTAGTCACAGAGTGATGGTGGATGATTTTGAACAGCGAAGAATGCCTTCGCTTTAAGAGATTTGAAATAGCTGTGCGAGACAAAGCTCATTGAAGCCACCCATGGTGCAAGCCCTTTGTACCCTGAGTAGTAACTGGTCTTCTTGTTCCAATGTTCGAATAGCTGAGAAAGGGTATTTATGAGGTACGGGCTTTATACCGCTTTGTGAACCTATGGGGCTAGAAAGGTCCTCGCCCGAAACCATTCAGTGACCTAAGTACCTCTCACAGCGCTACAACTCAAATATTAGTTGAATCCGCAGAAGAGGTCTGTATCCTTTCGCTCCTAAGTGATTCTCGGGGGCTAAGCAGGCCGTTTCTTGATGATAAGCATCTGGGATGGAACGGAGGTGGCAGTCCTGGAGGTCGAAGGCAGAATTGCTCTGCCATTCAGCACTGACGCGTAATCTTATCTTATCTAGTTCGAAGACTCGTTGGTTAGCAGGTGGCTTTCGAAGCGCGCACCCTTCCTGGTATATAAGACCTTCTATTTACCATCCAACGCAGCGTACTAAAAACAAACGTCATCCTTGTTATCTTTTATCTTTGACTGCTTCAATGCTCCATGTGTTGCGACCAACCTCGCTCGCACCACACATCCCAAAGCTTTCCTAAATACGCGATATGCCCCTGACGTGAGCCTCGGGATAATCGCAGAATGCTCATGCAACTAGTATTACAGACGACAAGAAGCTATTATACACATGCAGTATAATCGACGGCGACTACTAGGCCGCGGAATGATCATCTTCGTGACCCTGTGAACGCATTTTGTCACGGAGAGGTCAACTCGAAAGAATGTGGTCATACCTCGTTCTGGACATCTAGTATCGGTAGAAGGTCAGGCACCGGCGATCCCTTCCTCAGGATACCGCCCTCTGGCTCTGGCTTGATGATTTCAGAAAGGCTCGTGACCGGGAGAGAGGCGAGACTGTCGAAGTGCTTTGCGATGTAGCCTCGAAAGCCAGTGTATGGTGTGTCCTTGAAAAACTCGCGAGGCCAACGACGAGTACGTTTATCTGGTTCTCGCTTCTGCAGTTCTCTTTGCGCGGAACTAAACGATTGTCGGATGACCACTGTCCGGACTTCCTCCAAAAAAGGAGCGGGGGAGGTCCCAGTCATCGCATATAATTCCATCAGTTCGCGCCATTCCTCGTGACACCCTCCCTTGATCATGCAAATCCGAGCCGCGTCATTCGCAAAGGCAAACCAGCGAGAGGCAGAAGCCTGGAGAGATTTGGCAGCTTTCTGGAAGCCTTTATCCGCTAGGAGGGACGTTGGGACAGAATCCTGGACAGATTTCGCAGCGTCCTGGAAACCTCTGTGCGCGACTAGGGGGGTTGTTGGGACATGGTTGAAGAGGAACCAAACATACACCCAAATGAGAGATTCAAGATCGTGGTAGAAGTTGAAGCTGACTTTCTGGTTGGGGGCGTCGTTTTCAAACGGAAAGAATTGGTAGGTATCTGTTGAGTATTCGGTCGGTAGAAAATACGGTGTGCCCTGACACAACTATTCGGCGTTTGTTGAGAGTACACTAACATAGTTCGCTCACCGTTATAGGTTCACTGGGCTTACTGTCCTCGTACGGCCGGCAGTATTCAAGATCAGCGATCTTTCCTATGCTTGTGGCCTTGACCTCCGCCGTCGTATCTTCTGATCGTTCCGGAGCGTACCAGAGAATATTGCCGCCGCTAATATCCCGATGAACAAACCCTACTTGTCGTAGATAGCCCAAGCCTGGAAGAGGCCATCAGCAAGATGAAGCAAAAAGAAATTCTTACGAAACGAGGACTCACCAACGATGGCGCCGTCAATACATTTCGCAACGGTGACCATGTCTGCAATGTCGTATACGGATTCACAGCACTCCTTGAAGACTGTACGGACGTGGATCCGAGCCTTAGGTGCTTCACGAGAAGGTTGGAAAGGTATTCTGGAAGCGCCTTCATCTAGGGTGGCCTTGCTAACTCGGGATCCCTTCGAAATCCTATTCCCGGTAACAGGGTCAAGGACGGCAAATGACAGACCAGGCGCAAGTGGAGTAATGTCTCTTCCTTTGACACCATTCGCTGTGAAAGTCACCTCTACATCGTGGAGGATAGTGAGGAAGTGCGGCCTGGCTTTCTCTCGAGTTCCCTCGTCGAACTTGCTGAAGATTTGATCCTGAATATCTTTCTCCATTGTGGACCCATGATAGAGCCAGACGTCTCTCAGAACATGTGCTTCCTTGTCTCTCTCATCCTCGCGCCAGCCTGCGCCGTCCCGGACAACCTTTTGTACCTTCCAAACTCGAGTTGATCGTGAGCATATGTGAAATGCCGCGTCTTGATTGAGTGGATCGCCAACGGTCTCATAGTAGACGTCGCCGACTTTATAGCGAAATACCGTCCCCGTGCGTCGGATAACGCGAACGACGGTAGGATCGAATCCAAGTTCTTCTTTCGTCGCTGAAACGAGGAATAAGAGGAACAGAAGGAAGTCGTCTTGCGCCTTGAATACATCATCAACAATTGCGGCGGATAAGACGCGAAAGTGGCTCACTTTGTGGATATTGAATGGAAGCGAGATGGCGATGTGGGAGCGACAGAAGTACCACATGCGCAGTTGCTTGCCTTCGAGTGTCATTGCATAGACGTGTCTACGACAAGGATCATTGTAAAGTGTGCTAGTGGCAGCACCTATGACCTTCTTGATGTTCTACGTAGATTGTCGTCAGCACCTTGTACGCCGTAAATGTATCAAGTACGGACATCAAAGAAAGCCTTCGGATTGTCCTTCTTCTTGAAATCCCCGGCGAGGATGCTGTCGTAAATCTTGAGCCCGCGATCGCCCTCCTCTGCAATACAATCCGCCGCCCTCTCCTCGTTCGAAGCAGCGAGGAAGACACCACCGTCTGAGAATGTGACATAATTTGGAAGGTCTGAGATCGGGGCCTTTCCACCGTGCGTTGTCTCATATTTTGCAGTCTTTGGAGCGTCGCGAAGAGCAGACTGGCTCTCCGTCACAATCTCTTTGATACGCGCATATATCTCGTTTCCCACTTTGCCACCTTTTTCGGCAATGAGTATCCTCGTGAATCCTTGCTTAGACAACAAATTTCCCTTGATGAGGGCTTTTTTGACGTCCCTAAGGCTTTCAGTGAGATATGACGAGGGTCGAGCGTATGTTTCCCGCCAACTCTGCAATGAGTCCACAATGAAAAGATTGGATTTAAGGTCGTCTACAACCTCGGTGCGATGACCGTCAAGGTCTCCCGAAATGGGCATGAGGAGGATAGTACTTTAGAATTCGCATTGAGGACTCAAAGTGGTCGAAGTGGAAACCGCTTCACATTTACATCCATTTGGACTCCGCCGGGGAGTGCCGTACCGCGCCGGGTGAACGACACAACGCAGAACCTATTGTTTTATTTGGTTAAGCGGACGAACGAAAGTATTCGTGCTCTATATATCCAATACGTATCCTGCACCCCAACCCGTTAGTTGTCTTCAGGTATGCCTGCATATTCTTCCAGCCCCAATGCGATGTTCAAATTCTATGGGACGGAGTCACACCGTCAGTGACCGGTCGACCCTACAAATAACAATCCATCTACACACCTGCAAGCATTGGGTCGCTGCACCCTTCAGCAGGTTATCTAGTCCACCCTGTGAACGGAAACGATTGCATCAGTATGCAATATCTCTTCTTTGACTATTCTCGCGCCGTGAACGAAAACGTACCACGACCACGACTCTCTCGCCCTCGCTGTGCACCTGAAACCCTCCAACGGTCCACCCCTGCTTCCCTTCAACGTCTCTCAACTCGGGAACGCCCTTCTGGATCTTCACCAGTTTCTCTCCAGAATACATCTCCTCATACAGTGCCGCGACTTCCCGGGCCGTCAACTTCTGGCTGATCGGCATCGATAGTGTCGAGATTATCCCGCTGAACCACGGCGCGACCGTAGGCACGAACGCGAGCCTCATTTTATCGGGGCCGTTAGCGTCTCGGGAAGTGAGGAGCGTTGAGAGATGATGCCCGGCCTCGCGTTCATGGATGTGATCGGTGAGTGCATATGGGCGCACGCCGCCGCCAAGGATTTCTGGTGTGACCTTCGGTGCACTCACAGGTCGACCGTCGGGGTCTGTGACAGTTACAGTGCCCGCGCCGCTGTACCCAGAGAGCGCCATCACCGTGGGCCAGGCACCGGGCTTCAGGTATTTTAGGAGCGGCGCGATGAGCAGTTGCGAGGAAGTCGCGTAGCATCCTGGGTTTGAAATTCGTTTCGATGTCCGTATCCGCTCGCGCCCATAGAGTTCTTCATATGGTGAAGTACACGTCGTCATACAGCCCATCGGAGGCGAAAATAGTCGAATTGATTTGGTTTACACAAGCGACATATCGTTTTAAGGAAGGGAAAATATCTATGAACACACTGATAATGTTATTTACATTGATGACGAAGGAGCCTCACCAGGAAGACCGTACGTCCAGCCTTGCTCGAACCTGTAATCCGCGCTCAGATCTACAACCACGCTACCCTCCCCAGCCTTGCGCTCCTTAGCCCCGCGATCCACAGCGTCCACGAACGGCTTGCACGCGCCATTCGGCAGCGCCATCACCCACGCATCCACCTCCCCCTCTTTCTCCATCTCCGCGACATCATCAACAGAGAGGTTTGAATAGCTGATGGAAGCTTTGGTGTAGGAGTCGAACGGATACCCGGCCAGCTGGCGGGAAGACACGTGTGTGAGGTCTAGGGTGGGGTGCGATGAGAGAAGACTTGTGAGTGATTGACCGGTGAAGCCCCGCGCGCCGATCAAGGCGAGACGCTTCGGCTCGGCTGCAGCTGGAGCAGAGGTCGCGTAACTCCTGGAGTAACCGGGCATCGCCTTTCTTGCCAGAGTCGAATACTGCTTCACGCCGCCGAACCCAACACCATTCCTTGGAGGTGCAGCAGGGCCTACAGGGAGGTACGACCTATCAATCCGGCCCTTCGCCTCGAACCCCTTGATTATCCGCTCGACCTCCGCGACATCCTGCACACCGTACCAAAACAGACTCTTCCCAGCACGTGTGAAGCTCCCGTCGGCGCGCTCGAAGTGCCAGGCACGGTTCTCGTCGTCAGCTGGCGCAGTCCAGAAGAGGCGGCGATGATCTTTCTTGATGGCGTTGAAGATGTTGTCCGTGACGTTGTTCAGCACACCTGTGCGGCTCGCGAGCATCCGCGTCATCACTGGGACTTCGCCTTCGGGTCGCGACACCACCGCGACGACGTCTAGAGGATCATCGCCGTATACGGTGTACGGTGTGTTCTTCAAGTCGTTGAGCACACCCGTGACACTTTGCCGACCGGCAAGGACTTCGGGGTCACGGTCATGCACGACTTGCCGGAAACGATCTGCGCCAATTTTGTCGATGCTGTCGTGTTTGAAGAGTTTGTAGCCGCGGCGGATGAGCGTGCCTGCACCACTGTCAGTGAAAAGCTCCTTCTGGAGCGACGAAGCCGAGATGACGGCGACGGAGGATGTACGGGGGAGATGCTCGAGGAGTTCCTTGAACTCGCGAAGTTTGAGCTTCGTGCCATACTTAACCCACGGCTCTTTCATTAGTTGGTCATATTCCTGTGTATGTGATCGTAATTAGAGGAGCAAAGATGTCGTAATACACGACGCACCTCGTCGAGGTTGATGATGTCCAGTTTCTCGCCGGTAACTCCGTGGAAGAGCCCCCCCTTCTCGTTGAGGAAGACAATCTTCATCGGCTCGAGTTCTTTGGCGAGTTCTCCAGCAGCGATGTCGGCATTGACATTGAGGATCTGTCCCTCGGGGGACTCCGCGAGGCTGGTGAGGATGGGCAATGCGCCTGCTCTGATGGAAGCTTCAAGGGGACGTTTGTCGACACGGGTGATCTTTCCGACAAGCTGGTATTTATCTTTGTCGAGGTAATCGGCAGTGAAGACACCCGATGTGATGGGGCGAGCTCGCGTTCCTAGTTTCTCAAGGGCAGCTACTAGCTTGAGGTTCTCTTCTAGGAAGACACGGCGCGCTACTTGGAGAGTCTTCGCATCTGTTGAAAAAAATGGTTTAGGGCGGGTCGAGAATGGTCGACGCTACACACCTGTCACTCGAATTCCGTCAATGTAATCCGGGACCACACCCTCCCGTTCGATGATATCGTTGAGCTGAGGGCCCCCGCCGTGTAGAACGACTGGGTAGAGTCCAACGCGATACAAGAAACTCAAGCTAAGAGCGAGTTCGTCGAGCCGTTCCAGGACTGCACCGCCGACCTTGATGACAGCGAACTTTGCCGGGTGCGATGGGTGCGACGCTGCTGAAAAGATGCGGAGATGGCGCTCGACCTCTTTCTTGGTTCCCAGAGAATACAATAGCCTTGTGATAGTGTCCTGTTCAGCGTCAGCACGAGTTCATTCAAAATCCCTTTGAAGTCAGGCTGCTGCCCATCCCATGTAAACAGTAGAACCGTGTTCCCGTCGCCGACAAGAACGTCGAGAAAGCCATGAAATCAAGCTCACCCTGTCTGTTTGTTGAGCAGTCTGTATTCCCCTTACAGCTCTTCGAACAATTTGCACTGGAGCGTGCCTTCGACCAGCCACGAGGACGGCTCGATGGGCAATTCGAGCAGTAGACAAACGTATCGCGCACGCTGAGGACAGCATCTTTCTAGCGACGAAAAGTTTTCTGGGAGGAGTCAATCAAAAGAAGGGTTTTGCGGCCTTTCGGGTATTTAACGCCTATCCAATTGGCAATTGTGACCGAACTTTCGGCGACTGCACTCATTTTGCTGTTGGTTGGGCTACAATTACTCTACTTCTCTGTCACCACAAATGTCACCAATCGTGAATCAAGCTTCTGAGGGTAATTTAGCTGCGGTCGCGGCCGCCACACTCCCTCCTGAGGACGATCGTTTTCTCCTTGTAGCTGAACGAGTTGGGGGCGTGCACCGCTGGTCTACCTTTTCTAGCCGACCTTTGGTGTTGAACGTTTGAAAGTTGGACTGCGACTAGGGCACGGGTATGGGATACCGGACCCTTGAAAGCTAGATCGAAGAGCCCAAGCCCATGAAGAGCACAACGAATGAGCGTTTGCATGGCTTTGTGATTTACTTCTGCATCACGAACCGCACCCGAAGATAACGAACAAGCCGAGCGGATTGGATCACTTGTACAGAGAGCAGAGTTCGTTCGTCATACCAAATAAAACACCAAGTCCGCGTATGCTCGCGGCTCCCGTCCAGTGGAATGACAACACTTCCATGCCGTGCGCCGAGAAGCACGTAAGGCAGCTGGACTCTTTACCCTTAAAGGTGCGCTCCATACTATAGCTAAGCGAGCAGAATGCATTCTGGTACACAAGCGGAAAAAGCAGCAGAGTACTACAATCCAAATGGTGCATGGTGTATTAGACACGAGAGTATTTTCCAAGTAAGGGGTATATTATGTATGTTGGCGTCGTATGTAGGACACATAAAAGAGATAGACTAAATTAGTGGATGAGGCCTCCAAGACCGAGGAGGGGGAGAAGCCCGTCAAGAAGACCGCCAACGTTGAGTTGCAAGATGAAGGGGATGAGCTTGAGGACGGTAGGTAAGAGGTAAACCAAAAGGCCGCCAACGAGGCTGAGAACAAGCGCAAGGAGTTCCGCGACGAGTTTCCTGTGAAGAAAGTAGTGTATTAGTGGATGAAGGGACACATCAGGGACTCTAATACGTACAGGACTTCACCGACAAGGGGAAGGAGAATATCGCCCTTGACCTTACCGACAATCTTTACAACGGCGCCGAGCGTTGCGAAGACAAGCTGCATTGATAGCCGAAGTTAGACAGAGTCGAAGCATTGGCGCAGACACATTAACGTACCGTGAGGAGTTCGCCAACAAGGACAGCGATCGCCTTGACATCAACTTCGATGACATGGCCAACGAGCAACTTGACTTCCGCGATAGTGGCTTTGAGAACGGTTGTAATCTCTTTGATGATGGGGACCAACTTGACTTCGACTTCGAGCTCGATCTCTATGTCAACGCCTATGGCATCGGCTGTGGAAAGAAAGTGACAATATTAATTTCACGAAGAACGTAGTACATGTGGCGCATGTAGCTCACTGAGCTTATCACAGAGGGGCTTCAATCCCGAAGTGGTCTCGGTGAGAATGACTTCTAGGGACTTAGAGTGGGCATCGTCAGTGCGTTTGGTGACGGCGAAGTCGGATGGGGAAGCGGCCTGAGGAGTGGGCGCAGCGGCGGCGAAAGCGGCGAACGCGAAGGTTGCGATGGAGAAGATGGTCTTGAAAGAAGGCATGGCGAAGAAAGAGTGTGGTGGAGTGTAAAGAACGACGGTGGGGAATGTAAAGGTTGTTGGGGAGAACGAATAGAATCGACAGAAAGTCAATGGGGAATCCTTCAATGCAAGTTCATGCACCTTATATATCCGTTTTCAAAGTGCGGATGATTACGATTGACCCATCATAAAGTATGAAGCCAGGGTTGGTGTTGGCGTATTTTTTGCAGGGTAGAGACATGCATGGTACTACATAGTTGGCCTCATCAAGGATCGTGTTTGAAGTCAAAAACCCTGCAAATGATGAATGCGGCGTCGCCTTTCTAAGGGTTTTCTGACAACCGGCAGCAGTGGCCACCGGCGTCATCGTTGTCCATTCAACGAGTTGGATGGAGGATTCGTTCTGTCAATGAAGCACTGTATAAATTCAGCCTGACGTGTTCGCCCGTACGGGACGGGAGCCGAATGGGTACGCCGGAGGTGGTTTAAAATTTGGACGAGTTAATGGCACAGTGGAGCCCGTCGTGGGGCGCTAAGATGGAGACGTCAGATCAAACATTCAAAGATTGCACTAGAAGCATTGAAAACTAACATGCGGCAAGACATACGGAGGTTCGGACGTAGTATTGGACAACATCGGGCATTGATAACCTTGACCGCGTCGAGATGTTGAAAGAGGCCGTTTCAAAGCTGCGTCGGACATAGAGAACTAACGGCGCATGTGAGCGTCCAGCGTCAAGAAACTTCGCATGCGCTCCGTACCGCAAATACTCTGCAGTTCAGTGAACATACGAGGAATAACATGTAACATGACTTTGTCAGCTAGCGCACCTGAAATCTTGGCATATCAACTGAGATCATCATGCCAAGCCTCCATATAGATGGCTCCCCTCTGAAAATGTCACAATTAACTTTGAATATTGGGTTGAGACAAACACTTACCCTCGCATACATCCGCCAAATCGCAGGGTCGTACACCAGCGCCGACCTTCCATATCTAGGAAGGTCCCTTGACCGACTCTACCTGCTCGGTCATTCACATAATGCTTGAGAATGTCCTAAACAGCCAAAGGGATGATATATGCGGAAAATATTTTATTGCGTCATTATGGATACTTGGCTACGCTAACTAAGGATACCCTTCGCCTCAGAGCACGGCTATAGAAGATCATTAGAACAGCAGCATCATTTCAGTAGACGCACTGACACTTATAGGCCGAGAACGTCAACAAACGCCCAGAGCTTGAGACGGAAGAGGGCGGGCACAATCTTGCAGATCAAGCCCAGGACCAAGGGAAGGAGGCCATTGACAGCAACAAAGATAGTGGCAACCAAATCGCAAACGAGGATGCTACGAAAGGAACACCTTTAAGAACAATGACTCAACAAAGTATGAAAAAGACTTACCCAACGGCGGAGAGCAAGGGGAAGATGACGGCAACTTTAGCGGCTGCGACAAGCTTGAGGCATGCAGCAAGAGCACCCAAGACAAGCTGATGGATAGAACAATACAAGTATGAGTGTGTGAAGCAAGGCAAAATATGACTTTGTTTCTTACGCATAGGAGATCGGCGACAAGCTTGGCGACATCGACCAGGGCCAAAACCTTGCCAGAAAGGAACAGAATTTTGTCAAGAGGAAGACCGACGAGTAGCTTGACTTCGGCCGTGGCCTCCACCAGAACACTGGAGATCTCCTTGCAAATGCCACCAACAACCTCAACGGAGATATCGACATCAACAAGAGCACCTAAAGAAGAAAAATTCAATATCCTGAAGAACGATAAACCTCGATACTACATACCGAGTTTCTGGCAAGCAGGAGTGACTTTGGCCGTGACGTCTATAAGGATAGCAGGCAAACTGCGGGGCTCCCCTCGGCCTTGGTTAACGTTACCCACGTTGGCACTCGACAAAGTGGCAGCAACAATGGCAGCAGCGTCAGCGAGGTCAATATTATGACCATCGCGCTTGGCCAGAGCAAGGCCCTCGAGAACAGAGTCGAGAGACACGGCATCCCCAACCTGACGCGACTGGTTGAAGTTCAAGACGTTAACCTCCGACACAATGGCCTCGACCAGAGCGTCGATGTCCACAAGATCGCGGCGAGACTGAGTGAAGTTCAAGATGTTGATGTGCTTAAGGATGATGGCGGCAAGAGCGTCGATGTCAACAACATCACTGCGTGCTTGGTTGAAGTTGAGGACATTAATCTTCTCCAGAACGGCGGTCACAACCGCAGTCACGTCAGCGACATCTTCACCGCGGGCTTGGTTCACGTTAGCAGCGTTGATATTTTGCAACACGGCCTTTACGACGGCTTCGATGTCGACGAAGTCGCTGCGAGCTTGGTGGACGTTAAGAGCGTTGATGTTCTTCGCGCCAACGAGGGCTGCTGCGTCGACATCTGCGAGGTCTCGGCGTGCTTGGTTCACATTTGCAACGTTAACATTTTTTACGACGGCATCGACGACAGCTTCAACCTCGGCGAGCGAGAATTCATGGTGATGGTCACCGCCTGGAGCAGGGGCGGCTGATGTGAATGTTGCAAGAGCGAGGGAGGCGAAGGCAGTGAGGAGTCCAAAGGAAGGCATTGTTGTTGTAAAGAGTGTGGGAAAGGCAGATGGGAATCTAAGACAGGGAGAGGAATGAAATGAAGTAGAAGGCGAAAACGACGAAGAGCTCGTTGGTATTTCTGCACTTTCGCAAGTCGTCCTTTTGTACTGAGTAACGGCATAGTGGCACTACTCCAGGCGGTCGGTGGATCTGAGGGAACGTATCTGAGGGGACGTAAGATGGAAGCGAATAAACCAACGGTGGAAGCGTGCAGAGGTCGACCCTGCATAGCAAGCGTTTTAGTGAATAAGAGAAGTCGAAGCGACTTCTCCGTTCCAGGGTGAATACACGCGGAAGGAAGCCCCCATATGAAATGTTCTTCATGAAAATAAAGATGTAGAACTTATCGGGCTACGAACTGCATGCAACACAACAACACAATTCGTTGCGTTGGGATCACCCTCTCTTGTTTTCAAGTTCGAGGAAGACAAGACTGATTCCACAGGCCTGCCAAACACAGAAGCAGCAGCAGCAGCAGTTCAGAGCCATTGAGTAATACTCAATCATCGCATCGACGTGAACCAGGGCTGTCGAGCGATCGGAGCGCCAGAAGAACCAACATTCGTAATTTTTTTTGCTTCCAAGCATGCGGCCGTCGGCCGCACTACATAACCTTGCGGATTTGGAGTTCAGACCAGAAGCTGAGCCGGAGAAGCGCAAGCACGATCCAAATGAATGAATCACCGAAGAGGCCAGAGATAACGACTTGAGCGTTAGCTGCCTGAAGCAAGCCCGAAGTTAGAACCGTCAGTGATGCCTCACTGTTTCAGTAAAAACGGGTCAGTCAGCGGCCTGATTCGCGGTGTAGGACGATCGATGATCGATGATTGATGATCGGTCGCCGACCCGCCTTCAGAAGAGTACTTAACTTCTAGTCTCCACTCAATCGATCAAGGCTAAGCAAGTTTCCACGGCCAAGTCCGACGTCTCTTTCTCGCGTTCACCGTCCCACAATTCGCCACCAAGCTCCTACTGGCATAGAAAATGGGACCTCCGGGTTACTTCTGCGACCCAAGCATCGCTGGAAGACGAGTCGACAGGCACTTGATGGTCGCCAAAAAAAAATACTTTTCATCACTTTGTTTTTCAAGTACGGCAGTCGAAGCACGTCACGCCACAAAATTTACTAACTCCTGCTCGCTTATCATTCTTACTTAATCCAAGTAGTTGGTTGAATGTTTGACGACTTTTGGGGATGCTCGCGGCCGCATCCCTACTGTTTTCGGCATCGCATGGAGTTGAGGAAACTTTAAGCATGCTTCAAGCAGCCCAGTAAATTGCGTAGGGGTGGCTGGGGACAAGAGGTGTCAATTACTGGTTACGTTGTCAAACAATACACGGCAAATTTACGAACCGTGCAAGTACCTTCCTTAGTGTCTTCACGGGAAGGAAGCTGCGTGGGCTCACGGACGTCCCACCAGCGACCACAACCTACTTGTTGAGTACACTATTAGTGAGAGAACCCGAAGCAGGAAAGCATTGACGACAATGTAGTCGGGTAAGTAGAAGCACTTGTCTGCAAACGCGATGTTTGATCGATCAACAACCGACGCGCCAGGCCTTCCTAATCACAGTCTACTTTCCCGTTTTTCATGGAATGAAAGATTTAGGATATGTCAGTGCGTAGAAGCCTTTATCTACATATTTATCTTGTATCCATCACACATTGGCAGAAGATAGCGGGAGTTTGAACGGCCCATCATGTTGGCCGTGAGAGTATATTCATTCTAGATGCACGGCTGTTTGCTGAAGTCTGACAGTGACACTGGAAGAATGATCATGTCAACTTCGTGTCTGCTGTATGAAACTCTCGTGTTCTGTTCCGGACTCTGGAACAAACGATTGATCTGTAGCACAACGCTGCCAGACGCCGGCTCCCTGTCCACTACATCATCTCATCTTGTTACCCGTCAGGACGCCCACATCATCGATTCGTTGGCGAGTTGTTGTGCCGACGGAATCATTACGCTGGTCGCACAGGAGAGAGCCTGAGCATACAACGTCCAGACCATGCACTTGCTTCGCCATCGTAAATCAATGATCACGTTGTTACAGTAAGTGCACAACGGTAACTGCACCTAATCTAATATGGATCCGCGGGCCGCGCCGGCGGTAGCTCGCTTCGAGGTGCTTGAGCGAGGATTCAGTGTATATTCCTAGACTAGGTACAGTGTTCCATCACTCCTTGGCACACCATCATTCCTTGAATCACCTGCATTTTGTCGGACCACTACCTAAATTCATGCTCTCAGAAAATTCTATCTCCTGTATATACATTGTATCTACCCCGGAAAATATTCACACGACATGGAAGGTTATTGGGAAGGAGAAATAAATGAAAAGGCTACCAAAAAGGGCCATGGGAAGCAAGTTATGAATGTGGGAGTGGAATTGGGGGACAATGGAAGCGGGTGAAATCATGGAGAAAATTCGATGATACAGCCATATACTCTGTCTACCATCCCCACTATATATCCGTGGCTATGCGAGATGAAATACTCATAGGAAAAATAACTTGCGAACGACCTTCAGACAAATCTTGAGCGGTTCCCACATTCATCACATCGTTAGTCACAAGTTTGGCATGTATGAGTAGATCAGTCACATACTGTCACGGTGTTCCAAGGAGTGATGTTACTGCGAAAAGTGATGTTGCAAACATTGAGCAAGATCATACCTGTAGTGTCCTCCTTAATTCATGAAAATATTTGAGGCTATTACCAATTCACTTTACTAGTTATCTACGTAGCTAAAAGGAGGATCACGCCTATAGATCGAAGTCGGGATGCTTATCTATTTTGGTGTATCAAGGAGTGATGGAACATGGATGCTAGCTATTATTTGCGCAGCATCTATGAGCGCTAGGAGCACGCATATGAGTTCCCATCGGTATCTAGTGCGTATACACCATAAGCTCAAGGAATTAGGCGCCACGTCAGCTTGATGGAAGTTGAACGACCTTCACCAAATTACGGTCGTAAAACATCAAATCTCCACCAAAAGTGCCGTTTTCCGGGGGCAAACCAACTACGGTAAGCAGAATCTATACTTCCTATGACTCAGATTTTTTGGAAAAGGGACCAGTTCGTTCAGAAAGAAAATCGAATTGGCCTCCAAAGAGCGCGAAACTTATTTGTTCTTGTTTGCGCGGGCCTTGAACCCTTTAGAGCATGATTGCTCGCTACGCTCGCAAAAATAGACAATAAATAGACGAGCGCCAACTCCCTAAAACCTTTTGATCGGAACACTCGGGACTATTTTAAAGGCATATATGCAGGTAATGTTGGCCACACACAACTCTCCACATTTGACGCTATCCGTATTTCAGTCTTCGAAAACTACATTTAATTAGAGTGGCCCCTGTAGTAAGAGTCCCACGATCATAAGCGCCAGGTTCATTGTCACCAAGTCCGAAACCGAAACTAGGCCACACCTTCCACACGAATACGCTATGTCCAATATTCTTCCTAATCTCGAAACTTTTGCCAAGGTACGAGAGGAGTCGCCTCATTCGTGACGAACCGCTCACTGACTGCTTTCCGTAGGGTGCTTTTGCTACCGCAGCTGGTGTCTCGACAGTCGGTGCGTCGTATCCGGCGTTCATCGTCGGCGAGCGCATCGCTCATTCTATGCAGGGGCCGGGCTGTTGTGGTACGGACAGAACTACTTGATATATCCGTCTGCATTTCCCCCTGGCTCGCGAACAGGTGCGTATTCTACTTTCTGGTGTACTGGCGCAGGCTCAGTGATGAATTTACCGTTGCAGACGTACCTATACCCTCAGACTTCGGGCTTCCTTACGAAGACCTTGTATTGCATACACCGGATGGAGTGACACTGAGAAGTTATCTATTACTCCAATCGAAGGTACTAGACAACCCCCAAACGGCCGAAATTGATTTTGATCGACGGGAAACGGATGAACAGGTGAGTTGAGCTGGCCATGCGTTTCAAGCGTCATTTTGCGTTCAGATGGTCCTTCGTGGTACATTGATGCGCATCTTGGCAGAAGTTGTCAGCTGCATTCTTTATCACAGCCAGATGAACGCGCCTTCTACGTCTGACATATCCTAACTCCATTCATTGGGCAGTTTCGAGCTAGCCGCCCGCTCGTGATGATGTTCCACGGCAATGGTGGTAACCACGGCCATCGCATTCCGTTAGCCAAAACTTTCTTCCTGAGGATGCGTTTGTAACGTCCTGATGCTTTCATATCGTGGGTGAGTAGCTTCAGTTTCTTGCAAGTTCGGTCTTGTCGTGTCTCATTACGTCCTCAGGTATGGAAAGTCAGACGGGGAGCCTTCTGAAGCAGGTATGTTGAAGGTTGTGTCTACCTAAGCCCAGGCCTGCTTACCTTGATATGGAAGGCCTTTGTACCGATGCTCAGGCGGCATTAGACTATATCAAGTCAGATCCCGTGCTGCAGCAATGCCCAATCGTGAGCATTATGTTCTATTTCCGCTTGGAATTGCTGATGCACTCCCATAGGTATTGTACGGCCAATCAATAGGCGGTGCAGTTTCCATAGATCTCGCAAGCCGTAACCCTGGTTCAGTAAGCCACCCTCGGATTATTTCATCGTGTCCATATGAACCCCGCATCTCAGATAAATGCCCTAATTTTAGAGAATACCTTCCTATCATTGCCTCGACTCATTCCCCACGCTTTGCCAGCACTCAAGCATTTCTCCTTCCTATGCCACCAGAAATGGGATTCAGCCTCAAAAGTACCGCTGATACCCGCAAAGATCCCAATTCTCATGCTCAGTGGGCTATTGGACGAAGTTGTTCCCAAAGAGCATATGCGACAACTTTGGGAAATCGTCGCCTCACGTGGGCAGAAGCGAAAGGGGAATGTCACCACTCCTTCAATCAATATAAAGCCCGGGCTTGAAAGGGGGAAGTTTATCGAATTCGAAGACGGCGATCATAGTACGTGACCTTAATTTTGTGGACCCCGCGCTGCCGCTTACGCGCTCACGGCCGGATATGATAGATAATACCTGTGTCCAGCCCGGGTACTGGCAAGCCGTCGCTGATTTCGTTGCTAGTTTGGCATATATGGATACAGCAAGCTTCCAGAAGTCGTAATCACAGCCGCCCTCGTAATCCTGGGTTTTAATATTATTGGGTCTCTCAGTGCGTATGATTCGAAATTCTTTCTGAAGTTCATCGACTAAAGCGCTGCCCATCTACAGCTCGACCCTTTTATCATTACATGTGGTGTTGGTGTAATATACATTTCTGTACAGTATATGCAATGTCATCCGTCTATCAGTGTCTCTGAATAATTACAGCCGTCAAATTCCGTCTCCTGGGCGCGAGCATTAAATCACGCCAGGTATCAAACGATAAGGTACGTGCTCCGCATACTCATCCCATGTACTCCCAAACGTCTTTCGCAGGGTTTCGTCCTCCATCCCTAGCCGCGCAATCGTCCCCTTTGCAGCATATCCACATTTAACAATCCAAAACACTAGCGCCAGTATTCCGCCACGACTCAATACGCCACATTCCATCAACCAACTCCCAGGGGAACACAAAGCCAGCGTCGCGCCGAGTAACGTCATCGCCACTCCCGTGTAGCTCGGATGCCGCACATACGCATATGGCCCGTCCGTGATCAATTCATGCTTCGCATCGATTGTCACTTCAAAGGTGAACATTCTGCCCATTGTTCGGAAGCACCAGAGGCGCAGGAGAGCTGCCAGGAACGCCATGGAAGAGCCGATGAGCAGCCCCGGATGCACGGTCCAAATGGTGCTGAGGGGTCTGGGCGGCTCGGGACAGAATAGCGATGCAATGGGGCTTGTGGGCCGCGCGAATAGGACGCTCGAAGCGACGATGTCAAATATGACTCCCACCCACGTCATGGCCTAGTGAGCCAGTCAGCTGGTCCAGCAGTGATACCTTATCTTGGGCAGGCGTACCTTGGAACAGAAGGTGATGTATTGGATGAAGCGTTCGAACAACGTCTTGCTTCCCGTGCATTTCTGCAGGGCGACCGGGGGTTCGGTGGAGACAAGGAGAGATGTACGGATATCGCGGTGATCAAAAGAAGTGCGTTCCTCGTTGCTAAGTTCGTCATGAAGTCCTCGCCGATCATAATGTCCCCAGAATCAGAGGAAGGGGAGAGGGATTGGGCGAGATGAAATATCAGCTTCATCTCTTAGTATCTTGTCAAGCTTTATATCCGTAGCATACGGTTTTGATTCCCCATATACACAGCGCCGCACCACCCGCATCTTTTAGCAGATCCACTGTCGCCGGGCAAAACGAGTTCACATTCCGGGTTGGATGACTATTTCCAACACATAACCCCGGTGATCTGGTCCGGGATATCAAACAGGAATAGGTATATCGTCAGCCGACATGGACTCGTGTAGAGCTATCACAAGTAAGGGGGGCATTCATTCTGTGGCTTCCACTATGGACGATTCAGACGTACATGTACCGTTTATCCGTTCCGCAGTGCCTGGTGCGTTTCTCGCCCGTACTATCGCAGGAAAGGATAATCATTAAGCCATGTACGGCGATAATCAACATGGAGCAAGTTAACGACAACGGGTTTCCTTGCACAAGATGACGGCATCAAGCGTTTTAATCCAATCAGACATGATCAATTAGCCAGCGGTTGCTTCGGAAGGAAGCTGTGTTCTGGTTACAAAAAACAAAGTATTTGGAATAGTACTCGGTCCGTCTTAAAATTACTCATCAAGGCGACTTGTCTTCACCGGGGTCTTCTAGTCCCTTGCAGGTGTTGCTGTAGAATGTCTCACGAATACCCACGTTGTAGTATTGGCCGCCACAGGGCTTCAAGTACGTGTAGAATACGACCGGAGGGCCAAGGAGTTGCCTATTGTTCCTAGCTCAGCGCCGGCGCTCATTTAGGGATCTTAGGGGTAGCGAGAATAAGCATATTTAGAAGGATGAAGGAATGTTCATGTGTGAGTGCCAACGCTCTCGAAGAGCCACAATCTACGATAACGCCGTATCCAATTCACGCGCCCTCTACATTCAACACGAAACGACCGACGGATGGTGAGCTTTTCCCGCTTGACCTCGAGCGGAGGGTGTTGCGAATCGATTGCCACGTCGACATTCGCCGCGTTTCCTCTATCCGGTCGTGAATTGGGATGGGTATGCCTTCGTCATTTCCATGACCCTGCCAATTGGGGTAGGCAAGGTCAGTGACACTGTCTGGCGTAGGTAGCAGTGGGCTGTCTCCGAGCTGCTGATTCATATCGTCGAAGTCATCGAGGTTACCACCTTGGATGCCCTCTCTTTCGTCTAATACCTGGTAAGCAAGTCTCCGTGTAGCTGACAAATAGATACTGACATTGAGCAGGAGAGCGACCGTTTTCATTTGTTTGTGGTAATCCCTCGTAGAGGACATCCGTCTGAGGGACTTCTATGAGCCAAAATGCAAATATTAGTACGTCTGCCCAGATCTTGACATCCCCGAGGATCGTACCCAACAATGCGTTCTTCTGTGGAGTATTATGCGAATTCGCCGTAGTTACAGTCCGCTGGTTGTTGCAGTTTGTGCGACTATCGTTGGTGGTGGTGAAATGATTTTCCTGGTGCCCCGAGATTTCGTTCATGGTGCAACTATTCAACGTGCAGTTGCTGACATTTTGGAACATTTTCGGTGCAGGGGCAATACGGTCGAGAATGGGGTTATGGAAGAGTATTGAATGCTCTAGGACGAAGGCGAAGCTGAGCAGATGAAGACAGCTTTGTCCATGTACACCTTTTATACTTGTGATAGTTGTATTGAAGAAGTCTATACAGCATTACAGCTACGGCTGTATTGCAGCGCCATGTATAGATAATAGCTGCGGTGATGCACCGGAATGGACTTCGTCATGCTCGGCTGCAAAGCTGTTGATGAACGCAGCCGCAGTACTGGAAAACATTTGGCTACCCAGCAAGCCCGGCAATGGACTTCGCCTTGCTTAAACAACAGCCCCCTTTGTAATCGCAGCCTATCGAGTGGCTGGTGACTTCGAAGACTGCGTTACATAGCCCCTGGAGTCGGTCCCAGGCCCATTTGCCTACTGGTCGAATCCGTTGCTCTACAATGTGTTCCGAGGTACCTATATATTAGTCGAAGCGACCCACTTAGATCCCTACCTTCGAACCTTCGAGCATCTCACACGATGCTGCATGAATAATTGTTTTCTCTTTTATTTCTGGCCCTCGTGTACAGAGTTCTATAGCTGTATCGCACAATGTTCTGAGTCGCGTCTGAGTCGAAACTGTGAGGGGCGAGGTGGCTTCGAGGCAGCTAACTACAGCAACGAGATTCTGGATAACCGAAGCTTGAAGAGGAGCATTCACGATCTAATCTAATCTGAACACGATACATTTCTCCAATGACCCTAGGTGCAAACACGACCAAACTACCGCTAGATTAACGCGCCTTTCATCTGCAGGCGGCCTATAGAGTCAGTCCTCCTCCTGCTCCAAACCACCACTCACACGAGCAATGGCTCTCCCGAAGGTAAGCTCATAAAACTTTGCTTATACGACGGCCACTCTGATGGACGATGTTAGCGAATCATCAAAGTATGGCACACTTTACCTTGATTCTTTAAATCTTTGGTTAAAGCCATTAACATTAACGTTTGCCTCGTCGCCCGATCCAGGAAACAGAACGCCTGGTAGCAGATCCAGCTCCAGGGATCACTGCTGCTCCCCATGAAGATAACTTGCGGTACTTTGATGTGACGATACAAGGTCCTGATGGCAGCCCGTTCTCAAGTGAGTTTGATTGCGGATTTACTTTGTCGGGCGTGGCGAGGAAGCTAGTGATGCTCATTCTTGGATTGGATGTATAGGCGGTGTCTTTCACCTCGAACTCTTCCTCCCCGAAGAGTACCCGATGGCACCGCCGAAGGTTCGGTTTCTGACGAAGATATATCATCCCAATATCGGTGCGCTCTCTCGTTACATTGTGCTCCTATTATGCGCTACCACTCACTTATGCATTTCTTTTAGACAAACTCGGTAGAATTTGCTTAGACATATTGAAGGGTATGGATCTAACTCCCAGCATACTTCCCTAACCTCATCTCCCGTTAATTGCAGATAAATGGTCACCCGCCCTCCAAATCCGGACCGTCTTACTCTCCATCCAAGCTTTGCTAAGCGCACCCAATCCCGATGACCCCCTCGCTACGGACGTGGCTAAGCATTACAAAGAGGACGAGAAAGACGCGCAGCGAGTGAGCCGAGAGTGGACGGAGAAGTATGCCTCAGGTTAAATACACGACTCATGCGGTGCGGGCTTGAGTAGAGCAATAAATGATTGTTATAATTAGGAGATTGTTTCACGTTCGTGATCATTATTTGCCGTTATAGCTCTAGGAGCACACCGCGGAACGGACGTAAGAACCAGCGGATTGGGACTACTATCTGACTGGACCCGCCCACTTCACTGACGGTCTGCTGATGGTTTCTTGAGTTCAAACGTTCAAGCGCGAGACTCAACGCGCACGCTCCGCCGCCGGCAGCGGGGTATCTAACGTTGTCCCGGTATTTGGCTTTCTCCCCCGATTCAAGCTTTGGAATGCCGGCTCGATAATTATTTCTTGTCCCGAACGCCTCCCGTTCAAATACTCAAGTATGGACCTCCTAGGTGGGCTTGATGCCAGAATCAAAGTAGTCCTGTAACTAACACCCCACACTATAATCAGACATCTCACAGACAACCTCCGACAACGGAACCATCTCAGTCAAACGGATCTGCGTTATCGGGGCAGGCGCGGGAGGACTGGCTGCGCTGAAAGCCATCGTGGAAGCTCCTCAGCACAAGGCAGGCGAGTGGAGAGTCACCGCTTTTGAAGCAAGAAACGAAGTTGGTGGTATCTGGTCAGTCTATTGCTCACCTTTGATGATTTTGCTACGATCATTCTGATTGAGTAGGCTACCAGCTCCCCCGACAGATGACCCTCCGTTAACGCCTCTATACGATTCGTTAACCACGAATTTACCGCATCCAGGTACGTGTATAATTAATGATGGTCCACGTTGGCTAAACAAGTCCATGGTTAAAACTTGAAGTTATGGCATTTACGTGCTTCCCACTTCCACCATCAACCGCCATGTATCCGTCGGCATCGGTGGTTGAGAAATACCTCATTTCATACGCGGAACACTTCGGTCTGATGGAGCACATACAACTCAACACAGCAGTGACTAACGTTGCTCGAAATCCCACCAATACTGGGTGGACGGTAACATTATCTACTGGGGACGATAGCAATTATGACCTCGTCATCGTTGCGAATGGACATTATCGCGTTCCACGATATCCTAATACGCCAGGGCTTGATCTATGGCTCAACGCGCATAAGGCTAAGCACTCGGCATGGTATCGACATCCTTTGGATTTGGGAGCGAAGGTATTAGTCGTCGGTGACGGGCCCAGTGCTCGAGATATCTCAGCCGAAATGTCTACTTCATCCACCACGAAGACTCTCGTCCGCTCCGTGCCTAACTCACCCAACACCGAAATCGCCAATATCAAAACTCGCGGTCGCATTACCTCCTACTGCGCCGACTTGAGCAAAGTCATTTTTGAAGACGGATCAACAGAAGAAGGCATTGATTTCGTCATCCTAGCTACTGGCTATGAGCTCTCGTTCCCTTTCTTATCTCCTGAGATTCTCAAGCCCGGGTTGGCGCCCCCAATACCCCCACTTCCTCGGGATACGTATAATTCGACATACAACGTATTCCCACTCGCAAAACATATCTTCCCGCTCCAATCTCGCTACCCACCGTCATCCCTGGCATTCATGTGTCTTCTCATGCGTGTTGTCCCGTTCCCTCTCATGGAGGCCCAAGCCCGGGTCATCGTACACGCGTTCGCGAACCCCGATGCGATTAACGACACTGAAGAAGCCGTTGATATCATTACCCATTATGAAGACTTGCGTCATGAAATAGGCGACATCGACGCCGATGCCATGTCGGAGAAGATATCTAAGATGTGGCATGTTTGCAGAGGAGACAAGCAGTTCTCTTACCGTGACGAGTTGCATCGGTTCGCTGAACGGGACGGTCTGGGAATGGTTGTCGTCCCCGATTGGGTTAAAGAGGCGTACGAGAGAAAGGAGGTGCTACGTGAACTATGGGTGGATTTGGTGAGCAAGGGAGAAGCAGATGATTGGGTACGAGGCGTAGGTGAGAAGGGCGAGCATGAATGGGTGGATGTCTTGCGAAGAATGATACAATATGCTGAGAACCGAGAAAAACGCTTGGCTGGAAAAGAAGAAAACAATATAGTCGGTGACATTGCCAAGCTATGAGGATGGGTAGGTTTTCTAAGTGTTCAACAAACAGTGTAGTGACAGCCATCATCGCAGATGACAGAATGCAGTATGCAACCAGTGTTAGATAACTACACAAATAGAACGTGAAGCGAGTCGTATCGTGTCAATATAGCTAAAGTACATGCAGTATTAATGTCGTCGTCGGGTTGTCCAATATGTTGTTGATCAGTACCAGTGAAAGGGCCTAGGATCGTCGTCACTACCAAAACGAGAGCGAGGGCCACGCGGTTGAGGTGGTGACTCTGACCCTCTATTTGTGTTTCGTTGTTCGCCTTCACGTGTGCGGTCGGAAAGGGCACCCCATGACGGAGGCGGCCTAGTAATCCGAGAACTCGTCATGGGCAAGCGATAGGTATCCCAGACGTTGATGTCGGCGGCAGCTCCTGGGATCGGTATGAGAGGGGGTGGCTCTCGCCGTTGAGGAACGATCCTGAGGGCTTCGCGCTGCCTTGTAGCTGGACGGTGTAGCTGGGTGTTTGATGGCCCTGTATCTGGGCTTTGGTTTGGGCCATCAACCGTCACCCAGGCTCGCCTTGCTCGAAGAGCAGCGAGCGCAGAGGGCTGGTCCCTGTCAACTGTACGGCTGGTCCCTACGTCGGGTTCTGAGCCTGTCCGGGAGGTCTTGACGGTATTGCGACAGACGGGGCAAGTATTGGCGCCTCGAAGCCATTGCTACACCATAGTCATCAGTTTGGCGTTCCCAGAAGTAAGCATAGACAGCCACGGACCTCCAAACAAGCTTTGTGCAGCCAGTGGTTACATGCCGGGAGTTTAAGAACGGGATCCAAGGGTTTGTACTAAGAAATTGTCAACAAAACGCTCGGGATTCGATATAGAGAAAATTCACATCGTCAAGGCAGATAGGACAGCGATGGTCACTATTGGATGTGGCCCAATCTTTGTAAAAACCTGTAGGCAAACCGGCAACAACATGTTCTGGAGTGCTCTTGGGTTTAGCATCGCCCAGTGTCGCTGCGAGACTCAGCAACCCTTCATACGAAGTATCGAGGTCCTCATCTCTCTGCTGGAGGTTTCAGCACGAATCGCTTGCGAGGTGAACTGCGCTCACCATGTAGTCACCGGATGGCCTTCCCCTTCTATGCGCGCGTGCACTGAAATCGTGGATGCCGCTTGGGCCAAACATGAACCCCATGGTATGATTGGCTGGTAAGCGACCACGCGCAGCTCGCATCCGGAGGCGATGCGGCTCCCTCTCTGAAGGGGCGGGACCTAAGAGGGTATGAGCAACCGAGGAAAATCGAACCAGGGTGACGTACCATTAGAGCCAGCGTTTGCATCCGAATTCTGGGCCGGCGAAGGGTCTAGCACGTCGACCGTACTCCACTCATGCCGGCGTGCCATTGGCCTCGAACGGTACGACGATCTTGACGTGGTATCTTCAACATCATTGGGGGCGTAATCCCCAAATGATGGATCAGTTGTGCGTGTTGTCGACGCGTTGGCGTGAAGCCTTGTCCGTTCTACTTCCCGTTCGCGTTGATGCTGCCGCATAAACTGGTGTGACCGTGACACACTCAGCCCATCGTGCTGCATTACTTCAATGGCAATCGATAACCCTTCCTCTGCGCCTCGCGTAGGGGCTGGGTAATTGCGTTGCGGGTGTTGGGCTTGTTCGGGGGGAATGCGAGCACCTTCAATACGGGCACGGCGGGATAGATGTTCGTGAACATCACTGCCACTCCGAGCGTGGCGTTGGTGAGGAGGGGCATGATCGAGGACATTGGGAACGCCCGGAGGATGGAAATGCCGATCAGGTATGGCAATGGGAGGTGGCCGTCGCCTTTGGGAAGCAGCCCAGGGAGTAGCGACATACCTCACACCAGACTCATCATTTCGTGTACGACTCAGCCCTGGAAAACGCCTGAGGTAGTCATCCTCCGCAGGCACGAGGTGCCGTGATGGACCGTCAGCTGCAGTCCGCGTGGCCCTATCATGGAACTACAGCTAGTTAGTATAAACTAAACCAACGGACACGGTACTAACCAATTGGGTTCGAGCATTTCCCTGGGATGATTCTCGCTCCCACTCAAATCCCAGGGGGGGCAGCGAAGGCGGAGATGCTTGAGGTGGAGGATTCCGCAAGCGATCGAGTTCTGCGTATCGCTGGAGAGTAGTCCTGAATATGCCTGGACGGTAATCGTCCGGGTTTATAGCCCTAATTGCTGGACGCCCGTCTGGTAAGTTCGTCCACGAGGTCACGAAAGTCGTCGTGTTGGCCCGAGCGAGTATCGTTCGGAATATGCAGAGGCTGGGAAAGAGGGGCAAGATATTCAGATTCTGCCTGCAGTGGGGTACTTATTGGAGGAGTTATTCGATTGATACTCACGGAAGATCTTGGGGGCGTTGGTCTCGATATGTCGTAAACGGGGTCGTTATCAATATCCAAAATGGGAGAAAGCACTGGGCCCAGGTCCGGTGAGGGTAAAGAAGGGGGTTCCCTCGAGGGAATCCCGTCGTCCGGCATCAGGTGGTTCAATCCGGGAGAAATGGGAATTGGTGGTGAAACATTGAAGGCTCGTCGTTCATCTACACAAGGTGAACACCGCCGCAGAATAACAGCTGAGCATGAGACTTACCTTCAGCTTGTGCCCTCAACCGTAGGATCTCCTGTGTTCTGCTGCTTCGATAATCGTTCACCGACGGCGCTTCGCGATCACGTTGTACATAGGGAACGAAAGTTGATGAAGACCATGACGGTGGTCTGCGGAGGGATCTTGTCGCGTCGGCGTGATACGGCAAGAATAAGAACCCTGAGGTATCGTCAGATGACTCTGGTGTAGACTGCGAATTCATGTTGTTGAGGATCTCAAGACGAGCTATATCCCTTCGTAGGGCAGCCGCATTTTCAGAAACAAGCGAGTTAGAGCTGGACGCAGGTGGCGGCCTGCGGTGACGGAGCCGTTGCCCTGTCGTCATTGGTGGCAATGGCGGGGGAACGTGCGGTTGTGCAATCGGAGGTCTGCTACGAGGCGGGTCCTGGCGTCTACATCGTCTTCGGATGTAATCATTTTCGGCTGATCACATGAAGAACGAAGAACGTACCGGTCGGAGCCCATCTTGTAGAATTAGCTACGAGTCCCAACATAAAAGGCGGCTATCGATGAATAGCTGTGAGACTTACTTTCGTCGACATCAAAATCCAGGCGAAAAGGTGAGAGCTGACCGGCATTCGTCGAGAGTCTTGGCGCACGTTGGGCGTCGTAATCCCTGTCGCGATTCACCCAGTCCGAGACCAAGGAGGAGGTTCGTGTTCGGGCGTCCCTTGAAGATGTATCGTCATATGAAGGCCAATCCTGCGATTGATGCCGACGTTCTTGCTCGGTCCCACTCAGGAACGCTTCTACGTTGGCCAAGGGCGGGGAAGATCGTAGCGCGTGAAGGGCCTCATCTAGCCGCTCTTGAAACGACGGATCTCGTTCAGCGGTAGGGTTCACGTGTTGCCAGAACATCGGCGGTGTTATAGGCCGTGCAAAGTCAATCCTTGGTGGCGCGCTTGTTGCAGCGTCGTGTGTCTCGGGATCTGATGAGGGAAGAGCAAGTGGGGAAGTGAGGGAGGCGGCGAAGATGAACGGGTCTCCTGGGCTGTTTTCTGAGATGCCGACGCGCAAGACGTTGATTTCACTGTCAAAAGCATTGAAGCGATCTAAGATGGCTCTGTACTGCTCGTCGTGCTGGGGGGAGTGTTGGGGGGAGCGCTGGGGAGAGGCAGCGGGGGGTGCGCTTGTGTAGGATGGTTCCTCTGTGGGTAAATAGTATGCCATTTCGATGTCCTCGAGTTCTGGGGTAGGCAGGCGTGGGGGGTCCGCTGGGATGAAGGGCGCTTCGAGTTCACTGCCTGATGTCAACGTTCCATCCGATGAATTCCCGCTCTCGGAGGCTTGTGAGGAGGCAGAGGATGACTCTGCCATATCTGATAGACTTGACTCACTCCGTGGCCGCTTGCTGCGTTCATGACCATCGCCACTTGACCCCAAGGTGCCACTGCTGCTGCTTCCAGGTTCCGCCTGACTCAAAGGGCTTTCAAGGTCAAAGCCAAACTGCTCAAAGGAACGCTTGAACGATGTGGTGTTTGCGGGCAATGCAAGATGCAGCTGGGGTGGACGATTTGAGGACATGGTGGTTGGAGAACAAGAATCGTGGGTCGAGGCGATGATGGGTACGAAGTGAGTTAGCAAATTATTACGTCATCTGCCAAGTCACAATCAAGCCTCGAGCATCTGACTTAGCTTTCCCATTAAGGTTGTTAACGGACTTTCGCTGGTCCTGCACAATCTACTATGAGCGCAAGTATATCTACTATGGCTACCCCCCAACATCCTAATTCTGCATGTTCTAGTCAGATTCCGACTGGATCCGTATCACGAGCCGCGACGGGTTTTCTTTCCTAGCGAAACGCAATGTTGTCAACGCAAGTGGCACACTGAAGAATATGCTGGACACGGAGAGTAGGTCCCTTCTTTATCGAGGGAAGGGAGTTTCAATAATGGGAGTGTATATCGATAGGCAGTTTCCAGGAGGGTATATCAAAAGTTTGTCCAATAGATGAACGGTGGGTCTTCGCCACCGCGATATCGAGATAATCCCGCTGAGCTTTTGGCGCAGACCTATTATCGTCGAGAAATTGGTGGAGTATATGGCCTTCAAGGCCTACTACCAGAAGGCTGGGCCAAAGGAAGACGTTCCGGCCCAAGAGATCATCGAACGGATCCCCCTTGAGCTGGTGTTAGAACTGTGAGTACCTTGTTGGCTTCCGTGATTAGCACGGCCCTAATGCCGCCGGTGGGTCTGCGGCAGACTCCTTGCAGCAGATTATCAGGATAGTGAGTGTTCGTAGCTAAGTACGCATTGCGAGGCTTACATTTTATCTCCAGTGTAATGCTTATCCCGACTCGGTCATTATGCAACATAAGGTGTAATATGCAAACATATGTTTGTTTGACGGACTCTTCGTGTCCGGTTGAAACCTATGGCCTAAGCGATGGAAGACGGCGTTAAGGTGCTCCAACTTGTTCACCTTCACATCAAAAAGCAGCCTTGCGGCCTGCTGAAATAACCTGATTGGGTCGTCTCAGAGCGGGCGAACGAGTTGAAACTTGCCAGGGAACGTTCTAGCATCACCCGTGTGTAAGGCCACAGCAGCACAGTGATGATCAACTCTTTAAGTCAAAGTGGCCACTGTTGAGAAATCTAGCATCAGTGTCGCTCCCATTTCGCCATCTCGCATCCATTCGACATTCACAAAGTGAGCCATAGCCCCTTCGTGACAGTCACTAGCCGTTGAATGATACATGCACAGGAGCAAGATGTCACACTTATCTTTTCTCTCATACCTCGTTTGCACGTCCGGGGAAGAACTGGGATTTGACTCTACTGTCTATCGTGTCTCAGAAACGCCTTCGTTACAGGATTGAGAACGTCTTCTACGAGACCATTGGTTGGCGATCCACTTAGCCAGTACGACGCGTCTAGCATGTTCTCACCATCGACCCGAGTGTGGAGGGTGCGAAAAGTACGGTGAATGCGAAAGGTTTGTGTTACAAAGTACATGTACGTCTACAGATTGGTGGCTAAGATAAATGACAAATAATGTGTAAAATGTCCGAAGATGCGAATGTAGGTTCATGTTAATGATGAGACGATGTGTACGAGTGTATATGAGAGTCAAATGATGATGAGGATAGATATCTGGGACAATCAGAGATAGAAACAGGAACGGAGAGAGAATTTCAGAATGACCAAGGGAATCCGTAGTTGGGAGGATCTACGAGCGTCGCGCACAAGGAGTCGAACTCTCCATCACTTGGCGTTGCATCAGATAACGAGGCGGACGAGGATGACGTAGCACCGCTATCGACGCCGAACAACTCGTTCCAGTTAATAACAACACTGTTGGTGCCAGCTGGGCATGTGTCCTGGGCGCCGAATACCGCCATCGCCGCCGACTCCTCATTGTCCGCATCTTTGAACCCCGTTGCAGGCAGATTGAGCAACAAACCCCACGAGAGGTCCGCAACCGGCGCCTCTACTTTCGGAAGAGAAACTGGAGAATACGATGCACTGAACGGCCAATCGGCAAAAGGTTCTATAGTCATGGTCTCTGGAGCGGGGACGACTGGATCGTAATCCGGCGCTGCCTCGAATCCCGTAAGCGTGAACGGCATATCCGTCAGCGCAATAGAGTCGTCAATCTGTAGATAGCTGAGGCCAAGAGAAGCAGGATCGGTCTCTGCAGCCAGTTGTTCCTGTTGTTGGGAGAAAAGTGGAAGTCCGAGTCCCATCTCGCTGGTGGCGGAAGAATAAGCGCCTTTTTGCCAGGGATAGTTGAGGAGCAAGTTGTCTGCTACGGTAACGGAGCTGCAGCCGAAAGCCTGACCACCCATCGTTGAGCGAGAACAGATCGGGGGATACGTTTGATAAGGCACCAATGCAGAAAGCTCGAGCGCGCCTAAGTCGTCTATGAGAGTCATGTTCACTGGTGTTGCCGGAGTGGTGGAGTCCGAGGGAGATGGAGCATCAGAATCGGAGATCGTGTACAACGGCGACGGGGCGGAGGACGAAGACGACGAAGACGAGGAAGATAGACTAGACGATCCAGAGGAACTGCCAGATGCTTCCGATGGGCTTGATTCCGACGCAGCGGGGGAACGAGGGGAAGGGGGGGGATATGGCGAGGCTCTCTCAGCCCTCTTCGCGGCGCCTCCGAGTCTCGGCCGTCTTGCCTTGGGTTCGTATCCATGCATCCTCTTCCTGTGACGGGTAAGCGACCCGGGATCCCCAGTGCGGAATGCGCACTCTGGGCAGTGTCTATCTTTCACCCCGCGGCTATAGGAAGATGAATGATTAAAGGAATGTTTCGCGGAGGATCAAGGAGGGATACTTACTGTACGCGAATGTGTGTATCCACATTGCACTTTTGGAGGTTCGCGAATTCGCAGCCATCAAAAGGGCAGCGGTACATCCTATAAGATACACGGCGATTAGCCCAAGGCCGCATACTCTGAGACAGATGGACGCACATTCTGGATTTCTCGTTATCGTGCAATCGCATATGGCGGGCTAGATCTGCGCGGCGGGCCAGCGAGGCGAAGCACACATCGCAGGTAGTTGAGGACTGATATCCATCCCGAACATCAGAACAACGAACTAGAGTATATGCATCGAGGGTACTCACAGGTTTGCTAGAGACTTTAGGCATCTTCACGAAATTGATTTACGAAGTACAGCGGGTGGCTCAGAAATATCCGCGGGACTGGTATCCTGTGGGAGGGGACAAGTTGTTGTCGGAAGCGAGCGGTGGACGGGAGGGGGACGCTTTGACGGGAGAACGACGATCCTCAACCGCCCCCAATTTATAGACATCGTGCGTGCCCTCGCCAGTTGGATTGGTTTCGCCACTCGCCAGTCGATTTCTGCGAGAAATACCTTATATAGAAGGAGTCATGGCGGCTCGCGCGACCAATCCAACAAGTGGCTGAAGAAATCCGAAGTGAGCCACCGTACGAGGAGAAAAGGAAATAACGTTAGATTGGTTTGCCAACATGGTCGGAGAAAACAAAAGACAAGACGGTGAAAATTGCCAGATATGGGAGCAGCGTGGTCAGCCCCTGTCGTGGAGGTTGGGCCTTGAAGGAAACGCGTGTCTGGACGGGGAGAAGATGGGAGAAGATGGGAACAAAGCTTGCGCAGTCAGTTCAATAGTGCCAGCCGAGTGGTGAGTTGACTCTGGGCGATTTGAATACAACGAGAACCAACACTCTAACTGTGCTACAAACTCGAATCCTTGCCTGGCTTTCTCGTATGGGAACACTTGGATCTTGTCGGTTGACCCGCGGTCAAGGCGTTGAACCTTCATGTAAATAACCAGAATCAAGAGCCTGTGAAACGCGCGAGAAGCCGCTTTGTGGGTCCATATTTACCAAGAAGCTCCCCGGCGTCGCGCCACGAGTGTGTCCACCAAGCGCTGGAGGATCAATAATAATAATATCTCGATTTTAGCTTCCATTTGAACACAATTTCTAAACTACAAGCGTGGAGCCCTCGACGCTAACATTCAGCAAGTACTATCTACATTTCAGGAAGACGACGAACGGGTTACGACGACGGGTTGGGACACCAGTACTTGAGTATATGAAGAGCGCGACATTCTCACAGACATACAGATAATACATAACTAAAAGAGGCCTGCGAGATCTGCGAATGGATCCTTTCCTTGTGTTGCTGGTGTCGATGGTGCTGGCGTAGTGGCGGTGGAGGACGGGGGTTGTTGAGTATGCGGATGCGTTTGCGGTGATTGATACCCAGAACCCCCCATTCCCATTCCCATACCCGTTCCCGGCATGGAAGCCCCGCTGTGGCCGTTACTGAAGTAATTGGGAGGTTGTGTCTGCGTGTTCTGCGCGAACGTCCCTATCGTCGGCTTCGGTGTACCCGGTAGCATTATTGGATTAGGTGTGTGTGATGTTTGTGGTTGCCCATACGCTGGCATCGACGGCAGTTGGGCGTGGGGTGAACCGAAGGTGTTTGTGCCCGCGAATTGTGAGGGAGCCATGAATGATGGCATGGAAATTGGTGGGGCGGCAGTCGACGTCGTAGGTCCACCGCCGAATAATCCAGCAAGATCGTCTACACCTCCGGACGCAGCGCTGCCACCTACACCCTCGTCAAAATCGATCAGCGACAGATCATTCGCCGTCCTCGCGCCCCGCTGCCGACTCTGCTGGTATTGGATTCGACGCCACCGAGTAATCCCCCCGCTTGAACGCGTCGTAACGGTTCAGTACGCTGTTGATCTGGTCGTTGATCTGTAGGAACGTGTCCAGCGACTCTGGATCCTCCGTCTCTGCATCTGAGATCCACTTCTGTATCTTCGGCCGCGCGCTGCTGAGGATCGACGCAATCTGATCGTACGCATCGCCCGACGCGAACCGCTCCCCGCGCTGCGAGTCGAAGTTGTCCAGCAGCTCGTTGAGAAGGATCACTTTCGACTCGAGTTTGTTGAGCTCCGTAAGCGCCTGCGCGCGGTAGTCGGGTTTCGCTTCGGGATTTGCACCAGCGAGCGCTTTCATCAGTTCCTGCGCCGCAGCGAGGTCCCGGGGTGTCCCCCTCCGAATGAGCTCCTGCAGCTTGGCAGACTGAGCTTCCCTGTCCTCGTTCTCGAGCTCCTCGGCGGATTTCAGGTTCTGACATTGATTGAGCGAGAGAGGGAGAGGAAGCAGTCTAGGAGCACACTCACGCTGACGGCTACAGTCTCTGGCTGTTGCGTCCGAGGGAAGTCACGGAAGCGGTATCCCTTGAACGACAACAACCGGTGCATATCCCTGATATTGCCCAAGTCCTCTTTCCACCGCGAATCCGCGCAGATCGTCTCCTTCCACGTATGAATGAGATCGAGGATGCGGCTCATAACTGGGCCAGGGAATGGCGGGGGGCGTTCGGGAAAGCGTCTGACGAGCTCGTTGAGGAACTCTTTGGTGGATATTTGGAGGTGGAATGGGTAGCCGCAGGATTGGACGAGGGTGTCGAGGAGCGCAAGGGCGAGAACGGCGACGTGGGGGTTTCTGTGGTTCGCCAGGCGAGCTATCAGCATCGCTGCCTCTCGCGGGCTGCAGTAGCATGGTAAATAGCTGGTAGATAACGGATGAAAGAAGCGCACTTGTTGGCCTTTTTGGTATTAATGTATTCGGCTACCTCGATGTGAGAAGCATAGTTTGGTTCGTGCAGAGATGGATCGCAAGCTCTGGTGATAAGGAGTTCTATTGGGGACACTCTGGACCAGCTGGTGCCAATTGGAGTGTTCAGCATGATCCACTTCCGATGGTGTCGATTGGTGGTCGAAGTGTGGCAGAAGATCAGGGATGTGCTGGTGAGCGCCCAGTGAGCGCTAAATAGTAAACTCGCGCAATATGGACTCCGGGAGCAACCTCGGCGACACCTTGAACGACGTTACACCTGATCTTTTCCTCACAGAATCAGTGGAGAGTTGGCGGGAAACGTACGCTCGTCCCTCGTCACGTCTCACCGCAAAAAACCTCAGGAATGTCAAAGAAGAGCTCACCAAGGGCGATCTTTTGTCTCCGCAGGGATTTTGTCAGATACTTGGGGCCCAAAGGGATGGCGGGGTGAACTACGAGATATATTCGCACATAAAAGAGATTGTGACAAAGAGCCAGTCTGCTCTTCGCAAACTTTCCGCAGAATATGAATCAGCGCCGATGTCAGACCGTCCGAGCTATGTCACATTCTCAGACGGTGGTATCACCCTCGCTGCTTCGAACGAGGAGAGGGCGGCGGATTGCATTGCAGAGGAGGACGATCACGAGCTCAAGATTTACGACAGCATCCTCGCCGGGGAATTCAAGAAGAAGGACAATCCGAAGGCTTTCTTTGATGTCCGTACTTGATACATTTACGGCGTACAAGGTGCTGACGACAATCTACGTAGAACATCAAGAAGGTCATAGGTGCTGCCACTAGCACACTTTACAATGATCCTTGTCGTAGACACGTCTATGCAATGACACTCGAAGGCAAGCAACTGCGCATGTGGTACTTCTGTCGCTCCCACATCGCCATCTCGCTTCCATTCAATATCCACAAAGTGAGCCGCTTCCGCGTCTTATCCGCCGCAATTGTTGATGACGTATTCAAGGCGCAAGACGACTTCCTTCTGTTCCTCTTATTCCTCGTTTCAGCGGCGAAAGAAGAACTTGGATTCGATCCTACCGTCGTTCGCGTTATCCGACGCACGGGGACGGCATTTCGCTACAAAGTTGGCGACGTCTACTATGAGACCGTCGGCGATCCACTCAATCAAGACGCGGCATTTCACATATGCTCACGATCAACTCGAGTTTGGAAGGTACAAAAGGTTGTCTGGGACGGCGCAGGCTGGCGCGAGGATGAGAGGGACACGGAACTACATGTTCTGAGAGACGTCTGGCTCTATCACGGGTCCACAATGGAGAAAGATATTCAGGACCAAATCTTCGGCAAGTTCGACGAGGGAACTCGAGAGAAAGCTAGGCCACACTTCCTCACTATCCTCCACGATGTAGAGGTGACTTTCACAACGAATGGTGTTGAAGGAAGAGACATTACTCCACTTGCGCCTGGTCTGTCATTTGCCGTCTTTGACCCTGTTACCAAAAATAGGATTTCGAAGGGATCCCGTGTTAGCAAGGCCACCCTAGATCAAGGCGCTTATAGACTACCTTTCCGGCCTTCTCGTGAAGCACCTAAGGCTCGGATCCACGTCCGTACAGTCTTCAAGGAGTGCTGTGAACCCGTATACGACATTGCAGACATGGTCACCGTTGCGAAATGTATTGACGGCGCCATCGTTGGTGAGTCCTCATCTTGTAGGAATTGCTTTTTGCTTCATCTTGCTGACGGTCGTCTCCTCCAGGCTTGGACTATCTACGACAAGCAGGATTTGTTCATCGGGATATTAGCGGCGGTAATGTTCTCTGGTACGCTCCGGAACGATCAGAAGATACGACAGCGGAGGTCGAGGCCACAGGCATAGGAAAGATTGCTGATCTTGAATACTGCAGGCCGTATGAGGATAGCAAGCCCAACGAACCTATAGTGGTGAGGGAAGTATGTCAGTGCGCTCTCAACAAATGCCAAATAGTTGTTTTCAGGGCACACCATATTTTCTACCAATCGAATACGCAACAAAAACCTATCAATACATGTCTGATGACAGCCCTGCCCAGAAAGTCAGCTTCAACTTCTACCACGATCTTGAATCTCTCATTTGGGTGTATGTTTGGTTCCTCTTCAACCATGTCCCAACGTCCCTCCTAGTTGCGGATAAAGGCTTCCAGAAGCTGCCAAATCTCTCCGGGCTTCTGCCTCTCGCTGGTTTGCCTTTGCTGATGACGCGGCACGATTTTATATGATCAAAGGAGGATGTCACGAGGAATGGCGCGAACTGATGGAATTATATGCGATGACTGGGACCTCCCCCGCTCCTTTTTTGGAGGAAGTCCAGTCAGTGGTCATCCGACAATCGTTTAGTTCCGCGCAAAGAGAACTGCAGAAGCAGGAACCAGATAAACATACTCGTCGTTGGCCTCGCGAGTTTTTCAAGGACACACCATACACTGGGTTTCGAGGCTACATCGCAAAGCACTTCGACAGTCTCGCCTCTCTCCCGGTCACGAGCCTTTCTGAAATCATCAAGCTAGAGCCAGAGGGCGGTATCCTGAGGAAGGGATCGCCGGTGCCTGACCTTCCGCCGATACTAGATGTCCAGAACGAGGTATGACCACATTCTTTCGAGTTGACCTTCCCGTGACAAAATGCGTTTACAGGATCACGGAGATGATCATTCCGCGGCTGAGTACTGAGTAGTCATCGTCGATTATGCTGCATGTGCATAATAGCTTGTTGTCCCGTATGTAAGTAGTGATGACGATGAGCCTCAAGGTTATAGTCTACTGAGTGAACGAATGGGTTGAAGGTGTGGACTCGGGCGAGTAGCCTGAGCCTGTTACAGATCTGGATCCTTCGAGGGAAGTCGTCGGTCGACCCGGGCTGGGCAAGCTTCGATGGCTCGATGTTATCGCTTTTTGTCCTGACTCAATACCACAGATACTGGACAGCATCGTCATACTACGTTCAAAATTTCCTCAAGGTTCCTGGCCCATCCCACCCATTGTTTAGTCCTGTACCACGAGATTTAACACTTTTATACAGCCTTTAATATGGTCTGTGTATCGCCACCTGAGCTATTGCATTATTATCTCTTGATAATAACTTCATCACTTCCCATGGACAACGCTTCGAAAGCATTTGTGGCGATCACTGAGTAACATTACATAACTACAATGCGTTCAGTTCGTAATACTAGTAGTAAGAAGAGCAGATATAGATATCAATCCCATATGTCCGCCAGTGCTAGATAAGTGCTAGAAACAAAATACCATCCCCTTGAACATCTAGATACCGCAGTGTGGGCGGCATCGGCTCGGGTACTTGGTTTGGGTAGCCGGCTCGAGACAGACAGGCGGCGAACACGTCATCACGTCGTCTCGAACCTCTTCAACGCCCGTGGCCTACCAACGGGTGGTCTCTCCTTAGCTATGGTATCAGCGATCCGCTGTACATACCCACCGTCGTCAACGTCTTCTGACAACGTCTTCTTGATGAGCATCTCCATGTTGATGCCGTCTTCGCTTCCGCGTCGCATACTTGGTGGCGGGAACGTCGGTGATATGGGTGACGATGAGTCGACTCGAGTAGGCAGACGTTCGTTCGCGATGTCAGAGCGGCGTCTAGAGGAGGTGGCGGAGATACGATGAGAGGGAATAGGACAAGTAAGAGAAGAGAACGTACGCATCGGCGAAACTGTGTATTTGTCGCCGTATCTGATAGCCTTGCACACCAAGAGCGTCTGGTCCATTGCGAGCAGCAACAGAGGCCGAACTACTAGGTTCACCAGTCGGTACCAATTCTGAGGCGTTCTCTGATTCCTCTCTGCCATATCACCACGAGTACGAGTCAGTGCTTTCCGTAGCGAGCCCAGAATGTTACGGCTGTTGATCACTCACCGTAGAAGTTGGAAGACCCTTTGCATACGACCAACGGCCAGGATCTTGTTTTTGATGACTTGTCTGCGTTGCTGGATCTCTTCTTCGGATGGACGGGTGACCTCTTCTTCCTCGCTTTCGTCAGATTCGTTCAGCTCTTCTTCGCTACATATACTGAGGATCGCGAGCAACATTTCAGTGACTAGAGGAGATCAGTCGACGCAGTCCAAGGTCGTCACGGAGAGATCTCACTCTTTGCTCCAACGAACGGTAAGCTCCATGTAAAAGCATCCATGAAGTTGGGTAGCCAATAAGGGTGCTGACTGGAGTTGTACTGTCTGATGGTGATATTCTTGTTTGCGTACTTCAATATCGCGCCGCGGTTGTGGTATACGTCGAGGTAATTGGGGGCAGAGAAGATGGTGATGACGGAAGGGAATTTTTTCGTTGGCGTCTTGCGGTGCATGGTATATCTGACATGAACATGAGCGCTCAAACGATACAATGATTGGGTTGGAAGGGCAATTACCCGGCATCTTGTGCTTCATGCCCTCGTATTATTCCCAGAAGATTGTTGCGTTCTAGGAACTGACAAGCTGCTTCATACCTATGGCATCAATTAATACAGAGGTCATGCAATTCGATGCAAAGGGAACCGTACGTGAAGTAATATGAGCAGCCTCGGGTGGCATTATTGAGGAAAGTCGTGCCTTGAGGTACGCCCCGCTCTTGTTCATGGCCGAAATCCGAGATGGGGTCAGACCAGAGGAGATCGCAGAGGAGTCCGTGTGATCCGGGTTCTTCGAAACGGTTGATCTTTCGTGAAAATGAATGAGACAATGTGGCAGCGCGACGGCGTCGAGGTACATACAACCCTAAGATCATCTAGTGTAACGAGTTCGGGCGAAATACCACCGTGTACACAGAAGAAGCGCCCATCCACAAGGGCTGCTAGTGGAAGGGCGTTAAACGAAGCTATACACGCTTCGTACACTTGCGGCGAGTATTTATGCAAGCCTACGGGAGGGAAGTGAGGACGGCATCGTCCGAGATCAAAGGAACGTACATTCGCGTTTGAACGTAAAGTACTCGGTGAGGTGTCGGCATTCATGGTTGCCGCGTAATAGTACAAATTTTCCAGGATACCAGAGTTTGAGTGCGTAAAGATACAGCAGGCACTAAAAGATTGTTTGAATGCTCGTGATAGAGGAGCAAATAAGTAGATAACTCACTTCAATGCCGAAACAACCACGATCTACATAATCTCCCAGGAACAGATACGAGTTGTCCGTAAGAGGTCCACCAACATCAAACAGTTTCATCAGGTCGTACTATGTGAGATGAATAACACTGTAATCGGTCAACTGTGCGACAGCAAGACTCACGTATTGGCCATGGATATCCCCACAGACTGCAGACAATGGTTCTAGCGCCCACTCCAAGAATACATAATTTGTAGCACTCACTCGTCACAGGACTCTTTACATGCACCATGTTCGCCTCCTTAGATAGTATATGCGTTGTGCGTTGAAGTATGTACAAGGCTTGTTCGTCGGTCAAGCGCCCTTCTCGAAAGAAATGTTGCTTCAGAAAAGTGGGATTCGGCTTCCTGTCCCCTGTATCGTCTACGGCGAAGAATTCGTCTTCTGAGGGCGTGCGCGCAGCTGGCTCTGGGACCTTTTGTCAAGAAATCGTAACGAAATCAGCTGAAGCTCCTCGTCGAACTTCTCGGCGCGCATGATGGACCACAAAGAGGGAGGACGTACATTGCTCACTATGCGGCCTGCAGTGTTGCCTTTGGCTGGGGCAGGCGGAGGGGCTGATCCAGAGGTGCGCTCATTGATCTTGGTGAGCGCAGAGCGATAATATGGGTCCGACGGCATGGACGTTGTCGTGATGGTGGAGGCCGCACGTCGCGAGGTGAAGCTGGATAACCGGTTCCATGTTTGGAAATGTTATCCCTGGGCGCTCTAGGATCGGCAGCCCTTCCCTCTTGCGTCCAATGTCGGATTTTGCGAAACGGCGGGCACGGCGAGCGGGGTGATGGCGGTGGGGAGAATGAAGGGAGTAAACCCTCAATTATGGCACGCACGGTTATTTGAGGTAGGCGGCTTTACTCACTTTGCCACGATGATCCTCATTTCAACCCAAGGCTGTGCATCCAGATTCGTGCATCATCTTATGAGGTACGAATCCGGTATACTCCTCTTGGAAATCGCCTATCGGGACAGGCTAGGTCCCGCAGCCTCCTCTCGGTCTCTGATAAACGATTCCTGCGGAATTTCAACGGTGACCGAAATTCTGGTGAGCCAGTCTCCGTGGGGACGCTGGGATTCACCGTGGACCCAGATAAATTGGGCATGAACATGGGAGATTGGAGATGGTCGAGTGAGGCGCAGTATCTCACATTGCGGACTTCTGGAGGAGGTGCTAGGGCGAGAAATAAAGTTATCAACCCGACCCTGGGTCAGCGTGAGTCGGCCACCGGGCCCTAGTCATTCCCCTCATCAACCGTACGCCGGCTTCACCCCCAAAGCATCCTGGTCGAATTTTCACCGTTCGTTTCACCCATGAAGACATCGTTTATCGCTCTCTCGACGCCGAAGCCGCTCGGCGCAGTATGTCAGCATTCATTGTGTCAGGAGAATTCCCGACGTATCGGAATAAGGCTCCCGACGCTGGCACGATCGCAGTGATGATGAATTCTGAGACCAGTGACCACGACATAGCCGTGGATTGTGGTGTCGCATAAGCTCCCTCCTGTGTAATTGTCGAGGCCCCGTATATGTTTCGCTAATTGCGCCCGCTATTACAGCTGGTGCTTTCCTCGATCCTTACTGGAGATTTTTGTGCCCTGAATGAGACCTTCTGCGCGTAGCCTTTTCGTAGGATATCGGACTTCAGGAGGGTCCTCACGATATAAATGGTCTGCCTCTTGCTCTCTTTGGCGCTTTGACCCCAACCACAATCGCGTCTGACATTGTTATTCCTCGGTTATCGACGCTTAGCCTATCCCACTTACCGCCTGGTAAATAGGACGCGCACGGCGATGAATATCGACACACCGACGAAATACTACTCGCTTTCAGCGTGTGCTATCAGAACCTCCTGGTGACTCGAAGCAAAGCTCTTTTTCCCAGTGACCTCCTCTGGCCTCCGGCCAGCCCCGTCGTCGCCACGCACGGATGTATATTTTGAGTCTGCGGACAGATTCTTACGCCTCCGCTCTGATGTTGCTCACTTGCACCCCGCCCGGCGCTCTCACCGCACTACTATTCCCGCATCGACCTCTAGTGAAAACTTACCAGGAAGCCATACAACCGGGGGGGCGTCAAGATTCAGAAGGCGACAGCACGGGGTCTTCATCAATGGCTGTGTCTTGTAGGTTGCAGCGATCCAATGGCACCCAAACATGGCTCGGAAGGGGGCATTACTATATTCAAGGAAGTCATGGCGGTCGCGACAGGCGTTCGAGACTCATTCACAAGCGACGACTTCAAGATTGTAGGAAAGGATCGCGCTTTCCGATTTCCGAGCCTCCGCCCCCGCCGTCATCAAGTAGTAAACGTTTGGGTCCATTGTGAAATAGCGAGAGATAGGACGAGAATACTCACACAAACCCGGATCCTGAGGGATTATTTCACGGAAAGGGACGGGGTAGGAAGTGCTACCCAGGCACGCTACTTTTGATCATGATGAAGAAAGGAGCTCGGCTGCAGGCAGCGTATCCGATGGTGGCCGTAGCTATCCGTTCGCTGGTTGGTCGAAAACAAGGGAGAAAGCAGCTCACCACCTCCAACACACTAGTATTGTCACGGTAGAAGCTCTAAGTTCCCGGTTCCTACGTGACCGTGACAAATGGAAGAGAAGGGAAAGGCCAAGGCCTAGCGTAAGTCATGGCCTTCGTTTGTTCTCGGCTACTCGTCTTTCACGCTGGTACCGAACCGTTTTGTCCGCGACGGCGTATTCCCAAAGCACAAAGCAAATCTAAATCCCGAGGAGAGGTTTGGTAACTCGAGTTGGCAGGGTTGGGCGCCTCAAGGAAGGTGCCGTACAGGAAGGTGGCGTATTGAATTGTATTCTCGGGCAGAAGAGGGGGCGAGTTGATCATATTTTTGCGAACAAATGAATTAGATACAATGTACCATGGGCCGGAAATACACCGCGTCTCATCCCTTGCGTCTCACGTTGCGGGGTGTCCTCTTTCGAAGGGAATCTACGAATGAAAACCCAGAGCATGAGGGAGATGGGTGACCTTGTAGCTACACGAGGCCGTATTATTCAGGCAAAATCGATTACAATCAAGCAGTCCGTGCTAAAACCTGAAGCGTGCGTTTATTATTCGAGTAAGTAAAGGTGGCGATGCTGAAAACCTACGTCAAGAATATGTGTTCTTAGCGTGTCGTTGAACATGGGGATTCGGGCGTGATGGATTGATGGGCATAGGCGCAGTCGGGATGCCGTAGAATGCTGTACAGAACAAAGAGTTCATTCCGATGAGCGTCTGGGGTTTCTCCAAGAAGCTAGAGAAATATAGCAGCATGTGCTCGTCATCAATTTCTACTATGTTCGCCTGGCAAAGCCCACTCAACCACTTAAGATTAAACTTGATCCGTCATTGAGTTCGCGAGCGGTACATGGAATGCCAGTCGCGCATTTTGATTTTGATTTTCGCGGTTTGACGGCGGCATTATTCAACGAGTAGTTGTGGCCTGGTCTTGTCATTTCGGGAAATAAGTACGTTGAATGTTCGAAGCGTCTGAGTTCAACGGACCTTGAACTTGCGGCCATTACCGAGGCCCGAACCTTTAGCTGCTGCTCCGGCGGGCTGTCCGGGCGCGTGCTGAGTGCGGCTTTCAGATATTCTTTGCACGGTCAAGTAATTGTCTTTAGGACTTCAAATTGCCTCGTGGGTATCCAGCGGAAATCTCCAGGCTGGGCCTGCTTCGCTTGCAGGACACGTCCAACGGTAAGACATAATATCTGTGATGCACGAGTCTACTGACATCTGATGCAGTACACCATTACCCCACAGAGATTTCCTTTGTGCCACCTGAGGACGAACCTCAGGGTGGGATTGCTCTGCAATGTCATGTCAAGCGCTGGCCTCCGCCGGCGCACTCCGCGTTACGGTCGCACAGAAGTCAGCCCTTGATCATTCGTCCTGCCGCTACTCGCCGACCTGTAGCGTATCTCTCCGAATCTTCCTCTTCGATCAAGCCTGATAGGTGGCTTTGCACAGACATGGTCGATTGGACTGTTCCAAACCCCCACGCGCGACGTTCGTCATCTCAATACGATCCGGGTTCATGTAATTCGCGTGGTAGGTTTCCCCGGGTAACTGGATGCCTGCGCAAGCTGCCACGGTCCTCCTCTTAAATCCGTGACCACTTGTGTTTCCGCTTTATAAAGCTGTCCTCATCTATGTAGACGGCGACACTATCATCGCCCGCCCCTCACCGCCGCTCTACGCATAATGGGATCCTACGGCCTCTCCTACTTCCTCGAAGACATGACTGGCAAACTCACTGGTTCCGAGTTCGTCGACATCTACGGACGGATGAGGCTCACCCTCCGTCGAACAACATTTGACACTACACGCGCCGCGTACATGATCTTCAACACTACGTCCTCCGCAGGCTGTTCCCCACATTCCGCAACGCAGCCCCTGGTTGCTTTGGACTTTGGTCCGAAAAAACACATTGGGCACGATTAGCTTCCCGCCGAACGTGTGCCTCCCTATGCAAAAGTACCTTATCAAGACTTCCTCAGGATCGTACGTGTCTTCTTCACCCTGCCCGATGCATTACACGTAAACCGCACATGGTACTCACATTACGCGTCTGTTCTCAGTTCCAAGTCGCGTCGATTCCGAGCTTCAGATGGGCAGGACTATTGCTGGACGTATAGGGGACAGATGGATCAGGAATGGGCTGTAAGTTTCCCTTGCTCCCTCCATCTTCTTTTCACTGAAACCGGACTGACGTCATGGTCCTCTCCTGTCTTTCCTCCCTTTATCTACACAGTGCACGAACGCGAACGGCCACGTTGTGGCGTACTATAGCCTCAAACCGCATGGCGAACCCGAATACGCCGGCTCCTCCGGATGCTCACTTACTGTCGAGGAACTCTACCCTCACATCGCCCCCGGTACGCCTCCACTGCTCCACACCACGTCGTGTCGCGTACTCACCGTCCTTGTCATAGAATTACTGGCCTCGCTGCTCATCATGCGGCACATTGCTGCTCACAACCTATGATGGGGCTGCTTTCCTTCTCCTCTCGCCATTTTTCCCGCTCTCGACAAATTTGTAAATATCGATACCACACGACGCTCACGACGACACCCTACCCATGTCAGTCCGTTGTACTATTTACAGTACCATCATCCTTATGCCCAAATTCTTTGTAGCATCACGATAACTTTCCGCTTTTACTTGTACTAACATGTAATTGTACTTATATCCAGCCACACGGACCTCCAGTGTACATAATCTCGCGCATGCACAGAACCCCAGCTTTTTAAGTAGACATACAACGTATGCTGTAGGCTGTAAATAGCGGACATCGCTCAAGAGGTGTCGCGACGGACATTATTTTGGGGATGTTCGTACACTACTTTGTTACTCTGCTCGAAGATATCCTCGGAGTCTATGTCTAATTATCTATGCCATCCTTCTAAGCTATTGTCCAATATATCGACAGAAGCAGATATTCCTCTAAGATGGAAAGCTGCTGAGGAGTCTCGTCTAAATCTAACTGTTAAACCCCGTATTCTAAGAGAGGTCCGATTAAGCCCAAGGAAAAAGAAAATAGGATGCCAGAATGATGGCGTGACCCAATGAGGCCTTTTGTTTTGATGCGGCAATGCAAGTGCATGGAAGACCTGTTAATTAGTTTTGCTCTTCGGCGGCAGCTGTTGCTTCCACAACGGGAGTGCCGGCGACCCAAGTTGGGTGGTAGTCGATGGCGTACTTTGATGAACGTGTGGCTATAGGAGCAGCCTTGTCTTCATCTGCAGCACCGGTGGCCTCGGTGTTAACGGGAGTGTCGGCAACCCAAGTAGGGTGGTAGTCGACAGCGTATTTCGATGAACGCGTGGCGAGGGGAGCAGCTTTGTCTTCATCTGCAGCAGCAATAGTTTCTTCTGCTTCCGAGGCACCTGGGGCGCGCGTAGGGAGATAGTCGATGGCGTACTTTGAGATGTTGTACTTCAATGCCCTGGTCGAAGTGGTGGCAGGCGGGGCAGGGGATTTGGTTGTGGGCATCAGTACGCGGACCGCGTTCTTCCCAGCTCTATGATTCGTTGAGTATAGATGAGATGCAGTAAAGTGGAGGACGCTTACTCGTTAGTAGCAGATGCCGCTTTCGCGGTTACCGCCCACGAGGGGAGGTAGTCGATAGCGTATTTGGAGGGGTTGGGCATCTTGGTGTCCTTCTTGGCGTCACTGAAAGGGAGACATTAGTAAGATTGTGTTTGCTACAAGGTGAAGGCAAGGACGCTTACGCTTTGGTGGGCTCGGCATCGGGAGCGGCGACTGCCCAAGTGGGGAGATAGTCAATGGCGTATTTGGACGATCGAGTAGCGATTTGTTCTTCAGTTCTGTTGACGGGATATTGATTATGGGATAGAAATGTAGATGAATGAGCTATACCTCTTAGAGTAGACGACAGGATGATTGTGGTAGACTGGCTTGCCGTCAGTGGTCTCTAAGTGGGCCCTAATTTAATAGTTAGGGGACGAATGACATCGTTAGACGCAAACGACGTACAGGTCCTTAAGGGATACGGGTGCTCCAGCGATGGAGGAAACACCGAGGACGAGGATGATGATGGTAGCGAGTTGGGAGCGTGTAGAGACCATGTTGATTATTGATGGAGAGGCGAATGTGGAGTTGGAGGGTTGGAGGGTTGTAGCGCTGAAGATGTGAGGCTCGTTGATTATGGTCTCTAGCTATCTTCGCCAGCATTATATACCAATCAGCACACAACCCTTGGTCAAAGCATAGATGCCCATGAAAACCAAGTCTCATGGTCTTCTTCACTGCTTGACGCCTCACGAAGCAGAAAAACTTCCGGACCATGGAACTCGGGAGGGAATTGTAGTGTTAAGCGAGCATAGAGGGCGTCCAGAGTCGGCGAAACAGTGTCGATCATTCCAGAACTAGGAGTGGAAAGTTCGGGACTTGGATGAAGGGCATCGGGTCTCGTTGCGTCCACCTGTTGACATCGCCTTCGGATCCATCCGTATCCACAGTAGACTATTCGTATGGTGTACAAGGACTTGGAAATGCTGACTGATTGAACTTTGAAGCTGGAGCCTCACCTCAACGTGAATGACAGACTCGGTTTCGAGGTAGTAAATGTTGGGCTGGGCTATTACTGTACGCGTAAAAGCGTGCAAAGGGAGGGATGAAAGGTGATGGAAGCGTGTGTGATGGTCAGCTTGTGAAGGCCCCAATTTCGCTGGTCTTTCGTGTGATTGTACGAAGCCGCATGGTGCGGTGTGCGAGGAGCAAATTTCCCTTGCGAATCATCGCGTTCAAGCAGGCCTTATGCCTCTCGGAACCTGACGCCGCTCGACACGACGCGACAGCCCCTCTAGCAGGCATCCGCACTAGCAGGGGGGGGGGGGAGTTTGGGCAACGAGGAGTGCTTGCGGCGGGGAGGAAGGCCACGAAGCTCGGAACCGGCGGTTAACTTATTGATACAGGAGAAGCCCCTTTCCCCCTGGCAGCGCCTCGCCGACGAAGGACTCACCGACGCGAATGTGCGGTGCCGGAGACCATTTCGAGTACGCGCTCGAAGCGTACATGCCACATACTTAGGTTCAACAACTTTCATGGATTTGCATTGGTAATAAGATTTAGCATGTCTTTCAATCAGCACAATATATATGTCTGTGTGCGGCTGTCGCTCAACTTTACTAGTATGAGTGTGTGCACAGATATATTTGCCACCGGGTCACACAACATGTTGTTTGTCACAAGCATCAATTGAGGTTTACACTGTACAGTCAATTCTAAATGGATCCCGATGAGATTGAGACAATTCCCCACATACTATCCATAACAGAGCTACTACATAGGATCCTCAAACTCTCAACAGATGATGCAAATGTCAGCAATGTCTGCATCTGCAGGGCTTGGAATGGTGAAGTAATACACATCATCTGGTATAATGTCTCTGTTGGAATAAACTGTTGATGGTTGTGCGATATCCAAATGAACAAGTAGGTGTATTGTGTTTGACTGGGACTCCAGCAAACACATGAAGAAAAGAATAGTACACACACAAAAACTATCTATGTGGTCATGTGCCCCTGACCCCTGTACCACCTAGATTGCCATAATCTAACAGTCTCTACACAGATCTTCTGATTTGTTGAAGAGACTACCTGTAAGTGGGCCACAGCAGAGCCTGGCATGTGTAAGCATAAGTCGGAGCAGCAGGTGGTGTCTACTTATTGTGGACCTTGATCGCAACATGGGTGCGACTGTTTGCCAACAATGGGTGAGGCAGTCTCCAGTGTGAGTTTGAAACCATTAGTGACATAGGAGAGAGTCAACAAATACATGAGGAACCCTCCAAATCACCTTAATTCACCTCATCTGTGGATGTGACAGCATACAAGTGATGCACTGCCTTGGACTTGATTCACTTGACTTTCACTTATCCCACACAATGTCCAGAATACAACAAATTTTTATTACAAATGTGTATGAATGAATGCAAGTGGGATGACAGTAATGCAATGGAGTGACAGCTACAGTATGTACAGCAATGAGTCTACCCCTGGTGCTCACAGTGGCATGCAAAGGCCTCCATGGCAGCCTCCATTGCCTGGAAGCACTTATTGATGTCATTGAAGCTGGTGGACATATTGGTGCCCATCTCTTGGTTGTTCCTGTTGATGGCAATAAGTTTGCTATTGATGTGGCCAAGGATATGGAGGAGCTAATGCCAGGTTAGGGTGCAGTCCAATGCAGAAGAATGGTGACTCACCAAGGCCTCCAAGCTGTTGATGTGTTGTGTGAAACCTTGGATCACAGTGTTGATGGGCTGACCCTGGGGAGTTGCCTGGTTGATGACAAAGTGTGCAAAGACTTCAATGTTGCAGGTGATCATGTGAAGATCTGGGTTGATGATATCAGAGCCTAAAAGTTTCACATCAGTAACACCTGGAAAGTGTTGCAGAGGCATGCTCACCTTGTGCCAGGCCAGTCTGCTTCTTAGCAGAGCCCTTCTGAATGGAGGCAAGCTCCTGCTGGAGGAATTCAGCCATAGATGTGGGGGAAGTTGAAGGGTGACTGGCAGAGGTGTGGCTCGCAGCAGAACAACTGGCAGAAGACATGGAATAATCTGACTTTGGGGCATTGCTCATGGTAGTCAGGGGAAAGGATGATGGGTAGGAAAAAATGCTGGAGACAATATAGCCTCAAAGAGTCATAATGGTGGCTAGGAAGTACCATTCACCCTGTATGAAAGGTGTGGAGCAGTTTACAAGAAAGTCCAGTTCTTTTGAGTCTCTCTTGATGTTATGGTCTGACCTTCTTTTCTCTTTTCCTCTTACCTTATGCATCATGTGATGGACATGTAGGTAGCTTACCACATCATGCTTACTCTTTATGATATCACGCTTACACATTGGCCCCTGTATTTATAATCACCTTAGTCAGAACCTCGCTTTAACCTCATGGGCGCAGTACATGACATCACACCTCACGGTGATGTACTAATCATTCCATGGAATACCAGCAGGATAAGGCGTGTAGTAGACATGAGGCCTATGTATGTAGTAGTAGTATATAAAGCCCAATATCACACCCAGAGACGATAACTCGTTCTCTTGGGATTGCCACTAATACAGTGCCTAAGTCAACATCTTCAACCTCCCTCATCCTCAGACTAAGCCCCCCTCTACCTCTTTATAAATCTTACTGACTCAGATGCTTGTAGAGCCTGCATACGCTTTTATAGTGTGTAGTGTTGCCCTAACACTTGAAGTATGGAGATAGACATCTTGATGTTGTGATATATGGCCAGGTGTCAGCATAGCTCACCAAGGTAGGCTTCTGGTGCCTTTTGTGGAGATTCTTTATGGCACCAAGAATTGCAAATCCTACTGTCTGGGGTCATCCTTGGATTGGAGAAGGTGGTGGGGTAACTATTCCAAACTTATCAAAGAACCATTGCCATTGCCAGAGACTTGTTGCTGAAACACCAAGAATATGGCAAACATCAGCACAACTCCATCTTGTTGATAGAAGGATATTATATACAAAAAGTTCACAACCCAAAAAGTTCATTTTGGTCTTTGTCACTGAGACTCCAGATAGAAAATGGCTTGAAGTGTTCATTTCAGCCATTGGCTAAGAGAAACTTTAGCATTCTAAGTATTTAGCCACTGAATACACTTGATCACAGCTGCCCACATATTCATTTGGAGCTTGTGTTAAGGATTGTGTCAAGGGGCCTTCTGACTTGTCCATTAAGGGTTCTCAGTGAAGACAAAAGTTAACAAGGTGATGGAAAGAAACTAAGATTCAGAGTAAGGAATACATGTCTACTAGTGCTACTATATATACTAGCTAACATGTGCACAGAGTGATGTTAGTAGTAAGCAACACATGTAAATGAAACATGTAACAGATGAATCCTAGGTACTGCACACTGTGCATATACCTCAAGGGCAGAACCCAAGGGTTCCAAGTGTCTCAATATGGTAACTCACATGATCCAAGAAGTTAGCACACAGCACCTATTTAATTAATTTTGATCCTGAGATCCAGATCATCAATCTACCAGCTACCAGGTAAGTCAGTACCCACTCTCTTTTGTAAGCACCTGAGGGGAGACTTGATCTGTCCAACTCAATCCCATCAAAGGAAGCAAGATGGGTTCACTCAAGCTTTTCCGAGTTTGTCTGGCCCAAAATGACAAGCAGGCAGGAGAAGGTACACAAGCACCTGTAGTAAATACAGTGAAAAATAGACCCAAATAAGAGGTTTATGTTTCGCAATGTCACACTACATTGTCTTCATTCCACTCTTGTTTCTTGTCCTCATCTTCCTTCTGCCCATCCTTCCTTTGTAATGCAACTCATAACAAGTCAAGTTAGCTCTGCCTCATGGCCCATTCACTCTCAGTCAGCTGTGCCCAACTTGCAGCTTGAGTCCTCTCTGCAGCCATGTTTGATATTAGCCACCCATTCATTCTACTGTTCAAATGAAGGTATTTCTGGCACTATCACTCTTGAATCTTTCACTACCTCTTTCAGGCCTTATTTAAAGGGATGTCTTCCTTCACCTCAAATCCTGACACTCAACAATTGTTATGGTGTGACTTTCATTCTCTTTTCTTTTCTTTCTCTCCCCTATGTATCACATGACAGACACATAGGTAGTTTACGATATCGTACTTACGTCCATCAGCCTGTATTTATAATAGCCTTGATCAGAACCTTGCCATAGTCACATGGGTGCAGTCCATGACATCATGCCTCACGATGATGTGCTAACCATTCCATGGAAAGCTAGCAGGATGAGGTGTGTAGTAGGCATGAGGATTATGCATGTACTAGTAGCATATAAGGTTGAATATAATACCCAGAGTCATTAACTCGTTCTCTTGGGAATCCCACTGTACTAGTGCCCAGGTCATCGTCTTCACTCCCCCTTCTCTCCCAACCTAAGCCCCTCCTCTTTGTCTTACAACTTTACTCACTTGAATCCTTGTAGAGCCCACATGTACTCTTGTAGTATAAGTGTTGCCCTAACAACAATGCTTCACAGCTATGCTAAAACACACCCTTACAAGTACATGTGGAATGTAACTCAGTGTCCAGTATGATAATCCACCAATGAAGATGTTTCCTTAAAGACACTTCATGTGGATTTCTCGCATCACTCCATGCTGAGCTTGTGTTGGCCAACCAAGATGGAATCATGCTAATGTTCAATATTATGAAGAAAGGCTGGGTGCAGTGGTCCAGGTATGTGCTTAGCAGAAACTCATCTCAAATCAACTTTATGAACAGACCTATTTGTGTATTTGGAAATGGTGGAATGACTCAGGTTTCTGCAAGGTCTTTTGGTACTGTTGAAAACATGCAACCAGTCATGTGCCTGCATTCTCTCAATCTGTTCTGCAGTAAAGAAGAGACCACCATGAAGCTGCATCTCAATCAAGCTGTAAACCACCCATGCTTTACCCCTGTTCCTCATTCCCCTAGGTACGATCACATGATGCTCGTGCTCTTATAAATACACACGTCGTAGAACATATACTTACTTTTCCCCCTTCCTCTTGTACTCCCACTTACATCGCAATTCCATACGTTTGATCCCGTTACGACTCTGAGTGTTGCGTCTACGGACGTCTTCCACTTTTTTTTTAACGTCAATCAAACGCGCTTATTACTTCTGGGTTTAGCCTTCTCAACGACCCTGAACGGCGTGCGCGCCCATAACCCCGCCTTTCCCCAACCTTCACCAGCCGACCTCCCTTTCACCTTCCACTACGACCGCCCGCCCTGTCTATTCCCACCAGTGCTCCCACTCGGTCCTCTAGGACGACCAGGAGCAGAAGAACCCCAGGCCCTGATCCCTGCCACACCAGTCACACCAGAACCAGGTCCGCGCCCGCACCAACCCCTCGTCTTCCCAAACGACCCCGCCTTTCCCTTAACACGCTTACGCCTTTCTCCTTGCCTGCCGGTGCCCGTTTAATCACCGCGCCCACCCACTGCCCCGTGTCCACTACTTCTGCCGCTCCTGTCGACGCGCATATAGCGACTGTTGGACCCCAATATACGCCCTACACTTCGCCGTCTCACCTCGTGGACCTCCTTCCCTTCGTTGCCCCCTTCGACGAACTCCAGATCATGGGTACCAAGGCTGTCATCTCCCAGAGTGCGCCGAACCGCCCCCCGACCATGGGCGAAGGCGATGTCGACCCTGCGTTGCTTTGGGACTGGTTCACGAAATGCGAGATATTTCTTCGTCACAAGAACGTACCCAGCGCGGACATGGTGAAGACTGTTGCTTACGGGATGAGCAGTGTACGTGCTATTCGTTGGCTCGCTGCCAAAGGTCCCGTACTCGGCGCTGTCGACTGGGACGAGTACAAACTACAGATGCGTTCTCTCTTCCTACCGTCCGACTGGGAACACAGCACCCGGATGGACATCCTCAGATACCGTCAACCCACATCCAAGCCATTCATCGACTTCGCCTTCGAGCTCATGGGTAAAAACAATCTACTTGCCGGGACTGACTCCTTTATGAACGATGACTTCATGAGGGAGACTATCGAGGCTGGAATGGAGCAGGAGCTCTCGCGTGAGTGCAACCGCGAGGGTACTAACCAAATCATTGAGTTTCAGGCCTGGCTCGACGAGGTCAAGCGTCTCGATGAGAGGAGGCGCGCCCGCCTCGACGAAGTCGCTCGGGAGTTCGCGAAACTGTCCCTTCGGCAAGCGCCCTCTACCCGTACCCCCTTCTCCCGCACGGCCACGTCCTCCACAACTTCGACCCCTACGGCTACTTCTCGTGCGACTACTCCGATGCCCAAACTCACTGACGTGGAACGGCAGCTTCTCCAGGACAACGGTGGGTGCTTTAGGTGTCGGAAGTTTTGGGCTGGCCACATCGGTGCCCGCTGCACTGCGCCTGCTCTCGACGGCGCCACTTACAAGCCTCTGACTGCCGCTAGTGTCCCACCCCGCCCCACTTCCTTCAGTGCACGTGGTAGTTCCTCCCGTACCGCCGTCGCGGCACTTCTCGCTGCTCAGAACAACCCTGCTCCCCTGGATACGGCCGGCGACGACGTCGATGTGTCTGCCAAGATCGACGAGCCTACTGTGGCCGCCGTTCTGCCTAACGTCGCCAGCTGCATCGTCGACACTGACGAGCCGGACTTCTCGGATGATGAGTACGCACCTTTTGTTTGTCCTAACATCTTTTGGACATGCTCCATCCCTTCGCCTTCTCTTGTTGGTGACGCGGCACCTGTGAAGTGTCTTATTGACGATGGATCATCGATAGTTCTTATTAAACAAAGTGTCGCTGAACGACTCCGCCTCCGGACTTTCACCGCGCCCTCGCCTTTCACTTGCAATTCCGCTTTCTCTGGTTCCTCGCAAGACCATTCGCTTTCAAAGTTCGTCAAGATTCGTCCTCGTTCGTTAGATGGTGTCTTTTCTTCTTCTCCCTTGCGCGCCTTTGTTTCCCCCTCCCTCGTTACGGACGTTATTCTCGGTCTCCCTTTCCTTCAATCGAATAGCCTTGTTCTCGATCACGGACGCATTTCCTGTACAGCTGCGCTTAATGATGAGGCCCCTGCGTGTGCGAAGCCCCGTCCTATCTGGAAGTCAAAGCATTTGCGAGCTAGTGAAATCCGTGCGGCTCGTAGACGTGCCCGTCCGCTTCTATCGAAGGTCTTGAATGGCGAGGAGATGGCCCGGAAACTGGAGACTCGCCTATTGCGGAATCCTGCTCGCGGCGCTCGCAGGGACAGCCCGGATGCCATTGTCGCTGCCCTTCGCGGGCGAATAGAAGACCTCAACTCGATGGCCGACCTTCAGGCTCAACTCAAGAAGATGAACGGCGAGATGAAGAGAGAATACGCTGACTTGTTCCCGGATGACATCCCCGCCGTGCACCACCTCCCGGATCAGGTGTTCCACAGGTTTATATTGAAGGACGCGGATAAGGTAGTGTCTAAGCGTGAGTACTCGTGTCCGCGGAAGCTGCGGGACGTCTTCAAGATTTTGCTGGACCAACACCTTGCCGCGGGACGTATGCGACCCTCTGACTCCGAATACGCTAGTCCAGCTTTCCTGGTGCCCAAGGCCGACCCCACGGCGTTGCCCCGATGGGTCAACGATTATCGCGCGCTCAACGAGAACACCATTGCTGATCGTTTCCCGCTGCCGAGGATCGACGAGATTCTGGCAGATTGTGGCCGTGGCCGCTTCTGGGGTAAGCTGGATATGACTAACGCGTTCTTTCAAACCAAGGTCCATCCAGACGACATCAAGTATACTGCCGTTCGTACACCATTCGGGCTCTACGAGTGGGTTGTCATGCCTCAGGGTTGCCGGAACGCGCCGTCAACTCACCAGCGTCGGATGGTCGCTGCTCTTCGCCACCTTATCGGGAAAATTTGCCATGTTTACCTGGACGACATCATAATTTGGAGCATGACCTTGGCTGAGCACATCAAGAACGTCCGTCTCGTCCTCGACGCTCTCCGCGCCGCTAGCCTGTACTGTTCCTTGAAGAAGACCTCTCTGTTTTGTACGGAGATCGACTTCCTCGGGCATCACATCTCACGCGACGGAATCCAGGCGGACGCGAACAAGGCCATCAAGATTGCGCAGTGGCCGACGCCTCACACTGCCACCGATGTTAGGCAGTTCCTCGGTCTCGTTCGCTACCTGTCTGCCTTCCTTCCTGGTCTGGCTTCTCTTACAGCAATCCTAACACCTCTCACGAACAAGGCGAACGGTAAAGACCCCGTGGCTTGGTCGCCTGCTCACCAAAAGGCCTTCGAGGATATCAAGGCCCTTGTTGTCTCCCGCGAGTGCCTCACCGTGATCGACCACGACAATCCGGGCGACAACAAGATCTTCGTGACGACAGACGCTAGCGACTTGGGTACTGGAGCCGTGCTGAGCTTCGGGCCGGATTGGAAATCAGCTCGCCCTGTGGCTTTCGACTCCAAGCAACTCAACGACGCCGAGAAGAATTATCCCACCCATGACAAAGAGATGCTCGCGATTGTGCGGGCGTTGCGCAAGTGGCGTACCGACTTGCTGGGAGCGTCGTTCGAGGTTTATACTGACCATAGGACGCTCGAGTTCTTCAATAGGCAGAGGGACTTGTCCAAGAAGCAGTTACGCTGGTCTGAATTCTTGGCCGACTACGACTACGTGATTAAGTACGTACGAGGCGAGGATAACTCCGTCGCGGACGCGCTGTCCAGGGAGTTCTCCGAGTCTGCCCCCGCGCCCATGTCCTGTGCTGCTCTCCTTGCGACGACCGCGGCCCTGGCCATTGCCCCCACTGTGGCTCCCGTCCTGTCCCTGGGTCCCGACGAAACGCTACTCCGTCTCATAAAAGACGGTTACTCTCAAGACGCCTGGTGCGCAAAGCTGTTGGCAAAGGGGATTGGGCTTGCGGGGGTCAGCCAGCGAAGCGGGCTCCTATACGTTGGTGAACGACTGGTTGTTCCCCGAGTTGCCAAAGTACGTGAGTTGCTTTTCCAGTGCGCTCATGATTGTCTAGGACATTTCGGCGGCGACAAGTCTTACCTGGCGTTACGTGGTTCCTTCTACTGGCCTAATATGAAGAAGGACCTCGAGGAGGCATACATCCCCGGCTGTGTCTCATGTCAACGAAACAAATCTTCCACGTCGAAGCCAGCCGGCCCGCTTCACTCCCTACCTGTTCCTGACTCGCGTTTCTCTTGCGTCGCTCTGGACTTCGTGGGTCCTCTGCCAGAAGACGAGGGGTACGACTACCTCCTCACAATCACTGACCGCCTAGGCGCAGACATCCGGTTGATACCCTGCCACAAGGACATCTCTGCCGAACGTTGCGCCGCCCTTTTCTTCAAACATTGGTACTGCGAGAATGGTTTACCCCTGGAGATAATTTCGGATCGCGATAAGCTTTTCGTTTCAAAATTCTGGACTAGTTTACATCATTTGACAGGAATTAAAGTCAAGTTGTCTTCCGCTTTTCACCCCCAGACGGACGGCTCTAGCGAACGGACGAATAAAACAGTCATCCAAGCGCTACGTTACTACGTGGATCGGGAACAAAAGGGTTGGGTTGACGCCCTGCCTCTGGTGCGCTTCACTATCATGAGTACCGTTAACGCCTCTACAGGTTACACGCCGTTCCAACTTCGACTGGGTGTCAGCCCCCGGGTGCTTCCACCCTTGTTACCCACGGAACGAGGAGACGACACCGACGCTAGGGACATTGTCGCGCGCTTGGAGGGCATCACTGCCAGCGCTCAGGATTCGCTTCTTGCTTCTAAAATTATGCAATCCATTAACTCTCTTCCTGCTCGTAGCCCGGAGACCCCATATCGCATTGGAGACTCCGTGTACCTTTCAACTGCCAATCGACGTCGTGAATACATGCACTCCGGCGAAGGACGTGTCGCGAAGTTTATGCCAAGGTTCGATGGACCTTATAAAATCATTGGGGCTAACCCTGCTCGCTCATCGTACACTCTCGATATGCCGAACGCTCCAAACACGTTTCCGACATTCCATGGGAGTTTGCTCCGTCGCTTCGTTCCTAACGACGGGAACCTCTTTCCTTCGCGCGAACTTGAACGTCCTGGACCTGTAACGGTGGACGAAAACGAAGAGTGGTTCGTTGACCGTATTATCGACGAGAAAAAAGGGCGCCGTGGTCCGGAATATTTGGTTAGGTTCAAAGGTTATGGGGCCGATGAAGATCGTTGGTTGCGTCGTGCTGATGTCGAGGACTTGGAGGCGTTGGATACGTGGTTGGCTAGTCGTGCCGTTCGTCGTTCGCATCGTCGCGGTGGTCGAAATGTGGTGGCTTCCCTCGTGGATCTCCTCGATTCAATTGAAACCCCTTCGTCCCCCATGCTTCTTTCTTAAAGGGTGGGCGAGTGTAAACCACCCATGCTTTACCCCTGTTCCTCATTCCCCTAGGTACGATCACATGATGCTCGTGCTCTTATAAATACACACGTCGTAGAACATATACTTACTTTTCCCCCTTCCTCTTGTACTCCCACTTACATCGCAATTCCATACGTTTGATCCCGTTACGACTCTGAGTGTTGCGTCTACGGACGTCTTCCACAAGCACGCTGACGTGGTGGCCCTAAAGAGGATTTTTTCCATGCTAGCCACCACAACTGTGAATTTTGTGGTAAGTCACACACTGATGTGTTTCTACACTAACAATCATATGTCTAGTTGTTATCCCTTGCCTTACAGCTCCTGCATCTCACCTCTTCCAGCCGCAGTCTTCAGAGGAATATATATGTAAGTCTTGAACTACCAACACTGGTGGCATATCTAATGTTGAGTAGTGTCTGCACCCTCATTATTGGAGTATGATGAATGCTCTTTTGAGTTATTGTGTATGTTAACTACCTCTCCACACTAGACCTTTTGGCTGACATACTGTAGATGACACTGATGTTTCAGTCTCACCAACAAAATCTACTTTGTCTGCCATTGCTGTTGAGGATTTCTGCCTATGACTCTCCCCATCTTCCATGCACGGGTCCTTGAGTTGATCCATCACTGGCTCCTCAAAGTCTACCAGCAGGCACACTGGTGAAGAGAATGCTCAACCTCAGCCTTGCAAAGCCTGTTGCTGCATGTACTTGTTTGCAGGCTATCACAGTCATCACACTGGTGATGGATATTGTCGCAATGTACCGGGCTTGATCACTGGTGTGTTTGGTGTATGCACACTACAGTAGTCAGATTACTGATAGTCCTGCTTTCTCAGTTCCTTCGAAGTTCTCACTGTTGGAGGATTTGTGTTTGCCCAAGCTCATTCTTCGCTCATTTCCCCAGGGCTTGTCTCTAATGGTCCTGACTGAGCTTCTTGATACACCAGTTGCCATTCCCTACCTTGAATGAAACTCAAAAATAGGCATTCCCCAGGATGTTTGGGTAATGGTATCTACAGTGGTCATTTGCTGTGATACTTGCCATTTGTTTCATACATATCCTGCAGACCATGCCCACTGTGATGACAATGGGTGCTGCCTTGACATTGGCCAGGCTGTTGGCTCTATTGCCAAGAGGAAGGGGAAAGCTCATGATGGGACACCACTTTCTGAAAGCTCTGATGGTGATGACATGGAGTTTCTCACATAAAACAGTACTGTTTGTTATGTACATAAATGTATTTCTTGATAAATGACCTATTTTTTGATACAATGTGTTGTGTAGAAATTTTGACACAAAGTCACTTTCCATTGCCTGAGATACACCAATTGTGCAAGACCTGCTTCAATACCGATGTAGCTCATGTGGTGTACCCCTATACTCAATTTCAGCTAGGAGTTGTTGCCATTTCTCAGTGAAAAATGCTTTCACTTATTAGACACTTTGAGAATAAACCCTTATGTATGTTGTGAACCTATTTCTATTATCTACTTTCCTTAGAACCCAGAGCCTGATGGCTTTTGAACAAGTTCTTGATGTGGTTGTGACCATGTGTGACTCCATGTGACTGGCATATGTTTCAAAGTATGAGCTGTGCTGCAGCCTGCCAACACATTGACTTGTGTCCATATTAGATATTCATATTTACATGCTATGGGTTGGCAAAATGATACCAGTCTTTCCTGAACCAGTTCCAAACAACTCTTTCCCTGCCAACACTGCTTTATTCCTTGTGGTCAATGCCTTTGAATGTGCTGCTTCCACTTTTTCAATTCTCACTGTACAATGGTTGAAATTGCCAAGGCTGTCATGAAGCCACTGATGTGTTGTGGTTAGCCCACATTCCAGATGGATAAGTTCAGGCTGTGATAATCGGCCATCTGTGCCTTGATGATCATGTGCTATATAGATATGATAATTAACACAAGTTTAACTTGTAGCTTTTTAGCACTTACAGCAAATTACCCTTTGTGTCGAGATGTTACCAACAGTCAAACAAGTTGCTAGCAGCCCATAGTGGGAATATTGTGCCACACCCTCAATTTGGTCCAATTCTTCCATGTCTTTGTTGAGATATGCTTCAATATATTCATGACCATAGGAATCATTGAGGAACTGGCACATGTGTAAGGGCAACCTCAAGATGGCCAACAGCACAAGCCTAGCAGAGGAAGAATCCAAAGAGAACAAGATAAGGATTCTCCATGCTAGGAGGCAAAGTATATACTGTAGAAGTGTGGGAGAAAGGTGGGACAACTGTATAGTACACCAGCCACAAGTCTGTAGAATATCACAAGGTACGAGCAGGCACATGTGATAGGAAAGTGGAGGGAATATGCAAGAGTCGTGCCAGTGGCCTGGGAAAGTGGGAACAGGAAGTAAGGAGGTGTGGGAAGAAGGTATAGGTCACCCAGATGTGCCCCAAAGTGTATATGTATGTCTGAAGCATGTCTGAGTGTTCTGGAGTGTCTGGAGTGTGGCTGAGTGAGTCAGGACTGCAGGAAATACTCCCAATGCACCAGATGTGTCTCAGATGCATTGGATGAGGCTCAGATGAATGGTAGGATGGAAAGGGAAGAAAAGTAAAGTAAATAAGAGTCTGTGGAATGAAAGAAAAGAGAAAGAAATGAAGAGGAAGAGACAGGGGAAAAGGAGAAAGAGGGAGAAAATAGGAGTGTCCCCTTACAATGTGGTCTTGGTTTGATTTCTTACTATAGTGCTCACATCTAATGGGAGCCTTTCAGCACAAGCTTCAACTCAAAGAATGGAGCTTTCTACATCACTAGTGGCTTGCCATCTTCATTGTAATCCATCAATACACAGCCTTTACATGTCTGGGAGGATGGCTGGTAACTGTGTTGATGCTGTTTCTGAGTGTTATCCAGGATACCATGCTCAACCTGTTCTGAATCAGGAATAAATGACTCTTCATACTTGGGGCAGCCACACCCAGTGCTGCATAAGGCTGTGATGAAAGTGGCTGTCTTCAGAAAGATGTCTTGTAAAGGAGAGCTATACTTCAATTGATATTCACAATCATACAAGAGCTGTTGGCTAACATCCACTCAAGTTGCACATGTATGGGGTACTGAAAGTCTCTCAACATTGACAAACAGGCACACTTTGCTCCCCTGACCTATTGGCAGTTGTGCAGCCCAGCCTCAGAGATATTCAGATCAGACATGGGCTTAGAACATACATGTATCGTGTTATTGGTAGCAAGGAACTTTATTTCCATTGTGATCAACAAGTAAATTACAAAATATGGTTTCACTGCGAAGTGACGTGCCAGGTGGATGATCCTGTGAATATGCAATATTTCCTGAAGGATTCACCCAGTCACTCAGATCAACACAAAAGAGATGGCCGACAGGGCCCACTGTAAGGGGACACTCCTATTTCCTCCTATTCCCCTGTCCCTCTCCCTTTCTCCTCGTTCCTTTCTCTTTTCCTTCATCCCACGGACTCTTACATACATCCCTTTCATTCCCTTTCATTCCCTTTCCTTTCCACTTCCTTTCCGCCCACTCCTTTCGCATCCGAGTCACGTCCGATGACTCCGGAGTCTTTCCGCACTTCGGACTCGCTCGGACTTGTCTATACACTCCGGGGCTCGTCCGGGCTACCCCTATCCTCTTTCCCCACTTCATTTCTCTTCACTCTTACTTCCCCAGGCCATTGGCACGACTCCTGTACATTCCCCCTCCACTTCATTATCACATGCCCCCTCATACCTTGTAATATTCGTTCGGACTTGTGGCTGGTGTACTGTACAGTTATCCTTCATTCCTCCCATGCTACTACAGTATATACTTTGCTTCCTAGCATGGAGAATCCTTATCCTGTTCTCTTTGGATTCTCCCTCTGCTAGGTGAGCAGCTCTCTCATGTATTGTAGTTAGTCTTATTCATTCTCTTTGGATTCTCCCTCTGCTAGGCCTGCGCTGTGCGGCCATCTTGAGGTTGCCCTTACACCCACAGTACTTGACTGGGAATACTCAACAACTGTGTTGACCTCTTGGTATTGGAACAGATCCACCAATGTTGTCTGGCGGTTGATTGGGACATTCTGTTCATGGATATAGAGGTCTGGCGAAGGTGTATGTACTGAGGAATAAGAGGGCAAGGGTGAATCGTTCCTCCCCAGTGAGACAGGGTGGATGCTGACAGTCTGAGGTGACCGAATTTGATTGTGCACATAGTCTACAACAGTAGAGAGGGCTGAGACAATTGGCACAGGTGCAAGGATGGGAGATGGGTGGGAGGAGTACATGCTGACGAGCAACACAATTTGCGGCCTGATGTTGAAGTATTCAGAATGGCAGTCAGACAAGGAAGGGGTTTGTTGAGAGGGTCCAGTGACAGTGCCAAAGGATGTGTTATCTGTACAGGCAGAGCTAGGTGTGGAGGACTGTAAGGGATTGAGAATATCTGCCATATGAAGTGGAGGCATGACATTGGGTGTATCAGTAGCTAACCACCCCTGACCCCATGCTGATATCTAACCCACAAGCCACTGTACACCACCTACATCAGGTCCATAGAAAGTCTGCAATTGAAATCACTTCATGTTTCAGTGCACTACTGATTGAATAGGTAGAGCATCACTGCAGCACAGACACTATACAAGTGACTGAGTGAATGAGTAAGTAATGGCCCATGAAGTCAGCTTGACTTCATATGAGTTGCGCTCCAAAAGAAGGACAGGCAGAATGAAGATGATGGATGGGAAACAAGGGCAGAACAAAGTTGTTACAGCATGACATTGCAAAACATAAACCTGTTATTTGGCTTTATTTTTTCCTGTATTTACTCCAGGCACTTGCATATGTTCTCCCACCTCCTTGTCATTTTGGATCAGATAAACTTGGGGAAGCTTCCAGTGAGTTTGTATCTTCCTTGATGGGATCAAATTGGATGGATCAACAGTAGACTCTAAGCACCCATGCAATCCTCCAAAGAAAAACAGATTCTTCCATTATGTAAACTTCATTACAGAACCTGTAATTGAATGCGACATCCTATTCCAGACAACAAGAGAACACGAGATCGGGACACAAGAAATACACATACATATCCACCAATCGAAGTCCAAGGAGCTCGCGTCACGCGACTGCCACTTCTCTGTAACTTTCCTATCCCGCCTCCATGCCGCCTCGGATGTGGGGCATAGCCTTTGGGTCCAGACGCTGGCGCGTACATCCACACCGAGAGATCGGGTATGTGTTGAGGGCCTTAGTCTGGAACGGAAGGGCTGGAATCCATTGGGCCGGCCATCGGAGAGGAGGACCCATACATCTGCGCATTGTAAGGATTACGGGGATTATAACGGGATGGCCCGGCGGGCGCGTGCGAGTCGTATTGGCTGCACGCCTCCGGTCGCTGTTGATAACAATTTCCATTGCCTGGAGGGGCTTGATAACCATAACCGTACTGGCTCTGCGCTAGGGGAGAGGCTACTGGGGTAGCTTGAGGGTTGTACTGGTGTTGCCAGGGGTTAGGATAACCGCTGACTGTGCGAATGTCTATCAATGCGACGAAATTATGGATGAGGGTTACCGTTTTACGCACCTTGCTGGCCATCGATAGGACGAAAGGTCTGCGAGCCGGCAATATTATTGAATACGCCGTTGCTGCTATTGATGTTCTGCGTCCCGCCTAGGCACAATAGCCATATTTCAATCGGTGCAACAGAAACAGAGTGCGTGCCAAGCGCATCGCCACTTACCAGGAGTCCTGTAAGTGTTGATCGGGTCCTGTGGGTTATTGTAGTAGTCGCCGCTGGTGTACGCCGTTCTGTCGTTCGACTCTACGAAGGTGGAGTTCGTATTGCCCACATTCTTCCAACCGCAGTTTTCCAAGCGTACGTTCCCTCTGTGTTCGAAAGGGCCTCGCTGTGCGGTGGCGTGATGTTGCGACCAGGGTGGTGGATGGGCTTGAGCCTGACCATTCGGGGCCCAGTTCGGTGTTGGAGAACCTTCAGCTGACGAAATATTCAACGCGAAGGTGTTGAAAAGAATGGTATCGCCGCGCACCTCGTTCAGGTTGGCCATTTGGAACGTCAAACATTTGACTGCGGGCGGTATTGAAGGTGCCGCCACCACTATTGAAGTTTTGGTTCCCATCTACGATCGTGGTTATAGTCAATCTTCGACAGATAGAGATCGCATCCCAGCTTACTAGGAGCGGTGTGGGTCGTTATAGGGCCTCGAGGACTGTCGTACGTATCCCCTCTGTTATGTTCTAAGGTATCCTTTGACTCCGCGAAGAAGCAGTTCGCGTTGTTGACATTCTTCATGCCACAGTTGGTCATGGAGACCGTACTGCCATCGAGCCGATTCATCATGCTTTCTTTGAACAAGTCCGCGAGAAAGTCGTGCATCGTCCTTTTAGTCCCTTTCTGCTGAGTAGGGAGAGATCGAAAGAATTGGGTGTTTATGACGGGAAATACCTCTCGTACAGGGGCCAAGTGCTCCAACGAAACGAAGGCTGCCCTGCCCTGTCCTGTTATAAGCAGAACCTAGTGGCTGAGTCCTGGAATCGTCGCGGGCAACACATTGTTCTCCAACGTGTTTCCCCTTTCTGAACAAAGCCTCATGATGCTTGCGAGCCCGGGCGAGTCGCCATAGCACTGCAATCAGATCATTAGAAATACTGGACCTACAGCAACGACAATGTCATCAATCGTGTATAAGTGATAGACCGTGGACGTATCCACCCAACCTATTGTTAAGATCGAGAGAATCGGCAGTACGAAGTTCCCATTCGAAAACACAAATGGCAGCCAGACTACAAGGGGGACCCACGAGGCCAAACAAATGCAAGCAGACAGTCGTCCGGCGCTTACTGAGCCGAAACCTGAATGTCATGCCAGGCCCTGCCGAACGCCAACCAAAACAACTGCCCAACGAACTTATTGCTGAGATCATTACCGTTGCCGCAAATGGTGGCTTGATGACACGCGAGGCGTCCCGGACGCTTGCTGCTGGCTCGTTAGTGTCTCGCACCTGGAATACACTCTGCCGACCGTACATCTTCTCCACCATCACCATATCTTTCAGGAATGCGAGTACCCGGCTCTCCTTCCTCCACTTGAGGCCCCACACCTCGGCCACCATATACGCACACTTGAGCTTCACCTCTGGCCGTCTCATCGATGCACCGCCGAGGAATGGTTCCCGGAATGCTTCAGTCCGTTGCAGAATTTGCGTGTGTTGCACTTCGAACCTCTACGAAGCTTTCACTTGTCGGGGGCGCCGGCGCCACTTCCCCCGGGGATCATGACCATACTTTCTGCTCCCCGCCTTCGCAAGCTGGTCCATGAGCGCCTCTGATCTCCTTAGCATGCTCTAGGCCACCCTCGAGGAACTAATCATCCAAGACATTGTAACAACCGGAGACGGGGAGGGGGAGCGGACGTCTACCATAGGTGTATCCCACCCTCTGCTTCATCGAATGTCCCAATCTCCAGAGCTTTACCGCTCAATGGCCTCTCCAGCAGTACTGGAATCTGCCTCCATGGCTCCCGGACAATTTGTCGAAACTCAGGCTGCGAGATATGTATTTGCCATCGCGCTGTTCGTTAGGTCCTGTTGGGGTGTTAACATCTTTGATTTGCCCGTTTAGCTGCACCCAATGACAATATTCCCAACTTTGGAACGGCCATACAGCCATCTGCCGTGGTGATTGACGTAGTTAGTCACAGCTCGTTCTTCGGCCTCTTTGCTTGGACTAAGGATTGTACCGATAGTCTTCCATTTCCCAATTTTATTCAGACGCTTGCCTTCAATGTCGGGCACAATTACTTCGTCCTGCTTCACACGGAGGGACTTTACCCTAAAGTATCAGACTACGCGGTATTATCACGAAACCTTCAACAACTTGTCGAGCGCGGAGAGTTGAAAAGCATCGGCCTTAATATCAAGACCGACGCAGAGGTATCGTCGATGTCCGGCTACTTGGATACTAATGAGGCCCGAGAGGTAGCGAAGTTAAAGACCGGGTTTGCAGCATTGCTAGAAGAGAATATACTCAACGTAGACTTCATACTGCGGCGAGTAGGGGGTAGGATGTTCGAGACGGTCATGCATTTTGGACTGTAAAAGTAAATCCATCTGGACGATCCTATGGTAGGTTCAAACCGGCTTGTCCTCATGCGAGTAGGAGAAATACAAAGACGAGGAGATCATTTGGGGACTCGTAAACCGTCGAGTTGCGGTACACTGTCAACAACAACCGAAAGCGCGGCAAGGAAACTAACCCATCGAAAAAGGCATTCCGACAATTATGTTTCCGGGTGGGAACACGACGGGCCGAGGGCCCCCGGCAGCCGTGGAATACTCCAACTCTGCCGTCGAAATTGGCAAAACCCCTGCCTATCGAAATTATTCCAGAGTTAATTGCTGTCGATGCAGACGACAGCCCGGAGGGTCGCAGTGTCAACAGTGGCCTTCATATCGATGAGGGCTGCAGACCGAATTCGCAGCACCGTTGAGAGCGAACGTCCTCAAGGTGGACTTCATTTTTGTGCGTTGCTTCATACGCCCTATATCTGTAGCCTTCTGCCCGTAGTACGCGTATTCGTATTTGTCTGGCGATAAACTTCTGAAGTAAAGTACTATGATAGGGTGCAAGAGGATGTACAAAATACAACATCTGTATAATCCACGACGGTAAGATCAGCTGGTGCACGAAGAAACACTACGACAGCCGTAACGATATGCCATGAAAGGCGTACAAATCAGACCGCAGAGTTTTCACTCACTATCGCGCCGGAAACTAGGCCTTTTCATGTGAAAAAAAGATCTGATCTTGGACTTCTTCTCAGGCTTGGTGTTCGTATTCGTGGAGGCAAGCTTCGGAAGCTCTGGTGCGGGTGCGGATTCTGCCTCGTGGTCATCGTCTATCTTCTCTTTCGCCGCAACAGCCCCGAGTCCGACATCGTGATTGCCGTTCTCGTCATTGTTATCTTGGCGATGGTGGGCAGACTCGGACGGTTGGACCAGGTGTGGAATGAGAGGAGGCGAAACTGCAGCTGCCTGGGCTGGAATAATTGGAGATGTGGGCGGTGGCAGAGCGTTCTCCTCTGGAGCTTCTGGTTCCAGAGTCTGGGCTTCTTGTGGTTGATGCGTAGAGGATGCGAACGGCGCTGTCACGGCGTTGGGGGCTCCAATCTCGGATTCGAGGTCTGTATCCTGATGATCGGATAATGTGGTCGACTCGGACGTAGAGTCACCATCGGAAGAATCAAAGCGTGGATCGGCTTGAGCGACAGTAACACCGTCCTCGCGACGAGTCCTGCCGGAATGAATTCCGCCTGAAGGGATCGATATCGACTCAGAGCCTTGACTAGCACCATTGAGATCGAGGCGTTGCTGGAGTAGATTTAGAGGACGATCTGGTAACCGACTGATGGATCCAGTATTGCTACGGGCTGAAGGAACGAAGGATGTATGATCTGCACTTGCCCGACCCGTCCGTTGGGCTGATTGCGAGCGAATGAGAGATCGATTGAGCGCCCATCGTGTCAACCGAAGCGATCAGTGACTTACCAGGTGCACGACGACCAGATCTTACCATCATCTCCTCAGCGCCATCATCTCGCGTGTTCCAGCCCATTGAACTATCATTGTACGAATTTTCCACCGTTTTAGCTCGTTTGTTATTGGAATTGGTGAGGGTGCGGTTGGTAGTGGTGTTATTGGCGGTGTAGTTGCCTGCGATGTCGTTGAAAGTGCTATTCTGAATTTCAAAATTGGTGGCGGATTTAAAGAAAGGCATTGTTTTCTGGGAGTGGGTATGGGTATCGTTATGCCCTGACAGAAGCGCGATATGGGAGCGCGAGCGCGAGTAGAGAGGTGCTCTCAAGCTTAAGCTCGAGACTCAGAAGCTTCTACAGCCTCGTGGCCTGAGCGAGGCGCGGGGGCAGTGTTGAACACTGATGATCACGATTCCACTCCGGTGACTGCCATCGCGGCCTACGTACTGGTGAGCCATCGCTCCTCGAGTATCCCCCGAGCTCGGTGTCGTCCCAGATGTTAAAGGTAACCATGAATATAACCCGCCAAATAGCCCACTCAATGGTCGGATTTTGTAGAAGGCTGGGCATCGTTTTACTCGGAGTGCCGCTTTGAGGTCTGTCGGCCCTCGGGTGCACTTGGAGTAAGTATATATGGTGGCAGGAAGGTCCAGTGCGGCCAGGTGGGGCCCCGGCAAGGATATCGCCGCCTCGTCGCGGAGTTTGGGTCACGTACGCACCTTTTCCGAATTGCGTTCGTAAATTAAGTGTGCGACTGATGTTCTGAATCTTCTTCTTGCCAGACCTCGGGCCTTTATGTCGGCTTTGCAAAAACGTCCGATATAGATAGCTATCATCTCAAGGCGTTCTTCGACTTGGCGTCGATATGATTGCGAAGAATCCACGACCCGCCCGAACTTGGACCCTTTTCAGGCTGGGTGAAGATGGCTGAGCCTGGGCAGCTCTAGTCTCTTTGCTACCACCAAGAAAGAGGAATCGCGCGATCGTTATGGACACATCGGTGTATAACAGACCGCCCGGCCATGAACGATATGTTGCTCGGTGAATTAAGGCAAAACTTCGGAAGCTAATGTTTGTTTTTTCCCTCGCGACGTCAAGGGCGCAAATGTCCCGAACCGTATTAGCTCCTGCCGCCGCTCTCACTTTCGCCGAATTGTACCCCAGAGCTCAAGCCTGAAGGACTATCTACACGATTCCGATGCTCTTTTGGACGGTCGAAAACACGAATAACGACGTCCACCTCGACACGACCTCTGCAGGGCTTTCTTGGTCCTGCACCCACATACGCCCACTCCTGAACAAATCCATGCGGGTACCCCATATGACGCGAAAGCCGGGACTGCAAAGCACAATTCGTGCTCTCTGTTCATTGGCCAGGCTCTTCTGTAAAATCAACCTCCGCCCCTGTCCAACCGTAGGGGAAACCACGGAGAAACACAGGGGGTTCTCTTATTCGCTTGGGTCTATGATTGCCTGTGAACCCTTCCATCCATAAAACAACACATATGCTTCTTTCTCACTTCTCCCAATCCACCGTCTTTCCCCTCGCCTCCAAATCGAAGTGAACAACTATGGCCGGAGGACCAGCCGTCAACTCTGGCAACGATAGCGGGTATACTCATCTCATCGACCCGCGAAGGAAATGGTACAACAACAGGAGGTATGTGTTTTGCCTTTTAGACGTGGAGCTCCCTGACCTCTTGGACTCTTGGTATGCAGGCTCATCGCCCTGAATGGTTGGATTGTCCTTCTGTGAGTACTTAAGTAGTTACCCTGTTATTGTGTAGGCTTGGCTTTATTGACGTTCTTGGCCCCAAGCCTCGTCACCTCATCAACCAATGGTTACGACGGTAGTATGATGAACGGCCTTCAGTCTCTGCCACAATGGAGAGACTACTTCCACTCGCCTTCTGGTGGCAAGCTTGGCCTTTTGAACGCCATTCAAGTGAGTCTTCGTGATTATACGCCGTATTGTTTCCCGTTTTAACGCGAACTACTTCAAGAACATTGGCTCGCTCGCCGCTTACCCCTTCTCCCCCTACCTCTCCGATGGCATTGGCCGTAAATACACCGTCATGCTTGGCGCCATGATCATGTGCATCGCTACGGTTATCCAAACGGCCTCCCAGTCCGTTGGGATGTTTATCGGCGCGCGTTTCCTCATTGGCTTCGGTCTCACATTTGCTGGTGAGTTCTGACGTGCAGGGCCTCTGTGAACCACTGTTGATTACGTCCGTAGCTGGAGCTGCGCCTATGTTGGTGACCGAGATCTCCTACCCTTCTTATCGTGCACCTCTTACCTCCGCCTACAACTCTCTCTGGTATTCTGGTGCCATCGTGTACGTCCAGCTCTCCTCTCTTACAGAAAGCATTCTAATTCATCCATTCAGCGCTGCCTGGACCACTTACGGTACATTCAAGATCCCATCGACATGGTCATGGAGAATACCTTCAGCCCTTCAGGCTCTTCCTTCTGTCGCTCAGGTTTGCCTTGTGCTATTCGCTCCGGAGTCGCCGCGTTGGCTACTTAGCAAAGGTAAAAACGACAGAGCTTTGAAGACGCTTGCTTATTATCATGCCGATGGTAACATGTACGTCTCCCCCGCTGTTTTGCCTCGTCAACCAGATAACTGACATGATCCTCTGGTCAGAAACGACCCACTTGTTCAGTACGAATACCATGAAATCAAGAATGCCATCGAATTTGATCGCACAGTAGCCGCAAATGTCGGCTGGAAAGCCCTTGTCGCAACTCCCGGAAACCGAAAGCGCATGCGAATCATCCTTGCATTGGCCTTCTTCTCTCAATGGTCCGGCAATGGCCTCGTATCGTACTACCTCAACAGGGTGTTCGATGCCATTGGTATCACCGACCCCACGATCCAGGTTAGTCAGCATTCTATTTTCCCCCATGAAAGCCAGTGTCTCAGAGTATCTACTCTTTCCCAGCTTCTCATCAACGGTATCCTCCAAATCTGGAATCTCATTTGGGCTCTCCTCGCATCCTTCCTTGTTGATCGCATTGGCAGACGCATCCTCTTCCTGACTTCAGCAGGTGGAATGTTAATTTTCTTCGTGATGCAAACCGTCTGCTCGGCACAATTTGCTATCCATGGAAGCGATGCCGCCGCACATGCTGTCATTGCCTTCATCTTCCTGTTCTACGCTTCCTACGAGTGAGCACCCTCCATACTATTCGTAGCTTCATCTCAACTTATTATCCACTCGCTCCCAGCATCGCCTTCTCGCCTCTCATCGTCTCGTATACCGTTGAAATCTTGCCGTTCGCACTGCGAGCCAAAGGTTTCACAGTATTCAACTTTGCAATTTCGCTCTCCCTCATCTTCAATCAATACGTCAACCCCGTCGCCCTTGATGCTATCCAATGGAAATACTACGTACGTCGCTTCGTTGACATCGGTTTCTCGCACGCGTCTCACTCTCATGCGTAGATTGTCTACTGTTGCTGGCTCACCTTCGAACTCGTCTTCCTGTACTTCTTCATCATCGAGACCAAGAACAGGTCTCTCGAAGAAACCGCAGCTCTCTTCGATGGGGAAGAAGCTACTCAGCATATCCAGGCCGAGAAAGCTGGCTCTCCAGAGGTCAGGTACGACGAGCACGGGAAGATACCTCGGACTCATCACTTGAAAACGTGACCAAGGATTGAGAAAGTGGATATTTTTTTTTTTCGAGGTTCCACTTCCATCACCATATGCATGCACGAAAGTCCTTTTGCATCTCCCCTCCCATCTCAATGAACCGCACGAACAAATCAGCGCATCAATGCCTTGTAATTTTATGTACGCGTCATAGTACATTGTGACGGTAGCTAGCTAGCTAGCTGCTACAATATATATCTCATTTCAAACTCACATTCTCTTCCTCGTTACTCATATGTGCATCAACCAGGAAGTAAATGCACCAATACTCTCGTACCCTTGGCGGCAATCGATCAATCGATCAACCAGCGGCGGCAGGGAAAGCGCCTGAGTCTTCTCCCAGCGACCCCTCTTGATCTCACGGTGTCCCGCCCAATTGCAATGCCGACACATCACAATAAAACATCAAACAGGCTACGATCGGGTGCCCCAAATAAACGAAAATGAGAATAGTCATAAAATGCGAGACTAGCTAGCTCATGAATGATGATACGCCACGAACGTCAGGAAGAAGAAAAGCGCTAAACGTGGCTTAGGTGACGAGTTGCAAGGATTCGGCTTTGTATCTAGAACAAAGACATTCCGCCGACACTCCATTCAACGGAACGTGGCCCCAGCAATGGGCCAGGGTGGACGAGTTTCTTATTCAAGTTGCATATCGCACCAAGTGTTTTCCGTTCTCTACAGGCCCAATCTCGTCATCACTGCCTGCCATTCAATTTCAAAACCCCCAGTATGATTATTAGGCCTCGAATGTACTTTTCGGTCAACCTCTTAGGCAGTGCTACACACCAACGCCCAAGCGCTTACAACGAACAACACACGAAGCATCTGCCTTTCCGTTGGCAGGTGCTTTCAAATACTGGCCCTCCTGGCAAACATGATCCTTCGGGAAGCCCTCAAGCAGACCTCCAATAATGGTGGCGGCGGCGGTGGCGGTGGTGGCGGGGTATGGCGACACGCAAAGCATTGACCCCCGTTGGAAGGTGCCTGCAGAAACTGCCCTTCGGCGCAGACGTGGTTGCTGGGGAAGCATGCTTTGAGGCATACTGTGGGAGGTGATAATGGGAGGGCGGAAGCGTTCGCGCCGGCGACGGCGAGGGTAGCGGCGAAGAAGAGTCGACATCATCTTGATTCTAGTAAATGCCTTGTGTGCACATATACAGGTGGGACAACAGGTTGAATTCGAATGCTCTGAAAATCTAGGGAGAAATCTAACTATTGAGGCCAGGGCGCGGACAAAGGAATGGGGAGGTTTGAAATATTGAAGTAAAGAGGAAGCCAAACAGAATGCAGGACAAACTGAGCTCAATCTCAATCGAAGGTCTAGAAGATCAATCGATCACGTGACATCCCGCTCGATAACGGTATTGCAACACTCATAAAGGTGTGCAACGTGTATAAATATATCTATATTATGTTGCTATCAAGAGAAAAGTCCAGGCGAGTTATCCCAACAGTGTATGTAAACAGACATCCTTGATTCCCGTATGCGTTCCGCTAAATATGTAACCAGGTTTGTGCCAGCAAGGGCCCAACATTTGACACGAGTAGCGACCATTTATGAAGGTTGGTGACTCCATCCGAACCAACGGAAAGGCAGCTCCAGAAGGGTAGAAGCTTAGGGTTACTTCTTCGAGACATGGAGGTTCCGGAGCATACTCACCCAAGAGCGATGATGATGGTTGTGGTGATGTCCATACTCATGGTCATGGTCATGCGCGTGCGGATCGTCCTCGTCGTCCGACAGGTCGAAAGAGCCAGGCATCCGCAACGCCCTCGCGTCAGCTTTCTCCTGCTCCCTCTGTTCTTGCCCCTGATCTTTACCTGACGGCGGCTGCCCCTCGGAAGCACCCCTCGCACTCGTCGTGGTTGAAGCCGACTCACGTTTCTTCGCGAACGCTTTCGGCGTCGTTGGAGTCTGCGGCGCATCGACCTGGCCAGCAGAAGACGAAGGGGGGGAGGATATCCCTATTTGCGCGAGAGTCTCGGCCTTCTTGCGATGCAGAGGTGTGTGCGCCTCTTGATGAGTTTCGTGCTTCAATTCATGAGCTTCTGCGGGCAATCCAACGTCTGGCACCTGCTCTTGCTCCGCTGCAGGCTCACCGTCCGGGGGAATCACAGTTATATTCTCGTTCGATCCAGGTTCTGCCGGACGCCCAAGTTTACTCGTTATCCCTGTTGTCTTCATCTTCGACAACGCTGACCCATCGGCGTGTTTTGGTTGCACTCCGTCGTCGTCGTCATCGTCGCTATCCAGCCAACCACCAGAGCTCGCACCGCTCGTATCACTGCGCCCGAGCTTACTCCCGTTGCTGTTCAACGAGGAGCTTGTGTTGGTTTTCGCCAAGCCACTGAGGCGACTGATGGCTCGGGCAGAGGCGATGGCAGAACGCCACCGGGCCTTGGGATCGAAGTGATCCCGTAGACCAGTGCTGAGATCGTGTTCCGTGGACGGTTCGTGGGTCGTTAACCACTACAATCATAACTTTGAGAAAATCAAACACTTAAAGACATGTCTACTCACCGGGTCTTGGAGGGCCTCAAGTGCCGTTGGCCTCTCTTTCGGATCGGGATTTAGCAGTGATTTAATGAAATCTTTGGCTGTTGTTTGTTACGGAAGTTAATAGATAATCGGTAGGGACGGTACGGTTCACTGACCTTGTATGGAAACGTTCCTCCAATAGCGTTCGTGGAATTCTATTTTTGCTTCGGTCGTTTCCCTGATGAGGACACGCACGTCATCGGAGCGGAATGGCGAGTAGCCGCAGAGGAGGACATAGGTCACGATACTGCATGAGGAAGATGTAGAGCGAGGTTAGCGGCGATGTCTTTTTTTCTTTTAGGTGAATGAAGTAATACGCACCCTGTTGACCAAATATCTACAGCCTTGCCATGCCCTTCTTTGTTGAGGACTTCCGGAGCGACGTACCCAAAACTCCCAGCGAGGGAATGCAGCTGCTCTTCCGGGGAATGAAGATGCTTCGCACTAGTTTTTATTTCTCGCTTAGTATCATTGTCCGCAGAAACAAAGGAATTCGGACTCACATCCCAAAGTCTGCGATGACAATGTCGCTATCTGGGTCTTTGGTTCGATAAAGGATGTTTTCGGGTCTGCGGCGGCAACGTATAAGACGGGGAAGCAGAGGGGAGGAAGAATCATGGGTGCCTACTTAAGATCCCGATGCACGATATCATGATCGTGCAGATATTGTACGCCCGAGAGTATAGACCTTGCACCATGGTCAGCACGAAGGACGTTATAGCCAGACCCAACTGGACATACCTAACGACGGCGACGGCATCCTGCTCGGTGAATTTGCCCTTCTGGAGGATGCGTTCGAACAGTTCTCCGCCAGTTGCTAGCTCGAAGGACAAGTAATACTTCGATCTAGACTCGAACCATTCATAGAACTTTACCTTTGGGGGGACGCGTGCGTCGTCGTCAGTGAACCGTGCCTAGGCGAGAAGTGAGAGGGCATTCGCTCACAATATTAGGATGGCTCAATCCCTTGAGGACGTCCATCTCTCCCCACACAGAGGCCTCGTTTCCCTTGACCTTCTTCTTGGGGATGATCTTCAGCGCGACTTCTTTAACCATCCCACTGTCTGTCTTCTCGCTATCGCTCACGCCGTCTCCATTTTTATTCTTCTTTGGCTTTCCCAAGAAGGTGGATTGTCTTTTTGATGAAGACGCAGTCGGTTTCGAGGACTCTCCGACAGCAGCTCCGTGTTCTGCAACAGCGACTTGCTCCAGCGGGACGTGCCAAGTTGCCCTCTGAGCGCACACCGTCAGTCCCAAAAGCCGAAAAAAGCAGCTTGACACTGAACCAAGTAAACAACTCACCACCACCTGACCAAAAGTGCCTTCCCCGAGTACATTATGCACCTCGTACGACTTTTTCTTCACGAAACTAGGCGGTTGGGGGAGAATAGCGTCTTTAATGGAGAGGTGCATGATAGCTTTCCCTGTAACGGGATATGGTGCGAATCTGCGACGGAGTATCTGATTTCCGACACGACCTTAACAGCTTTGAGGAACCTAGTGGAGCAACGGTTGCCACCCTATTTTGGGACCGGCTGGGACCAGTAATTATGAGGCTTATGGTCGCCGTCGCGCACGATGTGGTCGAATAAAGGGAAGGATATGTCTCACGATGACGGTCAGGTCCCTGGTCATGGTCTGGTTTCTGCCCGCAACTCATTCTTTTCGGCGGAGACAGTCGCGACGGGCGCTTGTCTGCACTCGTACACGGAAAAACATCATCAGAAATCCACAATTAGTGATTTGTTCTACAAAGTGATGGCGTCGGCCACAATCTCGGCCTTCATCTCTGCTCGAACGAGATGTGCGCCCACTATCATCGTCGCGGCCGGCCCAACATCCCCAAACGCCTCCTTCATCACCCGTCCCACCTCATCAGCATCGCTCTGCTCGGTCACGAAGATCCGCAAACGGACGACGTCTTCCTTGCTAGCACCCAGCCCCTCCAACGCGCGTATGACCTCCTTGAATATCTGCTTCGTCTGAAGATATGCGGAGTCTGGGAATAGGACGGCGCCGGTAGTAGGATCGATGGACGTTGTGCCGGAGACGAAGACGTATGGCCCTCGGCGAACGGCTCTGGAGTACCCAAAGGCAGCTTCGTACGGGTTGCTGGTTGTGAACCGCTCCATGTGCTCGTATAAGTGCTGGCGTCGATTGAATGATGTGTTCAAGCTCAAGCTTAAGCTGCTTAACACCTGCGAGGGAACAAAACAACGTGACTGCGACTCAACACAGACTCAGATATGTCTTTCACAAAGACCACAGCAAGGAAATACAGAGACGATGCCCACAAAAGCTTCTCGCCCGAAGCGCTTTTGTAATTGGCAGCAACATGGACCGTGTTTTAGACATCTTTACGTGTCCATAACCTTTGGGGTCAGCAAGATCGTGAGCGCTTGAACTGGTATGATGCTTTCATCTAGATGCACGCAGAGAAGCTAAATGGGACCTAATGGGACCCGATAGTGTCCTGTGTGCCAGGTAACGCGTTACTTGCGCGTCGCATGTCCTTTGCACGCCCCCAAAGCTTGCAGCCTCCAACTCGTTTTGGCTCCCAACACTTCAAAGGCGACACTTGTTTTGAACGTTTGTTTCCGTGCGGAGGCAAAGTGGGAGCCTGCAGGCCGCAGCCCTCCACCCTAGCGCCTCCGTAAGCGCCTCGCCTTCTGTCATGTCACTGATTTGTTCCCGCGATAGGAAATCTTTCTCAAGGCTATGCAGCTAACGGCCGTTAGTGGCTTCTCAAGTACTCACCACCAAGTGGCACAAGCGGTCTAAGCAACCTGCTATCTCTCTACGTCCACTCTACACTGTGTAAAGGATGGGCTACTTCGACCAGGCATCTGACTTCACCATCGACGGTGGAACCATGAACGACGTGGCGGGCGACTATGTCATGAACAACGACACAAAGAACGACAATCGCAGCAACTGCAACAACAAGAGCCAGTCGACGGTCAGGGACTCTCACAACGACCATTCCAAGAAGGTCGTAGCAGAAGGTGCGTGCGCCGCTGAGACCCGGGTGGCTTCCGCATGGCCGTGCTGATCGCTGTGTAGGGAAAACGACCAACAATAACAACGGAGGGGGGTCGTTCTACCAGGCTAATGGAGAGCAGAACATATACGCATCGCCGCCAGGTAGGTGCTCGGCCCGATGGCGATTCAGGGTTGCGAGGCTAACTATGAGCGTAGTTCCACAGGCTAGGCAGGAGAGGCCTATGAGAGCGATGGCTGCCAACCCTCCTAGACGTGCTTTGGGGGCGGCCAAGTTAGCGGCCAGAGGAGGAGGAGTGGCACGCCCTCGTCAGGTTATCAACCAGCGTCCCCACAACCCTACCTATTCCCTCCCTCCTTCCCCTCCTCTTCAGGAGGCTTGGCCGGAATACGCACCGGCTCCACCGAGGTTTAAGAGCAACAATCCGTTCGCCAAATTGGCACAAGGTTACGCAGAGCAGCCTCGCTCGGCGGAACGACCGCCGTTCCGGGAAACTGAAACAACGCCCAGGCATGGAGATGACAATGACTGGTTTGCTGAACTCCATGGGCGCCTGAGTCTGAGGGGGGCCGCCCCCTCTACGACCAGCGGTCATACGGCGCCCCAGTAGGCGGCAGGAGGCGCTACTGACGTTGAACGTGTAAACCTTTAACTGTTGCAAGAGCTATTCATCCACTTCACCTCTCCATCGCATTCCGTATGTTTTCCTGCCTGCTCGCATTTGCCGTATCTCTGTTTTCGTTTTCGGCTCTCTCTTCTATGAATTTGCTCTGTCATCGTCGAAGCTTATTTCTATAGATATCGAACACCACACTCTCCGATCTAACGCCTCGTGCATTGTTGTGCTGTCTTCACTATATACCGCAATGTACTTCCCAGTATCTGTTTAATTGCCCAACGCGTCTACGTACTCATCCACCCTTCCATGGTATGCATCGTTGTGTCCCCATTGCCAGTCTTACACTTGGTGTTCAAGTCGCTGATCGGGCACCGTGTCATCTGCACAGCGTACCGTGCGGTTTGATCCTTTCGATCCATTTGTTCCTACAAGGTCCCAAGTTCTGCATCTCTCAATGTGCATCACTTGGCATCTTGCCTCGCCTTCCTCGCACGTCGACATTGTCCATTCACCTGTGCACATACAGCTCCAAGCTCTACAGCTTCCTCCTCGTTTTCTCCATTTCTTCTCTCAGCGTGACCGCACCCCCTGAAACATCGAAGCAAAGGTGGCAAACCGTGTTGCTTCCGGATTCCAAGCATCAACACAGCGATCGGTCCCCGTGAGGCCCAAGTGAGGCTGCTGTCGAAAGGCATCATAGGCATGCACGCGCAAAGAGTGGACTATCAATAGCTCTTAGGCAGCATGGCATGACACTGGTAAGTCAGCGACTTGGCGCCTAAAACCACTTCTATGTGTTGCACTGTAGATTTATGTGAAGGTAATGTCGTATCGCTTGCCGTTGGAGAATTGAATCGGAAGAGTTGACCCAGATATTTGGGTGGATAACGTTGCCAACTGCCTCAGCACGCTCGCTCCCTGCGGCACCTCTCTGCGAGCTTCTAAATGAGCTTGGTATAGTCGAGTGCAGGCGATCGGTTCTCCGACGGTGCCATATTGAGTGTAAGCCTCTGATTAGAAATGGAAGACGATGCAATCCGTAGTCCAAGTAAAGAAGGCGACGAGTGAGTTGAGGCTGACTATGTCAATCACCACAACAGATGGCTATTTGGAACGGCCGCTATGTACGCTAGCTGTAAGTATGTCAAACCGATTCCCGGGAGTATGGAATAGGGAGATGAATCCGTGCTTTTACGGTCGGTGACCTTGTAGTTGTCTCCTTTAGGAGCAGAACTCGGATTTGAGAACATGTTGCTGGGCGAATAGGATACATACAACTTGGGCAATATTTACAGCAAATACCAACTTGTGACTACCTCGAAGTACCAGTCATTATAGATCGGGAAGAGGGTACGGATTTTCGAATAGTCGGGTATATTGGTTGCGCCTTTTCTCCTTGAACGTGTAGAACTGCCCCACGAAGTCGAAAAGTTTCCCTGAAATGCATGCTTGATGCAGCTCGAGTGGATCCATGTTCGGGTACTTCGTAGACTGGAACACGCTTTTGTATATGGATTTGAGATGCCAATAGTCCCTGTAGCGGAATTATAATACTTGATGGATTCTCCAGCGACGTGCATTAAAATGTACCACTATGCAACTCCCCCCCAGGCGGTATTATAATGTGTATAGGTAGTGGATAGGGAGCATTATAATATACTCACTATTAGGCTGTTGGTCTGAATAGCAACGAATTATAATACTCCCTGGCCTTGTAGTTCAGCTGAATTATAATTCGGGTCTATATTTTCGCACATGAAATGTATATTTTTCGAGCAGAATTAGCTCAAACATATACATCGTGGTTTATTGGGACAGCCGTATCGTACTGCTACAGCACTGCATACAGTCATATGGACAGTGCCCGGGTATGTATGAACCAGGGTGCGGTGAAAATGACTTTGTTTGGGCCATTGCTGGTGGCTGGATATTGGGCAGACAATGGGTAGATCCTAGGAGACAGAGCAATGTCGGAGAGTAGGAGCTGTCAGTCGTTGAAGCTGTCCAAGTGTGTACTTATAGAAAGCGTGTACTTATAGACCAGCGCCGAATCAGAGAACTTGAAAGATGCTTGTGGCAGCCGAGACTTACCACGGCCCGACTCCTTTGACACTGGCAATGACCTGGCATACATCTTGAGTCCAGTCATAACAGAATCACCGTGTATTCATGGGGAAACGAGTGGAGGGTCCAGCGGGGAGTCATGATCGTCGTAAAGTTTGAGACTTGTTTGAAACCAGTGTTGCACGGGCGCTACATGGGCGGCAAAGTTAAAATACAAAAGATTGTGACATATATCTAGCCACGGTAGACCAGAGGCATCTTGAAGAGCCGTGGGTGAGTGTGGAAGACTGCACCTGCCTACCGATATAATTTTTGTTACCGATCACTTTCTTGATGACCGTATTGAAAAGGTCAGACGAAGTTGTTCAACGTTGAGTGATTCAACTCATGATCTAACACATAAACTGACTTAAACACAACGATCTATGCCCTCATCACAAAGAGAGTGGTAAATTCAAGCCATGTGTGTGTAGTGTTGCTAAATATCCAATACATCAACATGGGTTACTTACTTACGATGCACAATCCCTCCGTAAGCATTCACACCGAAGCAGGAAGCTGCGGCTGACACTGAGTTCATTATTGGTGATTTCTACTATGCTTGAAGGGTGCACTGCGCAGTGACTCAATACTGGTATTGTTGGATAATGCCCAATGATCTACCACCTCACAGGCCGTGTATTATTTTATGAACGGCACCCCAATCTTATTGCATTTAACTCCCTTCTACTCACTTCTACATATAGTCGTACCAGGGCCGGGTGGTCATTTTGGTTACACCGGCGGTGAGCTAAGACAAATCTTGATTACACGCAGAAAGCCATTGCTGGGTCCCGACACTAGCATGGTGAGCATTCAATATCAATATTCATCGATAGAGTTGGTGGGGCCCTGCCTGATTATGGGCATATTGAAGGCTCGGACGTTCACTGTTCAGGCCTCAGGGACTGGGTTGGGTTGTGAAGCACCGAGTACTGACTGATGATTATATGGGCACCAACCACCCCAGAGCAGGTAAGTAGATAGATGGCCCGGGGGAGGCGCAGGACGGAAGGAAGAGTGCTCGACATCCGACGCTGATCCGGATCATTTTGCCACGGGCCGTTCGATCAAATCATGTCACTTGGACCATCGACACATGGTGTCATGCCGCATTACAATGCACGCAGAGCTGACATCCATTATAATTCAGCTCATTGCACACATTATAATATCTACTAGGGGGGTCTTTCATAGTGGTGCATTTTAATGCCCGTGCCTGGAGAATCCACCAAGTATTATAATATGGCTACATGGACACCTCGAGATGCAGCCTCTCAGTGTCGGAGGCACAGTTTATGAAGCCGTAGTCAACCCAGACGGAACGGGGAGTTCGAAGCACTGAATCGTCCGTGCCGAGTACGAACTGTTTGAGCTTCCATACGGAATAGAGCGAATTGGATCCCTTCAAGAACTCTTCAATAGTTGGTGTTGGGACAAGTATCTTCTTCGTTCTGAAAAGCGAAAGAATAGAGCCAGAGTCATACGCCTGGCAGAGTTCGTTGAAGGTGGATTTGCTTAATAATTCCTGCCAGCGACGACCAAGGATCGACTCTTCCTCTTCGCAGGTGCAGGCACAGAAGCCAAACGTTATATATTGGGGACCATCGTGAGGCGAGGGATGGGCTTTGGACAATAATTTAGCGGCGAGCATGAGGCACTCAGTTTGAGCTTTTGGTAGCTCTGAGAGTCGACGTTGCAGCCCATCGGTGGTTTCATTAGGAGGTAGAAGGCGCATGTTGGCGTAATTCAACCCTCGATTGATCATTTCAACTATTGGGTCGCTTCTTGGGTCGGGTACTGACTCGTCCAAGAGATGTTGATTCTTTAACAGCCAAGGATAATAACCGCCACGCGCGCCAGGAGGAAGCATGGACTCGAATGCCGCTTTGATTTCTCGCAATAAACGCCCTTCGATTCTCCATATATGTGCTTTCCTCGGCGGGATATCCATCCGTTGCATTAACCCAATGTAAACTCCCAGCAAGTTTGACCTCGCTTCGGTTGTGAACGCTTTAGTGAAGCCATAATCATCACAAGTCTGTGGATCTTCGGGTAACAGATTATTCCTGACAGCAAGCGCCAGGTAATGGGCAGTATTGATGGGTTGTCGTGGTTTACATTCAAAGATGTGATGGACCCAGCTGTCTTTCTGGCAGGACGGGCTACAGTACCAGACCTTCTTGCAGCCGCCGCACTGCTTGTATGCTGAAAAACGGCGCATGCCTTGTGCATGCCACTCGTGGTCATCAGTTGTGTCTCCTGTGATCGAGTGACATCCATCACAGCGGCGGCATTTAGCAGGCAAGAAGGTGTCAAGCACGAACATATTCTTTCAAAGCCATGCATAGTGGGAACCGCGCGACTCGTTGGGGAGTTTTGTGAACGTCTCCTGTATGTAGAACGCTAGATCGCCTTCCGATACCCAGCGATGAATCTTCTTCGTAGTCACTCGATGCCGCTCCATTAGATCCACGTATACGCCTAGCAGCTGTAATTTTTCATGCTCGGTTGGTGCCCTGATGGAACCGTATTCGACTAGCATCCCTTCATCTGATGGTAATGATTTGTCGCGAACAGCAAGAGCAAGATGATGGGCAGTGGTGATCTCCTGATCCGTGTCGCAGTCGAATATGTGGCGAACCCAGTCGTCTTTCTGGTATTCTGGACCGCAGTACCCACCCTCTTGCAAGCCGAACGTCGCTTAAAATCCTTGAGCGAGGACGGAGCATGAGAACCGGCTTGCATCTTGCAGCCCGCGCATGTTTGACCGTTATCTGTCGCGCAAGTTCGTTTGGGACAGTGGGATGATCAGATTTCGACGACGCAGGCTTCTGACGACGCACCTGTACATATTTCGGAGGAAGGGGTGAACACTTGGGTAATCATCTGTCTGCTCGCACGAGCCCACGTACAAATGATCCCATCACTGCAGCGCGCGGGCGATTGCTTCGAGCGGGGCAAGCGCGACGGACTAAGTTGAGAAACAGATATCATCGCGCTCGGATGCCTAGTTCTGAACATGGATAGCATTTTCCCTAAATTTCCGCCGGGCTGAGCCTACAAGTACATTGGCATACTATACAACTGAGGGACATGCAGTGACTCATAAAAAAACAAGGCGTAAGAATCAATTGTAGTCATCAAGATGCGACTCATCCTCTTCGGTGAGTAATACCGGAAGCTGGAAACGAAAGGTATGGCATTGAGGAAAGGCAATGAACAGGAAGGAGAGCTAGTGCATACCTCCGAGGATACGAGTTGAATGTAGACGGAACCTGAAATTGAGCTAGGGAACTTGCACGGGAACTTCCAAATAAAGGTAACGCTGCCCTGATCCTCAGTAGGGATAGGAACTACGAGGCGATAGTTGAAGGAAATGCGCCACGCAGGTAGCTTCTGTCTCTTGTCGACGGGGCCGAGTCTCTTGTCACCAAGAAACTGCAACCGATCCTTCAAACGTTCCAAGAACGCGAACCCCTTGGCTGATCCTTTGTGGGTTGAGGATATAGTCATTTGGAGGACGACTACTTCAGTATGTCTCGATTCGTGGTCCACTACGAGGTAAAAGGCGTCAAGGAGAGGAAAGTTGCTCTGAGACGGAAGGTATAGCTTCGTGCGGTCCAACGTAACGTCTTCAAGGGTTTTGAAACGAGTGCGCGTCAGGGCAATCACATTTGACGACGAATGTCCGAAATCTGATCTAGGAAAATTATTAGTTAAGGACGGACGAGGCTCAGAGATAAGAACTTACGAAGTCGAGGAAGTTGTCAATGACCAAGTCGAGGGTGATACGAGTGTGGCTGGAGTGGGCGCGGAAAGATCGTCCTTGTGACCGATGTTACATAGAATGTTGATGACGAGATTTTCAAATGCCCATCCGGCCAGTGTAGTGCTCTCTCTGTGTGCGCGACAATGTTTGATAAACTTGAATGTCTCATCTCGATTCAAGATATCGAGCCGCTGCTGCACGCGGTGCGCAATATAAAGAGATTTGAGGTCCAAGACATCGCTCGCTGTAGTCGAAGATTTATATTGAGAAACGATGACATACGAAACTTTGTCATCGCTGTCGCCGCTATACTGGAGTCGATCTAAGAGCTGAGAAGAAGTTAGAGAGAAAAGCGCCCTTCTGAGGGCAGCCCCAAGCTCATCATCCTCCCCTTGCAAGTATTTTTTGACGTCCCGAGGAGCCCAACCCCACTTGGATATCGCCTTGTCGACTAGAGATTCTTGCTCGATGTCAGACCGTTCTGGTAATCCGATGATGAGCTTGACGCTGTGAAGAAGGACAATTAGGAAGAAATATCTTGCTTGCAGGGAAAAAAAGCTCACGCGTGCAAAAGGTCTTCTCTAGACCACCGTGCCACGGACCAGACTTCTCCGTCCCGCTGTTTGACCCAGTCCTTGTACCGCGAGGTACGAGGCGACGCGGCTTGGACAGGGAAGAGGAATGCCTCCAATATGGCTGTGGTTGGTGGATTCCTGTCTCCCTCATCACCGTCTATAAGAGCCCATGTCTTAGCCGACGCGTTTCGGACCTTTGGATGGAGTGGGAGTAGGTGTGACGACGCGATATTTTCATTCAACTGGACACCTCCCGCCGAAAAGTACAGGACCTCGCGGCGATTCCGGTAAAAAAAGCACTGGCTCGCCTTTGACCAACTTCTTGAGCAAGAGGAAGAAGAGGCAGTATGTCTTCCCTGTCCCTGGCTGTCCGGATAAGACCACCCCGCCGCAACTCGGATTCATAGCCTGCTCGCAAAGACGCTGGTAAACTTGGATGTAGTGCTCTCGAATGTACAGCTGCCCCGAAGTCCGTTCAATGGCTGTGGTGTCGGATAGGGAATCCAACTCAATGACATTCCCAGCTATCAACTCGTCTTCTTTTTCTTTTTTATTCCACCATGTCTTCCAGACCTCGACGAATGGGTCCGTCTCGTCTGTTTCCCATGCAGGACTTAGAAGGGAGCCAGTGGAAGACATGAAGTAGTAGACAAGAAACGAAATGAGCGCTGGAGTAGGCGTGTGGATCAACGTCGCCGCTAGCCATTAGGCAATACTCCTAAATGGCCCCACTCCTCACCGGCCCCACTTTCCCGTTGCGAACGGGCACAGCAGGCAGGCTCCTAAAACCATCCGCTCGTATCGTAAGTTTTTTTCGAGCACGTGACGGGCGCTAAGGCGCCGTAAACAAGTACAACGTCAAGCGTGCTCGAAAACTTTCGATAGAGCGGCTGGCAAAACATGCGACCGAGAACGCCGATTTTGTTCCCATCCCGCTTGTCGCAAGTGTCACGCTAGTTTAGATAATATATGAGCTCACAATTAATAAATTCCAAATGTAGTAATTGAAAACTAAGAATTAGACTTTTTGAATTAATTGATTTTGTCACTAATACATGATCTCCATAACTTGACGCGTATGGATGACCGAAGAAATACGTGACGCCACGTTCAAGTGATTCAATAAACGGCCTTGCTTGTTCCAAATTCAGGTCGCAAAAACCATTTACTGTGACTGCAAAGACGTTGTCGCCTGTGCGCCAACAGCATCAGGAAAGACACTATCCTTCTGGATGCCTTTAGTCATGGCACAGGCAGACAGATTGAGGCTTACAATGATCGTCATTATGCTGTTGAATTTGCTAGGTAAACAGAACATGGCTCAGTTGTCTCAGGCGGGTATTTGGGCTGTTGCAATTGGCAGTGAGAATAATTCACTAGTGTTATGGAAAGTAAGCCCATCAATATATTTGTATCCATATCATATATCTACATCACTGATTGAACGGAACATCTACGTTGGACATTTGCGGTGATACAGTGGGTGGATGTGCAGCACAGTAGATAACAATTAGGGGATGGGTTAGTGTTGTGTAACTTATCCCAATTGGTACTAATCGAGTCTGCCGACGTCTGCCGTTGGATACCTGTCACAGGTGACCACTGGGTTGCAACAAGTGGGATGGGAACAAAATCAGTGTTCTCGGTTGCATGTTTTGCCAGCCGCTCTATCGAAAGTTTTTGAGCACGCTTGACGTTGTACTTGTTTACGGCGCCTTAGCGCCCGTCATGTGCTCGAAAAAAACTTATGATACGAGCGGATGGTTTTAGAAGCCTGCACAGCAGGTAGCTTTTTCCCTGGCAGCTTTTTCCCACTGGGCCCTCGCTGCCAACGTTTGGGCAGGCTCAGCCTCCTGAGCAGGGAATGTAGATACTTGCTTGTACCCAACTTACACCGCATCTTAGTAGCTTAGCATGGTATATAAATGCAGATTTTAAAAAAAAATTTTAAAAAAGTAGGCGTTGCACTCTTGGTTCCCAGGTGGCTGGTGGCGCACACTAAGTTTCAAGTTTATTCAAGTATCGCAGCGACTGCAGTGCAAAACCACTGTCTTCAGGCTTCTGTTCCACACCTCAATTTGTTCTCGTCGAATGATTATATAACTTTGATCTAACACAAATTTCTATATTTTATGATTTTACATTGACCTTACATCTAGGAGAAATGTGGGGATGAACATAAAGTCGACGGAGCGAATAGCCCGCTTGTAAAATTATGTTATGAAATAACGCAACGATGGCTGGGACTTGTCCCAGACTATGCCTTCACTCTGATGATCATCCTTCTCGCCGGTGTCACCGTGGATTCAACCAGTGCTACCCTTTCATTCCACGCTTGTATCACGAATCTATCACCTTGACGGTTGATCACTCGTGGATTCTACTTCTGCTATTCTGTGCACGAGTGTGGACTTGAATAACCAACAGTTCTTATTGATATCATGTCAGTGCAGTAACCCGATCACAACATCATGATATACCACTGGTTTGGGAGTGTAGGATCTTTCTACTCCTTCCAACACGTATCATTTGCTGTTCCCTTCCCACTCTTTCAACCCTTGACCAGCTTGAAGCCCAAGTGCTGGTTGCAGTTGCAGATCTGTAAAATGTCACTCTCTCCTCCCCTTCCCCCTTCCATCAACATACCTCTCACTATTGGTGCCCTGGAGATTGGACTCATGTTCTTTGGATGCCTTTTCAGTGCTTTAATGATACAGGCTATCGTTTACCATAGCAAGTTCCAGCAGACAGACAGTTATCTAACACAGCTGAATGTTATGGTTCAACGTTTCCTTTCCTCTTTCCCCTATGTGTCACATGACAGACACATAGTAGCTTATGATTAACACTTATGCCCTCTGGCCTGTATTATTAATAGCCTTAGTCAGAATCTCACCATAGACACATGGGCGCAGTCCATGACATCATGCCTCGCAATTATGTGCTAACCATTCCATGGAAAGCTGACAGGTTATGGCATGTAGTAGACATGAGGACTATGCATGTTTAAGTAGTATATAAGACCAAATACAATACTCAGAGACATTAACTCGTTCTCTTGGGATTACCACTAATATAGTGCCCTAGTCAGTGTCTTCATACTCTGTCTCAATCCCTTTGCTCTTTTATCTTACTTGACTCTATTTCTTGTAGAGCCCACATATATCCTTGTGGTGTATTAGCATTGCCCTAACAGAAGAACGAGTTAACAACCCATATGCCCACTCTGCAGCATTATCTGCAAATATTCAACTTCAACACAGGATATGTTTCACCCAATACCTTTCTACCCTTTCTTTAACCCTTTATTCAATTTCCTCTGAGAGCGCCATTTGCGCTTGATTGTCTCCTTCATACCCCTATAGCTGCACACCCCATTTGAACAGCCGATCCTATACTCTAGCGGGGTAACATTTAGATGACCCTCTGAGCGGATCTTTAGGTGTTGACTGATCACTAACCTTTGGGGAAGGGTCAACACGCAGAGTGTTGAGCAGAGAAAGAAGGCTCTACTCTGTTTGTTCAGCAAATCAGTGTGCTGCTTTGTGTTTAGTTGCTGACAAATCCTACCTTGCTGATTCTGTCTGCTCAAGTGCCAGTGTAAGGGGACACTCCTATTGTCTCCTTTTCCCCTGTCTCTCTCCCTCCCTCTTCATTCCTTTCTCTTTCTTTTCATTCCACAGACTCTTATTTACTTTTCTCTTCTTCCCTTTCTATCCTACCATCCATCCAAGCCTTATCCGACACATCAGAGCAACATCCGATGCATCTGATGCATTTCCTATGCCTCGGCCGCACTCGGTTGCACTTGCGCATGCCCGGATGCGCTTCGGATGCACATATACACTTCGGGGCACATCCGGGTGACCCATACCTTCTTCCTACACCTCTTTACTTCCCATTCCTACTTCCCTGGGTCGCTGGCACAACTCTTGCATATTTCCTCCACCTTGCTATCACATGTGCCCACTCATACCTTGTGATATTCTCCAGACTTGTGGCAGGTGTACTATACAGTTCTTCCACCTTTCTCTCACGCTTCTACAGTATATACTTCGCCTCCTAGCATGGAGAATCCTTATCTTGTTCTCTTTGGATTCTCCCTCTGCTAGGTGAGCAGTCTCTCATGTATTGTAGTAGCTCTATTCATTTCTTTGGATTCTCCCTCTGCTAGGCCTGCGCTGTGCAGCCATCTTGAGGTTGCCCTTACAGCCAGCGTGCACTAGTTTGAAGTCCAGAACCAGTTGATAGGAATCCTTATATGCTCCCTACCCATTCACACCTCACCTGTACTCACATCTACATGGTCTTCCAATATCTTCTTATCCCTGACCCTACCCTTAACTGCTGAAACCAAAAGACTGCTGTCCAAATCTCGAAAAGCACCCCTCAACTTTTTGAAACAATCATCATGCCTGTAATCCCCCTACCCCTTTCCCCTAACTAGTACTCTCATGTGACTTGGATCACATGTGCCTTATTTATTATCTCATGTTTCCGAACGTGAAGTTTTCATTACTATTACAACTTACCCTTATCCCACTTATTACACAAGTATGTACCACAAATATACATCAGTCAAACATACCTTGCACCATGTGAGATAAGAAGTACTCAGTGAGTACTTACACATTTTTATGTTTCCTTAAAAACACGTTTTGCAAGTATGAGACACAGAGGCAAAGGCCAAAAGAAGCTCAACACAGGGGACACCTCAATGGCTGAGGATGCGGAAGAAGGGCCTGCTTCCATTCCCCATGTGGGAATGCCCCAGGTGCCCAACACATCCCATGGGGAAAGAACCAGCAAGCTTGCTTCGAGATTCATTCAATCTCACCAGTCTTCCCACCACCCCGGAAATCAGGAGCAAAGTGATCAAGGCCACACTGGCCCTCTTCCGTTCCTCGCTGCAATGCCTTCCCCCCTCAGCCCATGGCCACATCTTGGATTTGAACTTTTTGGGCAAGGATATCCGCCAGTAGATGACCCCAAAGGCCTGTATTCACAACCACTGCCCTCATGGAGCTATCATGGGCTTCCTGACGAAACACTTTGTCAATCCCCCACCCACTTGGGTGGAACTGGACCGCCAAAGCCAGTGAGACATGATGGTTCAACCTGTCGCTGCCTCACTAGGAGCTCTTTTTGTAATGACGATACTGGATGAGGCACACTTCACTCTCGAAGCTCCACAGTAAGCCTCATGAGCAACAATGCTCGACGAGAACGGCGTGCAGCAAAGCAGCCAGCCATGGATGCTAGAGTGTCAGATGAACATTGAAGCATTCCCAGTGATTCGGTATTGCAGTGGCTCCAGAGCAACCTACCCCCAATCACTGATGACATTGCAGTGATTGCTTCCTCGTGAACAGCCCACCTGCAGTCCATCTACAGCCAGCCGCTGGATCCTGGTACCATCCAGGATATCTTAACACAGGTACGTGCCGAGCAGGCTGCCAAAATGCTCGTATACAACAAGGCTGCCACTCAACAGCCTGCTTGCCCGATCGCACCCATGGAGCCACTCCCCCCTCCTCCACCTATCCCAGGCAGGGCTACCGCATTTTGCAATAGAGTCATACTCCAGAAGTGGCATAATGCCACAATGACCACCTGTGAACTCACCACCATCATTGATGAAGGCATTGTCTTTGATTCAGAAGGAAATCTGTGGGAGCGCGTTCCTGAGGAGCACAAACACAAGCCAAAGCAAATCCATAACAGCCACCGTGGCAATGCCAGTGACAACAACCACCATGACTCACAATGTGGGTCGCACTGATGGCCCTCTAACAATGGGGATGACAATGGGCATTGCAAGCAGCACTGAACCCTGCAGGATAGACTGAATTCCCGCAGGCCTCCAGGGTACGGACATATGTATACCCCCCCTTCTGCTACCAGGAGGCACATCGCCAAAGACGATGACTTCCCCTCGAACGGATTGTCCACCGATGAACACCCCGGCTCTGACTGGGGACCACCTTGAGGTTGTTGCAACTCACATGAGTGATGGTACCCTAGTCCCCAGGATGACACAGGACATTGCCCACATGAGGAAAGGCATGTGGAATTCGATCATGATTGTGTCCCAGAAGGCGATGGAGTACAAGGGCCACATATTTCTCATAGAGACATGGGAATGGCCAGTGTCCTAGATCAACCAGACATCTCTGGGTACTCCAGAACTATTCGTCAGCAATACACTGACATGATACACAAACGGCTGGGTTAGCCTTTTGAGCTCCCCCCCGGGACCAAGCCACCCTCCCACATGCAGAAAGCAGACTAATGGTCTGGTGACGCTGATGTGGAGAAGTTCAACTGATGGCTCCACTCACTCATGAGGTGGCTTCGCATTAACCAATATAGCATGCCCTTTCGTGAAGAGGAATGCATCACAATAATTGGGATTCACCTCGATGGTGAAGCTGCTGTGTGGTTTGATGAAGAGGTTGAGGACGCCTATGATGATTGGCATTGGACGTTCTTGTGCATTGTGATTGGGTTATACAATTGGTTTGTGCCGCCCACAGCTATTCAAGATGCTACGGAGGAGTTCCTCACTACTGAATACTTGGCTACAACAGGGTGGAAGACACAGGACTAGGTGAAAGGATCAAATGTGGAGGTGTATTAGGGTAAGGATGGGAGTAACGGTACAAGAGGAAGTAAGTAAGATAGGTACATGACTTCAGTATATAAGGAAACAGGAAGGTCATGTGATTGTATCTAAGGGGTCAGGGGACAGGGGAACTATAGGTAAGGGATAAGATACCTTAGACAGGGGTGTGTGGGTTCTTTTATGCCCCGGAACACACCACAAAGTGCATGGTACACCCTTCCAACACTTACATGTTCTGATGACAGTTTGTCGTCAGCCTCCCTGGCTCTATCTGCAACAGGCTAGTAGATTGCAGCTACATGCCAAATGACACCCCATCTCAAACTTGTATTCAGTTGCTCTCCAGGCGGAGGAAAGTTGAGTGATGGCTAAACACTACACTCATGCAGTGGCTGCCAATCATGCCAGGAATCATCCTGGAGCATCGACGAGCAGCGGTAAGGTTGAAAAGCCAATGGCTGCTACCCATGTCCCTTGTACTAGTCAAAGATTTGGACATAGCAGACCCCTTCCTATGGGTATGCGTAGACCAGAGACCACTGACTAGGGAACCACTGTGGGAGCTCCCCAGAATGGTGGCAGGCCAGCCATAGTGGGACCATTGCGTCCTGCCCAGAATATTGCCTCTTGGCCAACTACAAGAGTGCCACCCCACCGTGTTTCCAGCAGTGGCCATTTTGACGCCTCCAAGGCGAAATGCTACACATGCAGGAACATCGGGCACATCTCCACTGACCCGAGATGCCCTAGATATGGACAACTGCACCTGAACATGGCCTGAGTCAATGAGAAATCCGATGGCACCATGCTGCCTCTGAACAACTCAGCGCCTGAACCCATGAGTGATCATGGAGGCAACAGTGATGTCATCCAGCATGAGGAAGACGGCCTGGAGGGGTCACAATATTCATCACCAGACGATGAGCCTAACGATTTCGATAGGTATTACGGTGTGAGCAATGACATTGTGCACATGGGCACGATGAATATGGAATGGCCCGTACGATTGTGCAGCATGACACTGGCCGATCCACCCATTGAGAGTGCAGAAGGAGCAGTGAGGTTGGCTGCCTTCTGCCCTAAATACCAACCATCAGGCCATCTGGTGGATCGCCCAAAGCGGGTGAACATCACGACGAAATCTATAGCACAATATGTGACTATCAACAGTGTACGAGCCTACAACCTATTTGACTTGGGGTGCATGACCGATTGCATGAGCCCCGACTTTGCTAGAGTAGTGGAGGTCAAATACAGATATCTTAAAGATGTCATCCCACTACAGTTGGGAATGGTCGGAAGCAGCACGAGCATACAGTTTGGCACATACACCCGTTGTCACACTCTCCCGAGATCAGGAGGGTGTCCGGGGAGCACTGGGTCTTTCTGGTAGATCGAGTGATAGCCCAGTTGTTCATACACTTATTTATTTATTAGGAGTACACCAGTTAGGCCAAGGTATGTTGTTTTTAGGAGAAGACAGGGGTATAGGGGTATGCACAGGAGCGTGAACAACGGATCCAAAAGAAGTTAGGAGTCTTGGTATAGTACCGTGAGCGTGAGTGAGCACAAGCGCGAGCGAATGACAACCATGTGGAAAGGTTAGTGATTCAAGGATGAAGAGAATAAGAAACAAGGTGCAAAAGTTGCGGTAGAAATGAAAGGTTAGTGCAAATGGGTTGTTAGAAGTTGAAAGTAATGAATGCCGAGCCAAGAAGTTGAAATGTTTTTGGGGATGTTAAAAGTTAAGGAAATAATTACCAGAGCTCTGAGCTCAAGAGGCTATAGGAGGGTTAGCAGTGACTGGTTATAGGACTGATTAGTGGGTGATTAGCGGAGTTTGAGGTTATCTGAGGATTATGCTGATGGATTGACTGGACTGATTGACTTGACCAATTACTGACTGGACTTGACTGACTGAATGACTGACTGATTGACTGATGATGGATGACTGATGACTGATGACTGATGACTGATGACTAGAATGACTTGACTTGACTGATAATGACTTGACTGAAATGAGTGGATTGAACCTTCTGTTGGGGGGGAAAATATTATTTCCTACAAGTGAGTACATGCCAATTTATAGCTATGCTTATCTCTTATCTATCTTATCTAGGTGTGGTAGCACACGGCCCACCGTGTGGCACATGTCAAGGGAAAATAAATAATGCACAATCAGATGAGGGATAGACAGCACTCTGTGCTGAATCCCTTGTCTGATGGAAACGGAAGCTTGAAACTAGAAGGAATGGGCTTCTGATGGAAGGAAGGGAATATAAAATGGAAAGGAGGAGGAAAGAGGCTTCTGATGGAACACAGGAGATTTCCGATGGAAGATAGAGGGTCTCCAATGGAGGATAGGGGGCTTCTGATGGGGGACAAGGAATTCTGATAAGAGGGAAGGCTGGTGAGGGGTATGGAAAGGGGGAAGAAAGGGGAGGCCCTAGGGGGTAGGGCAAAAGAGCGAAATGAATAGGGCTAGCAGTGTTGACTGTATTTTCTGAAGTGCAAGGGGAATAGGGGTGGACAGGAGGGTAGGGGAATAGATAGGAGAGGTGGGTGGCCTAGGTGGTATTGACTTGGCAGTTCAATTGAGTATAATAACACATTCTGACATGAATACCATGTCGTACAGACTTGGTTCATGACAACGCTCAACCGGTCCCAGTGTTCATCTGGAATGTGAAGTGGATGGAGTTCACCCATGGGCGGATGCCTTTGGGCTTTCGTCCAGAGACAGAGGTCGCAATGGCAGGTGTAGGATCCGATGTAGTGGGACATGTTTGGCCACCAGTAGCTGCGGGAGACGAGTTCCAGAGTTTTCCATCTACCTGCGTGGCTGGTGACCTTGGTGACATGGTGCTGGGCTACAATCATCCGACACAAGTCCGGTGAGTCCGGAATGTAGATCTTACCCCAGAACATCAGAAGTCCGTCCGATTGAGACCATTCTGCACTCCGGACGGTCTTGCAACTGCCCTGCACCTTCTTCAACTCCTCTGCCACCTTTGCCACTGCATCTTCAAACTTCGCATCACGAACTCCAGTCCGGATAGCCATGAGGATATCCTTCTCCTCCCCTTCAAGAGTGACACCCATGGCACAGACAGCAAAGTAGGCTGGTTTGAGCAAGACCACATCCTTGTTGTCGTCCTTACCATCCAAGTGATCTGAGCGACACGAAAGAGCATCTGGCTTACCCATAGTCTGACCCGGACAATGTTGGAGAATGAAGTCGAAGCGGGAGAGGTAGAGGGACCAGCAGGCTTGACGGCAGTTGAGCTTCTGAGCCTTAATGAAATACTCGAGGTTCTTGTGGTTTGTCCAGATCTCAAATGGAGTTTCAGCGCCTTCGAGGTAGTGCCGCCACTCTTTGAGTGCCCAGATGATCGAAAGCATCTCCTTGTCGTGTATCTCGTAGTTCCACTCTGCAGCCTGTAGACTTTTAGAGTAGAATGCAACAGGATGCCATTTACCATCATCTGGATCCAGCTGTGACAAGACTGCACCCATAGCGTAGTCTGACAAGTCCGCTTCGACCTGGTATGGCCAATCCTCCTTCAGAAAGACCAGAACAGGTTCCGAAGTGATCAGCTCCTTGATCCGAAGAAATGCGGATTGAGCGGAGTCATTCCACTGCCACTTCTTTGCACAAGTGAGGTCAAAGAGAGGCTGGGCAATATGTGAGTAGTCCTTGATGAAGTGGTGGTAGAAGTTGACGAATCCGAGGAAGGACTGGAGTTCAGTCCAAGTCCGAGGGGTCAGCCAGTCCGCGACTCCAGAGACCTTCACGGGGTCCATCTCAACCTTACCCTCGGAGATGATGACTCCGAGATACTCCACCTTGGTTTGCTTGAAATTGCACTTGTCTGCCTGGAGGAAGAGCTTGTTCCGCTGGAGGATCTCTAGGACTCGTTTGAGGACCCGGCGGTGCTCTTCGCGTGTTTGGGTGTAGATCAGAATATCATCCAGATAGATAATGACCACACCTTCTGTAATGAGCTCCCGGAAGAGGTTGTTCATCATGGTCTGAAAGGTAGATGGGCTGTTGGTCAATCCGAAGAACATCACCAAGGGTTCAAAGAGTCTGTGCGTAGTCCGAAATGCGGCCTTCCACTCATCACCCTCCTTGATCCAGATGTTGTTGAAGCCCCATTGGACGTCGAGCTTGGAGGAGTAGCAAGCGTTCTGGAGTTTGTCCACCAAGTCCAAGATGAGCGGAAGCAGGTACCAATTCTTGACCGTCATGTTGTTGAGCTTCTGGTAGTCCTGAACCAGGCAGAGCGATCCATCCTTCTTCTTGACAAAGAACACTGGGGCGGCCATGGGTGACTTGCTCAGGCGGATTCGCCCAGTCCAGAGGTTCTCTTCCAGAAAGTCATCAAGCTGTTTCTGCTCTGTGGGGGACAGCAGATAACACTTGGTAGAGGTCGGTTCGGCTCCGCTCAGCAGTTCAATAGCATGGTCCCATGGACGCGGCATGGGCAGTTCATCAAAGGACTCCTTGGCGAAGACGTCCTCAAACTTGTAAAGGAAGTCCAGGACTGCACTGTTCCGAGGATCATGGGGTTTGTTGCACTGGAAAGCCAATGCAAGACACTGCAAGACTGTTTCCAAAGCTCGGATGTGTTCTTCCTGGAGACTGCAAAGGTACTACGGAGACGGCGGAGGGACGGCCGCAAAGATGCGGTTGCCTTCCTTGAGGTCATCATCGCCCGAAATGTCTTCCTCATCATCATCGTCGCACTCCAGAAGTTGCGGGTGATCGTCTGAGTGGAGTTCCTCAACTGTCAGCATCGGGCCTGTACGACACTCCCAGAGTCGCACAGACTCTTTGCGCTGGGCCAGCTTGTCATGGTGGAACTCCTTGTGACAGGTGTCACATCTGGATGGGCAGCGACTCATGGTGACCTCTTTGGTTTGCCAGTCGATTTCTGGGTTGTGCTTCCGAAGCCAGGTGTACACGAGGATGACGTCTTGTCGGCCAATGTTAGTGACTGCGAAAAGCATCTGCTCCGTGTGATCCTTGAACCAGAGTACAAGGTCCACGACTTTGGAGATGGATCCATTCTCATTGGGTGATCCGTTGACATTGAAGACTGGAATCAGAGCAGACAGCTTACGTCAGGTGAAACCATGAGCATCAGCAAAGCATGGATGCATGAAAACTCCAGTGGCTCCGCAGTCCACCAGGGCTTGCAGAGTGCATCAGTGTTGTGTATCTGTGCTCAGCACTTCAACAGATATATCTAGTAAAGGCCTGCTGGGCAAAGTATCTTATAGCTACTGGGTAGCCGCCATTCTGATTGTGGGTGAAACCTTCGGATTGTGCAGATTGTAACCAGGTCAGGTGTCTTAGCATCAGATGAATCATTGGATGGTTTGGGTTCATCATCGTGTATTGTGTCTACACTAAGACAAGCAAATCAGTTGTTTACCAACGAGGCCACACAGGTCACTTGTTGGTCCAGGTGAAATCCGCCATGTCCAATTCCTTGGCTGTGGCCATTCCCTCTGCGTCTATTCCTTCCGAAGTCCCCACACTTTCTACAACATCGGCCATGGTCAAGAGATCTTCGATAGCGGACGTCCGCTCTTCAGCCATCATGAACCAGATGTCAAACTGGAGTTGGCACTCGCAGGACATGTGTCCAAGCTTGCTGCATCGGTAACAGAGCTGCGAAGTGGCAGGCTGGGAGCGGGTATGATCGACATCCATAGGGATGCCAGGCAAGAGAGCCTTCAGAGGAGGCAGGGGTTGGAAGCGGGGTTGTGAAGGTGGGAAGTAAGTCTGAGGTGCAGGAAGAACACCTGCAGGTGGCCAAGCAGATCCGGAAGTGACAGATGGTTGGCCGAGCGACCTGGATGAGCCGGAGTTGATGCCGAAGTGGAAGGAGTGATTGGCAGCACGGTTGTTGGTAACCCGTTGCGCCGCCTTGTACCATTCTTCGAAATTGTCTTCGCCAGGACAGTCTGCAGACTCGGCGACACAGCTCTGGATGGTAGAGTCCAACCCTCGGCGGAACTTCATCGTGATGTTGGAGCCCTCAGTGTATCCGGATTGGTCTATGAGTTCCTGGAACTCGTCGAGGTACTCCTGGAAAGTACGATGGCCTTGGTGGTATCGGGCGGTCTCTAGCTTGAGCATGGCGGCTTCGTGTTCCCGATCCGGAAGGAAGCACATCTGGAATTCAGTTGCAAAGGTGGCCCAGGGCTCGAAGTATGGATCCTTCTTGCTCCAGAGCACCATGTTTGCATACTTCTTAGCTCGATCCTTCTGGAAGAAGGAGAGACACCAGAGGATCTTGGCTTGCTCTGTGGGAAAGTGATCTGGACAGAGCTGGAAGTAGATAGAGCACACATTGTAGAACACGCGACCATCTTTGCGGTTTCCGTCGAAGATCAGAGGCGATGTGGGCTTCAATCAGGAATGTGGGGTGGTGTCAGATCGACCTGGGGTGTGCTGAGAGGCTGCGGTGCCCTGCAGTCCGAAATCCGGACTTGTTTTGGGAGTAGAAGGATGGGGTGTTATGAGAAGTTGTTCAATGCAGGCGAGTGTGTCATGGATAGTGCTGATTTGGTTTTGGTGTTTGTACGTCTGAGCCCACAAGGTCTGCAACATCTCGGAGTCCGTTACCGGCTGCTTGGATGGCGAGATCTGCATGGATGCGCCCATCATGTTGGAGTTGGCAGGAGAGAGTGGGGGTGCTTCGCTTGTATCGTCTGAGGGGCACGGGAGGTTTTCCGTATGGCTCTGGTGCCAGGATGGGAGATCTTGTTCTGCTGTAAGGGCAACCTCAAGATGGCCAACAGCGCGAGCCTAGCAGAGGGAGAATCCAAAGATATGAATAGAGTTAACTACAATACATGAGAGACTGCTCACCTAGCAGAGGGAGAATCCAAAGAGAACAAGATAAGGATTCTCCATGCTAGGAGGCGAAGTATGTACTGTAGAAGCATGGGAGAAAGGTGGGATAACTGTATAGTACACCAGCCACAAGTCCATAGAATATCACAAGGTACGAGTGGGCACATGTGATAGCAAGGTAGAGGGAATGTGCAGGAGTCGTGCTGGCGACCTGGGGAAGTGGGAACAGGGAGTAAGGAGGTGGGGGAAGAAGGTATAGGTCACCCGGACGTGCCCTGAAGTGTATACGTACATCCAAAGCATGTCCGGGCATGCCTAAGTGCGGCCGAGTGTATCCAGACAGCGGGAGATGTGTCAGACATATCAGATGTGCCCCGGACATGTTGGATGAGGCTTGGATGGGTGGTAGGATGGAAAGAGAAGAAAAGGAAAGTAAATAAGAGTCCATGGGATGAAAAGAAAGAGAAAGGAATGAAGAAGGAGGAAGGGAGACAGGGGAAAAGGAAGATAGGAGTGTCTCCTTACATTGGCCAATTGAAAGTCTATCATCTTTCCGGTGATTGTCCATTGTCCAGCGTGTTACAAGTTTTCCATCACTGATGAAAGACTGAGATACGTGATCCCATTGCCGACAATGACTATGACATTGACAAATAGCGTACGTTTTCCTAAGGACAGGTGATCTTATTATCATCGGAATCCAATCATAGAAAAGAAGGACAGACCTTTCGCGTCTCTCTGATTCCATAGTTAGACGGTAAGGCCTAGTAAGAGCACTCCGAAGCGTTGACACACTTTCGGAGGATATCTCGAGACAATGTTTGGCAATGTTAACGAGAAAACCAGGTTTAAAGTTTATTGTCCAGCGAAGCCTTGAAACTCAGAAAGTATAGATTTGAAACTCAGAGAGCTAGTTCTAACCACAGATGCAACAGATGCAACAGCATCCTGCTTAGTTGTACAATGGACACGGAGGGTTGGCAGGGGTGCTTACTTAGAGTGTGACACAGTGGCTGAGGGCAACCTGGGGAGCGCTGTGGGGAGCAGCGAGGATGACGACCGATGCTCCTCAGTGCGAATTAGGGGGAAATGATGGTGGGAAGCTGTAGATACCATAACCGAGCCCTCTATGTAATATTTCTGGACAATCTAAGCAAGCGGTTAGCAGATTAGATGAGAAACATTGGTGAGATAGAGCGTGTCCCATGAGTTACTAAGTGCTTGATGCTTTTCTGGGACACAGGCTAAGTATTTCCCCCCTGTGTGCGCATTTCTGACCTTGTTTTCTACTTCCTGCTCCGTATACTTACTCCGACCACTCGAGCTCTGGCACAAAGTTGGTTCATACTATACACTGTATGTACAAATTTTCTGGTGGCTCTCTGTGCCCATCTACGCTCTCCAGACCTCTCATGTGTTTGCCTTTCCCGATATGGTATTCAGGGACTCGGCCCAGTATCTTCCACTGCGTGTCGCAACCTGCTCTAAGTGTTGCTTTGTATGTACGCTGCTGCCAGGCCCTCCATTTTAGAGATAAGCTTCTTTGCTGCTGGAGTGTGGCATAAGGCACTTCTCCAAGAGGGACCGTTCATAAGGTCCGCAGCTTCGAAGTTGCCCGAACTGAGTTTTTCATGACGGCATTGGTACCAAGACTCAGCATCGTTCATTCACTGAGCAAGGCCAAACTGTTGCTTAATCCATAGGTGATGGGGAGGCCACCAGGATTTACATGTCACCTGTTTCTCCCCCTTTGATGAAACTTGGCCTATGGTGGTCCATTAGTATCAATTATCTCTTCACCTCACATGGATGCGTACTGGTTTCCTGGCAGTATACGCCACAGATCAAGTCTAACTCTGTCGAAGTCAAAGGGTTGACAAAGGTAGGGTCAATGTCCTTGCTACATAGTAATGCCGAGAAGAAATCGGGAGGGATGAGGGCATGAGCCATGCGACCAACTAGTCCTCCAGTCATGAGAGCAGGGCATTCCCGAGGAGACTTGAGGAGAGCATCACGTTGAGTCACATATGCACAATAGTCCCATTTGTTAGGAATGTAGTCCAGAGGACAATATCCTAGGGTGTTTTTACCCCCTGATATAGACATCAGGACTGAGCCTGCGCCAGTGGGCAAGCGAAGGGAGAATGCATAGCCTATTCCTGGGAGATTTGTTGCAAGGTAGATACAGAGGGCAAATCCCAATCGCAATGGCATCGCACGACATATAATACTGCAAGAGGGTTTGTGATGATGACCTGTAGCATAGCCGAATCTCCAAAAATGTAACTGATGGTGCTGTTCGATTCGAGGTGGAAGGGAATATCAGCCATCCAAAATGACGAGATAATGCTATCAACTTGGCGGATGTCCAGAAGGTCCCGCGGCATGTCCAACCAAGACGACGCCGTCATTAGACAAGAGAAGAATTTGCAAAGCTGAGATGCGGTTTTTTGCGTTGACATCGCCTCCGACATCCTTCCATGACACCCCCATACACTTCTTGGTGAGAGCCCAATCTACCTGTGATGTCGACGCTGATAAATGGCATTGGTCCTCTTCGGAGTCAATGAAACCGAAGATTTCATATTCGACGACAATAACAGATCATTGTCAAGATGGATTGTGAATGCACTCTGAATCATAGAAGCATTGTCGCTACGTCGTGCATCGCTATTGTCAGTTGTGGGGTCGGCATGTACATGGGGGAAATCGTCGTAATCACAGTCGTCATAATTGCCAAGCTCAGATGCGCCTTCCTCGGGGGCAAATTCGGAACATAGATCCCACTCATCGAAAGCTGAATTGTACTGCCTCTGATTACGTGAGTAATGCAACCAAAGAGACGGATCGTGAGTGCTGAAACGACAAATGCGAATACTGTCAATATCTTCCCAGTAGAAAATGAGAGCTCCCCTCCTTCCAGGTACTTGTTGGTGCGCTGCAGCCTCCTCACGGGCGAGTTGAGCTTGTCTTTGGGTCAGTGTCTCTTTCAGGACATAGCACTCGAAATGCTTCTCTCTCTGAGCAAAGAAATCAGACATCAACTCGCCAGGCCTTTGGGAAGTACCTTGGTTGACAGCAAAGGCATCAACAGTACCAGAGCTTTGAGAGGGTGGCGAGGGTGGTGGTCCCCAATTGGCGGACAAAGCGACTGGACCCCCGGAAACAGCAGTAGATGTTGCAAGCAGCGCGCGCTGTGCTGCACCGATTACCCATGGGAAATCTTTGCGAATTGGGTTATAAATTTCTTTCGGAATGAGGTAGGCTCCCCAACCACGTATAGCAGGAGGGGGATAGGGGGGGTTGTGCTCAATAAGTATAGCGGCATATTGTAAGGGAAAAGAGATGGAATAACATCCAGGAAGTCGCAGTTGTTGATGTCGATGAATTCGCCTTGTCGTGATGCATGAATAGAACCGATAACTGAAGCCTCGAGGTCAGCAATGAATTGGGGATGAAGGCTTGCTGCAGATGACACGAAGTCCCTCCAACGAAAAGTAGGGAGCACCCTTTTGTGACATTCAGCCAGTATGATGCAGAATGTGGCCAGCACGATGAGTGGGAGAAACACATCACGAGACTGCATGCAGCAATCCCTGGCCTCCTCTGGCGTGGGGTGCTTAAAAGAGTAGCCATATTGGCTTGGAAAGGAGTAGAATGAGAAGGAGCTACTGACTTCATGGACTTCATTCAAAAGGTACTTGATGAACCGTTGAGGAGTGTATTCCAAGGCCTGCCAAGTGTCCCTAGTTGTCTTGACGAGCACATAGCATCCGTCACAAGTCTTCCAAAATTTGAGAGTCAATGATGATACATGGAGTGGTTGAAAAAGCGGGCCAGACCAAGAATGGTGTTTAGGGATCAACACAAGGTAGGGGAACACGTTGGTTAACCAGTTAGGTTGCTTGAAGATTGAAAGGTCATCTTTCATATGGTGGATCATAGTTGCAGGAGGGAATGGTACGACTTCCGTGTGACTGTTAATGACAGTATAGTGATTCCCATGTCTGCACGCAAATAAAAAGGATTTAGGTTGAATCTATAGGCCATGTGTCACTTCTGAGGCAAAATAAGTTGACGGTGGATCCCTACGTGTGTATCAACAGGCATAGCGCAAATGTTGCATATGAATCAAAACTCTCCAACGTTGAATGTCGTGAAAGCTCAATTGCGTCAATGGCTTCGGCGCCGAGTCAGAGTTACCAGCTGCAACTTGACGTGTCACGAGCACATGCCTTTTACCTTCAACCGGAACTTGAATTCTAGTATTTCTATTTCTAGTAGCTAATAGAAACTTCAAAGTCCTTTAGCATGCATATAACGGCAACAGGGGTTATTAGCTACGTATACAGTGCACAGTTGTGTAATGGCATAGGATCTCATTAATGTAATAACCACTTATGCTTTCACTTTCTGCTTCATAGTCTCGCCTTTCACCCAGTTTGACCGATCACCCCTGCCCCAGGTTAGATATGCGTCCATTTCGGCTGGGTGGGGTACAAGCATGTTGTTAATGCCGTTGCGCAAATTTCATTGCTGAGTGATATCCTGCCAGATGCTGTGTTTGTCCAGGAGCCACATACACTCAGCTATCATGTTTTTGACATCACTATGAAAGCAAGTACATGTTGCCTGGTAACAAATTCCAAGAAGCTGGGACCAAGGGAAAGTCAAGTAGGCCTTCACCTAAACGCACACAATCAATGCATTGGGGTTTTCTGTCACTTGTGGTCTTGGAGTCGGTGTTGTATAGCTTGAGCTGGCCCAGTAGTTTATCAGTCCCTTGTTCAGTATAGAACACCTTCATGTCCCTGTCGATAAAGTAGTTAGAATGGGGAGGTGCCCGAGCTGGGTGTGGCGTGGCATTGAGAGGGGCTGAAGGGTTGATGACAGCCCCTACCTGGGGAATCCTACCCATGAAAACGAGGATTAAATAGACCAAATACTAATCAAGCTGGATTACAACTTACTGGCAATGATCTGTTTCAACAAGTGATCATCCTTGTGGCTCATAATTGTACGCAGGGCTCATGCTTCTGTGTGGCATTTGTGTAGAGATACTAGGGGATACTTGAGGATGATAAATTTGTTGCTCGAGGAGACCGTGGCTGCTGATTGAGTCAATCACGATCTGGGCTGGGATGATGTCTGTGCGTGGAGGGAAAGGATCCTGAAATTTGATGGATGACAGGTGCTGGTAAAGAGAGGACCCCGAATGTGTGTCAACGGTTACAAATGGGTGAGCTGGTACGGGGTGAGTCAGTGACGATATCTGCTGTGCTGGAGGTATGTGATAGGTGGCGGACTGGGCAGCCTGATCACAAGGTCCATGTGATTGTGTATGGGCGAAGGATACGCAGGGTGCGGTTTGTGAGTGAGAGTCGCTTATGTTTGACAGTGTATGATGAGCCAAAGCAGATCTGTTGGTAACTTCACATTTCACAACAGTGGGTAACCTAGAACGATCCCGTTCATGAACGATATCAACTGAGAAACAATCCTGCCACTCACCTGGTTATATCAGCAGTAGATAGATTAGCCTCTAGCACGCGGACAAGGGATTCCACCTGATCCGGAACAGCTCCATTTTCTGGCAAGACGAGGTGGCTTGCAGCCAGAACAGACACCTGGAGCAATAATGCGTATTTATCACCGATTTCCAATAGTGGGGCCGCACAAAGCTCAATGGTTAAATCGGTAATCTTCGGTGAACATAATTGCTGGAGGAAGTTGAAGATGTCCTGCTTCCTGGTTGGGACTGGCTTCTGCAGATCGATTGACGGTGGGGACGGGGGTGTTGGCAACTGTTTGATTATGGGAACGGGCGCTCCGGGCACTGTTCGAACAGGAGGCTTCCTAGTACTTGTTAGCATTTATGAAAAGTTTGGCCCAGGAGTGACAATATGGAGCGCACAAGGGTGTTGCAGGGTAACCACCAGGCATTTCAGTACCCCCCTCTCCTAGTATGTCACTGATGTAGATATTCTTGAAATCGTCACAGAGAAGCTGGAATATTGCAATTATAATAAGATGAAAACTTCCAATGAGATCTGGCCCATACGTCAAATTCGACTTCGTATGGCTTGTGGTCATCCAGAGGATGTAGGCTGCTAATTGCCCCCTGATGGACCATGGTGGTATTCGCAAAAGATAAAGACAGGCACTTGAGTTCATTGATAAAAGTACAGGGTCATATGTATATTACTACTGTCAGCGTCAAGAGGCGGCATCATGATCAGAGATCTCTGAGTCTACTTCTTTGGGCGTGACCCGCCTCCTTTTGGACCCGCTAGCTGCAAAGCTAGTTCTCCGTCGCTTTTGGGGGGCTGAGGAGTTTGGGATAGCCTTACGCTTTGACGTCAAACTTCCGCCTATATATCAAAGCCAAGTCGTCAGATGTCCGCAAGTTGAAAACAACAATATACCTGGAGCAAGCTGGTTGGAGCGTAGTGCTTTCTGATGGCTTGACGTTCTGTCTGACAGGAGAATTTTCAGGGCTGCTTGATAAGGGCGACATGGGTGACAAAGGTCCTATGAGGGATCTATCGTGCAGCGGCGGAGTCAACGGCATGAATCTGAATGCCTGGAAAGCTGGTGTTTGCGGTGGTGACAACAAGGAAGTATGAGTCCCATTCTGAGCTCCATCTGAATCATGAGGAGGCCCATGAGCCTCTACAGTGGGTAGCTAGATGATAAATAAGTAAGAGCATCCTTTGACATACATGCACGCTCACCTCCAACGATGTTGATGGCAACTGGGGTGCTGTGTCATCGCATCCATCTTCTCGTTTGCCAGAGACAATGAGAATTTCCTCAGTAAGAGCCCCCTCATCTTGAGAGGTGTCAACGCTCAGTGGTGACTGGGATGATGGGTCACTGGATCGGTCCATGTGCATCTCAGGTTCACTTTCAAAGTGAACTACTTCAGCCTGAACCCCCTTAGATGACTGGGTCCAGTGTGTATCCTTGGATCCACCTGCTTGTGCCTTAGCTTCAATGGAGACTACGGGGGTCTCATCGGTTTGAACCCCTTGGTGCAAAAATGGCCTGGGGTAGACAGAGCGGCACATCACTGGATCTGCCTGCTTGTACCTCAGCTTCCTTAGTGACTACTTTGGGATGAATTTCGCTGCACGGAACAGTGAGAGACAACTGGACTTGTACATTGTTGAGTCCACTTGCTTGTACCTCAAGTTTGCTTGAGATTACAGGAGTCTCTTCAGTTTGAATCCCTTGATGCAAAACAGGTTTACTTTCAAAGCGAACCACTTCAGCCTGAACTCCCTTAGATGACTGGGTCCGGTGTGTATCGTTGGATCTACCTGCTTGAGCCCCAGCTTCCCTTGTTACTGTAAGGATTCCTTCAGTCTGAATGGCTACTGATTCGCAGGACACATTTGTGGTAGAAGGCAAATGACGGTGATTCTCTTGCGCATAACATGCCTGCATCACAATATATGAGGTCAACAATCATCTACGCCCTTTGTATGGACTATCATGTACCTTTTCTGCTATTTGGTGATGTATTTTCTTAAGGTATTGGAGACACTGCTTTGACTCAGCCATTGGGTCTGCACCAATTACAACGATGGAGGGCACCAATGAGCAAACGATCACATGCAAGCACATGGTGACTGACCCTTTCCCCAACCCAAGATCGTTCCTCCTGGAGGCGCGCTCCCTCAGATTGCAGGCCGCCAATCTACAATCGTCAGCCTTGAAGAAAATATAATATGTGCTGAATTTGCTTGCCTGATTAACTGCAATACTTGTAATCTCGGAGTTCTAGCACATAATCATCAAATCCAGTGAACTCTGTTGGTGTATATAAAGGGACACAAACCTGAGCCCATAGGACCTTATTTTCTGTAATAAGTAGCTCCACACACTGTATGGCCTGGAAATGGTGAGGATATATATATATATCAGAATGAGAAATTCACTTCAGCGTGGGTGACTGTGCTCCAGATTTCAAGCTTGAATCCATCACTTTTAGTAGTGTTTCAGCAGTAGCTAGTATCTCGACAACCGACCTTCTGAACTTCTGCTTCATAATTGCGTCGAAGATATTTGAGCTGACAAGATTTGCATCATACGTAGATTACGGACAGGGGGACACCTACTTCGCAAGTCATTTGGTCGTTCTGCTGGGCAGCCTGCTTCTGGGCCTCGTTGAGTTGCACAACCTACACAGTACCTTTGTGAGGGCCATTCAATTCCAAGACAAACAGCAGCCTACCTGTAGTTCAAGCTCCTGCTTTTCGAGTGCAAAACTGTTCTCTTTGACTTTAAACTGTCAAACAGATGTGAGCGACGTCTTCTTTGAATGTGAGGGGTGTATTGACCTGGGTTTCTAAACACTGCCTCAGATCAGACCCCTAATGAGGACACACGCATTTAGACAAATTGCGAAAGCATGATACACTCTCCGCTTGCACACACCTCGCCGCCTCTATTCTCTTCAAGGGTGATGGCCATCCTTCAGTCGTGGAGACTAGAAGTCTATGAACAGGAATGAGTGGGACATGCAAGGGCAACACTGAGGACGCTGTGGGATTTACTTCTTTTTTAAGAGTTGTGATGTCTATCTCCATGGCCTGCTGCTGTGTAATAATGGATGCCACCTACACATTCATTGAATAGGTAGAAACAAAGGACACAGTCACGAGTATGTACATTTGACTTTGCACAGTGCTCCGAAGTTTCAGCCTGGTCCGCAGCTGTGTCAACCATATCACCACCAGACAAATCTCAAACAGTGCTTACCAGATGGGCAATTATGCATTTCGCCCTGTGCAGCTCTTCCTGTAAGGCTTGAGAGACGAAGGAGTGTGTAGAGTGCTCCAAAGTTTCAGCCTGGTCCGCAGATGTGAACAACGTCAGACAAATCTAAGAAAGTCTTTACTAGATTGGCCATTGTCCGTTTTTCCCCCCGTAAATCTCCCTGTAGGGCCTGATAAACAAAGAGATAAGCTTTGGAGAAGAGTCCATCAATGGTGACCAGAAACCTTGCTTGAAGCCTTAAAGCTTTCTACGACACACAGTATGTCTGGCTCTTGAGGGAAATAGCCCTGTTGAATGGCTGGGGCAACTGCGGCTGGTAGCGCAGGGGGTGGTGAGACATGCAGGTGAGAAAATATACGCATCATTTGGTCTAGTAAATGTGTATATGTATCTATGGGTATTTGGATCAGGTTTGGGCCAGGGGAAACAGGCCCTGCCTTGGTGAATTTCTCTGCTTTGATGTCGTTAGGTGGCTCCCTATGCGACATCCATTTAGTTATTGACCCAGATTGTCTAAAACTTCACCCACTCCAGTGCCTTCACATCATCAGGATTGCACTTGGGTGAACCAGGAATAGAAGGGATGTTGCACTTGCCATGGGGGATCATCGCTTGCGAGGTCAAAGAGTCATCGGCAGCAGGGGTGAATTCAGAGTCGACCATGGGGGGGGACTGCTCATTGGATTCTGAGCCATTGGGGAGAGGCAGTAGCTCAGCAGGAGAGAGAGGGGGCTTATCATCAGATCCAGAGCTGTGAGCTGGGCAAGGAGACGGTTGATCGGGTAGAGGCGGTAGCTTGGCAGGAGGAGGAGCGAATTCAGAATCAACTAGGGGAGGTGACTTCTCCTCGGCATTGGGACTATCAAATGGGGGCAGCGAGTGCTCATTAAATTCAGAACCATCGGAAGGGGAAGGCTGCTGGTCCTCAGATTCAAAGCTATCTTGGCGATCAAGCATTGGGAATCCAGACTGCCATTCGTGGGGTTCGACACCCGGTTTTGCATGTACGGTTGGGATGCCTTCAGCGCAGGGGTTGGAGCTAGAGAAGAATGCCTAATGGACCCATCCATCAATGTCTTGATGTGACACATTTGGGTTATTTAACTTACGGTTCGACGTGGTAAAAGCGCGGCGGACGCCACTGCAATGCTAGCACATATGAAAGTATCCATGTTAATCAGGGGGAGGGGATACACATAATACCTCTAGTAGCAGTAATTTATACTTGATTATGAAGTACTTTGTGCGGCCAAAGGCTCTTTGTGTACTTGTACGCGTGAAAGGCGATGGATACAGTCACATGTTATCCAAGCAGGTGCCTGCTGTGGGTGGGTCTGATGAGCTGCTCGTGCTTCTTTCGCATGTCTGCAACATATGGTCGATGTGCCACATTGATGATAGTTACATATGATCCTCCACGTCTATTGTGATCATGGTGAGCCAACACTGGCATATGCATTCCATTGGACTTGCCATTTTGTATGATTGAGATTCACGACCAAGCAATTCTCCAAAGTGTTGTACACTTCGGAGATTTGCAACGCCAGGCATATCAATTTCTAGTGTTGAAGTTGAGGTATCTTGAATTTCGTATTGCCGAACACTGTTGCAATTGTTGCATGTGTGAGACCAACATTTGGAATGAAACAAACGAAATCATAATTACCACGGTTTGTGTCAGGATAGTGTTCCCATCATCGTCATCGTCTGAGTCAAGCTGCTCTATCATTTCATCATTGAGGGCAATGTTTGCTCCCCTCAGAGTACAAGAGGTCGACGATAGCATCAAACCTGACCTTGGGCCTGTAAGGGGACACTTCTATTTTCTCCTATTCCCCCTGTTCCCCTCCCTTCCTCCTCGTTCCTTTCTCCTTTCCTTCATCCCACGGTCTCTTACCTACATTCCTTTCGTTCCCTTTCCTTTCCACTTCCTTTCCACCCACTCCTTTCGCATCAGAGTCACGTCTGGTGACTCTGGAGTCTTCCTGCACTTCGGACTCGCTCGGACTCACTCGGACTCGTATATACGCTTCGGGGCTCGTCCGGGCTACCATTACCTCCTTCCCCCACTTCATTACTCTTCACCCTTCCTTCCCCAGGTCGCTGGCACGACTCCTGTACATTCCCCTTCCACTTCATATTCACATGCCCCCTCGTACCTTGTGATATTCATTCGGACTTGTGGCTGGTGTACTGTACAGTTATCCTTCATTCCTCCCACACTACTACAGTATATACTTCGCTTCCTAGCATGGAGAATCCTTATCCTGTTCTCTTTGGATTCTCCCTCTGCTAGGTGAGCAGCTCTCTCATGTATTGTAGTTAGTCTTATTCATTATCTTTGGATTCTCCCTCTGCTAGGCCTGCGCTGTGCAGCCATCTTGAGGTTGCCCTTACAGGGCCCTCATCATACAGGATAGAGTGGTCTGCAGGTTCCTGGGATTCTTGATTTGCCCAAACCAATTGTGCTAGCGATGACTGGGAGGGCCTCGAGCTACGATGTTCGCTGTCGCAATCGACGTTGATGTTGGCTTGATTTCTGGCATCGGGTTTATAAGGGGGATCAGGAAACAATTCCTGAATGTAGGAGACACCATTGATTGGTGTCAAAGTAGGAGCTAAGGCCTCGTCGCTCCGAGAAGGTGAAGTTCATTTGTCTTGATGGCAAGAGGTTGGTGCTAATGGTGAACGAAGCCCCTGGCCATGGACCTCAGCTCTGGTGCGAGCTCCCGAGCCACGTGTACAAGAGCAGGTGGCAGGTTCTGTGACCCGCAAAGAGCTGTGTTTCTTGTTCTTGTGACGTGTTCGGGTTTGGTTCGTTACCTGATAGGTGCTGCATTTGAGGAGGGCATTTCTAAAGTAAGCGGGAAACATATGTACCACAAGTGGACTGTCAGCGAGGCAAATTAAAGAGACCAACACTCACTTTGTGATGTGCATGTAGCTGGTTTGGGATTTCGCAATTGGTAATGGCGCAAATTCTAAAGTCCGACTACTTAGCTTGCTAAATATAGATGCTATTAGGCGCAACATCGGGAGTAGTAAGTACTATAGCTCGCGATCGTTGTCTAATACTGCTCCAATTGCACGTTTGAAAGTAAGTATTTTATTCGGCTTATAGACAAATGGCAAAGTAAATATTGTGGATATCACATAGGTATGCACACGGCAAAACAGTGACTAAAAGGCAAAGTTTGTCTCTTCATCTTTGTTCTGAACTTCATGCCTAAAGTCGAGAAGCCTTTTAGATGGATGATTATTTAAAAATCAACTTTCAATGACATTTGTACTCACTTCAAGATACAATTATCCACCAAGGGGATATCAGCTTCAACAGCGTTTTATACAAGCACCTTGCTGCTCCAATGAGTGGTAGGATCGTCCGACAATGGACCCCTCGTCTTGACAACCAAAACCGATCCGCTCCAAGCACGAAACCTGTTAGCATCGCTCATACGATCAACCATAAGGGAGTTGACTCCATAAGTGACTTCCCTGGGTTCGAAGAGAAAAGTGAAAGACGTGTTCTTCTTCGGGTGTGGTACGTGCTCTGCGTAGTCATCGGGATGAAGGAAGGGATGAGTTCCTTCATCCAAAGGGTCGATAGGTACGAGAGCACCTATATCTATCAGCGATGGGAAAGGGCTGAAGACGAAGTTGAAGTGGTTTCGGCGGATATTTGGATCATTAGCAGGGCCGCTGAGATAGAGTGCTACATCAATTTCATTGAGGCGCATGCCAAGTGCATCGCTTCGGCGATATTGACTTGGTTGAAGGGGGACGAGCTGGATTTGCTTGGTGCAGATTTTGTAGAGAATTGCGTGCAGGTGATCCTTTGCATACATAACGAATTCAGTAAGATAGAAGACAATGTATGGAATGGAACCATCTCACCTTCTGAGCATAATGCTTCTTCCAGACATTACAAATACCCCAGTAAACATGCATGTTGGCTCTTGCTGGGCGCATTATGAGAAGCCAAAGTACGCATGCCATCATGACAGCCACAGAGGCCCTAATGGCATGTAAGGAGAGGCATAGGATCTGCAGAATCTGCACCAGGATAGGTAGCAAGCCTGTCATGATGCTGGATGTAGAGCTGGGGTGTGTGGTATACGATATCGCTGCAGGCCACCCTAGGCCTATAGCTACATATATAGTTGTTGATTGAGGCTTATAAAACAAAGACTGTGTATGTGACTAATGCATGAGACACCAACATGCATATGCATACTAGCTGCCTGGCGATGTACAAATTTTTCTTCCTTCGTGGTGGTATATCTGGCGGTTTACTACATTTGTACATGAAGCTCATATGAAGCATAAGACTTCACATTTCTGGTACATTTATCTCATATAAAGCTCATATAAAGCCTACTTCTTTTGCAAAAGTTTACATTCCTTCATATGGCTTTACATTTATTTACATTTCTTCTACATTTTCTCTACATTTACTTTACTTCTGCATCACTTTTAGTCAATAATTAGTGTTAAATAGCTTCATATGAAGCTTATATGAACTCTATGTGAAGTTTATATGAAAGTCTTCATATGCGCTTTACATGAAGTTCATATATAAAACAAGTGAAGCACAGGTCAACATATTAAAAAAGAACAAGTCCAAACTACTTGTACAGTCCATGTACGCTTCATGTGAAGTACATATGAAGCACATATGACAAGATTATATTCTTATGGATTACAACTAAGTCTTGGGTTTGTCATTTGTCTCATATATGGTACATGTAAGCTTCATGTGTGCTTTCTTTATGTGTGCTTTATATGAGCTTCACATGGGCTTTACATGGAATTTATATAAGCACCATGTGCACTTTATGTAGAGTAAATGTACACTTCATATAAGCATTATGTGCGGTTCATGTAGCATATATGTATGCTTCATGTGAACTTTATATGTGGTTTATGTGTGGTATATATAAGCTTCATGTGCTTCATGTGTGCTTTATATGCAACTTATATATAGTAGAAGTAAATACTTTGACACATTTAGTCCTTCTCTTCCTCACTCTCCTCCTCTTCACTTTCTTCTTCACTCTCTGAATCTTCCTCATCCTCACTCTCCTCATCACTTTCTACCACTTCTATTCCTGCTTCTCGTTTCCTCTTCTTCTCCTCCTGCTTGGCAATGACCCATTGTGTGTGTATGAACAACAACACATGCATAGTGAAGTCAAAGTTGCTGACTGTCATTCAGTTGAGAACAGTCTGGAACCCTCCAATCCATGCATTAAGCTGTTCACAGGCCTAAGTCCAAATTAGACAAGTATGGCTAGTAGACTACTAAAGTCACTTACCTGGGTATTGAAAGCCTGCTTGTAGTAGGGGTTGCCTTGCTTGTCATTAGCAACTGCTACAAGATTTGGTGCATCTCCATTGAGGGGTGCTGGATTGCACCAAGTCCGACAAAGATGGTCAGTGACCTGGTGGTTGATGTAGTGGTATGAGTCAACAATAATGCGGGTGGTTGGCTCCCAAGCTATCCAGTGACCTTGCCTGACAATATGCTTGAGTAGAGCACATCCCTTGTCAATGGCAATGTAGCTGGGGCGTGAAGCAGAATTAGGATAGACATCTTCAAGGAATTTAAGGATCTTTGCAACTCCCTCTGCCTTTGCAAACTTGTGCCAGGCAAGGACCACACCACATGGAGCACAGATGGTCTCCACACAGTAGTACCTAGGAGCAGAAAAGTAATTCTGATACTTTGTGCCACTGACCTCTTCAACCTCCTGTTCCTCAAGGTTGTCATGCTCCACTGCCTCTACTTCTCCACCAGCAGGCAACCATTCCTGTCTCTCCTCCTTAGCTCTTCTCAACATCCGCTGCACTCCAAGAAGCGAGGTATTGGAATATCGTCTGTGAAATGTGGCCCACTGCTCCTGGTGATCTTGACAGGCCTTGGTGTTACCAACCTTAGCCTTGCCACAGCCCTTCATATGACACTTCTTCTTCATCTTCTCCACATGCTTTTTGCAGAACACCACAGTCTGGGCATTCTGAAGTCCTGCCTCACAACCTTCCATTGCACAATGACGTGGCCCCATGACAATTCCATCAATAACAACCATGCGGACCTCTGCATGATTGCCAAGTGCAACTGGGCCAGTAGGTTGAACCTCAGCAGCAGGATTGTTGTCAACCTCCATTGCATTGGGATCAACAGGTTCCCCTGCATAGTCTGGTACAGCATGATTTTCATCATGGCCAACAACTGCAGCAGGGTCATTGGGTTGCCTTGGAATGACATCAGCAACATCCTTGAATGCATGACAGCACTCATCGCAAGAATGTCCCTCTGTACTGCAGATAACTCCATTATCACCAAGTTCGATGTAGGAAGCAGCAACCAAAGCATTGATGGAGAGATTGTCCTCAAAGATGATCTGGCGCTTGTTGAACTTAGCCATCTGCCAAATAGACTCCTCTACAAAGGCCTTCCAGACTTGATGACGTCCAAGTTTGAAGGTATCTCCACTTGGCTTGACAAATGAGAAGTTTCAAAACTCTGTAATGGCAGCAGTGAAAGCATGGAAACTGTAGTTGGCATTGACAATGGCCTGAGAGACAATGCGGTCGACCCAGACACTTTTGCCAACCTTGAGATACTTGGCATTGTTGAGGTATAAGCACAAGTCATCACCATTATTCTGGGTGAACCGCTCGTGATCTGCCCAGTAAAGTGAGTTGCAGGAAGAACATCAGCCAGCCAGAACAGGGACATTCTCCAAGCACTGACTGTAAGGGGACACTCCTATTTTCTCCTTTTCCCCTGTCTCTCTCCCTCCCTCTTCATTCCTTTCTCTTTCTTTTCATTCCACGGACTCTTATTTACTTTCCTCTTCTTCCCTTTCTATCCTACCATCCATCTGAGCCTTATCCGACACATCCGAGCCACATCCGATGCATCTGATGCATTTCCTGCGCCTCGGCCGCACTTGGTCGCACTTGCGCATGCCCGGATGCGCTTCAGATGCACGTATACACTTCGGGGCACATCCGGGTGACCCATACCTTCTTCCTACACCTCTTTACTTCCCATTCCTACTTCCCTGGGTCGCTGGCACAACTCTTGCATATTTCCTCCACCTTGCTATCACAAGTGCCTGCTCATACCTTGTGATATTCTCCAGACTTGTGGCAGGTGTACTATACAGTTCTCCCACCTTTCTCTCACGCTTCTACAGTATATACTTCGCCTCCTAGCATGGAGAATCCTTATCTTGTTCTCTTTGGATTCTCCCTCTGCTAGGTGAGCAGCTCTCTCATGTATTGTAGTTAGCCTTATTTATATCTTTGGATTCTCCCTCTGCTAGGCCTGCGCTGTTGGCCGTCTTGAGGTTGCCCTTACAACTCCCCTGAAGCAATGTGACATGAGAGATATCACGTTTCCAGAGGTCCTGAGTGAGGCTGTGGTTGTTACAGTCAAGAGTTGGACAAGCCATGATGATGGGCATGATGAGGATGATAGGTTGAACAGAAGCAGTGGAGATGGGGCGAAGTTTGGACTTGAAATTCCCAATACTGGAGTGTGAAGCAAGAGACAGAGAGCAGCTGAATCGGCTGAGTTTCTTGCCTGCTAGTGTAATTTGCTGCTGCAGAGATTGTGAGGTTTGCAAGTCCTCAGCAGTGAAAAGAGAGCTAAAGCTGTTTTCTGAGAGCTTGGCCTTAACAGCACGGACCAGGGCAGCCATCCAGCTAGTAGACTCTTGTTGCTGAGACACCTGCTGTTGTCCATGAAGGTTGAGAAGATCTGTATTACTGACCAGAGTCATCAGACGCATCAAGACAGTAGACAGCTTGATCTTGAGACCAAAGTTGTCCTGAACGCTTTGAGCAAACTCAGTGAAGAGCATATTTGGAAATGGATCTTGTTTAGGTGCTGCAGCAACACATGGAACAAGTCCAAGCAAGAACCACACCAGCAGCAGCATCATGTAGGACTGTAAACAGAAACTAGGCAAATTAGCAAGTGCTGAGATGGGATATGATTCAGATGCCAGCAAGACATAGCAAGTGTAGTAGTGAATATACATGTAGACCTGTAGATAGGTCTAATAAGAATGCGAGGGTCCACCTCCGGCAGGACAAGTCTGTGTGACACCCGAGTGAACTAGTGTGAGAACGATGAGTCCGAGAGTGATAACAAAAGGATAGAAACTTCGGATGCTTCGGATAGCTTCGGATGCACTCGCGCTCAGAATGGCTGACTCGGCTTCGGATAGTACGACGAGGATGGCAGGAGAATGATAAAGGACAGCAGGAGAAACTGGCTCCGGATCGGACTCGGACTCGGACAACAGCGAACTTCTGACAACTGATGAGGGGAAAGCTTCGGACTTCTCAGATTCTGACTCTGACTCAATGTGGGGGGAAAAGCAAGCTGAATTTATTAACTACGAGTACAGGAGTATTTGTAGCTAAGTGATAATCAAATGTATGAAAGGTCCGAGACGACAAGGCACTAAGAACAAATAATGGGGATAAGGAAATTAGAGAATTAAAGTACGAAACAAAAGTGATACGAAGAGTCGGTCCGAAGTGTTTGATCCGTTATCACGTGTGTCCGATGTGGGTCCGTGACGTCCGAGTCATGTGCGAGCGAGTCCAAGGAGTCGTAGAGGGTTTGATAGGAGATAGGGGCAGCCGGAATACACGGAACGAAAGGGTTCCACCCTTACACAAGACATATGCATTTTCAATAAATACAGTAGTACAAAAAGATATGCATGGAGGCGCAATTCTAAGTTGTATGAAGCTGTTGACTTACTTTGATTTGGGTAGCCCAGCCTTTTTCTTTGTAGCCCTCTTCTCTTCTTTCTTCTGGTCAGTGTTGATCTGTTCTACAAGTTGGCTCAAAGTCGCCTTGCCAGGCTTAACTGAACCCCACAATTTCTTGTAAATGGCAGAGCCCAATCCAGCATCACCTTCCAGGTATGCAAGAATATCTGGATGTTGAATAGCAGCCAGAAAGAGAGGATTATAGTTACTGAAGCTGCTGGGATTCATGTAGATGGCACGGCAGTTTTCGACATTTGGGAAGGGAGGAAGAGGAGGTGATTTGGGATCATGAGCATCGTACTTGGCCTTGAGTCGTTCTCGAGCAGTGCTGGCAGCTTTCCAATGCTCATATGCTAATATGATATCTCCATCATTGGGCTTGGTGTTAGGAATCAAGGAGAGGGGAACCTCAAGAAGAAGGGCATGTGGGGTGAGGTGCTGCTTGGTGGAATATGCTGCACAGATATGATCAGGAGCTGGTGGAAGTGTTCCTGCAGTGGCAACACCAACAGATGAGATGGATGCAGATGGTAGACGATGGAGCAACTGAGCCACCAGAGTGAGATAAGATGAGAGGAGGAAAAGCAGGAAAAGCAGAAGCAGACATTGTAGGGATTGGCTCCTAAGTTGTGGAGTTAGAAGTGCTCAGGTATGGATGCAGACAAGCTTACCAAAAGCATGAGCAACCTGGAGTCATTATCCCAGATCACATCCATGTCATCCTCCAGTGCAACAGCAAAAGGGCCAGCAACCCCCCATTTCCCATCAACATCAAAGAGTGAGATAGCAGACTCTACATACTCAAATTAGCATGAACATCAGCCTAGAAAAGAATTAAATGACTAACCTGTCACAGTTGGAAACTTCCAGGCAAGGATCTTGAGAATTGGTGCCAGAGTAGAGAAGCAGGGCCATAGTCACAGAGTGGGCCCTGTTGGTCATGCCTGATGTGGTGTGCATGACTACCTTGCCCTTACCATGAGTCTCAGTGGGGGGGACATCATCAACAGGAACTAGAATGAAGGTAAGCACAAAACAGCAAAAGTCAGTTTGAGAAACTCACCAAAACCAGCCATGTTAGGAGCAGTGCCAAAGGCATTGCCACGTGCAAACCCACCAGTGGTTCGCGAAGCGCCCTGCAATTCCTGCAAGTTGTCAGATGGAGACAGGGAACGAGAAGGCACAGGAAGAGAAGCAGCACTGGAAGCAGCACTGGAGTAGGAGACAGTATGGCGCTGAGCCTTACTGGTGTGCTTGTCAGTAAGTGGGGACTGGCTAGCATTACGTTTGGAGGCAGGCTTGCGAGGAGTGATATTGACATCAACATCCATGATCGTGACATTACCCTCATCATCTCCATCACTTCCATCACCCTCACTGGCAACTTCACCCTCAGCAGCTCCAGCAGCCTCTTCATTGTTATCTTCATCATCTTTCTCCTCATCCCCTGCACCAGCACCAGCACCAGCATCAGCATCAGAGTCCCTGTCCAACTCTGCACTAAGGTTGTGCAAGTCCTGAGCTTTACCTTTGCCCTTATCCTTGACCGGAGCAGGTTCTTCATCATTGCTGGAGTTAGAGTCATCCTTGGGGTCAGCTTTGACCTGTGGGGCTTCATCGTCACGTAAGTCAGGATCAGGACAATGGGCACGGTCAGAGACAATGCGGGGGGTAGTGGAAGGGAGCTGAATCCCAGTTCCAGCAGAGCAAGGTGGTGGAGCTACACTAGCCCTACTTCCCTTGAGAATCTTGGATGTACTACAGTTAATCAGTATGGTGGCAGACATCACAATAAGTATACAAATACATACAGAGTCATGTTCTTCTTAGTGACAGCTTTTGCAGCCTTGTCCTCTGCATCATGGTTGGCAGATGTCCTACAAGTACCAGAAGTTAGCAACAGATACAAGCAAGCAAGCAATACATACTTCTTATCTTTCTTGGTCTTCATGGCCTTCTTTGCAGCAGACACATGGGTCTTCTTGACTGGCTGCTCTTCTTCATCTCTATCAGACAAGGTTCAATTAATTTGTGTTCAGATTTAGAAATTTATTTATTTAACTATTACTACTACTGTATTACTACTGTACTACTACTACTGATGATGGGCTATGACACTCACACAATGTCTTGAGGTGCTTCTGCAGCCTCTTGTACTGCCTTTGCAGCAAGAGTGGCTGACCAAGTAGACCTAGGCTTGACAGAACTAAGGAATGCCATCACAAAGATGGGTGCAGGGGTGGGCATTGATGAAAACGAGGTGTGGGGGGTTGAAACCGAGAGCACAGGGGTGGGTGTCATTGAAAACAGGTGCAGGGTGGCATTGACAACAAACATTGGGGGTGAGTGTTGATGGAAATGGGGTGCATGGGGTGGGTATCATAAAAAACAGGGGGTGTGGGGGGGGTGGGCTGACAAAAATGCCAGCATGGGGGCATCATCATCGAAAATGGGGGGCGTGGGATGTGTGTGGTGGTGGTCGTGGGTGGGCGTCATCGAAAATGGGGGGCGAGGGGTGGGCGTCAACGAAAACACCAGTACGAGGGCATCGTCATCAATGTCCGTGATGGTGCCAGTGAACATGGGGCGCTGGGTAGTGCAGGGGTGGCACGATGGGCGCAGATGGGGCGGAGGCGGGGTGCAATGGCCATGGATGGCTGCGGGGGAGCACAGCATTGGGTGGGCGTTGTCATCGGAAATGGGGGGCATGGGATGCATGTGGTCGTCGTTGTGTATGGGCATTAGTGAAAACAGGGGGGTGGGGTGTGTTGGTGTAAAGGCGGGGGGTGTGGAGTGCATGTGTGGTGGGTGCCATCGAAAAACGGGGGGCGAGGGTGGGCGTCGACGGACAAAAATGCCGGCATGGGGGGTGTCATCATCGTCGTTTGTGATGGTGTGGGTGAATGTGAGGTGCTGGGTAGTGCAGGGCCAGTACGATGGGTGCAGATGGGGCGGAGGCAGGGTGCAATGGCTGTGGATGGCTGTGGGGGAGCATGGGCACAGCGTTGGGTGTCGTCATCAGCAATCGCAAGGGCATGGGGTGGTTGTGAGGGTGCACGGGGGTGAGGATGTGGGGTGGGAGTGGAGAAAGAAGGGTTGGGGGTGGATTCTTCAGAAAAAAGAAAGAAAAAAAGAGGGAGGGGCACTTACACTTTGTTGCCCTCCTCCTCCTGGTTCCTGTTGGTTCCTCCACCTTGCGTCGACACTGGTTTTGCATTGCTGGAGCTTCAGGGGGGCATTGTTGCTTGATTGCGTTGGGGGGGAGGCGAGGGAGCGAGGCAGTGGTGGTGGTTGAAAGGAAAGAAGTGTCATGGCACATTGCCACGTTGCAGTCACATGTGTGCACGTGCAGCACGGCGATTGCTGGAGTAGGCGCCTAAAAAGCGCCCAATCAAAAAGAAAAACAGTAAAATAAAATAAAAAGAATATTAATAATTGTGAAAAAGTGCTTATTGCCATCCCAAAGCGGTAATTGCCTTGGAAATGGCTCCAATGACTGATATAAATTCATGTAAATTCATATGAAGCATATGTATGTTTTCAAATTTATGTCTCAACCAAAGCTACTTCATGTGAACTTCATATGCAGCTCATGTAAATATTCATATAAATCATATGTAAAGTTCATATACCATGTACAGATAATGTAAGATGAATGTAGAGGAAATGTAATGGAAATGTAAAAGAAATGTATGGCAAGTAGAAGAGATGTAAAGTTTCCCTGCCATTCCTAACAAACTGATCTTCACATTTTTTGTACATGAAGTCTATATAAAGCCTATATAAAGCACATAACTTCATATAAAGCTCATATGAACTTCATGTATAAATGTGGTAAGCCATCAGATGCTCATGCTAAGCATGTTGAAGGAGAAGAAGGATGACTTGGTGGAGGAATTTTTTGAAAACCTGCACATGAAGGTGGCCTGTGCCATCGCCAAGGCCACCCAGGAGCTACGGAAGTGGCAACAGACAGAAGGTAGGCAAGCTGATTGGTCCGGGGTGGATAGCGGAAAGAAAGGAGAGCAGGTAGCTGAGGCTGCAGATGCAATGGAGGTTGATGGCACAGGGCCATCAGGGAGGAGCATGAGGGGCGAAAGGCGATTCAGGAACACGGCAAGCCGCAGTCCAAGCCAAGGAGGCTGTGACGATCACCAACAGTCAATGAAGAGGAGATGAAGGTGGTCAAAAGGAGGAGTTTGATGCCCTCATCAGACCCAAGATAAAAACACTGGATGAGGCGATGAGGTGACAGATGGAGAAAGGCAAGGTGAAGGCAACAGACATGGCCGCATCAGCATCAGGGAAGGCTTCAGAGGAGATTACAGTGTGTAAGATGGTTGCGCCGAAGAAGTGTGCTGCTGTGACCTGCAGTTGCACCTCCCCACACTCCTCTGCCACCACCGCATCATCCACTATCAACCTCACAAGCCCCTGCATCCCCTTCAACTCCACCACTGCATTCACCATATCTGACACATTCTCCATCATTGGTGCATGAGTTGTTGACAGCATCTTCACCTCCAGCACCATCGCAGACACAAGCCACCAGTGAGAACGTCAACATGGATCTCACCTTGTCACCTGCTACAGCTGCACCAATTGTCATGGTGCAAGAGCCAACACCACGTCCCAACACTGCCCTTGCAAACCTGAGCCATGCACTAGCTCAGCTTCAGGTTCCTCCCCCAACGATGACAAGTGCATGGTTGGCAACTCCGACAGAGCCTCTTTGTCAGTCAAGTTGCTCGATGTCTCGGACTCCTGTGCCTGATGATAGCAAGGCAGCCAAGCAAAAGGCTACCGGTGGTGCAGTGACTAACACAAAGCACTTGAAGAAGTAGAATGCAGACATTTTATTCTAATATCATTTTTCTTTGTTCTAATATAATATGTTTGTCATTCTAATATAATACATTTTGTTTGCTTGGAATTTACATCAGAGAGATTAGAGATTAAGTGCCCGATTTGACTTCTTGGACTGCAACTTGCTGCCCTAGGCTGCCCGATACCACTCTGCATCATGTACAAGCCTCTCTTCCTCTGTCACTTTCTTCCTTGCAGTTGCACTTGGCTGGGTCATAAGTGTCTGGGTATGCTGGGAAGTGTTGATTGCATGCACCTTGGACCTATCTGTAACACAGCCAGCTGTGTTTGAATGTACTGGTGGATATTGTAGCTCCTCATCATTTGTTCCTCCTGTGGTGGGGTGTTGAAGTCTGCGAGGCTTCGGTCAGATAGCAATCAGCTCAGTGGCAAGTGATGCTGATACATCGGCTCTTGCTCCCTTCAATCTTTTTTTGCCTGACTTTGTCTTTTCTCCTTTTAATCTTCCTCATAGGAGATGTGGGTGTGGGCAGGGGAGATTCACTTTGCATCGGGACCCTCAGTGCAGGCAATTCTGAATGAGTCCTATTGTCACTGACAATCACATGCCTGGATGTGTTGCAAGATAATCACACCCTTCCAGGTGGTGGCACAGTGGGTAGAATGTTGCTTGCCTCACTTGCTGCGTGGACAGACCAATCATCCGTCAATGGTTGTGGTGGACTACTGTTTATAACCATGGTTGACTGATCACTTATAATGATGTTCATTGCCTTGACCTTCCATCAGATGGGTGCAGGGGTTTTTGACTGGTTGAGTGTGTACCAACCAGTTGGCACTGTACCTTGCTGGCATCATCTGCTTTTCCTTCATGTTGTAATATGCCCTGAATTTGAACGGTTGTTCTATCTCCTGCTTAGCAGGCAGTATGTCATACCACTTGTATGCCAGTTCTGCAACCATGTTATGTGGTTGCCCAAACTTGAACATCAGGGCAGTCGGAAGATAGTCGGCCATGACCACTTCTTCACAATGCTAACTTAGCACTGTCCATGGCACCTTTGTGTCATGTCGGCCCGAAGTGAGGACTACTGGCAGCATCAGTGTCAGCCACCAATGGCTAAAAATGTTCCTACTCATAGTAATGGGCATTGAGAAAGAGTCACGATGTTTGCTTGACAATCTTTGAATGTAAAGGCACATTGCTGATGAAACGTGATGGTAGTATCGGTGTACTGTTGGCATTTTTGGACAGTTGGATTTGGCTGTCCAACACATCGACCAGGATATCGTTGTCCACAGCAGTCGGATCATCTGCCTTTCCAAACCTCTTTTTGTTCAGTGCCACCACTTGTTGTGTAAAATGGTACCAGACTTGGTCCTTGAGTCACTTGTCTTTGATTAAATTGTCCTTAAAGATAAGCCAACCTGTGTCCACACTAGCCAAAGGTTAGATTGGTGTTGAAGCAATGGGATCTGAACCACAGTACCTTGTGAACTTCAGGTTGCCATCAGGGTCTAAGAACATGGCAATACTGTATGTGAGCATTCCAAACTTCTTGAACATGTTGCAGCAATTTGCATCCAACACCTTCAGTGCACCAAGCATTGCATATCTATTAAAAGTCAATGCTGGTCATTCTGCGGTCAATGCTGTTGGTTGCTTACTGTTGTTGTACTGGCTCAGAATTCCTCTCTGCCTGGAGCTTTGCCATTTCTTCCTTCACCACATCACATTCCAATGGTTCCATGGCAAAGTACTGCTGCATTGCCATGCTTCAGTATCTGAGTGTATTTCTCTTTGTGGCTGCTGTCTGTATCCTGGCCTCAACATCCACCCAGTCTGGTTCCTCCTCTTGCGCCATCTCACCAATGTTTTCGGTCAGCAAACGACCCTCTGTAATGGTTGAACTCCCCAAAGCCTCTCAGGTGGTCACAAGTGCGTTAGATCCAATCTATAATGGACAAAACACAGGCGTAGTGACGGTAGTAAGGCTAGGAGTGATGCTTATGTAAGTACTAAGCCAGTAGCTAAACCCACCCATTACACCCTCCATGTAGGCTGATTTCGCCTTTTCTAATTCACCAAGCATGCTGTCCTCCAAGTATTGATCGGCATACTCCTCAATGCACTCCTTGTAAGTATCTATTCTTGGTAGCACTGTTCAGTAGTGTAGTAGTGAATATATGTAGTGATCTGTAAGTAGATCAACCTAAAATACGAGGGTCCGCCTCTGGCGGGACAAGTCCATGCGACACCCAAGTGAGGTAATGTGTGAATAGATAAGTCTGAAGTGATGAATGTGAATAAATGTGTTTCCAATGGCTTTGGCTGTACTCGGATATCTTCAGATGGATGACAGTTGTCTTGGACGCAGTACAGATAATTTGGATGGTGACCAGATGGCTCAGCTTCAGAAGAAAAGGCAAGGAAGGCAGGAGAATGATAAGGACAGCAGGAGAAAGTGACAACAGATGTTTACTTGGACTTGGATGGTGAAAGAATCAGATGATGGAGATGAAACAATGGCTTCGGAAGGTTCTTTTAGACTTAAGCTCAAAAATGGGGGGGAAGACCAACTTCAATTCTCTAGCTATGAGTACATGAGTATTTGTAGACATAATAATTATCAAATGTAAGTGCGATCGGAGGTATGAATTGATAAAGAAAGAGAAATGGGGGTAGAGATGTCAAGGTATCAGGATGAAATGAAGAAAAGATGTCAAGCCAGACTGAAGGCTCTGAACCGTTACCAGGTACATCCAAGATGAATGTCGGACTGAGGGCTTTTGATCTGTTATCATGTGCAGCTGAGATGAAAGTCAGTCCAAAGCCTGTTAATCTGTTATCACGTGCATCTGAGATGAATCCGTAATGGCTGTGTCATGTGTGTACGAGCCCAAGTAATCGACAGGGGTTGATAGAAGATAGGAGTGAAGTAGTTTATAGCAAACAGAAGGGTACAACACTTATAGTAGCCAATGCAGTGCAGCTGACCACCATTGTTGGCAACCTTTTTGTGATGTCTTTTGGCATGCCAGTTATTCCTAATCCACACAAGGAGTTCCTAGTGTGCAAGGGGTGACATTTAGATGCCCATCTGATTGAAGATAACCATGATATTCACCCCCTCCCTCTGTTTTTTTCTCTTCTGAACTGAAACCCTTCTTCTTCTCTGCATCTGCCTTCATTTGTGTAATTCAGTAATTAAACAGTTCTGCAGCCATTACTCTTTCTAGCAAGACAGGCTACAGTACCAGACCTTCTTGCAGCAGCTGCACTGCTTGTAAGCTGCAAAACGGTGCGTGCCTTGTGCATGCCACTCGTGGTCATCAGATGTGTCTCCTGTGATCAAGTGACATCCATCACAGTGGCGGCATTTAGCATTGTGTGTAAGATCTCTACATATCTTACTACACTTCCCCTATCTCCTGACTCCTAGATATGATCATGTGACTATGGTATTTCCTTATATACAAAAGTTGCGTACTTATTCTACTTACTTCCTCTTGTACCATTACTTCCGTCCTTACCCTAATACACCCCCGCGTTTGATCCTTTCACCTAGTCCTGCCCTTGAGTGTTGTCACCTCCGGGTGTCTTCCAATTGTGTGTGTTGTTTGACGTTGAATTCGAAGCAAGAGTTCAAGCTCCAGGATAGGCAAGAAGATGTCAAGCAGGAACAGATTCTTTGAAAGCCACGCATAGTGGGAACCACATGACTCGGGGAGCTTTGTGAACGTCACCTGTATGTAGAACGCTAGATCACCTTCTGGTACCCAGCGATGAATCTTCTTCGTAGTCACTCGATGCCGCTCCATTAGATCCACAGCTGTAATTTTTCATGCTCGGTTGGTGCCCTGGTGAAGCTGTATTCAACTAGTGTCACGTGATCTGTTGGTAGTGATTTGTCGCGAATGGCAAGGGCGAGATGATGAGCAGTAGTGATCTCCTGATTTGTATCACAGTCAAAAATGTGGTGGACCCAGTCGTCTTTCTGGCAGTCTGCACTGCAGTACCACACCTTCTTGCAAGCCGAACACTGCTTGAAATCCTTTTGCGAGGATGCGGCATTAGAACCAGATTGCAGCTTGCAGCCCACGCAGGTTTGACCGTCATCTGCCACCCAAGTTCTCTTGGACCTGAGGCTAGTAAGTTTTTGAAAACGCCCAGTGATGCTGACAATGCAGCTGTACATAGTTCGGAGGAAGGGGGGTATAGTTGGGAAACCATCTTCAACGTCAATATAAAGCAGTGAGAATTTGCGAGGAACCGTTCGATCATTCCTACTCGGCTAAGTCCGTTCAGGAACTGAACGACCCTTGCATGAGAAATCACTCACGATAATCTAATCAGCCGGCCTCACAGCGCTAATCATCCACCTGCCCGATGGGCGCCTTGCGCGGGTCAGCGCTTCACAATAATAATTGATTAATTATTTCAATAATTTCCCAGTGCTTCGCCCGTACAGGAGCCATCCTAGTTGGGTATAGTGTACATTGGCTTGGCCAATTTACTTCCAGGTCCCTGCTGTCCCGCTGTACTGTTGTGACCAAAGGTCCTCATTTTTCTTTGCATTTCCAGAAATTTTCAAAGGTCTGACGGTAAAGTACAAGTCCAAGAAGTAGGTGGGCAACTGTTTTGTATATAAAGAGGAAGGATGTATGGCAAAAGCTACGTTCAAACACACACTCTTCTACATATACCTCTCACTTGATGCTGCGTTACGGTCACATTAACCTTGAGCCCATTGAGCTTGGTGGCTCACGTGACAGTGCCGCCAATGATCCATATGGTTTCCGCAAGTGGAATCGGCATATCCGAATCACACACTCAGCCGTTTTGTCGTGGTGCAATGGTTTCTCAGGCTTAACTGTCTGGTTTTAGTACATTGGTTACACACTGATTTTACACCATGTTAACATCGAATTTCTAGCCCAGTCATGAATGGGGCACGTGTTCCACCTTCTGACTTGAATTGGTACTGCCGCAACTTCGACTGCCGCCCTCCATCATGTCTTTGTGCCTCTCAAGATCCTGACTTCGACGCTTACACCGAGGCATCTATCTTCATGGTCACCAGTGGATCATTCTCAGGGGAGTATGTTGCTGCATGCGCTCAAGGCCAGTGTCACTATTGGAGTATGTAATATTTCCGATGAAATTATTTGTTTATTAGCTAACCCTTGTGTATAGTCTTTATTGAGAAGTTATATTCTCGACGCGGCTTGCCAATTCAAGAATACGAGCCCCACCTCCTTTTGCCCACCCTACCCATAACATCAGATGTTGTAACTCCCCAGCCTAGCCAGAGTACTCAGAGTACCTTGTCCGCCTTGCAGACACAGGTCCTGGGCCGTCGTCGCCGTGGCAACAATTCTGATGATAATGAAACCTTAGTTGGGAGCCCTGCTAAATCCGCGCATTGTGAGTCTCAATTATGCTTTGGTATTACATCAGCTATTGATTTAATTCCCAGTTATTAGTCCTTCAATGGTTCACCGCTCGCAGGTCATTCATTCGAATCAGAACAGCTTCAAATTACTGATGTGTATGCATACGCACTCTGTTGCAAAGCCTGGCATTACTAAGAAGCAGTTCAAGGCCCTATTCCGCTGCTGTGCCACTTGCAACCTTTTTATGACCACACGGTCGTTCCATATTCACGATTGCGATGCTGGAGATGAAATGGCAGTCCACGAGGTCATTGATCTCACCAGTGATATCTGACTCCTTACTTCCCCTTTACAAGCCTGTTTATCGACTCCGATTCCTTATCTCTATCATTAGTATTCATCGTAGATTACTTACTATACACGTTCATTAACCTGACCTGCAGTCGTTCATTCTTTGTTATACCCTCACTTGATCCTCACTTTAGTCACTCATTAAACCCCCACTGTCGTACAATTTTCTGGCTTTACAACTATCAATACACGAGATAGTTTGTTACTGCCATCATTAGCCTGGCGAGAAGTTTCGCCAATCTAGTCTGTGGTGTGCTTAGGGGAGAGGATGGTCTTCCCATTGTTGTTAGATAGGTTGCTGCCGAGACTGTCTTGTTTACCAAGCTGGCTCTTGAGGGCTGTAGATGTGGGATGAGAGGGAGTTGAGGGTTTCGATGCGCTTGCGCTGGGCTTCATCGTCAGTGACAAACTTCTCAGTGTCAGCAACCATGTGGGTGATCTCCTCCTGTGAGAGACAGCCCTTCTTGTTCTTGATGGTGACGGATTCCAACTTGCCACTACATCAAAATGTCGTCATCAGAGAAATGAAGGATAAAGTAACTGAGAGTTACTCACGTTCACTTACAGGCGGCTGAGACCTTCATGATACCACTGGCGTCAATCTCGAGGGTGACCTCGATTTGAGGAACACCACGAGGAGCGGGGGGGATACTGGAGAGCTCAAATTTGCCGAGGAGATTGTTGTCCTTGGTGGGGGAACATTCTCCCTCGAAGACTTGGATCAAGATGGTGGGCTGGTTGTCAGCGGCGGTAGAGAAGCTACATATAAGCATGCAGACAAGGGGAATCGGGCGTAGCGGCTTACATCTGTGACTTGCGAGTGGGGATGACAGTGTTACGAGGGATCAACTTGGTCATGACACCACCAGTGGTCTCGATACCGAGGGTAAGGGGGCAGACATCAACAAGGACGACATCAGCAGTTCCTTCAGCACCAGAGAGGATACCACCCTGAACCGCGGCACCATAGGTGACAGCCTCATCAGGGTTGATTCCCTTGGAAGGCTCCTTGCCACCAAAGAACTCCTTGAGGAGCTGTTGGACTTTCAGGATACAGGTAGAGCCACCAACGAGGACGACCTCATCAACGTCTACCTTCTTGACGTTGGTGTCCTTAAGAACTTGCTCGACGGGCTTCTAAAGAGATCCATGTTGAGTCCTTCGAACCTAGCGCGGGTGAGGGTCTCGGAGAAGTCATTTCCGTCTTCGAAGCTTTCAATGATGCGAACGCTCTGCTGCGAGGACAAAGTACGCTTAGCCCCCTCGACCTCGCGCTTCAACTTGCCCATAGCCCGAAGGTTGCCGCTGACGTCAGTGCCGGTCTTCTTCTTGTACTGCTTGGTGAAGTGCTCGATGATTCTGTTGTCGAAATCTTCACCACCGAGATGGGTGTCACCAGCGGTAGCCAAGACTTCGAAGACACCGTCGTCAATGGAAAGGAGTGAGACGTCGAAAGTTCCTCCACCAAGATTGTAGATGATGATCTGGGATTCACCAGCCTTCTTGTTAAGACTGTAGGCAATGGCGGTGGCGGTAGGCTCGTTGATGATACGGAGGACCTGCAGACCAGCAATAGTGCCGGCATCCTTCGTGGCTTGACGCTGAGCGTCGTTAAAGTCTTTTTACTGGGTAAGTAAGTCGGCTTTCGAACATACGTAGGCACATACAGGCAGGAACAGTGACGACTGCGTGGGTGACCTTCTCACCGAGGTAGGCCTTCCTTCATCTAGGTAAGAACCATTGCAGAGATTTCTTTGGGGGTGAAGTCCTTGTCCGTGCCATGGTATTTGACTGTGATGATGGGCTTGCCGAGCTTCTCGTGAACCTTGAAGGGCGAGGCTTCATGTCGCACTTGATATCGGGGTCATCCATTTTGTGACCAATAAGACGCTTCGCGTTGAAGACAGTGTTCTCGGGGTTGGAGTGGTGTGTGTTTTTGGCGGCGTCACCGACACTAATGCAAGTTAGAAGATAGTCTCGTCCCATATGATCATAACTTACAGTCTCTCGTCGTCAGCGAAGGATACCCATGGTGATGTTATACAGTGTTCCTGGTTGTTGGTGATGATTTTAACGTGGCCACCTCATTGTACACCGATAGAACACTCTTCAGTCAATTTCCAGAATGTTATGGAGCCTTTGAGCTCACCTTTGGGGTGCGAGACTCAATGGGTACGTACAAACAACAGTACAACTTCCCTGTACTAACCCCACTCTTATCCAACTCATTCCCTGCCGATTTCTAGTATCACCTTGACTGTGTAGGGATGTGGGATAGCCCAAGGAACTGGGTATATGCTTGTGCAAGCAGGATGGCAATGGCAATGGGTGTATGACGAAGAAACAGCCTGTGCAGTAGCGAACGTGAGTCCAATGAGTGGGAAGTAAGGTTCACATGATGTACCTATATTATTGATACCTGAAATCCCTGTGCCCCCTTGAGTAGATGACAAGGGAGCGAGGAGTACAAGTGGCTAGATTTAGTAGTAACTAATACAGCACCAATACCTACATATCATTTTGCATTCGGGACATTGAATGAGCTGCAGTGCTGGTGGGAAGCAAAATCCCAACACGCCCAGAACCCCGCTGCCCTGCTGCCAACCGTAAATGTTTGGAGACTTGTTTGTGATCTACCGTCTCAGCTCTCGCTGCTGATTGCGATGCACGCGTTGCCTGAGCTTCAGTGTGTGCCTGTGTAAGCTTCATTTGTGCGTGAACTGTAGATTCATGTGCTGTCTTGAGGCGTTTGTTCTGCGCAGTTATTTTTGCATCTTGAGAGGACAACATCTTGTGATATGATGAACCTCAAAGTAGAAGTTAGTGTAGATCATAGCGGAGGGGATTACCTGGGGTCTTCACCTTTCCGCTTGAGACCAAGGCCAATACTATCCGTCCAGGTCCCACTCTTGAAGCTTGATCATATTCCGGTGTTCTCAAATGCCTAACAAACACTTGATTCACTACATACAAGGGCGAACGATTGCAAATGAACTGACCTTCATATCTTTCTCTTTCAGGCTATCGAGATATTGACCTTTCTTGACGCCACCTAACAATGAGCATGAAGTTCCTTCTTGGTTCGCATTTGAGTGAAGGCTTTCGATGATGTTGCTATTCGAGTCACCAACTTTCCAAGCATGGAGGGGAATAAAGCTAAGTGACCAGCACATTCCTGGAAAAGCGAACTTGGAACGTGTCTTGTCATCCAGCCAATCTGTTTTGGAGTATTTGTTGTGCCGACTTTGCTGATAAGAGAGGGACTCACTGATTGCTGATTTACCACCTTGCCTACAAATGTCCTCGATGGTGCTGGTCCAATTATCGTGTGTGATACAGATCAGGCTCCGCATCATAGCCTTGACGTTGTCCGGAGCTTTGGACTTTTGTATGTTGCGAAGTATGTGCACAGCGCACAGTCGAAATACTCGGCGCAGATGGTTGTAATCCGAGAGTGAGGAAAGCAGCCTATCAGGCTCGTGCAGGTCGTACTGCTCTTCCATGTATCTAGCCCGTGATTGTAAGTGAAGCCCAAGTCCTAAACAGAGAATGTAAGCTCTTTGTTGTAGCAGTACAGTACTTCTCACCCTTTGCTTGACCACTATGCTGATCAGCTGTTATCTGAAGTATACCTACTGATAAATCGTATCTATCACGGGCGCACAAGTGGTGCCAACGAATGTGCTCTCCCGTATCCTGATAGACAACTTGATCAATGCTATCGAAGACATATTTGTGGGCAGCGGCGGATTGACAATTGAGGTAAACCCGCACGAAGACTAGGGCTATAAGCGGCACGTAGCACGTAGTCAGCATATACAGGTGCCAAATAGGCGGACAATCGGTACACACCAGTGCGAGAGATTGGTTCAAGCCCCCCCAGTTCGAACTCATGAAACCCGGCAATGCGCTTGAAGCCTATGTCGCACTGCACATACTGGGCATGGAGTAACCGTTTGCTATTTTCCGGTGTCATACATAGTACAACTCGAAACGGAGTGTCGCTTGGTAAGGTTGCTTCACCGTCGTCAACATCGTACTTGAGTTGAGCTTCGTTCATATGGCGAATGTAATGCAAGTTCGGCGGTAGCACTCTATCTTGCTCTTCCTTTGCGGCCTTTAGACCTTCCGGGGATCATACTCAGTTATTGATATCAGTTCACGGCACTTGAAAGTTACCTTCCCAGCCAGTCCCATGCGGGAAGCAGGCAGTTTGAACTTGAGTAATATACGATCGAAGATGATCACGGTTTGCGAGTGATATGTGAACATCACTTAGAGTCGGATTAGGAACACCTGGCAGCTGACTTGCAAGCCAAATCTTCGTAGACGCGTGTCGAAGGAAGCCACTGGGAGTGAGGCCCGGAAGATCCTGATCGAAAGAACGCAGTAGCTCGAGAAGGCGAGTTCTCAGTCGGGGAGGTGTTTTCGTAGGCAAGGGGATAGGATGGTTGTGCGCGCCGCTGCACATTACCAGGACATATGGGCACATCAACCGATATTCCTCCTGTGGTTCGTAGAGGCGTGTCTTGCTTGTACAAGGTAGTCGTCGTAGCTTCCCAACAACTAGCTCTCCGTCGCCGTTTCTATGAGTATACGCTATGTGAATTTGAGCTTCGAATATGTGAGGAAACCAGGTAGCGGAGTTACAATGTATCAATAAACACATCAAAGCGGAGTTATACATTGTATTGATAGGAACAGTCCGCGCGGAGCCCAGCGGAAATTGCCCAATATGGTAAGTCTACAATGTATGCAATAACAACCATCCGCGCGGAGCAGCTCGCACATCAGAAGGGCCGAGGGATTGACCGGCAATGCAGCAGAATGCTGTGGAATGGTTAGTGAGGTGGCTAGGTTGTTTCCAACCATTCCTATACAGGTACAATGAGGCAGCAGGGATAAAATGTCAGCAAATCGGTCCAACATCGGGCTACCGATGTAGGCCGATTCTTTGCTATTGCGGGTGATGGTTTTAGCTAGCATGTAGCCGAGACCTACTGGGATGATGTATATGATGCATTAGCAAAGAAGTCGGCCCAAATAAGCAAAGAATCGGTACATCCGATGTCCGGTGCGGGCCGATGTCTTGGGATACAGGCCGATGTTTTCAGGTAGTAGGTAGTGAGCATGTACTGTATTGTTATACATCATGATACCGAGACCAAAGAACCGGCCCATGTAGGCAAAGCATCGCCACATCGGCTGTACAACGGAGGCTGAGGATCTGCGCAACAGGCCAAATTCTTAGTGGGTGAGTAGCTCCAATGTTCTTGGATGATACCGAGACCAAAGCACAAGCCCACGAAACAAGCTGACGGTCTGGGCCAGTGAGTATCCAGTATTTCCAATTGTTAAGTACACAATAGCAAGTGCAAAATTGTCAGCCAGTGGGTAGCAGGCATGTAGTATGATATATTATACAATTGAGCACATCAGCTACTACATCAAGTACTGCCGGCCTGACCTGAGTGCCGTCAGATTGTCTCATTGATTAACTGACGACATCGTGCCATCATTGCCTTCAGTCGCTCGACCTCGGCCATCTCCGCCTGAACTTGCGCCATCTTTTGAAGGTAGAGCCGGTGGGCAGCGTCCTTGTAGGATATGCCCCACCGCTCCTGCGCTGCCTTGATTGATACATGTAGTTCCGTGACTTGTGCCTTTGTGAGAAACTAATAATCATTGTTAGTGGCTGTTGTCTTTCGGTACACCGATGTCATACCGGGTTTGCCGGCACCTGGATATTGTGTTCCCCAATGAAGGATGTATCCCCATGAACCGGGGGAAGCTACACCTCAATGAATTGAGTCAAACTGTCTTTCCCATCCACCGCTAAAACCACGTACCTCGTCATCGTTTGTTGTGTCCACTTCCATTGCAGCCTTGATCTTCTCCTTCTCATATTCATATCTGATAAGATCAAGGAGGGACCATGGAACCTCCATCCTTTCATTTGTACTTTCGTCTCGTAGGGCGAATGTCGATTGGGCTCGGACAGTGCTGTCGTTGTTCTGCATATTGGTGGTAGTGGTGGTCGATGAAGGGCTGATAAGGATTTGGCTGATCATCAATATCATGTGACTGTGAGTGAAGTGATCTTGTGATCCGCAAATGGTTCATCTGTCACGTCAGCAACTTTTCTTCAACTTCACTTCACTTCGCACCACTAGCATGCTCAGCCGACTCAACCCCTCAGCAATCTAAATCTCAAACCATGTCCGCCACCATCGCATACAACATCTCATCGCAACAGACCGTCACCCGCCACATTCACCAAGCTGCAGCAGCAGCTGCTTGCCCAGGTCGCTGCCGGCACGGGTTTGACATGGTTCATGGACAACAGAAAGGAAATGGTAAGTGTATTTTCTGTGGCACCTGCATGACTGACAGAGCGACCACCATCATTACAGTACGCATTCGCGAAAAGGGCATCGAACCGAAAATTCAAACAGGAGATAGAAGCCAAGTGGCTGATCACGCGGACGCTAAGCGCGTTGAAGGAGAAGACGGACGACTTGGTAAGGGAGTTTTTTGAAAACCCGCGCACGAAGACGGCCTGCGCCATCGCCAAGGCTGCCCAGGAGCTACGGAAGCAGCAAAAGTCAGAAGGTGGGCAGGCTGATCAGTCCGGCGTGGATAGCAGAAAGAAAGGAGAGCGGGTAGCCAAGGCCGAGGACGCGATGGAGGTGGATGGCACAGGGCCATCGGGGGTGCCGAAGGCAGCAGCGCCCAAGGACAAAGCGCTGACCGCTCCGAAGCGACGCGACGTGGAGCATCATGAGGGGAGAAAAGTGGTTCGGGAACACGGTGGGGTGCAATCGAAGCCGAGGGGGCCGCGACGATCGCCGACAGTTGATGAAGATGAGATGAAGATCATTAAAAAGGAGGAATTTGACGCGCTCATCCGACTGAGGATCAAGACGTTGGATGAGGCGATGAGGCGACAGATGGAGAAGGGCAAGGGGAAGGCCACGGACTTGGCCGTATCGGGGGCGGGGAAGGCTACAGATGAGATAACGGTGCGTAAGATGGTTGCACCAAAGAAGCGTGCCACTGCCAAGTTGAAGGCGATAGTCGGTTCGGAGACCGATGAGGCAGGTGAAGGTGGGCGACCAGTGGCCGGCCCAAGCAAGGTAAGTGCTGCACATATAACCAACTGCCTATGACACTGACTGAGCAGCAGCCTCGCCGACAGCCTGAGCCCTCGAGCGATGAGGGCGAGGAGTTCCCGGAGCCGAGCGATGACAACGAAGAAAGCGAGTCCGGCAAACGACGCAATCCTCGTCGGCAGGTGAAACCCAGAAAGGGTTCCATGGCCCTGCCGAAGGTCGAAATCGTGGAGCGAAACATGCATGGAACGACGCGCTTGCTGTCGCTTGGGCCGACTAACGGTGAGTTTGAACCAGGATGTCGCCGGTGCACGAAGGCAGAGGTCCCATGTCAGCGCCTGGCGAGGAACCCGGTCGGCTCGTGCCGAAGGTGCTGACAAAAGAAGGTGCGGTGTGAGCGAGTGCGGAAGCTCAACGACCCCAACAGTCTCATCTCGCAAATGCACAGACAGAGGGACGAGGTCGCACCGGTGCCGGCCGAGTGGCATGCATTCATGCATGAGACAAATCGGTGGATGGACGACATGGCCTGACAAATAGGCGAGTTGGGCCGAGAGGTAAACAAGAGGTTGGAGTCGAACTCCAACAAGTTAGACAGCTTGGATCGGGGACTCAAGCTGGTCCTCGACATGCTTGGGCGAAACGGCTTGGCCGACGCGGAAGGCTCGGTCGAACAAAGGAGCGAGCCAGCGTATCAGGCAGCAGGCTCAACATACAAGAGAGCATTGGTTGGCGAATGGGCACAACGCCATTCCAATACACCTATCGCCCCCATTGTCGCACAGCCTGCAGAGCCTGCCCCCCCAGCACCCACATCGCTTCCTCCGCCGCTCCCCGACATGCCCCCACCCCCACCCACCATTGCGCCTCCCTGCACCCCTCCCCCGGCATCACATCGTCCATTATCCCCGTCGCAAGCCCCTGCATCCCCTTCGATGCCACCACTGCATTCACCATCCCCGACACATTCACCGTCATTGGCGCACGATTCGCCGACCGCCGCTTTGCCTCCTGCTCCCTTGCAGGCACGAGCCGCCAGCGAGGATGTCAACATGGACCTCGCCTCGTCGCCTGCTGCTGCGGCACCGATTATCACCGTGCAAGAGCCGACTCCACATGGGAACACCGCCCTTGCAAACCTAAGCCACGCACTTGCTCAGCTGCAAGTACCTCCCCCGCGGATGACAAGAGCACGGTCAGCAACACCGACAGACACCCTTCGTCGGTCAACTTGCTCGACGTCTTGGACACCCGTGCCTGATGATAGCAAGGCCGCGAAACGAAAGGCTACAGGAAGTGCCTTGACCAAGACAAAGAGATTGAAGAAGTAAAATACAAACTTTATTTTAATATCATTTTTCTTAGTTTTAATATAATAAGTTTGTTATTGTAATATAATACATTTTGTTGACTTCGAATTCACATGAGAGAGATTATCGATTAAGAGTGCGACTCGACTTCTTGGACTGCCGCTTGCTGCCCTCGGCTGCCCGATACCGCTCCGCATCGTGTGCAAGCCTCTCTTCCTCTGTGACTCTCTTCCTTGTGGTTGCACTCGGCTGGGTCGTAAGCGTATTTGTATGCTGCGCAGTGTTGATCGCACACGCCTCGGACTGATCTGTAACTCGGCCAGCCGTGTTTGAATGTACTGGTGGATATTGTGGCTCTGGATCATTCGTTTCTTCTGTTGCTGGGCGTTGGAGTCTGCGAGGCTTCGGTCGAATAGCAATCGGCTGGGAGGCGAGTGATGCCGATACGTCGGCTTTTGCTCCCTTCAATCGTTTTTTACCAGGCTTTGTCTTTCCTCCTTTCTTAATCTTCCTCGGCGGAGACGCGGGTGTGGGCGGGGGAGATTCGCTTTGCATCGGGATGCTCGGTGCAGGCGATCGTGAACAAGTCCCATTGTCACTGATAATTACATGCCTGGATGTTCGAGATAATCGCGCCCTTCCCGGTGGTGGCACATTGGGTAGCATATCGCTCGCCTCGCTTCCCGCGTGGACAGACCGATCACCTGTCGATGGTTGTGCTGGACTACTACTGTTTACAACCGTCGTTGACTGATCACTTGTAATGATGTTCGTCACCTTGACCTTCCATCAGATAGGTGCCAGGGTTGTGACTGGTCGAGTGCATCCCAACTGGTCGGCACTGTACCTTGCTGGCATCATCTGCTTCTCCTTCGTGTTATAATACGCCCTGAACTTGAACGGTCGTTCTGTCTCCTGCTTAGCAAGCAGTATGTCGTACCACTCGTTTGCCAGTTCCGCCACCATGTTATGTGGTTGCCTGAACTTGAACATCAGGGCAGTTGGCAGATAGTCGGCCGCGACCGCTTCTTCACAATGCTGACTTAGCACTGTCCATGGCGCCTTTGTGTCATGTCGGCCTGAAGCGAGGACTATTGGCAGCATCGGTGTCAGCCGTGAATTGCTAAAGATGTTCCTACTCACAGTAATGCGCATTGAGAAAGAGTCGCAGTGTTTGCTTGACAATCTTTGAATGTACAGGCACATTGGCGACGAAACGCGATGGTAGTATTGGTGTACCATCGGCATTTTTGGACAATTGGATTTGGCTGTCCAACGCATCGACCGAGATATCATTGTCCACAGCGGTCGGATCGTCTGCCTTTCCAAACCTCTTTTTGTTCAGTGCCACCACTTGTTGTGTAAAGTGGCACCAGACTTGGTCCTCGAGTCGCTTGTCTTTGATTAAATTGTCCTTAAAGATAAGCCAACCTGCGTCCGCACTAGCCGAAGGTTAGATCAGCGTTGAAGCGATGCGATCTGAACCACATTACCTTGTGAACTTCGGGTTTCCTTCAGGGTCCAAGAATACAGCGATACTGTATGTGAGCATTCCAAACTTCTTGAACATGTCGTGGCAATTCGCATCCAATGCCTTGAGTGCTCCGAGCATCGCATATCTATTCAAAGTCAATGCTGGTCATTCCGCAGTCAATGCCATCGCTTGCTTACTGTCGTCGCACTGGCTCAGAATTCCTTTCCGCCTGGAGCTTTGCTATCTCTTCCTTCACCGCATTGCGTTCTAGTGGTTCCATGGCAAAGTAAATCTGCCGCATCGCCATGCTTCGGTATCCGAGCGAATTTCACTTTGTGGCCGCTGTCCGTATCCTGGCCTCAACCTCCACCCAGTCAGGTTCCTCCTCTTGCGCCATCTCACCAATGTTTTCGGTAAGCGAACAACCCTCCGCGTAAGCTGATTTCGCCTTTTCTAATTCACCGAGCACGGCGTCCTCCAAGTATTGGTTAGCATACTCCTCAATGTGCGCCTTGTAAGTGTCCATTCTCGGTAGTACCGTTCGGTAGCCGATGCGGAGCAGCCAACCGCCATCTTCGGTGACCTTTTTGCAATGTCTTTTGGCCTGCCAGTTGTTTCTAACCCATGCAAGGAGTTCCTAGTGTGCAAGGGGTGAGATTTAGATACCCATCTGATTGACGATAACCATGACATTTACCCCCTCCCTCTGTTTTTTCTCTTCTGGACTGAAGCCCTTCTTCTTCTCCGCATCTGTCTTCATTTGTGTAATCCAGTAATTAAATAGTTCTGCAGCCACGACAGCAAAGGCTGTCTTGCGCTCTGAGGTTGTCTTCGCAGCAAGGTAGCCTGGCTTCCACAATTTCAGAACTGCTCTCTCCCCTTGATTGTATTTTGCTAGTTGCGTGACTGTCGCCATTGTGAAAGTGGGTGAAAGTCGGGGTGATGAATACCCACACTTCCCATCTTTATACATGCGTTCACAGTGAGGGACATCATGGGACCATGCCCTGACCGCGAGGTGTGCCACCATGCATCGCAGCTGTCACTTATTACACATGTGAATGTTACAAGAAGGTTGCTTGCTTCCCAACAACAGTATGCCTCCCAGAAAGTGACAACGAGTGTTGGATCTCGACCATCCGAGGCTTTCTCAGTCCACTTGGGCAACAACTCAATTTGAGACTGATTCTGTTGATGGCACTGAGCATGAATACACCGCTTATGATCATGTCCCACACCAGGATAGTGGAATTCGGTTTGCCACAAATGCACCGACTGTTGTCCCCGACAGGACCACACCAATGGTACTTGACCAGGAATACATGGAGGATGAACAAATCGCAGTATCTGCTGTGTCAAAGACAAAGGTGAGCATATTAATTCATGCACTATTACCAAAGCTAGACAAAGAGAATTGCAATAGAGCCAACGAGACTATTTGGAGGAATTTGTCGTGCGTGCCGGCATTGTGATGAATGCTTTGATGGAGCATGAGGCCTTGATTAGCACACGCTGTGCGTGCGAGCGCAGAAGAGCAAGTTGGTGATGCAAGGAATGTCATCAGAGAACAATGTTTTGTCGTGAATGTATGCGGAATGCACACCTAGAAATGCCCTTTCATCGGATCCAGAAATGGACTGGCCAATACTTTCGTCCAGGTAGCCTCTGGGAGGTCGGTGTGTGCGTGATCGTCGATCACAGTAACACCGATTGGCGATGCGAATGGCTGAAGCACAAATCGGACGAACAAATAAGGTTGCAAGCCACATGCGATAGTCAGGATGAAGGGGAGGATGAAGTTGAAGAAGTGGAAGATACATACCGAGACCGGCGAGCGGATGCCGACATTACTGTCGAGCAGCGCGATGGTGGGGTGGAGGAGCATTTTGACATTGATGAAATCATTGAAGAGCTTGAGAAAGAGGAAGCCAGGCATGCACACGGTGGAGAAGAGGACCTGGATGGTGCCGACGAGGAGGATGAGGGGAAGGCCAGGCTTCCCGAGGCGCTGATTGACCACCCGATCGCTCCCAGTATGGATCCTGACCAAAATCCATATGTTTTATTCGTGCACACAAATGGTCTTCACTCGTTGCCATACATACAATGTGGATGTGGGGGCCCACAAGAGAGGATCACTGGTGCCGTACGGATGCAACTGATGCTGGCAAGCTTCACCAAATTCAAGACTATGTTCACCTTTGACGTTCTGGAGGACTTCCGCTTGGCCAATCTGGAGTGTAAGACATCGGCATACCAATACTATCAGCTACTACGGCGAAAGACTGAGCCCTTGGCACCTCAGGTGGTTGTTGAGTGATATGCGGAACTCCGGCGCTTGTCTCGATGCTGGCGATGGCTGAAGAAACTGAAATGGGGTGGTCAGAACAAGACACGAGAGAGCGATGGCAACACCATCGGCGAAGTTCGCACAGCCGAGCTTGCGCCGTTTTGTCCATGTTGTCCGCAACCAGGTGTGAACCTACCTGACAACTGGAAAGAGGATGAAAACAAGTGCGTAATGTGGTTAGCTTCCGAATCCTGATTGCTCAGATTGTTGCGTAGGTGGGTGTACCGCCGAACGCTCATGGCCGACGGAAACTTCAAGGCTGACCATATCCGACAATCCACCGGAGACAAGGATGTATGGCTATCACCTGGGTCAAGCATGTTACCACATCGTGAAGAGTATGCCGAGTTTTTGCAGGCAGCAGAGAATATCAAGACGGTGTGTAGCGGCTTGACTGCGGCGCCAACCATGACTAACCAAGAGACAGAAAGCGCCTTGCGAGAACAGCTTTCGAGCAATAGAGAACACTCTCCTGTACGCCAAAACATGTGATATCAATGGCATTGTGGCGATCGCCTGCCCACGGCATGGCTGCTTCGCCCCGGGCAGTGTCGCCGACCTCTACAGAGGCGAACAGCAGAAAAATGTTGACTGGGTGTTACTCCAGTCACTAAAGTACTCCAACATGGATCCAGAGCAGGGGCTTCTATTCTTCTATGACATTGCCTGTCAATACAGTGTCCATTTCCAGAGGCGGATCAGCCACCGGCTCCCCGTCGGCCTTGACACAGACTTTGCGATAGGCCAATTCCACGTCCATGGGCACAAAGAAAATTGCCTGTTTCGCTTCTCGTCTATGTTCATCCCACAATCCAGGGTTGTCATAGGCGAGATTTTGGAATCGCTATGGGTGAATCTCAATGCAGTGACACCGGCGATGAGGACGGCCACACTCGCTCACCGAGTGGAAATGTTGGACGACCATATCTGTGATTCGAACCACAAGAAAGCATTGAACATCGGTGTGATCCATTTGCTGTGTCCCATGAATAAACAGATTGACTCCAGATGCAGTCAGAATGCTTTATAAACGATATGTTCTCGCCGACAAGCGGGCAGCCGATGCAGAAGATACAAGAGATGAAATCGCAGAGCGTGTCGGCGCGAGAAACATCACGGCATGAACCGATGCCGTTGTAGAAGCAGAGAACAATCGTTACATTGATTTATCAGTGATGGATATCTATGGGATGTCTGCAAGCTATGAAGACCATCTGGTGGTTCCTGCTGAGGATGAGCCGTTGAATGGCGAATACCAGTGGATACGAGAAGCGATAGAGGTCCAAGAGTTGCAGTAAGTTCAGTTCTGATTGTTACATTAATATTGCCCTCTCATATTCGAATTTTCAAGATGGCACGTCCTATGCCGGGCTAAGCGCGCATTGAAGAACGGCCGAGCAGATGAGGCGAGGCAAATCGCTAACTTGCGGGAGAAAATATCCAAGGGCATAAGCGACATCGCCTTGCAGAGTCGTGTGTTGGGCATTGATGGTTCCGACATTCACAACAGTGACCCACTAGCATCAATGACGGGGACTGAGCCGCTTCCTGGCAACGCATTATTTTCAAACCTGAATGACTTTGAGCCACCAGACAATGAGATTGATGTTGATGACGAGGAGTCTTCTGATGAAGCTGATGTTCCTACAGTTCTCACTGCGGCCGTCGCTTCTCCTCCGCTGGCCGAGCATCCAATGACAGCATCACCGAGTCATACCGGCGCACACCTGCTTGCTGAAAACGTCATCATTCCTTTGCCATCAACAGTGCCCCAGTGTGCAGCGCAACTCAGGTCACATGAGTTGGGACTGCGAGAGTGTCAGGCCGATGCATTGCTCAAGTCGCTTCGCGAGATCATTGCCGAGAAGTCAATGTTATACAGTCATACATTGTGTGGTGCTGGGCGGCAACTCATAAAAACGAGATCGTGCGATCGAATTAACACACTGAACAAGAAGCGAAGCAATCTTGTGTATGCTTATGCCCGATGTCGGCACGCGATGATGACACTGAAGGCCGATGATACCATCCTCTGCAAGTTCAAGGAGCTGTCTAAAGCAGACATCAAGAGTAATACATATGTCGTTAACCCAAACCAACCGGGGTCTACAACCTTGAACCTTTCCTGGATTTGGCATGTTGGCCAAGATGATGAATTGGCTCTGGCTGCCCTACAAGAAAGTGAGTAATTTTTAACGACAATGGGCAGTGGTCAATGACCGCATCATCGAACTAGGTAATCGTGTGCTTTATCTCAAATCGCGCGCACTCGCCTCCTGCTGGCGGGAAGAACTTCTATTGGTAAAGTACGAAATGGAGTGGACTGTTAGATATTTCAAGCACAACCATGATGTATGGGTGAATCGGAGCTCCGACAGTAGTCCGGGGGCAAAAGCTTATGCCCGACGCAAGGCCGCCCAGTACTTGCAGCAGGCTCAGGTGGCTGAAGGGGAATTCATCAAATACAATCGAGCACAGCTTCACCTCATCACATGATTTAATTAACATCACATGCCCTTCGTGTATCTGTGAATCAACAATCTTGTATTGCTACCCAAACCTAAGTTGAGCAGATTGATCTTCACTACCACCCTATCACCATGCTGATGAATGTGATCCCTCTTTTTTCATACGAACAACTCAATGCCAGACCCCTGGGACTCCAGGCCGCAGCATGGGAGCAAAGAATTCCATTGCAATTGATTGTTGATTATGCTGATCATCGGTTCCTGGATATTTTGCTCGCTATGAGGTGCAGCTGGGACACGGTCCCCGTCGCGCTGTTGCGCAGAGAACTTGTAAGATGCCGTGGTGTCAGTCCTCACAAACCGTTGATTCCTTGATCCCTTAGGAATACGTCCTCAGCACAATCGGTGCATCGGTTGCCCTGGGACACATTGTGACGCCGGGTCCAATTGTTCGGGCGCTTGCCAAAGGCCTCGAGGAGGATTCGATCACACCTGCATCATTCCAAGATTCCCGCAAACTCGGAAAGGCGCTGAATCTCGCGCGAATCAACCGTCTGAAACAAGCTAATCGACCATTAGCTCATAGGCATGCTTGGTGGGAAACAGCGGCATCACGCCGAGCAGCTGAGGCCGACCGAAGCTCACCTTCGCCCCACATTCTATCCTCAGCGACGATCATTCAATGTCTGGAGGCATGGGGAGAACAGCTATCGGAAAGCGAAGGCGAGAAAAATATCCCTTTGTACAAAGATGCAGATGCGGTACACTGCCCGCTCAGCTTACTGATTGTTCGGTACGCGGCACAAGCCACCATTCCGATTACGTCGCCGCCTTGTGACCGATGTATCAAGTGGCTCAATATCATAACGCAGATGATGTCCACACTGGAGGTCGTGACAAACGACAGAATGATGGACGTCGCGGCTCACGGGCAGGAGGCGGCCGCCCTCTTCGATATTTACGAAGCCGTGATTTACAAGGAAGCCGACAACGCGGACAAGGCCGAGACGCAACAAACTGCCACTGAGCTGGATGCTGAGATCCAGCGAATTTTGGACGACAACCAGCCGGCTCCCGAGCACGCGAACCGAAAGAAGGCGACGAAGGCCATGGAGGACCTTCGGCGGAAAAATCACGCCCTCATTGACCTTATCAACAAGGTCGCTTGCCAGTCGCTCAAGGTGATCCCCAACCAGACGAACGTGTTTTGGAGCGAGGGCCCGGACTTATCGTTGGAAGAGGTATTCGCCGAGTTTCGCGCGGACTCCGATGTCGGCCCTTCAGAAACGCACGACGGATACTTCAGGACCTTGCCATCTGGGTCCGAACGCTCAGGCGACACGCTCGACCAGGCATCTGTAAGGGGACACTCCTATTTTCTCCCATTCCCCTGTCCCTCTCCCTTCCTCCTCGTTCCTTTCTCCTTTCCTTCATCCCACGGACTCTTACCTACATCCCCTTCATTCCCTTTCGTCCCCTTTTCCTTTCCATCCACTCCTTTCGCATCCGAGTCACGTCTGGTGACTCCGGAGTCTTCCCGCGCTTCGGACTCGCTCGGACTCGTATATACACTTCGGGCCTCGTCCGGGCTACCCCTATCCTCTTTCCCCACTTCATTACTCTTTGCTCTTACTCCCCCAGGTCGCTGGCACGACTCCTGTACATTCCCCTTCCACTTCATATTCACATGCCCCCTCGTACCTTGTGATATTCGTTCGGACTTGTGGCTGGTGTACTGTACAGTTATCCTTCATTCCTCCCATGCTACTACAGTATATACTTCGCTTCCTAGCATGGAGAATCCCTATCCTGTTCTCTTTGGATTCTCCCTCTGCTAGGTGAGCAGCTCTCTCATGTATTGTAGTTAGACTTATTCATATCTTTGGATTCTCCCTCTGCTAGGCCTGCGCTGTGCAGCCATCTTGAGGTTGCCCTTACAGCATCGAAGATTCGCAATGCGCAATTCCCACTCATTTTCAACCTACAGCCACTGACGCCAATCCAACCCAAAGACGATGGGGGTATACCACACATTACCTCAGCGAATCGTCCACATGATCGGCTTGTGTCGGTGTTCCGAACACCGAAACTCTCAGAGCCACTGGTATGATTCCTTTTTCTCTTTTCCATATATCTACTCATATACTCCTCACCATGCTAAGGCTGAAATGACTGGCTTTGCAGCCCTTGACCGTGCGCAGTCATCCTTGCGCCGGTCGGAGCCGACTATTGCTCGTCACAATTCACCCGAGTACATCCCATCTGGCTCTGATACCCCGAAACCTCCGATAATACCTGTCATGGACGTTCTGGAAAGCGACGATGACTCTTTCCAGAGCCTTGGAGGGACATCGTCAAGCATTGTAGGTAAGAAATTGGCCATCGGACAAGCCTCGGCTCAGCCGTTAGCCGGTTCAGCCAGTGGCTCTGATGCCTCTCTCGGTGGTCAATCGGTCATGGAATATGAACCTAACAAGTCGGTAGCAACTTCCGATGATGAGGCAAGCTTGGGTGGTGAGTCGACCGAGGACCCAAGTTCCACTGACGAGATCGCCGATGATCATCACGCCTCGCCCGCGGCTTCTGATGATGAGGCGAGCTTGGGTGGTCAGTCGACCGAGGACCCGAGTTCCGACGATGAGATGGCCGATGATGAGAGTATGGAGGAGAACACCCCGGGCGTCGACTTATCGCGCCATCGTCAGCACACACCGCCTGCCGAGCAAGAGGCCGAAGATGACGAGGATGCAATGTCCCTTGGCGGCTATACAGACAATGAAGCCGACAACTCGCACGCATTCAGCATGGTGGAGATGCAAGCCAATATCTCCCATATTCCTTCATCTCCTGAGGTTGGTCGCAGGGGTTCACCCATTGATGAAGTGGATGACGCGTACTCGGAATACTCGGATGACTCCGACGGGGATGTCGACATTCCCGATGATGTTCGGGCATACCTACAGGCCTCCCATACTCCGGGATTTCAATGTATGTTCGTTTCTTCGTTTCTTCATTTACATTGTCAACTCACCCCCCTCCAAGCGCGCTATCAAAATGTCCACTTTGAACATATCCCAGATGCCGAGTTTGCTGATGATGTCTTGTGATTGAACAGTCGTCGTACATTGTTCTTTATTCTTGCTGTAAATAATGACGCTTTGTTTGGACTTTGAATATATCATACTAGAGTACAACATACCCACTACTCACCTGCCAACAAATCGGCCTAACCTGCAAACCTTCGGCCTCTGCCTGAGGTCTGATGTTGAAATTATTTAGACTTGGTACTGTATACCACATGGTAGAACATGCCCCCTACTCATTGGCTAAAATACATTGGCAGGTACCGCAAAACTCGGACATACCCGCTGCCCACCGGCTGAGACTGTCGGCTTGTTTCGCAAAACCTCGGTCTGCACCAGACATCCAATGTGTAGACATTCTGTCTAAATACGCATGGCCTTCACCCGAGTTTTACCATACCTAGCTGCTACTAACCGGCCGCACCGCTTTGGTCTGTGTATCATGCACTTCATCCACAAACATGCGAGCTACTCACCTGCTAAGAATTTCGGCCTGTTTCGCAAATCCTCAGCCTCCGTCATACAGCCGATGTTGCGACGCTTTGCCTACGTGGGCCAGTTCTTTGGTCTCGGTATCATGCACTTCATCCATGAACATGCAAGCTACTTATCTGCTAAGAATTCGGTCTGTTTCGCAGATCCTCGGCCTCCGTTGTACAGCCAATGTGGCGACACTTTGCCTACATGGGCTGGTGCTTTGGTCTCGGTATCATCCACTTCATCCATGAACATGCGAGCTACTCATCTGCTAAGAATTCGGTCTGTTTCGCAGATCCTCAGCCTCCGTTGTACAGCCGATGTGGCGACACTTTGCCTACATGGGCCCGCTGCTTTGGTCTGGGTATCATGATGTATAACAATACAGTACATGCACACTACCTACTACATGAAAACATCGGCCTGTATCCCAAGACATCGGCCTGCACCGGACATTGGATGTACCGATTCTTTGCTTATTTGGGCCGACTTCTTTACTGATGCATCATATACATCATCCCAGTAGGTCTCGGCTACATGCTAGCTGAAACCATCACCCGCAATAGCAAAGAATCGGCCTACATCGGTAGCCCGATGTTGGACCGATTTGCTGACATTTTATCCCTGCTGCCTCATTGTACCTGTATAGGAATGGTTGGAAACAACCTAGCCACCTCACTAACCATTCCACAGCATTCTGCTGCATTGCCGGTCAATCCCTCGGCCCTTCTGATGTGCGAGCTGCTCCGCGCGGATGGTTGTTATTGCATACATTGTAGACTTACCATATTGGGCAATTTCCGCTGGGCTCCGCGCGGACTGTTCCTATCAATACAATGTATAACTCCGCTTTGATGTGTTTATTGGTACATTGTAACTCCGCTATGTGAGGAAACACTAAGTAAACTCACGACAATTAACTCGCACAGACGAGGAGTTGACTATGGCCAAACAGCCCGACGATGGTCCATTTCCACTTAGGTTTGCAGCTTCTTCGACGTCGTTAATGATCTGTTGGTCACCTTCGAACAGCGCAATCAAATACTCTGTTTCAAACATCTCTCTCCTGATACTGTAATCGACGAAATGGTCGACTGTCCTATTTCGGTTATAGTGTTCACAGCGAACGAACGGTCGGTTCTTCGCATCGTAATCCAGGATCACAGTACCTTCACAGTTTTTCCTTGGATGTGTGCCCACGCCGACCCTCTTGGACTCGTGAATCCCATTCCATTTGGCTTTGGGGACGTACACCGTAAGTTGGCTCATTCAACGGACCTTGACAGCCGCGATTCTTTATCGCTGTAAAGTATGCCAATGTTTTCATTACCAGAGCATGTTCGGGTGCAACGAGAAGCCTCTGCAAAGCCAGTTCTTGATCGCGTCGACACTTTAGAGTGTCTCTCGATGCTTCGCAATGCGGTGTTGTGGCAATGTCGGGATCGTTGAATTCACATGTTTTCACCCCTTGACCTGGCCAGAAGTATGCGCAATAAGGACATATATTCATAGTAGTATCAACCGTCATACATGTAAAATGGTACACCCGGCAGGGAACCTTCTTCCCCTCAGCGTCTCGCAATACATCCACGAATACTGGCTTCTCTTTCCAAGATGCCCCAGACGGCCGGCCCTGGGCGTACGCAAAATCCTGCAATGGATTGCTCCACTCCTTCGGATCCATCTCGAAGAGGTGCCCCACGGCCTCCGACGTGTCGCTCGTAGTCGGATATTCAATGTAACTGCTGGCCTTATATTGGTACAAGACCTGAAGCTGCGTCTCTCTCGTGATCTTGACATTGTACTGTGCATTGACAGGATGGCCGTCGAAAGAGATATCCGATGGACTGGTGCGGGGCGGCCAAATTACGTCGGGAGCGAGGGATGCCGATGAACTTGAAGACGGGACGGCGAAATACGTGCGCGCGTGGTGTATGGCGTTACGCACGGATGTTGGAACGAGTACTTGTCGACGGGTCTGCGTGAGTGTAAACAACTCGTCGAGTTCGCGTTTAACATCGTAAAGACGTGTCTTGAGTACTTCACTTTCTGGTAGGGGATTTAGCAGTGCAGACAACGGAAGCATATGGAAGAGAGCTGGCGGCGGCGGGGGAGGGGGGGGTTCTGAATCGGCACACCAGCCAGCATTGAGTACCTTGCTAGATGTGAAAAAAAGAACTACGCACCAGATTCCAGCAACTGCAAAAAAATCGACCCACTTGCTCCATACTGTTGCCAACTGTCTTGAATACCAACGCAGCAACAATTGAGTTAATTTTCCTTGCACGGCGCGCGGCCAGGGGGAAGAATGGAGCGGTAAGGGGAGCGGTAAGGGATTGCCGTTAGACTCAAACACTCGCTAACCTTCGCTATGTTCCTACGAGGGGTGGTTATGTTTTAGCTAACATGGAGGAGATGAACATCGAGACGCCCAAGCCCGACATCCGGTGGTGGCGTCTGAGGCCGACCGTTATCATACAAGTTGTCGAATCCGCCTGAGTAGTAATAGTCTTCCTCCTCCTCCTCCTCGTCTATCTCTTTACCATCCCAGGCGATTTTTGTCAACCCCACCTTCACCGATACTACTCCAGACATGAAGACTGTCCAGGAGGAGATCTTCGGTCCTGTTGGCGTGGTCATAAAGATGTTGTGCGTCTGGCGAACAATGCTGTTTATGGACTTGCCGCCATCGTCTTCTGTCAAGATATAAATCGGGCCCTCGAGACGGCACATCGCCTAAAGGCCGGCACAGTCTGGGTAAGGCATCCAAGGTGAAATAAGTTAGGTTATTACTCAAATCTGCGTAGGTCAACTGCACAAGCCAACTACACGCCAATGTGCTGTTTGGAGGCTTCAAGCAGCCAGGTATTGGTCGTTAACTGGGAGAATATGCTCTGTACGAGTCAGCATTTCCCTTTCGTGTTCATTTTGTAGGGCCAGTTAAGAAAAGAAAAGAAAAATATCACCTCCCATTCTGTATTTCGTTTGTCTCGTATCCGTGTTACGCAATCATGATTTATTTTATGTATATGTAGACGTGCATCGAACCTCTTGATACAATTCAGCCGCATGCGAGTAAAATAAAATGTAGGGGTCAATCGCAGACTTCGTCAAGAAGCGACTCGTCCTCTTCGGTTGATAATATGGGAAGCTTGAAACAAGGATAGCATTGAGGAAAGGCGATCGAAGGAAGAAAAGTTGGTGCATACCTGCGAAGATACAGGTTGAATAGAGACGGGTCCTGCAATGGAGGCGGGGAACTGGCCCGGGAAGCTCCAAGTAAAAGTAACATTGTCTTCAGTGGGGCGAGGTACGACGAGGCGATAGCTGAAAGAAATGCGCCACGCAGTCAGCTTTTGTCTCTTATCGGCGGGACCGATTCTCTTGTCAGTGAGTGACTGCAACCAGTCTTTTAACCGTTCCAAGAACGCGAAGCCCTTCACCGATCCCTTGTGCGTCAGAGATATAGTCATTTGGAGGACGACCACTTCAACGCATCTCAAGTCGTTATCCACCACGAGGTAGAAGGCGTCGAGGAGGGGGAAGTTGCTTTGAGAAGGGAGGTACAGCTTCGTGCCGTCCAAGGCAACGTCCTGAAGGGTTTTGTCGAAACGGACGCGCATCAGAGCAGTTGAGTGTTCAGGAGTTGATCTGAGAAAATCGTCACGAATTGAGAGAGCTCAGCGTATAAAGGGCTTACGAAGTCGAAGAAACCGTTGACGACCAGCTCGAGGGTGATAGGGGGGAAAGGGCGGCTGGAATAGGCGTGAAGAGGTCGTCATTATGACCTGCATTGGTTAACGCCTCTAGGACAAAGTTTTCAAACGTCCATCCAGCTAGTGCGGTACTTTCTCTGTGTTCACGACAATGGCCAATGAACCTGAGCGTGTCATCCCGGTGCAAGATATCGAGCTGTTGTCGGACGCGGTGCGCAATGTAAAGAGATTTAAAGTCCAAGACAGTAGTGTCCTCCATGATGGCGGACGCATAGGAAGAGATGAGGATATGAGAAAGTTCGTTGTTGCTGTTGCCTTGGCGATCCTTAAGCCGAAGGAAGAGCTGAGAAGAAGTCAAAGCGCCAAGCGCATCCGTGAGGTTGTTCTCTAGCTCCTTATCTTGTCCTTGCAAGTATTTGATTATGTCCCGAGGAGCCCAACCCCACTTGGATATCGCCTTGTCGACTAGAGATTCTTGCTCGATGTCAGACCGTTCTGGTAATCCGATGGTGAGCTTGACGCTGTGAAGAAGGACAATTAGGAAGAAATATCTTGCTTGCAGGGGGAAAAAGCTCACGCATGCAAAAGGTCTTCTCTAGACCACCGTGCCACGGACCAGACTTTTCCGCCCCGCTGTTTGACCCAGTCCTTGTACCGCGAGGTACGAGGCGACGCGGCTTGGACAGGGAAGAGGAATGCCTCCAATAGGGCTGTGGTTGGTGGATTCCTGTCTCCCTCATCTCCGTCTATAAGAGCCCATGTCTTAGCCGACTCGTTTCGGACCTTTGGATAGAGTGGGAGTAGGTGTGGCGACGCGATATTTTCATTCAACTGGACACCTCCCGCCGAAAAGTACAGGACCTCGCGGCGATTCCGGGAAAAAAGCACTGGCTCGCCTTTGACCAACTTCTTGAGCAAGAGGAAGAAGAGGCAGTATGTCTTCCCTGTCCCTGGCTGTCCGGATAAGACCACCCCGCCGCAACTCGGATTCACAGCCTGGTCGCAAAGACGCTGGTAAACTTGGATGTAGTGTTCTCGAATGTACAGCTGCCCCGAAGTACGTTCAATGACTGTGGTGGCGAATAGGGAATCCAACTCAATGACATTCCCAGCTATCAACTTGTCTTCTTTTTCTTTTTATTCCACCATGTCTTCCAAACCTCGACGAATGGGCCCGTCTTGTGTGTTTCCCATGCAGGACTTAGAAGGGAGCCAGTGGAAGACATGAAGTAGTAGACAAAGAGACGAAATGAGCGCTGGAATAGGTAGTCCTGTGACTGGCCTCCGTATGAACTTGATGTTGTCGCTCGAAGAGGAAACCGTGTATACGGAGTCCTGGAGATCTGGGTTTGAATCCCGGTTCTGCGCAACTTGGATGAAAAAGGAAAGAGGCGTGGCACACCTGCGCTGATTGGCTGGCTAACCACATTCCACGGTGTATATGGTCATCGCAAGCTCGTCGTCGTTTAGCTGCTGTCTCATCAGTATTCCATTCCTCTTGTAATTGGAAGTACTACTAAATATACATGGTTTCACTGCAACCAAGTCAAAGAGCACTTAAAATTATTCTCAAGTATGAAAGCGCAGGACATATATTCCCTGAGTTACTCTGTATTTCTATTAGTCTACATTGATTTGAGCAAAGGTGCATCCCAGCTGCCCTTCCATTTCAAATTAACATACTCACTGTGAGTTTAGATAGTTCCCCACTTACTTTCAACCATGTACTACATTCCAATTGCGCAAACGAGACAGAGAACTAGTTGATGGAACGGAACGGACCGACCGGAAATTAATTCCACGCGAGTTAAGAGCGTTACAAGACGTCACAAATGCGCAGCCCGCCAAAGTCTTGACAAGTTACCCCAGGACCCCGGACAATACCAACTACACACAGTTGTGGGAACGGACACCAGAGGACCTTGCCAGGCCGTTAGGCCTGGCCGAAAACGGACATTTGGCACTTGAAATGGGCCAAAATCCCTGACGGAAAATGTGGACACTCAAACACTTTGGCTAGAGAGGCCTGTCCACTTACCCAGACATTGAGCGAGATTTTTAGAGAATTTGGCTGTAAGATTTCCTAATCGCAAGTCGTAGTAACTGTGCCATAGTTACATGACAAATGATATTTTGACATATCTGATGCCAGAAAAGTGCAAAAACTCCTTCGTTACCAACTTGGAAAACCTTGGAATCAACATTGCTAGAATCTCAATGAAGCATTCCCTCAATAACGACATCAAACAACATGCATATGACATTGAGGAAGCTTTGCCGACAGCAGGCTTAATCCAATTACCCATACACTACCAACAAAGACTACCAACTTCCACCCTCTCTATTGCGGCATTCCTCAAAGTCTCCCTGCCATTTCAAGACAGCCACTTCAACCTTGTGACACCAAACACATGGTTTGATCCATGACCATCTGACACTGACATATGGCTTCTAATCTCGTGGCCGATGCCCCCTTGTCAAGTCGTTCGTGACTTGGAAAAGGCACTGGCAGTGGAACTTCAGAATGGGGCTGGCTCGATTCGAGATAGGCAATACAATGAAGGGCACAAGCACTTTCCCCTGTACGCCATCGCATTCTGGAAAGAATTGAATCAGATTAGTGCATAGCAGAAATCATGGAGAGATGCTTGGGTATGGCTCACAGAGCAGGCAGCTTCAAAAGACATGATTACGGGGAGCATGGCACAAGATGCATTGAAATCGTTAGGAGTGGTTGGATGGGATATACCTCTTCCATTTGTGCAAGGATGCATAAGAAGCATCGACTTGTCAGCATTTTGCACCAAGGCTTGGTTCAACGGGGATCAAATCGACATGATGGAGGAGTTGCTGAGTGCGTGCGTATCTGGTGATCCTGATCTACAGACGTCAGTCTTGATAGCCCAACTGGTTTTTGTGATGGAAATAGAGAGAGCAGCAACTTACGGGTGCTCAACATTGTTGAATTGTTATTGAAAGGAAGTGAAGACGAAGGGGATTAGAAGGCTGTATTTCCCAATAAACATTAATGGCAATCACTGGGCCGCAGGATGTATTGACTTCAAGGAAGGATCAGTAGCATACGGTACACAATCTGAAACTGCTCTCACCACAACTTCCTGACGTGATATGCATAGGTGATTCGAAAGCCCAGTTTGGGTCGCAAGTTCCTAAAGCTTTTGACAGCCACCTGAACCGATGGCTCAAATCACTGGTGGTCAGGAAGGGTCCATTTATTTTCAAAGGCGACATTTTGCGACATGGAACACAATCTGATGGTCATTCTTGCGGAGTTGCATGTGTGAGTATCATAGAGCATGACTTATTTGGGGGTATGATGTGGACACAGGAGCGTAGTGACCATGCACAGCTGAGTTGGTTGACCCGAATTTTTATCTCTATTGCTGACAACATAGCGGTAAGTCCAATTCATTAGTGGATCCGAAGCAAGAATCATTCTGACCTCACCAAGAGTTTCAGATACCAGCACCAATGAAAGATGCTCATATAGCCCTCATCTATCCAAACACTGAGGTAGAGATTGCGGTTGCAATGGGGGATTACAATTTCAGTGATCTTCATGAATTTGCGATGGAGGCAGAGATGGATACACATGGAGCGGCCACCGAGCTTCACCAGTTTTCAATGGAGACAGATGGTGTAGGCCAGACTGCGATGAAGACAGAGACTGGTATGCAACAACCCAGCCCATTCCATGGCCAGGGAACCAATGGATCTACTGCACACCTTGCAGAAAGCCTAGACAAATCCACTGGCATTGCAGATCAGAATGATGGTCCACGTAGCTGGAGTTTGGAGGCCACCGAGAAACCCAGTATCAGTGATGGAAGTGACGATAAAGGAGAAGAGGTGGCACCTCAAGCAGGAGCATCACCATGGGGTATTCTTGATTTCTTTTCGCCAGCAACACTAAACGACAGAAAGATGATAGGCAAGAGGAAGTGAGGGAATTTAGTGGTGCAGGGGACAAGCAAGACTGTCAATGAGGATCATGCATGTGCTGCTGACAGCCCCTATTTCAAGTGGCAAGCAAGACTTACCAAGGACGATCCGCTTGTTGTGTTTAACGATGTGAACCACCTTGAGGTGTTCCATTCCCTGTGTGGGCGCAAGGTTGTTATGGACAAGCTCTATGACATCCGGGCCTGGGATCGTCACTGGAACAACTGCCTTTTGCCTCATACAAGGATGGAATCCACGCACTATATGAGGTGGAAAGACAAGGTTCTGGCAATAGATAAGGGTGCCCAATTTCATCCCTCGAACATCTGCTGCGTAAGGCATAGCACATGTGGAAACGACCTTCTGATGAAGGAGCCATACAATATCTCTTGGTTTGCAACACATAAATGCAGGATACCTACAGTTTCCACCTCCATGATTATATCCCCAGTTAACACGGCTCACACTCCAGTAATCAAATTTCCTGTCAACAAGAAACCCATGTGGCGTGCAAAAGCAGCAGCTGGAACCTTGCTTATTGCGCAATTCTTGCAGAGGCCAACTTCCCCTTCAAAGGTCGTATTAATCAAACTTGCCACAGTCAGAAAAGGGTGCCTGGGACTGACATCTGCCCATGATGAGCATATCAAGATATACCTACGACATTCAGCCACACCCAGTGGTGGTGGAACTGCTGTTTCTGTAATAGCATGAGAGAAGTTCGCCTGTCTTTACCGAGATCTCACCAACAAGCAGAAGAAAGAAATTCAAACGGTTCAGCTACATCAACATCAATGGAGGAACGATCACAATAATGAATGAGTTTTTGCTACAGAATGTCTGAAGGAAGTGACTGTTTCCAGCATGGATGTTGCAGCCGTCCCATGCACAAAGTGCCTAAGTCTTCATAGACATTCTAGATTCCAGAAAGTGCTTTCCGTTCCGCTTCCAAATGAGAAGGACTTCATCCATCTAAATCAGCAATACCGTGGACAAGTTATTGGCAAAATATATGCCTGGTCAATTGGGCTTAAAGATTTGGTTGAGATGTCTGTAAGACCACAAGTATGACTGAATGGACTGAGCTAATGCTACAAATAGGATGCGAAAAATATGCCATGCATTAAATATGCACAAGGTGTTCTTTCAGGACAATTCAAAAATTTTGGAGTGTTTACAGGGCTAGTTGAGGCGATGGTTACGAAGGCCAATAAGTTGGGCCGTGGAGTAGGAATGCAGAATTTCCAATATGCTCCTGCCTGGGATGATTTTTGTCGCCTTATATTGATTCACAGCCCCCATGCATATCGAGCAATGGACGAACATCTTGCAATTCGGTCATCTCGTAACTTCAGGTGACAAGTTTGCTATACTAGCAGTCTCCTCAATTACTGATGTATCATATTGACAGATTGAAAGAATCCCGACAGCCTTGTTTCTCAGCAGTCATCAATGAAAGAACTTTTCAGTTGGCAAAACAATGGTTAAACTCGCTTAATTATTCCGGACCTCTTGGTCTCAGCTGCGATGATACCAAACTCCATGCTTCCCTTTGCTTGTATTGGGATAGCACAGAGCAAGCCTACTTCTTGATTGGTGGCACAGACAGTCCCATTCTTGTTGCTGATCCAGAACAAGTAAACGAAGCCCTCAAGGATTCTACGGCTGAGAAAGGAACAAAAGTTTGTCTTGAATTGTTGTTCTTAGATGTGGTGCATGTAATCACCTCAATTATAGGCCCGTTTATGGAGTTTAATGGTTCCCCTTCCAGGGGTGACACCAATTGTCCTAGCGGTAAAAGCAATTTCAGGCGATTTATCATCAGGACAACTGCTGCAGTTCCTGAAGATAATTCTGGATGGTTTAATTAGGTACAAGATGGAAGTCATCTCATATGCTGCCGATGGCACTGAAGTTGAAAGATCGGTACAACAAAAGTTTACGAATGAATGTGTTGAATGTGGTGACCACCTCACAATGACCATTCCACACCCTGATGAAGGTGCCGACATTGTTATTGTCATACCACGGTACAAGGGTCAATTAATCGTGATGATACAAGACTCCAAACATGCCTTGAAAATGCTTCACAATAATGCCTTCACTGGTGCCAAGTTAATGGTGATCGGAAATCACACATTTTCTTATCGCGACTTCCATATGTTGGCGTTTCAAGATGGCTCACCGATGTACCATCGTGATGTGGAGAAGCTCGATCAACAGGATGATAATGCTGCAGCAAGAAACTTGAGTTCCAAGAATAAGTTTGCAGTACTCGTCTTGGAGCCGGACTCCACTTTTGTTTCCGAAAATCATGTACCAGTAGCAACCAACAATATATCTATCCCTTCACCAAAAGACGAGATTCCTAAGACACAAAAAAAACCAAACAAAAGAAATTTATTTGCAAAGAACTTTCTCGGATAAAAACTACGTCCCAGTAGAAATCGACCTAAAAATACATGATACCCTAACTACACTTTCCCCGGAATCAATGCTGGATTGCGGAGCATTGGATTTGTTCTTCGATCAGGGATACATAAAGAAAAACAATATAAAAACAAAAGCCCTATCAAACCCTGCCATCATCAGGAATGCTGACGGAATGCCCAACAACGCTGGGAGAGTCACAGAGAAAGTAGACGCGAGGATGACCTATAAGGGACACGCAGAAGTGATGACGTTCTATGTTACCAACCTGGGAAATGTCGATGTAATCCTCAGATTATCATGGCTGAAAAAGCACAACCCGGAAATCAATTGGAAAACAGGAGAAGTAATTATGTCACGATGCCCGAAGGGATGCCGAACATGGGCAAAAAAGGAATGGGAGGTATGCATGGACGAAGGAGACGAAGAAGGTGCTGAAGAAGCAGAGGAAGTGCTGAGGTACCAGCTGGGCGAAAGAAACATCTTGGTAGCAGGAGTGAGGCAATGGAACTGCCTGAGAAGCGGATACTTGCGAAGTTTGGACGACTTGACCAACCAATACCATGAGTCAGTCGCCTGAATGTACATCGACCAAATGTGGAAAACGCGCACACAGGTAGAAGTAGAAGTAGGCAAGGAGGAAGAGATGCACCTGAAAGCGATGGGGAAGTATGACTATATGATAGAGCACAACCAGGAGGAGCTGAGAAGCAAAAAAGAGAAAACGGAGGAAGAGATGGTCCCAGATTACTATCATGAATTCATGAAGGTGTTCAGGAAACGCGACTCAGAAAGGATGCCAATCGAGAGGCCATGGGATCATGCCATCGAACTAACCCCAGAGTTCGAACCCAAAGCCTCGAAGGTCTACCCTTTGTCACCGGTCGAGCAGCAAGAACTGAACGACTTCCTTGATGGAAACCTGAAGAAAGGTTACATCCGGCCATCAAAATCTCCACAAACATCACCCGTCTTCTTCGTGCAAAGGAAGGACAGTAAAAAGCGATTGGTACAGGATTACCGATACCTAAACAAGCATACTGTTCGAAACACGTACCCCTTACCCCTCATATCGCAGTTGGTAGACAGGATCTCCAAGGCAAGATTATTTACGAAGATGGACCTCCGATGGGGGTACAACAATGTACGAATCAAGGATGGAGACCAATGGAAGGCCACATTCCAGACACCAAGGGGAGCATTCAAACCTATGGTTATGTATTTTGGACTTAGCAATTCCCCTTCCACGTTCCAAACCATGATGAACGAACTTTTCAAGGACTTAATCGATGAAGGACTAGTAGTTATATACTTGGACGATTTACTCATATTTACGGACAATAATGTGGAGAAGCACAGAGAAGTAGTACGAAGAGCGCTGAAGATCATGGAGGACAATGATCTGTATGTAAAACCAGAAAAATGTTCCTTCGAAGTCGAAGAGGTAGAATTCCTGGGAGTAGTGGTGAAAGACGGAAAGGTCCAGATGGAGGAGGCAAAAATAGAAGCAGTGGAAAAACTGGCCTGTCCCGAAGAACGTACAGCACGTACAGCAGTTCCTAGGGTTCAGCAACTACTATCGACAGTTCATCAAGGACTTTGCCACCGTCGCTAAACCATTGCACAAGCTTACCAAAAAGGAAGAGGAGTTCGTGTGGGACAAGCGGAGAGAAGGAGCTTTCGAAGGATTGAAGAAGGTGTTCACAGAGGAACCAATCCTAGTCCTACCAGATACGGACCAGGAAATGAAGATAGAGGCGGACTTGTCGAACTACGCTTCAGGAGCAGTGCTCTCCATGTTGTGCGACGATGAAAAATGGAGACCCTGCGCATTCCTTTCAAAAGGGTTCTCGGAAACGGAGCGAAACTATGATATTCACGATAAGGAAATGCTAGCTATTATTCGAGCCCTAGAGGCCTGGCGACATTACCTTGAAGGAAACACCCGTCAATTCACTATCTGGACAGATCACAAAAACCTAGAATATTTTATGACGACAAAGAAACTCAACAGACGCCAGGCGCGCTGGGCACTATATCTATCAAGATGTAACTTTATCTTAAAGCACAAGCCAGGTGCTTCAAATATGAAGGCAGACGTCCTGTCGAGACAACTGGATTTAGACAGGGGGGAGGACGACAACACGATGGTGCTTCTAAAACCCGAATATTTTCGAATCAAGGCCATGCAACAAGGACACGTCTTGATCAACGGGAAGGAATCACCAATATTGTCAAAAATCAGAAAAGCAAAAAACTATGATGAATTGGTGGTGAAAGCAGTCGAAGAACTGAAGAGATCGCCGACCAAGGTGCTGAGGGAGGTGGAGTGGTCAGAAGAGCAGGACCTTGTATTATACCATGGAAAGGTCTATGTCCCCAAAGATGTCGACGTCAGAAGGGAGATTGTAAAACTACATCACGACTCGGCAGTAGCAGGACACCCAGGAAGGTGGAAGACAATAGAGCTGGTCTCGCGTAACTATTGGTGGCCAGGAATGAACTGGTTCATTGCGGAATACGTCAAGGGCTGCAATCAATGCCAAAGGAGCAAGTCCTACTCACACCAACCGCAAGGGAAGCTCCAACCCAACCCTGTTCCAACTGAGCCATGGACCGACATCTCTGCAGATTTCATCATTAAATTACCTAAGTCGTCAGGATACGATGCCATCCTAACAGTAGTCGACCAATTCACCAAAATGGTCCGACTGGTACCAATGACGGAGGAGCTGTCCTCACTCGGCCTAGCCAAATTATACCGAGATCACGTCTGGAAGGACTTCAGACTACCAAACACTATTATATCGGATCGAGGCCCCCAGTTCGCATCACAGGTGATGCAGGAACTAAATAAGCTATTGGGAATCCAAACCCAGCTATCGACTGCCTTTCACCCACAAACCGACGGGCAGACCGAACGAGCAAACCAAGAAATCGAAACCTACCTGAGGATGTTCATCAATCACAGGCAGGACGACTGGGCAGAATGGCTAGCCATCTGCGAATTCTCACTAAACAACAAAAGCCAAACGAGCTCCTGGCAGAGCCCGTTCTACTTAAACTATGGCAGACATCCGAGGATGGAAGTAGAACCGAGGAGGCAGTCGAAAGTAGAGGCAGTTGATAAGTTCACCAAGCGAATGAAGCAGACTTGGGAAGAGGTGCGGTCCGCATTAGTAAGAGCAGGGGAGGAGATGAAGAAGTACGCAGACAGAAAAGTAGGAGAAATGCCCGAATACCGAGTGGGCGATAAGGTGTTTATCTTCACCGATAACTTAAGCACGACCAGGCCGTCGCGCAAACTCAAGCAAAAGAAAATCAGGCCGTACAAGGTGATTGCGGTGCCAACAAAAAACGCAATAACATTAAAACTTCCAAAAACACTATCCATCCACCCCACCATCTCGACCCATCATACCGAAAAAGCGAATACCCCTACTATCCCCGGACAACAAACGCCACCACCACCCCCAGTGCGAATCCAGGGAGAAAAGGAGTACGAGGTTGAGGAGGTACTAGACAGCCGCTTGCGGAGGGGGCGCCTGGAGTACTTGGTCAGATGGAAAGGATACACCATCGAACATGACTCATGGGAACTGGAGAGTAATTTGGGAAACACACCAGCACTGACAAGGGCATTCCACGCTTGTCGCGGGGCAGCACCCAGGAGGATCGCCGTTGCAGCCTTCGATCTGGTAGGCTTTAGACCGTGACACGTCTATACTGAGCCCACGTTTACCACCAAAACCAAAATTTATGAACCAGAAGTACCAGATGGTAACGACAGTGTAACCTGCCAGCAGGACGAAAACCAAAACAAGAGCCAGGATGAACAGGAGACGACAGTGAGGGGACCATGACGAAAAGAAGGCCCCTTGGTCGGTATCGGTGGTATTCATAGTGATGAAAGTGACTCGTCAAACGGAGTTGACGGGTTGTAGAGGGGGGGGTGATGTTACAGTTCGACTTTTTCTTTTCTTTTACTTTTCTTTTTCCTTTTCCCACATATCACATGATGAACACGTGATGGCTTACTACACTATGCTTACACACCGGGCCCCATATTTATAATTATCTTAGTCAGAACCACACCTTTACTGCATGGGTGCAGTCCATGACATCACGCCTCAAGGCGATGTGCTAACCTTTCCATGGAATGCCAGCAGGATACAGCATGTACTAGACATGAGGTCTGTAGTATATAAAGACGAATATTATACCCAGAGACGTTAACTCGTTCTCTTGGGATTCCACTAAACTAGTGCCCAGGTCATCGTCTTCAAAATGTTTCTCTTCTCCCTAAGACTTTTCCCTTTCCCTTCTTACAATCAACTTACTAACCCGTCATCCTTGTAGAGCCCGCGTCACTTTTACAGTGTAGTGTTGCCCTAACAAATCTGAGCAATCAGGATTCTGAAGCTAACCACATTACCCACTTGTTTTCATCCTCTTTCCAGTTGTCAGGTAGGTTCACACCTGGTTGCGGACAACATGGACAAAATGGCACAAGCTCGGCTGTGCGAACTTCGCCGATGGTGTTGCCATCGCTCTCTCGTGTCTTGTTCTGACCACCCCATTTCAGTTTCTTCAGCCATCGCCAGCATCGAGACAAGCGCCAGAGTTCTGCATATCGCTCAACAACCACCTGAGGTGCCAAGGGCTTAGTCTTTCGCCGTAGTAGCTGATAGTATTGGTATGCCGATGTCTTACACTCCAGATTGGCCAAGCGGAAGTCCTCCAGAACGTCAAAGGTGAACATAGTCTTGAATATGGTGAAGCTTGCCGGCATCAGTTGCATCCGTACGGCACCAGTGATCCTCTCTTGTGGGCCCCCACATCCACATTGTATGTATGGCAACGAGTGAAGACCATTTGTGTGCACGAATAAAACATATGGATTTTGGTCAGGATCCATACTGGGAGCGATCGGGTGGTCAATCAGTGCCTCAGGAAGACCAGCCTTCCCCTCATCCTCCTCATCAGCGCCATCCAGGTCCTCTTCTCCACCGTGTGCATGCCTGGCTTCCTCTTTCTCAAACTCTTCAATGATTTCATCAATGTCAAAGTGCTCCTCCACCCCACCATTGCGCTGCTTGACGGTAATGTCGGCGTCCGCTCACCGGTCTCGGTATGTATCTTCCACTTCTTCAACTTCATCCTCCCCTTCATCCTGACTATCACATGTGGCTTGCAAACTTATTTGTTCGTCCGCTTTGTGCTTCAGCCATTCGCATCGCCAATCGGTGTTACTGTGATCGACGATCACGCACACGCCGACCTCCCAGAGGCTACCTGGACGAAAGTATTGGCCAGTCCATTTCTGGATCCGATGAAAGGGCATTTCTAGGTGTGCATTCTGCATACATTTGCAACAAAACATTGTTCTCTGGTGACATTCCTTGCATCGCCAACTTGCTCTTCTGCGCTCACATGCACAGCACGTGCTAATCAAGGCCTCATGCTCCATCAAAGCATTCATCACAATGCTGGCACACGCGACAAATTCCTCCAAATAGTCTCGTTGGCTCTATTGCAATTCTCTTTGTCTAGCTTTGGCAATAGTGCATGAATTAATATGCTCACCTTTGTCTTCGACACAGCAAATACTGTGATTTGTTCATCCTCTGTGTATTCCTGGTCAAGCACCATTGGTGTGGTCCTGTCGGGGACAACAGTCGGTGCATTTGTGGCAAACCGAATTCCACTATCCTGGTGTGGGACATGATCATAAGCGGTGTATTCATGCTCAGTGCCATCAACAGAATCAGTCTCAAATTGAGTTGTTGCCCAAGTGGACTGAGAAAGCCTCGGATGGTCGAGATCCAACACTTGTTGTCGCTTTCTGGGAGGCATACTGTTGTTGGGGAGCAAGCAACCTTCTTGTAACATTCACATGTGTAATAAGTGACAGCTGCAATGCATGGTGGCACACCTCGCGGTCAGGGCATGGTCCCATGATGCCCCTCACTGTGAACACATGTATAAAGATGGGAAGTGTGGGTATTCATCACCCCGACTTTCACCCACTTTCACAATGGCGACAGTCACGCAACTAGCAAAATACAATCAAGGGGAGAGAGCAGTTCTGAAATTGTGGAAGCCAGGCTACCTCGCTGCGAAAAACAACCTCAGAGCGCAAGACAGCCTTTGCTGTCGTGGCTGCAGAACTGTTTAATTACTGGATTACACAAATGAAGACAGATGTGGAGAAGAAGAAGGGTTTCAGTCCAGAAGAGAAAAAACAGAGGGAGGGGGTGAATGTTATGGTTATCGTCGATCAGATGGGTATCTAAATCTCACCCCTTGCACACTAGGAACTCCTTGTATGGGTTAGAAACAACTGGCAGGCCAAAAGACATTGCAAAAAGGTCACCGAAGATGGCGGTCGGCTGCTCCACATCGGCTACTGAACAGTACTACCAAGAATGGACGCTTACAAGGCGCACATTGAGGAGTATGCTAACCAATACTTGGAGGACGCCGTGCTCGGTGAATTAGAAAAGGTGAAATCAGCTTACGTGGAGGGTCGTTCGCTGACTGAAAACATTGGTGAGATGGCGCAAGAGGAGGAACCAGACTGGGTGGAGGTTGAGGCCAGGATACGAACAGCGGCCACAAAGCGAAATTCGCTCAGATACCGAAGCATGGCGATGCGGCAGATTTACTTTGCCATGGAACCATTGGAACGCAATGCGGTGGAGGAAGAGATAGCAACGCTCCAGGTGGAAAGGAATTCTGAGCCAGTGTGATGACAGTAAGTGACCGACAGCATTGACCGCGGAATGACTGGCATTGACTTTGAATAGATATGTGATGCTTGGAGCACTGAAGGCATTGGATGCGAATTGCCACAACATGTTCAAGAGGTTTGGAATGCTCACGTACAGTATCGCCGTGTTCTTGGACCCCGAAGGAAACCCGAAGTTCACTAGGTACTGGTTCAGATCCCATAGCTTCAACGCTAATCTAACCTTCAGCTAGTGCGGACGCAGGTCGGCTTATCTTTAAGGACAATTTAATCAAAGACAAGTGACTTGAGGACCAAGTCTGGTACCATTTCACACAACAAGTGGTGGTGCTCAACAAAAAGAGGTTTGGGAAGGCAGATGATCCCACCGCTGTAGACAACGATATCCCAGTCGACACGTTGGACAGCCAAATCCAACTGTCCAAAAATGCCGACGGTACACCGATACTAAGCACAACCATCGACGGGTGAATCGGTCTGTCTGCGCAGGAAGTGAGGCGAGCGACATGCTACCCAATGTGCCACAACCGGGAAGGGCACGATTATCTCGCACGTCCAGGCATGTAATTATCAGTGACAATGGGACTTGTTCAGGATCGCCTGCACCGAGCATCCCGATGCAAAGCGAATCTCCCCTGCCCACACCCGCGTCTCCTCTGAGGAAGATTAAGAAAGGAGGAAATGTTGGATACAGCAAGCCATTAGACGGGCACGCACATTAGCGCCCTATTGTACACATCGGGAAGGACCCTGTAGTTTGAACCGTATGTTCGCGTACGTGTCCTCTTCACATCTCAGTGACCTTAACACCACTGAGATGTGAGTACTACTTATCTACTATTTTATTCTCCCTTAACTCACCTATAGTAGATATTCCTTTATTACAGGTACCTATACCATGTACACAGTGACCTTAACACCACTGAGATATATTCCTTTATTACAGTTCTACTCCCACTGGTTTGATCTCCCACCTGAGGTCTTACGTGGTTCCCTTCCCACTCGCTCACACTCATTCACCCTCTCCCGTGCCGTGAGTCATCACGTGTGAGGTCATGTTCACCCCGTCTCGGCCCCAGCACTCAACAGGTTATGGGCCCTGCGCCTACCGAAAATATGTCCGGCTCTCTCACGTCGACTATCAAGGTTCTGCGGACACTGATTCTGGAAAACGACAGCTCGAACTGGATCATGTACAAGGAACGGCTCCTGAACGTCGTCACATCCAAAGGACTTCGGCGCCACATCACCAGGACTGTGAAACGACCCAAAGCATGTTATTTGGGGAAGGACGGACACTACTATCTGGAACCCCCATCCTCGAAAGCCACGGAGATCGATGAGAAAGGGAAGAAACCGGAACCGTCACCTCTCAGTGACGACATCGTCAAAGCAATGTTCACCAAGCTCGACGAATTCGAACAGAAGGAGGCGCAGCTACGCGAAATCATTTACAAAACGGTCAATAAGACTACATTCCTGCAGATCAAGAATGAAGAACACGCTTCTGATGTCTGGGCACGTCTCGTCCACATCAATGAAAACAAAGGGACGCTGTACCAGCTCGACATGCTTGCCAAGCTTCAGGCAAAATGGCTCCTTGAAGGCACTGACGTTCATGCACATCTCGCTGAAATGGTCGAGATTGCGGAGAAGCTTGCGGGAATGGGCTATAACATGTCTGATGATCAATTCTGCGGCTACATCCAGGCCTCGTTACCATCAAGCTATCAACCACTTCTGCAAACCATCAGCCTCACGACCCGACTTAACAGCAAAACACTATCAAGCGGAGATCTCATCAGCGAGATATTCGATGCGGCCGAAGTACAAACCGTAAACGCCGCCAATGACAAGAAGACATCTTCGAGCTCAAATGCGGCGATGGTTGCTACGCAGTCAAAGGGAAAGGGCAAAGGTAAAGCGAAGTCAAAGTCGATGAAGAAATGTGATAACTGCGGCAAGAATGGCCACGAAAAGTCGGACTGCTGGGCGAAAGGAGAAGATAAGGAAGGACAAGGACCACAGCAGATGAAGAAGGCTTCTGTCTCGTCGTCGAAAGCTAACGACGCAAAGAGTCTGCCCATCAGCTGTCTTGATTGGTTCGGGTTCAATCTCGGTATAATTGAGAAAGAGATGGCGATCTGGCGTGAAGTGGAGAGTAGCTCCACAATCTACAATGGCTTCGGAGGTAGCAGATGGCGATGACGAAGTAGCCATGGCGGCCGGGATATTGCTTGAAATGAAAAGCGGTGGAGAGGTAGTCTTAGGTGCGGTGAGTCCAACCATAAGCACGTAGTCAATTTCGTGACTGCTGTCTGCTTTGGTTTCATCTTCTGGCTTTTCGACAGCGTTCGCGTGATCAGTCGAGGCGATATATGTCTCGAATTCCCTATGGGAAAGAACGCCAAGCCTCTGAGGATCAAGCTCATGGGTGTTTATCATGCACCCGGCATCGCCTACACCCTCATTTCTGTCGGCCTCATGGACGAATCTGGCCATATCATCCACATCGAAGGAGGAATCATGACCATCCAGACTCCGAAACCCAATCCCAGAGTTATTGCGCGAATACCCCGCATCGGAGGACTGTATCGAATCTGTCAAGGATCAGAAAAACATAAGACTGTGGTGAACATCGCTTGCGCTGCCATATCCATTTCCGAACTCCACCGTCATTTAAACCATGTCAATCATGAAGATCTCTGACGCATGGTCAAGCATAACATGGTAGATGGATTAAACGTCGACCTCTCCACTACTCCGGAATTCTGCAGAACATGCATGAAATCCAAGATCATCCGGCAGTCTTTTCCCAAAGAGAGCAGTCGCACTTTGATCAAGAGTTACAGTGATAAAGTTGTTGCAGATCTCAGGGGACCTGCTCCAAAGCGCTCGCTAGGCGGCAAGTACTACTACATGCTTCTCAAGGATCTCTACACCTGCGAAGAACGAGTCTACTTCCTTCAGACAAAGGATGAAGCTTTCGACTTCTACAAGAAATACGAAGCATGGGTTCAAGTCCAGTGTAATGCCTTAATCAAGATCTTTGGATCTGATCGTGGTGGTGAATTTATGTCTGCCACCTTCAACGAATGGCTCGAAAACGCTGGTACCGTTCGCCACCTCACCGTCCATGATTCCACACCATCTAATGGAGCCGCCAAACGCGGTAATCATACTCATCTCAATGATGCTCGCGCGTCTCTCATCTCTGCAGCCATGGACACCAAACTATGGGCTGAGGCTGTCAACTACTCTGTCTGGATCTGGAATCGAACTCCTACCAGCGCTCTCTCTGCCAATGAAACTCCATACAAAATGGCTACAGGTGTCAAACCAAACCTCTCGCTTGCTCGAGAATGGGGATCTCTTGTCTGGGTGAAGCGTAAAGACGCTACAAAACTGGAACCTCAAGCAGAATCTGCTAAATTCGTTGGATTCGACCAAGAGTCTAAGGGCTACAGGGTTTACTGGCCAAGCAAACGGACTATCAGTATTGAACGGGATGTCTACTTTGACGAACTTGCTGCTCTTACTCCTGAGGAAGCTCAGATTGAGGGGGAGTCAGCTACACCAGCCAATCCGACCATCCCCACAGCGCAAGACCATCTCCCTGATCCACCCACTACTTCTGAAATTGAACCTGAACATGTTGATCTCCTGCCACCAGCCCCAGCTCTAGCTCCCATTCATGACCCACCAGCTCGTCTCCGCATCCCCAATGGTCTAGATGAACCCGATCCGAACACCGGAAGAGGATTTCGCCAACGACCGCCACCTGGCCACTTCAAATGAGTCCAAGAAGGGAAAGCAAACATTGCAACTTTACCTTTTGTTGCCGCCGTACTTGACATGATTGGACAACTCGAGAGCGATTCCTTGGAGAATATATACAAGATGGAGGACAGAGATTGGTTTGGAGGTGTTAGAGAAGTCGCTGCACTTCATATTACAGGCTGAGAACCCTCACAACCTGAAGAAGCGTTCTACAGGCCTGAAGGTGAACAATGGAAGAAATCAGCACTCGAAGAAATCTCCCAGATTGAGAAGCTTAAAACCTACGACATTGTTGAAGCGCCACCAGATGTCAATATCGTCGGATCTCGATATGTCTTTCGCTACAAGCAAGACCCAACTGGGAAGATCATCAAGTTCAAAACTCGGGTAGTAGCTCAAAGCTTTTCGCAGGTATACGGTGTCGACTACATGGATACCTTTGCCCCTGTCGTCAAGCTATCTACTCTACGTGTTCTACTCGCCTTCACTGCTCAGAATAACTCCATCATTCATCAGGCTGATGCCAAGAACGCCTATCTCAACTCAAACAGACTTAAGGAAACCATATATATGGCCCTACCTCCGATGTACTTGCTTTTCAAGCAACTGCCAAAGCACCTTGAAGCTCTTCGACGTCAAGGTTGACGACTTGTCTGCAGACTCAAGAAGCCTCTCTACGTCACTAAGCAAGGTGCCAATGAGTGGTATCAGACCCTCCAAGGAATATTCATATCCCTCGGTTACACTGTCTGTTCAGCTGACGAAGCCGTCTTCTACAAATTCAATGACTCTGAATACACCATTGTCGGCGCAGCTACTGATGACTTCACCATCATTTTGGAATCAGTCAAAAGCGCCAATCTCATCAAGAAGCAGCTTAGCAAGCATTTTGAGCTCATCGACTTTGGCGACATTCACTGGATCTTGGGGATTAATGTTGACCGTGACCTTTCAGCTCACACTATCAGTCTAGGTCAGCAATCCTACATTGATCACTGCCTGGAGATCATGGGACTTCAAGATGCTCACCCCATTGTCACTCCACTTGAACCTGGAGTTGATCTCAGCATTGATGCACCTGGTGTATCACCCAAAACGCTAGATCAATCTGGGAAATCTTGATACCGCCAGGTGATAGGACTTCTCATGTACCTATCACTTGGAACTCACCCCGACATCACATACGCTGTCTCGACTCTCTCTCGCTTTTTAGACGCACCACATACCACCCACATGGAGTCGGTTAAACGTGTCTTCAAGTATCTCAAGGGATCTCGAGATCTCCGGCTGTATCTCGGAGGTGATCAGCCCTTAGGCTATTCCGACGCTGATTTTGCATCCGACCAGGACCGGTACTCAATATCAGGCTATGCTTTCTTCATTGGACATGGAGCTATCTCCTGGAGTTCCAAGAAGCAACCGCTAGTCACTCTCTCGAGTTGCGAGTCTGAATATGTTGCGCTCACTCATGCATCGAAGGAACTGCTCTGGCTACGGAAACTCGTTGAGGAGATTTTCGCACCACTGAAATCTCTGACCACTCTTTACTGCGATAATCAAGGCGCCATCATTCTTTCCAAAGACTCCACATTCCACGCTCGCACCAAACATATTGACACTCATTTCCATTTCATCCACCAGACTGTCATCAATAATCAAGCGCAGCTGATATACTGCCCCACCAATGAGATGGTTGCTGACATATTTACGAAATCTCTCACACGCATTAAGTTCGAGAAGTTTAGATCTTTGTTAGGTTTTCGATACCCGTCGTCAGCTTGAGGGGGAGTGTTGGATACAGCAAGCCATTAGATGGGCACGCACATTAGCGCCCTATTGTACACATTGGGAAGGACCCTGTAATTCGAACTGTATGTTCACGTATGTGTCCTCTTCACATCTCAGTGACCTTAACACCACTGAGATGTGAGTACTACTTATCTACTATTTTATTCTCCCTTAACTCACCTATAGTAGATATTCCTTTATTACAGGTACCTATACCATGTACACAGTGACCTTAACACCACTGAGATATATTCCTTTATTACAGTTCTACTCCCACTGGTTTGATCTCCCACCTGAGGTCTTGTGTGGTTCCCTTCCCACTCGCTCAAACAGTAATACCCCCTGCTTGAGTTGAGTACCTACTGGTTGTAGCTGGCTATACCTAATACAATATTACCAGCTACAACTTGACGGTATCCTCAGTTGACTATTGTCAGATGCAACTGCCAATTATTAAGTCAACTATGTATCAGATAGTCGACAAAACAGAATCAATTGGAAGTCAGTTATAGCTGGGTACCCCCAGTTGATTGGGCTACTTCTAGTTCACTATTGCCAGATGTTCAGATCCATACTCAGTTCACTGGGGCCAGATATATCCAAGAGTGTCAAGTTAACTGGGGACCTGAGTTAACTACACCCCAGGCATACCTAGGTGGCACTAGTTAACTGAAGTCTTCACCGAGTACACTGTACCCAGGAATATATGTGTACGGCGAGTTAACTGGGAACTCGAGTCAACTACACTCCAGATCTATCTAGGTGCCACCAGTTAACTTGAATATTCATTCAGTTGACCATTACCCAAATACATCCTAGCACATCAAGTTAACTGGGAACTGGAGACTACACCCAGGCATACCCACACAAACTAGTTCAAAGAAAACCATTTGGTGATGTATTACTCCTACTAATTGTACTATTCAGACTGACACTCATCTATCTATGAGTCCATGTAAGAAGGTTGGAGACAGGTATGTATCTGTAACAACACAAAAGTGCTAGCGGCTACGTGGAGGTTGGGAAGATGCTATTTTAGCTCAAGAGCGAGGTGGCTGAGAGCAAGGTGGTTGGGATCGAGCCTTCTTGCATGGAGTCGCTTCCTCCTCCTCAGCTTTACACTTGCGAGCTGTGACAAGAGCCTCTTCGGAAACATCGGACATAACCTGAAGCACCCACGAAACATCCTGAATCAAGTCCAACAGGTTGTCGCTTGCTAGAGGGCCGTCCATTCGAAGCCACCAACCAAGGCAGCATAAAACACCAAAGACGCCGTTGATAGAACCTTTGCGTAGGTCTTCCCAAGTCTCAGTGGTGGCCACTTCAGATGCGAGGGATACAAGGGATCGACTGTCGGAAACGGAAGTGTCTCGGTCGTCGCGACACGAAGGAGGTTGGAGACTGATCCACCAGATGTACAATTCGTCGGCGAAAACTTCGCCATTGTTAATCGTTGGTTCCTTGTTACGGTGGCTGTTGATAAATTGGGACAGCGCACTTGGGCGACACAATGAGGACAACCGGTACATGGCCTGTGGGCTGTGTGTGAGTCTTTGAAATATAAAAAGGGCAAGGTACACACCCCTTTAGCAGCACATGGGAACCCAAGAGCCTCTTCGAACTTGATGAAGGCGCGAAGGGTGTCAACCCAAAGGTCAGCGGGTTCGTATAGATACGTGATGGCTGATGAGAGCCACTCAGGCATCTCCTCTTCCGTCGAGGCAAGGATGTCAAGCAGTGGCTGACACACCTCAGCCGCTTCCCCGTCGTTTTGAGTGTCTTCTTCTTCGCCCCCAGCTGACTTTTCCTTTTCCTTGTCTGCTGTGTCTTTGCCGTGTGTGGAGTCGTCGTCGTCGTCGAAGGCTGTATTGACAGGTAACTACAAGAACTCATGAGCACCTAGTCAATGTGTAAGATGGTAATAAGTTCTCACATTGTTATCTTCGGAATCAGAGTCCCTATTCCGCTTACGACGTTCTGTTTGCCTAGAGCTCACACTCGATATACAGCTTGCTGCAGCTTTCAAGGTTGCTATCTTGCGCAGGTTCGACCCCCACCCTCTCTTCTTGGTTGAAGGACCATTGGAACCCACCCGCGAATCAGGTCGCTTCCAGGGGCCATAGTTCTTCTTCCCCTCCATGCCAGGCATACAGAGTTCAGCATGTTTGGATTCAGCTAAAGCATGGTGAGCAAGGATTGACTATAAGCTAACATCTTTGCTTACTGATTACCTCGCACCTGAAGTCAATGAGCTGGTCTTCAAAGTCCATTTTGAAGCCCTCGATGTACTCCTCAATGGTGGTCCCAGCTGCTGTTTTGCCTATGGACGATCTATCAGACCCGCAGACACCAAGTTAGTCAAGAAGACAAGCATAGGCGGTTGGATTAACTTACGTATAGGCAGTGATATTCCCACTGGCCTTTGGCTTGCTACCAAAGAAAGCGCATACGCCCATGAAGCCGGTCTGCTCCCTGACCTGCTCGAGGATGTTGATGATGGTGTTGGGGAGTGCTGATATGTTGCTATAGCCAATATGAGCATTGAATGACCACGGGTGAGCGTATAACTAACCGTTGCAACTCGATCATTTTCTGACGTCGCTCAAGTTCCTCGGCATCGACACCTTCCTCTTCCAGCAAGTACTGATATTCTCCGTCGTCGTCATCGTCGTCGTCGTCGAAATCACCCAAATCTTCCTCGCGAAGCCTGGTGACCTCTTCCTTCGTCTCATCAGACTCATCATCGAAAGCTTCCTTCGTTACTTCATTTCGGAACCACAGTGGGACAGGACTGCCTGGACCTGGGCATTTCTTGTGTTTCTTCCAGCGCTCAGTGAGGATAGGCACAATCTTGAGGTCGCCGAAATGCACTGAGTAGGTATGAACATGTGAACGGTGTCTCTTCTTCTTGTTCGAGAAGTCAATGATTGCTTTTTTCCCCAATTTTGCAGCTGTTGAGCGGCAGTGGTTATTGTACCACGTCTTGACACGCTGAACACAATGTTAGTAGGAGAATGGAACACAGTCAACAACAGCCTCACGTACCTCTGTGAGTGCAGCAACCTCGTCATCACGCTCTGCTTTATCCAAGCTGACATCCCGCGGCCACTCCTTCAGGAAATCCTGGATCGTGAAACGCCAGAGCGATTTCAGGCCGACCTTCTTTGGCGTTTGATGTGCGTCCTCGAAGGCTTCGGCGCGAGCCTCTAGGAACTTGCTCTGCCAAAGGGATGTCCATGGCTTACCTCCACCGCGACAGCTAGGTAGTTCTTCGACATCGTCTTCTGATGGTTTTGGCTTATTTGTGCCTTTCCTAGCCTTCGATCTTCTCCTTTGGCCCATTGCTGATGACACAAGGGCAATAAATGATGGACTTTGAGGACAGGCAGGATATAGTGCGCACAAGGGAGTCAAGGCGAACACAGGTATAGTCAACTGACGAAAGGTGTGTTAAACAGGGATATTAAGCCGGCAGATAACTGACACATATTGGATTGGAGTGCAACGCGGCATCTTCGTCCACAACTGGACGGACATTGAACTACAATATAAAGACCATCATTTTCGATTTGGTTCCTTGTTCTAATGGTTCACGACCTAGGTGTGTTCTTATTTTCACTTGATGTTGATGTAACAATATATCAATCGACTAGGCTTCAATCATACGCCGGCCGTAGTTGAGCACTACATCGATATCCCCCCCAGCGCTCATGCACACTGCATCCAGGTCTCCTTTACCCCAAAGAAGCAAGTCGTTAGTGTGGAGCGGTATGATCTACTTGAAGATCACTCATCGATCACCGCCCAATTGGACGCTCTGAGTCTTCAAGCCCAACCTAATGGCCCGATTCCCTCCTCACCTAGTAACCGTGAAACAACCCCGCTGACTGATGTGTTTGTGACGGCCGAACCAAGCCCGGTCCACTCTGCTCACCCTGAGCTTGCTGCAGGTGCTGTTCAGGAAGTTGCTGACGGTGGTGCTCTGATCGACGATGGTACCCCAGTTGATGAGAAGGACTATGTGCCAGTCCATCTTCGGTGGGTTGGTGGTGGCCAGCGTAATCGTGCTTCATATGCTGTTCCCCAGGACATCCGTGAGACATACCCCCCCAACAGTGTGGATCATCGAGGATGGAAAGACCAGAGATACTATGTTGTTGTCCGTGGCTACGAAACCAGCATCTTCTATGATTTCTGGTGAGTACATTCATTTTGATGTCACTCCATAATAAACATATACTGTCTAAAGGGCTCGCATCAAACTGTTTGGCTTTGGATCCAGCGCAATGGCGAAAGTGTTTGACCGCTATGACAGCACGCAGGATTTCTGGCAACAGGAGGAGAGAGACGGCAATGTCAAGCTCCTCCATCATCCTAATTAGTCATATATCAATCATTTGTAGTGTGTGTTGTATTGTCGTTTAGCGGTGTATCGCTTTACTTCTTGAATACTACACGCCCCTGATGATCAATGATGCTTTGTTGAACGTTCATACTGATTGATTACCAGAACAACTGTCTAAACGAAGCCTACAACTATGCCCCCAAAACGAAAGTGTGCTATCAAGGTCTCCAGAAGCGAAGGCAGCAACAATCTTCGCTGATCGACACCAGAACCTGTACACGATGTTGTCCGATCTATCCACCACTCTACCACTGGGCAGATAAATCAATCCGTCTGTATGTGTCAACGAAATGTAGTTGTAGATGATGAAAGTAACGGCGAGGACGATCTGGAACCCAATGCGATGACAGAGGACTACATCCATGATGCCTCTACAGCCGATTTCATTGATGACGATAATATTATTCCTGTATTGGACGATCTTGGAAACATCGAGCTCGATGAGGGCGACGATCTCGTAGGGCCTTATCTTTTATTTACTGTGAACTCAATTATACTTATAGACACTCACCTCGTTGATGGAATGGATGCCTTACCGACAATCTTTCTTGGATGAGCTGCATCGTCTGGATGGGCGCTGTGGCCAGACTTCAGGACAATGTGACGAATGCAATGCCCCCAACTCGTACTATAGGTGCCAGGATTGCCTCGACTTCACCACGTACTGTAGCGGATGCATACTCAAGGGACACATCGCTCTGCCTCTCCATCGGATCAAGGTATTACACTCACTGCTTCATGTTAATTTGTCACTGGCACTCTTCAGTGCTGGAATTCCCGATTTTGTTACTTCGAAAGGTCGTCGCTGGCATCCATAGGTCTCATCATTGATCTGGGACATCACGGCACTCAATGCGAGTTCACATACGAAATCCAAGAGTGTGTCATCGTCGACACAACAGGCATCCATAATGTCAATGTTCGACTTTGTTCGTGTGGTACCGCCGTTGAGGACCCCTTACAATTCCTCTGTGTCAAGTGGTTTCTGTCGTCTTTCAAGAAACCCCACACACTGTTCACGTTCACTGTTCTTGATCAATTTCATTCGCTTATGCTGCAAAGTAAAATTGCGGCATACGACTTCTGTGTTGCACTCGAACATCTAACCGACAACTCGGGTTGTCTAACGCTTCAGGTGAGAGATCATTTCCCAGTGTCTCAACCACCCTAACGATGCCGAGTGATACCTGTAAGTCTTGTTATGAGCAGTTTCTCTTGTCGATGCGAATCTGGCGCCATCTCAAGATCACAAAATGTGCCGGCTGCGGCCTGAACCCTGCAGGTGTAGAGGCAACTGCACATGGAGAGTGCGCTGTTGAATGCCCCATGTGTCCACATCCAGAGAAGAACCTCCCAGAGGACTGGGAGACCGCGCCCAAGGAAACATGGTGTGCCTTATTCAATATAGCTGAGTCACTGTACTTATCGTTTCCAGACGGATCCGTTCGTTAGTCCTGACAATTGACACAAACTTCTGCCTGAGGAATAAGGACCGGAAAATCAAGAGAGACTTCCCCTTGGGCGATGGGTGGGCTCACTGGGTCCCCAGTCGGCCATATCTCAATCACATCAAACAGTATGGATATCAGCAAGCACCAGTTTGTGTAATTTCATGGGCATCAACTCCACAGTCCTTACATAAAGGCAACAGCCCAACCTCTGTGATTCGGAGTTGCGCGCCGTTGATCATGCCAATAAGCGGCGATCAGATGGATATGTCGCTACTGGCGTTGGAGGCGTTGTGTGCGCACAACACGGACTCGTTCGACCGAATGGGATGGGTGATCTTCAAAAGGGCGAGAGGTGAGGCTTTTGCACCCTTCACCTTAGCAATTATTCACACGATCCACAAACCTTAGATATGTGAATATGGATTTTATTGTTCTCTTCACCCTCATGGGCGCCACCTTCACCCAGCTCATCCTGTCTTACGACATCACCTGTCAATGGTCTCAGAACCTTCGTGAACGGATGGATAGTCAGCACACAGAGGCCATGCAGATACCAGACGAAATCTTCATTCTCATTTGCTTCGTCATTCCAAAATTCCACATCTACAGGCATGGAAGAGCTTGTCAGGACACATACTCACTAAATAATCTCTGTGGTGTTGGACAAACCAATGGTGAGGACCCCGAACGTTGGTGGGCCCACATCAACCCCGTTAGCATGAGTACACGCTTGATGGGCCCTGGATCCCAAAGTGACACAATTGATGATCACACGTACGCCTGGAACTGGCGGAAAATTGTTGGGCTCCATACATGTAGTTTCTCCTCATTCCCAGATACGAACCGTCTTCTCACTCGCTGCAGAGTCATCACTTCTTGAACGATACCGACAGGCCTTCCTTCTAAGTGCCAAACACACAGCTCTCCATGCTAGATACAGCCAAAACTTCCCTTCGGACGTGCGAGATGAATGGGAAGAATGGGTAGGAGCTTGGGAAGATGACCGGGAGTTGCAGCCCAACCCGTACTCCGAGACAATCATATGTGAGTTCTAGCCTAGCCCCCCTTACAGTCGAGACATGATACAAAATATGTATAGGTTCAATGATGGCAGAAGTACACCTGGAGCTAGCACAGGAAGAAGCTCGCGATGGTGCCTTCGGTGGGGAAGAAGATGACGAAAGGATGTGTGTTAATAGCTTCCTTTACAGAGGCTTAGAGCTTGAAGAACAACAGTGTGCATTCCTGTTCCCATTTCTACAGTGATAATGCTACTATTTTTACAGGCGAAACCTACGTCTATGGCACCCCAACCAAGAACGGACAATGCTTCAGGCAGCGGAGCTACAGGAGAAACGAAACACGCTGTCTCGACGCATCCTTTCTTGGTGTCTTGTACAAAACCGCTACATGCCAGGCATTTTTACTGAAGCCCACGGACAGGCACAAGCGGAACTGCAGTCCGAGGAACAGACACTGTTCCTCCCGTCTCATGTTACCCCCGCCCCCCGCTCCATTTCTCATCTATGCGCCATTGAAGCACGCCTACATGTCGCCCAGGCCGACAACGCACTCACTGAAACCTGGCGTCTGTTGCATATCACGCTCGGACTTGCAGACTATCAATGGACCCAAGTTAGTCACGGACAAGGCCCAAGAACTCGAGCTCATGCATTAGTTGACCGTTACAAGGCCCAACTACAGCTAGCAACAGAAGCATACCGTATGGCCCGAAAAGCACTCATTCAACTTGACCCTTTGGGTTCATGGATAGGCCGTTTGCGCGAGCTCCAGGACGGTGATATAAGGTGGCCGACATGTGAGGAGGGTGAAGCACAGGGTACTCGAGAATTATCTTGGATTTGGCTGAATGTAAATCCCCAGGAGATGCAAGGAACGAGTGAGGAAATCGGGGACAGTGAGTACCGCATTCTGTCATCGTCGACTGTCTGACTAATGTCAATGTATAGGCTTACGTGTTGAGTGGTTGAGATCCCACGCTCGCACTGCTCGGTGGTCTGAAGAACGCATTCTCATCGTTGATGAGATGAACCATGTACTGCGCTACCTTGAATGGAAAAGTTCTTCTTGGACAGTGCAGATTGGGAAGAGAGTGGCGGGACCAGAGCTTGACGAAGGACTCAAAGCGTATGCAGTGAAGTCTGCGATGATGTTCAGTGATATGAAGGATCGTTTCCGCTCTCATTGGAGCCCTGAGACATTATCCAGCGACTACATTCTTTTTGAGTAGTTTACATTGATCTAAGTAAGAATTCGTAAGTACATCAATTCAAAAGCCCGAACGGGAATGTAGCGTGAGTAAGAACATAGGAGCTCCCATAATTAATTTGCAGTCAACTTGATGAAATCTGTGTTAACTGACTGTGAATGGATACACCTGGACGTAGTTGACTCAAAATCCCAGTTAACTTGACGCACTGGGTTATTCCTAGCTATGATCAACTTGGCGAAGATTGCAGTTCACTGACTATGTGTGAATACATCTGGGTGGAATGAACTCAAATTACCAGTTAACTTGACATGGATGGGGTATTCCTGGGTAATAGTTGACTGAATGAATATTCAAGTTAACTGGAGATGCCTAGATGGACATGGACATATTCGACTCGAGATACTAGTTAACTCGCCATACACATATATTCCAGGGTACAGTGTACTCGGTGAAGACTTCAGTTAACTGGTGCCACCGAGGTATGCCTGGGTGTAGTTAACTTGAGATACTAGTTAACTTGCCGTACACATATACTCCTGGGTACAGTTGACTGGGTGAAGTATTCAGTTAACTGGTGGCACCTAGATAGATCTGGAGTGTAGTTGACTCGAGTTCCCAGTTAACTTGCCGTACACATATACTCCTGGGTACAGTTGACTGGGTGAAGACTTCAGTTAACTAGTGCCACCTAGGTATGCCTGGGGTGTAGTTAACTCAGGTCCCCAGTTAACTTGACACTCTTGGATATATCTGGCCCCAGTGAACTGAGTATGGATCTGAACATCTGGCAATAGTGAACTAGAAGTAGCCCAATCAACTGGGGGTACCCAGCTATAACTGACTTCCAATTGATTCTGTTTTGTCGACTATCTGATACATAGTTGACTTAATAATTGGCAGTTGCATCTGACAATAGTCAACTGAGGATACCGTCAAGTTGTAGCTGGTAATATTGTATTAGGTATAGCCAGCTACAACCAGTAGGTACTCAACTCAAGCAGGGGGTATTACTGGCTCACACTCGTTCACCCTCTCTCGCGCCGTGAGTCATCACGCGTGAGGTCGTGTTCACCCCGTCTCGGCCCCAGTACTCAACAGGAAAGACAAAGCCTGGCAAAAAACGATTGAAGGGAGCAAAAGCCAACGTATCGGCATCACTCGCCTCTGAGCCGATTGCTATTCGACCGAAGCCTCGCAGACTTCAACGCCCAGCCACAGAAGCAACAAATGATCCAGTGCTACAATATCCACCAGTACATTCAAACACGGCTGGCCGAGTTACAGATTGGTCTGAGGCGCGTGTGATCAACACTACACAGCATACCGATACACTTATGACCCAGCCGAGTGCAACTGCAAGGAAGAGAGTCACAGAGGAAGAGAGGCTTGCACATGATGCAGAGCAGTATCAGGCAGCCGAGGGCAGCAAGCGGCAGTCCAAGAAGTCGAATCAGGCACTTAATCTCTAATCTTTCTGATGTGAATTCCAAGCGACCAAAGATGTATTATATTAGAATGACAAACATATTATATTAGAACCAAAAAAAATGATATTAGAATAAAAAGTTTGCATTCTACTTTTTCAAGCGCTTTGTGTTAGTCACTGCACCACTGGTAGCCTTTCGCTTGGCTGCCTTGCTATCGTCGGGCACAGGAGTCCGAGACGTCGAGCGAGTTGACCGACGAACAGTCTCTGTCGGTGTTGCTGACTGTGCTCTTGTCATCCGCAGGGGAGGTACTTGAAGCTGAGCAAGTGCATGGCTTAGGTTTGCAAGGGCAGTGTTGGAACACGGTGTTGGCTCTTGCACCGTGACAATCGGTGCAGCTGCGGCAGGCGATGAGGCGAGATCCATATTCACGTCCTCACTGGCGGCTCGTGTCTGCGATGGTGCTGGAACTGAAGACGCTGTTGGCAACTCATGCGGCAATGACAGAGAATGCGTTGGAGACGGTGAATGCGGTGGTGGTGTCGAAGGGGATGTGGGGGCTTGTGATGGCGACAATGGATGATGTGGTGCCAGCGGAGGGGTGCAGGGAGGCGCAACTGTGGGTGGGGGTGGGGGCATGTCGGGGAGTGGCGGAGGAAGCGATGCGGATGCTGGGGGGGCAGGCTCTGCAGGCTCTGCGACAATGGCGGCGATAGGTGTATTGGAATGGCGTTGTGCCCATTCGCAGACCAATGTTCTCTTGTATGTTGAGCCTGCTGCCTGATATGCCAGTTCGCTCCTTTGTTCGACCGAGCCTTCCGCGTCAGCCAAGCCATTTCGACCGAGCTCTCTTGTTTACCTCTCTGCCCAAGTCGCCTATCTGTTGGGCCATGTCATCCATCCGTTGATTCATCTCCTGCACAAACACTTGCCACTTGGCTGGCACCGGTGGGACCTCATCCCTCTGTCTGCGCATTTGCGAGATGAGGCTGTTGGGGTCATCGAGCTCCCGCACTCGTTCACACCGCACCTTCTTTTGTCGGCACCTTCGGCAGGAGCCGACAGGGTTTCTCGCCAGGCGCTGACATGGGACGTCTGCCTTCGAGCACCAGCGACATCCTGGTTCAAACTCACCGTTGGTCGGCTTGGGGCCCAAGCGATGGCAAGTGGGTCGTTCCATGCATGTTTCGCTCCACTATCTCGACCTTCGGCAGGGCCATGGAACCCTTTCTGGGTTTCGCCTGCCGATGAGGATTCCGTCGTTTGCCAGAGTCGCTTTCTTCGTCATTGTTGCTCAGCTCTGGGAACTCCTCGCCCTCATCGCTTGAGGGCTCAGGCCGTCGGCGGGGCTGCTGCTCAGTCAGCGTCATAGGCAGTTATATGTGCAGCACTTACCTTGCTTGGGCCAGCTACTGGTCGCCCAGCTTCGCCCACCTCATCGGTCTCCGAACCGACCATCGACTTCAACTTGGCGGTGGCACGCTTCTTTGGCGCAACTATCTTACGCACCGTTATCTCATCCGTAGCCTTCCCTGCCCCCGATGTGGCCAAGTCCATGGCCTTCCCCTTGCCCTTCTCCATCTGTCGCCTCATCGCCTCATCCAACGTCTCGATCCTTGGTCTGATGAGCACGTCGAATTCCTCCTTTTTTACGACCTTCATCACTTCTTCATCGACTGTCGGCGATTGTCGTGGCCCCCTCAGCTTCAATTGCACCCCACCTTGTCCCTAACCCACTTTTCGCCCCTCATGATCCTCCATGTTGCGTTGCTTCAGAGCGGTCGCCACTTTCTCCTTGGGCGCTGGTGCCTTTGGCATCCCCGATGGCCCTGTGCCTTCAACCTCCATCACGTCCTCGGCCTCGGCTACCCACTTGCCTTTCTTTCTGCTTTCCACACCAGACTGATCAACTCACCCACCTTCTGACTGCTGCCGCTTCCTTAGCTCCTGGGCGGCCTTGGCGACAGTGCGGGCCGTCTTCGTGCGCGGGTTATCAAAAAACTCCCTTATCAATTCGTCTGTCTTCTCCTTCAATGTGCTTAGTGTCCTGGTGATGAGCCACTTGGCCTCTATCTCCTGTTTGAACTTTCGGTTCGATGCCCTTTTGGCGAATGCGTACTGTAATGATGGCCGTTGCTCTGTCAGTCATGCAGGTGCCACAGAAAATAGACTTACCATTTCCTTTTGGTTCTCCATGAACCAAGTTAAGCCTGAGCTGGCAGCGACCTGGGCAAGCAGCTGCTGCTGCAGCTCGGTGAATGTGGTTGGGATGAGATATCGTATGCGATGATGGCAGACATGGTTTTAGATTTAGATTGAAGGGACGTGGAGTCGGCTGAGCGTGCTGGTGGTGCGAAGTGAAGTTGTTAAAGAAAAGTTGCTGACATAACAGATGAACCATTTGCGGATCACAAGATCACTTCACTCACGGTCACGTGATATTGATGATCAGCCAAATTGTTATCGGCCCTTCATCGACCACCACTACCACCAATATGCAGAACAACGACAACACTGTCTGAGCCCAATCAACATTCACCCTATGAGACGAAAGTACAAATGAAAGGATGGAGGTTCCATGGGCCCTCCTTGATCTTATCAGATATGAATATGAGAAGGAGAAGATCAAGGCTGCAATGGAAGTGGACACAACAAACGATGACGAGGTACGTGGTGTTAGCGGTGGATGGGAAAGACAGTTTGAATTAATTCATTGAGGTGTAGCTTCCCCCGATTCACAGGGATACATCACTCATTGGCGAACACGATATCCAGGTGCCGGCAAACCCGGTATGACATCGGTGTACCGACAGACAACAGGCACTAACAATGATTATTAGTTTCTCACAAAGGCACAAGTCACGGAACTACATGCATCAATCAAGGCAGTGCAGGAGTGGTGGGGCATATCCTACAAGGATGCTGCCCACCGGCTCTACCTTCAAAAGATGGCACAAGTTCAGGCGGAGATGGCCGAGGTCGAGCGACTGAAGGCGATGATGGTGTGATGTTGTCGGTTAATAAATGAGACAATCTGACGGCACTCAGGTCGGGCCAGCAGTACTTGATGTAGTAGCTGATGTGCTCTATTGTATAATATATCATACTACATGCCTGCTACTCACTGGCTGACAATTTTGGACTTGCTATTGTGTACTTAACAATTGAACATACCTGATACTCACTGACCCAGACTGTGTTTTGCAAAACATCGGTCCGCACCCGACATCCGATGTGCAGACGTTCTGGCTAGATCCACGGGTGCCTTCGCCTGGGTATTATTACATGTAGCAATCTCGCACATTCCCACTACTTACCGGCTGAAAGTGTCAGCCTGCACTGGACATCTGATGTGGCGACGTTTGTGACTTGGGATTGTATGCTATATTATAGAACATGTCAGCCACTCATCGGCTGAAAGCTTCGGCTTGTTTCACAAGCCCTCGGCCTGCACCGGATGTCCAATGTGGCATTGCCTTCATTAAATCTGCGTGTGCTTTGGTCTGAGCATCATGTATAGCAATACAGTACACACCTGCTGCTCACCGACTGAAAGTGTCGGCCCATTTCGGAAAATGTCGGCCTCACTGGAAGTCAGAGGTGCCGAGGTTTTGGACTTCGTATTATAACCTATGTCATGCTGGCTAAGTTTTGTAGTATATACTATGCAATTGGATGTGCCAGCTACTCACCGGCTGTAAGCCTCAGCTTATTTCGGCAAACATCGGCCTGTACCGCACGTCTGAGGTGCCGAGGTTTTGGACTTTGTATTATCATAGAACATGCTGGCTACTCACCAGCTGAAAGTGTCGGTGTCATACCAGAACACGGGTTTGGTATAAAGACATTAGGAACTAGGATGTACCCCTGAACTCCTAGGAGCGGAGCCCCTAGGAGAATTAGTCATTGTCCTACCTTTCCATTGTCATTGTCATTATGGAAGTCCACCATGGAAGTTCGTCATGGAAACCAATGACAATGGATTTCATTGTTCTTTTATCTTCTTAAATTCACCATAGAAACCAGTGATAATGGTTTCCATTGTTCTTTCACATTCTTATTGTTCCAATGTATTGCCTATTGTTATGATCTTCCTAACAACCATTGGGAACAATGGTACATTCATTGTTCCATTATACCTATCCATTGTCCTTAATGACAACCATTGTCTGTACAATGGTATATATTGTCTAGGACACTTTACTATTGTTCTACTATTTATTTGTATTTACCTCACTAGGATACCATTGTTCTTAGAAACAAACAGTGTAGGTATAAAAGGGAGCAGGTCTCTCTGTTTAAAAATAACAATCTAGTTATCACCCACATTCTAGTGCTTAAGTTTGGCTGTATCCGAAACGAGTAGGATACCAGCATTTCTGTTTGTAGAGACCCGAAAAGTAAGTAAGGTCTAATTCTTTTTCTAAGTCTGCACCGAAACGAGTAGGTGACAGTAACACACTGACAGCTAAGTCTGCACCGAAAACGAGTAGGTGTCAGTAACGCTAATTTGACAGTTTGAATATCCCGAAATGAGTAGGGAACCCCTTACAAGTCCGGATCTGAAACGAGTAGGATTCTGGCATACTAACCTAAGTTATTTAGCTATCTAGTCCATTCCATAGGTTAAATAATTAGACCTATACTATTGTGTTTACTTGCTACTTATTGCACAAGTAAATACACCACAACCCCCTATCTGATTAGGAGTAGTATTGTTGATTAACATACTAATTCTAATAACCGACCTCACCCTATTCTTGCCCCTATCAGAGTATTATCTCTATTCCAATCAATTCCGAAATCAACAAATGACCAGGTGCAACTCAACGCAGTAGTCCACGACCATCTGGGCACTAATTCATTAACCTGACTTAGTGTGACATCGGCCTGTTTTACAGAATGTCGGCCTGCACCTAATATTGGATGTGCCGACATTTTGCCTAAATCAGCCAGTGATTTGGTTGGAGTATCATGTATAACAATACAGTACATACCCACTACTCACCTGGCCAAAGTGTCGGCCTAAACCGTACAATGTTGGTCTTCACCAGACATGCGACGTGCCGATTCTTTATACTTGGTATTGTTTACTACACACTGTCGGACACACCTGCTATTTACTAGTGGACAATGTCAGTCTGTTTCAATAACCGTCGGCCTATCCCAGCTGACCGGTGTGGCAACGCTTTGCCTACGTGGGCTGGTGCTTTGGTCTGGGTATCATGATGTATAACAATACAGTACATGCACACTACCTACTACCTGAAAACATCAGCCTGTATCCCAAAACATCGACCTGCACTGGACGTCGGATGTACCAATTTTTGTTTATTTGGGCCAATTTCTTTACCGATGCATCATATACAGCATCCCAGTAGGTCTCAGCTACATGCTGGCTGAAACCATCAGCTGCAATAGCAAAGAATTGGCCTACATCAGTAGCCCGATGTTGGACTGATTTGCTGACATTTTATGCCTGCTGCCTCAGTGTACCTGTATAGGAATGATTGGAAACAACCTAGCCACCTCACTAACCATTCCACAGCATTCTGCTGCATTGCCGGTCAATCCCTCAGCCCTTCCGATGTGCGAGCTGCTCCACACGGATGGTTGTTATTGCATACATTGTAGACTTACCATATTGGGCAATTTCCGCTGGGCTCCGCGCGGACTGTTCCTATCAATACAATGTAGAACTCCACTTTGATGTGTTTATTGGTACATTGTAACTCTGCTATGTGTGTGTCAATGGGCAACTCACATGCTTCATCTCATATAACGTCCTCTCGATCGAGGAGGAACTGTATGCGCAAGGATTGCGGGATGACATCACTGCTGTGCAACCAGAACTAGGCACAGTGCTTCCTGAATGGACGAAAGAACACTATGAGCAGAGGAACGGGATGTATCAGCTCAAGCTAGAGGCATTGAGGGCAGCAAGGGATGTCTGATGAAGCTTGTAACGATTCCTGCTCCGCCTACACTCTATAGACATCATAACAACTTGCCATTTGTAGTCATCGACCAGGCAATATATATCTCCTGTCGATTCTATTCATATAACGTCCAGCCTTTCTACTACCTCCACCATAGGGTCTCAAACATGTCATTTATCCTACTCCTTATCCATTATTGGCTGCTTCAGAGTTACAGTGCATGTCCCCTCACCTGGACCTCACACTCTAATCAGCTAATTAGACGTGTACACAGCGCCGTGATTACACAGCTAGTTAGGCTCATAATCAGCGTGGCCCTACACTGGCAGTATTTCCCTCAATAGATACCCTTTTAGGAATAAAACTCCATTCCCCTTTTGTAAACGCGTGATCTGCTCAGCTGATCAGAGTGTGAGGTCCAGGTGCGTCACATGGGCTGATGTCAGCAGGGTCCAAAGGCGGGGGCGACCCCATGGCACTCTTCCGGCGGAGTCCCACGCCGCTTCCCGCTCGTCATTGATGGCAGCGCCGCCGCCGTCCCCCTCGATATAGTCAAGTACACAACTTGTATATATGTCCATAACGTGTTTTTAATGCTCTTTTCAGTAGACTAAGTCCTGCTTTACTATGTGTATCACACAAGTAGATAGCCCTCAAGCTACCCCTAGTCAGGTCGGACTTAGGGAAGTACAATCAACAAAGTAATTCCCACGCCTCTCCTCCCTCAACCATGACCAAGGCCAAGACAGTGGGCACCTCTCGTGCTGCCCGATTCACTGTTGGGAACCGTCGCATGGGGTGCATGGAGACCATTGATTTCAGAGGGGTGACAGCACTGCGGCGAGAGTGCCAGCACGCAGCGGAAGAGGTAGATCAACATATTCAAGGTGCACTCACCCTGTTTTCAATCCCTCTCCTGTCTCATCATGCTCCCCAGGTTTCACTCGGGAAACCCGCCACATGATCACAGAACTTCGTGACGAAGTCCTTGTGGATAATGACAATAACACTGACGAGGTTAATGGGGGGAACGACATGGATTGGGAGCCATTGGATATGATAGACGACGACACAATAATGGCTGGGATGCGGGAGATGTTCCAACAGTAGTACACTCCTGCCTTTTTCTCTTTGCTTCCTCTTTCATTTTTTTTTTGCAGTCGGTATGGCTGGACCCGGAGCTCCTGAACATGGCGCTCCCTGCGGTCATGCCTCTGGTTGAACTGGAAGCCTCAGCTGCCTAGTCTTTGTGCTGCATACATGGACTGGAAATACTCTGCCGCTTCGTCCCTGTCGTCTTCTCCTTGCCCTTTGGATGATGCCAGAGGTGCTGCACCCACCCCTCCACTGTCTGCTTTCTTTCAAATTGATGTCATCGGTATCTACACTCTTGACGACATTGTATCTATCCCCTATACTGAAGAACAGACTGCCTCCGATGCTCTGGTCGCCTGAGGGTACCTCGGAATGACACCTATCACACCTAATCTTGCAATCTCTCTCAAAACCTTGGAGCTCTTCCACCGCCTTCGCTTGTGCAAGGCATCTCTCAGTGTAGAGGCATTCGCAAAGGTGATGTGCAATTATTACAATGTACGTATCCTCCACTTTCTGCCTCCTGGATACTGCAAAACCCACTGGTTACCTCATTACTAGATGCCCTATCGGCGCCAGTATCGCACAGCACTCGTGGAGCCCTTTGACATCTACCTACTGATTCAGCAACAAGTAACGACACATGTACAGCAAGCTCTCGGTCGCGACACTCCAGACTGGCGGGTCCTCAATGCCTGTCCTCCTTGTATGTATGAGGTGAGTTTTTTTCTCTGTTGGAGGGTGTATCATTTCTAAAGCCCTGTCAGCTTGAAGATGAACCTGAGCTGACGTTCCGTCGCATGCTCGTTATCGATGGTAATAACTTGCTCAAACATGTGGGGCGCATTGGCAATTGTGCAGTGGGTGACACCTGCATTTTCGAAGGGGGTGACTACTTCCTTTCACGTGAATATGTTGACACATTTGCTAGTGAAGTACAGGGTCGCTCAGCAGCGGACGTACCTCGACCACCACCGTCGAACTCCACAGCCACCCCTGAGACCGATGACGCCACAAGCCGTGATGTCCTTTCACCCTGTGCTGACAACTGGAAAGCTGCTGCGACTGATGACAAGAAGCGTACATGGGACATTTTCGAAGAGATGGGCATTTTTGCCTGTGCATGTAGGCATGGCATGATTGTGTGGCTGGCAGACATGGTTCGCAGTGGGGAGCTGTAAGTCTGAGTCTACAGGTTGTTCATTCTGCTAACGGGGTTATCTTGCAGGGCCGAGTACCCTTTGGCAATCCTGTCGAAAGTCTTGGATACCCTGGGCCCCTGCATTCTCATGGGTTACGACATCGGGTGTAGCTTCCAGAGCACCATGGTGTCAAGTTCCCTGGCGACTCGCGCTCGTGATCAAGGGCTGTGCCTGTGTGTCAACGCCTTCCACAGGTATTCCCACAGTTACTCATGCCAACAGAAACATCACCCCAACATCATCCCTGGAACTGGCATCAAGGATCTCGAGACCCTCGAACACGTCTTCAGCGTCTCCAACCAACTTGCCAATGTCACCCAATATTCATCAGCTTTCCGCTGGCGCATTTTGATCGACACTTTCTTTCATCAATGGGACGAAGACAAATATCTGAACCTCAGAGTCATGTTATACAACAACTATAAACAAGCCCTTGAGATCATCAACACCGACTCTATCGCATTACGGGACACCATGGCTTCGCTAAACATCAAGGAGGAGGACTTCGAAAGATGGCAGAACAAGGAGATAGAATATGTATCGCAGCTCGGCTCAGAATCAGAGGGAGATCTCCTTCATATCGTGTACATGGAGATGTTGCAGAAGCTTCGTGACATTGAGTAAGTAAGATCCCACATGTACCTTGACCAGTCGGCTGACACACGTAGGTCTCGAACACAAACCAGTGCCCAGCGCTTCATCACCAGTTATCCCACCTTGGCATCTGGCTCTCACGCCTACAGCTCGGAGCTGTCCCAAACCCGAAAACTTGAAACTGAGCGGCGTCATGCGCGTGAACTATATGAAAGCACCCTTCACAAGGTGATTGCGATCGAAATTGAGCTTGGGGTTGCTGATCAAGATCGCTGGCAACCCTCCCATCCTCAATATCTCGAAACACTCAAGTACATGCCCCTTCGACACTATCACCAGGCCCTCGATAAACTTCAAAAACTCGTCATACAGCGGCTATTCGAGCTACACAAGATGAATCTATCTGCTAGCAGTAAGAATTTCTCGACACTCTGAAAGTTGTACCTAAATACAACCTAAAAGGTTATTGTGTACGCACCCACATTGCGAAGGCCTTGCAGCAGCGATGCAAAGCGATCCAGTCGGCGCTTAGTGAGTACAACAAGGCAGCAGCAGCACTGAATCCCCCCTGGCCCGAGCTCGATTGGAATGAAGTATCACATTACAGCTTTTTGGAAGAGTTCACACTGCTACACGAAACCCGTCAAGACATCCTTTCGAAGCCCTGGGCAAAACGTACAATTCGAGAAGCCATCAAACAGTCGCATCGACTCAAACGTGCTTGCGAGGAAGTAGATCGATGCAATCTTGAGACTCGGCGCCTGCTTACGGCGATCTTGGACGAGCACAGCCTTTTCATTGAAGTCCTACAGAAACTAGAAACATCCAATCCCCCCCTTCATGGCGCCGTTTCTGAGTACTGCACCCGCTGCCGTTGCATCAACAACACCATCCTCCACTGTCTCTCTCAGATCCACGCCCTTGCTGGATTCACAGGTGACCCATTGTTCGGTACACAGAAAGGCGCAGCGAGCTTGCTGGCTGACGCTACAGCGAGTCTCGACAGTCCACCAGCTGATGACGGCAACAACACTGATGTGGAAGGCAGTGAATCGAGTGATGATGAGGGCGATTGGGACATGGACGGTCTGGTGAATTTCATCTCACACTTAGAGGAAGCATAGACATAGTTTACATTGTACTGTTTACGAAGTAATCATTCGCTTTTTGTTAATTTTACCGTCAGATTGAGTGAATAATAAATGAATAGAAAGGGTAAAGCAAATTACTGATATCTAAGGTGAAAGTGATGTCAGTGGAACTGTTTGTACATTATGGAATTGTGATTCGAGGTTGCGTTCAATGATGGGATTGAGTGAGGGATGGACTAGTGCATATATTAATTTAGGGCTATCAGAATAATTGCAAGTGTATGCGAGAAGTTAGAATGACCACCGGAATATGTGAATGATAGCAACACTCATGGCAACGAGTATTGAGCATTGCCAGTTGAGTGAGCACTTTCGCATATCACACCCATCAGCTCGACTTCGTTGTTTCTAATGATAGAATCTGTTATATTGACTACTTACATGAATGTATCAGTGTTATTTAATCATCCTCATGTATCCTACAATCTAATATCACAGATACTTGGTTTGCGAGGACTTGCACATTCCAACGATCACGGGCGTCTATTGTTAGCTTTCTTTCTCACACACCATCACCTTTCGTCAACATTCTCTTTCTTCCTATTCTACATGTCATTTTACTTTGTGCTAGGTGGAAGTAATCCAGGAAAGAAGACCATCCCGTGAGTCTAGTGCTATTTTTGAATAGTTCCATGTTGATGAATGGGTAGGGCATCAGTCGCCTTCAGTACATTGGCACCCATCAACATCAAGCTTCCATCTGAACGTGATGCTGACGCAGCTCAGTCGATGCAAACTCTACTTGAAGTTCTCGGGTTGGACCGTCCTCGTGAAGAACTTGGGCAGCGCATCTACGATTCTCCCATCTCACGAACCATCCTGCCTTCCATTGCAACGTGGTACGCCTTTCGAACTGGCCCGAAGATTAGACATTTGATCTTGACTGATTACAAGTGAGTACCACATTTTCCTGGGCTTGCCACTACTCAGAGATGTGATACAAGCAACGATGTCATCCCCATTATTCATGATAACCCCCAACCGTTCCACCCAGCCATGCGGACTACGACAACTCTTGCTGACGCCCTCGTCCACATTTTGATGGGCTGTAGCAAGGCAGCGCAGGATCAGATGTGGCCACTCAAACCTCCAATCTTTCTTCCACCTTCCAATATCAAGCCCAAGGCCTCAAGTTCAGTCCAGTCTACGCTTACCATTGCGAAAGACATAGTCCAACCTACCCTGCCCCTGAAGAAAGCATCAAATAAGATCGTGGAAAGCAAGTGTACAACAGAGCAGAAGGTCCCAAGTGTGTACTCATCTGCTGCAAAATAATGTATCAATAATGTTTGCACCTATCATCATAGCCTCATCGCAGAAGGCAGCTCACAATGTAAGTGATGACGAGGAACCACTATGGACCACAGACAATATCTTCCAAGGGGAAGCAAACTGGCCCCGTCCAAGTCAAGTGCGCTATGCGTACTCTGCAGACGGCCCTTATTTCCTCCCTCCCCCAAAGTCCTCTCAATCTGCGTCGCCCATGAAGTCTAGCCGTTCTACATCGCCCACGAAGTCTGCCCGTCTAGCCTCCCCAATGAAGGTGTCAAAGGGGAAGGTGAAAGCCTCCACCCCACTGCCACCTAACACGCACATGCGTCCTTCATCACCAATCGAGTCTGCTTCATCTGCCATCAAACCACCATCGACTGTGGGTATGCTAAAACAGCCATCGACATCCAAGAAACGTGAAGCGGCGCCGTCAACATCTCATGTGGTGAACTTTAGGCAATACTGTGACTATGGTATACCACACAGTGGCAGAGGTCTACTGGGCAGTGGTACACCACTGTGTTGATCTGTCACTGGTTGTGGCGTGGGTAACCACTCAGTGGCAGTGGTTGTACACTCTGCCACACACTCAAAAGCGGCACCCTTCCTATTCTGGCCACATTTCATGTTCCACACTTCACGAAAAAGTGCTGAAAAGATTCAGTAAACACAGACTCGCACGGTCAGTATCCAATGAAGCATCTCTGATGTAGCATGAAAACATGACATTTTTCATTTCTAATTGACGAGCATGTTCCCAATGCTTCGGTCACATGGAAACAGATGCCAGTGTTTGTCTTTTACACATCCGAAGCTATTTTCACCTTGATATCACCCATTATATTTCACAAGTCAATTCCAAACCTCTGTGTTTCTGCTAAGTCCCTTTTCTGCTAAGTGTACAAATCCATCTCACAAGTCCTGGTCCTATGCGTGAACTTCATGTAGTCACATGTACTTGGTGCCCATTTTCACCCCCAAGTCCTTGCACGTGCGAAGTTCATAGTCACAACACAAATATATTTCACATAAGGAAGATGGCAATCTACGAAACAGGACATCTACACAACAGGACATACAGAGACAAGTGTGGTTAACTGCACTAGGAACGACATGACTTGCGTGAGCTAGAACGGCTAGCACGAGGATGAGAGTCTACAAGAGGCGGGCGCTTGCGCTTGCGGCTTGACACAGGGTTCTCTTTAGTGGCAGCACTTGTACTAAGACGCCTCTCCACCACATCACTTCGGGCAGTGGTTCAGTCAAGAGGTAGCAGGCAATGGTTCAAACTCACGTGGGCAAAGCCGAACTGGGTCTAGGTTGGTCGAAGATAGCCCTCAAGGCGCGTTTGAGGTCCACAGATGCTGTGAGCCAGGATGGTGACAGCCCAACAACTTTCCCCCACCACACAAAGGACATCATCACCAATAACAGTCTGTTACAACTGGAAATGTCAAGGCAAGACCAATCTCCATCTTGAGGTGGAGAGTAAATAGCAAGGGGAAGCTCGCCCGTAGAATGGTGCCATTCTGGTTGAAGGTGTTGCCACCAGGAGAGTAGTGCCATCTCATACTCTTTGTTATCTGAAATCTCAGGGTCCGAGCTGTATACACGTCCATAGGAAAACCAGCAGGCAACTTGCAAAGGACGTTTGGCTGTCAAAAATCGTCCTCGCTAGTGTTACAAGCTCAGTATGCGCAGGTGTAACTAGTGGTTGACCACGTACCTTGGAGATTGCGGACTGATCTCGCTCTAAGCTAATCCACGTGTTGATAGCCTCCTGCCAATCCTCTCCCAACATAGTCTCTAAATGAGTAATGGCACCCGTGAGCCAAGCAGGATTGGTCGAATTGGCTTCTCTGGGAGCTCTACCGGTGTCGGCACTAGCCGTGGGGTTGTTTGGAGGTTCAGTCAATGGTCCTCGCAAGTCTGCTTGCACAGGAGCGACCAGACCTTGGGGGTTGCCATCATCGTCGCTGTTGAGCATCACAGGAGGGGGCGTGGAACACCTGGTGTCGTCTCCGTCGATGGCAGGAGGGGGTGTGGAATGTCGGGCTTCGTCTCTGTTGAGGGTCGCAGGAGGGGGTGTGGAGCATATGGCACCCTCTCCAAGTGCTGGGAGAGTGGCGCCTACGTGTGCAGGGGGGTTATTGTTGTTTTCGAACTGGTATAGTGGTGCAGCTTCACCACTGAACATTACAGGGGGAAGCTGCGTGGGGGGAAGCAGCATAGGAGCTAGTCGGTTTGCTTCCAAGAGGCTGTCCGATGGCCCGAGCAAGTGAGGGTCTTCCCCTTTTGGGAATGACACATGACACATGTTAGAAAGCATGAACCACCTTATTGGGCGCCAACACATACCACAGACATTTCGAACGAAAGACGTCCATGGCTTCATGATCCCATTGTTGAAGTCAGTGAAGGCCTTAGCAAAGGTATTTCTGTTCTTCATCTTTCCTAGATGATAACTAGCACACACCAAGTGTCAATAGGATCCCATTCCTGGATGGCACAATCACAAACCTTGCTGTTTTGACATGGCCAGTTGGACCGCAACCTTCAGTCAAGACGGAGAAGCACCACCCTGTCTTATCTTGCATGTCTCTCATGATGGCATCCATGTGGAGAGGAAGTCGCTGAATGTTCCTGCAATGAACAGGTGAGTCAATAGTCAAAGGCTAAGCAATGAAACGGAGCTTACTCCATGGTGCTTCCATTGTCAAGAGCCTCTCCTTCATCGTCCAGCTCCTGACATTCTCGCAACGAATGCAAGGTTGCCTCTACCACTTCCTTTTGCTCTTCGTTCGTGTGCTTCCAGGCTGCAGTGATTTCTGTCGTGTAAAGCTTCATGTGGCGAGATGATTTGCTCTGGCCGATTCCTTCATGAGTTCTCCATCTTCATTTCGAGGCGCTCCGGCTGCAAGGAGCATCTGAACTTGTGTCTGTGCCTTGGAGCCTTGATAAAATTGAGTCGAAAACACCTCTGCCAGCTTCTTACAACGCTTGCCCGGGCCCTTTTCGACATCTTGCATTAGCTTCGCCACGTAGCTGGCGGTCACGTCAACGCGGCACTCAACACGTAAATGATTCCGAAAACCAGTCCTTAAGTTGCTAGTATACAAGGTGAGTTTATTGTTCCCTTTGCGCACGACAAGGTCACTTACGGCTTTACGTCGCAAAATCCCCTTTTGCATTTCATCCTTTTGGTCCTTGCTCCATAGCTCGGGAGCAATAACCTCTTGCTCTGGTGGAGCAAGCTCGGGAAAGGCAATGAACCACTCGATGAAAAGTTCGTCCCAGAATGAATTATAATTCTTCTTTTCTCCTGCTTGCCTGTAGCGGTTGCTCCAAGCATGCAGGAGAGTTTCCTGCTCTTTTGACGTCCATTTACGGGCCCATTCGATTGTTCAGAGGTGTCTTTTCAGGGTCGAGGAGAGGTGATTAGGTTCGTCAAGCCAATCACTGAGCTTCGCATATATTCGCACAGCCAATGAAAATCGAGTTTGCCTGTGGGTACTTACTTCCAGAATCCCACAGCATTCTCATAAAAGCCAGCCTAAAGCTCCCGTCCCTTCCTCTCTACCTCACCAACCACTATGGCAGGAACTACTGATGCTGAGGTTGCTCGACTAGCCGAGATGGTTGCAAGCCTGGCTGTTCAGGTGGCATCCTTGACGCCCTGTGAGTTTTTCCCTTCCTTGCTGCTGTTGTTTGCTCATCACCATTGTTTAGGTTCGAGCAACAGCAACACTCCCCTGACTGTCCCTGTGCCTCCTGCGTCCCCCATTGTTGTTGCAGCTACGGCTGCTTCTGCTGCGCCGACAGCTACTTTAGCATCTCCAGCCCAGCCTACTGCCATCACTTCCACTACGGTGGCTGAGCATGGCGACAACGTCGGTGCGCACCGTTTTTCACTGTCCTCCACCTTGTTACCAATGATTTCCCAAGTCGGCGAACCTGGCGGCTCAAGTAGGTTCCATCCCCATGTCCCTTTTGCCCATACTAACTCGCTTGTTGCATCAGGTTCTCATCGCCGGTGGTACGTAGTCATCGTTGGCCTTCAAGTTGGAGTTTTTCATGGCTGGTATGTCTTTTGATCACCCTCATGTACTCACACATATTGATGACATTGCCTCATAGGACCAATGCCGCTCCCCTTGTACTGGGTGTTTACGGGCTCCATCTATAACCGCGAGCCTACCTGCGAAATAGCTATCACCGCATTCAACACGGCTGCGGCTATCAGGCAAGTTCAACTTGTCGACTGATGGACTGCTCCCTCGTGCTGCTGCTGAATCTTGTAGTTGAACATTGCCACTGGCGCTTTTGCCATCTTGTAGTCAGTCTGTTTTCTCTTAAAACTTGTTGTCTCTGCACTTTGTAATGGTTTGATTTGCCCTAATATATTGTTGATCCCTTTGCCTGGTACAAACAGTGTGAGACAACTAGTACTACTTGCAGCGGCCCTCCCATTCACTAGACGCCCATGGTTAGAATCTACTGTCTGATTCCCATAGTCACTGTTAAAGCATTCGCACGGTCAGTCCACAGGCATTTAAGTGTGAGTTATTGACTGTGTGAACCGTACCGGCAATGTCGGGAACATAAGTTGCAACCTTCCGAAAGCTCCCTCTGTGCAAGCTCGCCGACGGGTGGTTCTTGACAGTGTCCCGGCACATCTTGAGTAAGTAAGTGCACATTTATTATCACATATGAGCATACTGACACCAGGCATATATCGGAGGTGTATGGTTGCCCACTGAATCCTTCAACAGCACATGTATATGAATTTCAGCTATGCTGGGCACTACTGCGCAATGCCTCGCAATCTGGCCTACCACGCAGTGAAAACATGCTTGGTAGATAGTCCCCATCCATTTCGATGTATCTATGCTGCACCCCAGTGGCCAGATGACTGCCTGTCGTCCATTATGCCGGTCACAAACTTGCCACGATCATCGCGAACTCACCACATTATCTGCGTGTGAATGATGTCCGCGCTCCTCCCGTGGCCACCATTCCACCACCATCAGCTTCTCAGACCACAACATACAGCTTGAATGACCAACACAAAGCACGCCAAGCGGCTTGAAACTGTCGCCTCTTACTATCATAGGTAAGTCATTGTAAAATGCCGCCTAACATATCATGAATTGCCACTGCTCTTAGACACCGAGACTTCCTGCGTGAAAAGGCTCGGCTGCGGATGGCCCGAGTCCATGCAGAAAATGCAATGAAGAGTGAGGAATTGAAAGAACAAGCGACCGCAGCCCTGTGTGCATCGCAAGCCAAGTACCGCATAAGGTCAGTCGTTTATTCATTCTTGTGGGCTCGCTCTGATATACCGTCTACAGCCATCGAGAAATCCTTTGTGCTAAGGAAGCGTAGAGGCGTGCTAGGTCCACTTTTTTCCATTAACATTCCTTCCCGCACTCTGACACAGCACCAGCAGGAGAAAAGCCTTGAGCAACCCCGACCCTAGCCCCAGAGCTGATGGGAACACCAACGAAGATTGCGAGCAGTTGCATGTCGACAATCCATCTGACGACGAAGACCATGAACCCCTCAGTGATACAAGCAATAGTGGATATTTTGGCAATGACAATCCATCAGACAACAAAGACAAGGGCAAAGCAACATTGACAGATCGTTCAAGCGTCGTAAAGGCAACAGTCATGCCCCCAAGGAAATCCTTCCTCTATTCATGCGGTGAGATGCCCAAGTGGCTTCCATATGATCGCTGGCCCAACCATTATCTCTAGCACCAGTGCTCCAATGCTATATACACAGCCCCTCTAATGATTATTGGCACAACATATGAGTAGCTGTAGAAAAGAAAGAACACCTGACCTGAATAGAAGCTCGGAGCTGAGGTTCTGTATCTCTTCCCTCCAAATTCATGAAACGTGGTGGATCTTTTCAAGAAGCCGCAGCACACCTCGAAAAAATAGACCTCAAGTATGCTAGGATTGAGACACAGCCATCAAGCCCTCTGTCCTACATCCCCCATGCCTCGCACCTTGTCGGTGGCAGCAACACGCATCAAAAAACTCCCCAAATGCGACCCTGGGCCTTTCGTGCCTGACACATACAGTCCTGGCCTCCAGTACTTCGTGAGTCATGACAAAGACAATTTCTATGTGAACTGACAGAAACACCACTAGCACAATCGTCGCTGCACTTGGTGCCAGCGCGAGGTCCCATGCAAGTTGCTCAATCGCTGCGGGCGATGCTTCCGGCTCACTTATTGTGTAAGTAATTTAGGCAGGTCTCTGACACTTGCTAACTAGTTCGACAGAGTCCCGCTTGCCAACGTAGTGATTGGGGTATTCACCGAGAGGTGTGCCTCCCAATTCCTCCCAGCTGGTACCACCGTTCGGTCACCAGATTTAATTACAAGTTCGGGCGCTATATCCATGCACTTGCCCTGCACACACTTGACTGGCCATCACATCTCACCTCGTCGCTCGATCGCTATAAACGTTTGGCGTGACATAGCCAATGAATTTGCCGTCATGATTCACGTTCGCCAGGATGCCGACACGAAGCACCACCATCCATACCACGACTTTCGCTTTGCATCCTGCTACAAGATGAAGCTGTCGAAGCTTGATGTTATCATTGAAAGATGTACCAATCGAGCGTACACTCTGCTCAGCATCCGTCCGTCGCAGATGAAGTGCATTGTCTTTATTATCTTCGAGGACAGGCACAGCGAGGGGCTAGGTTACGGGTGCTTTATGTACAAGGTTGCTGACTTCACGCACAACCAATACCCTCCTCTCACTATCTCCAATGTGCCCGAGGTGTTTCACCAAATTCTCGTGGCCAAAGGTCGCAAGGGCATCGTTGTGTAGTTTTCGTCATGTATTCCCTTGCACACCTCACTTAAAATGAAAACCCTTGCTCGCAATAACCTATGTGTGATGACTAAGCTTAAAGTATGCGCTAGTAGTGCATGCGGTTCAAGGCGGTATGTGGGGTCACGTGGCTTGAACCTCGATCACATGGCCTCACATGGAGTGGCTTGTTGATTCGCTCTCACCACCCTCATGTTTAGAGCAAAACGATGTTGTGTCGCCGACACCGCAGCATCATTCACCTTTTTTGTTCCAGAAGACGCAGAGCCCAACATCTCTTATCAACATGTTGTCTACAAAAGCGGGAGCAGTGGCCTACATCGATCAACACATACCGTTCAGTTACCGCCATGCCCTCCACAGCTGTCAGCTCCGGAACAGTATGTTTGGAATGACGAATGTGCTACAGTGTCATACTCCAAATTGGAATTTGTAGTAAGTGACATGAATTATAGTGTTTTACACCTATTCTATTCACTGCTATAAAACCATGGCTTCCTGGCAAAATTTGAATCAAGTCAATCGGACTTCATGTTAGAACTATAGACCTCTTTTACTTTACTTTACTATTTCCCCTAAATCCCCTGTCTACTCCTGGGACCCCTAATCAATATCCTTACATCCCAACCACTCAACAAGATTACAAGCCATGTTGAAATGCAGTTGTGAAGTTAGTAGAAATGTCATGGAACTTCAAAGAATGTTACAGAACCTTCTAGCACCTTGCAACTACTAAACAAAATGCCATCTAAGCCTGTCCTCAGGAAGACCAAAATAAATTAGATGACATCAGATGACATCATATGACATCATATGACATCATTGTGGAGTATTGTGGAGCATTGTGGAGCATTATGGAGCTTCACATGCAAAGGATTAACTGCTTTACTAAGCCATTGGCAGAATCATTATCAATCATTGGCTTGGCATACTTGAAACATGTTTCATGTAGTGTTTCAGCTCCACTTTCAGCCCCTTGTGGAGTACACAGCCCCACTTTCTGTAGAGTATATAAACCCCCCAAAATGTAGTAGATAGAACATGTCAAATGTCAATGAATGTCAATTTCATACATCTGATTCAGTTGAAGACACTTTTACTTAGTAGATCTCCATTCTAGAACTTAGTTCCACTTGACCTCACCCATCCCTTCTGTAGTACCACTTCTTAGTAAGTAGTATAGTACTATTAGGTTACATAAATAAAGAATATACTTGATTCATTGATAATTAAGTACTCTGAAACTGTGAAGCCCTTGCTGAATAAAAGATTAAGTGTCTAGTGTACATTTATCTTGTTACTCAAAGTTACAAACTCCCATCTATCTTAGGTACAGAGTATACCATTACTGGCTAGGCATTAGACTGTAGATACGATTCTATAGGCACTGCGGGCATAAGCCCATAACCTCACCGAGGGAATCTAGAAGTTAGCTTGTAGATTAATATAAATAATTTCTTGTTTCCATCACCAGTGGTATTAAGATGTAAATGTAAATAACAATTACAATATATTCTCATTTACTCCATTGGGGATAATCAAAATACCATCTGCGATGGCAGCCAGAAGTTATTGAAAATAGTAATCTAAATATCTTCCGGTTATCTTCTAATTACCATCGACGATGGAAATCAGAATACCTTCTGATTTCCACGCCAGATGATTGGCTGAAGATAATTCTATTACCATTAGGATACCCTTGTCGAGGTTATCCTGATGGTATCCTGATTTTCCTTCATCTTATCTTCAGGCTTCCCTCGGCGATGGTATTTTGATTAGCCTCAATATCTATATCGGGAAGTCTATTATCTACAACTCATGTGACTTTTGAAGTCGGCTATCGCCGGGTCACTTTGGCCCATCACACCGTTGGCTGTGACGCGGGTTTTTCTTTTCTGCTTTCTTACCATCATGTTCGCGTACGTAGCAGGAACTATATGTAAGACATTTTAAACAAGTGTCCCAAGTCGCTTCACGACTCCGTGTGAGCTTAACATCGAAGTTGTGCATAGTTTGCTCGAAAATGTGGGATTGAGGGCGGGACTGAAGCTAAGGCTGGTGCACGCGCATATACTCAGCAATTCCCTTCCTCATTATTGGGTTTATTTAGCACAGGTCAATCAATCCAGCTACTATCACTGTGTGACTCAAAGTCTCCGTTGACGAAGCGACAAAGCTCACCATCAACCGCGAGTATTCCCTCAAAGAAGGCACGGACTGGGATTGATGCGTAAGAGAGTCAAAACGTCGATCTCGACGACGCCATCTACCCAAGTCCTGCCGCTTCCTCGCAAGCAAAAACAGTAGATACAATTCCTTTAAGTACGACTATATTGGTACCATATGCATTGTTTTTGTTTTAATACGCTTAAATAGTAATACAGTGCTCGCAACAATGTAACATAGAATCATGTGAGTTCAACTACAGATACCTCGGAAACCGAACCCACCTCAACTTACGTTGTAACTCCATCTCCTCTTGCCCTCACTGTTCCAATTTCCGTAGCACGATGTAAGGGGTAGCTTTTCCCCACTGGGGTTTTTAATCCGCACCCCGACCTAGGGTAGTCTTATAGCAGCCACTCCTTACATCCTAAACAACCTCGCACCGTGTCTTAGTAGCTTAGTGTGCTTATTGCGGTATAAAAATGCGGATTTAACAAGAACATGGAATCATGTGACTTCATTGTGGTAAAAAGCCTGCGGACCTCCTAATCAACTCCTGTCAGTACAGACGTTAGCCCAGCCATGAGACCATACCGAGACGTGCGATGCAGTTTGATATCTTCGATCTCCATTCCGTATTGACACATTGGTACAGATACTTGCTTTCCTTGACATCGAGGCCGGGGTGGACAACTCGGATGATGACGATGACGATGACGGTGTCGATGCAGATGGTAAGTGCCTCATTTAAATATATCATCCCTAAACTAATGTTTAGCTTTCCAGACCTTATCTCAGATGCACCAGAGATATCCTCAAGCGTCTTGATTACTGACAGACATCACACTGACCAGCTGGAACACTGGAATACCGATGCCGAGTCCATGGTGAACGCCATCATGGATCGTTACAGAAGTAGCCAGGGATCCGCTTGGAAAGCTCAACATACGGCAGAACGAAAGAAATATACAGAGGGGTGGAAGACTACCGTGGCGTATCTCCCCTCTGTTACCGACGGAGACATTTGGAAAGTCGCTGTGACAGTGGGATATTTCCTTTGCATAAATTTGATACAATGGCTTATTCCCTCTTCAGCCTGGAACTGAACTCAACGTTGTTGCAACCATATTCAACAAAGTCTCGGCTCTGGAGATTGATGGAGTTGAAAGTGCCTTCTACAGAGAAGGTATCCCCGGTGTTGTCTACATCGAGGCTCGAAACTACGGCGCTGCCTTAACTGTTCTCAAGGGTATAAACAATGTCTGGCTCCGGTATTACAAGGCTGAAGGTGGTCCCGTCGACTTGGTACCCATCAGCGAAAGGTTGGCGCTATTAGCAATGGACAACAAATTCGTCAACAAAGTCGAAAAGATGGTGAACGAGCAACAGCGATTCGTCCGAATCCGTGACCGTACTCGATATCGACACAACCTTGGTATCATCGCGAACTACAATATGGACGCAAGACATGCCCTGGTCCTTGTCATACCGCGCGAGTTGATCGCTGTCCGTGGTTGGCATCGGTGCCTTGCTGCACCCCCAGCACTCAAAATGGATTATTTTGTTGAAGGAGAGGAGGGTCACTCCTCTGACCGGGCCTTGCTCACTTCAGACGGCATCAGGAATCTAGACTCGGTGAGTTCCGACGGGCAATACCTCTCGGGACTGGAAGTCAGGAGAGTGGACGTGGACAAACTTGTGTATCATGATATACACCCTGCTGCTCACGAACTGGATCTGTTTGAGGCTACACGGGACGACAAGATCTGCAAGTTCGTTAATCATGCTCGATATCAACAAATTCGCCAAGGAGAGAAATTTGAGGTAACCCAGGGTCCTTGGAAGGGATTCAAAGGTGTAGTTGGAGAAGCCATAGTTACCGAGCCCACCCTATCAGTACGGCTGAAGGGTAGATACTGCTGGGAGGACATTGAGGTGCCAAAAGAGGATTTGGCTCATACAGGACTGCAGAGTAGTATAACAACAGTGAAAGCAGGCCCTTACACTGGATTGAAAGGGAAGATACACAGTTACCTTCGTCATACGGCAGTCATATCTCCTGACACCGATGCAGAACAGACGATCGATGTCAGGGTGTCGGATATCCAGCGTACCATTGATCTTGGCGACGAGGTGGAGATCATGATGGGCCTTCTTAAGGGACGCTCGGGATTTTATGTTGGAGTGGACAAGGCAAAAGCCGAGATATACCTCGACGACCCGGCCTCCGCAGAGGGCAAGGAAGCACCACAGGTTTATAGGCAGGATGGTGAGATACTCGTAGTATCACGTATGAGGTGCTCTCACATGTTTCCCGCAGGTCAGCATACCGTTCGCGTGTATACGAACCCCACCGGATACTCAGAATGCACGAATTATGGCACAATCCAGTCAATCCAGGCCCACCCCTTTCCAGCTCCCACCAAATACCTGGAATTCCCAAGATTCCCAAGCTATGTACTTGGGGGTGTGGGCCAATGCGTTGCATGGCATGTACGGGTCCCGTGTCTTTTCTCCCTACCCATTCCATGCCCTGGAAACAACCACTATAATTATTCAAGATACTTTAACTGTTGTATATACATAACAAAGCCCCAGAATTTGCAGGCAATTCAGCGGGAAGTGCTCTTAACCAGATCTAATGTGAACTCTTGGTGATCGGACATACACAGCAGCAATGGCACCCATTTGCCTGCACTCAGTCAAATCAAAGCTTGGACTGCTGGTGTCATATTCCATGATACCTGAGTTAGACATACCGTCGTACACCCAAACCTGTCTGCTCACATCAATGTACCTACCGATGAAATGAGATCTACCATGGTATATGATACATTTGAGATAGTAAGGTACATTGGTTCTAAGTACAGTCAAATGAACTTCTCGGTCAATATGTAAAGAATCTGCAGCAAAGTCAAACGCAACAAAGTAAGGTGGGTACTTGTACATCTGTTTAACCATTACCCTCTCGGTGCACACTGTGCACGAACAACGTGTCTCTGAGCCCTGACTCGAACACCATGCAGACACAGAGTCGTTGTTGGAGCTTTCCAAAGATACCAGGAAGCTGGCATGAGGACCAGAGGACACAGACCTGCAGTGCCCAGCCGCACAGCTGTAGGACAAAACGACCTGACTGCTGTCAGCACTGAGGAGGACATCTAGGATGGCAGATATGGAGGCATATTCTCCATACACAAACTCGTTTGGTCTCTGCATGCACAAGTACTGCCTCAAGTAGTTACGGACATCAGTTAGCCTTGCCTGGCTATGTTTGACTTGCTCGAAACACTTGACACGAGTAGGGAAAAGACCACCAGCTAATTCAGGAAGTGTGAGGACCATCCGAGGCCTATCCAACCATATGTTGTACAGAAGGGAAATCACAGTATTGTAAGCGCAACTATTGTCACTCCACTGACAACCAATGGGTACAAGGTGGTGAGCAGCCGGGTGGTCTGCAGTGTCTGTGATTGCCGTAGTCTTAACACGTTTTTTCTTCGAAACAGCAACCACATTGGATGTTGACTCCTCGTGTAGGCCACATTCAATGTTTTGCCAAGCGAAGTGTTAGGCTTCTTGACGGGTGTTGGTGTCACCTCTGCCTTAACTGGTTCAGTTTCTCCATTCTTCCAGAGTTCAGTTTTCTCCTTCATCTGCTCAACAAAGTCATCCGAAAGAAATTTTCTCATCTGCTGAGTCGGTATTATGCTCCAGTCCAGGTTATTGAAATATGGCTCAACATATGGCTGCTTCTTATTCCAGCAAATTGCACCATGCTGGGGAACATATGAGTCAGACTTATGCTGCCTGAATGCATGTATCAGAGTTCATCTAGTTTTCGCCAGTCACAGATGCTGGAAGTCTACCTTCAAACTGTAGACGAGTTATGTCATCAAGGAGCTCAATGTCCCAGAACTCCTGGCGCAGAGCACCAGAGCACTTCTTATCGGATATAATTGCAGGATTGAAAGCTTGTAATATCAAAGTGCCAGCTGCAGTGGTGCTCTGAGAGAGGGCAGTATAATACCCTTGGTGGCTCGTAGTGTCATTCAAGTGCACTACATTATGAACCCTGGTCTTGCCTTGAGAAGCAAAGTCCGTCATAGCATAGTTGACTGTAATCTTGACTTGACTTCTAGAGACATGTAACCGCTTGCCAGAAGGAAGCTCACACCATGTGTGTGAGGCAGTCCTCAGAATGGGTACCACGTTGACTGGCAAACCGTCGAACTGAACATCAACTGGCAGACTCTTCAACTTGACAAACAGAACATCCAACACAGGTTGGCCATATAATCCAACCGCAGCCACCCAGTCATATACAAATCCTTCCTGACCATTTGTCATACACAGTTCGGTTGCACTGTTGTCTCTCAACATGACAGGCAGACCTTTGCACAGATTCAGCTTGGCTGGAATTTTTTTCTCAACAGAACAAGCAGGTTGTTCCCAAAGAATGTGCTGAACACCTTCTTCCAGCTGCACCTTTGTGGCTCGCTTCTTGCCCCTCACCTCATCAAAATCTGCAATTGGTGCCACTGTATCTTCACAGTAGAATGTGGTCAACTTAAGATTGTGCTCTGCAGTGAACAGCTGTTCACCTAGCACATTGATAGCATCTTTGTTGACATGCCTGGCAGTGATAATTGATACATTTCTAAAGTTAGGGTTGCACACAGAAGGTCTGCCCTCAATATTTGTAGACACTCTGCCTCTCAAGAACTGTGCATCTTCAAGGGTGCAGGCTCTGTACCTCATGTTTTCCAATGCAGTGCAGAATTTAGCATCCTCTGCAGTTTGTGATTTCTGTCTCATGTTCTTCCACAAAATTACAACAGTGGTCACCTGATGCCACAAGGCCTTACCAAATGCCTCTTCTTGTTGTTTCAACTTCTTCAGTGATTGTCCTATAGTGTGGCTATACAATGAGACACTTTCGCCACCAATTGGGGGTGGCAACTGTGCAAAGTCACCAGCAAATATCATGTTCAGACCACCAAAAGGAGTACCTGGAGGAGCATTCAGAGACAAACATATTCTAACACTAATGTTATGCAAGTCTCTTGCAAAGCACATGGATATCTCATCAAAAAAAAATATGAGACACCTTCCAGCCTCTCTTTTGTTGAAGACAGCACACTCTTTGAGACTGCAAAATTGATCCCAAATGCTGAGTGATAAGTCATACCACCAGGTAAGAGGCATGCAGCACTCGCAGTTGGCGCTACCACTAGCAGTTTGTGCAGTTCATTCTGGCTTGTAAACAAATGCATGAGAGCTTTGAGAACTTGGGACTTTCCAGTCCCTCCCATCCCACCAATTTCCATCTTCAATTGGCCACTATTCTCAGCCACAGTATGGTTGCCAACAATGGTGAAGGCTCTAATCTGCTCTTCATTCAAAGAAAAGCTGGTTACACACTCTGTCACCAGTTCACAATGAATCTTTGGGATATAGGCTGCTTCAAGGTATGACTTTTCCACAACCTTGACATAGTCATAATCACAGGGCTGTGGACAACTTGGTTTGGAATCACCCCTGGATGATCCCGTTTGTTTGCGAGCCTCTAAGACTTGCTGCCGCAGAGTCTGAACCTGCTGTCGCCATTCACGTGGTGATTTTTTGGGTGGCCGGAGCTGCTGTACAATATCATCGTTGCTTATGCAGACACCTTCTGTTGAATGCAGTGGAGTTGCCCAGTTTGTATTTTGCATCATTGCTTTCATGGACTTTATTGCTTTATCACGACGAAGTGCAGCTGCACACATCTTATCAGCTTCTATCTTCAGGTTGATGTCACTTGCATTGGTGAGAATGTCATCAAGACCGTCCTCGCATTTTTTAGCTACATACACATCATCACTGAATGGAAGCGACAGTTCACTAGAAGCACCCACCTTCATTTCAGTTCTGAAATCGTCTTTAGCATCGAGACACTCGTATCGGAGGTTGAAGTTATTCATTATCTTGCTGTGGTGAGTGCTGAAATCCTGTGCAAGGAATGCCTCATCCCATGTGGTGTTTGCAGTCTTAAGGTCTTTGCTGCTTCGCCATGGTACAAAGAAGGCAAGCATTGCACTGCAGTAGTACTCTCTGTCTCCCTGGTCTCTTCGTGGAGGTGCACTCATAAAGTTCAACACTGTTTTGCTTAGCTTTTTGTTAGTTTCCAGCATGAGGGCACATCTGTGTGTTGATGACAGTGGGTGTTCCAGTGTATATTCAAGCAAAACTTGCTTCGACCGCTTTGAGCCAGAAAGGAACCTGTCTGTGTCTTCATTCTCCATATCGGCACTGTCATCATTATCATCATCATTGTCATCATCATATTCATCTGGGTTAATTTCCTTGGCCTCAGATGCTTCCTGCTCGTTGCTGTCATTCTCCAGGCCTGAGTTCTTGTTGGTCTTTTTATTGATCTTTACTCGCTTGCAACGAATTGCCCAATCGTACAGGCACATATTATGCAGCGACTCTGGTCGATGAACATAATCAAACACAGGTGACAGTCCAATTACTCTGTCGTTCATTTTCATAAGTGCCACCTTATCAGTAACCTTGTATGCATTGTCAGGATGCCAATAGCTGCGTGCTTCAGACACATAGGATGTCCAATAAAAAACTTTGAACTTGTGACTGGTGTAATGGTCTTGATGTCCAAGTAAATACATGCATATCATAGGAGAACCCATTTCAAGCTTGGCACCCATCAAGTTAACAACCTTGGTCATGATCTGATGGGCCTTGTAGATGGACTTTACCCCATTGTCATTCAGTATATCGGGATTACGTGCCAGCACAGCCTGAATACATTCAAATACTACATGTGTCTTTAAGCCACACTTGGTTATATAGTCTGATACATAGGCAACAACTGCTTTGACTGCAGTTCCAGACATCATTGAAGTCACGTCTGTATTCGACCGCACAATGTAGGTAACCAGTGGTGTAAAGGTATTTATCCATTGCTCAAGTTTCTTTAGAACAATAGAGCCTGTATCACTGTTTACTTCTGTCTCCTTAACTACTGTTCTTGGAAATTGTGCCTTACATTTTCCCCATTTATTGTCTTTGCATCCCTTGTAAACGTGAAGCTTGCTTTGTGTGCTGTCTTTTTTGAGGTACCGATCACAGTCATGCACATTTGACTGCAGTATGATTTCGTCGGTCACATGCGAGAAATGGGACCACCAGTCTTTCATCGCAATGCAGGATTCACATGTCTCATCAGTGCAGTCACATTGAGGCATAGATGGCGGAATCTGAGGTACATATAACGTATGATCCACATAGGTGTTGTCAAGCTTTGATTTTGCAACTCGCGCCTCAACCTCTTCATGGGTACCAGTCATGAACTCACCCGTATGACAGCTTTCTAACCACTCAACAATTCTCTTCTTCCACTTGCCATCAGGGTCAACCACCTTGTTCCGTATTTCCTGAGGAGAAAGTGAGCCAGATATCCACAGCATTGCATGCAGGTGCAATGACAGCCTTCCTTGCTGCTCTACTGTACTGTAGTACGCCTTTGCATCACCATAAATACCAGGACCGCCTGAGTCAAATTGCACAATCTCATTTATAAACATGTTGACTACAAACTTGAAGAATCTAGCACATGCCACTGGATTGGAAGTGACGGTGTGCATTCGCTTGTCTGCTGGTATGATTGGTTGGAAAGTTTCATCTGTTCCAGCAAAGTATATACATATGGGATGTTTGATATCAACTGGTGATAGAGTGATGTACCATATTGGGCTTCCTACATGATACATTAGGGACCATATCTCATTTCTTTGATATTTCTTGGTTGTCGGAGATCCACTAACACCACCTGCGATGTGGTCCAAGTCCCTTACTATGTCAAAACAGTTTTTTTCCTCTGCTGATTCTGGCTTAATATGTTCTCCATTTGCTGTGTGAGTGGCAATAGATGCAAGCACGTCTTCATCGATATTCATTATTCTCTCAGAAATTGCCTTGAATTTTGACTTTTCTGTCAATAGAAATGCCTTTTTTGAGCTTTTCATTATCTGCTCATGACTAAACGCTATGAATGGAAAGGTCGCATCAGTCTGAAAGCGCTTGTCATGGTACATTAGCAACCATCTTTTGTGGGAAGCCGTTGACATTCGATCAACTGATCCAATACCTCCCAGGCCATATGGAAACAACCAGGGAAACATTGAGGGATAGAGCTGTGGATTGTTCCATATTGATTCAAATTCAGATGACTGTCCAATCGCAAGAACTCGACTGGACTGATTAAAATACTGAAGTGCCAATGTCTTCAAAGTATTGCTTGACATCTCTTCCATCTGAGCGCCTGTTAGACCGTGTATGACAAACGGACAAGGTCCGTCCTCAGTACCGTCCTCTTCTTCCATGTCATTCACTGCAGGTGTGCCACTCAATTTGGCTGTTGAAGTGGGTTTGTACTGGACAGTGACTGGCGCCATATCACTATCAGTGTACTGACTCAGGTTTTCCTCATCGACAACCACATGTTCATAATCTGAATGATTCAGTATCAGCCACTCTAACGCAGCTCTCACCTTGTTGGCTCTAACCAGAAAGGGTGTCCTTTTCAGATCATCTCGCTCAGGTCGTCTTGGGCCCGTGAATAGTATGACAAGTACTTTGTCCAACTCTCCTTTGGAAATTGGAAGCCGTGCATATATCTTAGGAACTGGTGACTCAAATGCCAATGCATTCGCTATCATTTTTCTGAATCCACTGGACACCCTCACAAAGCAGCTGCTGTACCGAACACGAGCTATAACCAGCTTTTCAACAAATCTCAGATCCTGCAACTCTGGTGGTACTTCACCTATCCACAGCCCCCGAGCCAGTGCATTCTTTGGCAGCTTGTCTTTCTGAAGAGTTGCACAGCACGAGTTGCATATCATGTGGAGAGAATGGTCAGTCACAGGCCCAGGTATTGACCTAATGGGGTCTCGCTCAGATCGTCTTCTCATTCTTGTCATGCCAGGCACCACTAGCACATGTAGCAGGTTCTTCACTGACCTCAGCTTTGACAACTTAGTCCTTAACACTAGCTGGCCACACACCGCACAGCCAGCCTCTTCAACTGCTGAAGGCTCCATCTTCTTGGCGCATGCTGTCACCATGTTTTTTAATTGCATGCTTAGACACCAGAAGTGGTGGAAAGTATGTGTCATCAACCTTCTCTAGCTGTGCCTTAACTATTCTCTGCTTCTCTTGAACAGGAACACGACTTAAATGGGCAGTGAACTTTTTTGTATGCTTTATTTCATACACATAAGTAAGAGAGTAGCAAGCTGCACAGGAATGGTTCTGAGCCATGTCAATAACCAGTGACTTTGTACACTTACTACCACACAGGATGCCATGTTTTGCTGCCACCATAGTACACTCACAAGCAGTGAGTAAGGGCAATATCACTGTGATATCTGCTTTGACATGTAAATAAATGCTGGCAGGGTACTGCAGCACTTCTATATCTGAATGGACTTCTTTGAATACAAACCCTACGTGATCCGTATCCTTTACAGATGGGCCATCTACAACAAAATCCTCAAGTTCTCCGTAATGTACTATGTGTGCAGAATGGCCACCCAGCATATGATGTCCCACGAGGCTACTGGTTGGTAAATCGTATTGGTTGAGAAACATCAGGGTCAATACAGCGGCAGATAGCGCATAGGACAGCATGGACAAGACGTGATGCCGCAGAAGCAGGACACGGGACGAACCCCAGATGTGGTGATTGACATCGCTGGACAAACCTAGCGTAGATGTGTTGCCCCCTCTACAAGTCGCGCAAAGGGGTCTCACATTGCAAAAAGAGCCCGACGTTAGGGAACACAATTGGTCTGACAGATCAAGGGTTTGACCTAAGATGAGGGACCGCTCTGTTACGCAGATGGAGTCGACGTGCTCACCAAAGCTGAGGAGTCTCCCATCTGATGCGGGGGGTCCATACATTCTCCTGGCTTTCGAGCAGGGCAGGCGACGGTAGCCCCGAACAGGGACGCTGGCAGACCGCCCCAAGGAGGTGGCAGTTGCATGGCAATCCGACGTTGGTGAGGGGAGACTTGCTCCATGTGTCTCTGCGGAGGAATAAAAGCCAGGAGGAGCGCAATGAGCAAACCGGTGGACGACAGAGGGAGGGGCAAATGCCGTACGCACGGGAGGGGCGGGAGAAGGCTGAGACTGACCTGCACCACGGATATAACACGAGCTGGAGCTTGTAGAATTGCACCCTTGAGGAGAAACGCGTGCTGGAACAGTGGGAGTGCAATCTGGGAGCCGTCAGGAAATGAGAATGTTGCGACAAAGAAGGACAAGAAGATGGGAGAAGGGGGGCGGCGGCGACTACACACCTATGCAACCCAGCAGACACTCAAGGGTTGGAGGGCAGAAGCAGTCGCAAAGAAGATCTACGGGTGTCAAAAGGTGCACGATCAGCAACTCAGAACACGGTGGGGGGGGAGAGAGTGGCACAACATCCAACTGCACGCACCTGCTGTAATCTCGCCATCAAGGAACCAAAGACGTCCAAGGTAGGGGGCGGAGGTGTGTGCCACTGCGGGGAGAGGGAAGAGGGCTACACTGAGCATCCACGACAAGCAGATCCAGCAAAGACACATACCTGAGGATGGGAGAAGCAGAGACAAAGATGCCGCACAGGTAAGAGCGATGGGGAAGGCATGCATGCTACAACATTTAACATTTGATGTTCAAGGATTTCCTCGCTCCTTTGCACAGGTGATAGGGCCGTTCGAAGCTCAAACCTCCTGAACCACTAGACATCACATGACAGTCCACGACGGTCATGCGCAGATACAATAGGCTTCGTCAAGGATGTTCAACGTTCAATGCTCAGCCACACGCCATCACCATCACAAGAGTTATACACACAAATGGATATTCCAGAGAGCAGCAGTGAGTTTTCCATTATGCGCAGCGCGCAGGCGCCGTGTGCTCCGCCCGGTTTGCAACGCCCTCCAGAATGCCTCACCCCTGTGGCTAGTGGATGGCATCACAGACGAGACGCAGTGCACGGCACCTGGGTTCTGCGCGTCCCAACTGGACAGGAGACACGCTGACTGGATTCGTTTTTTGTTAGGTGACAATCGCCTGCTGGGGCGCAAGGTAACACTCCTTGCCTGCAGCCCCTCCAATTCACTGACTCCTTTTGCCCAGCTACGATCCGGAAACAAGTTCAGCCCATATCTCATGGAGCTGGACTTCGCCACCCTTCTGAAGGATGCCCAAATGTCAGCAAGCAGTCATGCCCCGAGCGCTCCTTGCGCGGGAGACGGCCATGAGTCCCAAGCACCCGCTACACTCCACGACACTCACCCACCCATCAACACGCCATCCAGCGCACAGACCAACGTCGATGTGCCACACAGTGCGCAGACCAACTTTGATGTGTCTCCCAGCATGCCGATGAACGTCGACACACCATCCAGCGCGCAGACCAACTTTGACATGTCTCCCAGCATGCCGACGAACATTGACGTGTCTCCTAGCACACAGGCCAATGGAGGCGCGTCTTCGGATATGCTCACAAGTATTCCCACGTCTCCTACTGCCAGCATTCCGCTGGCAACACCCACATCAATGTTGGGCGTGTGTGCCATCGGAGCAACTCGCTCAAGCGTCGGGCACCCTGCATCCACCAACGCGCGCCCAGAGGGCAAATCCTATAAAACCTATAGAAAGCAGAAGGCACATTTAGCCCAGCATCAAAAAAAAAACGGCCCGCTCGGCGTCGACCAAGACCAGGGCCAAAGCCCTGGACTCCTCAGTTGTACACTCAACGGAGTTGCGCACCGTCGATCTCCCTGCAGCGAGAGATGGGTACAGCAGCAAAAACGTGCGCCTCGCATCAACAGAGTCCGAGCGAAAGTGGGACTGTAGACGAGCTAATCGCAGAGGGCTTCAGCCTCGTAAAGTGGGACAGATGGTGAGTGGCCACTCGTACCTAGCAGACCCAAGCTGATCATCAGAACCTAGCACCCCTCGTCCCCTCATGGACTCCGCTGGCCGAATTTTCGCGGTTCTCACTGGGCGACTGAAGGGCGAGTCCTTCAAGCAGGATTGCGCTTGCATGTACCAGGAGATGGAGTCCGAGCTCAGAGGATTTGATTTGAAGGCCTCGGGACGCAGCCACCGACGCGGAAATTTCCCTGCCCTCGCCGTAGGGATCTCTTACGGGAACGGCCAGAGGGTGCCTGCACAACTGGCTGCAGGGGATACTGGACCCCATGCCAAGGGGCTTCGTCGTCTCATTGAGAGTCCTGCCGTCCAACGTATTGCTGCCTTCGGAGACGCTGCATTCCAGCTGTGGGCTCCTAGACTGTACTCTCACTACAGAGAGCATGTCGAGTCTATGCATCAAGCCCTCCCACACCTCAGTAGAAACTTCCAAAGGTCCATCTTTTCCTGTGCAACTTTCAACTTTGGCCCCAACGTACAGACCTTCGCACATCGAGACACCTTGAACCTGGCATATGGATGGTGCTCGATCACTGCCCTTGGACGGTTCGACAACACCAAAGGGGGCCATCTCGTGCTCTGGGATGCTAGAGTGATCATCGAGTTTTCCTGCAGGCTCCACCATCCTCGTACCCTCATCCGCCATCCTCCACTCCAATATCGCAGTTCAGCAGGATGAGGAAAGGGCCTCCTTCACTCAGTACTGCGCCGGCGGCATCTTTCGGTGGGTCAACAATGGATGCAGAACAAAGGCGGAATTTCAGAGGTCCGACTTCTCTTCGTATAGTAGGAGCATGGAAGATAGGGCACAGGGATGGCAGAACGGACTCAGGCTATTCAGCACACTGGAAGAGATGAAATCTTACATCTAACTTGTCCCCACGCACTTGTGTTCATTTCTAACAAACAAAATTATATTGTTGACTACAAACTGCATAGGAGCTCAACAAGAAGCAAGGGACAGCAGCCACAGATATTAACGACGAGCAGTTCTGCTGGTGCCAGCAGTTGCTGCATTTGTGCCGACGCGAGCCGCGCTGCCGTGGACACGATCTGCGGCCAACTGGTGAGCTGCAGCTGCAGCCTGAGCGCGAAGGACTGCCATCCTGTCCAGCGACACGTTGAAGGCTGTTTCTTCCAGCTGTTTGGACCAGTTACCCATCAATACGGAGAACATGAGGTTGAACGAGACCTGGGGGGAGGTGCCAAATGTACCAATAGTGAACGCAACAAGCACGACCGAGAACTGCTTGGACATGGAGGATGCCATCTCCACCAGCTTGACATCCTTGGGCAGCTTCCCCGCAGAAACAGGGGGTGTGCCCAGTCGAGGCAGGTTGGCGATATCCCCCCATTGGCTTTCCTCCACTCAAAAGTTTCTGTATCGAGACCAGCCGTCGTACACAGGAACTTGGTGGAAAACATGAGATTCTGGTGAGTCGTTAGCAGGGAGCAAATGACTCACTTGTGTCGTGTGGGCCGTATACGTGCGGATACTTTATATCATGGGCAGACCTGGCTCCCACCCTCCTGGGGGTTCTTTGAGAGGAGTCGCCAAAACGCGAGAGAATCCTGCGCGAACCTGCCTGGGGTACTTGGGACGGAGAGACCTGCGAAAGAGGGAGGTCAGGACAAGAAGAAAGAGCCAAGTGAAACAACCAACCTCCTTCCTTGGAATTTGTGGTCTGCCTGGAGGCAAACCGGAGGTACCTGGAGGTGATGTAGGCGTAGGCGGTGTCCTTGTTGAGAAGGGAGGTGACGAAAGAAGAGAACAGCTCCCGGAGCTCAGCAAAGACCCAGCTGGTGAGCCGACGATGAGTCTCAGTGCCGAAATTCTCGTTGACGAGAGTCGGGGAAAGGAGGTTGCACTCATGCACCACAATGGGCATGACGAAGACAACAGGGTATCCTCGATTGACTCCATCCTTGAACACCACCTTCTTGTCTTTCATTTCAAAGGCCTTCGGGTCAGAGGTGAACGGGTTCGCATATACGCTGATCCCACGGAAGTGGATCGCATCGAAGATGGACCTGGCAAAGGGGTGAGCACCCTGCTGGCCCACGCACTGCAAGATATAAAGTGATGTACACTACTGAATATTCACTCTTCATCATCCGGAAGACGGTCGTGACAAACGGCATCTTAGCCTCCTCCTCATTGTTCGCGGTGTACTTCGGCACAAGCTCACTGTAGCTTAGCACAGGTGAGCAATTTAAATATTCGGCGAGGAGCAGCTAAACTCACTGTATATTCCAAAGGAAACCACTCGATCGGAGGTAGTCGACCAAGCCGGAAAGAATAGGTGGGATGGATGTGAATACTAACTTGTTGAGGAGCTCTTCATGTCGGCCCTCCGCTTGAAGATCAGTGGCCTTGTCGGTGGGTTCAGAAGCCTCCTCCACCACTTCGTCGATGTCTGAGTCAACGTAGAATATCGCGACATCGCTGAAAGTAGAAGAGTAAGCACAAGAGTAAGCAAGGACCCATTGGCTAGAAAAAAGAAGAGCCTACTCATGGGCAGAGGCGGCGACAGGTGTATTATCCCCCAATGCATTCGCAGCAGGCCCGTTAACAGAAGCGAAGACGGGAGCGGCGGGAGTGCTCGACAACACCTTGCCCTTCCCCTTGACACCAACGGGTTTGGGAGGGGGCGAGTCATCCAGCCAGCTGCTGAGCCCACCGGCTTCTTCAGTATCCTCCTGGCCGCCAACGTCCATTTCATCATCTCCATCTGTGCCCTCCTCTGCTTCCAAGTCAAGCAATTCAAGCACAAGCGACTTGGCCGCTCTCGCTGGCTTGGGAGTATCTGGCCAAAGTTCGTCGACGTCTTCATTGGAAGCAGCTCGCGCTTGCGACGAAGGTGGCGCGCGTTTGGGAGGAGGGATGTCCACGGGGGCAGATGCAGCGACCGAGTCCGCCGAGTCCAGGCAGGCCATGGGTTGAATGCTAGTCGCAGAGTGTGAGGAAGAGAACTGTTATGATTTGTGAATAACAGGCGCTTACCGTTTGGCAGGGTTTGCCTGCTTGCGATCCCTCGCGCTCAGCAAAGCCTTCGAAGCCTTCACAGTGGACCTTCATCCGAGAGTCAGCAAGAAGAACGAGAATGAGAAAAAGACAAGCTCACGGGGGGAAAGGGGAGGGAGTGAGGGTCGGGGTGAGAGACCCATGCCTGAGGAAGGGTGAGACAGAGTTCATTCAGCAACGGAAAGAGATCAACTCTGCTCACCTGCGTTTCAAGCCCAAAGGTTTGGACAGGGTGTGGGGTGTGACCTCCAGCGCAACCTCGTTGTCCCGCACGACCTTTCGAGCAGAATGTCACCCTCTCTTCGTGGACAGCGATACAACTTCCCCCTCTTTGACAAGGGTGTTCACGGTTCCAAAGGAAAGACTCGGGGCAGGGTGATCGCCCCCCTCAGCAGACGAGACAACCCCACCAATTGCATGGCGCTGTTTCTTGGGAGACACGTCGACCTCTTCTGAATCAATATCGACATCATCGTCGACATCAATGGTGCCGAAAGAGAGGCGACGAGAGGGCGTGGGAGAGGGTGCCAAGTCACTGGCCAATCAGCAATGTCAGGACCAAGGCTTCGCGAAGGTGGGGAACAATCAAACCTGATCTGAACAGCAGGCGCATCGGCAGGCAGCTCTCGCTTCCTCGGGGAAATCCTAGCGGCCTGAGGAGTCGGCGGTACCGACGCGGGGCTTAAGCCTTGTGAGTAGGTGATCACGGTGGAACGGAGAGGTAGACACTCACGCAGAGGACGGAGGGGGGGTGGAAGCATCAACACTCGCCACCTTACCAGCGGATGGCTTTTGAGCTTTGACGGAGGTGCGAGCACCGCGACTGGTGAATTAGAGATCATGCAAGACCTGCACGTCAGTGAGGTGGACGGCAGAGGCGGATCAGCACTCGCCTAGAGTTTCTGGGAGGCATGTTGTAGCAGAGGTAGCGGAAGTCTCGAGACAAGGAATGTAAACAAAGGGCCAGAAGAAGCGACTTGTTTGGGAAACTTGCCCCCATCATCGTCCATACTTATAGCCCACACCAGCATGTCGTCATCGAACATGAAGTCATCCTCGGACAGCAGGGAGAGAAGCAGACACTCACCAGCCAAAAAGACAGCTACTACCACTGACATAGAGACAGGCAATAGAGACGGGAGCTGCGGGAACGTTGCTGCACGAGATGCCAGCGGATGGAAGCCAAAACTGAGAAACATGCAAGAAAGAAGGCCGCGCAATAGGAAAGAAAGTCGATGAGCAGACTTAGAAACACGCTGTACGGCGCCAAGGACAACGCACCATAGATCGACCACATCTGACAAGAAGAGTGGGAGGAGCGTTGAATGGGGAGACTGTTCGTCAGGTGAAACACCGAAGCGCCACTGAACATGTGGTCACGTCACTCGGTTGAGTCGCCTGCATCAGACCCAAGTCAGACCACAAGCACTTCAACTACACGCCTTCCACCCAAAAGCGTATAAAAGCAGCTGCAAACCGTTCGGTCATGTAGCCAACCATGGACTCTTTCTACGACAAGGTTAGTGCAGGTAAGCTAGCCGCGAACGACATCTACCCTGTGCTTGAGCTAACCTTCGAGTAGTACAGGCTCTTGACTGAATCATCGCGGAACGAACTGCGACTGCCGACAGTCCACAAATGTTCCGGATGGATACGGTGAGTTCAAAACTGTATACAAATGAATGCTACTTACCTAGAAATGTGTCCTACAGGACACCACAGAAAGGTTTGGCCTGACCATCCGCAGAGAAGAGGCAGATGTGGCGTCCAAGTTGACACAGCTTAACGAAGAGATGGGAGAAACGGAGGAGGCAACCATTGCGATCCAGGGCATTGTATGCGGCGTCAACCTCCCGCCTTTCGAAACAAAGTCAAGGCGAGTCAGATTGGCTGTTCAGATTCTGCCGCCCCTTGACGGATTCACTCTAGCCGTCTGGACGACCCAAAATGCCTGGCGCACGTCAGACAGAGTGTAACTCTCACCGGTTTAGGCTCACAGAGTTTTGAACAGACCGTCGAAAACTGTCGACTTGCTTACTCTATGTTCAGTCGCTACACACCAAACGCGAAGCTAATCCCTTCACCGGAGTTCCTTGGCAAGTACGAGACCGATTTTGGCAACGGCGTCGACCAGTACGGGACAATTACTGCAAGCAACTGGTTCTTTACTCCAGCCAAGCAAGCAGCCAGCCTTTCCACAGTTGCAGTTAACGACGAGATAGATCCCCGAGGAGCTCTCGCAAAGGTCGACCAAACAAGGTGGCTGCACACCGAGGACAACACCGTGGATTACTACGTGGCAAGAGACGCAGACGGAGGGACCAGGTACCTACCAACCACGCCCGTAATTTTCCAATCCGGGGATATCGTCGAGCTCCAGGCGTCGATGACGTGTATCCCGATGAAAGGAAGCTTCACAGTGAAGCTGATACTGAGGAGTGTCATGTTGCTCAACGGCAAGTTCACCACGGTAAGCCAAGGCAAGCCTGGTTTTCATCACATACTAACAACCGGGATACCGGGACCAAAGGACGCAACTACCACCAGAACCTTGATTGCCATTGCACCCACCGCAGTGCCGAAGCGTCTGAAGCGCCGCAACCCGTACATGAACGGCTTCGATGCAAGGAAGAGCGACCCCCCACAAGCCGTACGACAGACCTCTTGCAAACACCAACACAGATGGGAATGGCTGTGCAGGGATGAGCCAGACCGCCGCCAACGACCTCTACTCATATGCTAGGATTGACCACAATAACGACAGCGATGGCAATGCACAGGCTGAGGGCTCTGGGCCAGGAGCAGAACAGGAGGCGGGAGACATGCCCATGGAGGGCTGATCAATATTTGTAGGTACGGACAAGAGTACAGACGCAGGTATAAGATAGCTAGGTAGCCTTTGCGAATAAAGACGAGAAACCAAGCTGGAAACACTGCAAGCGAAGCTGCTCAGGAATGCAAGTAGTGGTGGATCGACTCTGTAAGATAACCTCGGAGTGAGAGCACGTCACAAGAAAGAAGGGCCCACTCACCAAGGGCAACACCCAGAACGGTGTACCGGACAACGGTGGACGCGGCAGCTTCGTTGAGGCGTGACTGCGCGTAAACGAGATCGGGTAAGCGAGAGAAGGAGGTCACGAACAGAGAACTCACCAAGATGATGTGTCGAACCTGTGAGACAACGAAGTGTGCTTGCGCGGAGTCGAGGGTGTTGAGCGACCACCCGAGGTGGACCTCAGCACGACGTCTGAGAACATTGTCGTTCATCGTGCTGCGAGAGTCAGTCAGCAGAGCAGTATCCACATTTTAGCCACGCACCAGAGGGTTCCTTCAGCATACGCCTTGATCAATATGTTGCTCGACACGAACTGCACTTGACGAAGCTGTTGTTCGTCAAGAAGGACACGACGAAGCCACTGCTCGGCAAGGAGGTTGGACAGCCAGTTTTGCATGTGGGAAGGGTATTTTGAGAGGCGTCGGACAAGTCAAATAAACGAGAGACAGGAGCGCTGAGTCGAAAGCACCAAAAAAACTGACTGGGGTTTTATACACGTCGAGCGCGCGCAAGCAGTATGGAGAGATTTGGTCTGAGCAGTGAATACAAATCTTGCAAGACGCGGAGAGAAGCCATAAAAAAATAGAGGATACGCTATCCAGATCCAATGTCCGATATGCAGCACCGATTGCTGGGAGCCGTACGGGAACACGTTGCTAGGCATCCTCCTGGATTCGGAGCCTACGGTTACCCATGTACGCAGAGACGAAAAAAGGGCACGTACATCGACGTGCTTATCCCCCAAAGCCCAAATTCCCTTTCCGTTCATTGCGAAGGTCGACATTCCACCATCCCAGGCGCTCCTATCACCATCATACCCTCGAAGCCTCAGAGCGTCATTGAGAACCATGCGCGCCACCAGGTGGTCGCCCAACGCGCGTTGAGATGAAGCAAGGACGAGAACAGCAACAGAGGCACGCGCGGCCCATGTGAACCGTACATATTCTCACGAGCAGACCGAGTGCTTGATTTGTTAGCCGACGGACCGGCTACCGGGTAAGTAAGTACCCACCCTCTTGTGCAAGCGCCCATCGATTCCCCAGGAGTAAAACGGATCCTTTCATTTCATTTCATTACATTACAGGACCCGTAATACGGGTGACCCTTTTCGAGGCCTTGAAGTGGTGATCGTTGACCACGCGCTCAAGGGTTATGAAGGCCACATCATTGGCTCTCGTTTGGTTAACCCGTACATTATTGACAATCCCAATGGCGGTGACGACCAAAGCACAGAAGACACGGAGGACACGGCCATACTCGAGTTTGAAGTCAATAAACTGAATCACATCACCAGTTATACCACTCGACTGTCAGCTCGACATCTGCAGGAGAAATAGTACGTCTATTACACGATTCCGCATCCAATGTTGATCCCGCAGTAGCTCCAAATTACCCATCATGGAAGTGATCCATCTACCACCACATCTTCGCCGTCCCAAGGCAACCGGGACTGTCCCAGATACCCAGCTACCTATGGCAATGACCCGTGCGATGGTGATTCCACGTGGGAAGGGGCGACACACGAATATACAAGCGATCTCGACGTCACCTTCGCAGCACATGATTGCTTCACTCGTATGTAGATTAGCTATTTTTTCACCTATATTCCGGCACTAACGCTGTCCTGCAGGCCATTGGTTAAGGAACCCTGTGATGATGCACAAGAAGTTCCAAATCCTGATTCTAGACACCCTTTTCGATGACGGCTCTTATCAGACTGACAATGCGGTTAGTGGATACACGGTTGTGACAGAGGCGGTGGATCGCTGGGCTGAGCGGGTCTTTGTCAAGATGGGGGAACAGAGGAACCTATCAACCAAGAAAATTCTGCTGAAGAAGATCATTCCCGATAACCTCTTCTTGAGACACGGCGAACGAGTAATTGTCATCGGAGCGGATGTGGTTGGCAATGATCAGATCATAGGTATGGCCGGTTGGGTGAACGAATCTCCGTACTCACTAGACAAGGGCGTTCAATTGGTCGCACTTGCTGAACCACCAGGGTTTGCGTATGTTCCTGAGGTCAATTTGTGTAGGACAGGTGCACCAGCGCTATGGAAGGGAAATGTTTACAATTGAACACACATGTACACGCAATCATCTATATAGCTCTGATGTTCCTCTTATGCTAAATAATGTGCGACTCCTTCCCCTTTCTACGATGCTTTGACACGAAAAGCTACAAAAAGGCGTGTATGCATTGAGTAAGTCAGGTGTTCTGCAGGGGCAGTTCCCTTATCACTCCGGATCCCCTGTGTGCGCTAAGGCATAGAAAAGAAATGTCAAAGCTTTTCAAGAGGTGGAAGTAATATCGTATATACACACACACACGGTTCATGTGTACAATCCAGCCAAATCATGACTGGAGAAAATATGTAAATATGTACATGTGCACGTAGTGCGTGAACTGGTGGGACAATTGAAATCGGTAAAAGAGACGACGCATTATGAGCATAAATATTAATATTAGGTCTGGAGGTGCTTGATGAACTAGGCTGTCGCAACTTCTGCAACTTCAAGTGCCTAGTCCACTTGAAATTTCCCAGTCAAAAGTCCCCAGGCTGGGGCAGGTTCTGATTGGTTGTCGAAGGTTCGCGCGGTTGCCGTTGGTGCGTGTAGGGCACAGTCGGCGAGTACCAACTTTGACCGACTACAACATTTCAAAGATCTACCACAAATCACAGGTTTCGTCGCTTCGCACCCCGTCCTTCGTAAGTCGCCGTGGGATTATGACGCAGGCTAGATTACCTAACGTTGTCACCAATTTGCACGAAGTGCTCCCCAGTTGTGCCCGTACCACCATCTCCAAACACCTTGCACCCCAGCATCGACAACAACAACAACGACACCACCAGGACCTCGCTAGTGTATCTATGCTGCCTATGTGCATGCACCCGGCTGCCTGAAGGTAAGTAGGCCCGTCTCTCGCGTTGTCTGGGGCCACAAATGCTCAATCACTTTACGTAGAATTTCGCTGGAACGACTAGCTTGCGGAAAGCGCTCAAAAGTATCAATATGTGGTGACCTACATGTGGGTAGGCTATGATATATAGTGAGTCCCGTTACCACATCGGTATGACTGATTCGCGCGTATATATTCGTCTACCAAAAGAGTATCAGGTGACACAATGGCCGGCATGAGTCTTGATGGTAAGCTTGTGATTTACATGATTTACATCACTCACTTTTAGGCTTTCATCAGGCAGCATGTGGGACCATGTTCAAGGCGACGGCGCGCCGCGATATTGACTTCGTCGGCACGAAACACGTCGGAGTCGCATTTCGTGAGTTCGCACTTGTACCCGCCCCCCCCGACGATTACCTACCCTTCTCTCATCCATACTAGTAGTGCCAGCACATACTTACCCCCTGACCATTCGGAAGGACAGATGCGAATCGTCCCGAGTCCAGCACGAAGACACTGGGTACGTAAATAACGGCAGTTTCACCCCATATATGTTTGATGATGCCATTGCCAGGCTGCCCAGCACGCTAGTATGTCTGCATTCAATAGAGTGCCCGGGAGAGGGGGAGAGGGGGCAGGAATAGTAATTACCCATATATGACCTACCACAACGAATATATCAACCTTTCCTACCCCTTATCGACTGCTCTAAACAAATGGAAGAAAGCACCAGCCTTGCGTAAGTGTGTGGAAGCAGATGTATTGACGATACATCAGTTACAGCTGGTTCAGACCTGACCTACATCCACCGAAATCTGTAGGCTATATTCCGATTGACGTAGCGCTCATAGCTCGTCGTAGGTCGACTTTTCTCAACCTTTCACCACTGACCCCAGCCTAGGGACTTTTGACTGGGCTTGAAATGTCAACGATTTTGGGGGTTTATGCATATGGCCGTTCGTTCTGCACTTTTAATCTCCGCGCAACACTTTGTGACTTAGCGCGCAAATAGTCACAAACTTTGACTGAGCGCAGCTTTTATTGGAGTGCAACGTCTCTAGAGTAGATTATAGAGCGGTCCGGGAATAAGTAAATAAAGCAAAGCATAGCTTTTCATTGAAATGTGCATCCTAGAACGAGGAGGAACACTGGTACAAATGGTATAGAGGATCGCCGAGGTACCCGCCCACAGAAAGGGGCATTCTCACAGTCACAAAAATGAGATTGATCACTTGTAACAAGGCATATCTTGGTCCGGAGAATTGTATTGAACTACCTAAAGTGTCCCGGGGTCCATCTGTACCACAAATGGACACTTTAATACTTTTAAGTCATTTATTTTAGTATACAGATTGTTCTAAAAGTTGTGAATGGTCTAATTCCTCGTCACCGTTGAAAGACTGGTTCAATCATTCAATGGAAGGAATTGGTGTTGTAATCTAACCGTGTGAACACCCCTTTTTGTGGGTGGGTACCTCGGTAATTCTCTACACTGTTTGTACCAGTGTTCCTCCTCGTTCTAGGGTGCACATTTCAATGAAAAACTATGTCCTGATTTATTTACCTAATCCTAGACCCTCTACAAGTTGTTTTAGAGGAGTTGCGCTGTAAAAAAAGTTGCGCTCAACAATGAACACCATAGAGGAGTTTGTCTAGGTCATGGTCACTCGTTCTGAGATGGCGCTCGTGAGCGCAATCCCCATGTACATGTATTGATTTCGACACGTGCTTTCTTTTCAAAACTCTTCTTGCGTGCACAGATCTAAGACGCCACATTGCATTTTCGATCGTAGATGACTTCTTTGGAGACGCTTTTGCCTGGTGGACCCACAGTGTCTACCCTGATCATATCTGGGACCCACATAACCATAAGCATGTGATGGACCCACAAGATCCTGCTATATATCTAAGTACTTGTACAAAAATGCATTATCACTGACGATCAAAATCTAGATACACCCTTTCCAGTATGAATTTCGTTCTCCCGCTATGTTTCATTAGCGCCCATAGCGCCCAACACCTTATAATTAGTTCCTGTTGGCCTGCAGATCAGATTAATTATAATAATACCAGCTAGTACTTTATGCCCACCCGCGGTGAGGGGACACCTTGATCACCACCCGACCTACGGCCGTGCTCACTCGGTATACATTTTCATGCTTTGCGATGTCAAAGAAATGAGATTTGAATGAGATTGGGAGCAAATAGCTTGTGGGGAAGCGTATGGACACTTACCGCGTGCATTGTGCGATATGTATGATTCAAATAAAGCGTAAGCTGTTATTTTTTTACCATGCCAAATCCCGAGTGCATTGCGAACAGGCCGCGGCCGGGCCCGGGTGAACAAGTCAATGAATCCTGCGAGTCATCTTATAACGCACAGACATGCCATGGCCTCAGATATATAAGTTCAATAGCATATACACCATATATTTAATTCTACCTGTGGCTGCGAATTGGCTGGTTTCAAATGGATATCAGCGCTAGCGGATAATGATCGATGTACAATGAATACATTAAAATATACCATCCCTGTTGAGCTCGAGCTGTAAGTTCCTTGGAATTAGTGGTGGTGTAGGTTCAACGAGAGGGACATTGATTCCCCCTTCGTCATCAAGCATCCCCCAGATGCTCTGATAACCCACCAAAATGACCTCTACAAGATCCCGATAACAGACACTGACCCACGGCGGCACATTCACAGATATCAAGTTCGTTATACGTTGGTGGTGCAGTATAAGTCCTCCCAAGGGTGCGATTATCAATATGACCATGCTCAAGTATGCAGGACCACTATTATCGGAGTGAGGGGAATAGATGGTCGGACTGTATGTTTCTGTGATGGTCGCCGTGGCCAGCGATGTTTTTGTCACTGTCATAGTTGCCGTCTTGGTGATGACAGAGGTATCGACAGAAAGCTCCATAGGGCAGGCTACTGGGTTTGCCATGATCGTCTGTCGATTTGAAGTGATTCGGCCACACCAGTATGCGAGAGCAATTACAACCGCCCCTCCCAGAATCCGTGGCTCCCGTAATATTGAAAGTGTTGAACGACTTGACACATGTCTATTATTTGTGCCTTGACCTTGGGGAGTATCGACATATATTTCTGCACGCGTTCTATTACGTGGAAGTGGTAGTGGTGTCATAGGAGGAGGAGGAGGAGGAGGAGGAGGGACCAGGGCCGGAGGATCTGCTAGATCTGGTACAGCCCGCGGTACGGGTGGTGGTGGTGGTGGTGGGTGGTGGTGGTGGTGGTGGTGGTGGTAGAGGCGGGGTTTCTATAGCTATATACGGCGTACATTCAGTTAACATTGGGTCGTTTCATTTTGGCACTCACTTGTGGATGAAGAACTCGTACCTTGATTGGATGAATCGGAACTGATGAAAGCAATATCTCCATTGCGGGCTTGAACACCCTCCCCTGCGACTATTGCAATCCTTCCTCCAGGGAATTCCGCGCAGTCCTATGCCATGATGTTAATTGTCTCTCGCATTCATCTCATCCGAATACCTTACCAGATGTGACATCGCTAGCAGGTTTTCATATCTATCAGTTATGGCAGGGATAATCCAAAAAACAACCTCACCTTCCATTCGTCCAGCTTCCTCCAGATCAAGAACTTCGGCCGTGATCCTGGATCCCACCAGGCTGGCAACAAAAATCCATCGGGCTCCGGCATGACCAATGACGAATCAACCGTTATTGAGGAAGCAAATGTCCACAGGAAAATTCTTCTCAGGATTGATGAGTGAAGGTGTATAGGCAGTGAGGAAGTTGCCTGAGGAGGTGTCATAGATCTCGAGTCTGCTGAGGGCGTATATTATAATGCAGCGAGATTGGTCAGGAGACATGGCGAAGCTGAGACTGATATCTCAAAATAAGTTATGAATGACAAACTTAGTCTCTTCCAAGGGTGGCTTACATGTAATCCTGCCGCGTTTCGGTTTGCCATAAAAAGATAACACGATCGTCTGCAACAGATAAGCGTACGGCCCTTCGAGACTATTATCACGAACACTGCACATCATATCATATTATATAGTCACTTACATTAATCCGCACTCATGGTCGCATGGGTCGTGTGCCGCCATCATCATAGCGACAGATCCTTCATGTTCAAAAAAAAACCGAGTCGCCAAGGTGTGCTTTGGTTACAGTCGATGGACATCATCTTCGATATGCCGCCTATCGATGTTTATAAGCTCTTCAATTCGGTTTATCCATGGATGGAAGCATCATCTTACCAGTCAAAGCTCTGTGGATCACGAGGACCTGTTTGTGTATGATGGCTCCCATGATGGAACCATCTCGAGACAGTGCTAGATGATGGACGCCACCATTTTGCATTCCATCCTCTGTATCTCTCTTGAGGATTGTGGTCTCGTACTGAGTGTTTCATTAGTTTGGATCTGTTCTATATAGTTGGGTTTTGCTTACGTCGCTGACGCTTCCGCGATGGTGGAACTTGTAGGTGATTATGTCCCCGTTGGAGAAACCTGCATGCAACTCGGTATTGGTGGTCGGATTCCAGAGGAGAGTTGCGACATCACATGGTATGCTTTGGGATACTGGTGGACCTTGCCAAGCGACACATTCGAACGGGCTGTCAGCCTTGTAAACCTACGAAGACTCTGTTACAAAGCGAGAAATGTCTTCCAGAGGAAGAATTACCTTAATCCACCCTCCCACTCCTCCAACTGCAACAAATGCATGAGGGTGAGGTGAGAGTTTCATGCTCATGATGGCCATGCATTCGTCGTCTGCAACACGGTGAAGGAAGTAGAGATCAGTCATATTCTCAGAGGAAAGTGGGGTTCCGACTGCGAGATATGGCTTCGAATTCCATGCAATACATATGGCCACGAGATATAGAGACACATCAAGATCGTTATTGCAGGCACAACGTGTACATACCATTACAGGCCTAGGGAACGTACGCGTTATGGATCTAGATCTCCACGCACGCACCCCCCACGTTGCATCTGACGGCGGAGATATATACTAGTTGCGACCCGGCAAGTCCCAATTGCGAAGACGTAAAAACGACGTCAGCCATTGCAGATACAGATCGCCAGGATTAATCAGGCATCGTCAGCACCTAGCCGCATGTACCCACCCTGCAGTGAACGCGAGGAGGCGATAATCGTGTGGTTGGCGGGGGCCTCGTACGTGAAGTGAATGCATAATATTGCGAGTCATCAACGTTGCCGCCAGTTGTGCTCTTTGTGCAATGACTGAAGCACAATCGGGAGGAAGCACGAGGACGAAGAAACGAAGTAGGTCCACACTTACATCCTTATGTACATGTAGATAACAAAGACGATACTCTAGTAATGCCACGGCCTGACCCACACCTTTTTGCACTTGCAAGACCTGGGGGGCCACTCGCCAGCTGTGCTAGTGACCGACGTAGTGCTAGCTATAGCAACCAAAGTAAAGAGGCATCACCACTATCCACCCAGACACTGGCGTCGCAGTTTCACATCCGGCGCGGCAGTCCTCACACATCACCGCCGATATCCATCCAAACATGATCATCGCAATATCACAGTATGCACAGCAGTGGTGCCGGTAGTTCCAGTCAACGGCCACCCCTCCAAGCTTCGCATTCTTCTTTGAGGCCCCTTGAAAGACAACAACACGGGGATGATGGAGGTGCTAAGCAGCGACCTCGCCGTGAGTACATACGTGTATGTATTCTGTTTCCAGAACACTGATGCCCAACTCAGCCAGGTCCCCGGTAGCGTATCGAAACTTGAAGACGCTCCCATCGAAACCCAACGAGGCTGTATTCAGGTTGCATGTCAACCAATTGGAGGTCAGAGAAAATACCAAGGAACCCCCTGTGAATACAAAGCAGGCGCAAGGTAATTGGCATGCCCCCCTGGTATTGGAAAGGTATGGCATGGGAAATACACCGGGACCAAATGCACCGATGCCAATGGATGGAGTGGAAGGCCTTGAGACGCCTCAGACAAGCTACGTCCCACAAAGAGGCGAGGTAAGCTTTCATATCGCTCAGCTCCGTAGACATACCAATCCTTTGCCGAACCATGGAAAGTCTCTGTCGCTGTGAGTTGCGCAAGTAACGCTAAGGACCCCGCCGGCATCGTCACGCCCAGAAACTAAACCGGTACCCGCGCATGCCACTGTCAGCCCGAGCGACGAAGCTCCCTCAGAAGTGGCTTCCACATCGCACTTAGGCTCTGAATCATCACGTTACCACTCACTACTTGATGAAGTAAAGGAGGTAGACTAGTCAGCAGCTCCCGCAGCATTACACGCTGACAAGCCGCAAAGGAGGATTTCGGGCAGCTCACCGAACGGTACAACAAGCTGGATGATGTGGCCGACGAGATTCTAGCATTGAACAACAAGCATGACACCTTATCGGGCAAAGTGGACGGTGTTTTGGAAGGAACTCAAGAATTGTTAGAAGAAGTACAATCTATCAAAGACAATCTCTCAACAATGATGGGTAACATGAATTTGTGCCAAACTTCCTTGGATTCATCTTCTCGAGCGCCAAAGAATACCGGGATCCCAAAGCGTAGGAGAGAGGAGTCCCTTGTTCTTGCAGTGTGGTCATTTCGATCAATAACAATGAATTGACGAAATTAACGCTATATATTAGAGGAGTATCCGAAGTTATCTAGCTTTTCTCCTTGGGCTAGAAGAGGCATGCGAAGCACAAATCTTGACATCCGTTACTGTCGAGGAGGCCAACGCATTTGCGAAATCACGGAATGTCGATTGCTGCACCGTTGACAATTTTAGGATCGACTTAATTGGCCCACCACGGAGTCCTTGGAACATGTCCGCAGCAAATGTATTTGTCGCCGCGTTCGAGCAATTCCAGGGCTTGGAAATGGATCTGAAGATCGTGAAGGATGCGTTTTTCACGCAATTGAAGACGCTGAAGCAAGATTTCAAGCTAGCCAAGAAACCGAAGAACGAACAGAAATCCAGGAATACCCAGAAGCGCCGGCAGATGAGGAAGAGAACGGTAACGTCCAATTCACGTTAAATCAATCCACACCGCATCTCAATCTTGTCAGCTCTTCACGCAGCGCTACGATATCACGCTGCAGGATCCCCGCCTCCAGAGGCACCTAGAGTTGTTGGGGCGTCTGGGCGTTGATGGGATGTCTAGTGATGAATCCGACAAGGAGGATGGATCCGGACCAGTCTTTCGCGTGCGAAGGCCTAATTGGAGGGCTCCGATTGTTGGACGTTGGCTGCAGGTCTTCGATTCCGTAAATCTGAAGTGCAGACAGACTACGCAAGACAAGCGGGGTTGTTACCCACGCATACGCGTTCGAAACAGTTCAGAACCAAGTTGTTCAAAAGGCTTTGTAGAGGGATTACCGATGAACGCCTACGACGAGTCATGGATGGCGAGGCAGTCCCAGGTTCTCGCCTCGAAGGATTATGGGGATTTCTCTCATGGCATTGACTTCGAATAGGAATTTACCACAGAATTTGCAGGTCCTGTTGTACATATGTAAAGGAACAGATGTAAACTCTGAAAATATCTGTAAACTTCCAAGTTCCATTGACACACATCCATCATCCGTCAAATGGCCATTTGAAACCACCCGGTACTTCCATATTTGGTTCCAAAGTAAATATCACTAATTTCATACCCTCTGGTTATTGTCACGAACACCTGAAGGCAAGATGCTGTCTATTATTACTACAGTGTAACTATGCTACCTGGTATTCAAGGAAGGACACCGAGATAAGAGCAGCTGCCACATCAGCAGGTTGGGCTGCTGTACTTTATCTTATCTCTGTCTCATGTGACTTGTAATTCATCTTATCTCTGATTCATGTGACTTGTAATTTATCTCTGATTCATGTGAGTCGTGATTTATCTTATCAAAACCCGCTTTGGCCTTTTCTTGAAGACACATGGCCGACAAAAGATGGAGTACATACGTAATATGGAACCGTGGGACGCTCGCTGCGAAGTGCTGCTATTTGAATTCAAGGTTACAAATGTTTCTAGCAGCTAATTATGAAAAGTCCAGGCTGTAACTGGGAGCGCGAGGACTTCTTGCTCTGTCTGCATCGAAGGCTGCCTTCCGGGGTCTAGTACAGTGTGTACACCCGAGTAGGATGACGACCTTCATATCGTTGCACGGGTGCTCGTAAACCCCTCGGTCGCAAACTAGTGGCGAGCCAAGGAATCTAACCAACTTGTGCCTCTGCAAAGTCATGTCAATAATGTGGCCAAGGATAGAGAATATTATGGTGTTCGTTCTGCACTTTTAATCTCCGCGCAACACTTTGTGATTTAGCGCGCAAATAGTCACAAACTTTGACTGAGCGCAACTTTTATTGGAGCGCAACGTTTCTAGAGTAGATTATAGAGCGGCCCGGGAATAAGTAAATAAAGCAGAGCATAGATTTTCATTGAAATGTGCACCCTAGAACGAGGAGGAACACTGGTACAAACGGAGTAGAGAATTACCGAGGTTCCTCCTCATTCTAGGTCGCGCATTTCAATGAAAAGCTATGCTCCGCTTTATCTACCCATTCCTGGACCGCTCTATAATCTACTCTAGAAACGTTGCACTCCAATAAAAGCTGCGCTCAGTCAAAGTTTGTGACTATTTGCGCGCTAAGTCACAAAGTGTTGCGCAGAGATTAAAAGTGCAGAACGAACGCCATACGAACGCCAAATGGGACCCCTCCCTTTAGAAAGGAAAGGATATGCGAGCTACGCTCGCAATAAGTAGCCTCCTGAGTCCCTTCGGAAAAACCCTTCTTCGTCAGTTCTTCCCTCCAATACTCCTGTTGATCTTCATACGTCATCTGCCTGACGTCTAGCCTCCTCTTGCAATCTCAGGCCATATGGCCTAGTCCTCCACACTTATAGCAGCGAATCGGCGCCCTTTGTGACCGATCCACATCCATGGTGTTTGGATCCCTGACTGCAATCTGCGGGGCGGGGGGTGTCAGCTTTGCCTGCTGTTGTGACTGCTGCTGTTGCTGCCCTTGCGGGGGCGGTGCTTGTCATTGGTATTGATTGGTGTATGGTCGCCACTGGTTTGTTGTTGTAGTCGTATTCTTGGCTGCAGGTTTGGCCAGTGCTGACTTCGCGTAAGCCTGCTGTTCCCTTCACTGCCTGTCCATGGCGATGGCTTCCTCCTGCCATTCTTCCAATCTTGCTAGTAGGGGCCTCCTACCATACACTTTGCCCAACAGTCCTGGGTTGAGCCCTCTTTTGAAGGCTTCTGTTAACGCTACGTCATTGTAGCCCGTGTCGTCTTTGTAGGCATTGAACTTCATAATAAAGTCCTCCGCACTGTCCGTTCCCTGGTGCAGGTGGTTCAGGGTTGATATCACCGTATCCCTTGGGTTCGGGTCACCAAATGCCTCCTGAAGGCTCTGGCATATTCTTCTGAAGCTAGACACCTGCTCGTCATGCTCCTGGGTCCTCACCCATTCCAATACTTTTGATGTCATCGTATTCTTCCAGTTGTCGACCTTCTTCCCCTGGACGTAGGATAACAAGTATAGAACCTTCGTCGGTTCGGTGGGAAACTCGTAGGCGTTGACGTAGATATATACTTCAATGCTCCAGATGAAGCTCCGGCATTTAGATCGCTCCCCGTCGAAGGGTTCCGGTCGTGCCATTTTCGGGCCATTTCTGGCTTGGGGCGGCATTGGATTCTCAGCTACAGGCACAAGGGGAATTGTGGGTGGAAATGGTGGTGGAGCTGGCGCTCCGGGTGGTGTGCGTGGTAGTGGGCAGCTTGCCCAGGTCATAACACTGGGTGGTCAGCTTTGCGGGACCAGCGCTTGTTGGATGCGCACCTCCATCCTTGCTTCCATATCCATCATCATCTGCCTCATGGCAGCGAGGATATTGTTGGGGTCGGTGGGGGCAGTAGATTGCTCGGTTGGAGCAGGTGTTTCGGTGCCCTGCGGGGGCCATTGGTATAACATGGGATTTTGCGGTGCGGGTGACACGGTATCAAGGGCTCCCGCCCAGACACCAGTTTCTGTGTTAGTGTTGAGGGCTCCCGCCCACGCACTAGGTCCTGCGTTGTCCATCAACAAATTTCTGCCTTGAAGTGCAGGCTGCCTCAGCCTGTCGTAAGGTTGTGCGGACGTTGGCCTGGCAGTCGAGTACGACATTGTTGCCACGAATAAAGTACTGTGCCGGGGTTTGGTGTGGGTTGTGACGGGGGTTGTCGGGTGTGATGGGGATGATAATGGTCTCGAAGAGCTGAGGAGTACTCTTCAAGATTTGCGTAGCGAGTTTCTTATTCCGGCGGTTGAGGGTTGGGTCGGAAATAAGAAGGTACGGGAATACGGTGTAGAAATTAGATCAGGTTAAATGTGTACAGGTCGCAGGCATGCGGGATTCCTGTCAACCAACGTTGAACTTCAAGCTAGTGCACGCCGGCACCTGAGCGGACAACGATGGCGAGGTAGGGTTCTTCGGCAAAAGGTTCTTGATGAACGTAAATCGTGTTGAACACGAAAAATGGTGTAGAGCGGGCGTTGAGTAGGGAACTCGTTCTTCTGTTAGGGCAACACTACACTGTAAAAGTGACACGGGCTCTACAAGGATGACGGGTTAGTAAGTTGATTGTAAGAAGGGAAAGGGGAAAGTCTTAGGGAGAAGAGAAACAGTTTGAAGACGATGACCTGGGCACTAGTTTAGTGGAATCCCAAGAGAACGAGTTAACGTCTCTGGGTATAATATTTGTCTTTATATACTACAGACCTCATGTCTAGTACACGCTGTATCCTGCTGGCATTCCATGGAAAGGTTAGCACATCGCCTTGAGGCGTGATGTCATGAACTGCGCCCATGCAGTAAAGGTGTGGTTCTGACTAAGGTAATTATAAATATGGGGCCCGGTGTGTAAGCATAGTGTAGTAAGCCATCACGTGTTCGTCATGTGATATGTGGGAAAAGGAAAAAGTAAAGTAAAAGAAAAGGAAAAGGAAAAGTCGAACCGTAACAAGATTGTTGCGTAGGTGGGTGTACCGCCAAACGCTCATGGCCAACGGAAACTTCAAGGCCGACCATATCCAACAATCCACCGGAGACAAGGATGTATGGCTATCACCTGGGTCAAGCATGTTGCCACATCGTGAAGAGTATACCGAGTTTTTATGGGCAGCAGAGAATATCAAGACGGTGTGTAGTGGCTTGACTGCGGTTGTAAGGGCAACCTCAAGATGGCCGCACAGCGCAGGCCTAGCAGAGGGAGAATCCAAAGATATGAATAAGTCTAACTACAATACATGAGAGAGCTGCTCACCTAGCAGAGGGAGAATCCAAAGAGAACAGGATAGGGATTCTCCATGCTAGGAAGCGAAGTATATACTGTAGTAGCGTGGGAGGAATGAAGGATAACTGTACAGTACACCAGCCACAAGTCCGAAACGAATATCACAAGGTACGAGGGGGCATGTGATAATGAAGTGGAAGGGGAATATACAGGAGTCGTGCCAGCGGCCTGGGGAAGTAAGAGTGAAGAGAAATGAAGTGGGGAAAGAGGATAGAGGTAGCCCGGACGAGCCCCGAAGTGTATAGACAAGTCTGAGCGAGTCCGAAGCAAGTCCGGAGTGCGGGAAGACTCCGGAGTCACTGGATGTGACTCAGATGCGAAAGGAGCGGACGGATAGGAAGTGGAAAGGGAAGGGAACAAAGGGGAACGAAAGGGATGTATGTAAGAGTCCATGGGATGAAGGAAAAGAGAAAGGAACAAGGAGGAAGGGAGAGGGACAGGGGAATAGGAGAAAATAGAAGTGTCCCCTTACAGCGGTGCCAACCGTGACTAACCGAGAGACAGAAAGCGCCTTGCGAGAACAGCTTTTGAGCGATAGAGAACACTCTCCTGTACACCAAAACATGTGATATCAATGGTATTGTGGCGATCGCCTGCCCACGGCACGGATGCTTCGCCCCGGGCGGTGTCGCCGACCTCTACAGAGGCGAACAGCAGAAAAATGTCAACTGGGTGTTACTTCAGTCATTAAAGTACTCCAACATGGATCCAGAGCAGGGGCTTCTATTCTTCTATGACATTGCCTGTCAATACAGTGTCCATTTCCAGTGGCGGATCAGCCACCGGCTCCCCGTCGGCCTTGACACGGACTTTGTGATAGGCCAATTCCATGTCCATGGGCACAAAGAAAATTGCCTGTTTCGCTTCTCGTCTATGTTCATCCCACAATCCGGGGTCGTCATAGGCGAGATTTTGGAATCACTATGGGCAAATCTCAATGCAGTGACACCAGTGATGAGGACAGCCACACTCGCTCACCAAGCGGAAATGTTGGACGACCATATCTGTGATTCGAACCACAAGAAAGCATTGAACATTGGTGTGATCCATTTCCTGTGTCCTATGAATAAACAGATTGACTCCAGATGCAGTCAGAATGCTTTGTAAAGGATATGTTCTCACCGACAAGTGGGCAGCCAATGCAGAAGATACAAGGGATGAAATCGCAGAGCGTGTCAGCACGAAAAACATCGCGGCATGGACCGATGCCATTGTTGAAGCAGAGAACACTCGTTACATTGATTTATCAGTGATGGATATCTATGGGATGTCTGCGAGCTATGAAGACCATCTGGCGGTTCCTGCCGAGGATGAGCCGTTGAATGGCGAATACCAGTGGATACAAGAAGCGATAGAGGTCCAAGAGTTGCAGTAAGTACAGTTCTGATTGTTACAATAATATTGCCCTCTCATATTCAAATTGTCAAGATGGCACGTCCTATGCCAGGCTAAGTGCGCATTGAAGAACGGCCGAGCAGATGAGGCGAGGCAAATCGCAAACTTGTGGGAGAAAATATCCAAGGGCATAAGCGACATCACCTTGCAGAGTCATGTGTTGGGCATTGATGGGTCCGACATTCGCAACGTTGACCCACCGGCATCAATGACAGGGACCGAGCCGCTTCCTGGCGACACATTATTTTCAAACCTGAATGCCTTTGAGCCACCAGACAATGAGATTGATGTTGATGACGAGGAATCTTCTGATGAAGCCGATGTTCCTACGGTTCTCACTGCAGCCGTCGCTTCTCCTCCGCTGGCCGAGCATTCAACGACGGCATCACCAAGTCATACCGGCGCACACCTGTGTGCTGAAAACATCATCATTCCTTTGCCATCGACAGTGCCCCAGTTTGCAGCACAACTCAGATCACATGAGTTGGGACTACAAGAGTGTCAGGCCAATGCGTTGCTCAAGTCGCTTCGCAAGATCATTGCCGAGAAGTCAATGTTATACAGTCATACATTGCACGGTGCTGGGCAGCAACTCATAAAAATGAGATCGTGCGATCGAATTAACACACTGAACAAGAAGCGAAGCAATCTTGTGTATGCTTATGCCCGATGTCGGCACGCGATGATGACACTGAAGGCCGATGATACCATCCTCTGCAAGTTCAAGGAGCTGTCTAAAGCAGACATCAAGAGTAATACATATGTCGTTAACCCAAACCAACCGGGGTCTACAACCTTGAACCTGTCCTGGATTTGGCACATTGGCTGAGATGATGAATCGGCTCCGGCCGCCCTACAAGAAAGTGAGTAATTTTTAACGACATTGGGCAGTGCTCAATGTCCGCATCATCATACTAGGTAATCATGTGCTTTATCTCAAATCGCGCGCACTCGCCTCCCGCTGGTGGGAAGAACTTCTATTGGTAAAGTACGAAATGGAGTGGACTGTTAGATATTTCAAGCACAACCATGACATATGGGTGGATCGGAGCTCCGACAGTAGTAGTCCAGGGGCAAAAGCTTATGCCCGACGCAAGGCCACCCAGTACTTGTGGCAGGCTCAGGTGGCTGAAGGGAAATTCATCAAATACAATCCAGCACAGCTTTACCTTGTCACATGATTTAATTAACATCACATGCCATTCGTGTATCTGTGATTCAACAATCTTGTATTACTACCCAAACTTAAGTTGAGCAGATTGATTGATCTTCACTACCACCCTACCACCATGCCAATGAACGCGATCCCTCTTTTTTCATACGATCAACTCAATGCCGGACCCCTGGGACTCCAGGCTGCAGCATGGGAGCGAAGAATTCCATCGCAATTAATTGTTGATTACACTGATCATCGGTTCCTGGATATTTTGCTTGCTATGAGGCGCAGCTGGGACATGGTCCCCGTCACACTGTTGCACAGAGAACTTGTAAGATGCTGTGGTGTCAGTGCTCACAAATCGTTGATTCCTTGATCCCTTAGGAATATGTCCTCAGCACAATCGGTGCATCGGTTGCCCTGGGACACATTGTGATGCTGGGTCCAATTGTTTGGCCGCTTGCCAAAGGCCTAGAGGAGGATTCGATCACGCCCACGTCATTCCAAGATTCCCATGAACTCGGAAAGGTGCTGAATCTCGCGCGAATCAACCGTCTGAAACAAGCTAATCGACCATTAGCTCATATGCATGCTTGGTGGGCAACAGCGGCATCACGCCGAGCAGCCGAGGCCGACCAAAACTCACCTTCACCCCCACATTCTATCTGCAGCGACGATCATTCAATGTCTGAAGGCATGGGGCGAACAGCTATCCGAAAGCGAAGGCGAGAAAAATATCCCTTTGTACAAAGATCCAGATGCGGTACACCGCCTGCTCAGCGTACTGATCGTTTGGTACGCGGCACAAGCTGCCATTCCGATTACCTCGCTGCCTTGTGACCGATGTATCGAGCAGCTCGACATCATGATGCAGATGATGTCCACACTGGAGGTCATGATGAATGACAGAATGATGGACATCGCAGCTCACGGGCAGGAGGCGGCCGCCCTCTTCGATATTTACAAAGCCGTAATTTACAAGGAAGCCGACAACGCGGACGAGGCCGAGACGCAACAAACCGCCACAGAGCTGGATGCTGAGATCCAGTGCATTTTGGACGACAACAAGCCGGCTCCCGAGCACACAAACCGAAAGAAGGCGATGAAGGCCATGGAGGATCTTAGGCGGAAAAGCCACGCTCTCATTGACCTTATCAACAATGTCGCTCGCCAGTCGCTCAAGGCGATCCCGAACCAGACGAACGTGTTTTGGAGTGAGGGCCCCGACTTATTGTTGGAAGAGGTATTCACCGAGTTTTCGCCCGGACCCCAATGTCGGCTCTTTGGAAATGCACGACGGATACTTCAGGACCCTGCCATCTGGGTCTGAACGCTCAGGTGATACACTTGACCAGGCAGCGAAGATTCACAATGCCCAATTCCCCCTCATTTATAACCTCCAGCCACTGACACCAATCCAACCCAAAGATGATGGGGATATACCACACATTACCTCAGCCAATTGTCCACATCATCGCCTTGTGTCGGTGTTCCGAACACCGAAACTCTCAGAGCCACTGGTATGATTCCTTTTTCTCTTTTCCAGATATCTACTCATATACTCCTCACCGGGCTAAGGCGGAAATGACTGGCTTCACAGCCCTGGACCGTGCCCAGTCATCCTTGCGCGGGTCCAAGCTGACTATTGCTTGTCACAATTCACCCGAGTATGTCCCATCTGGCTCTGATACTCCGAAACCTCCCATAATACCTGTCGCGGACATCCTGGAAAGCGACGATGACTCTTTCCAGATCCTTGGAGGCACATCGTCCAGCATCGTAGGTAAGAAATTGGCCATCGTACAAGCCTCGGCTCAGCCATTTGCCGGTTCAGCCAGTGGCTCCGATGACTCTCTCAGTGGCGAATTGGCAATGGAATGTGAACCTCACTCTGTCTCACAGCCTGCCGTTGATGACACTAACGATGCCCGAAGCCTTGGTGGGTCCTCCGCTGACACCCAAAGCCACCAACCCAGAAATGTCATTCAGCCTCATGTGCCACATAAAAAGTCGCTCACAACTTCCGACGATGAGGCAAGCTTGGGTGGCGAGTCAACCGAGGACCCGAGTTCTGACAACGAGGTCACTGATGATCACCCCCTTATACCCCATCATGCCTCGCTCGCAGCTTCCGACGATGAGGCGAGCTTGGGTGGTCAGTCGACTGAGGACCCAAGTTCTTATGATGAGATGGCCGATGATGAGAGTATGGAGGAAAATACCCCGGGCGTCGACTTATCCCACCATAGTCAGCACACACCGCCTGCCGCGCGAGAGGCCGAAGATGATGAGGATGATGCAATGTCCCTTGGCAGCTATACAGACGATGAAGCCGACAACTCGTACGCATTCAGCATGGTGGATATGCAAGCCAATATCTCCACTATTCCTTCATCTCCTGAGGTTGGTCGCATGGGTTCACCTGTTGATGACGCCTACTTGGAATACTCGGATGACTCTGATGGGGATGTCGACATTCCCGATGATGTTCGGGCATACCTACAGACCTCCCATACTCCGGGATTTCAATGTATGTTCGTTCCTTCATTTCTTCATTCACATTGTCAACTCACCCCCCCTCCAAGTGTGCTATCAACATGTCCACTTTGAACATATCCCAGATGCCGAGTTTGCTGATGATGTCTTGTGATTGAACAGTCGTCGTACATTGCTCCTTATTTATCCATTATTCTTGATGTAAATAATGACGCTTTGTTTGGATTTTGAATATATCATACTACAGTACATACCCACTACTCACCTGCCGACAAATCGGCCTAACCCGCAAACCTTCAGCCTCTGCCTGAGGTCTGATGTTGAAATCATTTAGACTTGGTATTGTATACCACATGGTAGAACATGCCCCCTACTCATTGGCTAAAATACATTGGCAGGTACCGCAAAACTCGGACATACCCGCTACCCATCGACTGAGTCCGTCGGCTTGTTTCGCAAAACCTCGGCCTGTGTCGTACAGCCAATCTGGTGACACTTTGCCTACATGGGCTGGTGCTTTGGTCTCGGTATCATGCACTTCATCCATGAACATGCAAGCTACTCACCTGCTAAGAATTTTGGTCTGTTTCGCAAATCCTCGGCCTCTGTTGTACAGCCGATGTGCTGACGCTTTGCCTACATGGGCCGCTGCTTTGGTCTTGGTATCATGTACCACGTCAAAGAATGTGCCAGCTACCTACCAGTAGAGAACATTGGTCTGTTTCACTAACCGTCGGCCTGTGATGTATAACAATACAGTACATGCACACTACCTACTACCTGAAAACATCGGCCTGTATCCCAAAACATCGGCCCGCACCGGACGTCGGATGTACCGATTTTTTGTTTATTTGGGCTGATTTCTTTACTGATGCATCATATACAGCATCCCAGTAGGTCTCGGCTACATGCTGGCTGAAACCATCAGCTGCAATAGCAAAGAATCGGCCTACATCGGTAGCCCGATGTTGGACCGATTTGCTGACATTTTATGCCTGCTGCCTCAGTGTACCTGTATAGGAATGATTGGAAACAACCTAGCCACCTCACCAACCATTCCACAGCATTCTGCTGCATTGCCGGTCAATCCCTCGGCCCTTCCAATGTGCGAGCTGCTCCGCGCGGATGGTTGTTATTGCATACATTGTAGACTTACCATATTGGGCAATTTCCGCTGGGCTCCGCGTGGACTGTTCCTATCAATACAATGTATAACTCCGCTTTGATGTGTTTATTGGTACATTGTAACTCCGCTATGTGACAGCGGATCATTCAGCGCTCCGAGAGTCTGATAAGATTAGATTATTTTATCAACACATTATTATAATGCCCACTGACGTCCTATCCATGACTACATTATAATACGAGCAATTCAACACTAAGATATGCTTCATCCATATACAACAAATGTCAGGTGATGTGACACAGAAGTGACTGAGAGAGTTATCAAAGGTTATCAGCGGCTTGGGTTCATTCGGCCATTGCAGTTAACCAAGCTCTGATGAATAATTAGAGGCAAACAAGTCCAAAGATCTGTTTATGGAACACTCTCAGGGGATTCGGAAAGTAGCGGGCTCAGAAATCCCAAAGGGGTATCATCAGAGCCCATCAAGCTATATATGAGTGGGCGACCATTACTAGTGTAGTCTGGATGGCTCAGTGGTTTGATTCCGTGCCTGCATTCTTTTTGGAACCCGCTGGTTGCGCGTTCGATTCCCCGCGTTTGCTGTCTGTTTTCCTGCTCTCATGGTTTCTGTGCTGTGTGTTCAATATCAACTGATTCACTGACATAAGTGTATTAAGTCTGTTCCGCAAAATGATGTCACATCGCATCTTGCAAATGAATACTATTGTTAGCGCTGATCAATAGTCCTCAACTTGGTCGGACTTACCTCAGTGAATTCAATAACAATCCCACCGCCGGTTTTCAGAACAATTGAAAACTATGGTAAATACACAAATAAAGGCTACCAATTCTTCATAGTTCTCATTTTCTTCTATTCATGCACCTCAGATTGAAACCCGGGTTTCTTTCGTTTGTCACTCAAAAGTAACGCTTTTACACGTGACGTTTGTTTTTTTATTTTTTTTTATTTTTTTATGTCTGCATTTATATACCGCAACGAGTATGCTAAAGCTACTAAGACGCGGTGTGGGTTGAGTGCAACGAATTAACGCTGCACCCGGTTGATACGGGTTGGGTTGGGCAGGTTGGGGTTGGGCCGTGTTTGGAGTAGTTCCCGAGATGGGCAAGGATGGTGGGCATAGTAGTGGTTGGTCAGGTAGTGTTGGACATAGAGGCATAATGAAGGAAGTTTAGAGTCATTCCAGGACTCAGGCGTGGATACACCCACTTTAAGCTCCTTTACCGAGGGAGCACCGACAGTGGCAGACACTGGGAAGTTTTTAGTCCTTCCAGGACTCAGCGGGCGTGAACTTCATTTAAGCTCCTTAAAGAAGGACACCCCCTGGCAGGAGACCGTGCTGCCTTCCCTCGTCGTCGTAGTGCAAGAGTGGCTTTGAAAGCCTGTGCGTGGCTGACGACGAGCCTCGAGAACTGGGGGGGTCAACCGTGGGAAACCCCGAGATGGTGATGGTTCGAGTTCAAGAGCGGCCTGCACGTGACGTTTGTCGTATATGGATGAAGCATATCTTACTGGCTTCCTATCCACATTATAATACCCCCTAGGGGGGGTTTTCGTAGTGATACATTTTAATGTGCGTGTCTGGATAATCCATCTGCCATTATAATCTGACTACATGGACACCTCCTTCGACCTCAATATAAAGCAGTGAGAATTTGCGAAGCGCTGAGGCCATGCAAATTAGAGTTGGTGCAGGTTGGTGCCTGCCAGCACGAGATTCGCCTACGTACAAATGATCCCATCAGGCAGCGCGCAGAACGGTTTCTCCGAAGGACTAAGTTAAGAAACAGGTCTCCTCGCTCGGATGCCTAGTTCTGAACATGGATCGTATTTTTCCTAAATTTCCGCCAGGCTGAGCCTACAAGTACTTTGGCATACTATACAACTGAGGGACAGACAGTGATTCGAAAAAAGTCATCAAAACAAGGCATAAGAATCAATCGTAGTCTTCATCAAGATGCGACTCATCCTCTTCGGTGAGTAATACCGGAAGCTGGAAACGAAAGGTATGGCGTTGAGGAAAGGCAATGAACAGGAAGGAGAGCTAGTGCATACCTCCGAGGATACGAGTTGAATGTAGACGGAACCTGAAATTGAGCTAGGGAACTTGCACGGGAACTTCCAAATAAAGGTAACGCTGCCCTGATCTTCAGTAGGGATAGGAACTACGAGGCGATAGTTGAAGGAAATGCGCCACGCAGGTAGCTTCTGTCTCTTGTCGACGGGGCCTAGTCTCTTGTCACCGAGAAACTGCAACCGGTCCTTCAAACGTTCCAAGAACGCGAACCCCTTGGCCGATCCTTTGTGGGTTGAGGATATAGTCATTTGGAGGACGACTACTTCAGTATGTCTCGATTCGTGGTCCACTACGAGGTAAAAGGCGTCAAGGAGAGGAAAGTTGCTCTGAGACGGAAGGTATAGCTTCGTGCGGTCCAACGTAACGTCTTCAAGGGTTTTGAAACGAGTGCGCGTCAGGGCAATCACATTTGACGACGAATGTCCGAAATCTGATCTAGGAAAATTATTAGTTAAGGACGGACGAGGCTCAGAGATAAGAACTTACGAAGTCGAGGAAGTTGTCAATGACCAAGTCGAGGGTGATACGAGTGTGGCTGGAGTGGGCGCGGAAAGATCGTCCTTGTGACCGATGTTACATAGAATGTTGATGACGAGATTTTCAAATGCCCATCCGGCCAGTGTAGTGCTCTCTCTGTGTGCGCGACAATGTTTGATAAACTTGAATGTCTCATCTCGATTCAAGATATCGAGCCGCTGCTGCACGCGGTGCGCAATATAAAGAGATTTGAGGTCCAAGACATCGCTCGCTGTAGTCGAAGATTTATATTGAGAAACGATGACATACGAAACTTTGTCATCGCTGTCGCCGCTATACTGGAGTCGATCTAAGAGCTGAGAAGAAGTCAAAGCGCCAAGCGCATCCGTGAGGTTGTTCTCTAGCTCCTTATCTTGTCCTTGCAAGTATTTGATTATGTCCCGAGGAGCCCAACCCCACTTGGATATCGCCTTGTCGACTAGAGATTCTTGCTCGATGTCAGACCGTTCTGGTAATCCGATGGTGAGCTTGACGCTGTGAAGAAGGACAATTAGGAAGAAATATCTTGCTTGCAGGGGGAAAAAGCTCACGCATGCAAAAGGTCTTCTCTAGACCACCGTGCCACGGACCAGACTCCTCCGTACCGCTGTTTGACCCAGTCCTTGTACCGCGAGGTACGAGGCGATGTGGCTTGGACAGGGAAGAGGAATGTCTCCAATAGGGCTGTGGGTGGTGGATTCCTGTCTCCCTCATCTCCGTTTATAAGAGCCCATGTCTTAGCCGACCCGTTTCGGACCTTTGCACGGAGTGGGCGTAGGTGTGACGACACGATGTGTTCATTCAACTGGACACCTCCCGCCGAAAAGTACAGGACCTCGTGGCGATGCCGGGAAAAAAGCACTGGCTCGCCTTTGACCAACTTCTTGAGCAAGAGGAAGAATAGGCAGTATGTCTTCCCTGTCCCTGGCTGTCCGGATAAGACCACCCCGCCGCATCTCGGATTCACAGCCTGCTCGCAAAGACGCTGGTAAACTTGGATGTAGTGTTCTCGAATGTACAGCTGCCCCGAAGTACGTTCAATGGCTGTGGTGTCGGATAGGGAATCCAACTCAATGACATTCCCAGCTATCAACTCGTCTTCTTTTTCTTTTTTATTCCACCATGTCTTCCAGACCTCGACGAATGGGTCCGTCTCGTCTGTTTCCCATGCAGGACTTGCGAGAGAGCCGGTGGAAGACATGAAGTAGTAGACAAGAAACGAAATGAGCGCTGGAGTAGGCGTCACCGTCACGGTCTTGATTCTTGATTCCCAGGCAGCTGGTGGCGCGCACTAAGTTTCAAGTTTATTCAAGTATCGCAGCGACTGCGGCGGCTGTCTTCAGGCTTCTGTTCCACACCTCAATGTATCCTCGTCGAACAATTATGTAACTTTGATCTAACACAAATTTCTATTTTTTATGATTGCATCTAGGAGAAATGTGGGGACGAACATAAAGTCGACGGAGCGAACAGCCCGCTCGCAAAATTATGGCACGAAATAACGCAACGACGGCCGGGACTTGTCCCAGACTACGCCTTCACTCTGATGATCATCCTTCTCGCCGGTGTCACCGTGGATTCAACCAGTGCTACCCTTTCATTCCACGCTTGTATCACGAATCTATCACCTTGACGGTCGATCACTCGTGGATTCTACTTCCGCCATTCTGTGCACGAGTGTGGACTTGCATAGCCAACAGTTCTCATTGATATCATGTCAGCGCAGTTACCCGATCACAGCACCATGATGTACGACTGGTTTGGGAGTGTAGGATCTTCTTTCTACTCTTTCCAACATCGCATCATTTGCCGTTTCCTTCCCACTCTTTCAACCCTTGACCAGCTTGAAGCCCAAGCGCTGGTTGCAGTCGCAGATCTGTAAAATGTCACTCTCTCCTCCCCTTGCCCCTTCCATCAACGTACCTCTCACTATTGGCGCCCTGGAAATTGGACTCATGTTCTCCGGATGCCTTTTCGGTGCTTTAACGATCCAGGCTATCGTTTACCATAGCAAGTTCCAGCAGACGGACGGTTATCTAACACAGCTGATGGTGAGTAGGCAAGTGCACCGTCCGTGAAATGAGTTACTCATATGGGGTTTATGTTAAGGTTGCGACGATTTGGTATGTGGCGCACACAATCCCTTTCACAACAGCCGTATCAATATCGTCTCATAGGTTCCTCGAGCTCGGCCAGCTCTGCTCCAACTTCCATGGAATCTACTACCTCACAATCATTCATCACGCAAACTTAGTATCCCCGCCTCTATCCGTAGGAGTGGCCTTTTTACTCAGTATTTGTGTTGGACCCTTGGTCGAAGTGTGTCTGTCTTCTCTCTGCGCCATCGGCTCTGATTGTGACTGCGTACTCAGACATTCTACGTCTCCCGACTTTTCCTCTTCTCCTCACGTATCACCCCCGCGCTCATAGGGTACATCCTAACTCTCGCTCGCCTCGCCGGCTGGCTTTATCTCTCCTCTCACATCCTCTCCATCCCTTCATTCACATCATTCGTCGAGACCTATGGGCTGCTGCTAGAGATCTTGTTGAGTGGCAGCGCAGCGGTCGATCTCGTGGTTGCCGTGGCCAATTGCTGGTATCTATGGAAGGGCAGGAGGAGACTGACGGGTAACGCAACGGGAAAGACGTGAGTTTTCTGGAGGTTGGCCCCTCATAACCTCCTGATCTCGACCCTAAGGCTGCGAGCGGTAATTGACAACATCATCGGGTATACTATAAGTAAGCCATAGCCGCAAAAATTATCCGACCATCTAACGAACCAGTCGCTGATTCCAGAAACGGGGCTTATCACAAGGTATTTATCTACCGCTTGAAATTATCGAAATTTATGTTTATGCTTTAGTATCTCGTTCATGATTACACTTGTCTGTGTCAGTACACCTCTAAAATTCGCCATTACAATCACTGATCCGCCCGTTTATGTAGTTTCTCATGGCCCGACAATACCGTAAGCTAGAAACGATGTGTGTCGCAGAATTACCCAAGTAATATCCTTCTCTTTCACAGTGATATGGATGGCTGTATCTAGTGCTTTGACGAAAGGCAGGTATCGTACACATCGATTGTGCGCACAGGCTAATTGGTGTTCTCTTGCTTTAGTGTTCTCTAATTGCTTGCTTGCCTCGTACGTCCCTATCTTAGTCGACTTCATCGTCCTCACTGTATTGTGACCCTTTGTCTTCGCTCTCCTCCGCCCGCCGTCGATCAGTCTGAACAGCCGCCCTTACGCCCGAGAGGGTATTGAAGGTTCCACCCTCCGAGATCGATATCAGAATGGAAGGGGAGATGTCAACCCAGGACACAACGGGACTATCCTGAGTTTCGTCGCCGGCAGCGTGAGTGGTTGTCGCTCACCCTTTCAACCTTCCCCCTTCCTCAACTTGCTTGATAGCTTGGCGGCCCCTCCACCGTAAACGTGGCGGACACACACGGGTCCACCCACCGAAGATTTTCATCGCCACTGAATACCGGTCACCCTCTGTCTGCGGCCTCGCACGGCAGCCTCAGGACGCGGACGGACGGGTTTACTCCGATTAGCGGGAGGAGTCCCCTGACGAGTAATAATACCAGCCCGGTGCACCAGCATTCAAGCGGACACGGGATCATAAATGGTTCGAGTGTTGGACTCGGCAGCAGCTCGCAAGGGGGGCTGCGACGAGCGGACAGTTTTCAAGTAGGTATTCTACGGTAGCTGGAGGCAACTTTGTCTGAGCCGTTGCCTCCGCTGTAATATTTGGTCGGCTGCTGAATACTTGTTTATAGGCTTCGAGAGGAGACGTCTACTAGGCGATATAGCTGTGAAAGAGGGGCACCTACGCTTCTACATAGTGTTACCTGTGGACTCTTGTAGGCTGTATTATCTAGGACTACATACATTTCTGGTGAGGGCGCAGGTACCATCAAGATGTGAAGCATGTTGGAACATATTCTGTCCGCTGTTCAACGTTCAACGTTCAACTGTCAAAATCATGCCTCTCTAAGTCGGAGTAATGATGCGAGTTGAAGGACTTCTTACCGCCTTGCGATTGCCGCCTGCGATAAGCCTAAGAGTCAACACCATCGATGCAGCGTTGACGAACGCAAAGACGCCCCGCGGAGCCAAAACCTACATCCGATTAACGGAGAATCTGTATCCCAGCCAAGCACCGGTATGCCAGCAGGGGAAGGGGACATGCACTGTAACTCCGAAGCAGCCAATAATGGATAAGGAGTAGGATAAATAACATGTTTGAGACCCTATGGTGGAGGTAGTAGAAAGGCTGGACGTTATATGAATAGAATCGACAGGAGATATATATCGCCTGGTCGTTGACTACAAATGGCGAGTTGTTAGGATGTCTATAGAACGTGGGCGGAGGAGGAATCGTAACAAGCTTATCAGACACCCCTTTCTGCCCTCAATGCCTCTAGCTTGAGCTGATACATCCCGTTCCTCTGCTCGTAGCGTTCTTTTGTCCATTCAGGAAGCACCGTGCCTAGTTCTGGTTGCACAGCTGTGATGTCGTCCCGCAACCCTTGCGCATACGGTTCCTCCTCGATCGAGAGGACGTTATACGAGATGAAGCATGTGAGTTGCCCATTGACACAGACGTTCTTCGCGTCATCAGCGACCTTCTCTGTCCCTTCATTTTCAAGGAAGAATTTCGCTGTTTCATGCAGCTTAGCGAGTCTTTGCCGCTCAAATTCGAGGCGTCCGTCGGTCGTTTCAGGGTAGAGGATTTGCCCGCTCCAGGCGAGAGTCAACCAAGTGCTGCTTACGTCGGCAATGGTGAATGGAGTGAAGGCCATCACGGCGCCCACGAAGCCGAGTGTTGGGTTCGGTGCGTAGAGGATGTGGCGATGTACGCGCGGGATTCGTTGAGGTTCGACGTCTGGAGAGACCAGGGGTCGGAGGTTGCTGCCCTCAAGAACGTTAACGAACGATGGATAGGGCTTGTAGCCTGTTGCGAATATGACCACATCTAATTCCTCGATCTGGCTGCCGTCTTCGAGGACAACCTTGACCTGCTTCTTGCCGTCTGGTGAAGTTACTGGTTTGCATTCTTGCACGGCAGCTACATTATAAATGCGTTCGTCGGGGAGACTGACAAATCCAGGGAAGGGGTTCCTGCGAACAGAACGAAATACAGGGATCTGTGCAAACTGACACGAGCTGGGCAGCAATGTCGTTGGCCGAATTGGCGTTCCCGACGACGAGGACACGCTATATGATTCCAGTGAGTGAGGTTCAACATTGTACACACAATCCCAGCGAACTCACCTTTCCCTCGAAGCCAGAGGGTCCGTTCCACGATTTGCCGTGAATCGCGAGGCCTTGCGTCTGAAGATTCTCGAGGCCAGGAAAAGGTGGCCACACAGGATTATCGAACCAACCGACAGCAATCACGACAGCGTCCCAGACCTCTTCCACCTCAACGCCTCCTGAATTCCAGTCCTTCATCATGACCTTCCATCCGCTCCAATTTGGCAACTCGTCCACCGTGATAACCTCAGTGTTGAGTCTGATACCCCCATCGTCGAGGTAGGGCTTTGCAAAGCGTTTGAGGTACTCTTGAGTCTCTGATAAAGTTGGAAATGGCTGATGGGGACGGTCTGGTTTGGGAAATGGGTGTTCTGAGAAATAAAGGAAGTCGGGTAGGACGTTTCCCACCATCCCGGGGTAGGCGGGCGACGGCCAGCTTGGATTCTGACCACCATCGGGGTCCTCCAAATGCCTGTCGGACATCGCATTCAATGACCTGAACTTCAACGAGCGCGTCGAGCATTTACCAGACTCCGCCAACGTCGTTCCGCCTTTCCACCAACTTGACTTTGTCGAACTGTCCTCGCTCGGTCAGATTCCGGAGCGCAACAAGTCCGCATGGTCCGCCGCCAACGATGAGAATACGTTTAGGCCTAGGTCTGCCGCAGGATGGCATGCCTTGCAGATTGTGAGGTGGGTGGATTTGTTCTGCTCTGCGTACAAAATGTACAAAATGAGGAATTGGGCCGCTCAGAGTCCTCAGTCCATCATATGGTGTTACGTTTCTCCCAGTGGGCATACTGCCCTGCAGGAATCCTGGGTGAAATCAAGCATCCTCCCAAATCCATGTGCAATCTGCGTCGCGTGTGGGATGCCGTCCTCCGTGATTACTGCCTCAGTATTAAAGTGCAAAATTCGCGATTCTCATCGACCGTGCTACCTGAACAGATTGCGCAGGACCCAGAGATGGGTGGTGGAATCGCATTGGCCCTGAGCGTCTTTGCAGCTATAGCAGCTGTATTGGCACAGTAAGTACTTCTCAGCAAGCTTGCACCGTCGATTGATGTTGAGAAATCCAGACGTGATATACCTACAGGACCATTGACTGGCCTCGCCGCTACGACACCTACAACCCCACCGTCGAAGTTGATTGGTAGACTTCCTGCTTTAGGGTATGTTGATGGTCGCAGCGAGTAATGCCTGGTTGTTGAGTTCTCCTGGTAGATGGAACTCTTGGAACGCCTACCGATGTGGTTGGTCTTCAGTATATGTGCATTTGGACTCAATTAACGGTCTATGTGCGCTTTGTAGACATCAACGAAGCCAAGATTATTGCTGCCGCGACCCAGCTTCTTTCACTTGGCCTCAAGGACGTTGGTTATGAATACGTCAACGTCGATGTATGCGCCCCCAAATTGACCATCGCGTGTGGCTTGACCGGTGTATTTAGGACTGTTGGGCAGAGATGCAACGGGATCCGTTAACAAAGCGTTTAGTCCCCGATTCGAAGAAATTTCCTAATGGCATCAAGAGCGTCGCGGATAAGATTCACGGGTTGGGCCTTAAATTCGGTATTTACAGGTATGCTTTGAACGCTACCTCACCGTATCTCTTCCTGATGATCGTATTCTATTCAGCGATGCTGGGTTCGCAACGTGCGAGAAGTATCCCGGTTCATTGGGATACGAATCAATCGATGCGGAGACGTTCAGCGAATGGGGCGTAGACTGTGTGTCTTTATCACCTTTTTCGCGGCATATATCTAACCACACGAACAGATCTCAAATATGGTAAGACCCCTACGCATCCGGTGTGTGCCTAGCGAAACTGACGTGGCCGCCTAGATAATTGTAATGTGCCAGCGAACTGGACCGATACCAGCACTGTTGTAAGTCTCCGTTTTAATGGATGCATGATGTTTGACCCACTATCAACATAGGTTCCACCATTTGGTGATTGGTAGTACGTATTTAGCGTACGGGTCTTCGGTGGCGACTAATAATCAGCGAACAATAAGCCATTCCAATTCAGCTATCCGTTACCGCCAAATGGGGTGGGTCTCGCTCTATTGCCTACGTGGTAGCGCTGCTGATCTCAATGAACGGTTAGACATGCCTTGGCCTCTCAGCCTAGACCTATCGAGTTTGCCATCTGTAGCTGGGGTGAAGGGCATGTCTGGGAATGGGGTTCCCGGGTGGTTAGCAGTTCCCTTGTTGCACATCCTCCACCGTGTTCACTGATGTCATTTCAGGGACATTCCTGGCGAATGACGAAGGATTCAAGGTGGGTCTTACTCAAGTACTCATGGAAGGCGTAACCATATATTATTCGTCCAGGCCGCAATGGAGCTTCGTCAGGTCCTTCATTGAGACGAATGTCGCGTATCTCTCGAAAACAAATTTCTTCGGTCACAACGACATGGACATGATGGAGATTGGGAACGGTGACCTTGACCTTCCTGAGCAGCGGACACACTTCGCTGCATGGGCGTTTCTCAAGAGCCCAATTCTCTTGTAGGTGGCCTATTCTCTGGTGGTCTTCAAGGTCTGATCATGTAAATACGCCTTACAGAGGAACTGATGTAGGTTTTACTTGTTAGGTAGGCGCGAACACGTGTTAACGTTTACTCCTAAGTTGAGCGTTCTGTCCTCTGAACAAGCCAACATAATCAAGAACAAGGAGCTCCTCGCGTTCAACCAAGATGCTACGGTCGGGACTCCTGCTCTCCCGTTCGTCCCTTATTCAGGCGCACCCACGATTTCGCCTCCCGAATACTACGCAGGGCGTTCATCGAAGGGTGTTCACGTCTTTGTTATCACATGTCTTCGTATAAACGCACGATGCAGTTCTCCATAGCCGACGTCCCGGACCTTTTGCCGGCCGCAAACTATCGCATTCATGATATGTGGACAGGCGCGGACCGTCTCACAACATATACACGCAGCTCGACGGTCGCGGTGACGCTAGCTGCACATGATACTGCCGCGTATCTCATCGACTCTGTATGTCCGTAAGTTCAGGCAGATTGATTCGTTCGTAACATTTTGTAAGCGCGATACAGTCGTTGCTCGATGGGAGAACCACGTTATATTGAGTGTGTTTTTCTTGTTGTCAAGCTCAAGACCACCGAATCACTTAGATACTTATGTTCACGCCTGTTGCGTTGGAAAGACATGTAGCAGGCACCAGCAGCAACATTGGCTTGGCTCTTGGTGTTAAAAAGATAGTCGTCACGGCATGAAGGTGAACACAAAACATACGAGAGATTAGTAGTATCCGAAATACTTGATGACTTGAAGTATACACAATTATTCAACAGAGTACAACTACGACATATTGATCCTATTAATAGCTTGTGAGACGACATTCCCTGCCAACTGCAGTGCCATCCTCAGCTGATCATCAGGGACCGAAGCTAAAACCTTGTGCTTCGTCCACTGATCTGGGTGGAAGATGACACGGGCCTCCTTCAAGAAGGCTTTGAGATTGAGCCCAGGGTGTTTACGGAGGGCGTTGACAAATTTCTCGACAGACTCCCAACCGATCTCCTCGAGTTTAAGGTCCAATGGTGAAAATAAGACCGGCCATGGAATCGCCTCGAAAGTTAGTGGTCGATTTTGATTGAAATTGAACTGCTTGAACTCTGCGAGCCGATCTTGATACCGCTCGTACGCAAGAAGCGGTGTCCATTTCGTTTGCCCCCACTTCTCTTGATCATGTCTCCGCCACCGTTTCGCCGCTTCTTCAGCCGCCTTTTGCCACGGGCTGGGAGGTGTCCGTTGCTGCTTCAGGACCTCGATCTCCCTGTTGGCATCTGCGAGCCGCCCCCGGAGATCGTAGGCATCCCGGTTGGCATCAGAGAGCTTGAAACCGAGGTCCTCAATCTGCTGGCTCTGATGTTGGAGTGATTGTCGCAAGCTTTGCATTTCTCTCGCGTCTTGGGTGGCTTGCCATTTGTAATTCTTGAGATTTAACTTCAACAGCGAGATTTCCTCTTCAAACCGCTTCTTAGCATCCGAAGCGAGATCATGCAATTTATCGTCTTGCTCGTCGAGCAGCTCCTTGAGTTCTTCAATGTGTTCGCCCAGAGATTTGACCTTCTCGTTCGCTTTCCTGGCTTGTTCCCGTGCGCGAGATGCATCGCGACCGAGCCGCTCGTGTCGCTCTTTCAGTGTTTGGATAACAACGTTCGCCCGCGAGATCGTAGTGTTCAGGGCCTTCTTGGAGGCGGAAGCCTCATGTTTCGCGAGAGCAGTTCTATGTCGGGCATTGAAAAGGAGGGCGATATAATGATTTCTATCGAATTTTTTCGCGCTGGAGACAACCCTTTTCAGCTCTTCAACCTCGCACCGAAGGGTTTCGTTATCGGACTTCAGCTTCACCAACTCTTCTTCAGCAACTCGGCTAGCAGTAGAATTTTTAGAATTTTCTGCAATTTCCGCTTCTCGGCGTAATCGCTGAACATCCTGGACAAGTTCGTGTTTCTCAGCTTCAGAACGTCGCAAGTTTTCCTCGAGCTGAGAGCAGCGCCCCAAAGCCTCTTGCAACTTGCGTGTCGCAACGCGCAGATCTCCTGTTTCACAACGTGGTGCGGGAGCAGGAGTAACGACTTGGAGAGTCAGTGGGGGATGGAAATGGTGTATGTAAAACGACATGACGGCTTTGGGGCAAATCGGGGATCGCGGAGATGTGATAGCGATCATGGCTAAATCAAAGAATATAAGTATGTTGGAAAAATTAGCGAACATAATAACCATGCCCTCAGCAGTGTCCGCAAGTTCAGCTACAGCGATGCCGTCGTGCAAAGTTGTGACTCTATAAATCAATTAGCTGACAGGACAGGTGATTTGGTTGTATAAGCTCACTTCTTGATATGACTGGACTTAAATTATTGTCAGAAACAGGGTACCGTGTCAAGGGAGTGAGCGCACGAACCAAAATCATCGAACGGACATTCTCCTCTTCCTTCCCTAGTTGTAGATTCTTGATACTAGGTAAGTATGAGGTGTGGGCGTTAATTGAAGGGCGAGCTTACACAAAGCAGTAGCTCCGTTGCGTCGTACGCCCTTAACGATAACCCCGGCGCAACTTCGTGGATCCCTGCTTCTGCTGCAACGGCATCCTCCTCTCGTTCGAACAATACGACCGATCCTTGCGAAGAGATACACAAAAAGGAAATACCCCCGAATTCTTTCAATAATTCGTAAAGGACTCTTTCACCATATCCCACACTTTCGGTGAAAATGTTTCGAGGGCGAGCAGTTGGCGTAGGTGGAAAGACAGATGTCGGTGGGCGTGTCGATAGACAAATCGGGAATCGGGTTGCTGATTGAGGCATCGCATCTCCCGGCAATGGACGCCAATTATGCAGGGCGAAAGCCCGCTTTGCTGCATGACAAGGATATATCAATAGTTGTCTAAACTCGAGATGTGAGCCACTCACCTGCTACGATGGTGGGGAAAGTTACTCCATAGGCAGTCATGTCGAAAGCACTGCCCGCAGTGCTCATATTCCCCCAGAATGAGCATTCATGATACGCTTGAATGTCAGTGGGGTGTTCGTTAGCGAATAGTTCCTGTAGACTCTTCTTCGTGATGGTAGGTGATGCATGAAGAGTATAGAGAACTCGTTCGTCCTGCGAGGCGAAGAACATTGATGGTAGTAGAAGTGAAGGAAGCGTATGTGTGGCTATTCTACATCGTCGTGTGCCCTCCGGTCTTTGTGCTTTGTGCAGCGGACGCCAATCATATCGCCACTGACGACCACGTGATCAATTCATTCAATGTCGTTGTGAAACAGAAATCAATAGTTTCGTGTCGCAAAAGTGACATCGATGCAACCACCACGAGCTACGGCAATGCACAAGAACGATTTCACCAACATACAGTGGCGAGCATCCTCCTCATCATCAACTCTTGATAAGTTCCAAGGCGGCCTCGGTACCGGCGACACGTTCCAAGCGGAACCAATCGTACTTGTTGTAAAGGACCCGGCACGTCACATCTGAGGCTTCCACGCCGTCGTCTAGGAAGGGGTAAGACAGGAGTTCCGTAAAATATTGAGGGTGATCAGGCGGCCCATAGAATATGAGGTTACGGATGCCTCGAATCTTATAGCTACAGTATAATCAGTCGATGTAATAGGCACCGGAAACGTGGAGATATACCGGCGGTAATAATGAAAACGCTCGCTAATGAGCAAGAAGGCCGACTTTCCCGAGAAAAAGGCTTGACGAGCACGGGAAATGTCTGCATTTGAAGAGTACCTGTTCGATGATTTGAGTATCAGTAAGCATAAGGGCGATCCGTCAGGCCGTCAGGTGACCGCTTACTCTGAGAGAACGCTGAATGTCACGCCGGCATTCTTTCTGAAGTAATTGTGAACCCGAATAGAATCGAAGGACGAGGGGATGAAGATGACGGTATTCGCGCTCTGGACAGCAGACTTGAGCACTGTGGCCAGGAGCTGTGAAGAAGTGAGTAACACCACATAATCCAAGACCGTAAACATACTTGAGTCGTAAAATACTGGAATCGCCTATCGCTCTCTTCCTTCGGGTTTGGGCAGTCGAAATGAATGAAATTCTGGAATATTCATTAACAAAACATATAACGCGTGTCGGTAATATAAAATATACCTGATCGATACCATCCGGTATTGCAATGGGTAAATACCGCGTCTCGACTCTGAGTCGGCCAGAAACGTTTTTCAAGCTCGAGTTGTATAGAGACCGGGTTTCTGGTGTTTCGAATGCAGACATGAGGATGGTCTGTCGCAAGTAAGCAGCGCTAAAAATTTGGGTATTGGGCGGAAGAACGTTTCCTGGGAGAGAAACACTCACTGGCCATCAAGATACCATGGTTTTTACACGGGAGAAGTCTGTATCGTGCGATTCTTTCGGAAGTTTGTTGAGTCGAGAAAATATGAACTACTGAAGGTGAGTTAAGAACCGTGGCAAAGATATTCAACGGACCTGAACATGATCCCAATTTTGCATCATCAGACTATCCATCTGATCAACAACTACCATTTCGATAGACGATAAGAAATCATCTTTCCTAGTAATGCTCGCGTGAGCTGGAATTCCCATACTACGGTAAAGATGGCTTACTCCTCTTTCTCTATCGAAATTCTCAGAGCGAGGGGACTGGCAATTATTATATCGCTGCCGTAGAACTCGGAAAACATTTTGACGCTTTTCCTGGTTAATTTTATTCCAATTCTGAAGTTATCGTCAACGTTGCCTTCAAAGGTTTCGACATGGTCTTGAGGGTAGGTTCCAGGCTCAGCCGAAGCGATTTTATCTACAGCACCCGGTGGCAACCCATATTCAGAGAGGAACCGCGCTTGATTCTCGATTTGGAAGGAAGGAGGCGGTGTATGGGCGGTAATGGCGCGGAACCAGCGAACCGCTGAAGAACGAAAAGGGACGAGTAGCAGGACAGAAGGACGAGTAAATCCTTGGTCTTGAACATCTTCAGGCGCGTCTAATTTTGATTTTGCGGCGTGAGCCAGACGTTCGTTATTTTTCAGTACTCGCCGCCGTTTTCTATTATTTGTCAGTTAGCTGTTAAACACCAGGGGAGTGATATTGATGGTACTTGGTAACATGGTTGATGGTGTGTAGAGATATCGCTTCCCTGCCACTTTTACAGAATTCCGAAGGAGGGGAAGACGTCAAGTACAAATCTCGGTGTGTTGCCAAAGCAGACAGTAGATCATTTTGGTATTCGGTGTGCTCTTGGATAATATCAGACGCCTGCAAGACAAATAAAAACACTATGGTCGGTACCTTTGGGCTGCTGGACCTGGCGGGATTGAAACGGTGTAGCTAGTCTCTCCCAAAATCTACATATTGAAATTGTATAAGCGCAATTCACTATATAATGCTTGCGCTTACATTCGTCCCGTTCGAGGCTAGATTTTGTGACCCCTCGGGCACTGTCAAGACCGCTGATCCTATTCTCCCCAGTTTCGTCTGTGAATCCGACCATAGGCGTTCATCGACGGAAGCCCTCGACTTAGCTGTCAGATCGACAGGCCTCACTCCAAAGTGAGCCTCGTAAAGGTCTTTGGGATCTTTGGAACATCGTGTATGTGAGTTTGAATGAAATGCGATGGGTTTCCAGCTAACCTTCGGAATCCGTGTTGTCCATCTGTTCCGCGCCTCCATAATCGTCCTCTTCTGCATTTTCACTTCTCTGTGCCACATCGTTCTCTGACTTCTCAGGTAAATCCGATTCCTCAGGGACCCCAGCGCTGTTTTCTTTGTCAACGTCGTCGGCCTGTATGGACTTGCGTTTGTTTAACTTCTCGCCAACCAAGAGTTCATCTTCGCAAGTCCACTTCTGTTTCCCGGCTTTCGTTGCGGACACGTTGAGCAACGTTAAAAGTCTTGTCGTTATCGTATTTCCGTCGTCCATGTTGTCTACAGAGAAATGCTAAATTTTGTGATATGGACCGTTCGGACCGGGTCCTGTGATCGTGAGTCTCGGTCACGTGTGCGTGTCGCGAAGAACGCGCTCTGACTCGCAAGCATGTGTACTGCCCATAAACGCGTCTCTCAAAGTCAATCCCATGTCACCATAGGCCAATGTCGTGATGCAAGATTGGCTCCAAGTACAGCCCTCACAAAGTGATGCACTTGGTGAACATATCCAGGCTCCCGAATATGCAAGCAGTAACATCTATTCATCAGGAAGTCTGTCGTCATGGACAGCTATGAATGGATCCATTTGGCGACAAATTGAACTTCTGAAGCGATCATAATGGATACCACAGCCACGCCACAGCCCTGGGCGATTTACTCGGTACGCCATGAAAGGGATTCATTCTTCACTTTTAAGTGCGACCTTCACCGTATTGGGAAGAGCGGAGGCCGCCCGCAGTAGTTGGTGGTGGTATGCTCCCCCGCTCTAGATGGAGACTGTGCCGGACTTCGTGGATGGTGCGATCGGATATCGCGATCGTTTGTTGGCCACCGGGCTCCAAAACTATGACCTTATTCATGCCAGAACATGTCCAGCATACGAATCATCCGGTCCTTTTGGATTCTATGATAATTGATACGCAATACGGGACAGGAGCTCGAGGATCATCTAGTGGATACGGTCGTGTCGCGGCATCGCCTTGTCCACTCTATAAACTGGCTGAAGGCTGAGGTGTGGGTTTAACTTTTACACGGTGGGCTGTGGATTGATACTGACCGACGGGTTAGCACCCTAGGGGTTCGTCGCCGCGAAGAACAGAAGAGCGTAGCTGTATGTCTCTGCATCGCCATTGCAGAGCTGGCGGCCGCCCAACTGATTGCACTAGTGGGTGCGCTGATCGGATAGATAATGGCAGACATCGAAATCCACATGGAAGCCCGCGGTCGCTTCATGATTGCCTGGCTGTCTACAAAGGCTTCGATAGCTGTTAAAATGTTCACCTCTTATCTTCTATATCACAGCATGGCGCACACAAGGTGAGGTTATTCTGGGCATCCGGTTGGCGAGCCGTGTATGTAAATGGCTTATGTTGACGACCTGGCCGCCAGCTTTTGACAGCCTCAAACCTAGTGCGCTGGATCTGCCCTACATAAACCACGGGCGTAACTGGCACGACCCCACGAGCCGTAGTCGAGACATCGGACTGCAGTCTGTCGACCGGCTAAAAGCTTGCCGTTCTCTCGACTCGGGAATGTCGTGTAGCGTCCACACGCAGAAGCCCAATCGCTAGCTGCAGTCCCGTCAAAGAGTGTGCGGTTATACTGGATCAATATCTTGCCAACACACTCACCTACGTGAGTGTTATTTCACTTCATGGCCAAGAGAAACTGACACCCTATTTCAGCCACTAAGAGCGACTGAGCTCCAAATAGACGATCATTTCACATGGACATGACGACGGCGTCACGCAACCGTATATAAACGGGACGAATAGTCGAACTGTTCCATGCCCCGTACTTGTGCCGCTTCAGAACGTCGACGACGCGTACCGCGATGGAAGTCGATGTTTCCGAGACGAGCGCGAGCTTAGAAAAGAGCGCGTCTACATCCCGTCCCCACGTGATGGATGCGCAGCACAGGTTTCCGGAACATCGAGTCATGTCTTCCCCGCGTTTGGCGCTAGTGTCGTGCTGGCCCTCTCGCAGTACCACCCACCGCCCTCGTCCCACATAGCCTTGGATTCTGCACCGATGATAAAGGCCTATGCTCATTGCCGACGCTTAGATGGCGTGGATTGTACCAGTGTCAGGTCAAGCGAGGTACCCCCCGAGATATGGGAGAAGATCGCAAGCTTCGTCCCACGGGACGAGCTCCTCAAGCTGTATACTGTCAACTCTGCATTTTTAAACACTATGTTGAACTTGAAGTATAAACGCGTCGATCTCTCCAACAACCCCGATCGACCTCGGGCTGAGCTGCGCCGCAAACTGGATCGCCTGAGGTATGTGACACTGCTCTCCGTCTTTTGAGTTCCCGACAGGTTGACGTGGCTGCCGATCGACAGAGACCATTTTATCGCTGGTCGTATTCGCTCGCTTTATATCCGTCCTTGGCGAATTGATGAAGAGCCGGCGGTGCGGACGTCGTTGCGATCACGGGTCAAACTTGGGCTGAAGAGTCTCGTCGACCCCGAATTCCCCGAATTCTACGAGAAGGAACAGTTGAAAAAGCGCATTCACGACGACGTGAAGGTTGTGCTGGACGCGGTTGATGCTTGCAAACATGGAAATCACCGAGTACTCGATTGACTGGGATGAACAGCCTCAGTACCATGCTCCGTTGTTCTCTCACTTCCTCTCTCCACTCCTGCACTTGGCCCATAATCTGCAGAGACTAAATCTGAAAGTCCCTGTGGATAGGTTTAGTGCACTTTTCCCAATCGAGCGCTCGTTCAAATCTCTGGAACTGCGCCGACTCCAAGAGCTCACCCTCACCCTCTCCACTGGTGCGCTACCGAAAGCGGAGATAGACTACCATCTCGACATATTGGTCGTCTTTGTCCACAACGTGTTCTGCACGCTCAAATCACTCTGTATCTCCACCACGAGCTCGTCTGAATACGTGGATCTCACCCACTTCTTCGAGACACTAGGGGGCGACTCCCGCCTTCACCGTTTCGCGCTTTCTATCCCTTCAGGATGCTTCCATCTGTCGAACCCCTTGGCTCTGGGTCATTTTTTGCGCGGACACAGGAAGACGTTGCAATCCTTGACGTTGCTCTCTCCAATTGTCGACATCACGCAGCGGACCCCCGTTCAATGGCCTGTCGAAGCCGTCAAAGGCATCAAATTCCCTGAGCTCATGATCTTCCATTTGGCACTAGGAGGGAACTCTGAGCGTCTTGACGACATACTCGAAGTCCTCTATAGCTGCCCCACGACCCTCAGCTCTTTGCTCCTGGAGAATAGGGCCCTGCCGAGCCAGGATGTCGAGTATCTCATTTCTGCCCTCGACCATCCTACACCTGGCAGCGGAGTGAAGCGTTTGAGAATCACGGTCAAGACGCTGAATGACACCTTTCTCGACGCGCTTTTCTATCGGTTGCCTCAACTCGAAGACGTGGAGATCGTATTCAAGCGCTTGGGCGGTCAGCCGGAAAACCCTTTTGTAAGTCATCACCATTGACGTCAGATTTGTCTCATAACTGACACTCGTTCTTGTTCAGAATGATTTAGTGTCTCATTTGAAGAGAAAACGCTATAGCGCTTCTCAAGTGAGGCGCCTCCAGCTGGAGATGATCCCTTCGCCGCTTCCTCTACTCCCCAACTTAGCGAAGAACATGCTTCATACTGCCTTTTACAACTGTCTCCCTCTTCTCGAGGACTTCGTGTCCCTCACACTCCCTTAGTTTCGCTGTCCCTGAGTTTGATTATGTATCACCTGTTCCTCCATCACATTGTACTAGTATTACATGATTGCTGTATATCCCTCGTCCACGCTATGTTATCACGACCAGTCTCTTCTTCTACGTGTTTTGCTACCCACTCCCTATGTTAGTCTCGCGATGTTCATGCGATTGTATTATGTAGTAAGGTTGATCTTCCCCTCACGTAGCGTCCGAGTCACAATTTCCACCTTGCCTTTGCCAACCATACAAGACTTAGGAATGCGAACGTGTATGCTAATTCTACCGCAAGAAGTTTTAGACCTAATCATGATAGAGCTCGAATGGCTGGATATACTGAGATTGCGTACGGTAAGTCTTGGATGCCTGGACTATGAAGGTTGCTATACGAAACTTCACCAATCCGTTGATTAGACATGCAAATCGCTAGGTATAGCCTCTCGGTCGCCAGTAATATGGGCTAGCCAATGCAAGAAAGTCTCTGCGTAAGTACGATGTCCCCCTGAAGTTTGGCACCGATGCCACATCGTCTGCCGAAGAAGTGGAGAGCGAGCTGCTGGATGCGTTCTGAAAGGGGTGGATGTCCTCTAAACCTCCCGCAAGACGTGTTTACAACACATGCGATGGCGCATGCGTGCAGCTCGTTGAAGGGGGCAGATGGCTGCTATGCTTCGCCTCCGGTGGTTCCACCATCGCGCATGACCTCGACTCCCTGGATGGTAGAAGGTATATTCTAATCCCACCGCCGGATAAACGATCGCACAAAAGAATCGCAGGTTCCGCGATCCACTATATCCCGGTGCGTAGTCAGAGCAATTCAGAAAGATGTGTATTAAACTTTATAAAGGAATGTCAGATGTCTCTTGTAGCATGTCATGAGAGTTTGTTGCGTGGTAGTCGAGATCTCTACTACACATCCAGAGAGATTGTCGAGGAACGCCCAAACAACCAGTTCATTGAGAAAACTGCAAGCTATGCTTGTACGCATCCCTCAGTGCCCCGTCCGCGAGGTAAACGTTCTTGAAATCTCAACCTGTACGTAAGTCGGCAATCCCCTCAACAAACACGTTCCAGGTTGGGTCTTGGCATCACGGCTTTGAGCTTTGGGGCGAGTAACAATGAAGATGACAGCGCTGGCGCTGGTTGACTGGAATGCATGCATTCTGTGGACAGAAATGCGTCATCTGGTCTTGCGGGTCATTGACTGTTGCCGATTCGCACAGGCAGCTCAGCGCCCATCACCCAAGCCTGAGAAGGCTGAGGCGCAATGGGAGTACTAGGTATCGCTCGATGGCCGGTTCGAGCTACTTGACAAGATCTCCACAACATACATTCACGTAGCACAAGCGAGTATATATTTGCCAATAAAACCTCCAACAATAAACGCACATTGTCAGGTGCACTTCATAAATAAACACGGATGTTTCGATAACTTATCCCTGATCCACACCCGTCAACCCCCCAAATATTGAGTTATCTCTTTTTCTCGAGCGTAGCCCGCTTCGCTGCTCGGTCGGCGGCGTACAACTGACGCGCGATATCTTTCCCTAATACGACGGAGATGATAGCGGGGAACACGATCCATAGGCTATAAACATTTCAACAAAACCGATCAGCAACACCTGAAGATGAACGTACCCATTTGGGATAATCCATAAAATAATCAGGTCTCTCATGCTGTTATGCCCGACGGCACAGAAGCCGCAGTAGTACTCCTGGGCCCAGTAAAGGACCGTTTTGGAGAGGGTCATGACGACGGCGGCGAAGCCCACGACAATGGCCGCTGGCGAATGCTGGACGTGCGTAAGATAGAGATATATGAGGTTCATCATTGTTTCAATGACATTGAGTGAAGCTGCAAATTCCGGGTAAGAATAGGAAAAGGGATGAAAAATCCGTGTACGATGGTGACTTGTATGTCTGAACTCACATTGGGCCAGGGTGAATCCATTCCCTTCCTGAAGGGCCTTGACACCGTATATCTGTTCAATTCTACAGTCAGCTGCTGGCTCTATTGCGAACAGCGTTTCACGCACGCACATAGTCAACTTCTTGGTATAATGCATATGGAGACCAAATCCAGTGCAAATCGCCGCCTTTCATCGACCTTGGCCTGTTCGGGCGACAAAAAGGCATTTTCAGCAACGCCGCCCATCACCCGCGCCGCCCAACAACCAAAGGCTCATCCTCAACATTTCTTTTATCAAACTCACCTCATAAAGCAGTACCCGACATCCCAGAAGATGACTGGGGCGGTCAACAGGAACCACAAGGAGATCCAGGTTCGGGTCTTGTATGCCATAGATGGAGGTTTTGGTCGTGAAGAGGAAACTGCGCTCGTTGTGGGACTATTTTCAATTTCTGCGAACGTGAGAGATCAGACATTGCACCCACCGATGTCAGTGTCACCAGGTCCACCGAACCAGTCCAAGGCGCCAGATGTCACGTGCTTCACCGACGCCAACGGTGAGACCTGCTCGTCGCCGTCGGGATGCAGAAGTCCTTCATGGTGTTCTGCCACCATGTCGAAATCCCAAGGAGCCTCTGGCACCGACCGGTATCCTTCCTGCGTCCGCACCGTTCGCCATTTTCGACGCCCAGGTCTCCCAGGGCTATCGACTTCGTTGACTGGCAACGCGTCCAATTGCGAGGCATGGGTTGCTGAGAATATGGGCACCATCATGGTGGTATGGTGTAAAGGAGGTCGTGGAGAATGTGCGATTCAGTGGCCTCTATTTCATCGCTGGAAGCCTCTTTGTTCGCCTACCACTTCACTGCGTGGCGAGTGTGAAGTGGGCACATGTATGAACTGCGGTGCCAGCTCCGTGGCTACGAAGGGCCTGAGGCCTTAAAATAATCAACATCGACGGCGGCGGCGGCATGGGGCTTCGTTGGGTAGATTCATGCGCGACGATTCGCGACGCTGGATTTGATCGCCTGCCACGCCGATATACCCGCTCCCAAGTGCGCTTCAAGCCGCGCCCATAGCATTACATAATTCCCGACGACCTTTCATTCAGGAAGTATCCCTAGACGGTAGCGTTGGTTCGTGCATCTATAGCCGCCGACTTTCCTCTCACGGACGGGTAATTCCCTTTGTCTAGCAAAGGGCTGATCCCGGTGATATGTTGTGGGTATGTTTTCGCCACAAAAACCGAAACGGGGTGCCTATTTCGCCGGTTTGATATGTCTTTCGAGGATCGCTGTTAAGCATCTTCGCATCACAACTAGGCACTCAATCCCCGACAAAGAATCGCACCTACATGATTGGCGCAATTGACGAGGTGTGTAAGTTATCTACTCATCACTCGGGTGCACCGTCATTGCGATCGTTTGTCTCCGAAAGATACTGGCTGCAAGTGCTTGGAGAGCGGCGGTGATTCTTTTCTACGCAATCTCCTCTAAATGGCTTGATCGTTGAATAAAGCCAGTTCTTCTCATATACAGGGATCCGTGGGTCGTTCCCCATCGACGTGCCCACCCCCCCTTCATTGTGGAAAAAGTCGGCGCTGTCGTCGTTTTCTTCTGTCCGGGAAGCTCCCAGCAGCCCAACTCCATGTGAACGACGTACGACATTCCTTATTCGCTTCACTTGCTGATCAGCAGCACACGTTATCGCTATGCATCGTCCGTAGATCGAAGCCCTAGCTTTCCTACCTCATCGTCGTGCTCAGCTCGTCGTTCGCCAAAATTAAGGCCAAATTCACACACACACGACCGCTGATCAAGCATGGTACAGCTGGGAACCTTCCAACCTTCCTAAACCCTCTGAATGTGCCAAAACCCATGACCATGCTTACAGATCTCAACGTTAAATGCCACTCCCGGATCGCTGAAGGAATCAACGTCAACTCCGGCTTCCCGACACGAGCATTGCTTTTTGATTGGTCCTGGCATCGGACTCCTGGTCCGTTGATCAGACCAGTGATCTACGCTACGTACGTACCACGTCCTTATTGATGGGATTCTTTTTTGTCGTGTCCCTTTATCTTGATTGAACTTGCTTCTGCTTCAGCAGGTGCACCGCACCGCGTAAAGATGCTTAGTTGCTAAATCCGTACGCACGTCGATTCCGACTCGAACGGCGTGTTCTAAATGCCTTTCAAAACGCTCGACGCTCGTAAGTGGGTCCTATATTGCCTTAACTTATTGTGCGTTTCGATGCCGTGACTCGTGAGTTCCCCAAGAATTCCAATTCAACTTTCTCGAGAGGGAGCGCCCCGGACCCGTTCGTGTTACCCATGGCCATCGCATCTGACAGTTGTTCGAGTAACTGCACCCGACTCACCGATGTATCCCCTGGGTAACCCGCCCCTGTTCCACTTGGAACTTTTTTGAGGACTTTCAATGGGAGACCTCAGTTCGGTGAATTGCTCACTTGGGTTAAGGCTTATGTCGGGGTTTCGTGTTCCTTTGTTATGCCTGCATCATCCTTCCGTTGTAAGAAGATACATCGTTGTGGCGAATACGAATGCAGAGGCGAATATACCGCATGAAATCTCTGGGCCTTGGTAACCCGTAACAATTGTTGTTTTGCGTATGTTTCTGTGGGTGATCGTGATCCTGACAGCAAGGGCTCTCGTCGTTCGCAATGATGATTCACTGTTGCGCCACATTCTTCACGACACAATCATGGACGGAATGATGAAGATGCATTCGATCAATCAATCTGGGGAGAATCACAGCGAGCAGGTAAACGTTTGCTAAAGTGCTTTTCAAAGAGGCTGAAGAAAACGGGGGAGAGGAACGATGAATTACGATTGACTAAGGAGGGGACTGGTTAGGTGACCAGGAGGGCGATACGAGGGCAGAGGAAAAGGGAATGACAATTCGAGTTTGCATGGTAGATGATACCGTACTATAAGTTAGTCCGAAATGATGCTAGATCTGCTACAATGAAAACTTCGTATACAAGCCCGGTACAGTTGGGTAAAGAGCAAGGAGTAAGAGGTAGGTGGAGCACAGTTAATGAGCACAACAGGCGTCAGTGGTAAGTGAGTCGGGTGGAGTCGTTGAGTCGAGGGAAGGTGGGGGAGTCGAAGGGAAGGTGGAAGGGGGTGATATGATATGAAGTCGAAGCCGAATATAGTGCACTTTCGTTGCTATCGGCGTCCCCCTACGCGGCGGGTGAGCGATGGGGGATATGAGGGGAATCACCAGTCGGGAGGTGAAGCGACGTCGCGCTTCCAGGCAGGTGGGCGGGGTGCGCGTTTCCAGTCGGCTCTCCAGGCCTCTGGCTCAGGCGCTGCCTCCGCTTCACGCTTCCAATCAGCCCTCCATGCCTCCGGGGCGGCCTCTGCCTCGCGCTTTCCAATCAGCTCTCCATGCTTCGGGCTCTGGCTCTGCTTCACGCTTCCAATCAGCTCTCCATGCTTCGGGCTCTGGCTCTGCTTCACGCTTCCAGTCGGCCCTCCAAGCCTCTGGTTCGGCCTCGGCCTCACGCTTCCATGAAGGGGGCCAGCGACCAGGCTCAGCCTCGCGCTTCCAGGCGGGTGATCTGAAGCGGGGGTTTGCTTCGGGAGATGCTTCCCTGCTCAGGAGCTGTGGCAGGTGTAGTGATAAGTCACACCATTGAGCGTTTATCAAGATATGAACAACATACCATGTCCCGAGCCTCGAATTCGCCATCTCTGGCAACGATTACTGATGAGTCTGGCTGTGCCTGCGCAGTCGGTGCCAGTGAGCGATAGGAGATTAGACGGCTAGAGCAGGGGGACATACCACAGGCGCAGCAAGGGCAAGGGATAGAACCGAGGAAATCACCAGGAGAATATTTTGGACACGCATGGTGGTAGTAGTGGAGAAAGAACCTCGAGTTGGGGATGTGGTCTCGAAGAAAAGAGGCAAGAACGGAGGTCGCACCTTTATGGCGGTGGAGCATCGCCAAGTCCTGCCGGAAATACACAGGCACGAATTACCATTCCAGATTTTTTCACAAATCAGGTCGGTACCTGTCTGAGTTCCTAAGCATTCATTTGAACCGACCGTCGACTGGAATTCGTCCGGAAGGGATGCTTGGAGAATTATGAACCGACACTGTGCTGATCCCTGCACGCGACTTCGTGGCTGTCAATCTTCCTCGACGTCTGGCACGATGGCGTCGCTCTTCCTGCTTTAAATTCCTCGAAACCCTCATGTCGCGTCGCCGATAGAGTGGTTTCGAGAAATCATTTTTTTCTGCGCCAAGCGGATTGTCCGGAAGGCGAGATGTTCGGGTGGAGCTCGAGTCGCCATGGAGTTTCGGCGGGACGAACTCTTGTTTTTCGCACACAATCTTGCCCGAATCGGGCGAAAGTTCGGGGATTGGCAAGCAGGCCGAGCGTGCAGACAATCACAACCGAACCACGTTCTTGATGCTCGCGGACTTGCGATTTTGAAACCCAATCATGCCCCCTGCCTTCCCTGGTATTGTCGGACTCAGTTACCATCGACTACCACCAATTAGCACGTGTTGTAAGTACCCGACTAACAAGAGACTCTGATCGCGACGATCATCCCAGAGACACTCAAGATCAACGCACCATCGGCCAAGAACCCAGAGAGCGCACTTATCAATTCACGGCACCTCCTCATCTCAGGATCCTCCTGCCCGCAGCACCGTCGGGAGCTTTCCAGCTCGTTTCTCAGGACAGAAATATGCACAATCTTACATTCAGGCACTTGGTGGCGTGATCCCCACATTCCAAACAGGAGGTTCTAACCTTCCATTGCATTGCTCAATTCAAAACCTCATCACGATTCACCGCCGTATATTCTTGTTTGTGTTTATATTTGGCGCGCCCTATTGTCGTAGGATATGCAGAGCCGATCGCGAATGCCACTGACGCTCGGACCAAACCCCGAGCAGAGGAACTTCCGGTGCTATAACGCCATTCTAGACGTTCAGCCGTTCGAGAGCCCGAACGAGGCTCGAGTGGTGTGGCCCAAGGCGGAAGTAAGTAGCTCTTGAGCAAGCATTGATCGGACAGGATCCGTCCTCTGGAACAAGCTCACTGGGGAAATATCGTACTCCAAGTACTCCCACGTCCGCCATCCTCGGCGTATTCTTCTTTATCCACCGTTGAAGACCGTAATATAAGGTCGAATGCCGTCCGTGTCAATTAATCTGAGGGCCATCCGAATAGCGGACCTGACGAGGCCTTGGGGCGGTCAAGTGCTCTCCCTCAAGCAGCCTCCCCTGCCTTCTGCCTTTTCCAGCGCTAGGATTTGGGCCCGAATCCCTACACTGTTGGCCCCTCGTGCCCTCCTCATGTCTCATAGAATCCCTAACTCTAATACTATCACTTTGCCTTTCCATAATACCTGAATGCCTGACATGCTTGGCGGCTGGGCATCCCGGTTCGGCGAGGGTTCATACTATGAAAGCTGGATGTCGACGTTTGCGCGGCAGGTCGGTGCTTACTCAGTTACCTCTTGAGTTCTCTTGAGTATGTGCTTTCCGTGTCGATGATGCATGTTTGGGTGTTGGAATGTTAGACTGCCTGCCTGGTCGATTCGATCCGACAGCCGTGATTCCGGGTGATCCACGCATATTTGAGTGAACGGCTGGGGGTTCGGGGCTTTGGTTCAAGTCCGGGGTTCGCATTCTCGAAGATCGACAGGGCTCAAGGCTGCTGGCATGGAATTATAAACGCAATCCCTATGAAGGAATACGTACTTGCGCTACCCGCGAACGTGCGATATGATATGACCACTACTGAGCAAGTACTCGTTTCCGCGCCACCGAAGAGTGTTATAGCTATATTAAATTCTACCAGTCCCCCCGCCTTTACAGGGACCTCGACCGCAATCCGATCTAACCGTGAAGCTGAAGCACAAGTATAACAGCATACTTCGCAGTTGAGTATATCCGAAACATAGACGGCTTTTGTTGCACTCAAACATGTATATGCTGTATGGCTGTGGAAATACTAGCAAGTAACTCAACACTAGTACAACGTTTCCGCTTATTGGAGCGAACCGGTACCGTTGTTCGAAACACCCCAACTTCAGAGCTTCCTCGCTAGCGCTAGCGCACCCCACAATGCCATCGAATATTTACTTCCGCAGGGCTGATGCATAATGCCTGAGCCGGATGTTTGACGTTCGAATTGGGGCCTTCTGTCCTTTTTTGAGTCCATTCTTTCGTGAAATTCATTGCTCGCAGTGCATGTCGTACGTTAGAGGCGTAGCTACTACTCTGAGTCGAGTCCGAAGCGGTGCGTTCTACCTGTCTCACTTCAACACGTTAGCTTCGGAGCCTGGGTGCGCCTGCTCTTCATATGGGATATTTCCCGAAGTTTTTCCTGTGATTCGTACCTCCCTCATCCTGGAAAGGCGCCCCCGACGTCGCACGGGCGCAGGCAGCTCCATCCTAGCAGTAGTTGACATCGAAGCAAGGTGTCGTGGGGTGGGAATCTGAAGCAAAGTCTAACACTAGTGCGTTTACGTAACGCGCTCCCACATGCAATACACGTGTGGCACACATCACGCTCCGTCACGCTCTTCTGGTTCGCCGTCACGCAATTTGAATCTGATCTCTTCTTCTTCGGTCAAATTCGGTCACTGAACTGATATTCGATGATCGTCGGTGGGCGTCTCGCGAGGCAGATGCCAGGCAGCGATCTAAGGGCGGTAGCGCTGCTCCACCATCGCGTCAAGTTCGACGTGATGATCACCCGCGATGTCGATGTCGATGGCCAACCTCCATGTTGGTTGATTAGATGAACACCGGACGCCGGGTGGGCGATCGGCCTTAGGTGCTACCGGCTATGGCATTTCCCGTCCCCCGTCCTTATACAAGAGCCCGTCGAAGTGGGACTCGGGCTTTGATATCGCCCTTGTTCGCCCCACCGATCGACCGACCGACCCACGACTGACACTTTGCATCGATAGCCGACAATATGACCATCATCCACTTCGGTGAGTCGTCGATTCCGGTTTCCCGAACGCACGGGAGCGGTGGACATATAATGTCGCTGACGCCGGGGTTGATGTTGCGCAGCGCTCTCGAAATTCAAGCCCGATGTCGACGCTGCGGCGAAAGATGCGATCTTCCAGAAGGCCGGGGAGCTGCTGAAGCAGCTCGACGTCCCGGGACTCATACGCGTGAATGTCGGCCCCCCCGCGGACTCCACGCTCGCGGGGGGCTACGAATTCGGTGCGTTTCTATGCGTAACGGAGAGACGTCTACGTATGCTGATTGTTTGGTGCGGGGTGGTGTGTATGTATGTATGCATGTATGTAGCTTTGACGGCCGAATTCGAGGATGCTAGGAGCTTCCAGGCGTATCTCCCGCATCCCGCGCATATCAAACTGCTGAAGTTGACGAAGGGCTTGACGATCCGTGAGTGCGGCTTCATGTTGAGCTTTGCCGTCCGCTGACCCCGCGGCCCGCGTATAAAGCCTCTAGCTTGATTTCATACCAGATCGATACCAGCAAGAAAGTCGCGGCGAAGCTGTAGCCAGCACTTGGAGTCGCTGCGTCCCCCAATAGAGATGATATGCTCTGATATTTACCGATTATAGTCTATAGTAGTGACCGACTCGTGCAGGTTGTGCATGCATCAGACCTAACTTGTTTGCGAATATTTGTACATTGGTGAGACTACATTCATCCATTTCCAAGACCCTGTGCCTCTAAGCTACCGACCCTTCCCTACGAAATTTGGGCTCACATTGCGTCCTATATCGAAGGAACGACCAGAAACCCCATACAGCGTCAACAGGGCGTTGTACGAGATTTCCATGGGTTCCCGATACAAGACCCTGTGGTTGAAGTGCCCCGACACGGTTGTAAAGCTTCGAAAGTTGCGATGTGTGATTTTTGCGCTTCCACCTTCATCCATGGTGAAGCTGCATGTATTACCAGAGACCCAGTTCCAATTGCGGGGCGTGTTCAAGACCAGCACATTGATGTATGGATACTCCACTGCTTTTTGGTGGCGAGATCTCCGCGGTTAAGAACCGGATTTCGCCACTTAATTGGGTTTTTTGGTCAAGGACCTGCAACCGTCACACCAACTACAAAGTCCATTAGCAACGTCTTGCTGGAAGCGCTAAATTATATGCGAAGCCTAAGATCCGTCTTATTTGTGCTCCAGCGTACGGATGAAGTCAAACAACTTTTGCCTATGGTGGCGCACGTCTGGTCGATCGTATCCAATCGCTTTCTATTCATCTTTGGGCAGGCCATATACACCTGCTTCAGCCAACGTTTTCCAGCATATGCAGTGTAAAATATCTATCCGTCACATTAAAAGATACTTAGCACAGCGAGGCGGACATATGTGGTTTAGCCGAATTTCTACATACCGCTTCCCCGTTGTTGGAATCGCTTCGCTTAGAGATGTACTCTATAAAACACCCTAAGTTCAATCAGCGGGATATTCGCGACTCTACGTATGTGTTTGTGTTTCGAACCGAAATACTCTAAACCCTTTCACAGATACTCTCCCCAGGCTCGAACACGTGGATTTGGCCTTTCATATTGCCTTTGGATCTGAAGTGGCCGCATTCCTGAACGCCCACGCAGAGATCATCGAGGAGTTGAAATTGGCGGCCTATCGCCCTGCTAAAGCTGCACCTTTCAGCATCGCGGCCCTCCGACTCCCGTTATTGCGCAACCTCTTCCTTGAGTGGGACCGCTTTGGTCCTTGGAACAATGATGTTCCCTACCGCTAACTTTGGGCCCCTGGAGGTGATCTCCGTATGCTGGAACGCCTGGAAATAACCAGTATCTGCATAGACGTGGACCACCTTGCGTTATTTTGCAATTCACTCAAACACTCGAGCGGAGATCGCTTGCGATACCTTGAGCTCCCCTGCCGAACCACCAGCGCCAACACCTTCGATAGCCTATCAGAGGCCTTCCCGAATCGACGCACTCCCGTCCTCCCAACGTTATATCTATCAAACCCCAGCGTCTCAGATCCCAAATGGAACATCGTGCGTCCCTTCTCCACAACTGACGTTGCTTTCAAACTGATAGCCCTTGTGAAGGAGGCTTTTGCTGGCGAAGTGGGATACCGAGCATATCCCGCTTGGACGCTGTGCATGATTTGGAAATCACACCTCCATTTCGGCCGCGCCTCATGCCTTTCTCTCCTTGCTACGACCTTCGTACCAAGTCTTGCGAATAGCAGCGGGCCACATTCCCAGCGTTCGCAGTTTCCGAGAAGCGGCCATATGGATTCCCCAGATGATGCGAAATGAATAGCTAATGTTCTGTCTGTGCCTTGAGGTTGACGTCTTGATGGTGAGGCATTCGACCACGGTGCATTCGCGCTTCTTTGTAGAACTTGCTATGCTGTTTTATAGGACGTACTATATGGTCATACGATTATTGGGCTTATGAAGAAGTAGAGTACATTGGACAACATGTATCTACGGGGTTTCGCAGAGATTGATGTTGGATATGCCAGCTGAATAACCGTTTGGAAAAACCTGTGATGCTATGGTGTATCTAATCAACTACAATCAATTTCATTACTAAGAACTTCTTGTGTGGAATGTGATACGAGTTGTCCGAGTTTCGAAGCGCATTCTGTAGATCGATATGGTGATAAGGTGCCCTTTTCCTTTCCCCTTACTTCCTGAAGGACTTCATTTCTGCAAAAGAGGATGGACGCTTAATATAGAACTTAAGAACGCCAGAGTCACTTCATGCTCAAGGCGAGCGTTCACGTTCAAGCCTCGGGCTGACAACGACAAGTTGGGCATGGAATTATAAGCTCTGTGAAATGGGAGTATTTTATTTTATACGCAGCCAATTTCGTTAATCGGTCGTACTCGAGGACGCTACCGTTCCCAAGTCCCACCCGTCGGCCTCCACCAGTTCGCCACCAAACCTCTCCATTCCAATTATTCTGAATCGATCGCCGTAGCCTTTGTCATCGGCACGAACCTCTGAACTGTCTTCTTCACCACCCTTTCCTTTGCTGACCCCCTTCTTACTACTCGACCTGCTACTGTCCCCGAACTCCCTTCGCCACGTACGGCTCAGGCCGTCCTCCCATGCGTATAATTCAACCTTCCATCCTCTCTGCAACGCGATGCGCACTGGTTCAACAAACCCTTCCTCGTTGAACTGCCCAGCGTTTCCGTCGCCTGTTGCGAGTACAATGGTCGATCCGGGGATGGGAGCTTCCGTTCTCAGCAAGACTTGTGAGAGTTTAAGTTGCAACAACTCATCAACGCCCTGCTCACGATATCTGATCTTCTGCGGTTGCAAACTGCTTCGATTCCCCACGAAGGACGATGGTGAAGAACCCGACACTTTGGCGCTATTGTTGGTGAGCAACCTCGGCTTCCCACCTCCATTGTTTCGGAGGAATCCTCTTGGAAAGCTTGCTTGATCGCTTTCAGTGCTAGTACTTTCCGAGATTTGTCTTCGGTGGCCTTTGTCTTTCTGCACCGAAACACTGTTGGGTTGTCGATCGCTGCCGTCGGTGGCAGCGCTAGCAGGTGGATCGTCATGCGGTACCCGTTTGAAGATATGAACTTCGTATCCTAATCTGAGGGCACCTTCCATAGGTTGGTAGAGGGGAGAGCTAGCAACCATCACTCTCTTCGCAATTGGCCTCCCTCGTTCTAGGAGGAGGGTAAGTGCCGCGTGAGATAAGTGTTTCGTAAATTGTTTGGTGGTGGGAAGGAAAGGACGCGGATGGCGCCTCAGATAGTTTAGCAATCCGAAAAGAATGTTCGAGCTGGATGTAGTCAGATCAAACGATCATATATGCCGTCGTAATGAGGTGTACTCACTGATCAATGAAAATGTGGACCGGGGGGTCATTGGCGTTCGGCAGCGGGCCTCGAGTGTCAATAAATCCCCCACCCCAGAGAATTTCTTCCTCCTCATCCTCGTCTCCGGCGTCGTCTGCGTCGTCCACACCATCAGCACCATCGACAAATTCAGCATTCCCGACTTTCCTCCGTCTCGTCCTGGTTCTCGACCTCTTCCTTTTACGCGATCCTCCCTCACCAAACCCCTCATGTTGACCAAACCTATCGCTATCTTGCCCGCTGCCCTTTGTGTTTTCTTTGCCACTACCCCGGCTATCTGTAATCGACTTCCTTCCCTTCCTGGCGCCAAGAATGGCGACTTGGTCCAATGACCTGACATCTTCGGGGAACGCCTTTCTGAGTTTCTGACCCAAGACTCGGAGTTGTGTAATCCGTCGTGTATCGGCGTCTGACAAACTAGAGCCTCTGTGTGCATTGAATTTGTCCAGGTTAGCAACAGGCTGAGACTGAGGCTTCGGCCGCGTTTGTCCCTCAATGGCGCCAGAGTGACCAGGATCAGATCCCGCCAAGATCTCAGATGGCCTCAACAATGGTGAAGACCGTGCGTGGAGAAGGGATCGTTTACCAGCGTTCCCCGGCCGGCCGAAGTCTGAACTATGCCTCTTGTGGTTTGCCTTCTTAGCGACCTTACTGCCTTTCGGCGGATTGGTTCCTTGCTGGCCATCCCGGATATCAAGGCCATTGATTGGGAAGGTTGTGCTGGAGACATCGGGGAAATGAGAACCGCGCTGCCCCGCGAAGTCCTTGATAGGAACGTGTTCGCTATTTCTCCCACCAGATCGAACCTGACTGCTCTTTCTTGACCTCTTATTCTCCTGCCTGCTTTTCTGTTCGTTTAACAGGCGCTGTTGCCAGCTTTGTCCCTCTAATGCCCCCCAATCGTGACCCTCAGCCGACTTTGCTCTATGGATGGGAATGCGGTCAGAATGACTGCCGAAGCCCTCCGTCCCGGTTGTGTGGAAGTCATCGTCTGCGTCGTCGCCGCCCGATCCACTAGATTCATCTGCATCCGAAGACAACGTATATTGTTCTTGATCGCTAGCTGTAGCGACGGGTACTGGCGCAGAGTGCAGCATCTCCACACGCGAGTGTGCTAACAATCTCCGCCTGCTTGGTGTCACCGGTTCCGAGAAGAATGGTGCAGACGCCATGACTGGTGTAGCGTCAAGATCCAGCTTCTCGTCAGATTCTTCGAGGCTCGTGGCAGATGTGGCAGACGGGAATGGGATAGCTGGACGTTTCAATATATGGGGAATCGAAATCTTGCTTGACTTCTTTCCCTTGGGAGAGCGCTCATCCCTACTACCCTTTCCTTTGTCTTTTGACTTCCCTTTCCCATTCGCCTTCGTGCTGCCCACATCTTCGTCATCTTTCCTATCTCGATGCCCGAAGATACCATAAGCTCTAATATTTTCGCCACCCGAAGTAAGAGTTCCTGTTGGCGTGAGTGCAGTCACAAAGGAGGGTAGGCGTATGCTTAGGTTTAAGGAGGACAGGGGTGATGAAGGGAACGTAGTTGTATCGACTTCCAGAGACGGTTTATTGTATGGAGTCTTGGCGGGGCTTCTCGTATTGTCTTTGCTCTTCGAAGACTTTGGGGTCTTACTTCCTGAGGGTGTGTGTTCAGTTGTAGTGAAATTGGCGCGCGACTAACAAGAACGGAGGAGAATTTAGAAACGGTATGGTGAGCAGCAAGGAAGATGTTTACCCATGAAGATCCCGGAGGGAGAATCGTGGCCGCCGTCGAGGTAGTAGATGCACGAGATGATTTCGATTTGTGCGTAGAATTGCTAGGCGAGTCGTTTCGCTTCCGCCTGCTCCGACGCCGAGGTTCTAGTATCAGCTCAAGTCAGTGTATGCGCAAACCGTAGCTCTAAAAATCGTTCGTTACCTAGTATGTCTCTCCATCCATTCCGCGAATCCTTTCCGCTGTCGGACAATACCCCCGATCCGCTAATACCCAATATACCTAACCCACCACTGCGAAAATCCTGCTCGCGTACATTCTCATCATCATCCACCGAATCATCAAAATGCTCTCTCTCCTTCTCCTTCCCCTTGGAATCGAAAGGCACCGCTCCCACATCCTTGCCAATACCGGTACTACGCCCCTTGGTGACCTTCTCCTTCTCCGCAGCAAGATACGCCAACGCGGCATCTAGATAGCCCAATGATGGGTTGGGATTGGGGCTGGTATGGACGAGCGATACATGGGGACTCTGCTTCTTGACGTCCCCCTGATATGAGGATGTTCGTTCGGCTCATCTTCATCAGGCTCTCCTCGCCTGAGATTAGGCAGACTGCGGGCCATAACAGAATCCCTTCCACCAATATACACATTCCCGTTCGGCCTCCCGTTCGAAACATCATCGAGCAGGGAGTCCCTTTCTTCAACATACTCCAAGTCCTCCACCCCCGACTGCGACTCACTTTCAGGGGGATACTCAACGTCGTCGTCGAAGCTGCCATCGGGGTCGAATGGTGTCGATGCGTCGCCGCTGATGTTGACTTGACGATATTCATCCACGAGCTCCTCAAAGGTACTGTCTGGCGCGCAACTTACGCTATTGAGGTCATTATATGCGCGATAAAATCCTCCTTCATTTCCGCCCGAAGTGCGCCCTTCTCGATATGCCGAAGGCGTATATGGCATTCGAGGACTAGGAAAGTGCAGAGTCCCGTTCCCACTGATGGTCAACGACCCGCTAAGCGTGTTGTTGCGGGAGCTCAACGTCGATCCGGAAGACGAGACTCCACTGGCCCCACTGCCTTGCTTCGTATGCCCAGAGTAAACGATAGGCAGCACGAGATCGCTTGCGGAAGAGTCTTCTCGAAGAATCAAAGGTCGAATGACTTCGTGACGTACACCACCTTCCGTGCTTTCTTCCCGCACAAGGTCTAATCCACCGCTGCATACTATACGCCTAAGAGCCGCCGTATGCCGACGCTGCTCTCGTGCTTCTTCATCTTCAGAATATTCATCCTCATCTTCGTTCCGCGACAACACGCCCGAATCAATGGAAGAAGCAATTGGCACTGTCTCGGAGTCGTCTCGGAAGTATGCCTCTCCACTACTCCCTTGCGGTGACGGCCCCGTGGACCTTTGTATGGAAGAGGATTGTCGAGAAGAAGAGGATCGGGGAGATGATAACAAGTTTTGAGATCGTAAATCAAATGAAGGAACACGCACGGAAAGGGGATCTTCGGATACGTCGTTGACTATGTCATCCGACTCAGAACGCCTAAGAGGGCGAATACTACGAATCGTGGGTCCGAGGTAGTCGAAAGTGGATAAAGGGATCTCCGAAGCTGAAGGGGGAAAATCGGGAGTTGCACTGACGGGGTCAACGCGTAGACGGATATTCACAATACTACTAGAATAGTCTGTAGGAGAGAAAGCTTCACGAGGGGCAGAAGGAGGAGGCGAAGGTAGAGCCTCGCGGTCGGGCGTGGACGACGGCAAAGAGTTTGATCGTAGAGACGAAAGTGTATCCCGGATTTCCACCGCTCTCCCTTCTTCTAAGTCTCCGGCATTATGAGAACTGGGGTTTTGTGATTGCGATCGCGATTCAATGTAGGGCATAGTTGTGGCGAGTTGTCTCGACTCCCAATCATCGATTCTAGCCTCATGTCAGATGAATCATGATGGCGCGTGCGCAAGAGTGAGCGTACATAGAAGAATGATAGTCATGGTGTTCGTAGGCTTGATGAGGAAATGAAGAAGAGTAGGCATCGTGGTCGTCGGCAGGCGTGAAGGATTCTCCAATTGGTGAAGAATGTTTCGCAAGGAAGGCGGATTGTAGAATGGTTCGGGGCGTTGAATGAGGATATGAGGACACGTCACCCGTCGTGTACTCTGGCTCTGTCTGCGACGGCGTGAAGGAAGGAGTGTGCGACGCAAGGTACGACGCAATGCGCCTATTGTCCCATACCGTCGAGTTATTGGCCTCTTCCTCCTGCATAATAGAAGAGTTCGCGCCCCTGCGAGCGCGCTCGAATGCACTCGGCGTGTAAGTGTAGCTGTCGTGCGTCTGGCCCTCCTCGCTGTCCTCCGTGGTGGCACCCCTCATTTGGGCGTTATGCCGCATGACGACCTCGCGCAGCGGGGGCTGCATCATATACGCTAGTTCCCTAATCACCGTCGAGAATGCCGCCCCGAGGTCGGGTCGCTCGTCGGAGGTTGGCTCTGACGGTGCCATAGATATCGAGTGGGAATCGAAGGACTGTGTCGATGACCGAGACGTGTCGTGCGAGTCTGTGCGGCTGATTATCGGCTGGCGGGGAGCCATTCGTTGAAATTTTGAATACAAGAGATTAAGATTAGGGTGGATGATACAAATTCAAGAGAAAGAAGGAAATGAGTTGCAAAATGAGTATGGTAGGGCTGGAGTCAACGAGGCTCGGATGATGATTGATAAGATAAGATCTGGGACGACAATGATAAGATAAGATCCAGTCAGGAATATCGATCAATAGATCTATCATCCTTTAAATCAACTCTCATCTTCGGATTTATAGATGGACAGCACTGGGACAATATTCGACCTTCGAGGACGCGGCCTTACGCTAGAGTCGCGTGAAGATGCCCAACAGTACCTCGATGAAATATCCACCCCCAGCGCCATCACCGAAATTCACCTCAGTGGCAATACAATAGGCATAGGCGCAGCGGAGGCGATTGGGGAGGCTCTCAAGGAGATGACTTCGCTAAGAGTACATTTGGCTGCTACTTATTACACCCCATACTCATGTCTACGCAGGTCGCCAACTTTTCTGACATATTCACTCGAAGATCGATTGCCGAGATCCCCAAATCCCTCGAATCCCTCCTGACGCCTCTCCTGCACACATATACGCTGCGCTCGCTCGATCTCTCGGGAAACGCATTCGGTGAACGCGTCGCCCCCGTCCTTGTGCCCCTCCTCACGACGAACCGCTCCATCCACACCCTCAACCTCAACAACCAAGGCCTCGGCCCAGCGGCGGGCATCATCCTCGCCGACGCCCTGCACCAATCCGCGCTACTCTCCGCCGAAAACAATGAGGAGCCGCAGCTGCGCGTGCTGATCGTCGGGCGCAACCGCCTTGAGCACTCTGCGCATGCGTGGGGCAAGGCCTTCAGCGTGCACACGAACTTGGAGGGCGTGCACATGCCACAGAACGGGATCAAAGCGGACGGATTCGGCGCGATCGTGAAGGGGCTGGCAAACGCCAGGGCGCTGAGGCACCTGAATCTGCAGGACAACTGGGGGAAAAAAACTCGGTCGAGGGTGAGGAAGAGGACACGGACAGCTGGCCGAATCTGACGTCCGCGTTGGCGTCGTGGCCGTCGCTTGCTTTCCTGAACATCGCCGATTGTTGTCTGACACCCGAGTCGTTCTCACCGATGCTCGAGCAGCTGGCCGAGGGCAACCATTCGTTGCTGCATACGCTCGTCCTAGACAACAGCGATCTGAACTCGGAAACGTACGAGCAGATGCGCAGTGTCGTCAAGGACAATCTACCAGCTCTCAAGACGCTCAGTTTGGCCCTGAATGAGGATCTGGAAGACGACGAGTATGTGGACGAGATGGTGAAGGCACTGGAGGGTCGTGGGGGAGAGGTGATACTAGACGATGAGGTTGAAGGCGAGAGATGGTCGCTGCCCACTTACGTGGAGCCGGCCACCGTCAAGGCGACACCGGCCGCAAAGCCAGTCGGAGAAATACCCAAGTTAGAGGAGAAAAAAGGATACGTCTGCCGAAGACGAGCTCGAGGCGGCATTAGCTAGATTATCGCTTGGGAAGTAAGCGGCACTTTGAGGGTTATGGAGTTGGATGTGACATCACGATTTTTCTCTATACATCTTCGACATTGATCTGGGTGGGGTTCTATGTGTTCTTACCTACATCGTTATGCTGTAGACCTGACACCTTCCGTGTGCCCAGAGGGAGGCATGCTACTTATTAAATATAACTGCATGATCTCCTTGCCGACATGTGTATTAAGTAGCATACTTGCGCATGCAACATGAATACCTTACCATCCACCGCTTGGCTACCTCACTGGCCTCGTCGGGTTCCTTAGGACACGTTCTATGCGACAAGGGCTGCAAAATTAAGAAGGGGACACGGATAGAGCATTAAATGTTCAATCCGCACCATTTGGCGAATCCATGTGACCACTTCCACAGAAGCTACGAACGCTAGGTACGTGGCTCGCTACTATTTGCATGACTTCATATGAAGGCCACGGGTAGCGAAAGCGCCCATATGCCCTAGCTACGGGCCTAATTTCCAGGTCATAAAGGGACCAAGCTGAGTATTCTCGGTTCTCCATTTCAGCGGCGAAGGACTCCTAACAGTGGGTATCAATTTATGTAGAATGTCGTGTGGAAGGGAAGGTAACGCACGACGTCCCAGCCGGGAATTGAGCCACTGGAACTTGATAAGTGGGTTGTTTGCAGGATGAGGGTATGTAAATTTGGGAAAGCCTCTGCGAAGTGGTCAAAGGCTTCCGCGTCCATGGTTTCGCAAGGGAGCTCAAGGTGTCGCAAACCACTTCCGCCTGCTCGTTTGAACATATCGCAAAATGATATAATATGGTGGCCCTTTGTACAGGGCCCAGTTATTTTGAGGCAACTGAGCATGGGAAAATTGGTCCCAGGTTTAAGATGATCGGTCCAATTATGACAAAAGCTCCAATCCACGGATAGTTTGTGTAACACGGGGAGCTGGAGGGCCGCGACGCTGAATGGTATCACCCCAACAGCTGACAATTTCAGTTCCTCGAGACCTTTCCCATGGGTGTTTAGAAATGTCACCGCCTCGGATCCGGCTTGCGCATTACAAAAAGCGAAATGCGCACGTTTGACTCCGGGGAAAGGATCTACGAAAGACAAGGTTTAGAATGCATCAGCCGGCGATAACTTTAAATCGAGATACATACGCAGTCTCCCAAATATCTCGTGATTCGAATCCGAGGGGATACTAGAAATCTCTAAATGAAACGACTCCAACGAAGCAGAAGCGGCATTTATGAGGTTGGCGACTCCGGGTGCTACGGCATTGCCTCTGAAGGCTCCAGTAACGTGACAGACAGATGCTTTATACCCAGTATGTTGGAGAACGTCGGACATACGAAGTGTGTCTTGCCCCCCCACAGTCGGATGGAGAGAGACTCGACACGACCGGAGAGTAGCGACCAGATACAGTCTACGAGCCGCAAGTGGCGTTCGACTGCGCCACAATAGAGGTCAAAATAAACGGATCTCAGGCCATGCATCTTGTTCACCGCGTCCAATAACATGATCGGGATGCTGGGGTTTGGCTTCGTAGAGCCTGTGGAGAAGAGCTGATCCAATCGACGTAAGCGCATCCTGAGTCGCTGAAACCGTGTGGACCTCCCGATCCACGAGTGGCTAAGTGGCCATAAATCAATGTTTAGGTCTTGAACACGCCCTGCAATCGAAACCGTATCTCTACAATGCATTCGGCTTCACCGTGGATTCAGGCGGAACGGCTCAGACTACACACTGTACCGATCGAAGCCTCGAAATTGTACGTTTGTCGAGGTACTCCACCCACAGGGTCTTGTAGCGGGCATCCATAGAAATCTCGTACAACGCCCTGTTGACGCTGTATAGTTTCTTCAGTTGATCCTTTGATAAGTAGGACGCAATGTGAGCCCAAATCTCCCATGGAAGTGTTGGCAGCATGTTGAGAGAATAGGCTACGGTGAGTAGCTAACAATGAGAACGTAGTGGCAGGAAGAGTGCGTCCCTAACGCTCACGGGCGCGACCGCCGGTGCGGCCTTAATGAGGATCGGAGATTGATGCAATCGCAAAAACTTCGCTTTGCTAGTTGCATTCAGCTTACGATAGGGCCGTCGATGTCGTTACTTCGCTATGGTTGGAGGGCTGTCGGATGCTATGCAATTGAGTGAAGATTACGAGCTATGACACTAAAGCAGCCGTCAGAAAGACACGAGGTTTAAGTATCGACGCAGCCCATCAGAGTTGGTCACCATCGCGCCGATGATGCCATCCGGGCGCACAACTACAATAACTGCACTGCCGCTGGGGATTTTATATGCTTTATATCCATTCCCCTGCCCATCCTTTACGACGAGATCAAATCCGACATCCGAGCTAGTAGACGAGTCCGATGGCAAGACTCCGACCGACTTGAAGAGGCCTGGCGGGTAAGCCTTGAGCAATTGTACGACTAGCGACGCTTCAAGGTCACCCTGCTCCCCGGTAAAGACAAGGATAGTATGGCGAGTTGCGTTGAATATGTCGAATAGCCGATCGCTAGTGAGTACGCCTCGAATGGGAATAAGCGACGAAGCATCGGGGGCACGATCGCCCGCCATCAATACACCACTTGGTCTTGAATCATAAGCAGTTGCTGGTGCTCAGTGGCCTGCCCACAATCTCGTCCAGGACGAACGGAGTGCCACGATAATTGACGCCGAGTTGGTCCAAGTGACTGCCTCTCTTCCACGCTTGCTCATCCAAACCGGCCTTGAACGTCTTGTCGTGGAGTGCTGAAGTGAGCTGAAGCATTTCAGCGATGACAGGAAGCCGCTCGGCGTTATAAGAGTCAAGCAAAGGGGGTCTTGCGAGCCCTTTAACGACAAGAGCAAGTTTCCAACCCAGATTGAACTACGGAGGATAAGCAAATGTCTACGTTCTCAAAGTAAAAACTACTCACGGCATCTTGGGCCCCTGAGTTTAATCCCTACACGCTTGTCAGTACGTGAAAACTTACTTTATCAAAGTCCAACACAACAGCTTACCTGACCACCGACAGGGCTGTGAACGTGGGCTGCATCTGTGAGCGCATCATTATGTCAAAGGCTCAACACGCAGTGCTGCAGCGTACACACCTCCTGCGACGAACACTCTATCTTCGCGGAACGAATCGACCATGCGTACGTTAGGGCTAAATTTCGTATTTCAGTTGGCTCCGCTTTCCCATGGATGAAACAGGCTCACGTATACGGAGACAGCCATGCGGGCTTGTCGCAATCCAAATCAGGCAGGCCGGTCATCTTCCTCAAATAACCAACAAGTTCTTCGTGGTCAGATAAGATGCTTTGACTCGCTTCGGGGCCGCCAACCAAAAGAAAGAAAAGATTCGGGGTCCCGGCAACAGGGCGGAGAGAAAGGCTGTATTAAGAAGCAATATTTAAAGCTTTCTCTAAGGGAGTAGAACAAAGGAATGACGAACAATGAAGAAGACATATCGCCCCAGAGGCGCCAAAAGGGCTAATATGAGTAACAAATCAGCCAGGGTCACATAACTAAGGTCCAAAGAGACGAACTTGGTCTTGAGATAGAGAGCCGCGTAAGTATACATCACCAATAATCATTTGTTGAGCCTTTCGTGTCTCCCCCAGAAAGCTGAGCCCAAGTTGTTTGCGGGTCTGACTATGAGCACCATCAGTGCCGACTAGGTAGTCAAAGGTCGCCCGTTCTTCGGTCACTTCTTCGTCCCACAGCACTTCAACCAAGCAACAACTTGATTAGAGGACTGCTCGAAGGAAACCAGCTCAATGCCGCGTTCTACAACGCCGCCTAGTTTCGAAAGGTGAGCTGTAAGGATCTCGATTTGCTTCTCCTGGCCAAGCATCACCGCCCGAGTCTGAAAGGGCGCAATTAGCATTAAATCCAGTCAGTTAACGGGATTTGTGTTTACCTTAGGAAATGCGTCCGATGGTTCTGCTGCGTCGCTGAGCATGTCCATGGTCTTGATAGGAACAGTGCCGCCTATCGGGTAGGCCACCATAAGGGGAACCTGCGAAGACGACGACAGGATGTCCGACGCTGTGCCTAGGAAGTGATGCATTTCTAGGCTCCGAGGCTTTATACGGTATGCCATCAGTAAGTTACACGTCCCTCAAGATACAAGTACTTGCATGGATCCCCGCGCCTCGCTGGCCAATCTTGCGAGTTGTATCCCTCTCGATGACCCGAGCGTGGACGCCATTCAAGGCTAATGTGATAGCTAGAATAAGTCCTGTTGGGCCAGCACCGACCTAGATTCAATATGAGCCCGCATTACCACCACAACTGTTACATCACTTGCAATGAGGACAGAATGGTTCATCTAGGAGAGGCTGTAGTAGTTGAAGGAGGATGATCATTTCATGATCCCTGTTTGCTCTATATATACGAAATCGGAGGTGAAACAACGGGAGCGTAGGACCTCAATCACGCATACTGAGTCGAAATCGGTCGCGATCGTAATTTCAGTTGGTAAGGACGCACTTCGACGTACGTTAGAGTGTCGGCATGTTGTCATCCGATTGTGTCAGAGATGCAGTGGGCTGGGGCAAGAACACACGTCCAGTATTGATGCGGTAATATCGGATAACAGATCGCGGGAAAGCTCATTGAGGGCGAGAAAGATATCTGCTCTCTGCCAGGTTTCCTCATCACAGACTCGGTTGGGGCGGTTGAGAGCTTATTTTTTCTGGTGCATCCAGACTTGAAACGGGTGTGGTGTGACTTTTTCCGAGTCACTAAGTATGGAACCCGCGGAGAAGCCAGAACGTTGCAGTGTTCGTGAGGTTGTGACGCTGTCGGGACGTAAGAAGTATCTGAGTGTGAGAAAAGGAGCTGCCCGACGCGAGAGGAACCTGTACGCGTATGACTTCGGCAGGCAGCCTCTCTCGGTTACAAATGCTGATTTACGCGGTATGAGCACGTTTGGCGGTGGGCAGAAGTCTGTATAGAATACTTCGACGAACCAATCAATCAGCAAGGTTCAGAGCACACACACCTGGAAGAACGCAGTTCACAGATCGCCCTCGCATCTCCACCCCTTTAGCAGAAGACGCGCACTGTGGCATGGAGTCCAAGCTAAACTTTAGAGTTCATCTATAGCCAGCACTTTAGTGTTTGAATCCGAGCGCAACAATCAAGGCTTACTCAAACACATCTAGCCAATCGAGCTCTCTGGAAAGTGCTGTCGATCCTTTGAGAATAGAGGCGGCTCACTCGGAGAGCCAAGTCACGGCCACGTGACGAATACGGAACGGCGTCAGCCAGACTGATTAAACGTCCAGAAGTTTCAACGTCCCTCCACCTAACGACCATGACCAAAATCTTTGAAACAATCCTTCAGAATCACAATGCACCTCGCCACAAAGTAGACGCAACGATTAGTAGCGCCAGATCGGACGTGAGTATGGCCCATTCGCATCCCTATCACCCCTAAGATAAATACAGTTCCCCTGGAAAGACGTGCAGCAGCGGCTGGCCACGCATTGCGCAGAGAGCACCAAGAAGTTCCTGCGCAATCATCCGCCGCGGCGCCGCCCTGTCTTCACTCCCCCGAATATCGCCTTAGACACGTTCATCGAACGGCTCATCAGAGACTCCGGGGCGCCCCTATCTGCCGCTCTTGCAGCGCTCGCCGCCCTCGGATGGATGCTCGAAGCCCACTCCTGTCCTGTGTCCTCGTCATCACCACACCACCTCTTCCTCGCCGCATATCACACCGTCGCTCAATCGCTCTACGACTGCCCTCACTCGGACAAAGAATGGGCGGCCCTTACAGGTAAGGCGATCCCGCATAAGCAAGTCGCCTTAATGCGATCCGAGATGGCGTGTGGGATGTCGATTAGTGCTCTGGGGCGTTCCAATGCGAGGAATAAGATCGGATCTCCGGAGTGGGACCTTCTGAGGTGGTTCGTGCGGGAGGATATGTCGCGGTCGATCAAGCAGGTTTTCGAGGAAGAGCGAGTGCAAGTGCGGGATAATGTGTTTGAGGCGGCAAGAATGAAGGCCGTTGAACGTGAGATGGTGAAGAACGGACGCCTCGTGGCGTATGCATATGGTCCGGAGGACGAACGTGAGCCCGAGCTCGAACCAGCGGACGGGTTCATTGTGTACCGATGAGATCCGCTGTGCTGTATCAGACGACGGACCGTCGTTATCGCAAACTAAATAGCATAAAGAAACAAGACTAGTGATACAACCTTGTCTACCTAATACACACCAAACGTCGGAAAAGTAAAAAATAAGTACAGACCTACGATCGTTGCTTATCCCTGATCTGTCTGACCAATGAATCCAGCAACTCGATTACGAACGGCGTGTGCAGGTGGACGTTGTTAAAGTTTTTCGTCATGAATGTTTCTGTCAAACAATCCAGTCAGTGAAAACCCCCGGGTCGCACAGGAGCGCGCACTTTTGTTCTCCCGCCATTTATCGTGGATGGTATCATTCCAGATAACGTAGTGCGTGTGGTGCATCGCTTCGGCTAGCTGTCGAGACGTTAAACGAGGCTATCAGAAGTGTCAGCCAACGTACCAGCTGATAATCCCCTGTTGTCAGAAAATATCAACGAGACGACGAGACGACAAAGGCCCACAACTCACGCATGAAACCACCTGTGTCGTAGACTATCCGAAGGTCAATATTCAATCCTCACATGAATCATCCGTACGCACGTTCCAGCACCTTACCGCCCGCTTTCATCCACATCTGGTGCGACAGACCGTTCCCATGCACGCCGACCATAATCTACCCGGTAGTCAATTCAAGCACAGCGCAACAGAGGAGAGCGGGGCTTACATCCGTCCGCGTACCGATATCAAATTGCTCCGCCTTGGAGAGGTACTCCATCTGCACGGAGTTGATCTCGACGTCGTGGTCCTCGCCGAACTGTGCGAGCGCCTTGACAAAGGTGTCGTGGTCTTCTTTAACGAGTTTCCGGCCTGTGGCCTGTCTGACAGAGGGTGAGGTACCGATATCCACGAGGGGAAGAGCAACACACCGATCGATGTAGGTGATGACGGGTCGGTTTCCGCGCGTTTCCTTCTATTCCAATTCTTTGCATTAGTGAGTGCCGGAGAGGCGACCACCAGTCGAAAGGCGCTGGGGAGGCCATGATATCTTCCAACGAGTTTTATTCACGGCGCGAGCATAGACGAACGAACGAACGCACCGGCGGTCATCTTGTTCCACACCTGCGCCTCGCTCTCTGGGACTCGATGGGCAGTCCATCGGTCGACAATGATGATCTCGGAAAATACATGCACCGAATTGGACTTGGCGCGGTCTAGTCGTCGTCGGGTTACTATGCAAGATAAGCGTCAACGCTGAGGTGAATCTCACCTTCCCATTGATAGATATCCTCCACGGCCGTGTTGGGGAGGATTGTGTTCAGGAACCATCTACGAATTAGTGGGTATTTCGATGCCTGCGTGTACGGTCCCGACGGTGAGACAGATACGTACGTGTTAAGGTTGGCCCGGATATCTCTCCAGTCGTCCCCTCGAGGCAGCATGACGCGTGAGGGAAATACGATGTCGGCGGCGGTATTCCGAAGAAGGGATAAAGGTGAGGATGTATATACCCGCCACGCACCAGCGAATGCTTCGGCTACAAAATGGCTAGAAGAGGTGAATGCGTCGCCAGCGAGTAAATCAGTACGCATACAAGTAGTGTCCTAGAGCGATATCAGTCATGCTTCAACTTCAATAATATCGTCGGTATATGCGCACCCAAAAAGCCTTCCTTTCCCGGTCCGTCGTTGAAGAGAAATGTAGTACCAGCCAGGACTCCAGCCGAGCGCTTGCCAAGGACTTGTTCGGCTTCAGCAGGGGTGAGCACCTGCCATCGCTGGGCCGTCGCTGGAGGGTGGTCAACCCACTTTTCCTTTGGAACAGGCGGGCCGCACAGAACCCTAGAACTCTCGGGTATCGACTCCGGATGAGACGTGATAGCATCTGAAGCCTTGATTTAGCAACCAGCGATGTACCACAGCGCAATGTACCCACAGAACGTCCCATTGTGGAGATACAGATTCTGGAACATCACTTCGCCATCATACAGCGTGAGCACCATGGGAATGGAGGCCGGAGGCACTTACTGAAACCTGGTCGCCCCCTGATGAATTTGGTCTCATGCTGATTCCACGTCCTGGCGAGTTCCTTAACATGTAAGCCAATCGCAAGTTCACCTTCAGAGATCGACTCGTCGTCGCTGTTCGCCGCCGGCTTCTTCTGATCAAGGTAGACGCCTGCGCTAAAGCCGGCGGTCCCGCACAGGCGTTCGAGGCTTGCATTTGCTAGACGCACGGACGTCCCTCCGCTGTGGAACAGTGCCAGGGCAGCCAGTATACATACAGCCGCAAGAACGAGCAAAAGATATCGTGTTGCCTGGCGCATGGTAGAGGTGAGAAGAGGCTCGTATAATATATAATAAATAAGGAAAGTAGTAAACGATCAGCACGTGACGCCAAGAACTTGGCGTGGTCCTGGGCTGTAGCCATCGAGAATCGCTGAAGGCCACCAATCTATTCTCACAACTAATGTACTCGTTCCAGAGCGGTTCGTAGTGCCATGTACGTTTTATAGCGCATTTTATAGATGAAATGAAGCTACCCATGACTAGCGATAACTACTAGTGGTGCAACAACCAATCAAACCCCCTAAGTCGGAGCAGAACGTTCAACGCGTTGAGATCTTGGACTAAAGACGCCTCGTTTCGAGTTCACTGCGACTGCGACTGCAAGCTGCTTGCACTTGTAATAATTTCGACCGTTTCGTTATGGCCACAACGCCAACCTCGACACCCACTACTTCTCAGCGTTTGCCGGCATTGATTACCGAGAAATGATGGCATGCACCATACCCGCGACTTCAGGCTAAAGTGGCATCTAAGCTACATAGCACATACCACGAGATGGGCCAGGTCCCAGCAGTATATCGTAGGCTGGAGTCCCGGACTTGCGATAAGAGGCTACTCTATTTGAATTATTCGGTGCGCATTATCGCGGCCATCATTCAAACACTGACCAATGGGGAACAGGAAGCGTTGATGGACCCGAATTCACAGCCATTCTCAACGTCGGGCGATAGACTCTGGATATCGCACTATCTGTGGTGCTTAGGACGCGAGGGTACGATGATATCTATGGACGAACACTTCAACGCCATGCCGCGCCAGGACCGGCGGCAATTGCAATTGCGGCGTATTTATCTTCCCTCCTCGAACCGTTTCTCCAATGAAATTTTCGGATACCGCATGGAAGGCCACACCCACATGCAAGTTACCTCATCCTTATCTCTGCGCTTAAACTTAACTCTCAGATAAGAGCTACCTCGTCTGCCTGCGTTTTTCAAAGTGCCCTGAGAGCTAGGGTCTGACTCCCTCCAGCTTCGGCCGTGTAGTTATATAACGACGATATCTAGCCTTCTATCTTTGCAATCAAGTCCAGAAGCACCCCAGTCGCTTGCTCTGTCTATTCCTCGCATGTCAGAACACGTACTTCCTCAAGGCGCGGGCTATGGCGTAGGTATGTCACGCTATCTCACCATCTGCATCGAGTCGCAAATTGATTCGTTCACATGGGTCTTGTTCCATAAGTCGTCGGTGAGTAAGACGGTTTGACTCTCCCTTCATCCGGATCCGCTTCTCGGTGGCTTCTGCCGCTTCGTACTTCGATCTTGATCGTATGCTGACCCTTCGTGTTTAGGGATTGGTCTATTCTTCAGTGTGTTTATGATCGGGCTCACCGCCATACAATCTCGGTACACTGCGTTCTCGCCCAAGAACTCCGAAGAGTTCAGTAGTGCTTCGCGTAGTGTGAAGCCCGGACTGATTGCCTCTGGGATTGTCTCAGCCTGGACCTGGGCGGCTACCTTGGTCAGTACCTGCCTTCATCATTGACTCGACGACGCCATCCTCACACGCGCTTCTACCCCGCAAGCACAGCTGCAATCTAGTGCTGTCGCGTACAAGTTCGGTATATCTGGCCCGTACTGGTATGGCGCTGGTGCTACTGTTCAAGTTCTGCTCTTTGCGATGGTTAGTGCATCCTTTCGCTGTGCCGTGGTCCTTCGTTGACGACGACACAGTTGGCGGCCAAGCTCAAGCTCAACGCTCCCTACGCTCATACTTGGCTGGAGATAGTTGGAGCACGCTGGGGAGCTGCCGCTCACGGCATATTCATGTTTTTCGGGTACGCTTCCGTCTTCGCTGATCGTCAATCTCCCTCTAATACACAACCATTTAGTCTCGCTACCAATATCATTGTCTCTAGCATGTTGATCTTGGGTGGATCTGCCACGGTCACGGACCTAACTGGGATGAGCACCATCGCTGTAAGCCGTTGTTCTCAACCAATGGCTACGGGACTAACTGTTATAATGTCCCTTCTAGGCGTGTTTCCTTATTCCTTTGGGGGTTGCTATCTATGTGGTCGTTGGTGGTATGCGGTCCACGCTTCTTTGCGACTAGTAAGCCCTCACTCCAGCACGTACATGGAAGATCGGACACTAACTCTCATCTCAGCACACACACCACAGTCCTCTTCGCCATCATACTTGTCTTTGTTTTCACCGTCTACGCAACGTCCGACAAAATTGGCTCGCCCGCTCGTATGCATGAGCTCCTAGACGCCGCCTCAGCAGCTACCCCCGTCGATGGAAATGCTCATGGCTCTTACCTCACCATGCGCTCCAAGAACGGGCTGATCTTCGGCGTCATCAACATCATCGGAAATTTCGCGACTGTGTTCCAGGATCAGGCATATTGGCAACGGGCTATCGCAAGTCGACCAGGGAGCACCGTCAAGGCGTACTTGCTCGGTGGACTGGCTTGGTATGTCTCCTAACAAATTGAAATTCCGGTCTTAATCTAGTCACGTTGCTTCAAACAGGTTCGCAATTCCATTTACGTTTGCAACTACGTTGGGTCTTGCGGCGGTCGCTCTTCGAGGCGATCCGGACATGCAAGTCCTCACGCCAGCAGACGTCTCTGCTGGGTTGCCAGCTTCCGCCGCCGCCAGTGCCCTTCTGGGACAGTCAGGCGCTGCTGCTTTGCTCATCCTCCTTTTCCTTGCCGTGACTTCGGCGACCTCGGCCGAGTTGATCGCAGTGTCCTCTGTCCTAACGTATGATGTGTACAAGGTCAGTATGAATTTGGACTCGTATATCTATCCCGCCACTCACGATACCCTTTCAGAGGTACATCAATCCTCACGCGAACGAGGACCAGATTCTCAAGATGGGTCATTACATGGTACGTTTGAATTCTATCAACGGACTGGGTCTCTTCACGATCTATGGACAGGTCGCATTCTTTGGTATCGTTATGGGCGTCGCAGGCACGATCTTCTTCTACATCGGCGTGTCCATGGGATGGTTATACGTAAGTCCTTCGCGTCTCTCCTTTTCGCTTCCCGGTGGACTCACCCGTTCATTCGTACTAGACCTTCATGGGTGTCGTCCTTGGATCTGCCGTGGCCCCCATTGCGCTGTGCATTACGTGGAGGAAAGCAAACAAGTGGGGGTGCATCGGAGGTGCCGTCGCCGGCTTCTGCGTGGGCTTGATTGCGTGGCTTGTTACCACCAGCTCTCTGAATGATGGAGAGATCAATGTCGTGGTATGTGTCATCCTTGTACCTCTAAAAACCGCCGGCACTGACGATCATGTTATCATACAGACCAGCGGAGGTATTCATCGCCGTAACCATTCCAAATCAACGGTGCTAATCATATATCTATCTAGGCGACTACGAAATGCTTGCTGGAAACTTGGCTTCTATTGGTGTTGGTGCCATCATAGCCACAGTATCCTCGCTCATTGTGTGTACGAATCCCTTCTCCCGAGACGGAAGCTAACAACACTTATTGTTCAGTGGCCTGATGACTTCGATTTCGATATCACTCGCGCGATCAACAACCCCGCCCGCCGTTCTCATAACCGTCGCCACGAAGAAAAAGTCAGCCCGTCCCTCGACGATGAAGTGGACAAGAAGCGAGGAAACATGGACGCTCATTCCGTTTCCCCTTCCTTCACTGACTCTGAGGAGGCCGACGATCTCGACCCCGTTAAATTGCAAAGTGCTTTCAGATTTGCTTCCTATTCGTCTTTAGCTTTGGTATGTCCATGTCGCGTTTCCTATGGGAGGAGTTATTGATTGTGGCATTCACACAGCTCCTCGTCCTTATCATTATTGTCCCACTACCGTTGTTTTTTCGCGCAAACCATCTACGGCGTGGGCGGCCTTACGGCCTGGGTCGTGATCGGTATCATCTGGACCTTCCTCTCCGCGATTTCTGTCGTACTCTACCCTCTCTGGGAAAGTCGTGAAGCGCTCAGTCAGATCCTTACGGGCATTGTTAAGGTCCGTAAACATCCATTCGTTGTCCGCCATCACGTTGGCTCATGCGAATGTTAATTTTTTGAAGGACGTGTTCACGAAGGGAAGCGGGAAATACGTTTCGGCCCTCCGGCCACATGTCTTCCGCATAGATCGTATGTCAGCACTTTACAACCTTGTTTCCCGACAAAGTGCATGAAGGCGATGACTTTATAATGTTTGATGTTTTGTAATTCTAGATAGACTCTATATGTGGGCTCCTTCCTGATATGTAACCTGTTACATCCGTGAAGTTTCGAGACCTTCAGTCGAGTCCCCTAGTGTCCTCCGCAATCTTTCATAACGGTGTCACTGCCATTCAGCTTTCCGCCATCATATCTCTCCCTCACTCTCTTAGTGATCCCTCGATAATTGATCTGGACCCCCTCGCCTATAGTGATCTATATCATTCGCAAGGACGGCTCTTTATCAGAGACTACCACACCCGAGTTTACGCCAGCCTCCAACATGTGGACGAACTTCATCGTGGGGTGGTGCTAACCGGATAGCTGGGAACAGGGAAGACATGTACCCTCTACTTTCTGCTCAATGCAGCACTATGGGTGACAATGTCATATGAACAGCGATAACGGTACGTGCATAATAATATCACCATGATGACGGTACATGTATTATAATATCCTTTGCCGCATTTTAATGCCACCATTCCTCACATTGTAATGCCTCCTATGTGGCACTTACAAGTAGATGCATTATAATCCAAGTCCCTGGATAATGTACTAAGTATTATTATACAGCTACATGGACACCTCAGTGCTGTGTATCTCAAAGCTCTGTGTCAAAACCATCAAACTCACTATCAAAAGTGCCACATACAGGTTTGATACCTTGCTGCTAAGCACGATCTATGCAAAGCTCCCCATTCTTGTTGACTTGCACTCTAAGTCCCTGTAGAAATAACTGTTTCTTCGCAGTTACTTGGGCATGTGGGATAGCAGTGGACCCTCACAAACATGTGAGGGTTCTTCTTCCGTATTCAACCTATTTAAGCTGTTCTAGTACATTATATGTATGGGCTACTGTGTAATAATAGACCACCTGATTTGGTGGTTACTTGAAACACTAACTCCAACACACCCCTGCAAGTAATACACTGAATCTAGCTGTTAGAATATGTTAAGTCAGAAACCTTTGTCATCATTATCAGAATCAAGACTGGCAGCCATCATTGCTTCTTCTGTTTTCTTTCCAGATTTCTTCTTTGCTTCCATATTAACCTTTTGGGCCATTCAGACTTGTAATGTCCCTTTGCATTGCAAAAGTAGCAAGTGACATCAGAGGTAGCCATGGCTCAATGCAGTCATTCTGACATTATCACAAGCACTTGATCAAGAGGTTCTTCTTCCACCTCAGAGGTATCAGCAGCTTGGTGAGTTTCTTCTTCATTCAAGAGTTGCATGATGACATGATTCAGGGTGAGGAATTTAGGGGGAGTAGCATCAAAATTGATGATAACACCACTGTATGCAGTGGTGAGCATGAAGATTTTGTCTTGATCTGCAACATTGATTCCTGCTGCCTTCATCTGAAAAGCCAGTCCCCTGGACCTTGCTTATCCAAGCCTACATTCCTTCATCCCCTTTCTTTGCCATGGGAAACTGCCTCCTAAGTGCCAAGGTTGTTGCAAAGCCAGTGGCCCAATGAACCCTTTTCAATGTGGCCCAAATCTCAGCTGGATCTGGGAATGCATGTGTGCCAATTGACCATCAACCCTGAGTATGAGTTCAGCCCTAGCTTCATCACCTTTGTGTGTTTGTCCTGCCATTTCTTCCACTCTGCTGCAATCACAACAGCATCCTTTCCTTCTTCATCGACTTTGTGCTGCACCAAATCCCACAAACTCCACTTGATCAACACAGCATCCATCTGAACAACCCATTTAGCATAGTTCAAATCATTGAGGCATGTTGAAACAGATCAGATTGTCAGCCATGTTTGGTAAGTTCTTCTCTTTGGTTCCTCTCTTTGATTCATCTACAGAGATGTCAGATCTGCAACCACCTTTGAGCATGATGAGATAAGAGAGAGGGGTACAATAAAATTTCATTGAGAGTGTACTGCACATTGGCATAGAAGTAACCAGTGTGTGGGATAGCAGTGGACCCTCACAAATGTGTGGGGGTTCTTCTTCTGTATTCAACCTAATTAAGCTATTCTAGTATATCATATGTATGAGCTATTGTGTGATAATAGACCACCTGATTTGGTGGTTACTTGAAGCACTAACTCAAAACAGTCTCATCTGGTCACCAACTGTAAAACGGCCAAGTCAAAGGTATAGCTTTGGGGGAATTGCACTGGTGAAGAGCTCAATAAGTGGAACCATTTTTTTTAAAGCTGAGAGCTCCTGGTTTGGAAATTCTAATGGTTGCTCCACTGAATACCTTGCCTTCCATACTTTCATATACCTCTGATGTCAAGATACTTAGCAATGACCACCTTGCTGTTTGCCATCAAAGTCTCCTCCACAGTCTCACAGCTGTAACTGAGCTTCATGCTAATCATCCTATGGACCTGGTCATCATTTTTGTAAGCTTCTCAGCTTACTACATTCTCACCTGAGCCCTCCCTTCTATATATGATCATGTGATAACACATATTTATACATGACCCTGACAGCATACTTACTTATTTCTTTGTTCCCTACCTTTGCATTCATGTCAATCCCATATGCTTGGTTCATTCACCTTGTTCCCCTTCTCTGAGTGTTTACCCTTCAGGGTTTCCTTCACTTTTTAAAAAAATTCAACCAAACATTTTATTTTGATTGAGTGAGTCACATGTCCTCACTGTTTGCGTTGCTTCCCACCCACTTCCCAATCCTGTCTCCCAGATCCCAGCCCTTAGTCCCAGTCCTGTTGACCACCCAGAGTCGTACTTCTAAGGCTCTGCCTAGGCATGTTTCTTTCCTTGCTCATCCCAGACCACAGACTTTCCCAGCTCTTCTCCACCTGCCCCCTACACCTTCCTGCTTCCACTCTTGTTCTGCACCCCATTCTGGCCCTTTACTGAATTGCATCAACTCCTCATCCTCACTCTTGTCTGTTTTGTCGGAATCCTCACCCGTTTGTGCACATATACCTACCTTAGGGGCTTCCTTGGTTCACTTCCCCCCCCCCGTTCCTCTTTGCTACACCATTCCAAACAGCACCTCTGATGGGAGCATGAGCAAAAGTCAAGCAATTGAACCTGATGAAGCCCTCAACAATGGGTGAGGGTGACATTGCTGCCACACTTCTCTGGGAATGGTTCAACAAAAGCGAACAATACTTCTGGAATAAAAACCTGGCATCTACAGCCCATGTCAAGGCCATCACATGGGGTATGAGCAGTGTTCACACCATCTGCTGGCTATCTGCAAACTTGCCTTTGCTACTTCAATGAACTGGGACAACTACAAGATCCACATGCATACCCTCTTCCTGGCTTCTGATTGGGAGCATACAACCAGAATGGATGTATTGCATGTTCAACAAGGTTCAAAACTGTTTGTTGAGTTCTCTCTCAACCTCATGGCCAAGAACAATCTCCTCACCAGTACTGACAGCTTCTTGAATGACAGGTTCCTCTGTGACACTTTAGAAGCCAACATGGATTGTGAGCTCTCCTGTGAACTCAACTGTGAAAATACCAACTCCATCCTCCTCTTCCATGACTGGCTTGACAAAGTCAAGAGAATTGACAAATGTCAATGCCAACATTTTGATGAGATCGAAAAAGCTGTTGCTTGTATGTCCCTCTGTGGCAACACTACTACCTCAAGAGCTCTCACTGCCAAACCATTTGCCTCTTGCCCTGCCTTTGCTGGTACGAACTTGACGAACTTTGTGCTGATTCCTAAACTACTCCAGGAAGAACAAGAGCTGCCCAGTGCCAATGGCAGCTGCTACAAGTGCTGCAAATTCTGGGCTGGCCACATCAGTGCTCACTGCCCTGCCCCTCCCATCAACAGATCAAAGTACAAAACCTTGACAGCTTGGGACGTACCTCCTAGGCCTGCCAATTATGTTTCTTGTGCTGGTACTGTTACTCGAGTCTTGGCTGTTCCCTCTGGCTCCTCTGTCTCTACTTTCCATGTCACTGCTGTTCTTTCTGAAGCAGTCCATGATGAGCCTACTGTGTCTGACTCTGGCCTTTCTGAAGTCTCCGACTCTCTGCCCTCTGTCTCTACTGTTTTTGCTTAATGTCTCTAGCTAGATCAACTCTGGTTGCTGGTCTGACAATGAGTGTACTGTATCATTTCGACCGTAGGTTCACGATCCGTTATGCGTTACGGTACATGTTCACTGGGCAGAGGGTTCACACTCCTTCGTTATGTGTTACTCAGGTGTTCAGATGTTCAGGTTCACAACTCTGGATCATGATTTTAATTTATTTACTGCGATCTACCGGTATCCTACAACCTTCTGTTCAGGCTTGCAATAGCAGCACCCTTTCGGTTGACATGTTTAATGCAAAAGTAAACAAATTTTTTCTGAGCCCTCGCAATCTGCTTCAAGCCCAACTCCGAGTTCAAGCTATCCATGGCCAACCCAGGCGGTTTGCTGCAGTGGGCGGATGCCTCCTCAGAGGCTCGCAAGATCGTCAATTCGACCTTCAGAATTCCGGAGACAGTGCGAGCAGAGATCCTTCCCAGCCCCACCCTCCCCATTGCCGAGCTCCTCAGCTTCACGTTGCCCCTTTAAACCAACAATGTTGCCACATCCATCGACTCTTCCCAGCAGGAGCTCGGTCACGGGAAACACGTTAAAACTGTGTCATCTCATTTAAATTTTGCTTCGTGGGACCAGAACTAGCACTTGGACAACATTTTCGTGTTTTTAACTGTATTTTATTCCCTTTTTTGCGCTTTTTATAATTTTTGACTACAAGATGTTCACTGCTCCATGTTATGTGTTACGCAAGGCCGTTTAGGTTCAGTTCATGCGGGTCCGTTATGTGTTACTGAACCTACGGTCGAAATGATACAGTACTCCCTTTTCTTGTTTGAATACCTTCTGGCATTGCCTTGTGCATGATGAGTCTGCTTCCTTATCTTCTCATTCCATCAACACCCTGATTGACAACAGCTCTGCCATAGTTCTTATTAGGTCTGACATCGCTGACAGCTTGGGTCTTGCCTGTCACAAAGCTTCCTCCCCCTTCATTTGCAGTGCTGCATTTTCCAGAGTGGGAAAGGAATTGTCTCTCTCCTCTTTTGTTAAAATTCTGCCACTTTCCTTGGATAAACATTTTGTTTCTAAGCCCCTACATGCCTTCATTTCTCCTTCCTGTTAGAGTGACACTAGTTAACACCAGCATGGCTCCCACAAGAACACTGAAGCAGATAGAAAGAAAGAGAGTAGCCTGGTTGACTTAGACTTACACACTAAAAACTAGTGGAAATCCCAAGAGAACAAGCTGACATCTCTGGGTGTTTCATTGGAGAATATATACTATTGTACAGGCAGTATCCTCATGTACTACTACACACTGTAACCCACCAGCATTCCATGGAAAGTGCACTATTTGTGCATGGTGTTTCATCATGGCTGTGGATTGGCTGCAGACATGTGGTTCCAGTGCGGTTCTTACTAAGGCTACCTACAGGTATGTAATATTGATTAGTAAAGGATGCATCATCAGGCATGTGTATGCCTGTGATGTGGCCAATAAGATAGGGAAAGATGATCAGAAATAATAGAAGAAGATATCAGGCCATGACACTTCCCTCATATCTGAAGCCATCTTTGGTCTTCCATTCCTTAAGTCTAATGGACTTGTTCTCAATCACAGCTCTGGCTCCTGTATTACATGCCTTGATAATGTTCACTCTTACAATTTGTTCTCTTTGTCTCCCTTAATTGTGTCGTCAGCCCAGCCAGCATGGAAAGGAACTTATACTTGAGCTAGCAAGGTGAGAGCTGCCTATTGAAAAGCCAAGGTCCAGCACAAAGCCTTGTTCTTGAGCCCTGAATTCATGTCCAAATTGAAGTCACATAAACATTGTGGTGTCACTTGCAAGCTTCAACCAAATACAGTTATTGCTGTGATCTGTGGACAGTTGAAGGACATGAGTGCTCTCACTAGCTTCCAGGCCCAACTTCAACAGATGGACAAGGAAATGAAGCAGAAATTTGGTGATCTTTTTGACAAGCTTCCCAGTAATGTGGGCACTGGAGCCATGCTCAGTTTCAGGCCTACATGGGAGACTGCTTGACCTGTCACATTCAACTCAAAGCAGCTGAATTCTGCTGAGCAGAATTATGCCACACATGACAAGGAGATGCTTGCAATTGTACATGCTCTACATAAATGGTGTACTAATCTTCTTGGTGCGGAGTTTGTGGTTTTCTGTCAGGGTCTGATCCTCACCCCCTTAGGGGTACCCCTTTGCACCCCCTTTCGGACAATTGGACCATTGGAATCCCTCAGGCTCCGCCCTCTAGGTGTAGGCATGGTGTGCAGTACTTAGATTCACTGTTACATGTTTCATGTACATGTGTACTTACATACTAGCCTCACTACATACACATGTTAGTTAGTATTTAAAGTAGCACTAGTACACATGTATTCCATACTCTGAATCTTAGTTCCTCTTTGCCACTTGGTTCACTCTTGTCTTCACTGTGGGCTTCTCCATGGAGCCTGCCTCTTATCTTGCTCTTACTGAAATTAGAACACTGCAGGGCTAGGAGGGCGCAGCATCAAAGCTGAAGCCAAGTCCTGTATGCTCCTCTCATCTGTGTGTTCCACGCTTCTGCGCTTCCCACACATTTCCGCACCCCCTAAACAGATGAGTCAGGAGGACCTGTGATATGGTTCTTAACATTTTCACTGATTATCATACCTTGGAGTATTTTAGCACACAGTGTGACCTGAACAAGAAGCAACTCCATTGGCAGACATTCCTTGCTGATTGTATGTTCACTATAAAGTATACTAAGGGTGAGGACAACACAATTCATGCAAGGGTGTTGCATATATCAAGTTTGAGCATGTGCTATTTTTGGATAGAGAACAACACACACTTCTGACATTTCTCAGGAGAAAAGTTGATGAGGCATTCATGGCATGCTTGAAGCTCATTGAGCCATGCATTGTGTCAGTCTTCAGCCCATTGTGCCCAGCAAACCCTCTTGTTGGAAGGCAGCTTTGTGAATTCAGCTCTAACATATTTGTTTCACATTTTAGCCTTATCTTCCCAGGGTCAACCAGACTTTTCAAAAGATTTGTTGAAATTCAACTTCAAAGGCATAAATACTTTCTTAAGGAACATTTGCCAGTCACTCAGGTGCTTGGGAGGCTTGAGGCCGATCCCAGAGAGTTGGCTGAGAAGAATGATGTAAAGGTCATCAGAGGATGACAAACTGAGCTTCTTCAGACTGTGGTTGATTTTGTCCACCCAGTAGCACATCTAGCTTGTGATGCAAGCAAGAACAGTCACATCACATGAGAGGGAAAGTGGGAACTGTTAAATGTTGACAGAAGTAAAGCTGTGGTATTCGAGGGGTCCAACTAGGCTGTTTAATACAAGATAGATAGATAGTCCTTATATACTATGGGAGTAGGGTAGAGGGTACAGTAGTCAAGGTAATAAATGCACATCAAGTAAAGTACATGCCAAACAAAAGTCCAGTGAAGCCTATGTGAGTGGTGTTTGTCTGAGGATGGTTCAGGCTGCAAGCCCAAGCTGCTACATAGCTGGTTATAGACTACAGTGAAGACTTCTATTTTGGTGCTGTGAGGGTGGCAAGGAACTGACATATGTCTTTCATCTTTGCTATTGTTCTACATACAGGCTAGCTACAGCAGCCTTAAATACATGAGTGAAATAACTACCAGAATATTCTACTAACTACTGGTGTCAATGCTAAGTCAAGTAACTACTGAGCATGAGATTTTTCAATATTCTCAGCCATTCTGCTATGTGCCAGCTTGCCCTAAAGCTCCACTTGCAACAGCCTACATCTGTTGTAAATAGTTCATTACCTTGCTTGCAAGGTCACCAGTGTTGACTAATTGCCTTATGGGGGTATTCTTATTAGGACTTTTTTGCAAGCACTTGTTTTGTATCAGGATCCAATCCTCACCCCCTTACACCCCTTTTCAGACTCTTGAACTCTCAGAAACCCTCAGGCTCCACCCTCAAGGTATGGGCATGGTACACAGTACTAGATTCACTTGTTACATGTTTCATGTACATGTATACTTACATACTAGCCTTGCAGTATACACATGTTAGTTAGTATTTATAGTAGTACTAGTACACATGTAGTCTTTACTCTGAATCTTAGTTCCCTTTCACCATCTTGTTAAACTTTTGACTTTGCTACAGGCTCCTCTGTGGAGCCTGCCTCTCACCTTGCTCTCTCCAAAATTGGGACACTGCAGGGCTAGGAGGGCACAGCATTAAAGCTGAAGCCAAGTTCCATACACTCCTCTTGTCTGCATATTCCGCACTCCCCACACATTCCCATGCCCCACAAACAGACAAGTCAGGAGGCCCCATGATACAGTTTTTAACATTTTGCCCATACATTGACAACTATGACATAGTGTTGGCATTATCAAAGCCTATCCTGCCATACATTCATTACCTATTGAATTTCTGTTGATGTGGGGCCTAGCTGCATATACAAAAGCTTCACCCCATGGATGATAGCCAAGTGCCCAGGTCTCATGGAGGACAGCAACTTCACAACTGTTGAGGTGCATCCCATCTCCAAGTCTGTTGTTTGACCATCAGGCTAGCTAAATGTCATTATTGGTTCAATATACACATAAACCCTGCACTAAGCAAGGTATAATTAAGCACTGCAAGCACTATCTAGTTGTCAAATTACAACCAAGTCACTCATCAGATCAACTTCAGCTACTCCAGCAATGGTTGCACCATGTGCTATATCAAATAAGGAAACCTGCTACTTTGTCCCAAATCAAGACAGTTCCAAGGTGTTAGACCTTGTTTTTTAAGTAAGGTAATTTACAACTAGATTGCTGCCACTGGCACCATGAATGTACCTTGCTTGTTTGCGTTGCATGTTAACTGTGTGTGTCAGACAGTCAGCCCTATGTTTAACCCCTTCATTCATTTGCAGTGCCACTCAGAAGTCACATGGTCACAACATCCAGCACTTCAGAGCTAAAGGAATCAAACAAAAAGTTGCAAAATTCCAAAAAGGGTTTTTTTTAGACATGGGGGACCTAGCTTTTCAAGCGAGGTAATTAATCCGTTCATGCACAAGTACATCCTTGGTACCATGTCATCGATCATCCCTGATAACGCATCTCTACCTCCCGAAACACATCAACTTGCCTGGTTATGACGAACCCGAGTTTCTGAAAAAGCTTGATGCTAGGTGTGTTCGATTCCGAGATGCGCGTTACTAACGATCTCGGAGGGACGGGCAATGGTGACCCGGAGAGACGATGTGACGTGTCCCGAGTCTTAGGCTCTGGTAGTGGAGGGAACGCGCCCGAAGGTGACCCTGTAGTGGCATACCCCAGCATAAGCTGCAACGCTTCAATCGCCAGACCTTTACGACGCCAATCGGGTTCTAAACATCGAAGAAGAGAATCTTCAGTATATACAGGGACTCACCCCCAACTAAATTGGGTTCTTACTTACCTGCGATCATGATCTCAACTTCGGCTTCGAAATCGTCTTCTACGTCCCCATCCTCACAGTTGTCCCGACGACTACCTTTAAGGAATAGATTGACATCCCCGATCATGGCCATCGATTCCAACCTTAGATCACTTCGACCAATAAGATTAAGGCGCGCATCATCATTCTCAGCGATAGCGGGCGGGTGGTTGGGGGCAAGGATGATGAAGGTCAACTTGTCTTCGTCAATCTGCCATTTTTCTAAATCAGCAACAAATATTTTAAGCAACCACCACGAACTTTATACGTCTGGATGAATCTCACCTTGCATGGAGAACTCCTCTTCCAGAGAAAGAGGCTCACTGGCCGTGAGCTTCCTGAGTTCTTCGTTTTGCATCCATTCGTGGTATTTCTGTGCAGAAAGTTGGTAATTTTGATGTAGATTTAGCGGAAGCGACTTACGTACAGGGACGTGGTGCTTTTCGTATGGTACGAGCACAACTTTTCTCCCCTCAAGCACGGTGTTTTCGTTTGCTTTCATCACGGTGGGTGATTCAAGTCTCACTGCCACCGCTGTGGCAGAATCTGGGACGTGTTCCATGCGTCCCAATTCGGCCATAACTGACTTACATAATCGATTTGCACTTCCCTCCGACTGTCACTGGTTCACCGTCTAGCGACGAGTCACTTTACATGTCTCCTACTTCGTAATTTTTAGGCCCAAGTCCGAGCGCGCGCAATGCCCAAAGTTCCTTCTTCTCTCGGTTACAAGTCAAAGGCCTCCCCCCCTTCGATCCCCGAACGGGCGCGAAAACGCGTCAAACCCGATCATCCTATCAATAACCACTCCGGAAGTCCTGGAAAATTGGCAGGCAGGTCGCCGGACGCGACGTACGATGAGAAGAAGGACATCGTTTACCTGCACTTCGCTGGCATCCCTCGGAGCAGTTACTATGCATGCCTCCTTAACACGCGATTCGTTCCCTCGCGCGCAGGGATGGATCCAAAGGAGCTTGTGCGAAACGGCGGAAGAGATGATGTTGAAACGGCCTTATGGAATGCCGAGATATTTGGTACGCCGCCTGCGAGAAGAGCTACTGAACGAGTAGCGGGTGCGTCCCCGAACTGGTTTCCTTGGCCCCCCGCACGACCATGCGAGGGATATCCTGAGGTTGGTAATAGATCGGCGAGCAGTGGTGGGGGGCGACGGGGATATATGGGCCGGCCCTCCTATACCCTTTCTTGACGACGATGCCATGGACGTGGATCTTTGGTCTTCCCCACACTTAGAGGGGGCGGATAACGCTGATTGCGCGCCATCCCCGACACCGACACGAGGCAAGAAAGCAAGTATATCACATAAGAAGAAGGTTACCACCCAACCTACCCAGCGGAATAGAAACATCATTCCCGGTGGTCCTATTCCTCCAAAGAAGAGTGTGGGAAGTCCAAAACGAAGTTCAGATCAACCTCAAGTCAACGCGTCGCAGGTCAAGCGCGATGCGGCCGCATTCAATCGAACCTCAAAGGTGATTCGGTCGAAGGTAACTAATGATCGATCTCGACGCGACGTGTCCGAGGCAGAGGACAATACGCCCATGTTCGTCCAAGGCTCGTCATCTATGCCATCGTCGACCCCCTTCAGAAAGCCGAGACGTCAAGTCGACACGTTCCAGGGAGATAACGATACGCCTTCGTTCATTCAAGGCTCAACATCTACGTCCCCTTTTAGAGATTTAGAACGTCCATCCTCCGACAAAGCGTTTTCTAGTATAGCATCTTCTCCACGGTTTGAGACCACTCCCTCAGAGGTTCGTGTATCCGTAAAATGTATGTTGCCTACGCCTCAATATTTGATCCAGATAGATGAAGCGACTTTGTACGACTACCTTTATGGGTTCGGAGCTCCCACAGTCAAGCTTCCGCCCTCCCGATTCAAAGACGATACGCCCGAAAGCACACCGACGGTCGTAAATGACGAGCCAATCGTACTCGAAACGCGTGCAAGCCCGGTCCACCTGGACTATTTCGACTGCCCACATCAAGATGAATTTCCACCTTCTCGGTCCACGGGCGATGCCATTGAGGGTGTGACAATGGCAGTCAATGATGAACAAGCGGAACGCGACGCGCTTCCAAGCCCAACCCGGAATGACTATGCCAACTGCTTTCATCCGGTCGACCTTCAGTCGTCGCAATCCGATGTCGATATGTCCTTAACCGCAACGGCGGCAGCAACTGACGAAGAAACGGTGCATAAATCGCCTCCAAGCCCGTATCACAATAACTACTCCGACTACCTGCATTCAGACGCCCTTCCGCCCTCCCACTCTCGTAGTAACGCGATGAATGCCCACACGAAGGACGATGATGTGCCAGCGGTCACCCTTCCTAGCGCGCTTACAAGCCCAGCTCGTAATAACTATACCGAGTATCTCCATCCGGACGACAACCTACCGCACCCTTCCCTTGGGTCACCCGTGACGCAGGATACATCTGGGCAGAATGGGCTGGAATTAATGAACGAACTATTTGGTGGTCTATCTCCCTTGTCTGAAGAGGAAATTCACCGCTTCCTTGTGAATACACCGCCGCCTACCTATCATGGTACGATCGATCCTGTTTTGCTAGGGGGCGGTCAAGCCAACAATGATGCGCCTACTCTTGATGAAATTCACTCAGCACCATCTCAATTGTCGCTCTCCTACTCACCCCCTCGCTCACCCACCCCGCCGCCACGCAATTCGACTTCTGACCCCATTAATACATCACAGTCCCAAGAGGCAGACATCGAAATGGAAAACGCCGCATCACTAGGGAAAGGCAATTCTGAAAGTCATTTACTCCCTAATACCGAGTCAAGTATTCTCGCAAAGACCCCCTCCTCGCGGACCCCCGATGTGCCGCCTTCTCGCCGGCCCGCACCAAGGACCTCAACTGCCCCTCCGAAGGTAGTCGTTTGGTCTGTCCGTCCGAAAGATGCCAAAGGCCAAGAACTTCCCTTTCCCCAGCGAGTTGGCCGACAGTTCGATTTCCCTACCGGCCCCGGCCAAAGTTTCTGCCATCAATGTCGGAATCGACCTGGCAGATTAATGATGAACTGCGCATGCGGGAAAGAATTTTGCATGCGATGCATCATGTTGAGGTACAGTCCGTTTGGTTCGCTACTAGCTGCTGTCTAACTAGATAGACAGGTATGATGACCGGGTATTTCCTTTCGACGCATCCGCGAAAGACCGACCTTGCCCCATGTGCATGGATATCTGCAATTGCACGCAGTGCTGTCTTCGGCGGAAAGAGGTCTACGTAAGTTCAGTAGGTGCATGCGTTAAAATTGTCGGCGAACCGGACAATTTGGTCCTGCCTCCGCCGAAATTGAAGTCGAGGCACAAACCGTCTTTGAAGCGGAGGGCATCAAGGTCGGTTAGTCCACCACCTGATCGACCCCATCGCGTACACAAACGACCCACGAAGTATCGATCTCCCTCGCCTGTTCCCGACTTCCCTGCTCCTGTGTATCAACCCATGCCTCTCCCTACTGGCCCTTTGGCGTATTGGGCGACTATCTATGGAATGTCCGGACAGAAGCTGGCTACTGCGTTCACAGGAGGTGATGCTGCCGAAGTTGTCATCGTCAAACCAATACAACCAACCATTATGGCTGCAAATCAGCCTGCGCCCCGTTCAACAGTCCCCCGCCGTTTCGTGGGTAAAGTCCAGGCGTCGTGGGGATATGGACCAGATCCATATGTTACGGATGTGGAGTCAGACTCACCTCAAGGAACAAGAGTGAGGAAGAAGGGAAAGGAACGTCAGGGGAAGACTCCGTATGCGCGTCGATTTATTGGCGACCCATCCCTGTTGTACGCCAAATTCAAGCAGGCCACGTCAGAAACACCCCCTCTCTCCAAGGATTCCAGTGATGATGTATTGGGTCTGAGGGACAGTTCCCCTCTGACGCCAGTCCCTAGCACGCCAGGATCAGATGTCGAGTGGGTGTCGTGGGAGATGCCTAAGCTATCACCGGCAGCAGCGGCGACCGAGGCTACCAAGCGTTCCGTGAGTTTGGAGGACAACGACGTGGCTAGAGCCATCATGTTGGCACTTTCCTCCACCGCGCCTTGGCCGGCACCAGTCGCACAATCGTAGGTATGGGATTTGAGTTGATACTGTATATAAACTTCTGTTCACGTTTTTGGGTACTTTGTATATAAATATCCCTTCTTGTTTCTGCAAGTGACCAAGCAAATGATACTGCAGCGAAATATGCCTGCTACCCTGCATGTTCAAGCAGGTTGCCTGCGTTGGTAACGTCACATACCTTGGAGGTGATTGTTGTTCTACCCCTTGTTTTCGCGAGGAACATCGATATCGGTCGAATATTGACACTTGCATTACAAATCGACAAAACCGTGCATTATGATTTCTCCTTGTTGCGTATCAAGGCGGAGCATTACAGAGAAGGCAATTCATACCGTGCAAACCAGATTGCCGTGGCATACGTCTACGGGAAACGTCAATATCGAGAATAGAATTTGTCTAGATCACATTCGAGAGTGGTAAGGAGGTGATGTGATGGAGTCGCAGCCGTTCATATCGGGGTATCTATTGGCAGGCCGCATCCCTCGTACCAATCGAATATTCGGCCTAAAGAACAGTGCCTTCAGCTTGCCTCTCGAAAGCGGCTGGGCGTCATTCAAAAGATTAAGCTCGGAGACTTCTCCCAATTCCTGCCCGCTAGAAGTATCGTAAGGTTCGACGTCTAGCCATGTTCAGACAGTCAGTCGGCCAAGAGGCTGGTGATATTATTGTACCCACCAACAGTTGCCCTTCGTTCTGTTTTCAGTTTCGACAAGAGCCTGTATCGGTAGACGATATACGACGGCGCCATAAGTAAGACTAATCCGAGGCCAACACCGAGCCCTATACTTGTTTGCTTTGAAGCACCTCGAGGGGAATTCGGACCCGTTGGCTGCTGACCCAGACCAGCACTATTAACAGCAGCCAACACGCGGTATTTTATATCAAACACTACATGGCAATTCGACCGGATGGACTCACGTTTGCGTGGTAGTAGCGGGAACTGAGCTATGTATGTGTAAGGCACATCTTCACACATTACACGGAGAAATGGCTCACGACGTGTGAATCACCGTGGTGGCTTCAGTGACAATAGAGACACTCGCAATCGTAGTCGTTGTGCTATTTAGGGTCCTGTATAAGACATCGCTCATGAAAAGTCTGAACAACTGACCTTCGAAAACTTATGGTGAACGGGGGCACCACGACCCCATCCTGCGACTCAGAGAATCCGATATTGCTGATTACTGAGCAAGTGCACACAATGCCCGACGGGGAAGCAAACTTACGGAAACATTGATGGTTCAAAGGCCTGGCGCATATTGGGGATCATTGGTAGTCACGACAAGTACTGCTGAAGGGGAGGGGGGGACAGAAACACTTTGATCCATCCTTCGTGCATGTACATGTATGTAGGCATGAGGGAGAAAACTTCAAGAGCCTGAGAGCTTAGTTCTTGATTACAGTGATCCCCAACGATCAGTGATCAAGGGGTTGTCAAAAACTTTGCAGAACCGGATCCCAATTTTTACGATCGATTTGTGTGTGACTGACAGACTCGTCTCATACGATGCTTCGTACGAGGGCGCCGGGGGGAATGGGGGATTTCGTAGAGTGGGCTGTAATGCTACCCAAATATTACCCCCCACGCAGCCGTGGTTACTCCCAGAACGCTGGTTTCGAGCCTATGTGATTGATGACTTTATTCCGTTAGGCGCATTTCCTAGAAGTAGACCAAGCTACAGAAATGAAGTATGCTTGGCCTCAGTCGGACCATTGAATAGTCACTGGAATTTGTGGACACTTAGCCTCGCTCGCTCGCCATCGTGTAACATGCATCATGTTTGTTTCGCAAGCCACCTTGAACGAATCATCAATGATCATTTGATGAAATTGCCACAATGTGAGAGGCATCCAAAAGAACCTCGCAACTTATCAATTGTCCGTTCGATTCGTGAACAAGCTGACCATATGCAACTTATAAATAAGTGGGAACACTCAACATGAAGCGTTAAGCCTACGTATAAGCGACTCCCCTGGAACGATGCCATGAAACTATCATTGGCTCAAAGATTCACCGAGGAGACCTAGCGTTCTATGCATCAGAGTTTGAACGACACCGCCGCGCTTTGGGGAAAGGTGGTTGAATTGCTTGCCAACTGCATGGCCGCGAATAATTAAGTTAAGTTAGACACTGCATCTTGTTCGTTTGTATCTGAGTGAGTACCACATGTTGCAGATCGATAATGAAACTGATATAGCCAGAGCGACATGCCTGCCTGACGGAAACCGTCGAGAGAGCGGGTACTTTAACAGGCTCGAATTATTCTTGGCGATCAGGGGGAATACCAATAATTATAAATGAATTGACCACATAGCGTCGACAAAGATCAACATCAGAATTCATTTCGAAAGGGGGATGGTCGAATGGGTAACGATGATGGATGTTTAGACTGATCGCGTAGTGCTGCGTGATGTGCGGGTCGCACGAATCGCAGGCGTGAATTGACTTTCTTCTTCAACTGTCTTGCATCAGGAAAATATTGAATGGTGTTTCTTAAGTCGCCTGCACAACGGTTGGACGGCAATATCCCCCACCCACCCAACAAAGTAAGATTTATCCCTCAACAACCACCAACCTCTATAAAATAGTCAGCCGTTTATCCTGATGAAGCAAGACTGATGTTCGTACGTTGCACCATCACATCAATTGTATCTGCAATGGTGTGTGAGAGCTGGTGACGACATTGGATAAACAATATATACCATTATCTTCCATATCTAGTGATGCGGGTGTGTCATCGTTGTTTATTCTCTCTCCTTCGTACAAGAAGCTAAACATATATCAGCGATCAGTGGGAGCGGATAGGGGGACGTGTGTTCAGATGTTCCAGAGGGAACGGCTGCACTGTCTGCAGAATTCTACCCATAAACTCACCGAATGCTGCCTACATCTTTCCCCACTTTGTTCGCGTACGCGCCTTGCAATTTACTCAACTTGGTGCTGCGTTTTATCTTGAAGAAGATTTCTTCCCCAGTAGAGCTTGCGACCTATACATCATCAGACGCAGAGATCACAGGAATTACTTGAGTTTCGTCGTCGTCTCTTGGAGCCAGGAGAGTAAGAACGGACCTTGATGTTGATGGTCGCGTTGACGTCTTCTGTTTTAACCTCATCTTGGGGTGGGGGGTTCTGCTCTTGGTCAGACATTTCTTTCAACGAATCCGTGTAGCTCGTCTGCGATAGTAGATGAGTCAAAGTGGCTCGAAGGTGGAACAGGAGGAAGGAGGGAAATGCCCAATATATAGCTTCAGTGATTATATAAGCAGAAAACAGGAGCCCGTGAAGAAATGAACAGACGAGGAGGAAGGGCCCCAGCTGAAAAATATGTACTGATAAACAATTATCGAAACAGTGACGATTACCCTACCAATGACCGGAGCATATAATAATAACTGAACGAACGAACGAACGGTCTTCAACATTTCACCGCGACATGTCCTTTGCACCTTTGACCGACCGCTTCTTACTCCCCTTCTTCGTCTCGCCGGCTCGACTCAGCCGCTTCTTCGCTCTCTCGTACTCCAAGTCCTCGTCACTCGAGTCCTTCCACATATCTATGACTTCGCCGTTGTTGATGCTATCTTCGTGGTTATCCCCTTCGGCCTCCTCGTCTTCGTCGTCATTGATCGCTGGAGGAGCTGCATAGCTTGGTTTGAGAGAAACCCGTACACTCTTTCTTCTTTGTACTTTCTCCTCGGCTTCTTGATCAGCAACAGTGGCAGTCGATGCAGATCCTGGTGTTTTGCCGAGCGGGGGTAACGGCTTATGACTGTGAGGGCTTGGGGATGAGTTCATCGTTGTTGTCGAGGCGGAAGTACTCGAAATGTCCGACATGGCCATTGCCGGGCGACCGTTCGCAGCACTGATCTTGAGCGTGTCATCACTTTTGTGGAAGCTGTCGGGATTGCTTTGTACAGAGGTTTCGAAATGGGGATGAGTATGAGGCACTCCAACGTCCGATAGAGCCAGTCCAGCCGTGGGTTGATATGTCGGTTCATTGTCACTGTCAGAGTCTTCGTCAGCCGTCAACGCTTCATGCACCGTCTCGTACGAAGCAGAATCCGAATCCGAGTCATCTTGATCGCCATCGTTGATGATGTTAGGATCCATAGCTTTCGCTTTGCCCTTGTCTTTACCCTTCAAGCTCCTCTTCCTCTCGCTCCCTACGGCAAGCCGACCGCCTTCATCGAGATCCCGAAAACCGGATTTGGTTGCTTGGGACTGCGCCACGACTGCGCCTGTCCCACTTCCGCTGGCTGCAGAGCTCCCACCAAGAGCACTCGCACTCGGCGGTACACGCCCATTCAAAGTCATCGGCGAAGGCGACCTCGAGCTTGAATGCTTCAACGCGCTTTTTAACGGCGATTTCGCAGGTCTACTTCTGCCGACTGCACTACCACCTGAGAGACCGCTATCCAACGAGCCGCGAGGCGATCCGGAGTGCATGGTCGTTGATGTCGTTGCCAAAGGGGAGGGAGATCTCGGTAGAAACGCCGGCGCCGACACAGATGACCCCGCTTGAGGTCTTGACGTCGATGCAGAGCCAGCGGATGTATGGAGGACGGATCCCGGGGCTTGAGGGATCGTGAAGGGCGTTGTAGCATTTCCATTGGTATTTGCGTTCGCAAGACTTCTTTTAGTGATGTCACCTTGACGGAGGCTTTGCGATTTAGAAGGAAGGTCGTCGGGGTGTGAGCTATAGCTGGGGGCCTTGATGTGGCTAGAAGGATTCTGACACTCATAATTCCCTGCCAGCTCATTCTCCAACTCCCTTCTCCCAACGCTCGGTGGCGCTTTGACATCCATCAACTCAACCAACCCACCGCTCAAAGCTGAGGAAGCGGCGCTTGATGTCGTCGGCATGTTTGAATGCGATTTGGATTTCGAACGTGTCAATGTGTGGCCTCCGCTACTGGCGGTGACGCCCGAGCCTCCTACAGCTGCCTTTAAATCGCTACCCAAACCACCCCGCCCTTTATTCGCCGAAGCCATGCGATTAAGACGGGCCATATCTTCGACGATAGTAAGTAACGTCATGCCTTCGTCTATACTTCCTCGAGCCCCGCCATACGTCTGACTGGGCCTGCGCGACTCAGCGCCAGAGCCATGGCCGACAGAGGAAGCACGTCGATGGCCTTTGCCTAAGCCCACGTTCGAAGGAGAGGGGCCCGGAGCCGAGATAATGGGCACGCTCGTCGCACTGCTCAATGACGTTTTTCCTCTGCAAATCGCCCTGGGTACTACCACCTCCAGAAGGATGATTCCGTGGGGGTGGCGACGAATGCGGTGGAGATGGTGAAGCCAGCGGTGTCGTGGGTGGCGGCGTGACCTGCAAGACAGTCGCAGTACGCTTCATAGACAAGGTCCGTTTGGGGCTTCCACCTGGTCTATTTTGGTCCTTGTTTGCAACGATGCCTCTGTTGCCGCCACCCTTACTACCGACGTGGCCACTAACTGTAGCATCTACGTCGTCCGTACTTGTTTTCCGGTTGTTCTTCTTCCCTTCTTCCCCTGCCCCTTCCTCAGCTTATTCCTCGCTCCGCTAGGCGAGCCAGGCGCACCCAAAGTACTCGTACTCCCATTCATCGAGGGTCTTCGTATTGTCGTTCCCCCAATCGCCACCCCGCCAGAAGTGAACGAAGGAACGGAACCAGGGGTATTGTGTGCAGTAACAGTCTGCATGCTCGACCTAGATGGGCTGGAAAACATCTCGCCTAACCCCCCGCCTCCTCCATCCCTTCCTCCGGTATCACTGCCGCTGTCCCGCCCTTTGCCCCTCCGCATCATGTCCTTCAAATTATCGTTCGTCCTCGTTTCCCACTTCCCCCCACGCCTACTCCCTCGCCTGAAGAATCTGCCACCACCGTCTTCCTCATCGTCATCAGCATGGTCTCCGCTGGCGCGTCGGTCCCCTTGGTGAGAGTGGGCTTTCCCAGGCGAGGAGTCTTTCGTAGGCGAGCCGTGAGTGAAGAGCCCGCGGATGCTGCCAAAGAATCCCATGCCTAAGCTCGTTCGGCGTTGGCGTTTGGTGGGGCTCATTCCTTCACCTCCCTCCCTCCGACCCATGCCCACTCCGTTGATTTCCTTCGTTTTCTTCGACGATTTACCCGTCACGAACCTCGGGTTTTCGACGACAATAACTCTCGCATCCTCGACATCCTCGTCGCTACTGTCCTCTTCAACCTCACTTCTCTCCGGTGGCTCTTTGCTGTCATTGATTCGCATCTGACTACTGCTTGCACTAACCCCCTTGCTAGTGTCCACACCTACACCTCTGACGGCAATGACACTTTCACTAGCACCTCGCTGCCTCTCGGATACAGACGGATAGGACCGCTTCACCCCACTACCGTGACTCCAGCTTTCCCTCCTCTCCCGCCAACTATCGCGTCGGCCGCCCAGCAACCACCGCGAGGTAGGAGTGACAGGCAGCGAAGGCGTGGACGCGTTTGTGGCTGGCGTAAGCGAGGGCAACGATGTAGAAGTGGGAAGCGCGAGTTCAGATATAGCGTGCGCCGGTGGGATGTTGAGATGGTGTTGAAGATGCTGGACAGGTGGTTGGCGTAAATGAGGATGCTGTACTCCATTCACGTTGTCCATCGTATGGTCCTGCGTGTTCGTTTTGGTGGTCGTCGCAGTCTCACCAGTCTCTGTGGTTGTGGTAGCATGAGAATTGACGGACCCTCCGATATCCAGGAACTCCGCATTAGAATAAATATGCTGACTACTTGGTCGAGGAGCGTTTATGTCGACTACTTCTGTGTTCGGGGCAGGTAGGGGAAGTAATGTAGGGGAGTGAGAAGGAAACGGTGGGGGTGATGAAGATATTGGCGAGGAAAGGCGCGGCGAGTTCCCTGCTTCCCCCCGATTTTCTTGACGGTCGTGGGTGGTATCACTCCTCGGCCCTACATCAACGGTGTCACTCCCGTTGACTTGAGATACCGACTGGGAGGGGGCGAGCGAAGATGTCGCCGTGGAAGTAGAGTATTGGGATAACGAGACAAACGAGGCGTTCGAGGATATGTCAGATGAACGATTTGTGTCGTGTTGATTCACTTGCGTGAGGGGTTTATTCGATCCTAATATCAATGCATAAGAATATGAAAGAGGGCCTGAGGGAACCGAACACACCTGCAGAGCCCGTGCACGAAGTTGATAGAGGTGGTGTGTGGACTTGATTCGGTCGAGATTGTGAACCGTGTGATTGAGCACTCGCTCCCGCTACTGGCGACTGGCCTAGTTGAAAGGGTGAGTGCAGAGATAAAGGACGGTGGTTGGGGTCTATGTTGTGGAACGAGTGATCAGTTATCGCGTAGGTTCGAGGCAATAGCACTGACCGTTGGCTTCCCTGACTGTCGATGATGCTTGTTCAAGTACGCTAAGAGATCGTCGCCCTCTCTCAACCCAAATTTGCCCGCATTCCACAATACCCCTACACCTCCCCGTTAAGGCTTGTTCCACAACATCACCTCGCCTCTTCTCTAATTCGCGTTCCTTGGCCGTGAGGTGCGCCTCGCAGGCCTGCAGCTCCGCTTGCGCCGCATTCAATTTACTCGACGTAGCCGTAGACGAGAATGGTGAAGGGAAAGATGAAGATGAGTTCGAATGGGGAATCGAAGCGCGTTTCGTGGATTTCGAAGCTTTAATAAGTCGGTTGACACTGGCGTCATGGGCGCGTCAGCATGGGCCGTAAAGTAAGTCTAAGTTCATAACTGACTGACAGAATATCTCTGTCTCTGGCGACATTCCCCACTTCCTCCTCGAGCTTTTCGACGTTCTTCAGCACCTCTCTCCCTTCCTTTACCTTCTCTTCGAAGCCTCTCAACGCATCGTCAACGGCTCTCATTGTCTCCACCACGTTCATAACGAGCTGAGCCACGTCCGCCGACGAGCTCGCCGCGTAAGCCTCATAAAGAGTTATAGAAACATGGGAGGTATTGAGGAGCGACGAAAGCGACGACGAGTAGAGCGTTTCTTGCGAGATCAGGTTTGTGAGAAGGAGTGAATTGGAAGACCTGTACACCATTAGAATATGAGATGACAATATTGTGTTGCTGCGCGTCGCGCGCGGTGCGTGCTCAACGCGATTCGGAGGGACGGAGGAAATCCCAATTACGTAGTTCGGTGATCGTCATCGTCAGAATCGGGATTATCCTCTCACGGTCAGTATCACTTATTGACTGTGGGAATGTTTTCAATCAGCACTCCCTTCCAGTTCAATGCCTTCTTGAAACTCGTTACAACAGTACCCTCATTGGCTCTGAATTCTTCTTTCGCTCAAGTGGACCCACGACTCATCTACATTCTCTCACCTACATTTACACTAGTACTGGAAAATATGCCATCGCGGCAAAATGCGCCATGCTAACTTCGTGTACAGCTTCCAACCAAGTTCGGAATGCTAATCATAAGGAGCGTGACATGAACAGACAACTACTCGGAAGGCAGCAACGCGAAATCGTGGATTGCCTAACTTTGGAGTTTAAATGTATTCCATGGTGCAAACTTTAGGTAGGAAGTAAGCTCAGTGATTCGTTGAATAATTCATCCATCCAGGCCGATTTAAAACCAAATTTAGAACGAAACAACCGATGCTATCCCAGACACGTCTCCAAGTCCAGACATCTATCCCGATTTTTCTGGGGGGTTGGCGAGTGGTCACGACCTCCAGTTCCCAACGTCAACGGCTGCCCATGCCGACGTTCCCAGCGGTATCGGCGTTGTTTCAATGTCTCTACAAGCGGGCGGGATCAACATGTATCTAGGGTCTATATTGCATCAACATTGTTTTCGACTAGGATGGTACATCGTACTTGTTCTATGCCGCATAGATAATGCCATGTCGCTGAAATTCTGCTAACTAGCACTATGGCTTCGTTATCTCGCTCGCCCATGCTCCGTATGTTCGGCTTCTTACTCACTTCAAAGTGCTGGGCGCCTAAAGGACAGTTGGTTCTCGCCGCCTGGACCCTTCGTGAACTCTGGGTGGATTCTTATCGCCTACCGGTTACCAGTTGCTCCTCAACCGGATATATACTTACCTGGAGGCTAGTAATGGACCTTGAATGCACCACCCAATCCGCAGCTAATTCCATTTCTCAGAATCGTATCTTTCCTTCAGGCATCCGGTCTGCACCCCAATTATCGCTGTTTCTCGACAGGTGGCTATGGAACTCAGGCTGACGAACTGCGGTCGATCTCAGTATTCTGAATTATTTCGCACGCCTAGATCGTCGACAGTGATGGTGACTGGGTCAAAGTTTTGCGGACTGTGAGCTACGCAATTCTTAGTGACTCTCAAATGGGGCGAATGCTCTCAGTGGCTCAGTGGCTATTAATCCACGGTGAGTGCTGCCCCCGGAACTACTTGGTCAATATATTGACAGTCTGTCACTGGTCACTCAGATTACTCATCGATAAGAAATACTCTAAGACTTTGTTCTACGTATTGAGCATTCCCGGCCCGTTCGTCACTGGGTAGTAAAGACGAGGGTGCCTCCGTCAAGAGGATTGCGGCTGGAGGTAATTTCAAACGGCAAATCCACTGCGAATAACGATAGCGGTCAGTTGTGCTGGTCTTACTGTCTTCGCTGTAGAAGCAAATCTAACATTAAACATTACCACAGTAATAAGTGGGCGCCTACATAGGCGCTCTGCTTCCCGCCGCACTAGCGCCACGGCTCATCTTTAACCACGCTCTCCCCGTCGTTCCTCTTCGCGGCGGCACTCCGAACTATCCTTCACCCGCCTTCTCTTTCATCCGCCTCGCTGCCGCGCCATCTGCCATCTGAATTCTGGATCTTCTCAACGTCTATTTCTCCATCAATGTCATAATACTTGCCGCCGGGGTACTAGATTGAACTAGATTGACATGGTGAAGATATCTCCCGGTGTGGGGTGTGCGATCGCCCCCCGACGTCGACGCGAGATGGATCTTCTTACCCCGCACTTCTCCCTCTTGGTCGCCAGAGCATATAGCGCCCGCGCGCAACATGATCGGGATCGTGGGGAAAGCGTTGGTTGTCGTGCGCTGTCGTCAATTCCTCTATAAGGTCAATTCCTCTATAAGATGACCCCGCCCCCTGTATCGTATATTGCGTTCGGATACGGCCGACGCGAAATTAACTCTCATCGAGTTTTGGTATATCTCTGCATACCGCTGGGCACCTCGCAGGACGCGTGTAGCGCACACGACACATTTCGTACGTTAAGAGTTGCGAATCGAGGCGACGGGGGGCGAAAGGCAAGGATGAGTGCGTTGGGGCAAGAAACGGACGCAACCTCGTATTTTGGTGGCAACAATTTGATCGCTTGGTAGTGAAGGAATGCTCTTTGGGAAATGTGGGGAACAATGGTACGTGATATTGCGAGGATGGCGTCCCATCGGATGACCGCCGCGGAATGCTCATTCATTTTCGGTCGCAGACTCACGTTTCCCTATCCACGTCCCTTCGGCCGCCCCATTCCCCCTTCCCAGTCAACGGGCTCGCCCTCGGAACGTGTGGGGAAGCCTCGACATGATCAACCCCATACATGCTTGTCCTCCTCCTCATCGATCGACTATGTTTTCCGTTTTCTGAAACAGAAGAAAACTCAACCCCAGTCCCCTGAAAAATACGGCGAACGTACCTGAATATTTCCCCTTGGTGCGGTCTGGGCAACAGCTCGAAGAGGGATCCAATTATTCATTCATCTAGACGCGTCGGTCTACATGGGAGGTGTAGCCCCGCCGAGGCTGGCCGACGTTACTTCGTCGAATTTCTAACTTTTGCTCTCAAGAGTGATCAGGGCATTCGGCGTTGTAAATACATGCCGTGCCCAAGGTTGTCTTAGACGCTCTGGGCTGGACCCTACCCATAACCTCGACGGAACGCATCCTGGATAATCTGTCGCGCTCCCGTCATCGTGCGCCGTCCATCCACCGATTATGCTGCTCATTCATCTACTTGTTCGGCTTTCCACTGCAATTTATATTCCACGTTAATCACCGTCCGGTGATTTGCCATTTAATGTTTAGCGTTAACCTGAGCGTACACCTGCGTACGTACACCCGTTCTACTTCGGTTGAAATTTTCATGCTTATTTAGTGCGATCGTTCGTCCATACGCCATCAAAATTCATTCAAGCGGAAGCGATTTGCGTTAACCATACTAGAAACGGAAGAGAACGACGCTAATATATTTACGCTTACGCGTCGGCAGTTTTTTTGGAAGAATTCGAAGTTGGATCGGAAAGAAGAGAAGCTTGAGGCCGACCTAAGTAAGGACATGTAGTATGAAACTATCGTATATGTCTTTACATAAATGCATATCGAGCCTATCAGTGAGGCCTTGGTCGTATCGTCGTTCCCTCATCCTATCCTACCTTTCGCGGACGATAATCAGCGGATGTGGCTTCGAGATACCGTGCCATGTCATGGTTTATTTTAGTCGGACAGTCGTATCAACTTTCCCTCGGCCCTGGGTTTTCTCAATAAACGGTATGCGGCAACCGAACAACGATTCGAAGCTCCATAAATACGGCAAGCTTAGGCGAGCGTATGTATATATTTCTCGGTGCAAACCAATAAGGTTTGGATGTAGATTCGAAACCCTGGAGCAGAGTACGAACGCTGAACAATCCCAGAATCTGCTGATAGAAAATCCTGACGTCTTCCATCATAGGATTAGAGGACAAGTCAGCAGTACGGCGCGATTTCGTTCAGGACTGTCGAACAGGAGTATGGTGCACATGTGCGCAATCTCTCTCGTACTTTCCGGGGTAATCGAACGCAGAATCCATCCGTGAATGATTGTCAATCACCCCAGACCCACATTCTGATGAGAATCAACGCCTATCAATCACTCCCTCCTACAAAGGCAGAGACAACCAGTGCTCAGCCATATGTGACGTGCATACTCCTTAGAGTAAAAGCAGGGTATTCTCCGACCTTTCTTCGACCATTGACCTGATGACTGATATGCATATCCAGTGGATGTCATAAATGGAGAAGGCAAGGAGAATGCCGGATTATCCTACCCCACTGTGAGATATGTTTTCCGGAGTGATCAGTGATTTCCTCCCTACGGGCGAGCTCCGGCGCGTGAATTGTTGATGCGTGCCACCATTTTAATTTCATGGATTCATGTAATCCCGTACTAAGAGAGAAGCGCATCGTACGCGCCGCGTACCTATCACTTTAGTCACCGAATGAACCAAACTATACAAGTTTGAAACGTTTGAAACGCCTACCGGACGTATTCAGCCCTCACCTGGTAAAAGCGACAAATTCCAGCCTCTTCGTACACAGTCTTCCTCCTAACCTATCATTCTCTTGCAATCTCTTGAAAACTATTGACATTTCTTGTCACAGCATCCGCTCACCAAACGTTCCTGAGTAAGCCAAATTTCACGAACGCGGGTCCGAGGATCGCACATTCGCGGCGATCCATATCGCATCATATTGATTTGAATGATTTGGATTTATTCACCGGGGAGACGGGGAAGGGCCAATAACAATGACCTTATTTGAGTAAAAGTCACGAGCAAGCTGTGGAGTGCTTGCAACCTGGGGTTCTGGGGAGCTCTGGAGAGACTGTTGGTGGCGTGGGCTGATGAAGGAATGTGGGTCGTAAGAATGGCGTTCCGATGCCTGTGTAAATGCGGGGTCGACGTGTCGTTGTCCGTACCAAGAGATTCCATGTCTGGCACAGAAATCAAAGAAAGAGACTAGGAATCGACTGGAGAGGAGGATGGCGGCGCGGCGGCCGACTGGATTCACGGGATTCCCTTTCATCCATGCGGGGAATCTGAGATTGAATCTAGATGAGGTTGCAGGGACCAAACGTTAGCATCCCCACCGCTTACAGAGAAGAAGCTATAAATAACCGGGAGAAGGAAGCTGAAATTTTGTGGTTCCATCGACCAATCCAGCCACTCAGTCACTCACCCTCAGCATCTGTCAACACCAGCGACGATGAGCTCAACCACCTCCGACATTGAGAAAGGCCATGGCCACGAAAAGTCTGCTGTTCACCACAGAGACAACGCTCCCAACGGCGTATCAGCCCCCCCTGCTCAGGCGTCCCCCCGCCCGTCCACCTTATCAAACCCAGGCCCATTGTGAGAGGCCTCCTTTCCTCCGTCGTTGTTTCTTGCTGACATTGTGCAGGGGCTTGTTTTCTTTCGCGTCCACGACGTTCATTCTTTCCATGTTCAACATTTCCGTCCGCGGCATCCCAGCAACCAATGCCGTTGTTGGAATGGCCTTATTCTGCGGTGGTCTTGCCCAGCTCCTAGCTGGTATGTGGGAATTCCCGAGAGGAAACACATTCGCTGCGACAGGTAGGTTGATGTCAATTTACTGTCTCCCTCACCGTAGTCTGTCACTTCTTACCTCATTGGCTCTCGTCGCCTCCCCATTCCATTGCTTTCTGCCCCCTTCTTCCCATCCTCTCCAGCCAAGCATTGCGCTCCATGTGCTACTCGGGTCTCGACCCGTGCTTCGGCCGTGATGAGATATATCCCCGTCTCATCCAATTCAGATTGCCAGATCATTATCACATTCGCATTTTTCCAATGTTTATTTCCCTCTTGTGATTTGCTTGGACTCTACTCACTTGTTATACCGTGCCGTAATCTGACCCCACTTTGTTTCAGCCTTCACCTCATATGGCGCATTCTGGATGTCCTACGCCACTATCCTCATCCCAAGCTCCGGCATCATCGCAGCCTACCCCGATACCGAATCCTTCCAAAACGCCATCGGCATCTACCTCTCGGCATGGATGATGGTCACATTCTTCTTCTTCATCGTCTCCCTCCGCAAATCAATCGCGTTCATCGCCCTCTTCGGGTTCTTGACAATCACGTTTGCGTTGCTGGCTGGCGGCGCCATGGGAGCATCCACTGCCTCTCACACTGGCGGCGGATACATGGGCATTTTCACGGCGTTTGTGGCCTACTACATCGGGTTGAGCGAGATGTTGTCGTCCGAGAAGAAGAAGATCGTGATGTTGCCTTTGGGGGCTTTCTAACTATGCGCGGGGGTTCTCCAAGGGGGTTTTGTTCACCAGACGGCAGCAAGACATCGTCGTTCACTGTTTATCCTGCCCATGTCAAGTACATATGTAACTTTTACGATCACTCACGTTCGATTACGTTCGCCGTGCAATACCAAATATTCGTTCCGGAGCATGTTTTCTCTCCCAAGTCTTGCTTGTCGATTCGCCCCCCTCTTCAAGACTCTACAGCATGTGCCATGATATCTCCTAAAGCTCCGCGCATATATATATCTACTAGAAGAACTGAGATCATATTATAAGACAGTGATGAAGGGCAACACACTGGGCGAAACGTCGCACCGTCCCACATGTTCACGAGCGGCGACGACGCGGCGTGGGCCGGAGGTGGTCAAGCTCAATGGCAGCCTGCTCATGGTAGTGGCGGAGGAGATGGGGGAAGATGATTGGGGGGCGGCGCCGAGCTAGAAATGTAGCTTTAAGTATAAGTACTGGCCGAAGCACACTGATTGTCGCGTGGGTCGCGTTAAGGCGCGAGGCGGTTGCCAGATAATGACATCATGCAAGGTGAGGCGCGTGCTCAACGTCGGTCAAACATCTGTGCCACAATAATATTCCTGAATATACCTGATGAGTGGTTATTGATGTTGAGTGTATTATTGACGGCTGAGGTGTATTAAAGCTTACAATAACACGAAGCCCTCGTCAACCAGAATATCGCTTTGTCAACACCGTCGATGGTAGGTAAGAAATAGGCAGTTAGCATCTCAAAGTATCAGGGGAAATGACGAGTGCGGTCAAGAGCGAGGAATGCGGGGGATTGAAAGCTCGCAATCAGATCAAGTCAAGGCTCTTAAGAATAGCTCAAAGGGAAATGGATGAACAGACGGCGGCAGCATGGGAGGTGGAGAGGGGGGAGGCAAGTATGAAGCGGACGCTTGGCGGAGGCGCACCATTCCGCTCGGCATCCACTCACCACAGAGCAAATCGGCACTCAGACGGCAGGGCGCGTCAGGGTGCAATACAAACGAGGACACGGCGGGGGCTGAATTGTTGGTTGCAGGATTCGGCCGTACGGGTCAACTTGGATCCTGGTCTCGGATTGCACCTTGCCTCGTTCTAGTTCTTTGAGATGCCGTCGCTTGTCGGATATCAATCAGCGTCGGTACGGAAGTGGGTGTGGGTGTTGCCTGAATCTGATTTATGGGAGTAAAGATGTTCCACCGCGGACCGGAGTCAATACTCCCCTCCCTTGCAAGTGTGATGGGAAATCGTGCAAACTTCGTAGTCGAGGGAAATCAATATGGGCATACACGACGCCAAGAAGTTAAATGCCCAAGGTAACCAGTAACGCGCTCACAAACTACGAAGAAAAATCCTGCGGATAACAGAGTGAGGCTCGTGCGTGATAATGATAATTAGCAGAGAAGCCGCCCATCCTGACCGTTCTCACACCATAAATATACGCTATGAAGTGGCCAGGAGAAGTACTTCAGCGGCACCAGGCGAACTGAGGGACGATTTCGCAGTTATACGGCTTCGGATCAGTGTTGTACGGTCGGTGACCAAGAGTGACCAGTCAAAGTCAGAAGTATGGTCAAAGGTCGGGAAAGTCAGTGACCGTTGAATCTGACCTGACCTTACATGAGTGTGGGAATCGGAGTTAGTACTAAATATGGTAGTATTCTGAACCACGAGCTTTCCCCTTTCTCCCCTGTCACGACCTCCTAGCAACTTCTTCCAACTATTAAACCACTACTGTAAATCATCGAGCCGATATTGTAGCGATGTAGGAGTAATAGAAGCACTATAAACAATGTTACTCATCACCTAGATATAAATAAGGTACAATAATTCATGATAGTGATTGGTATTGACAGTTCAAACTGTCCCCAAGTTTCTGAAGCGAAGAAGGTCGTCTGCTGAGTTACCTTGACAAAAACAAATTGAGCAAACAAAATTGTAAGTATTACAGGAGACCATGTGGGAAACACCGATGCCTTCAAGGGTTCAAGTACTCAAGCTCAAGCTCAAGCTTGATGCATGATGGGCCTTGGTTTCAGGCGCTCCAGCATCCTGGGCTCTGTAACTGTTTCCACCGGACTTTGCCGTTGTCCGTAAAATGTATCCATGGCTGAGTGCAACAATGACCACATCGTGTTGTTGTTCAACAAGTGCCAGAAGATGGAGGTGTTGATGATCAAGTGATTAGGCCTAGGTACCTAGGCGCTGAGCTAGAAGAGTCAGGTCAAGTCTAAGATTCTTGATTCAAGCGAACTGTCGCTCACGTGCCATCTCACCGCGCCACTCTGAGTCTGAGGTTGAAATTTACTTACAAGCTGGTTCAATGACCTGGCGCCTACTGGAAAACGGGAAATCAATCACTAAACTCTGAGGAAGGTGAAGCATACACAGACCCGAAGAAAAATGTTATAGCAGCTTGGTACAAAAGGATTGAAAGTTACATTGAGTGTGTGTTACGGGATGAGTCGCTAAAAGTCAGATGCTTTAAGTACGCAAGTATAGGCGAATTGTAACCCAGAATGGTAGCACGGTTGCACATATTTCGATTAACAACCAAGTAAATGTAGCGGAATGGTAAACATAACGGGGAAGGAAAGGCCGATTAAGCTCTCGCGTAGATTCGCAAGATAAATGTAGAAGCACGGTGACCAACCCGATTACTGCTGCTTGCAATCGTCCGGCTTGACATCAGTAGCACCACCGGCCGCGGCGGCACGTCTGCGGGGGACGGGAGGGCCGTTGTCGTCATCGTCGTCCTAATCGACATGAGTCACAGCAAAGAAAGAAGGGGAATGGGAACGCACAGAATCGTCAAATACATCACCATCCTCATCTTCGTCGTCGATATCTTCAAATTCATCGTCTGAATCCATGACTTCATACTCCAGAGCCTTTCCGGTGAAATAGTCGACGGCTCGAGGAATGATCTATACTCGGAGATATTAGATTAGATTGCCTTGCCAGATTCAGACGAAACGCGCCTTTTCTTTGAAGTCTTCACCAATCTGGTAATCAACTTCCAATTTCTCATCCATCTCTTCGAGGTCCTCTTCCTCGATATCGCCATTTTCTATGGCCTCGTCGGATGGTGGCACGGGAGGACTGAAGAAATTGAAGAATGACTCCGCTGGTCGTGTTTTGCGGATCAATCGAGTGCGATTAGTGTCTAATAGGACACTCCTGTTAGCTGTTGCCTGGAATTTCAAGTGGCTCCTTACTTTTGTTCCGCTGCTTCTTGATCTCGAACTCTTTCGTCAAATCCTTGTCGTCTTTCCACTTGATCTCAGTTCCGATCGCACGATCGTAGACAAAATCGCCAGAGTAACCCACTTCTTCCTGGTAGACGTACGTCTTCTCGAGGACCTCGTTGTCGAAGTACTCATTGGGGCTGAAGGTAAACAACAGTTTGAAGCCTGGTTTGGAGTCTGGCTTGTCGCTGGGGAGATACTCGATACGGATGTCGGTGAGGTGCTTTAGGGCACCAGTATCTCGATCGGTAATGAGTTCCGAGAGAGCAGGGTGATTTCTCAGCGCAGTTAACCAGAACTCGGGGATTCCAGTTAGTGCGTCCTCAGATGCTGGTGCGTCTTTCGGAAGCGGTGTGTAGTCATCGCCGTCATCCTTAGCAGTCTGCTTTTCGCCTTCCTCAATTTCCTCTGGCGTGGGCTCAGAAGTACCTGAGATGATGGCGTGCCGACGCTCGTACAGCGGCACAGCGAGGGCCAGGTACTGCAGGACCTAGGTGAGATCAAGTTATCAAGCAACCGAGCGGCCTCACCTTTTTCTCGAGCTCAAGGCACTCGCGTTTGTACTGATTTTGTAGTTCGTTCTGCTTGACCTGTACGCCTTTCAGTGCCTCGACATTCCGCTTTGTCTTCACTGGCAGGCTCTCCAAGTAACCTGAGCTCTTGCCGACCAGACCGGCCAATCTTCCTTGCACCAGCCCTAACATGGCCGATTGGATGGCAGCATCTTCCGATTCTTCTGCAGGCTCGTTATCTTCAGAAATATCAGGTACTGTTGGACGCGAAAGCCCAGAAGAGATCGGCGCGTGGGTCAGAGGAGTATTCTGAGGCGTGGGCGCCGTGATGCTCGATTGCGAGATCGGGACGTTCGACGACATTTTTCTAGAGAAGAAGGCAGCAGCACCGTAGATTTAAAGCCTGGGTTTGGGGACACAAAGAAAATCTGGCGGAGTTTCGGAATGTGCCCCAGCGCTTAGAGATCTAGCTTAGCGCCCAGGTCCACGGGTTGATATTGACTTCGGAGCAACTTTGGAGTGACTTACGTCCTTGGTCTGAGTTCAGGCAGGGAACGAGGACGAAATGAGCCGATATAATCTGCAGGAAGAGCGGGTCAAGGGGTTCATTGTCTAGGGCTCGGCGAAACGAAATAATATTAATCCGGGGGACGCGCCGGTGGTACGCTCGCTGCGAAGTGCTAATTGGTGAATCCATTGTTATTTAAGTACTGTGTAGTACTATGAACGTCTGCTAGTTGATTGAGTTGCTACCAGACTCTGTAGAAAACTCTTCGGTCGCGAGAGACGGTGAGCGGAGAGTCTAACTAGCCGTTGTTCAGACTTGTATATGTACAAAGACTGGTTGAAAGACTTGGTGATGGACCCGCGGCAGTAAGAACGTTGATGGACTGCACCATCGTGTCGTATCGTATCAACAGGGAATATTGTGTACACGCTCCAACACTTGTAGCATACACGTCAGGGCTGGGGGTTAATATGATGGGGGAATCGGAGTGTGTAGGCCCACTACAGCGTACCCAAGTTGCGACATAAGCGACACACTCTACTACTAGCCCCGGCAAAAATGAGTGCCCCTCTCCCGAAACCTTGCATTGCTTTGACAGCCGTGTCATCGGGGCATCTAGGAGCATCTAAAAAAGCATCTAAACGACGTATACAACCAGGAAATAGGGAAAAAAAGGAGCAAATTAATAACGGACACGAGGGATGCTAAATGATGAACTTTTCTGTTTGTCATTGTCACAGTTTGTCTGGGCCTTGAGCCATCTCGAGAGCGTAGCTCGCATCAAAACAGCATTTGAAGGGTGTAGGCCGTCAGTGCCGTGATGGACAAAAACATAATGATGTACTGAGGGATGAGGAACGCAGAGAGATGTTCTGCCGACCCTGTCCCACTGTATACTTGCGTCAGAAAGACCTAATGACAATATTAGCCACATTCTACGTAAGTGGAGTATACGTACCTGCGTCGTCGCCGTGGGCAGGCACGAGAAGAAGCTATCGACGGGTGTTTCGTCAACAATAAAGAATGAATTTAGCGAGAACCCGCTTACATGCACACGAAACGTAACACCTTATCTTCCTCTCTAATGACGCCTGCACTGACGAGACCTTGGCATATCAGCACACCGAGCACGGGCATGACGATAAGTTTGCCGATGGCCAGCCAAGCGATAGCGCCTATGGGCAGAGTCCGCCATTGGTTCTTTGGGATTTTGAGCCTCGCCAGAGCCGAACCGAGACAGATCAGGCCCAGGGGGACAGATGCGGCGCCGATGAACGTAGCGGTGTCGATGATAAAGGCCAGAGGAGGCTGACCATCGGGGGCGGGTGGGATATGTGTACCAGGGACGTCTACAAACAATGCCTTCAGTTGAGGAACCACGGCGATAGGAAATGCAATGATGATGGCAATGGAAGCTGGGGTGCATAGGGTTCGAAGGACGGCCACAAGCTTGGCGTACACGATGTTCCGTCGCCTATGCCGAGTGATAGAGTGCGTGTCAGCAGCGGTAGTTGGTTGTCCTCCCTCTGCCGATTCGAAGTTGGCTACCACCGTAGGGGCAGGCGAAGTGAAGCGGGAGGGGCCTGGAGAGCTGACAGTAGACTTCATGGGCTCAGTTACCACTGTCGTCGCATCCTCGAAGAACGAGACATGTTTCTTCGAACGAGCGCCGCACACAGTCGGGGCTTCGAGCGTTGTTGTGCAAGGTTCTTGAATCTTCTCGTTAACATTGCCGGGGCCTTCCTCGTGAGACGGGGTGCGTGAGAGTGAAGGGCCAGGACTGAATTTCGCTAATGGGCGAAGGATCACTGAAGCCCACTTCCTGTGTTTCGTCCGCAACACTTCTTTGACTTCCTCGTCCTCGAGTTCAGGCCCAACGTAGTCTTTTGCGACCCAATTATGGCCTCCACACGGGAATAGCGTCACCTTCGATAAAAAATAAGTTATAGCCATATAAGCGAATGAGGGCACTTACCATAAACACGAGAATGAAGGCAGAGACGTATGCGACAGATAGAGTCTGATCGCTCGTGCCGTTGAACGGAGCGGCGCCAGTGATGCTCATGAGGACGGAGGTGGCTGAAGCGGACAGTGCATGAGTGAGTAACGATGCATGGATAAAGTGGTGTGGGCAGACGCACGTATGTCTCCGTAATTTCCCCACCCGCCAGCAACTAGTATGCCGTACCGGAAACGATGAGGCGTCCAGTACACCTGCTTTATTATCCACGCAATGGCTATGCCTATGGCTTCGTACAACACGGCAACGAGAACCAGCGGACCTAGGTTGAACGACGTGTCGTCATGATAGTGCGCCAGAGCATAGCATATGGCATGTAACGAAAAAGGAAAAAGGAAACCGTTATGAGTTCAGTCAATTCGAGCCAAGAAAGAGCAACAGAGTTGATGCATCTGACGGGATGCACACCTAGAGCGCCAATGTTCTCGGAGGTGAAAGCAGGTACGATCTTCGAAAACATCAAACAAGGTAGTGCGATATTCTGAATCCGGGAATGAGTTTCAGCGTTAGTTCTTGCGTGCATGGACGTCAGACCCACCAACATAATTTGACCCGCCCCCCGCGCTGCTATGGGTGGGAAAATGTCCGCTTTTGTGATAGCAAAACCGCATCCACCGCAAATAACTCTATGTTCTGCTTTAGGGCATGTCAAAGTGAGGGGTGGCAAGTACTCACAGCCGTATCAATGGTCGAAGCGAAATCCATATCAACGTCCCCACTGATAACATGACCTTGCGAATGTAGATGGTGAACGGGTGGGAGGGCGATTCGAGCGTCGAAGCGGAGCGATAAATATATGCTTCCCAACAAATACGGGCCGACACACCCGGCGGGCGCTTGATAAACACCAGTCAGGTACCCTGCAACTTGGAACTTGCCCACATATCGTTGCGTAGAAAACTACGAGAGCATTGCGTATCTCATTGCGTACATATAAGACACGCGGAAGAATCTGCCTTCTACCTGTTCCGCTGATTGAGGGATCATTGATTAACAGTGCTGGATTAGGACATACACGTTGTTAACTTACGATACTCAATCCTCCTTTCGTTCTTCGTCCACCATGACTTTCTTCTCGACGGCCTCGGTGGCTTCGAAAAGGGCAGACCCAGTCTCCTCGCGAAGAATGTATGGCCCCATCAGCGCCACCGAGACGAACGGGCTGGTAAGCATGAGATATGGAACATCCGACAGCGCTCGGTCATCGGAGATCCGCTTCGTCGCCGTCCAAGCGATGAACGAGACTGTCGTCCAGATAACGTCCCAGCCAATAGACGACTGCGCTGGGTGCGAATAAAGCACGTCCCAGGCCGCGGAGAACAGGCCCAATGGAGAACCACTGCCCACTACCTTGCCCCCTTCCAGGATCGTGTGTGTCCGTATCGCGAAGGAGAGGAAGAGGACGAGCCCGTACAGCGTCCGGACGCGTATAGGGCGTTGTTGGTGGGTGACATATGGGAGGAGGGGAGGGGGGGAGGAGGGGAACGACGAGAAGTGCATGCATGACGAGAAGATTCGGCAGAAATGTGCGGGACGTAGTGTATGGACTGAGTCCGACGGTAGCGAGCGCAAGAAGGACGCTCACCCAGAGGGTCGCGGGTGCTCTGGACGATGACTGTTTGGCGGGCTCTCTGGGTATCGGGGAGGAAAGAATGGCGATGTAGAAAAGATTGGAAGCTACAGATATAGCTACCAATTGTCCGAGGAGCATGTACGCCCATACGTGTTTAACGTGGTGGTATGTTCCTGATGCATGCATGCGATGAGGATGGCATTGTTTAAATTCAAAATACCGCTGACCTTCGGACGTAAGGATCACTGTCCAGCAACCCACGGTGAACAGGCATAGTTGCTCGCTCCACCACCAATTCAAAGGGCCGTCGCAGACGGCGTACCAAGCCTGCTTAAACAACTGCGTATTAACCAGCCACTGCGCCATTCGTTCGGTAAGGGAAGCGCTCGTGTTTGGGAAGACGGACTCCTCGTAGTTCACAAAACTCCACTGACTCTCGATTAGAAGAACACAGGGATCCTTGAGACGCGTCACGCACTTGCATGAACTTAAACATATCTGCATTGATTTGAGCAGTAGCCCGACAACGAATGGCAATGCAGGACTCACAATACCACGTATGCGCGAAAGAAAGTGTTGTCAACGAAGCGAATATGGAGAGTTGGCCCCAAGGTTTGGCAAAGGCCTGCTTCGCAATGTCCTTCAGGATCAAGTAGAACAGCCAGAGAATACATGAGAAATATAAGACAAAGACGGACAAAGCGACGTATCCCGCAACCTCCATCGTGGCAGTAGGCGGAAATTGAGTGTGATCGTGACTGCGTCGCTGTCCGTCACGCCGCGCCATTTAGGAGTGGCCCGCCGTCACGTCGCGCCCACCCCCTATTCCGTGCGCTGACTCGGAAGGTCGACAGACATGCCAATCCAGGACAACAAGCAAACCACCGAAAGGTGCGCCTCTTGGGTCTAATCTCATTTCTTGCATAAATTGACAAGTAAAAATTAGCCGGACGAAATTTTTGGCCATACAAATTGACAATACGGGAGAAACTGACCTCGCCGCTCTGCTACTCGCCTGGGCCTGGAGGACTCCAGACTCACCCATATTACCTAGGTTGGTGGGTTGGTGATCGGCAGCCCGCGAACTTGCTCGAAATGTAGCTCCCCCAGAACGGTAGAACAGATATCACGATGTCTCAGACATGAAGTCTCAGTATATCTTGCGACGGTCGTCCGAACTTGGTCAACAGTTTTCGGGTAAACGACATGATCAAGTCGGCGACCTCAATGCCCATAGCCTCCGGGCGCGGTGCACAGCCAGGCATGGCACTCGGGCCTTCCGATACCGATACCGACGACGTGTAAGTAATTATCCTCGCATTCTCCAATACGTCAGGTGGGGCAATCTAATGCTTCGCGAGATCCCCAGACGGCACCAGCGATTCTCGACGCTCTTCGGCGTATGCTCAAGCTATCAGACGAGGTAGCCTCCGAGCTTGCATAGCATACACACTTTCCAAGTGCTGAACAGAGCCGATGTCAACGAACACACACATTAGAGTTACTTGGCGACAACGGGCTGTCCATATTTATTTCAACATCTATACAATTGGCGACCTTTGCGCGTACATATTTTCGTCGATGGGAGGAAAGCTACGCAGGGATAGGAATCTCAGCTTGGGGTGTAAGACGCACAGCATGGCGTCTGACAGTCTTGTCAAAGTCACCCACGGCAGAGTGGGCCGTTACGCGGTTGTCCTATATATGTGTAAGTGGTGAGGACATCGATATATAGGTGCGAGGCATACCCAAACGACAACAGTTCCTGGCGTATAAGTCGCGCGGATCTGGAAGTCGGCGCCCTTGGAGATATGGTCGAAAAGGAACTTCAAGAGGTATTCCGATTCTTCAACTTTGAAGCCGACGATGCGCTTGGTGAAGCCCTGGTTGACGTAAAGGGCCTTTTCTCCGGTGACAGGGTGCTGACGGACGACGGGATGCTAAAAGACGGAAAGCGATAATTAAGAAATCAAGGGACTTCGTAAAGGCGAAACATCACACGTACCTCAGTCTCGACGGGCTCCCTGCGGACGGGACCTCCCCTAACGCGAGAAAAGTCGGCTTGGGGGACAGCCGAATGAACGGCGCGAAGACCTTCAAGGCGCTTCTTGAACTCGGGGGAGAGGCGATTGTATGCCTCAACCTGCGAAAGGAAAAGTGTGTCTCCACCGTTGTCGGGCTGCACATCATACATGGGTTAAAGGGGTGTTGTCAGGGGGAATGAAGATATTTACTTGGTCGAGGATGAAGAAGAACGTTGTTCCGGGCGTTTGTTTTTCGTAGGACTGAAAGGCGGGATGGTTAGGACATAGAAGGAGACGACAGCAGGTAAACACTTACGACGTCAGAGTGCCAGCTGGTGAGGTTGACGCGATCACCTCCGAAGTATTCGCGGAAGACGTCGTGTTCAGCGTCACGATAAACTATGACGACGGGTAAGTAATTGTTCATTGCAATTCACTGTCTTTTTATGACATACCGACGTGGAACTCGGGGTAACCTTTGACGTTCCCAGAGGTTGGATGCCTTTGGATAGGGCCAAAGTGTCTTGAAAATCGCGTCAGCGGGCCGCATTCCCAAGGGAACGGAATTTTACTCGCCTCGCAATCTCAATCTGCCTGTCGGGACTAAGGTCCTTGAAGTCTTGGTCCCTGAACAAGAGCACTTTGCGCTCGGCGGTGAACAGGGCCAACTCATCCAGTCCCTCCTTGCTCAGCTGAGAGATCTGGACGCCGGTGATCTCAGTGCCCAGGTATGGGGTCACATCTTTGGTAATGGTGTTCGGCCCAAGAAGGTTGGGCTTCTTGGGGTCAGCGCGGCTTCCGGGATCGGTGAAATCTGCAAGCCCTTGTTAGCCAAAATCATGAAGCAAGGATTATGATGACCAGGTCACCGAAAATTTCAGTAGGAGGGAACTTCTCGTTCACATCGAAATGGGGTAAGTAAAAAGGATACGATGGTCCATTCTAAGGTTGATGGATTCAGTTAGTGAATGCGATTGAATACTTAGACGTGACATACTTTTCCGGTCAAATTAGCCTTCAACGAAGCTATTTTGTCCGTGACACCGTTCTCGGAGGCGGTAGTCTTGTCAGCAACAGAAGGGGCCATTTTGCGTGGAAGAAGGGTCGGGTAGATGTGGATGCTGAGATGTTCGCAACGACCTCGAGGTTTTAATATGTGTTCCTCTACGGCCGAAACGGGGTGCTCCTAAGCATGCCATACCGAAGCAATATGTGCACACAGGCACAATCGCAATTGCTTGCTTATCTCTCACCAGAAAGAGGACTGCATGGAATGGTGGAACATATGACAATCCCAAGCGTTCATAACGCGCTCATACGACGGTTTAGTGTGTATGACGCATTCGGCGGGATCAATGGCGCAACCGGCATCTGGAAAAGCAGAAAACCCGAATAGTCAGCAAGTGAAAAGCAGTGTCGTTTATTGGCTCGACTCCAGGAAGTATGGGGGCCAGGGTGGTCGTCGACTCGCCCGAAGGAAAGAGTGTGATCGACCCTGAATATTGTATCATATCGGACAATGATATCCAGGCCGTATTCTGTTGTTATTTCAAATTCTGGAGGTTTTGGTGATTGTGTTACGGAAGAAACGATGTCCTGGACGTATATTGGGAACAAGCACCGCCAATCTTCATTCACGCCCGCAATACTAGTGCATCTCTCCGATGTCTTCATACCATTCCTACGTCGATCAGTGAAAATGAAACACTAAGCCGTTTGAACATGCTCACCCGTGGCTTTTCTTTGATGAATCTAGCCATCAACATTTTGCACGCTTCATCGTCTACCACGAGAACATCTATACCACGGCTGCGCAGTAATTCTTCTTCGCCCTTAAAGTTCGCGTTTTCTCCAATAACGACTCGCGGGATTTTGTAAAGCAGTACGGCGCCGGAGCACATGCTACAGGGACTATGTGACCGTGCCATTCTAGCGACAACGATGAGACATCCGCGATGATTGCGCGTACCTCAGCGTCGTGTACTGGTGATGTCAGGGAGAATCTAGTTGTCTAATCGTATTCCATGGCAAAATCATACCAAGGTACATTCTCTGTAAACCTCAGCAGGCAACCTTCCCGCATTCTCTAGCACTGATGTTTCACCGTGCAACGTCGCCGAGGACTTTTGAAGCCGTAAATTACGTCCTGAGGCTAGGACATCCGCCACACCATCTCGAACCCGAACCAGGGCAGCGCCGATAGGAATTCCTCCCTCTTTGTAGCCATCCTGCGCCTCTTGGAACGCGATGGACAATCCTAGTTGATCTGTGCTTTCCATGCAAGCGGCTCAAATTCGAGATGAGAGAAGTGGGGAGGATGTTTCACAAACTTCTCTCACGCTAAGTTCCACCACGTCTTTTTAACTTTTGTTCAACGATGCACAGGAGCCAACGTAACGTGTGCCGAGGATGCGAACACTGTCGAAGATAGACATAGTGTACTGTGCTTATTCTTTCCCTTGAAATACGTCTTGATTGCTCACTCAGGCTCGAGTAAACTCATCTTGTGGTGATCGGGGCATGCAAGGCGCGGAAGGTACCCCCGGAAAGTTGCATTGCAGGGCCCGAGGATTGCAAAGGGATCTTACAATTCTTATAATATGGATCCGCGGGCCGCGCAGGCGGTAGCTCGCTTCGAAGTGCTAGGGCAGGGATTCAGTGTATATCGCTAGTAGATGCTTGCTAGCTAATATTTGCACAGCATCTATGAGCTCTAGCGCACATATGAGTTCTCATCCAGTACGTACTCAAGTACTCAAAACCGTAGGCTACTGTAGGCAGAGAGAATTAGGCGCGCGCCGCGTCAGCGAGCCTCGTTGATGGAATTTGAACAATCTTCACCAAAATTACGGTCGTAAAACATCAAATTTCCACCAAAAATGCTGCTTTCGTGGCGCAAACCAACTACGGCAAACGAAATGCATACTTCCCATGATTCAGAATTTCGGAAAAGAGGCCAGTTCGTTCAGGAAAAAAATCGAATTGGCCTCCAAAGAGTGAGAAACTTGTTTGTTCTTGTTTGTGCGGGCCTTGAACCCTTTAGAGCAAGATTGCTCGCTACGCTCGCAATGATTTCGAGCGTTCACCAATTGTATGGTCCAGCCGCCAGCTATCGGAGCAAGCCCTACTCCCATAGGAACTCGTGTCTTTCTTTGATGTACATAGTATACCCCGCGCATGATTTCTATGGCCATTTTGTTGTCAAATAGCGATAGCAGTCAAGGAGGTGGGTCACCTCTTATGTGGTTACTACAACCATGCTGCACTTCTCTCCGCATCGGGTCTATCTCGGACTTCTCATTCACGGCCTCTCCCTGCAGTCGTTGACTGTCACTGCTCAATTAGCATCGTTGGCATTGCCGATAAAAAATGTGAGATATGTGATGGGTTCGAATGCGCTATAGGCGGAGAGGTTGCCAACACGTCCACGCAGTGATAACAATCCGTTGCTTATTCCCTTCTCAATCTATTGCACCTCCTGGGGTGACCTTTGGACGCAGCCGGGCCAAAGTGGACCTTGGGATCAGGAAGTTATCATTTTTGTGTTTTCCAATATGTCGCGGAAAGCTATTGCAGACTCGCGAGGCCCTGAAGCCGCAGGCATTCTTGCTGCGCTTCAACGCACCCTCAATCTCTCAAACTCCACGTTTACCGAAGAGGAAGGCAGTGGCAGTCCCATCAAATTAGTTCGAAGTTCGGTGTCTAATCCAGCACGAGTGCCATTGAGGCCGTCGAGCGCGACTGGATGTCCTTTGGTTCTGTTGATAGCCAAGACCCGCAACGATTTGAATGCATTTTCCCAACAAGGACGTTGCTACAAGTCCTGGTCAATCATGGGTGTTGTTCTAGACTTGGGATGGCATGGATAGGGCATACAATAGATGGTTTACATAAAATAGACATTGTACATGTAAGATGTTCATAGAGGTATAGATTGTATGGGAGATGATGCGACATGATGATGATTAGGCAATGTAATCATGAGACGGCTTGCGAGGTCACAGCAAATGATTCTGCGGTGTCATCAGGGTACTGTAATTCAGCTTCGTCGTCGTCCCAAAGAGACGGCTGATAGCCAGATCCAGGGTATTGTTGTTCAGCTTCATCGTCGTCTAAAAGAGATATATCTTGTTGGGACGATCCAGATGTAAAAGGGGCATTCGATCCAGGTGCGCTGAGTTGGGGCGAAGTAGATGTTTGGGCCATCCGAGCGATATTCTTCAGACATCGAGCTATGTTGGCGCGGTGGTGGCGGAGCGCCCCATTGCTCGAGAACACCCTCCGACAATCCGGGCACCGAGGACCGACTGGCATCTTGTTCGGGCACTTGCGCTTCTGGTGGCGTCGGATGACGCCTCGCATGCCTACCTTGCCGCACTCACAAGTCACAACCTCTTGATCGTACTATAATTATTGACATTGTTGAGTAAACGGGAGAGATATTCAAGCAGCCAAATACTTACGATTATCCTCTTGTGCAACTTGACGGGGGTTGGAGCCTCGGGTACGCTGGGCTCGACCGGTCGAGCGACGAAAAGTGGCAGTCCTAGTCTCTTTTGCGCCTTTTCAAGCGGCGGCAGGGCACCTTCATTCCAAGTATACGATAGAGCTGGCCCTCGGAGAAGCTTATGTTCCTCTGCAGCGAGCACGTCGATGAGCTGCATAGACCACATCGCGTCTTCTTCCTTTGGGACACGGATCGAGGAGACGGCAGGCGGTAAAGAGACGGCAGAGCCAGCAGTTCCCGGAAGGGCGAGGCGTTCCATAGTGTTGAGCAGTGAGTATATTTACGACGTTAATTTGGAGGTGGAGGCGATGGGGCTGGGGTTGACTTAATCCTGCCGCCTTTGCGTTTGTACATATACTCATCCCATGTGGACAAAGAGCCATTCGTGGTGGCAAAGCTCGAGTGGTAGTTATAATGTGAGCATTGACCGTGGTGTTGTGGTTTTGACAGAAAAGGAAAGTTTGGCTGGGAAGTGGTAAACGGTGGCAAGGCCCAAGGGTCATTGGCGTATACTACGTGGCCATTCTGTAGAAATAACCGTTTCTTCGCGGTTACTCGGGTGTGAGATAGCAGTAGACCCTCGCAAACGCGCGAGGGGTCATCTCGTTCAGACTACCTATTTATCTACGTGAGAACAATCATATGTAATTTACCTCTAACTATAATGTGATTAGATAACCGCGTGCTCAGATTCGGCGAACACTTGAAACGTGCAACGCTAACTCCAACACATTCAACATCATTATTGGTGGCCATGTACAAGATGAGTACAACATACCAGTCTTTCTCTACGCCCCGGTCATCTGAGACGCTGCCTTGGCTTTGGACAACACGCGAGTCTCCTGAGGTCTCCCGAAGTAGCCAGGGATCAATCAGTCACGTGGTAAACGCCGACGTTGCCGCCAAGCCCAAGCGTACAACTCCTACATTATGTAGCTCTCGTCTCTGTCATACTCTCGCGGAGAGGCTCGTTTATCAGCCTAGCCCTCGTCGAACCCTCGTCCGACTTGAATGATCTTCTCTTCCGCATCGCAACAACTGAGCCCATAGAACGCACAGGTAGACAAGTCGCAACGTCATATGACTGAAGTAGTTCTCGCCAAATATTGGTGGGTGATCGAGTGAAAATTAAATCCATGGCTTTAACTTAGATTGACATCAGCGTGGAATTGCATTCAAACAATGTGGTTCCACATACTTCGGATACCAGCGAACGCTGAACGCGTTACGCGACGGCCTGGGTCACCGGCGTCGTGGTTAAGGATGGACAAAGTGATCAGCAAATTCCGCACCGCGCCCAGATTGGAGGGCCGGGAGAGTGCAGCAGTCCACGATGGTGGATATCCGCTATTTGAGTTCGCATGAATCAGAGCACGGCGATGGTGAATGGTTGACGGCACCGGCCCTTACCGTTGCTGATTTAATGGAACCACATACAGGATGGACCATCACTCGACCACATGTCGGTGTCGGCCATCAATGTAGCGAAGATGTCAACAGGCTTAGCGAAGTGATAGTTCCTTCTCATCAGCAGGCAACGGACCCAAGGCGGTAGATCCCTGGTTTCAGCTCAAACATCACCGACTATATTCTATAGATGCCGTATGGATTGCTGTGTGCACTTCTGATTGTTGCCAACTGGATCTACTTACCTAAAGACGAAGTATATGAGTGTCCTGAGCATGAACACTAGACCATTCATTCCAACCCCTTCGCTCCTTCGTTCTTTTGACGCATAGTCGTCCCCCTTGCTTCGTCTTTCGTTTCTCCAGGGCCGGCCTACTTTTATTATGATGAAGTGCCAACACTCTTTGACCATGTTGTTACTCGTATCTGTCGTTCACGGTTTGAATGATTGGTCGAAGGCCTGTCTTGACGGCGAATGCTCCTATGACCTACCGAGCACAGATGGATCCGTGTCTGGGACATTGAAAATAGTGGGCTCCCTTCAATCACTGTAAATTTATGTTCCACTGACGTGTAATATTAGTGGGGTTCTCCAAACGCGATTTCGGATATCACCCCCGCTGCTGGCTGGACTATAATTGGCTGCGACAGCAATGCGCTCGCCCAGGATATCCGTCTCGTGTGTGAGACCGATGATCCTGACTCTGGGTGCAACCATCTGCTGCAAAACTCAGCCGTAGGGAAAATTGTACGCTTACCGGAGAACGTAGGTGAAAAAATCATTACTTTCCCTGCAACCATTCCCTAACAATGGCGTCGCACAGTGCGGCGGGAGTGCCTTTGCTAGGGTCTCTCGGTCCTGGGTGCATGAAGACCAGACAATTCCTTCTGGCATCGCGGCGCGAATCGTTCGACGGGCCGATGCTCAGCCTGAAGTCCGTGGCCTGGCAGTTGATACCGACTTCTCGAAGGTTGATCCATCACGGTGAGTGATCCTTGCTGAAACTCGAAGTGAATCCTCATCAATCTTCGTAGAGCTGGCAACGTATCCATAGCTATCCAAGGCGCGACTATTCCTGGTGCCAACAGGAACTTGACAATAACAGCTCCCAACGCATCAAGACGCAGCAGTCGTCTGTCTCGCCGGGGCTTGTTTGACTTTGTGGAAGATGCGTTCAACAGTAAGTGGGTTAGGCCATTGGGCCGTGCGTAACTCAAGTTTTCTGTGTGTATCTCCTAGAGTTCAACTCTTTTGACAAATCCATTACAAAGTCGCTGCCTCCCATTGATGTCAACAAGAATTTTCCACTACTTGACCAGAAAGTCTCGTGCGGCGCCTTCGATGGGTCTGTGAAGGCCGATATCAATACGGCGGCGCACGCTTTGGTTACTGTTCGTAGTTATCTTCCGTGGATCCGTTCACTACTTATGGACCGACAGGTTGGTATCGCTACAACTGGGACTATCATCCCGCCTAAGCTAGACGAGTTTGGCCTTTACGCATCCCTCAACGCTGACATAGACGGCACCTTGACTCTCTCTGCATCTGCTTCGGTGCGTAGGTACCGATGAATTGGGGTGTTCTCTGAAGTAATAATTTCTTGGCAGGGTGCAATTGATTCAGGTGCTCAGACTCTGTTCCAAGTCGGTATTCCGGGGCTTGATTTCCCTGGGTATTTTCGTCATCTTGCTATTCGAAACTCACTGCTGATGCATGTGCAGAATATTGAGCATCGGCCCTACGTTCAAGATTATTGGACAAGCGAAGGCCGACCTCGATATCAATGTCGACGTGATGGTTGATCTGTCTTACAAGGTGGATGGGGCGAAGTTGTTCTTCCCTGCTTCGAAGGAACACCCCTCCGGAGGTGGTTTTAAACCTGGAGAAACACGTACGTATCATCATATCAACCATCGTCCAGTTTACTCTTAACAAACTTCTTCCCAGCACTCAAACTCTCCCTTAGCCCATCATTTGCCTCCAAGGGTACACTTGAAGCCCATGTGATCCCAACCCTTGACTTTGGCATTAGCGCGCTTGGTGGCATTGCTGAAGCTACTGTGTCCCTTGACTTGGATGCCAGCGCTCAGATGACGTTGTCTTTAGATGCTAAAGCTACAGGGAGTGCCTCTCTAGCGCGTGAAATCGGCCCCAGTGCTGTCGAGCCTCCCGCGAAGCGCGCCAAAGTATCAACTGATAGGTCCGCCAGTGTGAACGGGTGTATAGACATCGGCGCCGCCCCTTAATGTGAACGCAGGAGTTGATGGCTCATTCTTCGGGCTGTTCAACAAATCAACGAAAGTCAACCTCTTCAGCAAGAGCTTTGACTTGTTCAAGGTTTGTTCACTTTCTCCGTGCGGTGCTCGATGGACTTATTGTATCCCGCCAGAAATGTTTGGGAGCTTCTTCCGCTGGCAAGAGAAGAGGGCTAGCGTCATCCAGTGCGTTTGCCAAGCGGAGCACCGGCTTGAGGACTCGAGCGCTTTCTTGCCCTGCCGACAATTCCGGAGCGAACTTGGTCAGCGTGGTAGATACGATCTTAACTGGGTTGAGGTAAGCTGACCTTGTCTTTATGTTCCATGTTTGCCATTTCTGACATATCCTCTCTAGCTCATAATGGCTGACTGGTATTGAGTGCTACGACGGACTCTTGCTGTAGTTTTATTGAATATCCTAATACTACCACTCTTTTCTATATTCCCTTGTTAGTACATAATTTTTGGTCGCATAAACCCTAACCCTATGGGAACACTCCAGTGCACGAAGTCCGCTTCTGAATTCTTCTCGCTTTCTACCATGCAAATATGACCAACGTAGAGCCACTGCAACAAGTCAAGTTGCTCGCCGCGCTGCGTAGCGGTGACCCTGCTCTTATTCACCCATTTTTGTCGGAAATCTCGAAAGACTCTAAAGACACGTCGCTCAGCACTGGCGACGCCCTCAACACCGGCGCAGCGGCTCTCCACCTCGCGATCCGATGTGCCTCTTCAGAAACCGTAACTTTGCTGCTTGCGCACAGAGCCATAGATCCGAACGGTGTACACCCTCCCGGCTCTGGGGCGACACCCCTTCACCTTGCTGCAGCAACCGGACGGGCAGACGTAGTACGATTACTCCTCGAGCAGGATGGAATTGATGACACAAAGCTCGACATTCACGGTAGAAAACTGTAGAGACTTAGCGAAGGGGAAGGATACCGCGAAGGCGATCGATGGTGAGCTTATACGTTCCCGTATCCACGATTTCGCCAGTACTGTGGAAGCAGACTTGGTGGAGTGGAATGAACATGGAAACTTACTGTTGCGCAGACTCAAGGGCTTTCTTGAATGCATCATTTCGCTCGCTGCTACGGTCCTACATTCTATCACCCCTGCCAGATCCAACAGCGTTACCAATACCGCGTACAACGTCCACTTCATCTACGCCACAAACATCCAATTCGCACCCAATACCGAATACCCAACTTATTACACTATTATCCTCTCCACGTGCTCGCCACCCTTTCCTTAACGTCAATTATATCGACGATGCGTCTGGCTTCTCCCTGCTTCACGCCGCCGCCGCTCGACACGACCTTCATATGATTGAATCTGCTGTTCGATCTGGCGCCGACGTTTTCGTTCGTGATGCTCGTGGTAGAGGCGTAGAGGAGGTAGTGATTCTGCGCCCGGGAGGAAATAGTGCACAGTCTAGGGAAACCTTAAGCAAAGGAAGCAACAAGGAATGGAAAGCCGAAGGGGATAGGATCAAAGTATTTCTTCGCCAATGTGAGTGCCCGTTTTTTTGTTCAGCCAGGTCGTTGGGCCAATCTAGCTCATCTAGTGGCAAACCACGATACATCCCTCCTGCAACTCTCCTTGTCGCCCATTTCGCATTCAGAGGCGTCTTCCAGCCAACACCTTCCTGTCCCAACCGTCCTGAGTTCTAGTTCAAGTGTCCTCACGACTGTTCACGCGCAAGCTACTCCTGGACTAGCGGAACCTCCGAGTCTGAGGGGCTACTTGAATAAATATACTAACGTCGCGAAGGGCTACAACACGCGATGGTTTGTTCTACGTGATGGCATCCTCTCCTGTAAGGCTGTGAATCTGCCTCTTCTGCAGCAGCCCTCTGACAGTCATGTAGATTACCGACATCAAGATGACGAGACCGTCGCTTCCCGCGGTTCCATCTCGATGAAGACCGCGACGCTGAAGATATCACCCGGGGATGCCCGTAGCAAACTTCGCTTCGAAGTACATTCAACCCCGTCTGGTGTGTTCAAGATAGTCAGCTCCAATCGACGACATCGTCTCATTTGCTGAATTGCTTAGCGGCGTCACATTCGGCAACTCCCGCTCAAAGGTGGTATATAAAGGCAAGCCACCCCGTTGAAGCTGCAAGGTGGGTACAAGCTCTTGGACGGAGTATTGACTGGTGGCGTGCTCGGGAGCGCGAAGAAGCTGGCATTACGGCCAATCTCAACCACAGTCGGGTCAGCGTATTGGCGAACGAAGATGCAAGAAGTCGAAAGAGTGGCGACAGTGAATGGAGCAAATCCTCCATCCTTAGGAAGAAATTGAAACCGGGCCACGCATTCGGGCCGAAGGGAAGCGAAAGCGATAACTCCTATATCGACGGCGGTATAGGGAGTGAACATGGGTTGGGTTCGAGCTCATTGCTTAGTTCTGCAAGCAATTTCGGTGGGCGGACTATGAGCGTGAGTAGCGTTGATGTCAGCATGAGGCATCGAGACAAGCACGGTCGACTGCTGCAACCAGGAGATGAAACCGACACCGGGGAATCGTACCGTTCACAAAATGATGAAGCTTCCTCATTCCACCGCCCGGACGACTATGATGATGACGACTCTGCGTCACACGAACAGGGGGACGAATCGAATGCAGATGACTCTGCTTCTGGCGATTCCGGAAAGCGCGGCCCACCCCACTCGCAGACATTTGGACTCCATGCGAATAGTCTTACGGCACAGATGGAGATCCTCCTTGCTGCGCTTGGGAAAGCTATTTCCGATAGCCCAACAGCCTCTACATCTACAAAAAGCCTGCTTTCTAACACGCACCAGTCTTTGACGACGCTACAAAGTCTTCAGAACGAGTATGTAACGATGGTGCAAGCTCGTGAAGAATGGTATGTTCGGCAACTAAGGAACGAGCGGAAACGACAGAGCGTTTGGGAGGAGAGTTTGAAAGTTGTGGTGCAAGAAGGCGAAGTTTTGGAGCAGGAGCTGCGGCGGCGTGCGCGAGGGAGGGGAGGAGGAAAAGATAGTCGAATGTTGGAGTTTGGTGTGGGCCAGGGTACGATTAAGGCTGGTGCGATGAAATTACGGGTGAGCAGAATCTTTGAAAAGGGTGATGAAACAACCCTCCAACCTGATGCCACGGGCAAGGAGAAACATCCTTTAGTCGATACACACGCCGAACCCGCCCTACCACCAGAGCAACCTTCTCAAGCGCAATCACCTCAGGTCGTAGCTGAGGCTCCCACGGAGAGAATCCCTTCGTTACAAAGCCCTCGTGCCTCCTCGACAAGTGTCCCCGGGAAAATCCTCTTTCCTAATGTTAGTGGTGGTACACTTAAATCCCTGGGTAACGCGGAGGACGAGGACGTCATTGATACAGACGAGGAAGACGAGTTTTTTGATGCCATCGAATCGAATACACTACCAAATCTCACAATCCCTGAACCTCTTGCCAGCCCATCGCATATGCAAGATTCCATCCTCGGTGGAACGTCGACCGAAAAGGACATTATCGAGTCATTCGACGCTGTAGCGAAGAATCTCGGCCTTAGGTTTGACGTTGCTCAGTATGCCAGCTACACTCAACTACGCACGAGGCTTGCTTTGGATGCAGACAACCGTCCCAGTACGAGTCTGTGGAGCGTCTTGAAGCATAGTATCGGCAAGGATCTCACCAGGATCAGTTTCCCCGTGTTTTTCAATGAACCAACGAGTATGCTTCAGCGGATGGTGAGTACATTTATCATCCCTCAACATGTTGTCTAATGTTTTTCAGGCCGAGGATATGGAGTTCTCGGAATGCCGTACGTACCAGTTCAAAGCTATTCTCAATCATACTCGATATTCATGTCTCTGCAGTTGACGTTGCTGCCAAAGAAACGGATCCACATAAACGTTTGGCCTTCGTCGCCGCGTTTGCAATGTCCAATTATTCCTCGACAATTGGCCGTATAGCTAAGCCATTCAATCCTATGCTTGTGAGTTATCATGTGGGACATGGGTGCGTCCGGTCGTTCTGATTCTGCTTCGTCGTTGCTAGAGCGAAACATTTGAATATGTCCGGCTTGACAAGGAATACCGTTACATGTCTGAGCAGGTTAGCCATCATCCACCCATGTCAGCCTGTTGGGCGGAGTCTCCGAATTGGCATTACTTCGGCGAGGCAAGTGTCTACTCTCCACTATTCGCCAGTGGCTCATCAATTTTCTTTCCAGGTTGACGCACAGAATAGGTTCATGGGTAAATCCTTCGAAATTCGACCTACCGGTATAGCCCATGCGGAACTGTTATTGCCTGAGGCACTTGCCCCCCATTACCCTAAAGGGAAGGGACCTGTCGGCGTAGGGAAAGTGATTGAGCACTATACTTGGAAGAAGGTTACCACCAACGTATCTGGTTTTATTCTTGGCTCCCCGACCATTGATCATTACGGTGATATGATCGTTAGTGGAAACTGTTCCTTTATATGAGAATTTGGCTCAATGCATCCATAGGTCACCAACCACAGGACTGGGGATCAGTGTATCTTGACGTTTAAGCCGCGTGGCTGGCGTGGAAAGGACGCGTACGAGATCAGCGGTCTCGTCCGTGACTCCTCTGGCAATGTTACCTATGAAATAGCGGGACGCTGGAATTCTCAGCTCATTGCCAGACGAGTCGGAACCGGGAGTGGTCTGCTAAATCCTGACACGTCGGTCATCGACCCTCAGTCTCCCTCCATCCAACCTGAATATATCCTGCTTTGGCGGAACTCGGAAAAGCCAACAGCCCCATTCAACCTTACGCCATTCGCTATAACGTTAAACGACTGTCCTGATAGTTTGCGATCGATCCTTTGCCCCACTGATTGTCGCATGCGACCCGATCAGCGGGCGTTTGAGCTTGGGCTTTACGAACGGGCGAACGATCTCAAAAACGCACAAGAGGAGAAACAACGGGCAACGCGCCGGGCTAGGGAAGAGGGAAGGTTACCGCCTCATCGACCGAGATGGTTTTCTGCGGAAACGGATGGTGATACCGGAGAAAGGGTATGGACTCCGTCTAGAACTGGCGATTTGTTGGAATATTGGGTAGAAAGAGACAAAATATGGAGAGAAAATGGTAAAATAAGCTGGAAGGATGTGGACCCAATTTTCACTGAAGCGGAATTGTAGACGACCTGCGGCGCTGGATGTTGTATTCTAGATTTATACTCTGTTAGGCAAGTACTAAATGGATGGGACATTAATGTACAACTGTAGAGGTGTGCTCCTTATACGTTAGTGCTCGTTCCCCTCAGGAACCTGCCAGCTTTGTGATATTTGGGGCAGCGCGGGGTCCGGGGGCCCAGGAAATGATTGCGGCTGCTGTATACACTCAGCATACCGGACGACTTAGTTCTTGACCCCAAGCGGCATGCTCATCTTCCGCGACAGACAAGAACGAAAAGAATCAGACACAACTTTTTTTGTGAGTTCAGTTATCATTTTTGTGGAAACTTGGCGTACAAGATGTAGTATCAAAAATGCTACTAGTACAAGCAACCGCCGTACGCATGTGACAGAAGCCGAGAAAACATTTCAACAGATTTGAGCCACGTATATACTACATGTTCAAGTTCGACAAAATACATGATGATTGCTACAACCCCCCTACACGCCTTGACTCCTCATGCTTGGCTAGACGGGCAAGATAGACCTTGATGAACGCCATATACTTGTTAGATATTGGACTGCCCAAGCGCATCGGCCCAGTCCATTGTGTGAGCCTCTTGTCGTTGGCGTCGAGCTTGCCGTCAAACTTATGACAGAGAGGAAGCTGCAAGTCTGCCTGCATCTCTCGCTGTAATTCCACACTCATGTCAAGGTCTTCCGGAGAGTATGGACCTTGTCCGACGTCTTTCACGAACTTCGTCCACCTGTCTCCGATTTTCATCCCAACTTTTGCAGCCGTCTCCCTCTCCTTCGCTAAATTCCTGCTCGCATAACGCTTCGCACGCGATGTGCTGTTGTCCATGTCATCCTGGCGCGCTTTTTCGCGAAGATGGTATAATCTCCTGGCTTCGATTTGATGTTTGTCCTGCTTGTTGATCTCCTCTGAGGGTAATGGCCACCGTGCTAAAAGCATAGCAACAGCAGGATGCATGAATTCGTCATCGTCATCGTTATCGAGGGCGTCCTCTTCTTCTTCCGCCGTCTCGTTGACCATGTATTTGAGCTCATAGGCTTGATAGCTGAACAGCTTTTTGAAGTTTCGACGGCTCAAACAAAACATCCACCACGCCCCTGCTGCCGCAATAAGTACCACTTCCTGCTGATGCCCGTAGTTGAGCATTGAGAATAGGCAACGGGCTTGATCTGTGGCCTGGTTGGCGGCCGACAGTAGAAGCCTTCTGAGCTGTTGACAATAACTGAGTATATCCTTGGGGTGACGTGACGGAGGTCGTTTTTGCTCAACGATGACTGCCACCGTTGCGTTGGTTGCGCGTACATCGATTTCCGAGAAGCTTGGCCGCGGTGATTTCAAGAAGCGGTCGATGTACCGGTATAGATTTGGATAATCGCCCCGGTGGACGGGTTGAATTTCTGGAAGAATGAGAGAGTTGTCGACAATGACGCCTTTCGCTTGGCCGTCGGAAGTGGTGACCATTGATGTGTCGGCATCAGCTGGTTGGCTGTTGGGATGACGCGGGACATAGAGCCTGTACTGGGGGCAGAGGACGAAGATGTCGAGCCGTTTATCACAGAGTTGAAGAAGGAGAGTTGACCAAAGTCCATATGAGCTGTCTTCTGTCCTTCGGACGTTGAAGAGCATGGATAGGAGGAACGTGAGTGGCAGGAGCACGGCTGTCGCCCAGAAGTCGGACCAGAGGGTATCCATTGGTGCGTCTGGCGTAATACCTGCGCTGGTATCTCTCTATATGTATATGCACGCCTTGTGATGGACGATTGGCAATCATGGCAAGATGCTCACAGTTCGCGGCATCACTTCGAGAGAATCCCTAGGGGCGAGTGTCGGAGAAAGGCGAGGAAGTTGATGGCCGTGCCAGGGCTAGTATCTCCAAAAAGTTTAAGATCTCCATGGCCCAGCAAGTACGAACACTGCATCTACCAACATGAGTTAGCTTCGCCGAAGTCCGTGATCAGGATCCTGGACTTATCTCAGTCTGATCTTGAGCGGCCTACGATCACATCCAGATAATCGCAGAAATGTGAGGCCAGATGTGGCACCGTGATGCTGAAGTTGGGTGAGTCACTGAGATCATCTAACGGTTGTTGTTAGATCTGCCGCTGGCGATGACTGGGCCCTGGTCGACGGGTCGCCCATACTATAGGTCCGTATTTGTCCTGGCATTTACTGCTGTCAGGTGTGGCCGCTCTTGAACTCGAACCATCACCATCTCGTGGTTTCCCACGGTTGACTGCCAGTTCTCGGGGCTCGTCGTCAGCCACGCACAGGCTTCTACAGCCATTCTTGCACTACGACGACGAGGGAAGGCAGCACGGTCTCCTGCCAGAGGGTGCTCCTTCTTTAAGGAGCTTAAATGAGTGTTCACGCCTTCTGAGTCCCGGAACGACTGAAAACTTCCCAGTGTTTGCCACTGTCGGTGCTCCCTTGGTAAAGGAGCTTAAAGTGGGTGTATCCACGCCTGAGTCCTGGAATGACTTTAAACTTCCTTCATTATGCCTCTATGTCCAACACTACCTGACCAACCATTATTATGCCCACCATCCTTGCCCACCTCGGGAACTACTCCAAACACGGCCCAACCCCAACCTGCCCAACCCAACCCATATCAACCGGGTGCAGCGTTAATTCGTTGTACTCAACCCACACCGCGTCTTAGTAGCTTTAGCATACTCGTTGCGGTATATAAATGCAGACATAAAAAATAAAAATAAAAAAAAAACTGCTGTCAGGTGTCGGTCATGTGATCGATCCCGCCCAAGTGATCCATTACGATTGAGCCTTTTGAGGGAGCCAACTTCGAAGTTCGTTGCTATCATATCACCCATCAAAAGCAAACCATGGCAGACAAGGACATGCCGGTTTCCAGTGAATTGTAAGTTCATTCATCAAGGCTGTGATTCGTTTTTCTCTTGAGTCTTGACGTGTTGTAAATGTAGCATGGGGAAGAATCCGCCAGAGACGTTAGATCCCACCATAATCCCCCCGCTCTGGCGTTCGGTAGCTCCTGGAGGATATCGTACCCCTCCGTACACTCTGGGCTGGCGTCTCACTCCTGCGCAGCTGCAGGCCTGCTTAGACCCTGACGGCACGAAGACTACCATACCGGTAGATTTTGAAGCTTGCTGCATTGGACCACGGTGGAGTGCATTCGGGTACGAAAAGAAGTACTGGTGGGTTGTGCTCCAAAGCTCTAGCTAGATCTGCAGCTGGCTCATCATGGAATTGTACAACAGCGACGCGCAGCCCGAAGTGGCCACCATGCCAGCGAGGGACGGCGCGAGGGCTTACGACCTGATTGTCTACCTTACGTCCAATGCCTCGAAGGCGACACTTGAGGTAGTGCAGGGTGCTGATATCCAGGAAATAATTGCGGCTGCCGTACATACTCTCAACCTACCGGACGACTTAGTTCCCAACCTCAGGTGGCATGCTCATCTTCCGCGGCAGTCGAAAGGAAAACGAATTGATATGGAATCCTCTTACAATCGAGTCGCCTCTGTGTCAGGTTGATGTATAGTACGGCAGATGCTACCAGCCACCGACAATGAGAAGACAGTTTTGCGCAATACGCTCATGCAACAACACTCAGGGATTCAAGTGATCAGAAATCCGCCGAAGTCTAAGTACGCCTCCTCGATGGACATCTTGCGAACCACCAACGCTTCAACTATCAACCTGGGGCCCGAATCGGCGATCGATGGCGATGCAGAAGGCACAACGTCCGTACTGCCAGCGTGAAGAAGCTTGCAATCTGGGAGTGTATCAATGCTTGCGCCGCCCTCACCAGGCAAGTGCGGTGGGGCCTTGATATATGGGTCCGCATGCGAGGTTGAGACGTGTAGACTCTCTAAACCTTCCGTAACTTCATCTAGCAGTCGCTGGGACACGGATTCTTCTGTCCTTCCTGTTCGAGTGGAGGTCATCAAAGTAGCACGGCGTTCCTCCCTTCGCTTGTCTCTAGCTTGTCGCCGCGTAAGGGTCTTCGTTTCTTTGGAGTAGAGAGAGCCTTTATTGTGTTCTTTCGTCGCCGTAGAGGCCAGCATGGTAGAGGCGAGGCCTCGCTTCTTGCCATCGGTATGATGTCTGTCCCGCTTGCCTGGCACGATCATATTTCGAGGATCGTGGGCACGCTTTCGGAATGGGCGAGGTTTGTAAACCGAAGCAATTTCGAGGGAGAGTGCAACTGGTGGCGACGCCCCAGGAACTTCCAGAGTATCTCCTCTCTCCTCGAAGTCACTATCCATGGAGAATATCGCATCTGAGTGTGTGCGGCCGATGGAATCTTCGGGTAGGTCTGGTTCGGTCTCGGTCTCGGTGTCCTCGAATTCAGTGGCTGAAGTCTCCACGTCAGTGGTAGACTCGCTGGGACTGGCGGGTAACAATCGTTGGGGAATTTCAACCTCCTTCACTACAATAACGCTTGCACCGATTTCTCCGGCCATCATCTCTAGGGTCTCCAGCGTGCGTTCCAGAGCGCCGCTCGAAAGGCCGATGAGTTCCCCAGAGTCTGACACTCCAAGTTCATAGTACGCTTGGCCTCCACCTTCGAGTAGTCGCCATTTAAGTTGAGTAACGAGACGCGCAAAACGAGCAGGGGATGGGTTGATGAGCTGGAGCTTGTATTCTACGTTTCCTATACAGCCAATGAGTAGACACTTGGGGGATCCTAGATACCGCACTCACCGTCGTCATTCTCTGGTACAAGTTTGGGTAATGTGATTGCACTGGCTGGGCTTGGGCTACGACGAGGCGAGCCATCTGGCGGCGTGGATATAAACGAGTCCCATGGGCTGGGTACTCTCGGGCTTTCGGATTCTCCTTCGCCAAACATGGTGTACAAGGGCGATGGTGTAGGCAAAGGGTCATTGTGAAGAGGGATTTGAAGCTTATATTCGAGGTATCATCTGTTTCTGTGTGTGAGTGGGGGTAGCGAACCAGGAGACGGACGGCTCACCTAGCTTTTGTAGATGTAGCTTGAGTCAAAGGGCAGTGTGAGATCATTAGTGACTCAGTGATACACAACCTTCTCACGGTTAGTAAAGTTGACCACATCCCACCATGGCTGAGGCGCGTCAATTTGGGGACCTCGCCACCCAACTTGTACTGGAATCCCGCCGGTCTACAGCGACGGACACTCTCTTAAAATATAACGACTCGCTCGTCAGGTCAATCATCCGAGAACAACGAGATCTTGAACGCGCCGCCGATCCTCTCGTTCAACAAAGCCTTGATGCTCCTGAAGGGACGCCTCCACCCCCAGGACTCATTATAATTCAAACTGCTATCAACCGAAACAAGCGATGTCTACTTGCCTATCACTCCCATCGCGTCGAACGCTTTCGTGACATGTATTGGGCTGTCGGGGGAGCTCTGCCACATATACTTTCCAACGCCGATATTCGATCAAAGCTATCCCCCCACGAAGTCGATTATCTTAGGCAATACCACGATAGTGTGATGGAGTACAGAGCCGACCTTGGGACAAACGAGCTGGATATTATGGCGGGCATCGAGCGACCAATCAAAGATCTGAATGTGCTGGTAAAGGTGGTAAAGGATTGTGGGGTCATCCAGACGGAGCTTGGGAGTATCGATTTCAAGAAGGGGCAGAGGTTTATGGTCAGACGGGCGGACATTGAGCATCTAATCGTTCAAGGTTACCTCGAGGAGATCGTGTAACGCTGATTGTAACCCATTTCACCTACCCCACTCGACTCCGTTGACGCTTTGCTGCATAGGGGATTCTGTAATTTCAGTTCCTGCTGAATTTGCCTATGTGCCTAGCCGCAAGACGCGCGAGTTTACCTCTACTTGCCAGCATCGTGACCGGCATCTGGCGAAGCATGATGAACCAAACATTTCCTCATCGCGCACTCTCCTACGAACTCGGCGCGCTTGCAATCTATCGTTTGTGTGTATCTACCTCACCCTGACTTGGCGCACCTTGGTCGTCCCATCAACAAACGACTCTTTCGGATGACGAGGCCGAACTACAATACCCCGATGATACCGAATGCACTCTAGATGGTGAACCACTTGTCAGTCTGCGAGATGAGGCCCGAACTTTCGATGCGGGATCGTACAATACGTTCTGTAGTCACTGTCGTCGAATGGTATCAACCTTGAAAGAACGTTTCGACGTCGACAGTTCTGATTAGAAAGGGCAGCGTTGTGGTAATCATCTGTAGATACGCTTGCACAAAATATGTAGTGTCTTCACCGTTCAGATTGCTTTGTTGGTGCCCGCGCGCGCGGGCAATTGATCTAGTAATTCGGCGCTTATGCATGGGGAGGTCAAGCCGAGCGCTTTATTGATCATGAGTCCTTTGTCTCATCGCCTGATGAAAGAATCCCAAGATATCGAAACAGCCACGACGGCTTTGTCGCCAACGTATGTGTGTAACATATCCTCATATCAGCTGCGATGCACATCAATGTAACCACCAGCAACGCCACTGGGCCACCAGATAACAAGACGCGACGTTACGATCGACAACTTCGGTGAGTGCGTCCAGGATGCGTAGGATTTGGCCAGGATTCTGACTTTCAGCGCTACGCTACGTACCCAATCTGCGAAGGCTTTGGGCCGCGTCCGGGCAAAATGCACTCGAATCGTCGCGCGTCTTAGTCATAAACGGGACAGCAACATCTACTTCAACGCTCAAGAACCTTGTCCTCCCCGGAATCGGCCATTTTACCATCCTCGACCCTTCCAAAGTCACGCCTGCTGATGCGGGGAACAACTTCTTTCTCAACGGCCCTAATAGCATCGGCAAATCTCGAGCTGAAGAGGAGGTTAGATTGCTTCTCGAGCTGAACGATGGTGTAGAAGGAATGGCCGATACGAGATCGTTGGATGAGATTCTGGATACAGACCCAGAATGGATAGCTGGATTCACGGTCGTGATCGCGCACAACCTAGACTCTAAATTACTGGACCGACTGGCGACTTTCCTATGGTCAGACGATTCGCATCCATATCTCTTTGTGATTCGGTCATCAGGCTTCCTAGCGGAGTTCTACATCCAATACCATGAACATGCCAGTGAGTGGATCTACGCTTCGCCCAACTGGTTCAGCTGCTTCAAAATCTATGTAAAAATGTAGTCATCGAATCGCACTCGGAAACCGCGCCTTCTCTCCGCATTGATAAAGCCTTCCCTGGACTCCTCGAATACGCGAAGTCGCTGGACTTTAAGACCATGGATCCAACGGAACACTCTCATATCCCTTACGTTGTCATCCTTGTCAAAGCCCTAGAAGATTGGAAGGCAGGGGTAAGTGCTCTCAATATCTACACGCATACGACTCAACCGAATGTCAATAGCACGGAGGGCTGCCCCCACAAACCTACCCTGAGAAGCAAGAGTTCAAGAAGTCAATCGTCTCCATGAAGATAAAGCCCGACGAGGAAAACTTCGACGAGGCCGAGTCCCAGGCATACAAATGCTGGACACCGACGACAGTCCCATCCGAAGTGACCGAACTCTTCCAGGATATCAGACTGACTGACATAACACCGAAAACGCCCCATTTCTTCGTCCTCCTCGCCGCCCTCAAGGAGTTCACCCAGCAAGAACCCCACACGTTACCGTTAAGTAGCACGCTCCCTGATATGAAGAGCAACACAGAGAACTACGTCCATCTTCAGAAGCTGTACAAAACGAGGGCCGAGGAGGAGAAGGGCGTAATCAAGAAGCTCGTTGCTGAGCCAGTGGATGACGATCTAGTAGATAGTTTCGTCAAGAACGCCCATGGCTTGAAACTCCTCAAAGGAAAGCCGTGGGGTACGCTGAATGGTGACAAAGAAGCGCTAGGTATGCTTTACTCCGCTACGCAATACACTGCTTTAATTGTCAGCCGCTCCCTTTGTCAGCCAACTCAGCCGGTGCTCTGCCCAAACAAGTCTCCGCGCACCTCGCCCTCTCTGCCTTGGCAACTTTCCATTCTGATTACCCCCGTGCGACGCCCACAGTAGACGCCCTTACAACAGAGGCAACGAAGATACTCCCCGAGCTACCAGAAGGCTGGGATGATGCCGTCGGAGAGGTGTATGTCTCCATACCGATTGGCTCGGCGGCGCCTTGCTTACACACCCTCTCCTTAGTGTTCGCGCGCCGTTCGCAGACCTCCCGAATACTGCTGCGTTCCTTGGGGGTCTCGTTGCCCAAGAGGTCATAAAAATGATCACCAAGCAATACGTGCCCATCAACGGATACTGTGTTGCTGATCTTGTTGATTCTTGGACGGGCGTTATATGATGCTAAAGCTTGGTTCCCTGACTACTTGTAGCGCGCTGTTTTTTGTAAGTATGCGAATAGGAAAGAAGTCATCACCGACGCCATTCATCATCACCCGTGTAGGATTGCAGGTAAACACGATATCGAGGTACCTAGGTGCCTTCGACTACCCCCACTTCCATAGTATGTTTTTCAGAATCATTCTGATTCCCTGAATGCATCCCTCCGTCGAAGCTAGCTCACGCTACTCATTGACGAAGGCCCCCAAAGCAGCGCGTATTCAAACGAACTCTGTTCATTCATCGTTCCTGTTATGATGCTACCTTCAGGTTCCCTGCCCTGGTCAAAACGACGAAGCACCTCTCCACACGTGAATTATTTATATCCCATACGCCTCCTCCAGCTCGTATCACTACGCTCCCCCTCCCTTGTGCCTCAAGATGTCCAAGGCCAGTAAGGATATTATGAACACCACGTATTTTCAAAGGTATTCCCAACCGCCTTGTCTCGGCCTATTCAACAAGCTCTGGGTTGCTGACTTGTTTCATTGCGGGGAGGGGGTGGACTATAAATGAAGTCCGATCGCTTTCCCTAGCGATATACCAGCTCCAAACTCTCTTGGGTACCAACTCTCAATACGAATATTCCAAGTCCCCCAATGATTGTTGATGGATTGATCGTGTATTTTTCAACGACATAAGGCCAGTTAGGCTGTGATAATGAACGAAGTGAGTATGGCCTGCTCAAAACCTGAACTTCCTCAGCAGTAACTTGAACTGGACGGCTATTCTTGATCGGAGGCCTCCGCCATGGTTGATTTCAACCGAATTTCAACGCTTGAATGTTGAACGTTTGAACACTAACAGCGGGAAAACCCCGTTGCTCAATTCTCACTGGAGGCTCGTTGCTCGACGTCCGACTGTCGTCCTCTCGACCCGAAGTCAACCCACAGCCTACTCAGCTTTATGTTACCGTTTTCCTGATGCTTCGCAAACGGGACCACTGCGGCACTGCCGTTGCGTCAAGATCCACTAAGTCTCGCGGACTTAGGTCGTGCAGTTCGCTTGATCCTCTGACTCATCCGGGATTTCCACTGCTAACGATCATTCTACAGCCGTAATAAAACCCTTCTTATCTTCACTGGGTACGCGGTGCGATGGACTTCAAGATCAAGTCATGACTCAGTTGGGGAACACTTACGACAACTGAATCTCAATAACCACGTCGGATTGTAGGTTAACGTGATATCGGACACAATCTGCTTCTTTCTACCGTATCTTAGCGTTCAATATATTTCTACTTTCTACTACTGCGTACCAGAAAGTCAGACTTAACGCGAAGCATCTCTTGACCAAACGAACCATACTTGTTCACTATCCTAAACAATTGAATATACCTACTCCGAGGGACCGAGTCTGCCCTGTTCGGAAGAATAAAGCATGCCCTCTGCCCGCCTGGCTCCTTTATATCGCTACACACTCTATCCCTTGCGCCTCTGCAACTCTTTTTTGGCCAGGTCTGCAAGAAGTGTCTTGATGAACACCATATACTTGTCGGAAATAGGTGTTCCCAGTAGCATGGGCTCTGTCCATTCGGCAAGTCGGGGGTCGCCGGCTTGCAAGTCTTCGACAAATTGATGGCAGAAAGAAGCGGGCGGCAAGTCATTTGTTTCTAGCACGAGTTCTGAACATTTGTCCAGCTCTGCCAGAGTGTACGGCCCTTCGCCAACCAAGTCTATAAACTCCCCCAACTTCTTCTTCGCCTTGTCAGACTGCCAACTCTTGTCCCTAAGACGCTCTCTCTTCTTCATTCGTTCCATTTGCTCATTCTTCGAGGCCTCCTCATTATATGCCCTTCGAACCACTTCTGCCTGATTTGGGCTGGTAGGTTTGTCGAATTTGCTGTCTTCTGCGCCAACGTTGTCATCCTCGTCTCCCTCCTCCTCCTCGTCATCATCATCATCATCATCACCTGCCACTGCCTTGGGCCCTCCGCCAGACTTGCCATTGTAGTATTCTCCGTAGCGCTCGAAATCAAACACCATCTTTTCTGTGTTGGGCCGGGTGATCAAACAGAATCGCCACCAAGCACCTGACGCCCCAACGAGCATTACGCAGTCCTGACGCGCGAACTTTGGCATCGAAAATAGACAGGCTCCTTGTTCCTCTGCCTGCGATGTGGCCTTGTCCAGCAAACTTTCTATTTGCCGATAATAGATATAGATGTTGCGAGGGTGACGAGTCGGCGGCCGCTTCTGCTCTACAATGATTGGAACCGTGGCATTCGTGGTGCGCACATCAACGTCTAAGAAGGGTGGCCGGAAGCTGGCAAGATATTCGGTAAGACTGCGACCCTTCCTAACGGAAGGTTGTTTGAGTCGGATTTCTGGTACGATAAGGCAGTTATCGACGACGACCCCTTTGGCTTGATTATCAGCCTCAGTAATTGTTGAAGAAAAGGAATCGTCGGGTCGCAACTTGGCTTTCGGTGATACATATAGCGCATATTGGGGGCATATGATGAATATATCGAGCTTGGCGTCGCAGAGTTGCAGAAGGAGAGCTGACCAGAGCGCGTATGAGCTATCCTCCATTCCCCTGACATTGAAGATGGTGGATAACAAGAAGGATATGGGAAGCAACACCGCTGCCCGCCAGAACTCGGTCCAGAGGGAAGTCATCATAAGCAGCACTATTGTTCCACGTAGACTTTAAAACAAAGTCGGGGCGACCTGAGTCACAACGACTTTTCTGGAACTCGACTATTAGATCAGACAGATAACACAAATACGGAACATCTACCTAGATTTGTTGATAACCCTCGGCGCAGCATGGTTCAGGCTGACCGAGCATCGAACATTCAACATGTTATCGATGGACGGCATAAAGGGGGCTTGTTATTATTAGTGGGGGCGTGAACTTCAAAGTACATCCGTCCACCAAAATTACTTTATCGGTCTCGTTACTGCTTTGCTCTTAAGTAAACGTGGAGAATAGGTATGCCACCCAAGACCAGTGTCATCCGGAAGATTAAGGGTGCGTTGAAGTGATTCAAGAATATCTCTGGCTTCGGGTCCTTGCGAAGCTGCAATTGCCTTCCTCGACATATTGGAAAATGCGAAGACAATAACTTCCTGGTCCCAAGGCCCGGTGTGGTTCGGTCCAAGGGTTACTCCGGGAGGTGCGATAGATCTAAGAGATAGTGAGCAACTGGTTGTTATGGGCTCTCAAAGATCTCAAAGCTCACTTGAACTGCTCATCATAACCAAATTCGTACCACCGTGGCCATATATGCCTTGTCCTCAAGGAAGCAACATTGATATATGCCTTGCCACTTTCAGGATCCAAAAGTCGACCAAGCTGTTCGGTTGTAAGCCGAAACCCAAGGTAGCAAGCAGGGGTAGGATATCCTTGAGGAGTTGGTGAATTCCAGAGCGGAGGGGTGTCACCAACGGACAAAGTGGCAGGAAAAGGTTTCATACTAGCCAATAAACCTGAGTGAGCGAGAGGTACGAATGTAATGGGATAGGGCGGTTACTCAATTCTTCTGGGTTCCCGCTCTTTCAACATGATGAAGAGGAACACGACGCGGTTATGGTTCAACGTTATGAGGTCTAAGTTCATTGAAATTGAACGTCCGAATCAACTCTGACGACAAATAGTAGCAAATATGGACCCCTATGTGCACACTCAATCACTCCGAACAATGGATGTACAGGCGTACACCCCAAATTCTATAAATTCCATCAGAATCAAACCTGAGCGCGCACGAGGTGAAGTGTCCATTAGCATCAGATGGGCTTCACCCCGATTTTAACAGAAACCATTCGTTCCGCCAACTTGGCTACAAGCCCAACGTGTGTATACTTGATACGGACGCCCCTGTCTAATTACAGAGTGAGTCACTCATCTAGATTTTGTGTTGTGTGTGATAAGACTCAGCAACGAAAAGGCGGTCCGTGGCTTGTCTCCTGGCCCGGCTGGCCGTGCACCTATGGCAAGAGATCGGTCAAATTCCATCTACTCGAAGCTTGCTGACGTAGCGCGCGCCTAATTCTATGTGCTTTATTGTGTGCGCCGAGTGCTCATGGATCCTGCGCAAATAATAAAGCTAGCATCCATCTACTGGCACAGCCAGGCATGGCGCTTGCGCCCATGGATTTTGAGGCAACCGACATAGAAGTCATTATCTTTGCTTTCCCAAACATGCCCCAACGCGCCATTGTGGCTTCGCAAGATTTTGGAAGGTCGTTAGAGATCTTGAAGGCTCTCCAACAAACTCTTGGCCTCCCTGACAATTCACCCTATCAACTCGGATGGCATACATACTTCCCTCATTTAGGCCGAGAGAATTAGGCCGTATGTATTAATGTGCATGTCGATGTTGCTAGCAATATTTACAGATACAGTATGTTCTACGTACTCAGCATTGGTACATCTTGGGTCCCTGTACGCCCGCCCAAAAGAAACTGAAGGAATAGTAAAACCTGCCGGCCATTTATATTGCGAGATGGAGTTGAACAAGACGTCATTAGGAGTAGAGTGTAAGCTGGTGAAAGCAGAATAACATTCGAAAGAATATACGAACAAGGAAATGCCTCTCAGATCATCTAAAAATCTGGGTTTTTTCCTTATCTCGGTTCCCTCGTACATGGGGCCACACCATTACTCGCATAGGGATTTCACTTCCGAAGATTTGAAGTTCGGGGCCTTGAGGTTTTATAGCTCTGAAGCTGAAGTCTGGGGGAGCACGTTTGGTTTCGAGGACTCCAATCAACCTCAACCTCTCCTCGCATATTGTTCCCGATATAAGCGAGCGACGCCCGCCCCGCTGCGTCATCCACCCCACCCGTTCGCTTCTTCAAGTTATAACCGCCATCTCCGCAGACACTATCGCCAGCCCCACACATGTCATCATCAACAAAGGCAGAGCATTCCACTTCGCGAAGGTCGTCTGCGTGATTTTGATGCCTTTTTGCTTCAAGATAGTTTGCCAGAGCAGCCCTGCGAGACTCGCGCTGAATGTAAAGCTGACAGCACCGATGTTACTTGCAACGGCAAGTGCTATAGCACCGGCGCGATCACTAGCCGGCGGCAACTGAGCGGCACGAACGACTTTCGTGAGGAGAATGGTGGCCCCGATGTTGGTCCCAGAGATATTGCAGAGGATGACACCTAGGACGCCTATGAGCCAGATGACGGGGTGCGTTTGGCGGTCAGTCGCACGAACCAACCAGCCGGAGAAGAGCTCTATCCATCCTTGATGTGTCAATGCTTCGATGAGGATGAACTGCGAAAATGCGAATGGAACCAATTTGAACGGGAGCCGCGGAAGGGCGGTAAAAAAGGTGGGGAAATGGTGGGATAGAGATTGGAGTTTTGATTTCTTCTTGCCAACCTGCTGATCGTTGGGTGGGCTTGGTGGCGTTGTTTCGGTAGGCGTAGATGTTCTATGCGTGAGTCCGGGAGTCTGGGGGGGCAGATGGTCAACTGGGGTGGGAGACTCAGTGCGGGTTGGGAGGACCATCGACTCCGAAGCGCTAGTTGCGGACTCATCCAACATCGTAAGCTCTGTCTTCATCGTTGACAAACGAGACTGAGGGGTAGGCGCGTCTTTAGTATGGGAAAAGTGTCTAGACAACTCGCGAATGGCAGTCTGGTCTGAAGGATCAGTATCGGCTGAATCGGAGTCCGCAGATCGTTTGCGCTCGGAGCGGCCGCCGCGTAACTTCCCTGTAACGTGTCGATAGTGGTCCCAAGAGATATCGAAGATGAATTTGGCGATGGCGAATGGGAGTGTGATCATCCAAACATCGACATGGAAGAAACTGACAATGATGATGACGACGAGGCAGCTCGCAAGTAGGATGCTGCCGACCAGGGCACCCTCCGGATCGAGGAGGACTGATCGAACATTCAAGTCCCCCGTTACGGGGAGATTCTTCGGAATGTACTTTTTACTGCGGAATTGGATAGCTAAAGCAACGAAACAGAAGAGGCTGCATCCAAGGAATGGTAGGATTGTGTAAGCGGTGAATGCAACGTTATTTACTCTGAAGCCTTCGCAGATGACTACATTGGTTGGGTTCCCCACGAACAAGACCATGCTGGCAGTGTTGGCGGCCGCAAATTCGGACATTAGCCAGGACACAGGGTCGAGCTCTGCGACTTTCGTGTAGTACACCAAAAATGCTGTTTCCAGACAGAATGATGGGGTCGTTTCCAAGGAAGATGCTGAGAACCGTCAACATGAAGTAGAAGTAGAGGTAGAGCTTGTATCCGTTCGAACCGCCTTTGTTACTGACCCAGAATGCGGCAGACTGGAGTATGCCAGTGATGTCGAGGGTGATGGCCATGTACGCCAAAGAAAAGAAAAGGATGAGGATGTTATATGGCTTCACCCCGTCGACGCCTGCGATGCCATTGCGGATCTGAGTCGGCCCGAGACATTGCGCAGCCCATAGGATGGCAATGGCGATGATTGGTGCTGTGGCAAGCCCTAGGCCGACCCGCCTCCGACCAAGGTATGGCAGTCGAACATTAAAAGAAACCGGATGGATTACGAAGAATATTGAGACGATGAATATCACCAAGGTGGCGACCGAACGTCCGGTGATCATGCCTTCGCTTTAACGACCTCAACCTACAAAAAAACAAACCATCATCTCGAATTGACGCGGCACATAGAAGAGTTCACTCACCAATGAAACCTATGATATTCGTGGAGGTGCTCTCTGGATATCCTCCACCCTTCCCTGGTATATGTACTTCGGGCGTCTATTGCTTGCAGTGCTGACGACGTTGTAACTAGTTGCAGAAACCAGAGGCCGGGAGAGCGCTAGTAGGCGTAGGGCGCTCCACTGACACTGCAGTCAGCAAGGTTCTTGGCAGGCGCCGGTGGGTATTTTTGGATCCGTTGAAAATGCTGTTGAGAGCCGTCCCCGACGTGGTAGGCATGGTGGGGCAATCTCGGAGCAGCTGTGTTAAATATGGATCCGCGGGCCGCGCCAGCGGTAGCTCGCTTCGAAGTGCTAGGGCAAGGATTCAGTGTATATAGCTAGCAGATGGATGCTAGCAGCATCTATGATACTAATAGGGCATATGAGTTCTCATTCAGTGCATACTTCGAGTACTCAGTATCAATATCGTAGACTACCGTAGGCAGAGAGAATTAGGCGCACACCACGTCGCAAGCCTCGTTGACTGAATTTGAACGATCTTCACCAAATTACGGTCGTAAAACACCAAAATTCCACCAAACGCGCCCATTTTTTTGCGCAGATCAACGACGGCAAGCATAATCCATACATCTCACAATTCAGAAAGACAAAAAAAGGGATAGTGAAGCCGCAAAAAAAGCACGACCAAGCATCCAAAGTACGCAGAATTTATTTGTCCTTATTTGCGCGGGCCTTGAACGTTTGAACCCCTTAGAGCATGATTGCTCGCTATGCTCGCAACAAATTTAAGTGCGTTTTTGCCCGATGAATACCATCGGTGTATGAATTCGATATTCAAATATATTCCGGCAGCAGTGTCAAGAGAAATGATTGGCCAGGGGACGACCATATCGAAAAAATGAATCAGAACATCGAGTATAGTATCACGAGCACCGTGTATGCCACCCAGCATGACAACAGGTAGGCTTGATTTGAGGGCTCTCGCCAAATGCCTAATATGAGCGCTAATCTACATGTACGGAATCAATGCATCAAGATATTTGAGACAGGCCCGGATGCGACAACAGCTTCAAAGGCAGAGCAGTCCTGCCGACATATACGTATCGTTCAGAACCGTGGACAGTTATACTGCACGAGTGAAACCATGCGACAGTCTATAGTGGAAATTTGACGAGTGTTGAATTTCCAGCTCAGCCATGATTTTACACCAGCTTGCCATCCGTCGGATGGCACACAGCTTAGAGGTTAGAAGAGTGCTAAGGTACAATATGTTGGATAGGGCGAATGGTAGCGCCAGGCGACGAGGCTGACTCGGACACACACCAGAGAGCCTCGCGGCTGGGTTAAGCGAATTGAAACAGCATGGTCACGTCGGTCTAAAGGTTGGTATAGCCCACGTAAATCTCGAGATATGAGGTAGACGTGTCCACATCCCTGGTAGGTCCTCTCTGGCCGAATCAACGGATAGCCGAATGAGGTAGCCCGGAGTGTGGTACGCTGTGGTACTCTACGGTATCGATCTATTTCAAGCTGTAGCCGAGGTGCTAAGCTAGCCTAACTAACTACTACCATGCTAAAACGCTTTTTGCGGGAAGCCTTTTCGTCGATGGACAGACAGCTGGAACGATGTCAGTGAACTATGGCGATGACCGCCCCGATCCATAGGGGGGTCTCCTTGTACATAAGGAGGTCCAGTTGACCGTAGATCCTCAGCAATTCCAGCCAGCCCAACAGTGAGTAAATGATTCATTCTCCTCCATGAATATTTACTTACCACAAAACTAACAGGCGGTCAAGTTCGCTTCACATCGTTCGTTGATATGCCGTATCATGTTGGGCTTTACTAACCTATCGTCTCCATCGTTTACAGAGTCGACATGCGTCCTGCCTTCATCCTCCTCGCCCTCGCCGCCTTTGTTGCTGCCAGCCCCCTCCAGGCTGCGGCTGGCACCGGCATTGTCGCTCGTTCCGTCGACAACACCGATGCCGTCGCTGAGGAGGCTTATTACGACTGGCTCCAGACGCAGGACGAGGCTAGTATGGAGGACACTCCTGCCTTCTTCAAGAGCGCCCTCGCCGCCGTGAAGACCGCCGCCATCACCCATGGCAAGGCCGCGCTCTCCAGTGTCGTCGCCTCCGGCTGCGATAAAGTACAGGAGAAGCTCGCAGCTCGCACTTCCGAGCTCGCTGATGATATCGTCGAACAAGCCTATCAAGATTGGCTTGATTCGATTGATGGCACCACCATCTACGCCACCCCCGAGTTCTTCAAGAGCGCACTCGCTGCCGTGAAGACCGCTGTAGTCGCCCATGGCAAAGCCGCAGTCGCCGACCTCGCAGCACAGGGCTGTGAGCTCGTCCAGTCGAAAATTGCTGGCGCAGGTGCCCCTGCTGAGCCGGCGGCTTAATTGCTGGTGTCAGCACTCTACATACAGCATTGTGTTTCCGGCATGTTGTATATGCACGGTCATTAATTACCAGGAGTTGATACTTAATCTCTTTATGATACCGCGCATCATCTCGATTGCTGTCGAATCGCGAGCCTTCAATAGTCGTCAATGCAAGGTCTCCAATCAAGTTTCTCATTAACATTAAATAACGCCACGTGATAGACGCGAAAGAAATTATGTTGGTCGACTGTCCACCACCACCAGAAGCCCGCTGCCTGTGCACAGATACTCGAATCGACCATTGATTGACCAGCAAAGTGAGCACTACTCAAATCGACTTCGTGACAAGTATCGCACATTCTCACGAAAGCCAAGCCATCATTCTACTAACGCTCACCATGTGTAGCATAATTCGACAGCTTCGTGGTTTTACAGCCGGAACCCTGCCCCGTATTCTACCGCTCCTTTCTCCATGGCTCGAACCGTCTTGGATATACCACTGAAGCCAGGTTCAAGTCGCTTTACACCAGTGCCAACTCCGTCGCATCGCCATGCGGCACCCTCGGCACCTTGGCCATGGCTAGACTCTAGCACATCGACGGACGTCTCATCGGATGATGCTGGGAGGCCGGAGTGTCCGCATCCCGAAGGCGAGTGCGGGGGATGTTGGTGCGGATACCCCCAAACGTTGTTTCCGAATTGGAGAGTGGACCAACAGAGTAAAAGCGGGATCCGGAAAATCATCCAAGCGTCTTCTTCTGGTCACAAAGACAAGTCTATTATTTATCGGCTGGACATGTTGGCAAGCGGTGTATTTGAGGCGCAGGAGCCTTTGGACTTTGCAAGTCAGTCAACCGAGACGTTGTGGGAACAAGTGCAGCAACGGGTGAGTGTTCAGTTCTTGCCACGTAACAGCTACTGACGCAGTACAGCGGCCCGAGGGGACACGGGTTCGCGCTTTATTTGTAGAAGATTTGTCGGGTACGACGCTACAGATGCTTGGTACAAGGTTCGTTTCCATATTCATCCGTCGCTCTTAAACGTGTATGTACTTTTCACTGAAGATACAATATCGAGCCGTTCTTCTTCTCGTCAGCCTTGAATTGGATACCTACGCGTTATCAGGAGGAACTACGACACGGGCAGGGGGATCGTATGTATGTTTTATTCTCGGCAGCTTTGTATACTCAACGTGGGCAGATATGACACTAGTCCTCAAATTTGTAAGCACAAAGGAGATCTTGCCCCCTCAAGGGGTTGTCACTGCTCCTCAAAGCCCCACTACGACCGTTTCTGCTTCTGCTGGCCGACCTCTGCATCCTGACGACCACGCTGAAGAGCTCGTCATTGATACGCAAAAACCTCTCTATCTTCGGTCCAGTTAGTATACATCTTCGTCTATTCCAGCTTCGACTTATGGGTAGTTCAGGCTCCGATACAAGCATCATATTTCAGGACCTCCTGGCTCTCCATGTGATCCGCTCAAACAGTGGGAGCACAATCCTCTCTTACCATGCACCTCCGTCAAAATGGAACAGTACGTCGGCGAAATTCTTGTGCGAGCGCATCAGCGTTGCCGGTCGAAGCGTATATTGGCAACATATTTTCCGCAGATCTCAAGATCCGACCTGTGTGATACTCTTGGTATTATGGCACGCGTTTTATGCTTGGGACGAAGCGCTCGAAGTACTGTACCGACATATCTGCTACTTGGTACGCCGAAACTTCTTCCTCGTCGATCCATTGTAAACAATGACATTGATAGTCGATAGGAATCTGGTGTAATGAGCACGAACGACCCGAAAATGACCAAACGAGCTCCACGTCATCCGAGCTCATATATTACATTATGATTCTCTTCTGGGTGATTTTCGCAAGACCATCCAGTTCGTAGAAAAGATACACAATCCTGCCTTGGTCACCACAACGGTGACTTCGTCGTCGTCGTCGTCGTCGTCGGCAACTACATCAAATGGGGCCGACGAATGGAAGGACTTGTTGCATAAGGAGTGCGCCCATATGCTTAGTGGTGTTGATAGGCTAGAGGAAACCCTCAAAATGCACGACAAGCGGCTAAGGAATGTCATGAATCTGGTACGTACCTATCGTTAATAGTTTTCCAACCATGCTAAACGTGTCTGTTGTAGACCTTCAGCCTGGTGAACATCGAGGATAGCAAGCGTATGGCAGCGTTGGCAGAAGCAAGCGGAAGAGATAGCGCCGCGATGCGGCAAATATCCTCACTTACGATGATCTTCCTCCCAGCATCTCTTGTGGCGGTTGGTCTTCCCCTTTCCTTCAACCACGTTCCTTCCTCACTATCTGCGCCGTGTAGGCTGTTTTCGGCATGAACGTAACAGAGATCAACGAGGGTTCATCTCCTAGGTTCCATACGTACTTGGCGATCGCCATCCCTCTTACCATCTTCACCGTATGGGTCACTGTGGCGCTCCAGTTCCGCAGTCAGATCATCGCCAGTAGGGAGAGGAAAGAGAAGATGAACCAGGGAAGCGATCTGGAGACTTCCTGGGAGGACGATGAAAGTCTTTCGGCTTGGTCGGGTCTGTGGTGGCCGATTCTCTTGGGGAAGATATGGATGCGAAAACGTAGGACGCACGGAACACAAGATGAAAAAACAGTAATGTAGTATGTTTATTTGTGGCTACTGCACCACTGGACTGGACCATTTGACGTTATTGTAGCCCCTTTTTATGTAGCAACACTGCCTAACTACTGGTATTTGTGACTTCGCTGACATCTACGCCCTTCGGGAAACCATACATAATTTTCGACTCGCATCCTTCTGAAGCGCCCGGATTGATCGACGTGCATATGGATCTATCACTTGGCTTCCAGTGATCGATCAATACAACGCAGAAGTCTTTCGTGCGCAGAACTAAAGTACTCCAACACCAATCAGTACTTGTGACCTGTGTAGACGTGCTCTGGAAACATTTAACCTCCCGGTTTCGAAACATTCATCGCCCTCAAATCTTGTATCCTCGTGTATAGGTACCTTGGAAATCAATTGGTTGCGCTCGCAACAGATACAAGTACATGCCGACAGAGAAGTAAAGAGATATTTTTGTTGGTTTTCTGTTTCATAAAGAGAAGGAAATACGAGAACTCGAAGGACCGGCTAAAATAGAATGTCGTCAAGAATTTGGCAAGGTATAAGAATCGAGATGGGTAGTGTAAGAACGTACCTATATCCTAGAGATGATCTTAGGCGGTGCCTTTTATGAGGCTTGCACAGATGGTCACGGAGGTCGCTTCTATAGCAAATCATGAAATCCGTCAATCCAACGTCGTTGCGTAAGGAAATGCCAACTTTGTGCCAATACGGAAAATGCAACTGACCGTTGCATTCCACGATACATGAGATCGGCTCCTGGAGAGGGCAAGGAGCCCCAGGCGGCGGAATTCCGACGGAGGGGCCCAATCCCGCTAAGGCTCGAAAGAGATACCACCGACTTCCCCTACAATGGGACCAGCCATACCGTAGCTACGGTCGAGGGCCAAGTCCGGGCCCTCGAGTGTCCCGCTAACCAGTCCACAGCTCACAGTGATGGCTGTGGCAGAGACCATGGTATGGAACGCAGCAGCGAGGACGATGGTAGATGTTGCGGTGAGCTTCATTGCTTCGCGTGAGTGGGAGTGTCATCGGATTAGTTACTGGAAGGTAGAATGAGCGATGCTGCTTTCCTGCTAACTTGACGGGCCTTTTTATATGTTTGTGGACCAAAGATGCATTGAAAATGACTTGTAATGCTACGCTACGAGTCACGGTAAGGCGCAAAGACCTTATAGTATATGATGGCATCACGTTCTGCTGTCAGGTAGCAGTCATTTCCTCCCCCATCGAGTATCATTGAGGCACCTTCAAGTTTTGTGGAGCGATTCTTCGCGTGTGCGTAGCTATTTCTCCGCCAAGTTTGTTCGTATTCACCGTAGGTCCCATGGGCTCCTTTTCTCAAGCACCGCACTTGTGTGGGCCCTAACAGATCCTTCGCGGGATCAACTACAACTATAAGACGCTGATTTCGTATGGCCTTCATTTTCGTAGTCGCAAAACCATACAGTAATGGATCTCACTGACTCCAATACAATTTCTTCAGCATTGATGCGACAGGAATGGTTTAAAAGTGGTGATAAAAATAATGTGGAAATAATTCTTGGAAGTTGGTTGATGATCGATGATTGGATGAATGAGATCTTGTAGCCTTCAGTTGGAGATAGTTCCCTCGTGAACGCCACCTTGTCACTCCGGCGATATGTTGCTGAGCCTGAGTGACAAAAACCGATTTCCGAATGACCTGAACTAGGATGTAAACGTTCATTTAAGACTCCGGCTCAAGAATAGACCTATTCAACAGGTGTCACCTGAACGTTCGAACGACCATGCTCCAAAAAACTTTTGTTCCCGTGGCTTGTATTTGTACTGCATACATATGGGCGCCGCTCCACGAATTGTTCCCGAAGCTCATACTAAGGTGTACCATTGGCGCGAATATACCATTCAGTTAGCGTTGACATCGCCGAGATGAAAAACAAAGCAAAACACAACCAAAAGTACCCCAGTTCCGGGCGGAACTATATCTACAATCTCCGGATGGAGGTAGCTCTCAGGCTCATTCAAAGCCACGGCAGGTTCTTGGAGGTACTACACTTGGGTTCCAACTTGAGCAACGCTACATAATATATGAGGACACGTCAAGCCGATAGCTCATACGCAAACGCAACGGCCAATTTTGCGAACTGAATAGAGTGCTCCCATGAGAACCCAGGTGCATCTGTGGTATCTTCGATCGTATGGAAGAGTGGGTTGCGGGTGCGGCCTTCGAATGGCATTGCGGCTGGGAAGCCTTGGCGGTGCCAGGACGCATGGTCGGAGCATGCATACCCACACTGTCAATACATTATTATCAACGAAGAACGGGATACTAAGGGCCAAGCAGCCTGGAACTTAGCCTTACCTGTGCAGTGGCGATGGGGAGACCGATGTATTCGTTGATGAGACTTTCAATGAATTTGTTGAGGTCGGGGTCTGAGAAATCTTGTCTGATAACGATGACTTCCTCTTCACCAGGTTTTGTGCTACGGTTCAGAATTTGTCAGCATCGACGGGAACACAGGAGGCCAGGACTTCAATTGAACGATTCTTACTATGCGTTCATATCCAAGTTCATGTAGGCATTGACCTCGATCCCATCTGCCTTGTACTTCTTCGAGACGGCATCTGACCCAAGGAGGCCGCCTTCTTCGCCAGCATACCAATGGAATTCCAGGGGCGTAGCAGGTTCGAAGCCAGCTTCAACCAAGGCACGGAGTGCCGCGATCACATTCACTGATCCAGAGCCATCATCGTCAGCTCCAGGGGAGCGATTGCTTGCAGGATCCTCGAGCTCTCTGCGCGGCGATGAAACGGAGTCGATATGGGAGCCAACGATGGTAACGGGAGCCGAGGAGTTTTGTCCATTGAAGTGAACAATTGTGGATGTCTGAGGGAAGGCCGCGTGGGTAAACGCTTTTGCAGTGATATCGTCGCGGCCTGAGGCGATCTGCTCTAAAGAAGTCAGCGACCAATGAATCTGTGAAGAATATCGCTATAAGTAACACTGACCCCTTCTACATATCCAAGGAGCCATTGGCTAGCCGCTGCACCGGTCGTAGAGTTGTAGAATCTCGTATGGAAGTTGGACAGGATAGCAAGATCAGCCTGGAGGTCGGAAATAGAGAGTGCGTTGATGACGGTGTTGACGGCTAGTTGATGGGTAGGTTTGCCGTCTTTGACGAGGGGATTAGTGTGAATGATACTGCGTCAGACCGAGGGGGTTACCTACATTTGGATTTTATTGGGCTTGCATTGATTGAGGCGAGTGAGGCGAATGCCAACGTTAGTCGGACGATCAAAGACATGATGGTGCGTTGGACGTTGGGGATTTGGGCGACAGTCACTGTAGCCCTTGGACTAGCAGCCATACTGGCGCAGTTGGATATTTATATACCTCACCCCGGCAATGACAAACCTCACAGCATCCACCCATACTTACACGACAATGAGCGGAGCATGCTTGAAGGCTTAGCGATATGCAAATACGCTGGGCGAGCGAGAACAAAGTTCATGTTCCGGCATGATCGCTACGCAGGATAATTGTCAGTATATAGAACGTTCTATATGATACAGAAGGCACACCTCTCGCATAATCCAGATGCAACGTACCAGATCCTGATAAGTACTAGGTCAATATTCACTTCACAATGTTCGCATGGAGCCAAAGACGGGAGGCTGACAAGTAAGGAATATATAATGCGAGCATCTGGAATCCATGCCGTCGCGCACGAACTACCTCATGGACACAAATTCCAAGAAATCAATGCGCATGGATGAATCGTGAGCGCGAAGAACCAATGCTGCAACTTCTGTGACAATGGTGTGACACGACTATCTGTGCAGTCACGCATCCGAAGTCCGATCAAGAATCAACGGCTTCTACTAGAGTGGAAGAATCGAGTTGTGTCTTGGACGCACCGCTTCCTTCGACTGGGTCGTTGACTCTCAAAAGTGGTTCCTTGGATTGGCTAACGCCTTTCGACGATGATTCTCCTCCAGATGCCATCCGAGTGGCGGCTATGCGTGCTCTTCCCGGGTGATTAGCAAAGTTGCTCCCCAACTCAAAGAATCTGAATATAGAGCACCTGAAGCTTCCTACCACCGAAGCTTTGAAAGATGAACTCCTCATGGCGATGAAGAATGTATACACCAGGTTGATTTTATCTGACACCGTTGGGCAATAACTCCTTTCGTCGTGAATGAAGGGGTCCCGCATTCTATTTAGATCCACGCGATCGAGGTACTCGACATAGGCAGCAACCTTGTTTCGCACAGTAGAACACTTAAGGTCTACGTGCGCGCTTGGTAGAAGCAAGTTCTTAGATGGGTTCCCTTTGGACTTCCGAGTCGTTCAATGAAGTCGACCTATGTGGCGACTGTAGTTATTCCATGTTAAGGCCTTTGTCGACGCAGAATGGAACATACATATACGTGTTGGAGTGTACAAAATGTTCAATAGCAATCCCGGAGGCCACAGTGAGTGGTGGCAATCGCAGAGAACCAGATAATATTGAATTATGATACAGGGATGAACTCTAGGCATTATGATGAGTCTAGTATGTGGGCATCTGTTCGGTCGTAAATAAGATTTTTCTAGTTCATCAAACATATCAATCATGAAGCATTACACCCTGTATGATGATTTTGCCCTGATCCTCGCTCCATATTTATAAAAGACAAAGGGGATCGGGATGATTACCACTGACACCAATGCCAGCAGCAGACCAGCATACTGGAAGCCTAGTCCATGGAACATTTGGTTCACAAAGAGTGGAACCATAGCGCCACAGATAGATCGCATGAAGGTCTTGGCCGCCAGTGCTGATGCTGCGATATGTGGGTAAGAGTCGATGATGTATGAGTTGGCAGATACGTAGATGAGAATCATAGCGAGGCCGAATATACCGCCCGAGATGCATGGTCCTTTTTGGTGCAAATCAGTACGGATGCCAGATCAGGATATCGGCATATACAAACCCATGAAATTCACATGAGCGTACGCTCCGGTGAAAGCGAAGATGAACAGCGCGATCGGTAGAAGGCTGTAAATACAAGCGATGATCAGTAGAAATAGAAATATAAATGTAAGGAAGTCTGTACATAGATCCGGCCATCATAAGATATAAGCGAGCTTCAGGATGAGTCCCGTTGGCCGTCGCATTACGATACATCTTTTCTTGGAGCGGGAGCAGGCATAGAGCAATACCAATACCAATCTGTAGGGCAAGTTGACCTTGACCGGGGCAGGAAAGGAAGGAAAACAAAGAGGCGTACCATGATGCTAACGAAAGTGATGCCAGTGAGACCTGCACTGAAACCTCGAATCTCCGCAAAAGCGATAGGGAAGGCAAAGAACAGCAAGTCTGCATCGCCGCAATCAGATACATCGAGGGGAAGGAACGTGGATCCTCACAAAGAAGACTGTAAACGAAGGATAGGTCTTCAGCAGCACACACGAGTTAGCGAAACAATTGCTTCGGTCCAAATTGAGACTTACAGATGGACATGAAGATAATGACAGGCTCAACGACGAGCATCGTCAATGGTCGCAAGAGCGCGACCTTCAATGTTTGCGACAAGGGCACTCGTTGTAACTCGACTTCCGTAACATAGCTGTCGTCCCCTGTATCCTTCCGGAATTTTTCCGCTTTGCGTCGAAGTAGGAGATGCGCGAGACTTTCTGGGATGAAGAAAGAAAAAACAAAAACACACGCCCACGAAGATGAAGAGGACCCAGTCTACATCGTACGCGTCAACGTTGGGGTCCCCAGTATGAGAGAAAATGGGCGTACAGATCCACCGCCAGCCCGCGCGCTCGCCGATCCAGCCGCCAACCATTGGGCCAAAACATGGACCCATGCTAAATAATGCAGGATGGTCAGTATGGTACGGTAGATATTACGATTTACGACGTACAACAAAGTCATAGAAAATACCGCCATTGGGATTCCACGTTGCTCAACGTTCCAAACATCGGCAATGCTAATTTATTTAAAGACGAGTTGATGGCTTTAACGGATATTGTGACATGGCTCACCTTCCTCCCACGTTACACATCGGCGCGGAGGCGGCGATGCCAGCGATCTGCCGACTTACGATGAGTGTAGCGGCGTTCTTAGCCAATGGTCCAGGCAGAGTGAAAATGAAATAGAGGAAGAAGCTAACGCAATACATCGGCGTTCTTCCAACTACCTCCGAGAGAGGGGCAAAGAAAAGCGGCTGCAAACTTCGATGAGCGACGTACTTCCGAAGAAGATATCGGATTGAACCTACACCGACGCCAAACCCAATAACGAAGCAGGTAACGCTGAGGTTGATGATTTCTTGCGTGGTATGTAAGTCTTCAACAGGGCCCGCCATGCTGTAGACAATTCAGTCAACCTTGTCGAGGCGCAAAGCATTAGATCGGCGTACTCTCCAGTGACAATCGAGCTACCCAGCGCTACAGCAAGACACAAGAACGAGGCCGCCATAGTAACGAACCTTAATATTTTTAAATTAGATCTATCAACCGAAGGGCACGGGTAAAGGCGCATAAGCGAGAACTTGGGCACTCACCACTTCCTAGCGGAAGACCATTCACGAGGGTCTTCGCCAGTACCTTTCTCAAACGTCACAAAAGTGTAATCGCGTTGCGACGACGCGACTTCCACGTCCTTCTCGAGAGTTTTGTCGATCGCTGATGCCATAACGATATCGGGGGAAGGATCGAAGGCTTCGTCCTTGCCATCTTCAAAGGCAGTCTGTAACGAAGCTCGATGGGATGGAGAGGGCGTCGTAAATGAAGAAGACATAGCCGAAAGAAGAGGAAGGGAGGAGGCAAGGAATTCCTAGCGAATCTCGGGCACATTATATAGGTTCAAGAGCAGGCCGTTCGCCGCGACCGGGCGACCCCATCGGGTGCAAGAATGTAGCACTACACAGGTGTTATTTTGAGGGCGAAAGTTATTCCGCTGCGCCGTGTCGGCACACAATGGTACTAGTAGCTGCTCCTGCGCGTCGTATGCAGTAGTAGTTCCTAAAGGTAGGACTATTATCGGTTCTTGGGTGAGTACGTAGAAGAGGTCCTCGAACTGGAGATTTCTTTTACACTGAGAGGTGCTGGAGAAGTTGATCCCGTTTTTCATGCGAGTATTCCGGGTGAAATGGCGGTTTATTAACCGGTTGTCCTTTGTCGAGAGGTCGATAAAAGCAGTATACATGCAGAGATGTACGCGGCTCATAGAAAATGCGTTCTCTTGGCAGCAATGATATCTCCTGAAAGCATCGTAGAGTGTAATCGATATCTAATCAATGATTACAGCGTCATGCGCACGTTTCGCAATTAAAGGGTCACAGACACGTACGGGTTCATGAATCCACGATGAACTATGGATGGGACGGCACAGACATGACCCGCAGTGCGATCTATCTTGCAGCTCTCATGATGTGTTGCAAAGGATCTCCAATGGCCATCCTTGGGTCCAGAACAACAACGATTGGCCTAAAAGTGGTAGGGTGATCAGCGCGAGACACTGTCCAGGGCAAGAGGCATACCTGGCGATCATGCTGAGAGATACTGCAGCTGGCAGTAAGTTTTAGTTTTTGTGGGTTACGGATGTTCGTCGCGGAAACCACCGTCCATTTCAGGGCATTCTTCTTCAGCCACCGTTCATACGAGACCCTAGACTCATCAAGGATCTTCTTGGGCTACGCCACATGGTATGCTTCACCGAAGGTTCGTGGTCTGACAATGTGATGAACATCGATGAAAAATGTGAGCTATGTATCTGTGCGCGTGACAGACCGCTCTTGAACTCGAACCATCACCATCTCGAGGTTTCCCACGGTTGACTCCCAGTTCTCGAGGCTCATCGTCAGCCACGCACAGGCTTCCAATGCCTCTCTTGCACTACGACGACGAGGGAAGGCAGCACGGTCTCCTGCCAGGGGGTGCTCCTTTAAGGAGCTTAAATGAAGTCCACGCCCTCTGAGTCCTGGAAGGACTAGACTTCCCGGTGTTGGTGCTCCCTTGGTAAATGAGCTTAAAGTGGGTGTATCCACGCCTGAGTCCTGGAACGACTTGAAACTTCCTTCGCTATACCTCTATGTCCAACACTGCCTGATCAACCATTATCATGCCCACCGTCCTTGCCTGCCTCGGGAACTACTCCAAACACGGCCCGACCCCAACCTGCCCAACCCAACCCGTATCAACTGGGTGCAGCGTCAATTCGTTGTACTCAACCCACACTGCGTCTTAGTAGCTTTAGCATACTTATTGCGGTATATAAATGCAGACATTAAAAATAATAATAATAAATATCTGTGCGCGTGACCCTGCTTGCCCCCTGTTCCCCTAAAGGTGATATAGCCGGCCCAACGCACTCCAACCAGCCGGTGCCATATCTTGGATCTTCCCATCTAACACTTGCAGTACGCGGTACGTCCTTTAGGTATGGACGAAGTTCAAGCCTACATCTTTGACGTTTTCGGGACTTTGGTGGACTGGCGCACCGCGATCACCAAGGCTCTTCAGTCCGAGGGTGGGCGCTGTGGCGCGTCAAGTACACAACTCACATAAAATCCAGCATATTAATACTGACTGCGCCTGCGCGTACCATAGATCAAACGGACTGGGAGGCCTTTGCCGATGAATGGCGACAAGGGTACATGCGTAAAACGTAAGACATCTCATACAGTTTAAGTAGCTGTTAGCCTGACGGTAACTGCTCACAATCATGGCGCGATACTAATGAATGTTAATGAAGGCGTGAGATTGCCAATGGTCTCGTCGATGGCCCACTCAACGTCGATGTCATGCATCGAAACGTACGTATCCCTGGCACGCCGCTTCATGGCATTCTTACAGACTGTTGATTCAAGCACCCAGATTCTCGAGGAGATGCTGGCGTCGAGTAAGTGGAATGAGCTTGGGAAGATTTGGGGCGACGAGGAAAGGAAAAAGTTAACCCTAGCTTGGCATTTCCTTGACGGTCTGTAAAGTGAATGCGGTCTAGGCAAGCACACTGACTTCCTGTTCTTAGGCTGGGCAGACTCCTCTGAAGGGCTCCACGCATTGAAGCAAACGAAAATTATTGCCGCTTTATCGAATGGGAATGTTCGGCTACTCGTTGATATGGTTTGCTATCTCGCTTGATGCTGGATCAAGTCCTTGACTGATAATTAGGCGAAACACGCGAACCTACCTTGGGATGCGGTACTATCTTGTGAGCTACTAGGCTCTTTCAAACCGTGCGTCGAGCTTGAGTTTGGAGATACAATTATTTACGACTGGTGTAATAGCAATCCAAAGACGTATCTAGGTGCGGCGTATCATCTATCGCTTCCCCCTCAACAGGTGGCCATGGTCGCTGCTCATATTTACGACCTACGCGCTGCAGCAAGTCATGGGATGAAGACGGTGTATGTCCGACGAGGCGAAGATATTGTAGATGATGTGACTAGCAAGGCAGACGGGGGGGAAGTCGATGTTGTAGTCAATTCGATCACCGAATTAGCGGCCTTAATAAACCCCGTGTAGTAGAGTACGAGCAATGTATTTCCCTTGAGCCCCTGTCCAGGAACCGCAATTGAAAGAACTTGAGCTGAATGCTGATGCGAACGAACGTCAACAGTACACTATGGAAGGCGTCCGAGCATTCATCTTCGACGTTTTTGGAACGGTAGTCGATTGGCGCACAACTATTGTAGAGGAGCTCAGGGTGCAGGGCAATCGGTGCGGTGCCTCCAGTATTTATCAGTGCCAGACTTTCTCAGAGCTCTTCGTTGACTATACTTTTGAACCTAGATACAATTGACTGGCACGAATTTGCAGGAGACTGGAGGACAGCGTTCTGGCTCGCAACGTAAGTCGGCCGTTATAAGCCCAAGCTCTAACTTCAACCTCTAAGCCTGAGTCATGGGAATCTCACGTTAAGTTGACCTTTCACTTTAGAAATGAAATCGCTGCTGGAGGAGATGGTCCCCGAAGTATTGATGCTTTACATCGAAAGGTCAGGCAAACCTTCATCTTCGCATGAATTCTATTGCTCTGTTGACGGATATACTGTACCAGCTTTTGGACACAATGCTCGAATTAGAAAAGTGGGCAGACCTTGGGAAGCTTTGGAACGATGAGCATCGAAATATCCTCACAATGGCATGGCATAGACTCAAAGGTAAGTGCTCGTCAACGTCTAAACTTTCAGGAAGTTCCTCGGGCGTAGCTCATGACATGGTTAGCCTTTCCCGACTCGTCCCAGGGACTTCACGCGCTCAAGAAGACCAAGATCATCGCTGTTTTGTCCAACGGAAACATGCGCTCCTTGATCGATCTGGTATGTTGCCTCCACCTTTACCTTTACCCTCTGTTCCATTAACTTCAGCACGGCGACTGAATTAGGCTAAGCACTCAAACCTTCCATGGGACGTCGTGTTATCTACCGAGCTGTTTGACACATACAAACCGTGAGTAGGAGTGATAGGTCGCCGGATACTACTCCTATAAATTACAAGTTTAATTGAGTACTAAATCCGGTATAATATTACAGGAATCCGAAGGTCTACCGCGGTGTAGCGTACCATCTATCTTTAGAGCCCAGCCAGTGCGCAATGGTCGCTGCCCATAAATTTGATGTACGATCGGCTGCCAGTCACGGCATGAAGACGGTATACGTGAGACGAGGTGAGGATCCACCCTCTATGGAGGTCATGAAGAGCAAGAAGGATGGTGGAGAGTTCGATTTGGTTGTTGATTCAATTGAAGAGCTTGCAAATTTCTTTTCAAAGTAATGGTTACACTGTGATCTGGGCCCCTTGTATACAGAGGCGTACTATGAACTAGTTCGATGATGGAAACGTTTCGGAACCTCGCTTAGAATAGGGACACCGTAGCCCCTGAGGATGTACGCACTTACTGGGGTGACACAGCTGTGACAATGTCACCCGAAAACTTCTTTTTCTTCTTTCATCAACCACGACGATTCCGAGGTGAGCTTCGTCTTTGAGTACTTTACTGTGTCGTTTTCCTTTCATTTTCTCTATCTGATGAAAAGAGCGCACTCGCTCCAAACCCAGCTCATTGAGGAGGGAGTAACGCCCCAATAGCCCTTGATATCAAACTGTTTTCTCTGATTTCTCTCCTTGTTTCTTATCTGTTTCTCTTCTTGGGATCGCAAAACTCATAAATGCTTTTTCTAGTGGTCCGTGGCGTGCTCGATACTGGATGAACGAGGCACATATGTGGTCAAACCCCCGTGTATTTGTTATCGCACGAATCCAATCTTTTTTGCTACCTTGATGATTCTGAAAATATCATTTCGCTATCCACTGAATTCAAATCGGACCCGTCCTAAACTCTCTAATTTCACCCCCTCACCCTTGACTCTGAAAACCTGATGTAGTTTTCAGGGTCACCCCATTTGTTTCAAGAACTCGGCGTCGCACGGTGGTTCTGAGAACCATGGTCCAAACGCGATTCAAGTTGATGCCTCCACGTCTTCTCTCTACCTCAGCTAATTGCTCCCGGTGAGCACGACGAGGATGCCCTTACCGATTGCTCAAGAATGGGAACGTATAGGCGAGCATTCATGGATAAGGCCACTCTGGTGAGCCGGAAGAGTAGGTAACTAACCACCGGTATACCACCAGCCAGTCGTTGACTCAGCAGCCAGTGTCTTGACCGTGATAACACGAAAGGCGATGGACTCTACAATATCACTCGAGCGATCTCCTTTTCTATGTCGATTCCGAAAGAACTTGTAACTGAGGAACTTGTTGCTCAAGCATGGATCAAGACTCGTCAATTGAAGCCCGAAGTCGCCGTTGGGTTTACACCGGATCAAGTGTATGGGGCAAATCGCATGCAGGTAAGTGCGATGAGTCTGTCTTCGTGACTAACAATTGTAACCTTTTGCTTACTTGTACGATGTTATCTCATCGGAGGACGAAGAACGACAATGGCTTGAAGACACGCTTGTTTACTCCAAGTGTAGCAGCTGGCGAAACCTCGTTTAACGGGTGCATCGGACGAAGCCTCGCCACAGGCACTCGAGGTGGATCTGCCTTACTTGTCTTCGTGCCGGGTGTCTAATACCACACTGCTATCATCAACATCTCCGATGTCATTAACGACGCCACGGGTAATCATGCTCTCTTCGCCACGTTTCTCCAGTCCTTGCTTGACGTCGCTTCCTCCCCACATTCAAAACTTCATATCCGGGGAGAAGAAGTCACCCCTCTGCCTCAGAGTACCCAAGGCGTGCTCGAGGAAGTGATGGGCAAGGTCACGGCGGAGCAGTTGCGCCTGGGAGAAGAGCACCACAAATCACAGCTGTCGGCCTTCTCAAAGCGGTATATTTACTTCCCCACCCCCGAGAACTTCAGAGACTTGCCGCGGACGACAGATTACGCACGCATCTCCTTGGATGAGAGGGAGACGAATTACCTTCTGAAGAAAGCCAAGTCCAGAGAGATATCTCTGACCTTCGTCGTCGTTGCTGCACTGGGCGTAGCGATGGATAAGCTGTTAGGTATCAAGACGGAAGAGGGATTCAATTTCATGTTCACATGCGACACTCGAAGATGGTCGAACTCCAGCGATCGTAAAATCGCTTCGTCGATGACTTCCGCTATCAACTTCGTATGGGCACCCAGGGAACTCAAACCAGGAATTGGCTCCGTGGTTACGGTAGGAGCCGCCGATAACGTTCCTTTGGAAGTATACGCACGCCGTCTTCAGGGCGGGTTGAAAGCCATGCTGAATACGCCAAAGTCGGTTTGGGGATATTCGTATCTTACCCCGGATATTGCGGGGCACTTGATAACGTCGATTGGAATCAACCGCGACCAGCTGGGTTGGAGGTGTCCTCGCTGAACAGGATTGAGAGGAACCTCCCCGATTAATACACTAGTAACGACGGCGAACACACAATATCCATTGCCCCGGATGGATACCGCATTCAGCTCAGGCAGATAGGTATGCACTCAATCGTATTGAGCTGTCAATCGCACTGAAGGAAGTCCTTTTAGATTTCCAGCCATGGTCCCACATATACACATTTCAGGGTAAACTTACTGTCACTTTGGAGTTCTGTGTCAAGTACTACGAGCCGGAGGTCATGCAAAGGGTTCTTGAGTCTGGCAGTGACATACTAAAGAGTTATTCTTGTGCCCGAATGTAATTACGTAACGTCAGAAGCATGCTTTACAACTTGGATGGTGGAACAAAACGAATGTTTGATGTTTAACGTAGCAGCGTATCTGGAGATGCCACAAGCGTTTTTCCAAGAGAATGGCAATGTCAGTGGCGGTGGTAACCTTCCAGTAGGAACGTAACACTTAAGAGATGCTTAGACACAATGAAACGCAGAATCTATACGTCAAGCTAGATATACGATACATTGGTTACGTGAAATATCTACGAATCAACGGTAGAATATTCGGGCAAAGCAAGGAGCAAGGTAGGTAAAGGTTTGATCGTAGGCGCTGGCGCCCACTAAAGCGGCGCAGCTTCGTGTGCGTCGTAAGCGTAGCAGGATCTGCATGTCAACTAGGAATACAGACCAGAGCTAAGAAATACAAAACGGATGTCTCAGACGTGAAGAGCATAAATATAAGCAAAAAGAAATCCGGGAAATCAGGATACACAGTGAAGGTTGATGGATAGGGAATGTATTGGGTAGTGATTGGCGCGATGGCAGTGTTGCAGTGGTGGATAATTGATGACGCGAGGTGCATGCGTATGGGGATCGTAAATGTCGTTAGAGTGTGCGCTCGAGGGATGGGAGAGAATGCAGGGAGGAAGCGAAGGAGGCTTAATGCGATCGCTTCGCCATTCGCACGAACTTCGAATGTCTGCGTACGAAGGTTGTGCCGACATCGCGACGAGCTGCTTCGGACTCGGCTCTGGCATATGCCTCAGAGTAGAGTTGCTCTGGCGATGGGGCAGCTTCGGGCTCAGGAGCAGCCTCACGCTTTTTCTGTCTGCATGTCTTGACTGTCGATTTAGGGGTGGTGGTAGCGGCTGGGGCTTTCTGGGTTGTCGCCTGGGCGGCTTTGGTGGTTGCGGCATCCTTGGCGGTAGCAGGAGAAGCAGGCTCTTCGACGTTACCAGAACCAGCGACCAAGGAAGCGATCTTAGGACCGGGCATCTGGTAATCGGAGGCGCGGCCGCTGTAAATCTGAAAAAGGATTGGACAATTAGATAGGCAAGGGACTCCGACATTGATAAAGGGAACTTACACCCTTGCCGGTGATACCGGGGTCGGAATCCTTGTAGGCTCCGGGGAAGGATACGAGCTCGCTAGCCTTGGGGACGCCATTCTTGTTGCCGCCGACTTTGATTTGCGTGCATGAAGGGTAGAACTCGGCTTTGGGAGCCAAATGCAGAGCGATGATTTCATGACGGAGGAGGTAGTTTCCAGGAGCCAAGTTTGGCGGGAGGGTGAACGAAACGGGCGCGCCATTCACTGCAAAATCCTTATCAGTACGTGCAGCGCACACATAGAGAAAGTAACTTACTGATGTCCTGTTGGAGCCATTGACCGTTGCTCTTCTTGCCACCTTCGTGGATCTTGAACCATTTAGCATCAGCGGCATTGAATTTGTCGCATGAAGTGGATCCACAGGAAGCGAGGTAAGTCAAGGACGGGCCGGTGTTGTGCGGCCACTAGAGACGTGTGAATGAGCAAGCGGACATCCAAAGGAGAATCTGTTTGACGTACTCTGCCTCCTTGTCCGGTCTTCCAAACGATGTCGACGGAGCTGCCGGGGTTAGCGGTGGCGACGAGGGCTGCGTTCTGGGCTCCGGGGCCACAAGTAATGTGCGATTTGGTAGCTCCGTAATTCGGGTCTTGAGTGGAGATCCTCCTGATCGCACTGTCGAATTTCTTGCCGCTTGTAGGATCCATTCCCTTGTAAGTCTTTCCATCGATTTTCACCGAGTCAACGTAGCCATGGGCAGCAGCTTGGAGAACGAAAAGCGAAGAAACGGCAATAGCTGCTACGGAAAACTTCATCTTGAACGGCGGAGATAGGGAGGCTGATACCGAATGAGGGCGAAGTTGAAGGAGAGAAGTGAATGAGAGGAAGGAGGGGGAGAGGGGATAGGAAGAGCGCACGCAAAAACGACGAGGAAGGGAGGAATGAAGAAAAGGCTTGACACTCTGAGCTTATAAACTTTGAACCAGTCAGGACTCAGGGATGTCCGCTTTGGGCTAGTGAGGCAATTGTTCGGTGCAACTGTGCCTTCATTTTGCCTCCCTTATATGGGAGCAACGGCGCCTGCGGCCATGGCACCCCGTACGGATTTCGAAACGCCCAAGTCGACCTCGGTGGTCTCTGACCGATAATTCCACTGTGCATGAATTTCAGCGCCCATGGGTGCGGCCTGGTGCAGCCCCGCTCGATGCCCACTCAGTACTCAGCTCACATGGTTGTCCCCTCTGATGCATGTCGGAGCTGTGAAACCGCGATCAAACACTAGCGTCAAAACAAGCGTCAAACGTCGCACCCTCATTGTCCCCTCCGCATTGTTCGAAATTGAGAAGTTTGAGCCCAATTTGCCGTGTTTGCAAGAACTTTCTGTTCGATGGATCGCCTCTTGATATCGATCCCTTAACGACGGACTTCTTTCTTTCGAGCTCCATCAACCAACCCCACAGAAGTCATACCTCTGCCAACTGCTTTTATGGCGTGATTGAAGAAGGTCGACCCCTTAGCTTCCGTTTTCCCCTGTTTGCCCGAGGACTTGTGTCGAACTTAACGACACCCATGCGGTGTACACCGCGTAGATATTTCACAGTCAACGACTACGCTTAGCCGTATATTCAGCGGGTCCAGCAATCCCGCCACTCGAAGCTTGAGCCTGGTTGTTATGCGGAGACATTACTGTCTTTGTGGCGTTTATTAATTGACAATCTCTACACGGTGATCAAAACCAATAACGCTAAATTTCAAAGCTGATCAGAAAAAAGAAAAGCGATGGACGTGCACCTAGTATAATGTTCCAATGCCATGTCTTCTTGACGGGGACAGGATGTCGACTTTGGCACGACGGTCTGTCCAGGGCAAATTCTCGCCACTTGGTAAGGACGGGACTCGACGATTTGATTGGGAGACGACTTCAGGGCAAACCATGTATGGGAAAAGGAAGGGCAGTATCTTCCTTCCCTCCAAGTTCAAGAGTAGTTTGCAAAGGCATCGTGGGCGTGATATACTTACAAGTCCTACTAATCGCGCATTCCAAATTTATCCAGGACGTACTCGTGACCTGGTTCTGGATTCCGCAAAGTTACGAATATATAACAAGGCCGAGTCTGGGGAGTGTTCTTGACCGAAAGTAGTCGAAAGCTCTTATGATGCCCCTGGGGTGTCGGTGTCCATGTGTACTCTGCTCCTTTACCCCTTGATGGTGGTAGCGTTGAGCTCCGACATGACAAGCGCCCATGCGAAGGATATGCTAGCGCTTAGCTGTTCGCTGGTCTCTTGCCTTCAACCACATCCCTAATTATCTCAAACATTCTCGCTAGGCAACAGTTGAGGCGGCCATGGCTTGCGTGCGTCTGGGTGGTACGGCCACTTGAATCATCCATGTCCGTCGCGTAATTTGGTTGTCTAGACGCGCCACAGTGCCTGTCGAACTCTTCCTAAGGAAAAAGGAAGTAATATACCCATCGGCCTTCACGCAGCGCGTTCATATACGGCAGGATATTCTCCCCATGTTCCACACGGCCCCGGGGACTCGTTTTTTGATAAGGCTATGAGGCGCATCCGTGTGTTTCTTGTGTTTTCTCCCGTGCTGTCAGTCTGGTTGCCAACTCTAACAAACACAGGAACCCGTATAGAATCCGTAGAAGGATAAGGATCGCTGCAAGACGCGTCGAGTAAATTCGTTGATTTATCTTAGAAGCTTACCACACGCCCGTACCACGGAGCGCGATACTAAGACATTGTACTGGATGTATCCTACTGCGCCAGGCCTCATCTCTGGCCGAGGGGGAAGGTACGAAATGTGTGGGACGACAGATACATTGATCCCCAAACTCAGCTAGTAGCCACGAGGATTCATCATTACTCTGGTCAGTACGTCCGGGACGTCTCGTGAGTATAACCTTGAGTGGGGAGGCTTTCTATTGAAATTGTACTCCATAGACTTACATAGATTCACAAGAAAGGGGGTTGATTTCGCCTGCGTTTATTCGCCCGACCAATCAATATCGACTTCTAATCCACGAGTAATACGCGGTCCACCTTTTCCTTACCTCGCCTTCAGAGAAATGGCCTCGACCGGCAGCTACGGCGCGAGAGTTTCCAAATGTTCTATTGGCACATTCCTCAGGCCGAGCTACCCCAAGCCAACAAAGTCTAATTTGCGCCAGAAGGCATTCTTGTTTCTGATGTTTGTCTGACTCACCTAGCAAGTAATATTTCCTTCACTTACGCGTTAATGCCGCCTAGCAAGCGACTTTCCTCGGCTATCGTAACGGTCTTCCATGATTAAAGAAGTTTTGCGAATTCGCGCAGGAATTTCAGAATGACTTGAATACCGGAGCTGATTGAGTGCGAAAGGAAGTCGGCGGTTCTCGATTTTACCTTATCATATCTTGATGGAGAGGAGAATTTACCTAGGCCGTCGATTACCGAGGGTTGTCGATGATTCGTACAGATGGCTAGTGTTGTATGGGTACGTTCTCAAGAGATTAGGTCTCTCCATTATAGAGCATCGATTCACTGAAGCCTTCGAAACGTCTTTAGATTAACCGGTAGCAGATGCCGCTCCTTCTGATGATTCATACGGTGAGAATCAATCACAACACATTGCGTTCTTTCTACTAAGATTGCTTTCATCGAGAGAATACCCATTATCGTGGGGATCGAAGCTGCCAATAATTAGCCTTATTGGCCGAAGACGGATATTGTTTGCTTGGCCGGTGAGTAAAAAAGTAATTAGGTCCCCGTCGTGCGGTGTGGACCCGAGGCTCTCCACTTCGTCATCGATCCAAGGACAATCATAGCTGGATTAATACGTTGTTTCCAGGATCAGCCATAATGAACAGGTCAATGTATATTGAAGCGAGAAACGGCCTCCGTGAAATTATATAATAGCAACGCGTCCCAACGTGTATGCGAAAACACAAACGGCCCTATCAAATCTAGAAAACGCTCTCGACGCAAGTATGGGTGTATCTACTGTTGTGAGTAGTGGAGAGGCTGATGGGCCATGTTTTCTGCAGGTTCATGGCGCTCCTGATGATATGCCTCCATTGGATAGTCGACCCCATCTGACCAAGCGCCCTCAACCGCAAGAGATAACTTGTGGAGGGCTTCACCGGTGGGGGTCGATTGCATTTGACCTGGATCGCTCCAGGCAGACTCGAACCCTTGCTGCTGCACGTCCGAATAGCCCAAGAGAAATTGAAATTCTGCATTAACCCCCATTTGCCCTCCACTGTCTCGTTCGGTGTGTGTTGTGGAACTGGGCGTAACTGGCGATGAAACACTGCTTGCCGACGCCGCACTATATGTCAAGGAGCTTATAGAGCTACGACTGAAATTCGGCTCCTTCAGAAATTACTCGCCACAAAAAAGAAAATATCTCACTTCTGTGTGTGCTGGTAGTGGCCGGGCTCCACGTTCAACTGCGCGGGGATAGTCGCTACTGGGTGGTGAAGCTCGAGCATCGCTGGGTGAAAAGGTTGCTGTAACAAATAGTTCATCTGCCCTGCCTCGACCTCGCCATCGCTGGATGGATTGTTCGTCTGCAAATGGCTGCCTCCTATGGCGATTTCGTGGTCAGCGCCGTGTTCCTGCGTCCAGTATACAGGAGCATGATTGCCATGTTCATCGAAGACCAGGAATGGTTGAGAGTTGCTCCTCTCTCGATGTAGGACCCCCGCCTGTGCCAAGGATGCTTGCTCGGCTGCGGTTCTTTCCTCCCGCTGGAAATGGTTCGACTCGATGTCTAGACGTAAGGGAGGCGGCTTTGGCCGCGAAAATTTGTTTCCCTCGTTCGCAGTAGTGACCTTCGACGAGGGAGGTGACTGCTGTAGAGAACTCTTCTCGGGGGATAAAGAAGACGCAGACGGCGCGCCACTCAACGATTCGCTTTTGCGGCCCGAATCTTCTGCTGCTAGCGATGCGCGGCGTGGGTCGGACACGGACGAGACGCTAGGCTTCGACTTAACCCTATTGGGTCCACGAACCCTCCCCTCCTTCGCGTACTCACAGACCAGACCTCTCGTGGTGCAGCGCTGGCACGCGGGGTGCTCGCCGCTGCACTACAACGATGCTTGCTGTCAATAATGGGTGCTCTGTATACACGAAAGTGACTTACTTTGGCCTTTCGGGTACGACACTTCTCACACGCCTGGGCAGTGCGAAGCCGTGGGTGCTCTGGGGTTCGGTAGAAGATCCCGGTGGTAGGGTCCAACGATCCCGCCAAAGTTAGCCGTTGGTTATTCGTTATTGCTGGTGCAGGAGGCGGGGTGAGGCGGGGTGCCTCAGGAAAAGACGAGCCTCCAAGTGCCCCATAGGTTAAAGGAGGATCCCCCGCTACGGTGTGAGGGTCGACACCTCCCCACCCGGCCTGGTGGTGGGGCTGACGAAGGTCGTAGTCGTAGAATGAAAGCGACGCGTAGAGGGAATGCTGGGGTAGTTCCTGTCCCCGAGGTGTGTACTGCGCGTTGGAGTAACTGCCGCCATCGTGACCTGAACCCATAGGGTAATGAGAGGGGGAGATGTGGGAGGCTGGCCGACCGTAGAAGCTGCTGAATTCTCGAGGATCATCCATTGCTGACGAGGGGAGTGATTGCATGGAGTGGACTGAATGATGCTTATAAGAATGGCTGAAGTCTGATTTGGTGTCGTACGACGGCCCACACATGAGCAGCCGAACGTCGGGATACGACATACTTTATGGAGGGGCGATGTTGGAAGTGGGTTTGAGGAAGGAGATGGAAAGGCTGTTAATTGAGAGCGAGTTAAAGGCGTGGGGTGTTTGGCATGCGATGTAAAGTAAGGAGCTTGCTTTATGTTGCATGTACCCGATCCGTACAGATTCGATTCTGCAATGATCGGGCGCATGAGGGTGATAAAATAAAGGAGCTATTTACCTCAACATCCAGAAGGTGGACGAGATATTGCTACGCGTGGGACAGGGCATCAAGGACACCCCCTATTTCTCGGAGGACGGGGCTCAAGGCTGTCCAGCAGCGATTGTCACGGAATCAACAACTCTCTGCTCGATTGTTTGGTCCCAAATTTGCTGCAATATCGACACTCAACCTATAATTGCCGCTTTGGGCTCGGGACATACCCGATCAGACAGTGGTAGTGTCCCTTGATTGGCCGCGGATCGTCAATTCTCATCTCCTTTACTTCATGATCTCCACCTCCCGCTTTCAATCGTGCGGCTCTCGAATTTTCAAACATACGCCATAGGTTTCTGGGAGACTGGCGATTGAAAGCCCCGAGTTGGTTTTATCATGCGGACTTGGGGACACTCAATCTACTCGGCCCAGCGTCCGAAGTTTAACATTTTGCGAGTTTAATTAGATATTCAGGTCAATTATCCAATAATTTTGGGATAGTTTGCGGTGGCCAATGTCCTTAAACCTTGAAGAGTAGTCCTAGTCTATGGGTCTAGGGGTGTGTGAAATAACGCCCCGAAGAGTTCGGAGATGTTAGGGACTAGTACTCACGAGAGGAATTGAATTTGATAATCAATATCCACATACCCACAGAACTGGTATGTCGGTCGCGGACATGTCGGTCAAAGTGTCACGGGAGTGGTCGAACTCCGTGCCAGAACGGACTCTGGCTATTCGTCAACCAGCCGGCTCCTGGACGCCGCTCGGTACCGGCATAAACTTGACAAGCAAACTCGTTTATTCAAGTTGCATATGCAGCCCTTCTAAAACGTCTTCGTAACAACAGCTAACACCCTGGAGTTGAGGTCAAATACTTTAAGCTCTAATAGCTAAACTGCTCATTACGACACCTTTCATAGGTCGTGCACCGAGCGGACAATTCGTGTTAAAGGGCTCCGAGTCCCTGTATTTCAAAGTACTTACTCAGGCACAAAGGTTTGACGTAAATATTTCTCGCAGGGTGTCCTCGGGACAAGGTTCCTGTGCGGTCTGCTTGCATTGTGGCAGTGCACCAGGAAATCTTGGAGAGGCGATAGAATGATAACCCAAGGCCAAACGAAAAAGGGGTCGTTGAATTATTTCGATCGGTCACCACATCGTACGAGCCTGTGAGAGGAGCATCGTTGGTTGACACGCCCAACGAAATTAGCTCACTCCTAGCAAGCGTATACGGAGTAATGATGTGACACAACAGCCACGAAACAATGGAGCTCCCTCCCTATCATCATAATACCCACGTCTGCCTCGATATCTTCCGTAGATCATAAACACAAAGATAGAACACGTTAGGGGGTCTCTGAATCACGTTCTTGAAACTTGGGTGAATAATTCACCGTTTGGTCACCGCAGAGTTTTGATGCCATCGGATGGAAACTACCTTTCGGTGAAGTTAACCTTCTCTCGTGTTGGTGAGATCAACGAAGACGGCGCCGCTAATTGCAAGAGAACATAAAATTTGACACGTCAAGGGCGTTCGATGTCAAATATAGCTTCGTCGTGGAACGATAGTTGGTGTCGTCTGTTAAGGTGCTGAAATAAAAAAGAAGGAGGAAGGGAGAACCATGGTGTGCGGAGTATATTGGCTTTACTCACGTCGGGTCGAGGTTCCGGGCTGAAGACCTGAGAGCCTATTGATTCAAATGACTGACTCGTCCGTACGTGTATCCCGCAAATCCTGGGATGAACGTCCTTACAAGTCACCGAGATGTTGTGGTTTTTGGCTGCTCGGTTCACGGAGGCGTGCTGGCGGGGAGGTCGTTGATGCAGTGTCGATGCTTTGCCGCTGTGCATTTCATCGTATGAATACGGCCCAATGGCGACTGGATGACGCTTGAGGGGGGAGGCCGTACGTGATGAATTACGTGGTACGTGGCATCGAACACATCGCACGGTGTTTAGCTGCGAATCTGAGGATCAGATGAGCCTTTGCAGTCAGCGCACCTTTTGCATTCATAAGCTCAGGATTGCACCGTTGCTTGTGATAAAGCATCTTGTGGGTCAGGCCGTCTTAACGGAGGTTTCGGTTGAAAATTTAGGGGAGGTGAGGTATTCGGTCGGTAGCATATAACGCGCGGAGTACACTGGAAAACCGCGAGGGTTGGTTTACGATTGGCGAATTGGAGTAAGCGATATTGAGATCGGATTCGGGGATCAATCGTTCGGGTCAACATGCTTCAGCTCGCTAGCTCCTATGTAGAGAATGCCCAGAAATAGGGTGTAAGCCGATATGCAAGTGAGACGCCAATATCAAGACACGCACCGTTGAAATTAAGCTGAAGGCTATTGACAATGCAAGCTTGGTGTGTCACGTTGACGAGAGGATGGCTTCCACACGCAGCACATTCATACCAGACGCCAGGTGGACTTATAACAGGCCTAAAGACTAGAAACACGACACCAAGGCTCATGTAAATGCGGTCGAACCATTTCAGAGCGGTACCTCAAACGATCGATTTCGTTGTAATCAAGTCGGACAGTTGCACAGCAATTCCAAAATAAATTATGACGGCATCCTAGTGCGATTCCAATGAGTATTTGGGTAGTGTTTGATGTAATGATACTACTTACTTGCTTTGATGATTACACAGAGTTTGAGGGGGAAATTTTTAAGCTTTACAGGAGTGTAGCACCGTGTGACGCCGTAAGCACTTGCACCTAGAGCGAACTAACAAGTATAGCATCTTGATAAATCATCCATGTTGGCGCGGATTAAATAGTTATGGTCTACGTCAGTGTCACTCCCAGGAGGAAAAAAAGAAGTGATTCGACTGGTGATAGGTAATCAAAGGCATGGGAAATGGGCAGGCAGCATGTCGACCTAGGGCTATTTAGTCACAAGGAATTTCGTTGATAAATTCGACTATCATAGCTGCTGGTGGATGCTAGAAGCGTTGCATTGGCACGTGGTCCTGGTTCAATTTTGGATACAGGGGCAATGTAGTAATCGACAAAAAGACATCGTGACGTGACAGGGGACCCGACCGTTACGAACCCCGACGTGGACATGGACACGCTTGGCCACCTTGCGAAGTCGTAGGCAAGGGCGCACTGAGATGGGGTGTTACGTGTGCTCATCGATCACTACGACCCGACATTCTCATGTGCTCGGATGAAAAAATCAATATTCTGTGGGAGTCGGCGTGGGGTTGAATTCATGTAGGCCTCGCATGGCCTTGCGTCTCTGTTCTGGGCCATCGCATCGGTTCTATCCCTCTTACGGTGGAAGATGCCCGTCTTGAAGAACCCCCACATGATGCATATTGGGTATATCTTTGTTCCCTGATGGCTATAAATGAGCTGTGGCCGTAGAGCTAGATCAAGCATCCGAAGCTACCATGAAGATCTCTTTTGTTCTAACACTTCTGCCAGCTCTCGCATCGCTGCTGTCGGTTTCAGCGAGCCCGACTCCAGTCAATGGTATGTAAAATTCCTGACATATATTCAATCAATGCGCTGACGACTCCACCACAGACGCCACAGCTACTCTATGCCCCGGAGGGACTGTACTCTCTACGTCTTTTATTGGAGACAAAAAAGACGTCCAAGTCAATGAATTGTATTGCCCCGCAAACGCACAGCCCCATGTTGCCCGCGACCTCGAAGTAAGGCAAGCGAATGTGTGCGGTGCAACATGTAAGCGACTGCGAAATCGCCACTAAACTAGATCACAGGTTGACACGATTTTTACAGGCAACACTAACTGCTTCTTACCTGCCGGGGGCGGCCCAGATCCGAACGAGTGCCATATCATCGCAGACGCCCTGCGGTTCGAATCTGAAAACACAGGTATAACGACTCACGAAATAACCCGCGGGCATATCGAACTAAGCTTAAAATACTTATTCTAGGTGCCCTCTTCCAGATTGGCACCGGGGTATGTTGATGTCCGATTACTTGTGATCGCAAATATTGTGTTAACAGTTGATCTGGCTTAGTCAAACAATACCATCACGATGCGATTCAGAAGTTGCCTTTCGTTCTTCCGCAACCAGGACTTCGCCTCCTTAACTTACTGTCGTCTGGACTGGGTAAGCATTAAGAATGTATAGTGCTCGCATCGTTTACTCAGCACCACACAGGCCGACGTTATGGACTTCGTCGCTCCCAACTGTCAGGCTGCGCAGAATGCCCATGGTGGCAATTGTGTTGCCAGTGATCAGCGATGGTTCATACAGTGAGTTCTATCCTTTTCCGCACTAAGCCCGTCGATTGAAGCAAATGTGAAGGGTTCAGCATTCTTAAGAAGTTCGAAGGCGACGATTGTTCACTTTACAATAAAACAATAAACATGAATTCACCCCCACATGACCCTGGCCTGTACCTCGTGGCGGATTACTGACGTCGCATCGGCATAAGTGGGCCGAAGGCGCCACCGTTCCGAGCAAGAAGGGCGTCCCTTCGATTGTTCATTCGGGCTGAGCGTAAATAAGGATGGATTCATCCCGGAAACGGACTCACCACCTAAGTATGTATCATCGTTCACCACTATGTGTATGTTATCCACTGTTCAAACGTTCACGTCAGGCCTCGAGTATAATGGCTTTCGGAGTATGCATCATGATACTATGGTGCTAGCACAGGGTCATGCTAGGTAAGACGTGAGATTTCAGCCGAACAGGTCTGGCTCATCAGTTGCTCATCAGCGAGTTGTAAGTCTCATCTAGTTATTGGGAAACAAGTAAACACATTGGAAATGCCCCTGCAGCAATGACATCCGAGTAGAAAGGAACGAAGGGTTCAGGGGCATCCTACGCCATGGCATGAGCAAGTCTGTAGTACTCAATACTCAGTATGTAACTGACCTCGGAGGCTACCAGTGTTGCAGGAAGCTGGCTGAAAAGCTGAAAGGCGAGATAAGGCGAGATAAGCGATGACAGAAAGGAATCGCTTGGGCATACATGTTGGCCCTATGCCCCTCGACTTTGACGGGCATCAAGGCAGAAGATAGTCGGACACTGTCACTTGTGATTGCGCAAAAGTAAGTACAACGACATCTCGGAGTTCAGACTCTTCGAGCTCAGCTCATTGCCGGAGTCGTCCGATTGTACAGCAGACACAATGACATGATATAAGCCTTTGTCGTCAGAAAGAGTCCGGTAAGATAAATTGCGTCGATTAGAAGTAACTACCAACGTTACGGTTCTTAGGGAGTAGAAGAATCCCGTTTTCGTCACAGAAACCTGAATTCCCTGTTGATTTCCCAGCAGAAATCCTAGTAATATTTGGAGGTACGGTCAGCGTATCTCACTACACAACATCTATGATATAGCCGCTTTCAAGTGGGTACATGCTAGCTGCTTCAATACTGTGACACTCACTAAATACCTAGCTCTCAGCTCCACAACTCTCCATGTTGAGCCCCTCCCGTCTCGCCGAAATCAAGGCAAGAGAATCTGTCATCATAACTCAACTAGAAGGCCTTCGAGAACGCGAACACGACCTGACTACTCTCATTGGCCAAATGGAAGCCATGCGCACCGATGTCCAAGCCAAGTCTGCCTCCCTCGAAGCACAGTTGAAGAAGCTTAAAGCCCTCAAATGTTCCATAAGTAGACTTCCGAGCGAGCTATTGCTCCATATATTCGACATTTGTGTAGCGACTGATGCCATCAATACCAGGCAGCCAACTTACCTAGGTGCCGCCATGTCTGTCTCGCAGGTCTGTGGGCGCTGGCGGCGACTCTGCTTGGCAACGACTGGTCTGTGGACCCGGTTACAACTCGAGTGCACAAAATCAAATCTCAAAATCGCTGACCTTTTCTTACAACGCTTATGTGGGCAGCCACCTGTCGAGATCACATACCAATGCTCCAAGGGTGGCCCGCGAGACAACTCCGTCGAGGATCTCATCTTGGACATAGTAGATATATACTCCCCCAGTTTGAATTCATTCACCTGGAAAACACTGGACTCTAAAAACCTTCCCCTCATCCTTGCCCTTGTCAACCGACCCACCGCATTCTTGGCCATTCGATGCCTCCATCTCTCTTGCGAAGCTGCTCATATTGCTAATTATGCACGACAGGAAGAGAGCGCGGGGCGCAAAGTCCGCTTGCCTTCCAGTTCCGACGAAGAATGGTCCTGTTCTCTGGAAGAACTCCATTTGGACCATATCCCTCTTTCCTTTCTCTCGTCGTTCCTCTTTACGAATCTTCGTTCCATGGAACTGAACTCAACCGGATTGGCGCGTCCTCCCATCCATCTGTCTGTTCTGTGTTCCTTCATCACGACAGCCAGAAGATTAGAGGTGTTAGTCCTTACGCAAATCCATATTTTATTCCCAGGCGAGGATGTCCTTCCGACTTCTCTGGAACCCGTGGAATCCCCTTCGTTGAAGCATATCGAATGGAATGGCCAGCTCTCCTACACGGACCTGCACAAATTATTTCGTCTTCTCCACTTCCCGTCCCTGGAGATAATCGACATCTGTGTGGACAAAATAAGCGACCATGGAGTCAGATTGGGCGCAGAGGGCGTAATGATCTTCAAGTGCCTCAAAGAGCTCTACATTCAGTTCGAATGCGACTTCGACAACAACAAACATGAGTCCTCTCTACGATGCTACGCCTTTCCCCATCTAGAGAAGTTGGATCTTATCAATGCTGGTCCGTGTCCTATACATGGCACTGTACCGCGACTCGAGCAAATCTTTCGAGACCCTCGTCTACCGCACCTTACCCATCTCACACTGTCACGCTATGAAATAACGACCGCACAAAGGACAGAGGTTCAAGCGATACTCGGCTATCTGCCTGCCCTGACCTATCTGGGTTTAGATACCTGCGTTGGTGTTGGGGTGGTATTGGATTGTCTTACGGACCTGACGGTTATCACCACGTTTGCGGGGGACGGTTCCGGCAGGGGCTTCGTGTCGACGGGAAGTCCCAGGGTCAAATTCTGTCCCAGATTAAAAATCCTGACTTTTTGGAGGTGTAACGACTTGGAGATCAAGGACCTCCGTGCCGTCATAACGGCGCGAAATAAACAATATGAAGCAATGCCCGGACAGGAACAGGACAACGATATCTCTTCGCGGGCCTTGTCAAGGAAGGAAAAGAATGCCCAACTTTTGAGGGTCATTAAACCGCTGAGGAAACCTCGTTCCCAGCAGCATGGGGAGCCACGTCAGGAAAAGGCCAAGATAGACCTCGAACCGTCATCCATGACTCACATGGACCATGGCGTACCGGTACCCATTATTGGGGTCCCAACTCCCACTGCCGATCTCATCCATGTCCGGATCGAGGGCTGCGAAGCTGTGGAGGAGGAAGAAGCGTTGTCGCTTGAGAAATTGGGGGGTTTAGAAGTAGCATGGAAATAAAACACGGAAAGAAAGCCTACATTGTCTTGATAACAATGTCTAAGTTTAATTCGAGCTCGTTGTTTGCTTATAACATTGCACTTCATTCGAGTTTCGGTAAGGGCATGGTATGAACGATTAGATATCCATAAATATCCTCGTGTGTGTTCAAGGCACCTCTAGTTTAACTCGTTGGATACTCCCATACGCTGCCTTCCTCCAGGTGGAGCCTCTGTGACGGTCGTTAGGCAAGTCTTCAAAAATCCCGAAAGCGGAAATATCTGATTGCTCACATTGTTTTCCATGGGAGTATTCTTGAGTGCTTCGAGGACGCCCTTAGCTGACCATGCCTCGAGTTCAGCAACTTGCTCAGGAGTGATGAAAGCCTGCGACGTGCGCGAAGCGAAGACGAGTTGGGCTGCGGCTGCTTTGATCACGGTGTTGGAACTAGCTAATACTTGTGAAATTGGCTGGTTCGAAGACGTCGATTGATGAACCGTAGGAGAGACTGGGTTGGTTGTAAGCGGGGCTGGAGTAGGCTTCCCCGTAGGAGTATGTCGTCCCCAGCATGCGGCTAAATGGAAAAGGTGGAACGTTTCCATCTGATCATTGCATGCGCGTGGAGGGAAATTAAGATCAAGTCATGGGCGTTAATGAGCGAGCAAGTGAGAAATATAGGACCGGCTAATCACCTCCAGCGTCGCTAGGTCCTTCGATGAAGCCAATAGTTGTTCTATCAAGTTCTCATTGTGATCCGGAAACGAGGTCCGTCTTCCCTGCGACGAATAGAAGCTGATGTGCAGCAGATTAACGTCAATCCTCCGCGTCACGAAGAGGGAATTGCCGCGAGCATCCTAACCTATCTGCAGAAGCATTCACGGTACCCGTGACAATGTTAGTGTCTGAACCGGCTGGAAGAGCCGCTTCCAGAGCCTTGTGAACCTAGTTGCCTCACATCATTTTAACATCCACAAATGAACAAACCAAAACATGTTTATACCTCGCGGTGGAGATCCGGATCGGCAGCGACCTGACGAAAGGGCAGACCGATGAGACTCAAAGAAAGCAAGAAACACGATGACTTGGATTCACGGGTTTACTGATTCGATACGCCGGATCCGTGCAACTGTCCGGATCACTAAAATTGAAGTCGACATTGCGGGACACCGCGACGCTGGCCTTAGGTATAACCACGGAGCCCACAGGGACATTAATGAGCGCGCCACAAGATCCAAGTCTGTAGAGATCATATACATCAGATGTAACATTGCAAAACTTTAACGCGCGCCCTTACCTGATCACAGCCATGTCGCCACTGATGCATTCCCGAACTTCTCGTACAAAGAAGTCCATATTCGGACTACCCATCCCGATGCTTACAATGGATACTGGTACGCCCTTGTATCGGCCAGTGATGGTAAAAAATCCGCGTTCGGAGGATAACCTGAATGGCTGTGGAGACACATCGAGCAACCTTGCGATGGTCTCAGCGCGAGAGGGGGAGCCAACTGTAACCTAGTGGGCCATGATTCGAGACACGATCTTCTTGATCTCTATCATCAACGTACGATGCGATTGGCGACTTCACCTGGCCGAAGACCAAGGTGATATACTCGGTGATCCGCAGTACGGGGGAAATCTATTCGCAATGATGATCAGACAATTTGAAAGTGACAGTGATATGTGATGTGTCCGACGTACTGGCATCTGTAAGAGTGTCCTTCATGGCGAGTGTTGGAAATCAAGAATCCTTTGGCGTCGTGACCGCACAGCGCTGACCACAGGGTCGAGAACTGTGCCATGCATTCTGGCTCGCTCGCGGGGTTTCAAATCCCCTGGGCGGCACTGCGGCACCGACTTGGACGCCTCGGCAACAACGTTGGACTACGGCAGCAGCAGGAGGAGGCGACCAGCACGTCGTTCGCGTTTTTCTCCGCATGTCGCCCACAATGTCCGTCGCGCCCCGATGATCAGCAGACCGTGTGCGCCTCTCACTCAGCCTAAGCCTCAAAAGGTCCAGGTTCGTACACTGCAGGAAAAGCTGTTGTGAGATTCTACACCCGATCTATCGACGACATTGGTCTAAAATTTCACCGAAAAAGGCAAAATAGCTGCAGAATAAACAAAAGAAAGCCCTCTGGCTTGGACTTACGGCAGGTGTGATTGGCCTTCCTCCACATCCCTTCGCCGTATTTACGATAGGCACCAACGCAGCGGATGAAGACATAAGGGGCGTTCGTGCAGTGCGATTTGTCGACAACTTTGAGTTACGTTGTCGTCGCTATCGCTGTATCCACTACCTAGCCGGACTCCGTTTTATTCGGATTTCGTCACCATGTCTCGCAACAGGACCGCCTAGAGTAACGTAAGTTGCTTGCCCGTTATCCCGTACGGGCTAGATCGCTGTCTACAGCTCGGCCTGAAGGGTTAACTAGTCGCAAGCGTTGGCAGCCGAGCCTTTCAAGAGCTCAGAATGACTTTCCTAGATTCTCACCGAAGTATTCTCACCATATCATAAGACAGCTGGCCAGCCAGTTAGCGTACTGTGCGTCACGCGAACGCATCGATAAATAAGCATCATAATTCCCCGTGCTATTTTCATGATGCGTTCTCAGGAGAGACTCCGGGGGATCATGTGTGCTGTCATTCTTCTTCGGATGTGTAGGCGCTTTCGGCTGGTGAGTGAAGTTCCACTCAACCGTGTCACTATACGTAAGGCCTCGCAAATTGGTTTATCTGGTCACCCTCCATGCTTACCCTTCTTTAGCCTTCCAGGTTCGTGCAGGGTCAGGGAACTTCCGGTCAAAAAGTCTTCGCTGCTGTTGGAAAAGGTTGCTGCTTCATGGGCTGATGATGTCAATTTCCGACGTTACCTCTCGTTGTTTGACAGGGGAGAGGCGCGGAGATGGTACCAGTGATCCATGTACGGGTATCCAACTGCTGGGGTGATCGGCCAGTCTTCAGCTTGTCAATCACCAAGGTACTAGAAATGCCAGCTAGGATACCAAAAACGATCACACAGACGAACTCACAATCGGAGCTTTGCCTGAATTTGTGTCAGTCCCCGTCGTCGTATTCCGTGTGGGCCCAAGCGCCCGTACCTTGATGGCTGCCTTGACTCTTTGTTTGGAGTATAGATATACCACAGGTGAAACCTATGAAAGAGTGGCGTATGAATTTGGTCTGCGATGGCAAGACGACCCAAACTGGGAGCTGAGTCGAACAAGAACTCGAGCGCGTACCGACCGACGTCTCCTCTTCGGGACCGTAATACCACAGCCATCTGAACCCGATCCAGAACGCTTATTGTAGGGTGCATCCCACGGTCATAAGCCTGGCAAATCACGACTATGGCGCCTCCAATCTGTGAATCTTGTCGACAAGAAATAATTTGAACCAATCTCGACTTGGGCTGGCCTCGCGGTACGCAAGCCGCTTTGCCTGGAACTCTGCAGAATATTAACACGAATTTACCGCTGCCGCGTTTCCCAAAAAATTGAACCTCCGACGACCACAACTCCGCTTCTTCCTGGTTCGTTGTTAGTCCAGAGGACTCATGATCAAGAGATCCGAACTCGGTTGATCTATAGTTCTTGGATGTGAAAAGGCTAAACTTGCGGACATGCGCGGCAGACGGTAAATAAATGCTCGCTCTGGGTCACGAAAGCACGCGAACGGGGTCGACAGCGTCCACGGAAAAATCTTTGGAGGCTTCATTCCCGGATAGATGGAGTCGAGTGGTCACGGTAAGCACAGCCCTTGGTGAAACATCAGAGGTCAACTGATTCAGGCTGATTCTGCGGAGGGTAAGCGCCCTCGGACCTAGCCGAAAGAGGTATGAAACCGTAGTTCCGGTCAAATCAGAAATAACAAAAATTGCAAAATTCGTGTCTAAAAGCAAAGGCGGGGAATCCGCTGACCGTGCCTTGATAGAACCCTAACGTTTGCGTTCCAAAGGGGTCTCAAGGGTTGTCAAGCGGTGTCCATGTCAGGAGCGATCATGAGCTCCGCGAACCAGATTCGTTCATGATCAAACTGGATTGGAACGAATTTCCTGGGATAATACGTCAACGACCTTTAACAGTACTACAACATCGCAGAAGCACGCTCCTGCTTCATGCTAGCGAACAGCAGCTCCTCCCTACAACATCTCTCCCGCATCGCTTTCCGCCCGTCAACCTTATAGCGATCCATCCCAGTCCTTCAAACTCCCGATCTCCCTCTTCAGCAACCCATATTTCTCAGTTACGTCCTGATCTTAAACCCCCCACTACTCAGGTCCTGAAAGCCCACTGTTTCCTCTCAAGTCCCCCCGCTTTCACATGAGTCGCTTCAACGGAACATATACACCCCACCCTATACACCCGGACGCCACCAGTGTATATCCACGGCACTCGGTCTCCTTGCATAATGAAGAACATGGCTCTCAGTCGGGCTCGGATGACGGCGGGGCATACGGGGCGTATGTTGATCCACCAAGGGGAGAGGTCGAATTGGATGGTGAGTGCTAATTCAACAGCCCGCCGCTCCGAGCTCTTATGTTTGGAACTGTAGACGACTCCAATTCGTTGACTTCGCAAACACTAAACACTGATGGCACACCGAAGCGTCCGATGAACGCTTTCATGATCTTCGCCCGTAGGCGGCGGCCCCAAGTATCAGCAGAAAATCAGTCCATGCGCACTGGAGAAATCAGTAAAATATTGAGTAAAGAGTGGAACTCAATGGGAACGGTCAATTCTCCATCTCAATCCATCCACGTATGACTTCTGATGCACATTCTGATAGGCCGAAAAGCAGTTCTACCTAGAACAGGCCAAAATTCTGAAGGACAACTTCAATAACAAGTACCCCGACTATGTATATCGTCGACGTCCCAATAACACACGCAAGAAGCGCAGGGCTGACTCTGGTAACCATCTGGTCGACCCTACAGCAGTGTCTGACCAAGGAGATGAGCACCCCCCTGGTGGAGAGTACGGCGAGCCATCCCCCGTAGAAAGCGAAGTTTCCTCGTGTTATAGCGCCGATCCGTCACATGCTCGTGTTTCCGCCCACTCGTCTACTCCTTTCAACGAGGCAAGTGCATTCAGTTCGCCCGTTGAAACACCCAAGCCATCATATATGTATTCCCCCGCGGAGGAGTCCTTCTCCCACAACGGCAATCGCTCAGGCTACGATGTTGGTCAGAGGCACTCATCTCAGGACCCGATTCCATCCAATACCTCAATGAATATCAGCCGACTACCGCCCTCCCTTGCCTACTATACGTCCACATACCACCCGCAGCCGTATCCGCATATGTCAGAGCAACCCAGCCACTCCAACGCCGCCTGGGACACTGGTCCGAGTGGACGAGCCAACCCGAACAATTGGTCGGGCGGCGGCGGTATGGAGCATTCCCGTGCAGGGTCGACGCTCCATACATACTCGCCGACAACTACGCAAGTAGGTTGGCCCCCTCACTCGCCTAGCGCTAGTCCTGGCGATATGCCACACCAAAACGCTCAAAATTTGTTGCCGACGCTAAGTTCGCCGTTCTTTCCGGTCCCCCAACCGCAAGGGAACTATGCGGGCACAACCTCGTCTGGATCTCCCCATTCCAGCTCCCCATCACCCTATAACATCACAACTGCGACGGGTGGAGGTAACACCTCCCATATGACTCACGCCAGCGCTGCCATGCCAAACACTAGGCCTGATTCCAGGTATGGCAACCGAAGCTATACGGGATCATCCAATATGCACGGGTCGTCGATGGGATCTTACTCATCCATCTCAGCGCAAGACAATCATCCATATCAGCGAGCAATGCAGAGGGGACATCCTCCCCTTCCGCAGTTGACCGATACTCACTCGCTCTCCCATCATCAACCCTACCAGCCGTCCTCCTCTCCAGCAACATCCCGAGCCCCGTTTTGGCCGAGGGAATCATAAATCACAGCATGTCGCTGTGCATGTATATAGATATTCACCCTGCATCGTCCCGTAAATGTCCTCTCCGCAGGCTTCCTGGGTTATTATACGCGGTTTTTTGTGTCATTTTCATCAATACGCACTTTGTAGCAATACCATAGAGCCAATTTCCAATTCATGTGTGCCATTAATTTAACATACCGCTTAGTTATTATTTGCACTTGCTGTCTATCACATCCAACGTAGTTTTGCTGTACATTCGCTTCGTGTATGTAGATAGATATATTCGGACGTAGTGAAATAAATGGTTTACCGTCCCCAGTAACATTACCTTTGCTGAGGGCTAGATCCACATTGGCTACCCTGGCTGCAAGAGGTCACCGCCACCGATTTACTTCTTCACTGGATCCAGCTCAACCACGGCGGCCGACGCTGTTGGAATTATCATTTCGTCTATTTTGATCCCGCGGCTAGCAAGATCTTGCCAAGAAAAGTTATCGATATAGATGATCGACACCGGTTACCTTTGTGCCGGTAGTAGCATCATCAGCACCTTGTCTTTGTATTCAATTCACTTAGTAAAAGTGCGTCCGTGCCCGGAACCGTGCAGATCATTGGCTCTTCAGTTGCCCGATTGAGTTTGGAGAGCCACTCAGCACGCATTCGCGGATTTCGAAACGCGGCACCGGCGAAAGTGGGTACTTGATTGAGGCACTGGCAGGTAAAAGGATCATAAAGCACTTTGCACACGCCAAGAAGCTAATATTACAATTGGAGAAAGAATGAACGTCCGTGAAACAGCGGCGTGCTGGCCATGATCTGTTTATTAGAAATCTTATGGTTGAAGTTTGATGGAGAGGATACGAACGTCAGCCAGCATTAAAGACCGTGGCCACTTGACTGCTCTGCGAGCCACCTTATTTAAATAATGTGAGAACCATGGATTCCTCTCACGCATTAACCACGAAACACTTCGTTGCGCAGACCGGACACAGTACACGGAGGAGAACCGTTGGCTGAGCTCAAGCTGAGCTGACGCAATCCCCAAGAGTGAAGAATGCGAGAACGGCAACCCTTCCTCGGAACTCTCTTGAACATCCCTTGAACACGTGCTCGAACTTCGCAAGGCAAAGATCAGGCTAGAACTAGCGGAGGAACGAGCTTCGAATGAATCCCTGGAAATATCAATAGCGAAAACCAAAAGGTTGCTTGATATGTATGTACATAATACCTGCATGCGGTGAAAACCACTTTCAGTATCAAGCTTTCAAGGCAAAGTGGCACCTAGAGCACGCGGGAAGTCCTTTCTATTTCTATGGAGTGACCAACAAACCTTTGCGCGGGTATCTTCAATAGTGAGGTGCGACGGGGGGAGTTGAACTTGGATAGAAGACACGACTCGCCGGGGGGCCTAGGCGCCTAAGCTTTATTGCACCAGTGACTGTGTCATAGTCGGGAATGCTATTGACCTCTACAAGTAGCTTGCGTGATGTTTTCCCACATTCCATGGCAGGGGACTGACCCCTAATCCGGCTGCCGGGTTTGCCACGAGCCGTCCCCGAGTGTTGACCGAGTCCCGAGCGGCTACTTTTAACTGAGCTTTCCGGCTCAACTTTTATACATTCACTTCGAAATGGCACCCACAAGTTTTGTTATGCCAATAGTAGATTCCACTGCAATCTTCAAGGCAGATATATTTAAAGGCAAGGTACTCTTCTGCACGGGTGGGGGTTCCGGTATTTGTCGGGGGATGACAGAAGCTGTGGTATGCCGACCTTACGCTTCTCAACCAGCCCCACCGGACGCTCACGCACGTCCGTTCTCGTAGATGCGCCATGGAGCTAGCGCGGCTATCATTGGTCGGAAGTGAGTCTGATCACCCAAGTTGACCTCCGCGCATTAACTCGGCACTCAGAATTGACCGCTTGACGCAAACAGCCAAGGAATTGGCAGAGGCAACTGGCTCAAAGTGTATACCAGTGCAAGCCGACGTTAGAGACCCAAAGGCACTCCATGCTGCAGTTAAACAGACCATAGATACTTTCGGCAGAATCGACTTTGTAATCTGCGGTGAGACAGGCTGTCTTTTTCGCAACGAATCACATTCAGATTACCTTCTCCCAGGTGCTGCTGGCAATTTTTTGGCTCCGATTGCTAGCCTCTCTGAAAACGCATTCAGAACCGTCATCGAGATTGATACTGTGGGTCGTCATGGGCTTTCGTAAGTTGCACGGCTCCCTGACTTCCTACGGGTAGCTCGGGACTTTCAACACAGTCAAGGCAACTATTGAACACGTTCGACGCTCCAAAGGTTCTTACATCCACGTTAGCGCCACTCTTCATTACAAGGGTAAGGGTAGTTGTCTTCTTTCATGAGCACGGTGCAATAATTGCTATTGCCTAGGTACACCTTACCAGGCTCATGTGTCTGCTGCGAAAGCGGCCGTAGATGCCCTGTCTGCTGTCATCGCTGTCGAAGAAGGACCTCATGGTGTGCGCTCGAATGTAATTGCCCCTGGACCAATCGGTGGTACCGAAGGAATGGATCGCTTAACACCAAAATCAGACGATGCCCAACGCCGATTCCAAAGCACCAATCCCTCTGGTCGTATGGGCGACATAAAAGATGTAGCCAACGCCACCGTCTTCTTTTTCAGTGACGCGGCCTCTTTCATCACTGGCCAAGTTCTTCCTGTAGATGGGGGGAACGAACACCTAAGGACCCCGTCGCTACCATACCCCGAGGCCGTGCTCGACCCAGGTAGCGTGCTGAAGTTGATCCCGAGACTGTGAACAAAGTCTTACTGCAGCGAACTATTGTAATGTATCATACATGTGTACGAGAACATCAACCCCGAACTGCTGGCTCCCTTTGTGTTGTGATCTCGGTTGCTGAGGAACTTCGCTGATCACCCCTGGTGTCGACATGATTAGTATGTCCATATGAATGACGAGGTACGGCAGACTCGCCAAATTGCGTTTAATTGTGGCATCTCCCTTGATCATGATATAGACATGTACATAAAAGTGTCACAATTTCACTATTCCTAGGAAGCGAGTTACGATCAGTGAGGACGGATCTGTAAATAATAAAATTGCAGTTGTATTTTCGCCAACTGCCATATCCCTCATACATGAGTCCGTGTACACGGACGTCAGAAGCTGGCCACTAATCTCATGTAGGCAACCTCAAGCCCATGGCCCGTGTAGACTCATGCACACGGCTAGAGGAGTAATTGTTTTGGGGAATGCCTCAGACTCCCAGTTCCTTTCTTCGTACACATGGAGGTAATCATTTACCTGAGAGACCCCGATCAATGGAAATCCCACTGAAATTGATACCCCAGCTTTACCACCCGTCATCATCAGAATGTTCTTCCTCATGACTCCAGTTATGTAAAATTACATGCACGTATCCACGCCAGACACAAGTCATCATGGATAGTTCCGAGGGAGATATGAGAGGCTTCTACACAGAGCTAGGAAGCACCTGACGCCACGTACCGCGCGCTGGAATCCAAGAAGCATGTAAATGCCCGTACATGCAGGCAAGCTATCTCTCGTGAACCGGTTGAACTGAGCTGGTGCGTGTCGAGTTGGCCCTCAACCACTGTTCCGGGTTGTCGTCCAGACTCTTTGGACAGTGGAATAGCGGCGAAAGGGCGGAAATCTGGGGACCTGGTTTGTGGCACACGAGGGACCCAATGTCTGGTGGACTAGTACTCTTCGATGCCGCTCTGGGGGCGCCTCGTCGACGGTGTGCAGACAATCGATCGACGAAAGGACGGTGGAAACATGCTGCGCAATCCTGCAGTCAAAAACGTCCCAGGAACGACGAGGCTTCGGAACCTAAACCCGAGCGGTCAAGTTCCACAGATGCAGTGGATTAAGAAGACGCTAGGCAGATAACACCCGAACAGTGTCGGCTGGTGCCAGCTTCCTCGATTTGGCAAGCCTCTGAAATCGGCATTCGTCGATAATGGTTATGCACGGCTAAACTTTGAAGCCCGCTAGTACTTCTGGTAACACAACGAGCATTGCACCGCATGTGCCATCGCGCAGATGAGTCGCTCATGCTATGATGGGTAAATCACAGTTGACGTCTTGCTGCCGAATTTTGCACGAAACGCCAGCTAGAATTCGTCAGGCCCGTATCAACGAAGGACATCGGTGGCACATGAGAGTAGCGACAACCGAAGAATGGCCGCTAAAACATGGAACAAGTCTCCGATCGAAATGCTTTCTGAACAAAAGACCACTGGCGGCAATTGAAGTGCAAGTTAGCCGTTAAAGTTGTATATTTCTTAGTGGATAGTGTAGAAAGAAGCTTACCTTAGAGCGGCGGCTTTTAGCTTACTTCAAAGAAGTAACGCCGTGCTTCGTTTAGAGAAACCCACAGTTATTTGCGGTATTTTCTCAGTGTCTAGTGCGAGGTGACCGTCAGTCCTAAGATGCCTGATCTCGACACGGACACGCCCATCTAGAAGAGGGTGGACAGGATACATCTGAGGGCTTGGCTGAGAGGCGAATAGTTTGCCTCAACTCACATCGACGGCCTAAGCAGTAAGCGCTGCGAGTCAGGAGGTAATGTACTGCCGGCAAACAGTCAGGTGCTTGATGGGCAGACTGCGGTGCCGCCCGTTGTGGTAGGCAGGTCTTCTCATAGTTTGTCGCGCGACGGTTACACGGTGCAACTTTGTGATCTATTCTTGCTGGAAGGAGGGCGATGAAACGAGGTTGAGGGGCATCGCCGTCAGTTCGCCCGAAATTTCGCAGACCTAGGGATGCAGCCTTTGGAAAAAATGAATAGCCCCTAATGAGGGAAATAAAATTGGGAAAAGGCCCGTGTATCCTAGATAACATGTATGAACCGAGATTACTGGGTCCGCTGGGTAAGGCAGGTCAGGGGTATTATTCTTGGGAGTATGTTCGAAGGTGCGATGGAGGCCGCGTGGAGCGGCGTTGATGATTGAGCAAGGAGGCAGCTCGTGAGGGATCCACCTACCAGGTAGACGTACAAGGAAGAACCAGCAGAGCACGGAGCGAAGGCAACATTCGGGCGCTCCCGTCGCGATAACCGCAAGCAAGAACATGTTCAAGTGAGCATGGTTTGCACCAATCAGATAGTTTATTCTACACACCTACGCGGGCCGCGCAGGGGGGCTAATCAAGGCCAAGGATCCCACAAATTGGCACCGCAACACGGAAGTCGAGTTTGAGCTCACGATACGACGACTCGAATGCGCGTAATTATTTTCCTGGCGGAGTACTATGGAACAATGTTTCGAATTGATCCATAGAAGTGTGGAGGCCCTGTTGGAACAGTTCTGGACATCGGAGTAAGTTTAACCAAGCGCAACACGAGCCGCAGTGGAAGAGGCCATGTAGCTCTCACGCGTTAAACAGGGCACCAACGGCGTAAAAGTTGGGGGGTAATGTGATTCAAATTAAAGCGATGCATGGAAGATGATAGTGTCTAGATGACTAGTAGCTTGCCCATACAAACAAGACATAGAGCGACGGATACTGAGTGGGTTTAGTCAGCCTGTAGCGACAAGCTACCGATAAACAGAAAACGTACAAGCGCACACTGTCCAATGCACCTCACGCAGGAATCATCAAATCTCCCCATGTCCTAACAGCTACAATACCACCAATAAACATCCCAACGCCAGTCACAATACTGATATTCCCGCTGAGTTTTTCGGGTGCCCATATTTGTTCGCGAAAGAACCGAGAAAATGCTGATTCGTCGGGGTCATGAGTGGCGCGACGAGGTTGAATTTGAGGGGCAAATGATGGGACAGAGTTTGCTGGTGCAGCGCGACGAGCCATTTTAGTATATCTATTGCACCGTCAGCAACAACAAAAGCACATCTACAAGTTTGAACAAACCTGCGCTTCGTTTCGGTGAGAGAGGAGAAGGAACCTTTTTTTGCGCGTGAAGCGTCGACGCCCGTGGGTATTCTGCGCGTGAAGTGCTCGGGGTCACAGTATGTCACGATCTAGTCACGGTCCATGGCGTCAACGCGACTTCCTCTTCAACTTCACCGTTCATTTCGTTGTCCTTCTAGAGTCGCATCAAGTTTGAAATGTTTGCATCTCAATATAATTTGAGATGGCTTCAAGCTGACTTTTTTGCACCGTACTGCCAGGTCGTCGATCAGCATTGTCCATTTTACATTTTCTCAGACGGCGAGCACGTTTACGCGCACTAGTGGTGGTATAACAACAGTCAACGTTGGGAACGGACGTGCTGGCTCTACTGTGTCGCCTTGTTACTGTACGATGGCAAAGTTGAAGACAGCCGGAATGTACGCTTCTTGACGCCCAGGTCCATATTGAGGAATACACGTTGCCACTCGATACCGCCTGCTTCTGGATCCAGCGGACAATGCACTAGTGGCGCGCGGAGTGGTAGTCCAGCACATATTGCACTAAAACTCTCGGGCCCGCTTTCAATGCTTCGCATACGTGCACGCGTAGTCGATGAGGTGGAGCATATATATGCCCCAAGCTTGACTTTGGCGTCATTTTCCACGCCTTATTATTGAACAGCCCCCGGAAGGCGTAATGGTGAAGCTAACGCCTCTGTTATACTCAGCGCCACTCATCTTTCACCTCGTGCTTGCCGATCCATTACAAGATCTTTGCGAAACGCTCCGCAGTCTGGGACTGAAGAAGCTATCAGCTTATATATCTGATATCGCAGCAGCAAATACTCCTACTGGCCAGCACTTCATCGGTATTCTTTCGACTGGCAACGCAGGCCCGATGACGCTCTTTGCACCAACTGATCAGGCTTGTGAGTACTGTCAACCCGCTGACTCGAATAACAATTGATAGAATGTCAGTTGATAACTTCGCGGTCAAGCTAACCCCCCCAGAACGTCTCGCCAGCATCATTTCATATCATTTAGTACATGGACATTTCCCTCTCGCGATCGATGACGGCGTACACGACGAATCGTTTGGTGCACCACCATCAACGGCGCTACCACCAGCTGCAGTACCAGGTGTCAACCAACCAGGACTAAACCAACCAGGAGTTGGTGGGCAACAATGGCAACCTGGCACGAACCAACCAGGCGTAAACCAACCGGGTATTGGGAATGGACAGCAATGGCAGCCAGGCGCAAACCAGCCGGGCGTGGGCCAACCCAGCTTAAACCAACCCGGCGTCATAGGCGGTCAGCAATGGTCTGGTACAGGTCAACAATGGCAAGGCGGAGAACAGCAGTGGAATCAAGGCGGCCAGCAAGGTCAACCTGGCGCCAACACGGGCAACCCTAACGTCTATGCGAGCGACCAGGGTCAATCTTCTGCGAATGAACAGACACCAGCCCGCCGCGAAGAATCTGAATCGCCTACTCCAGACTTACAAACCGCCATTGGTATGGAAACGTTGTCACTTCGTCACCAATATCTAACGTCAGCACTGTAGTTGGTAATCCTCCTATCCCCTATAACACCCCTAATCACGTTACCATTGGTCGTTCCACTCTTATCGACCCCAAATATGTGATGCTAGAGGGCAAGGATCGAGGACAAGTGGTAGCGTGGTCTAACGTTACTGGAACAGATGGGAAGACAAGGATGTTGAACCAAGAGTAAGCCAACTTGGTTCGTGTTTCGCTTTCCAGTACTGATGTCTCTCTAGCTCGGACTGCCCTGTTTTGAAGTCGACAAAGTGGAAAGAAATCATCATCAATGTCGTCCCTGTGGTCCTTTATATCCCCGGTTCCCTGCCCCAGTTGCTTATGAAACATAAATTTGTCGCCTTTAAAGCTATGCTCAAGGAAACAACAGCGCCTGGGATGCCCATGAAGTGCGTATACCATCATTGAGCTGTCCCACAATATCAGTTAATCAATCACGCCGCAGTCTCCTCGACGCTCTTGATGCTAGCAACGGATACGGAAGCCATGGCTTCACCGTCTTCGCGGCTTCCGATGCGGCCGTGATGCGTGCTAAAGAAATGATCCCCGCTATGACCCTCAATGACCCTTACGCAATGGCAACTGTTATGCAGAATCATGTGAGACCACAATATCCAGACCGATAAAACCCTAACCCGTGAATAATAGATCATTAACGGCACAACCATCTACTCTCCTACTCTTTGTTCATCCGCCTATCCTTTCTACGCCATCGCCTCTTCAGGTGGTCCTCTAACATTCATGGTCAACAATACTGGCACGTTCGTTACGATCAACCACAACGATGGAGGGCCCATTCATAGCGCTAGGATCCTATCAACGGAACTTCTCGCGCATAATGGTGTAGTGCATGTTGTAGATTCTATACTCGTGAGTCCATACCGGGACGATAATGCGGCTTATGTGGCGTAAGCTCTTTTTACTTCCTGTCTTTCCGGCTCTAACTTTGGGTTATCGTAGGTACAATCAGGCTGCTGCGATGGCTAGTCAACCATTTATACCGGAACAGGGACCAGTGGGCCTACCTTCATCTCTGCCTATAGGGACCGGCAACGGAATCGGTGGGGGCGTTGTGATTAACGCCGCCCAGACACATTTTGATAATCTGTTCAAATTTGGTGGATGGCATTCGTCCAACTACGGTGTGGTTTTGAGTATATTGATGGGGATATGGTTCACCACCGTACCCTTCTAAAGCAATTGATCTCTGATTGAGACATTGTCAATTCGGTTTTCTTGACGGACACGATCTTCCTATACCTAACTAGCATGCACATACCCTACTCGCGGTCCCAGGCTTCGAGTAGTTACATTCGACGGACCTTACACAGTTAGAGTATATTAGGATGTACAATTTTACGGATATTTACGAGGCTTTAATACATTTATTTTATTGCTCAATTTCCGTCGTGTATGGGAAAGTTCATGAGCATGGAATTTATACTCCGCACCTAAAGTGCTTTTGCTAATTTCTTCCATATTTCGCTTCCGCGAAACGTGGTCTTCGGTTGACTCCGTTGAATGTTTTCCATAATGTCGCTTCGGGTAATTGCATTAGGTGGACATGTGAAGACGGGGAGCGGTGTCTATATTTAACAGATCAGTCTCCGAAACCATCCAGTGGGATGGCCATCAATGTCTATACCTGCGTCTCAGTGTAGACGTTGTTATGCAGCTCCGAGCGCATTGTAAACACGCCGCTCAACATCGCGAGGGGTCAAGACTAGTTACCAGGAGAAGTGTATTCCCACGCGAATGACATTGGGAGAGTACAGATCCACCGAAATACGTGCGCACTTACGTGTAGATTCTTCCAGAGGGCTTGTGGGTTGTGGGACCCTAATCAATCAATCAGATTGCGCAGGGTACTGTGGGTCACCCCGATCCGGGTCGGACCTTGAAACGGATCAGCGACGTTCAAGTGAGTGATTCTGAGTGATATCGGCCGCTTTTTGGTAAGATTTTTATACGGAAACCTTGAGAAGTGTCTTCGCTAGAATGATGGGCAGTTTATATGTTTTTACACTCTCTTGATGACTCTATATGAGTGATTTCGTCAAAGGTTAGGTATTTGAGGCTGTTGGTAAACATGTACAAACAAAGCAATTACTTCCTCAAAGTGTTCGCAAACGCAGTAACCGACAAAACAGCTTACCGAGTGTATTTATAAGGTGGAACAGTGTTGATAGGATGTATCAGCACTCAGTAGAATGATAGTAATATACAATCTCAGTTATTCTCATCTGATGGAACTGCCTGAATATCTCTGAGCTTTTAAGCTATGCAATACAATGAAATGGACAGTGTAGTCCAATCAGATGGCATAGAGCCCAACAAGAAGCTATTCACGGTGATATGCAAGTACTCCACTATTTTTAAGAATTTTTCCCAGCCCAGCAAAGTGCCTTCACTTTGGCAATATTACGGAATAGGAGAAAAAGAGGGGCAAGGAAGAATAGTGTGCAGAGGTTTGTCTTGAGTTCTTCCACTTGCCTATATCTTCAGAAATACATTTAAGATCATTGTAGAACAAATGTACATCATTATTTGGAATAAACCTGGGGTCTTGAACAGTATAAAGCCCACACAAAGTAAGTGAGTTTACTAAGGCATTATCTTTACTGTCTACTATTGAAATGGCAAATCTATGATGTTCCAACTGTTCAAAACTCACCACTAGTGCTCTGGCACCTACTGCTAGCTCCACCAGTACCTCTCACCCTTTGGATCTGTTGTCAAGCACTCTGTCTTGTGCTACTTATGCTGTCAACTGCTCCCCTCCTGAGACACCAACCCAGGAGAATCCCATGTCAGTGTAGTTCACACACCCAGTGATTGATACTAAATATATTACCCCAGCATGGCTGCCACTTCCACCCCTGTTGTGGGCTCAGATTCCAGCGCAAAGCCATACAAAAGCTGTTCCTCTGCTGAGAAGCAACAGTGCCTTCTACTTGCTTTGGAGGCTATTTATGACAAAGGATTTGGTCCAGATGCTGAACCTCTGTATGGATTTCAGCAGGCATCACAGGACTTTAATGTTCCCTTCTCCACATTGCAGGGGTGTTATCACAGATGGAAATCCAAGACAGAAGCACATAACCATCAGTGACATTTCTCAAAAGCTGAGGAACAGGTGATGGTGGACTGGATCAAGGTTCTGGGGCAGTGGGGAATCCCAATGACACTAACAGCATTGTGTGAATTTGCAGAAGGAATGCTGGGTCATCTTGTTGGTGAGAATTGGGCATACTGTTTTGTCCATATTCAGCACACAGACTTGAAAGTATGTCTTCAATTATTAATTATCAGCTGCAATAATTTATCTGATTGCTACCCACCAAGGTTAAATTAACAACACCATTGGAAGCATGCCAAGCAAAAGCACTTAACTGCGGCGGTGTCGGCGATTACTTTGACATCCTGGAAGAAGTTTTTCAGGACCATAACATTCTTCCTGAAAATATTTACAATATGGATGAGAAAGGTCTACTTATGGAAGCAGCTGTGTGCTCATCTGCATTAGTCAACCATGATCAAAAGACTGTTTATGAGATTGGTGACGGGAACCAGGAGCTGGTGACAGCAATTGAATGTATTTCAGCAGCTGGTGCAGTATTGAAACCAATGGTTATATTCAAGAGACAGAAGCAAAATCTGAAATGGGGATGGCACAATCCCTGTGGTGCAAGGTACAGTACCACACAATATTCTGCTAATAAGAGTTCCTAACTGACCCCTTATTACCATTGTAGCATTTCAGTGTCTCCAAACGGCTGGACTGATCAAAAGCTTGGTTCCATATGGATGGAGCAGGACTTCGAGCCACAGACTGCAAAGCTTCTTGCAAATGCAAACATCTATCGCTTGTTGATTTTGGACAGATGTAACTCACACTGCACATTCTGGTTTTGTTTATACACCTAGGACCACAAGATCATAATTGTTTGCCTGCCATCACATACAACACATGTACTACAGCCATGTGATGTCTTGGTATTCTCTCCACTTCAGCACACTTGGTGGAAGCAAGTTCGATAGGCCAAAAAGGTCACAAGAAACACATTTCTTCAACTTTATTCTGCTGCATGACAGGAAGCCTTCAAAGTCCACACAATTGTATCTTCATTTGCTATTACTAGTATTAATCTGCTTAACTGCTCAGTAATTTCAGATGATAAATACAAGCCAGCAACAAATACTACAACTGAACATGTTGTGCTATTTCCCTCACAGCCTTCTATCATCCCTATTAGCAAGTCACCTGACTTGCTTGTTGATGAACCCACACCCAATGAACCACATCTTTTTGTTCCCAACCACACCCACCAACTAACACAAACCATTGTCTCAACACTTCCCCTTCCCCTAAACATTATGTATATTGGCCCCCCTCCATCACTTCCTTGCAGCTCCTCCAAGAAGCTCTTTGTCTCACAAAATCAAGAGCTTCAGAATATTGTACAAACCCTCTACACCCAAGTGCAGACTGATCAAATGCAGCTTCACATTTGCACCATTGAGATTGACTGATTACAACAACTCACCCACAGCAATCATGAGTGAACAGCAGTGAAAGCAAAAGTGGATGGCTCTGGCACACACCACATGACATCTGAGCAAGCTCTCCAGGTGTTGTAGAACAATGAAGAACAGGTGGAGGCAAAGGAGGCTAAGAAGGTCCAGTGAGCAGAGGACCAGGAGAGAAAGAAGCAGGAGAAGCAGGCTCAGAATGAAGAAAAGGTGGCCTCAAAGAAGTTGAACACACAGCAGTGGCAGGAGGCTGCAGAATGATGAAAGGAAGAGGCAGCAAGGAAGGCCCTTGATAGTGTGATGGAGAAGGCCCTTCAAGGCCTGGTGTACATGGAGAACATCATCATCAAGGCATCTTGACCTTGGCGCCAAAGGGGTAAAAAGTGGGTGGCTATATACAAAGGTGTGCACTGTGTTGAACAGACACTAACAATGTAGCCACCACTTTCCATAGAGTCAGACTGTGAGAACATCCCCCTTCCACCCACCAAGTCTGAACCTGAACCCAAACATGCCCCTGAGCCTGAACTTCCCCCCCCCCCCCCCAGCTCCTACCACACCCCTTGTGGCTCCAGCTCATCCATGCTCATGTCCACGTTGCCTTCAGTGTCCTATTGCTGCACTAGCTGATGTACCCACCACACTGCAACTTCATGCTGCTTCCCCAGCCATGACCAACCCAGCCTCACCTTTGAATCCCCCTCCACACATCCCCCAGCATCTGTGCACTCCCCTGTGAGCTCAAACTCCACAGTGTGGCCTGGACACTGCTCCCAACTTGTCTGGACCCACTTCCAATGCTGAGATAGATGATACCAGCTTGCAAATGGTCTTGCTGGGGCCTGGCACTGATTCTTGCACTCTAAACAATTTTGTCACAAGTCCAGTCAACATCCATTCCATTCTGAACACTTCTGGTGCTGTTCCAGAGCCCTCCTGCTGTGTTACATGCTCATGTGCAGCCAAATCTTGCTGATTGTGCTATTTTTACCTTTGTATTTCGCTTTTTTCATTGCTACAACAACCTACACACTTCATATACCATGTATACCTACTTCCATACAGTGTGACCCAGTTCTGTGTGACTACCCCTTTGGCACACCCACTGAAAAAAATTTGTAACAAGCTTCGTGGGTCCATTAAAAATACAAAATGCTTACTAGACTCATTATAGAATGCTATTCAATGAGTACAAGGACTTTGACAGCCAATTATCCATAAATGAGATGTCAGTGTGCTCAATCGCATTTACTGACCCCTTTCTCAGTGAGTCACAGTAGTTACTCACAAAGGCAAAGATGGCATGATAATTCATGCCCAGAAAGACGGTCTGGCATTCTGTCCTGAGGCGACATACAAAAGTCACCAGGTCCATTACCTATATAGATAGAACTGGTCAAATGATCTGATTGACAGGTACTTCAGGAAGACTTACACAGAACAAAGATCCAAAAGCAGCCATCTCCACAGACGAACAGATGAGCCAGGCAATGACCTTGTCAGTGTCTAGTCAGAGCTATTAACGTTTTCCAAAGCTCCAAAATATTGCACACTTACACTCAAAACCCATATGGTTCTTTGAAATTTAAAGATGATATCATATAAGAACACTAGTGATCAAGTTGGTAACTCGTCCTGCAGCTTCAAGATTACAACCTGTGTAATGGTCACATCACAGATGACAGCAATACTAAGCCAGGAGTTGATGATGGGGACTAGCTGAGAAAAATGGACGATGCTGTGTTCATAAAATTAGTCCATGCTATCATCCTCTGGCGAAAAAGATGCACCATGATAATTTGAGTGAGCTAGCAGAAGCAGCTATTTAAGTGGTAAGCGCAAGCTGAGCAATGGACAGTAATACCACACTGATATACACTTTCCATAAGCGCACGAATTGGTAAATGCACCAGACTAAGAAAGCTTGGATAGGGCATGATTGTCTTTCCCCTGACCCTTGATCTCATGTAACTTGGGTGCTACTATATAAACGGTAGCTATGCCTTGTACTTACTCACTTTTGTACCATGACTACGAAATCCACTTCTTGATCCTCTCATTCTTTGTTCTTGAGTGTTCCACCACTACAGTGTGGTTCCAATGATGCTCTGATTGTTAGTTCACATGAAGATTGAAGTCAAAGGAAATTATCAACAGGGAAGTCATAAGCAGTGTGTAAGAGAACAGCCAAGAGGCCATAGTCAAAATCCTGTAATTCCTGAAGTTGTCGACTGCATATAGCCACATCAGTAGATTGACACGCCAGTATGGATTGTATTGAGTGAGGACCCACACGACAAGCGCTCTAAAATTTGTGAATGAGAGAAGTACAACAAGGGTAGTAGAAAATAAGCATCAACTGCATCAGTAAAATAACAAGTACTTGGCCAGAGCTTGGAGCAACTTGGCCGCTTTTGAGCCACTTTGCTTGGGAAGCAGAGCTTTCATCCACCTTGTCAGTCAGGTGGATTGCTTTGATGAACTTTTTCGCTTGCATATGGGGGTGCGTACTTCTGGATAATGTACTAGTACTTCTTGATAAGTTGTTGTGATCTAATCTAGCTTTTACTTCAAGTTGCAAGTTGCAACAAAAATTGGTTATCAAAAGGCTATCTCATGGGCATGATGGTCTGCATACTTATTTATGTAGAAATGTGAAAATGCGTCAAAAGTATGGTGAAATGCAAAGTGGTTGGGGAGAAATGATGAGCCAGCTATGCCAATAAGGTGCACACCTCGAAAGATGGTGTCCAAATAAACCACTGCAATAACCAGGTGCCTGTCTGCATCCGTATTAGGCTCAACTATCCAAAGTCCAGTAAGAGGATCCAGAGAGTCGCTTACAGCTGAAAACCAATGTACCAGTGCACATGGGAATGTTTCCCTGTTCCATTTGAAGGAAAAAAGCAGTTGCAAGTGAGCTATGTGGAGTCCATGAAACCCAGGCTCATTGGAGTCATTTGATAGGTAAACACAATTGTAACACCCTCCAACATCATCTTGCCATCGAGGCGTCGCCCATATTCATTCGAGACACATGCCTTGGGTCCCAGATAAGTCACTGGGTGCGTAGAAGGTCAATACTGCTGAGTGGTACACATTGATTTTTGTTTGCATTGGGATATTTGGAAGCTGCTGCACTATATTGCTGTGGGATCCATCACTGGACAGCACCTCTGAATCCATCATTTGATCTTGAAGAAACTTGCAAATATGAAGTTCAAGCTCTGGGTATCCAATATCCAGGCCGAGAGTATGTATATAGTGTGCATAGTTTCACGCTATGACAATGTGTCAAGATGTGGGAACAATAGTGTCCAAGGATAAAGCCATACCTCTAGTTTTGGCTAATCTCATTTGTGCAAGGAGCATACCGCTAGCAGCTCCACAATCGATTTGGTCAACTATGCCATCAATGTCAGTGTTCGCTAGAGGTGGGGTTGACCTCCACTTGACTGGACCGTTGCCCAACATTCTGTAGCTCTCGAAGTGTACTCGAGTGGCCACAAGCTTGTCCAGGCACTGGTTTATCAACAGTATTTGCCGCAAGGCCTGGTGCCGACTCGAATGACACCATGGTTTCTTGATGGCTTTGATATGCTTGTTCTCAGTGATTGATGAACAAAGGCCATTAGGGCATCCAAATTTGTGGATGAGATGGGGATAATGGAAGATGGCATGTTGGCAGGGTAGGTTGAAGTCGGTGTGAATGCCAAGGTCCTTGAATATTTGCCATTTCGTGTTGAATTCCTCTAGCACTGTTTCAATCACGGTAAGAGTATCTTCTGATATGACTGAACACCATGCTAGGTAGCAGAATTCCATGAAGGAACATATGGCAGCAACCATCCCATCTGGTACCTGTCCAACAATCGCAGGAAGGAAAACCTAAAGAGAGTCAGATGAGGCCAAGAACGTAGTGCTGCAAGAAGTGGTACCTTCATCAGAGCCTTTGAATCGTCCCCAGTCCATTGTTTGAAATTACACCCTTGGGAGAAGCGTCTGAGGCCAGGAAATTGTGGAGCCACAGCAATTCTGTCATCATCAACAGGGTCAGTAGTAGTCTGATGACCTGTAGTAGATATCTGCAGTAGCTATGTACCTCTGGTCAATATCAGCAAGAATTCGAGCAGCATCTGCAGCTGTGTTCTCAGTATTGATGTAATCAACTACCAACTCAATCAAATGGTCTTTGTAAGTCCCCTTGATGACCTGGTGCAACAAATCCATAGAAAGCATCTTGTGGATACCTGCACACAGAAACGCTGAAGTAAACAGCTGGTTGTTTGATGCAATCAGATCCTGATCCTGTCTGACCATCAGAATGATGTAGTGCTCACAATGAGGTCTCTGACGATGCCATAGTTATCCCAAAGTTCTTGCAGAGTACATGCCTCTTGCAGAGCTGTGGTGTGTTCATAAAACCTCTGATCTCCTGGTAGATCGAGCTGGTCATTAAGCATGGTGCATCTGCATGAAAACTGGTTGAATACTACAGCATTGAGATTCGTTAGTGAGGCGACGCACTTTGGACACCAGCCCGATACAATACACGCTAGCAATGCTTGCTCAGGGTAATCTGCAATGTAAGGGCCCAGGGAGTAAATGGCATGTCAGAAATGACCATCAGAGCATTTTGAAACATGTGGGTGTGTCATGTGGGGCTGCAACGAGCGAAGGATGTGGTACAGAGAGGTATGAAAGAGTTGTTGCTAAAACTTGCAGAAATGTGTGTCGTTCTGATACTCTTGTGATGCTAGCAGGAGGAAAATCAGGCTGTGTGTATGTACATAACATGAAATCTGAGCCTAACTTACTCTTTGGGATTGTGAGCAAGGCTATAAGTGATATAGCATTCCGATGTGCATGTCAGACATTATTATGAACATTTCCAATTCCTCCATACAGGGGATAGAACTCATTGTTACCAGTTGCGAATGACACTGTTGTCTTGTCGCTCCCAAGAACCACTGGAACAAGCATGGTGCCATCACATGCTTTGTCTTCTGCAATTTTATTCTATAAGATCATGTCTGACTTGTCAAACAGTTAGAGCAATAAGATGAGATTCAGTACTCACTGCTTCACACCAAGCCCAGCCTCCAGACATGAAATCTGTGTACTGGCGTGTACCACCATTGTGAACCAGCTTGGGTGCGTAGTCCATTTCTCCACAGAAATCTGGATTAGCAAGTTGCTTCTCCATGATCGCAAGGGGATCCCTGTACCAAAGCTTATAGGTTTCCATCATCCAGCCTAGAGGATCAGCCTCAGGGTCGACCTCACCATTATATGATATGGTGAACGACTTCCAGCAGCTGTCTCCATGTTTGATGCTGTTGATTGAGGCATATAGATCATTGTGATCGTTGAATGGGGGTTCTTGATTCCGATATAGTGCTGCAAGAAGTTCTGATAACTTGTCAATATTCCCGCCTGACATTTCAACACTATTGTAGAGGAATTCAGCAAACTCAAATTCAGCGCAAGATACAAAAGTTGTCTGTGTCAACAATGGGGGTTGAAGATGGTGCAGCATCTGCTGGTAAGTCTGCTCCAATACTGTTGCAGGGAGTGCTGTCAATGATGGGGTGATGCTGAATGGTGGTCGCTGGTTCAGGAGATTCAGTGTCACTGCTAGTGCAGTGGCTGATATCAGGTGTGTTTGGAGCAGCAAATTGAGTGTCGACTACATCCAGGGTTGCTGAAGGCTCTTGGGAGCTTGTTTGGGGATGGGCAGATAAATGAGTGTGGCGAGAATGCAAGTCGTCCCAATACTTGCATTGATCTTGATGTCGCCTCAGTCCAGAGGTTGTCTTGCACATTTTGTGACATCTAGGAGCATTGCATGCTAATCACACTTGACAGAATGGGTGGTGGTGGGCTGTGGGCATAATGGGGGCTGTTGCTGTGCATGAGGCTTGAAACTTGTCTCAGTTAGCTATTCTTTCTAATGGATTAATTCTTCCAAAATGACAAATATATTTCTCAACGTCTGCAAGGCAACAGAGTGCTCTGAAGTTGGCAATACAGTAATGGCAAGCTCTCCATTCTTCGTTGCTGAGCACTGATGCACTGATGCACCACCAATCTTACACACCCTAATGATCCTGTACTACAAAAATGTTAGGAATAAAAATGCGAGCAAGTGTTCATGTGACTTGCCTTGTATCCGCCCTGCCCCCACAGTATGCCACCACAAGCTTCCTCAAACGAACCTCCTGTTCTTGCCAATGGAACGGCACTTCAAGTCCACAGAAACAAGAATGTTGGTGCACCAGATATGAAATGACCAAGGCGACCAAACAGCGAGGTTGCTACAGAAAAGGCCAAGAAAAAATCAAAGAAGATCAGCAATGACAAGTTGCGGAAGCAGAACTTCCATGAAGTTGTGAGACTTGAGCAAGCAGCCAAAGCAGCTGACAAGGAGAACCATCAGCATCCCACTTTACCTGCACGCTCAAAAGTGACTCTAGAGCGATCTGTTGGTGAGTCAGATCCATTGTCCATCAGTTCAAGTCAGCTCATGCAAATGATAGAAATCGTACCAGACTCTGAGGATGAACATGTGAGGGAACAGAAATCCAAGAACATGAAGAGGAAAGAAAAAAAAACAACTGGCTCGTAGCCTTATTGAAGTAGAGTGTGCCACAATGGACCATGGGAATGCTCCCACCAAGATCAAACGCAAGGCTAATAAAGCAATCATTGCTGAGTTTGATCAAAGCCCTCTCCACACAGTGTCTTGCTTACATGGTCACAGGTCCTTCGCAAAGAAGGCAAAGACACTCAAAGCTCCCAGTGGTCTGTGAGCTGATTGGTCAATTGGCAAGGACAATGTACCTGCACAACCTGCTGCCCACCATCATGGTCAGGACTCTGAGTGTGAACCAATCAGAGGAATCAGCCATGATAAAAGCATCTCAGACAAACATGCCACCCTTGACATCAATCCCACTGCTCCCCGCCTTAAATCACTCACTAGAGTCAACTTAGCATCTGTCACTCCAACCCCACAGCTCTCTGCCAAATGCCAGCATGCTCTTAGAAGGAAGATAACACGCAACGACCTTCCTGATGGAATCTGTCAACAATTCTATGATAGCTATATTCCATATGCCATTCGATTGGCAGGCTACAAGGAGGCATGGTATAACCCCACCTACAATGATGCTTACCACTCCTGGCTTGCTGTCTTGGTGACTAGTGAAGAGGGCTACGGGCAGCCGAGTGAAGATCACATTTTTGTCGCTGAGAAACTGGTAAATGAATTCACCATCTATAGGGTCTTTTTCACTGACTTTGCGCTGGCTAGATCAACATCCACATCTCACAAATCTGCAACAAAACCAAGGAGGTGGCTGTCAAGGCCCTTGACATCCTGCTCAGAAACGAGAACATGAAGACAATTGAAAAAGCAGACTATGTCAAATGGCTTCAAGGCGAGGGCTTGTATGATAATGCACCCCCATTCTATTACAAAACTATTGAGGATGATGGCAAGAAGAAGATATGTCCTGCCACCCCATTAACCAAATAAGTGTTAACATTGTGGAAAAGGGTGTCTTTCAATCATTCCTTATCTCTTTCATGTTCTCACTTCATCTAGCTGCCATTTTGGAGGTCCCAGACAGCTTTGAAAGCCATTCCATTGAGCAACCAGGTGCACTTGTCATGGCAATCCAGGCTGTGGGTAGTAGCCGTCTTCTTATTTATCAATCAGCACTCATATTTTCATAGGTAAAGCGTGCTTTGTTTTATTATCACAGTGGTATCAAAGAAGAACCAAATCCATGCGATACTTTGTCCCATTTCTCACACTTCAACTGGGCTGACCACAAAGAAAAAACCACAGATGAATATGGCAACATTGTGACGAAAGTCATTTCAACTACATCTTCCATCACGAAGCTTGTCAACAAGCTTACACCCAGACAATGGGAGAAAATCATCAAAGAAGCTATGCAGTTTATGTTAAGCAAAACCGAACCCCTTCCATCAGTTGCAATTGGCCAATACGACAAGGAACCTGAATTAATTGATGATGACGATGAGTTGCAGCCCTAGCAAAGTGCTGGCTCCAATGCCAGTACTTCAGCCACACCTGCAGCTCATGACAACAATTTCCAGTCGCAGCCAGTTCCTAGTGGCTTGGGCTTGTCATATAGTGATGATTTGCTTGATCTCAGCCATTTTGGAAGTTCTGACAATGGTGACTACAATGATGGTGACATAGAGATGTTCGACAATGACTTGGATTCAGATTCAAGCACTGAATCTGATTCTGAAATGCCAAACTTCATGCCATCTCAATCAGTCATCAAGTGGGTTTCATATGACAGCGAATCAGACTGAGAGATGATGAATGTTTCAGGTAAGCTGTGTATCCTGCTCTCATGTCTCACAGATTTCTTTTACTAACACCGAAATAATATATAATACCAGATGCGCTATTCAACTAGTGTATCAACATCTGATATCTGTCACAGTATATCATCACATTCAACTGCAAACTACGTATCATCACATTCAACTGTGGCCTCATTCTGGCGTTCATGTCGCATTCAACTGCGTACTTCTTATCTGCTTCACCAAATGTATTTTTATTTGTTATATTATTGTATTTACAGCAGGGCTTCGCTATATACTCCATCTTGCTGTCCATCTTCTTGTTGAGCACGTTCTTATTGTTGAGCTTATCCTTCTTGTTGAGCTTATCACTTCTTGTTAAACTTATTACTTCTCATCTCATTGAGCTTGTATATCAACTTGGACAAGGAAAATCCGCTCTGCAAGCTGCCGAGCTACTTGAAAAGCCAGGGACATGGCTTTTCAAGGCCCCGATAGCTTGCACCTTGAATAGCTTGGACAAGCTGGAAAGGAGCCGGAAAGAGCCTAAAGCATGTGTAGTAATTGGGTGCAATATGGGCGTGCAGGTCAATATCATGGTTTTGTTTTCTCAAAATTTGACGGCTCCTAAACAAAGTGAAAGTGCATAAAGGCGAGGGACTAAACTTGGAGCGATGTTGGAAATCTTTCCCATTCCCATGGCACTATCATTATGTGCACGCATAGCTAGAACAACTTGAATACAAAATATAAGGTGATGTCATTCCGTCGAAGATACAAGCCAAGGTCATATATATATCAGTTCAATTCGAGCGCCGACCGTGCGTCGAGAATTTTAGAATGGTGCCAACCATGGAAGGGAGGGTGTTTTCGTTGCCGTAGGATATGACAACGGCGAGAAGCATTCACCGATGGGTAGCGAGATGTAGCAGAGAAGATACGGATTCCGATCTTGTCTCTGAAATCACCAGCGAAACGCGTTTTTCTAAGATGAATAATCCTGGAGCAATTTAACACCTGCTTCCATATCGTAAGGCCCTAACATGGTTTCGTCGCCGACGGCAGCGCCACCATTGTTGATGGTGCTGTTTGCCCTTCTCCTGGGAGTGTCGTGACGTAGTGATACATGAGATACGCGGCGTAATACAGTCCTTTGAGACTGTCTTAAAGGCGCAGGTGATGCAGGCCGTCCGGATTTATTTGGAGGAGGTGGAGACGTGAGAAATGGAGGGATTTGTGGTACCGGTGGAAGATTCCGTGGAACGAGGGGCGAGCATGGTGGCAGTCGCGCGAGAGGAGTAGGAATCTTCGCCACAACCGTGGCAGAACGTGGGCGAGAAATAACGTTGCCTACCTTCCCGGGCAAAGGTGGAACGGCGGGAATGGGCGAAGTGACTCGAGATTGTGATTGTGAATGTTTGTGAAGGCTGGCGAAAGACGATCTTCGTGAAATAGAAGGGGACGATTGACGAGGTGACACTGCGCCTCGAAATGGTGTAGTTGGTGGCGGTATTGACAGAGGAGACGGTCTTTTTCGCAAAGGCTTGGTTGCTGTTACGCTCACTTGTTGAGTACCTTGTGCCAAGGTTGTTGTGCCAGACGATCGAGGAATACATCTTCCAAATGCAACATTAGTCGTGGCCGACCGTCCTTTACCGAATCGCCCACGAACTCGGAGCAAAGCATCGTCCTGAGATGGAAGCACCATTCTCGAACCGAATGTAGGTGTTCCACATCGTGACCCAGCGTCCTGTGGTGTATGATTGGACATCGCATGTTGTTTAGCACCAAGGGCAGTGCCTTCATTCAGCCTCAAATCGCTGATGCCGTCGCTAGACGGAATATGCACAGGAACGGCGACGATATACCCAAACAAAGATCCAGTAGCGTGGGTGACTCTGACAACTTTCCACCCGGATGAACGCATGAGGGCCACCACCTCGCGTAGAGTGCGCTCTTGACTGTTGAACGTCACTTGCATCTGTAGTCCAATCAAGCGGACGTTGCATTGTAGATACGTCCGCGGATCATCGATCAAGTTCCATCAGTTATTATCGATTGGGCATAGGGTTCATAAACGGGAAAGATGAGATGGTTCAGGGGGGAAAATGTGTCGAAACCCACTGTTAGATCCATCCAGTACGCATTCGCGTTCGCTTTGCCCAAGTTTGCTAGTAGAGGGGTAGGCGCTAGCCTCACTTGCACCCCCTCGACGCCTTCTGTAATACCGTCGTCTACCTCGCCATTGGCCGTTGTGCTGCCCTCGCTCCTGCTCGTCGAGGTATGACCAGCGCTATTGAACTCTTCACAGTTTTTCCCGTCCGAGCGTTCTTTTCCTTCCTTCGGCAAGCCAAAATTGTCGGCGCATGCTAGGGGAAGGACGAAGTCCGCGATAACTAGCTTTGTGGCCGTTGTAGCCGCTTTTCGTAATTCCAGAAGGATCCTCCTGGCAAATTTGTCAGGCCAGTCATGTAAGACCGCACGCAGGAGAAAAATGGCAGCGCCCTTGATTGGCTGCGGACTGAAGAAATCGTGAACTTGGAATCTGGCGGTTCCGCAATCCAGGAGCTCGGGACGTTGGTCGCGCCAGGCCTATGCGAATTAGCGGGCAATGCGTAAGCTCAGTGGCATATAACACAAGGGCCTGAACCGTCAACCGTGAACAGACCTTTTCACCCATTTTCACTACAACAGGACGATCTTGGATCACGAATTTGAGGCCTAGGTCGATGCCGCTTTCACGTATGGAAGCAAACTCGTTCGCCAGTAGCATTGAGGTCGATCCAATACCTCCTCCTACGTCAACAATAGTGCTCCCAGGGGGCAAGGAAGCCCAATCGAAACCTGCAGGAAGATCAGGTGTGAGCGAGGGCCGTGGTAACGAAAAACTATTGGACTAGAAAGAACAGCCGAGTTGATACGCTCGAAATGAGATGACAGGAAAGCAAGCCAGACAAGGGCTGCAAGACCGAAGATGGCTTAATGAACCGGACAGAAACAACTAACCATGCAAGATTGCGTATGGCGCCTCCCACGATGCCGTACCAACCATTGCTTTGCCGAACCTCTCCAATCTAAACCTACTACCTCGGGTCACATCATTCTCAGCGGTCTTCTCTCGCGGTGATAGCAGACTTTTTCGGGACGCTTGGTCATCCTGCACGCGGTTTTCCACAGCCCTTCCACTGTTGACCATAAAAGCCGTCTTTAGGTCTGGTACAAGCTCCGCCCCGAGCCCGTCTGTGCCCAGAGTAGGTCCAGAATCACTCCTAGGGTGGAGTCATCGCGCCGGAAAAAATGGGTTCATCGACGTTCATTCGTGGTATAGCGTTATGGTCAGACGACAGTGTGCCGAAGTTTTGAGAGCACGGGGGCTCACCCTTCAAGCCAACCAAAGAAACCGGCGCGGGTATTGAACGCGAAATTGAACGGCGTATGTACGGGCTCTCGCGAATGTTTGGTACTGTCCGACAGATAATATGCTTCTGTCATATACGAAGCAGCTTTGAATAGCTCATCGGTGCTGTAAAGAATATTTTATCAGATTATCTGCCTCGGATAACTCGGGATCACATGGGAGAGATGCCGTACCATAACCCAACAAACGCTGCTATTCCATTTGTGTCCTCGTACTTCTTCTCTGGACTGCATCAATGAAAACAAACGGGGTCAGCCCATATGTCAAGTAAAGCCATGAACAGAGGCACGGCGGTCTGAGACACCGCGGCGTTGAGATCTTGGGACGTATGGAAACGACGAAACGGACAGCAACACGGCTGAATTATGTCCAACGCCCCCGATCAAATAAAGGGAAGTATGATACGACCAAACAAGCTTTCGCGACAATTCCCCTACGGAAAAAGAGGACCAAGGACCCGTGCGGGTGCAACGTGATGTTCGTCCTGGTGCTGAATGGTCTACTTCCAACAATAGATGTAGCAGGAAGGAAAGCTTAATCCCGAAGCTCAAGCTCAGGCCCCGCAACGTACATGAGCCCCATTAAACACGCCCTCATAGACTTTGGCAGCCATGGATTGTCACGATGGACGGGATCTGGGTAAGACGACGCACCATTTCACGCGCTCGTCGTAATCTTGATTGGAAGTTGGCATTTCGTCACGTGTGAACGTTTGCGTTCCTGTACCCAATGCACCTTGATCCCCACCGAGGAGCCAGGCGGCGTCCTTGCCTGTATCAACCACAGAGGAGATTCTGTTCAAGGCGAATACGTCTGGTCGCACCTCGCGCAGGATGTGGTGGGTTGCGAGGAGGCGAAGAACGTGCGCTAGAAGGATAAGAATGCGTGAGTTAGACGAGCAGATTTGGTTAGTTCAAATGTCAAGGTTGGGAATTGAATTGGAGCCGCATCACACAACAAGGACAAAAGACGAAGGGGGATAAGAGGGCACAGAAGAGAAGTTGAATTGAAGGTGAGGTGTATAAATTTACGTCCAGGTTCGAATCCCAATGCACAAAACACGTGATAATGTGATGAGAAACGAGGCTCACCTAGCTTACTTGCATCAACTCCATTCCTTTCAGCAATCTTCTCAACGTGCAGTCCATCAGGACCAGCCTCGCGAAGTATTTCAGGGACGTGGCTTGCCTCGAAAAGACGCATACATGCGGGAAGATGATACTAAAATGAGCAGAGAGATCACTAAAATGGCTATCACATCGAACAATGAAGATTACCTGCATGACGGCATCACAAATAGTAAGAAATGGCGTTTGCACCATCGCAGCCAATTGGCCAGACGCTGCAACAATCCGCCCGATTGACGTAGCTATCACTGGGTGGGAGGCGTTCAGAATTTCCGCTGGCGAAGATTTGTCGTATGATGCATCAAGAGATGGGAAATCAAGATGTGGTTGGTATGATAGCGAAGGCGTGGGGGGCGTTCGGAACGAAAGATATTCCGACGATGGTGTTGGTGGATCGGATGAAGACGAAGGTGAATGGAGGGACTTCGGAGGTGGTAATTCTAGTGAGCGTAGAACGTGTCGCCTCGGCGTATGACTGTGTGATGCAGGTGGTGTCGCTGTATCCTGATGTCTGGGCATCGTTGAGGCCGAGGCTGTGGTACTCTGATCTTGAAGAGAATCTCTACGGGTTCGATTACGACGAGAGGGTGACAAAGCAGCCATTGATTGCCAAGTCCTCAGCGTTCGCCGCGAAGACGCAGGAGTCGCTGGGCTGGGCGTATCTTGTGACATCGGAGAAGGAGGAGGCGAGTTGAAGGTCATTCTAAACCTGTCTTGGGCTGGAATCATTCGTACTTTGGCCTGAGAAGACTTCTTGGTACCCTTGGGCGAGAAAGGCGCCCCTAGGCCCAACCCCGACACGAATTCAAGGCTGATACCGTCTTCACGACAATTACTTTCGAGGAGGTCCTCTAGACTTTCTTCTTTGGGCGCATATAGGATGTGATGTCTGCGTATATCGTCATCCGGCGTATCCATGGGATAATACGGCGTCGAGGGCGTTATTGGAGACGGAGACGGTGCTGGAGTCGGAGACCGCTCTCTGGGAGGCGCGCCCGAATTCTCGGCGTAAACACGTTCGATGTCAGTTATCGCATCGCCGATAATTGCATGCAATGCGCGGAGTGTCGCAAAAGTCATATTCGAGATTTGAACGGGACACAGACAGGCTCCAAGCGATGAGGAACGAGGGGAGGCGGTATCGATTTCGCGAGCGAATTGGGGGCAGTACGGTGGCAGAAATGTGGCGGTAGGAAAGAGAGGGGTCCACTTCGGTCCCCGCAAGTCCAGTCCAGAGGGGATCGCGATCGGCCGAGTGTGACAGTGGTGAACGCTCCGGATATATACAGAATTATTATCCTTTTGCGCAATCTGCTTGACTTTCCATGCCCGAACGAACCAAGGTTTTTGACAGTCCTGAGTCTCCGCGCCTATTAGAACGCATCATTCAAAAATCTCTATTCGACAATCCTGAGTCCATCCGCCGTCCGGTCGCTGGATCTGCATGAACAATGCTCCATTGGATGGACCAACACCATCCAGCATCACCGGGCCAGCAAGCTCGAACTAGAACAAACCCCAAGTATCGTCAGGTCGTCGAATGGGGTGGAAGCAAAGAGGGTGTCACTGACGGCAAAGGAGTTATTGCGATGATCTGCGATTTTTTGAGTTCTTCTCGGTACCTTCCCATAGACTCTGCAAAGCCTTTGCCAGATTTTGGCTCATGAAACTCTGGTTATTTCGTGCCGTAACGGACCTGGAGGCTTCGGGGTGAACGTTTGAACTTTGATCTAATATCGTGCGCCACGCCGCCTGTAAAATCTTGTACACAAAGTTTCTTGAAAGGATACTGTGATAGAAGTCAATGCATAATGGCTTGCCTGACCTCCAGATGTGACATACCCTAGTTTCGCTGACGACTCATGTAACCTCCCAATATCGCTGCGGGCTGCAGATTGTCTAGGATCGGCGGTTCCGGGTCCGGTGACTTTTCGGACAAGTTTGTGTTTATCCCAGTTATGGGGCAGTCGAGATATCGATGCACCCCAAGGTGTACATGGAGAGTCCTTCATTACTGAGTTAATTGGCTAATAACTCAAGTGCTCAAGTACTCTCAGACTTCAGATGTGACGTCACTTGTTGAAATAACGCTTTCGATATTAACCGTGGGAGATACCTTAGCGCACAACAGCGCCGATAATAAATGTTGTTTATTATGCTTCAGTTTTTTCAGTCTCTTGTGAGGAAAGCAAGGACGCTCAAGAAGAAGCGACTGGTGTAGCTTAGGTCATAAGGCGTTACACCTCAACGGAAGTCAGACGACCCCCACATGCTCAGGTCTTGATCTTAACCCTCATCTCGGTCTTCAGCTTGTCAAATATACTTTGAGGGACATTCCGGACGCTATTTGGTTGGCCGTGGACAGCAAGATCAACGCGTGAGTCTTGTATTCGTATCGGTGCAAACATCCGGGCACCGCAGATTATGGAGAAGGCCCCGCGACTCTCGAAGGTTAGCCTGATACATCAATACGACAGGTAAAGCACCTATATCATGATGAAAATTTTGAGCGAAGGTCGTATATTCTCTATTCCACATTACAAACGAATAGGATAATGAGCTCCCGAGGTAGGGGGCGGGGGAGTTTCTTCTCGAGGATGTGCCCGCCAAAGGCCAGGCCACCGCACTTGCTCTGGGGAGGATCACAGATAATGTGATAAGCCCAAGAGTTCAAAGACTGACTAAGGACGGTGATAGCCAGTGATCTCCTACCAATCTTCCACCGAAGCCGTGGTTTGGACACGTCGCTTTTAACATACATATCAATTGTTACACATTTATTAGGTTCTGTCTAGTTTGCTTCAGAGAAAACGCCGCCGAATTATAACGAGGAGTGAGCCAAAAAGAGCTACGGCAAGTTAACGACAGAGATATATACATAGCTAGTGGCAGAAACGGCATCAGACAGCAGAACGGTCGTTCCACCGTCCGACACTCGGGCTAGTCACAGGAAGCCGTTTGAGCTATGGCCAAATCAAAGAACAATGGATCGAAGCCACTTGCAGGCCAAACACCTGTACTGTCGGTCACTTGAAGCATCATCGCGTGTTGAGAACTAGTCTATATCATGTGTATAGCAGAGATACTTTATTGATATATTGCTATCAGCCCCACGCTGCTGTTGTACTAGGGAAAGACATCAATTTGATAAATCTGAGGCGAAAATTCAGGACAGAAAATACCTGTAGTTAACAATCAAGTGTCCATCCGTAGCAAACGACTGGGGAGGTATATCATCAGCAGAATCTTCGTGTTCAAATAGTGATAAAAACCTTGAATAGGTTCGACACCGTGTCATCAGGGGCAGGCGAGAATGCCAGGTTGATGTACGTGAACTGGGATCCGAATGAACACGCAAAACCGTATTCCGCTGTGAATGCAACGGACCAGTGGGTCTCCTGTCTTCCAACCCAATTCCTTTCGCAAGAACTGAATCACAGCCTGAAACCTGTTCGACGCGGTGATCTTGTAGAAGTTCTGCTTCATAATTGGCGCATTTCCAACAGCTTTGAAGCGTACGACGACTGTTCAGATGGTAATGTCAGCTAGCAATGAGGGAGGACTACTAGCAGGGGTCACCTTTGGCTGGATCCTTCTTCTTATACGTCTCTAGCGCAGAAATGGCCTCCTCTGGTATCTGGTTAGCTTCTTGGTGAGCCCATGAAGGCAGTGATCTAATTGGCGTGTCTGGTGCCGCACCCGCCATGGTGGGACGGAGGAGGAATCATTGTTTGTCCAAGAGGTCTCAAGCATACAAAGGTCCCAAGCGCCGACCACGAGCGCTACTGTGCCATACTTGTCATTTTAACCAAAGTCTCCCGAGGACCGACCATACAGCGAACTTGCAGCGTACAACAGCATATTTAGGGACATACATAAACAGTGTTCAGCATAATCCATCGAGTCCGAACTACGAAAGCGAAATATCTGAACGAAGGGACTACAACTACATAAAAATTCTACAACATTAGTCTACAATTTCATCTCCCAATGACCACACTACCATAGCCTGCTTTGGCACCCCAGAGCTTGGCTTTACCACACTTCGTACCGGCGAATGGGTTGGGCTTCAGAGGAATATACTCAGCACCCATCCGACCGACTCCCGCAGCACCATGCCCGTACCCGTAAGCGTAATGGGCGCCTTCATCTGGGTCAGCCAGATCATCGGATCCATTGACCATAACGTCTAGCTCCCCTTCACCCTCCAGACTCATGTCCTCGTGAGCCCAGCGAACGAGACGTCCTTCGTCTACGCGGAAGCGATGATCAGGGAGCGGGTCCGCATGACTGTCTCCAGCCGGTCTCGCACGGCGTTTGACAGCGAAACGGAGGAGCGGTGACTTAGGGAGAGGGATCATGAGGGAGCGAAGAGGTCTAGGTAGAATGGAGGGTCTATAGATCACCAGGGCAGAGATGACCACAATTGTCAACCTGGGTCTCATGTGAACAATTAATCAGGCGCTCTTGAAACAGAACGTACCCTACAAAGAAAAGGATGCGAAGGATTTGTCGATGGGACGTGTGGACAGGAGGCACAAGGTTCTGCTCTTCATCTTCGGAGCCGCTATCTTGATCTTCTTCTTGGTTACTTTCGTCAGCGCCTCCTTCTTCAAGGGTCCCTATTTGGTCGAGGTAGGCACTGCTGCTGATGACATGCTCACAGGCGTGCGGGGTTTCCCAATCAAATGAGTGTATTGATATACCGTCCTGTTGTTCCTCTGAACTGAACGAAATCTGTGGAAGTACTTGCATCAGGATCCTGAACTATTGTGCGGCGGTGTACAGCTGGTGCAAGCTGCAGGCTGCTGCAGAAGATGCACATTCAGGCACATTCTGCATCCAGCAGAAGCAGCCAGCATGATCGAATTAAGGTACGAGGCGATGCGCAATGAGCCTTACCTCTGTCAAACTGCGATTGCATTTGAAATGTATTTTCGCCTGAGCCCTGGTTGGCGACGGAGTTGAGAGTGCATCAAGGCGTGAAGTCCAGACAACTCCCGTTTCTGCGTAGAAGATAAGAGATTATGACGAGTGAGGGTGAGCATTAAATCGCAATTCACGAACCAGAATCGTCGACAGATACGTTGTGCGGGCCAGCTTTGTGATTGTAGTCCGTCAGATCACGACTTCCCTTCGCGAATGGACGCACTCACCTATCAGGCATTCCAACGCACGATCACACTGAGGCACGGCGCCAAGAGGATCAATTAGCACGATATTAGCAACGTTGAAAGTTCATCCAGGCGCACCTCTTCCAATCCTTCGACAACAGAAGATCCAAAATCAAAAACATATCGAATATGCCCTGAGTTCTTATGGTTAAGACTTATTTCATCGCTTGAAACTGCAGCGAGTCGATAGGCCACTTGTGTCGGTGCGCCGAGATCGATAAGAGGGCATAGATTCACAACAGACATTTCTTGAGGTATTTGATCACTAGGGCCGACCCTACTTCGAGTGACCTTAGGTTTCGAAACAAAACTGCACCAGCTCCATTGACTCTTTACACCCGCCTGGCTTTCAATGCTGGTCGGGGAAGCATTGGAGAGCTCGGCGATGTTGAGGAGGAGGAGGAGGCTAAGGAAAGATGGCCATAGATATCGCTTGCCTCTGGGTATCATGGAGTTAGTGGTGGTGGTGGTGGTGGTGGTGCAGGTAGAAGAACAGAGTCGCAAGTGTCTGACATTCTGTCCATAGACAGCAAGATAGACATCACGAAAATCGCAAGGGCATGAGGACCTAGTCCACGATCAAACCGTGGCGGGCGGCAGGCCTCTGCTCCCTCCATTAGGAAAGATTCCTGCACCCATGATCACAGGCGCTTAAATATCCGGCGAGACAGGTGCCAGCATGACAGCTCGTTGTAAGGTCGCGACTTGATAAGCAAAAGCATTCCAACCATCAAAACAATATTTCATCAAACTTGATTTGAGAATTTTGTTTCAAACCAGAAAAAGTACAGCCCAAATCTGGCGTACATACACGACGCAACCAAAAAGCTAGAAGATGATCATGAGATATAGGGGATCGCAAAGCATAAAGTAGAAGTAAATGCTAGCCTAGTCTAGAGGATGACGTCGCAGCAAACAAGTCTGCCCAGGAGGCGTCCGAAGGTAAACCAAGTAATGTGATGGTGCACATATAGCGTGGGGGATTGCGGAGGAGAGAACGAGCGAATGACAACTGCGAGAGTGATATATACACGGATAAATAGCAGCTACAGTAGACTAGACCGCTGTCAACCGGGATTTTTCAAGGATAGACCATTAGCAGGAACTCACTGTCAACTACACCAAGAATTTAATAGGACGAGGAGTCGCCGTCGACTTTTCGGTTAACCATCGTCTCTACGGAGATAGCGACACGATCATTAGATAATCGCTGTAAGATGAGGTATCAGTCTCAGGAAACCACGGTGCTTCGGGAGAGAATAGCAGCTTGTGGGGAAGGAAATGGTGTGGAGGTATGGGAAACGCCACAGGTGGCGCTGTGGGAAGGGAAGAAGTACAAGAGCAATACGGACCTTCTCACTGGCTACTATCGACCGTTCAACGTCGTAGCGATTCGACTGGTTCGTGATCCTCGACAAGTGAATTGACACTGGCGTCTCGTCAACCTTGTCTCTCAGGCCTTCGCGGGCGTTCAGGCTAAAACTTATTAGGTATCGCAGGGGGGGATTCCAACAGAATTCACTCACGATGCCAAGTATGAGTTCAGATATACTGGGTGGAATTGTTAGATCCAGCCTAATATCGAAAGTGAGGTAACCCACATTTGCTGAGTAGCAGGTAAAATCCGAGGAAGACGAAGTTGTCTGGCATCGCAATATACTTCGTGGAGATGAGTCTGAGGAATGGTGAAGCAAGCCTAGATGCTCACTGTAATCATCCCGAGGGTAGCATCGAGGCTGTAATCTGATTAGCTTCATATACAGTCGAGGATGACTGACAGGCTTACAAAACGATCAAGCCAGTGTTCACAATGTACAACATCAGCACGCGGATGAGAGAGTCAGTCCTAAAGAACTGTATTAATAAAGGAGGCGTCTCAACAACGTCAATAACCGACTTAGTGAATCCGGTCCGAGATTTGTGCAGGTAGTAGCAAGCGCGATCGCGACGCTTCCATCAGATATGGTCCCTGCAGCAAAGTTGATGTAGAACAGTGTCTGAAGTGGGCATGAGCACGTTGCCGGGACTGAGATAAATTGCGACCTACTGAGAGAGTATCCAACTGGATGAACGACGAAATTTTGAAGGCCTTCACGGTGATCACTGGAAAACTGGTGTGAGCGTAGCCGGGCATAGCTTTGCTTTCTTACCGAGTCCGCAGACTGATATCGCCGAGGGGGCCGATGATGAGCTTAATCCACGCGGGGTGGCGAGAAATGAACGTACTTAAATCGGTCAAAGAAACTGCAACCTGATCACGGCGTATTTAGCACGGCCATGTGGCGGGCATTGGCGTTAACTCACGATGAAGATTGTAAGTGGCCAGTTCCCGCTCACTGGCAGATGCTATCAGATGAAAGTTCGTGCACACAAGGTCACAAATAAAACTTACGCCGGAAGGCACGGCGAGCGAACATGCTAGGAAATGAAGGTCAACGATGCGTTCTAGGCAACTTCGGAAGAATAAGCCCACCTTCGAATAATAAAATCACAGACAGACTAAAAATACGACGTAAGTTTTCTCTCTCGGCGAAAGTAAACGGCGCGTTCCTTACCGTGATGGCAACATGTATCTGATGAACAACGCGCTATCAGAGGGGGACTACAAGCGGAGAGTGAGAGCTCACAATAATACTCCTGCGGTAGTCGTCGTCAGCTTTGGGGGTCAGAGGATATTATGTGATACCACACACCACACGAGAGTCATGACAGCCATTGGCGAGGCGTAGTTGCTGACAAGGTAGAAGTATAGTATATGGCCGTCCAGCGCCGAATCAAACGTGTCAAGCACCCTACGACGGATGATGTTAATTTAATTGCGTGCTGGATAAAATATTTCTAACCATAGCGCCAGGATCTGGACCGCAAAGTTAGTCGGTTGAGCAGTATGCTGGCGTGTTCTTGAAACTCACCAATAACTTGAATGATGGTCGGTCGTTGGATCCTCTCGAGAAATAATTGAAAGTCTGTACATTGGTGACCCCCCATAGACTGCGATACAGCCCGGTCAGCGTTTACAAGTAAAAAGGAAGAAACTAGGGAAAACACTAACGCCACAGCGGCCAGACCACCAACGAGCAATGAGCCAAGCGTGCTATCGAAAGACATGGACGATGGCAATGTCACGCCAGCTCCGGCCCCAGCAGCTGTCGGATCAACGTTCAAGGCCATGGTCGAAGTAGAGATGGACGAAAAGGAAGTTAAACGGAACACTACCAAATGGTGGGGGTTCTGGGGACACCCCTCCCGGTCATATATAATTGTGCTTGGGCACTAGATCACGATCTCGAGGACCGAAAAGCTTCCACAAGAATTTCTATATAGGCTCTAGGGGCACCGATACCCACGATGCCTTCAGCTCCTACATCCCATCTGTCCCGAAAGCCCTGCACACTTGCGAAAATTGACAGAATGATTGGAATAGTTACTGCCTCTGGCGAATGAAAAGCCTGAGACCTGATCAACAATTGCATGGAAGTTAGAAGCCTTTCAGCGGGGATCATGCGCCCATGAACGAAAAGCCGAGGTAATCGTTGTTGTGATAGAAGAAACGCAGGAACGATATCGATGCGAAGAGTCCTTTATGGATGTGATAACCAGTATAACATGAGAATCGCGACGTATCCTGGGCGTCGAGTACGGAATGCTATGAAGTAATCTACACAGTTGAATCAAAACAGAGCAAGCAACGTGGAATATGAAGACTTCAAAGAATAATCAATGCGAAATAGCTTTAAGAGCTTGTTCTGACCTCGGGCGAATGTCAACTTGGAATGGATCAGGAATTCTATGGAAGCTGAAAATCAGTAACGGCGCAACGGATGATAACACATCAGCAAGGGACGAGTGGAGATATGGGTTCAGACTAGGGGGTATACGAACCTGAACACAGAGTTATTGAAGTCTATCTTCGGCTCGATCAGGTTGCCAAAGTCATCAGTTGCCTTGCTGATATCGAGAGTAGCCATCATGCAGACCATCAAGTACCATAGCGAGCTGTCAGTGAGGTTGGCTCCTGGGCATCGTCTACAAAACATAAGATCAATAAATGTGCACACATGCGAGACATTTCAAATCCGCCCTGACACGCATTGCGGGGTGAATGCGGACGACGTTTGCAGGGAAGATTGAAGATATGTATCTGATACGCACCTCCGACCAAAGCCAAACACGTAGCTCTTAGGATCCATCTTCTTCTTGGTCACATCATCCGTCTCTTCCAGGAACCTTTCCGGAACGAATGCATGGGCATTGGGATAAAGTTTTTTCATCTCGTACGATAGCCCTGTATAGATATTTCCCCCGTCAACAAGTAACCGTCGGTTCGAAGAAATATTGGAGTGGCGGGACGCGTCGGGACCGAATGGCGAGCGTGTGTCAGCAAATCCGATTGTCACGATGGGGATAGTTGTCATTGGGAAACAAATGAACAAAGGGAAGCCATGAGCGCAAGAACTTCTTCGTAACCAAGGAGTATCAGCGTACCAAATGTTGCCGAAAATCTGGGGGGCGACCAAATGGGCGAAGTGCCATGTGTGTGAAGAGCGTCGTGAAAATGGAGAGGTGAGATACCGCGGAATTATCAAGGTGAAATTTCATTCCGTGTGGGATGGGTATAGTCAGTATGTATTTACGTCCAAAATTTTCAACCAAGGTACCGAGGTACCGCTGGGTGGGCGACGAGAAAATCATGAACTCACAAGTGATCCCTTGGGAATGAACATTCCATTGTAAACATCATCCTCCATCAATCGGTGAGGTAAACCTAGTGTCGCAAGATTAAGTACGGCAGCAAGCTTGTGAGAGCAGCGATTCTCTCACTCAGTGGCACTGGTGCGGCCCATCGGAGTGTTTCCTTATACATAGCCTCAACTAAATGAACGACATAAGATGCCATCAAACCGGGTGCCACAGGTTAACGTACCGTAAGGGAGGAAGGGTCTGTCGGCGAACGTTGGGAGCCTATCAGAACCAACAACTGAATCGATCTCCTTCTGTGCTTTGGCGAGCTCGGCAGGGTACTGCATGATGGCAAGAAGGAAGTGCGAGACAGCCGTAAGGGTAGTATCTATGCTGGCAGAGTACATCGAATTTGCAGTCCATTTCAAATCGAATTCGAATGTCTCCGATTTCTTCTCGTCATCCAATAAGAGCGTAGAACAGAAGGATGGTTTAGCAGTGCCGGATTTCTGCCTGGCGTAAACAAGGAAGCCAAATAATCATAAGGAGTGAATAACTCACTAAGGACGTCTTCACAAATTTATATGGCTCATCTACGAACTCCTCCATCTTACGTTTCCATTTCTGAGCGCTATGAAGGAAACCTGATCCTGGAGCCCATAGCGGAAGTTTCTTGACTATAATGCGTTTAGGACCTGGAATGGATGCACAGGCAAAATGGATTACTCACGTGAAGGGAATATATCAACGGGCCAAATGCCTCCCCCTGACGCAATTCGATTCGAAAGGATGTCCACACATTCATCAGCAAGCTTCAAGAATTTATCGTCGCTGGAACGGAGTTCGTAGCCGTAGACAGTCGAAAGAGTGAGACTTCCAGCATATCTAAGAAGATAATCCTATGAAACTAGACCTCCACAACTCGTATAAATGACGGGACTCACAGTTTAGTGTGCTTAACCCATTCGCTGGAATCAACGAGCAGGCGTTGCAAGAAAGCTTTTGTAGAGCTTTCGATGAGGGGGAAGTATTGGGGAATAACTTGGGTACCAAACGCGCGGTGCAGGAGTTTACGTTGCCGCCTGCTCTGGTCGCCGTAGGGTGTGAATGCAACCTACACGAATGGAAGCCATGTTAACGTCAAGCCGGAACTCGTAGGACCGGAGCTCACCATGTTCTCACATCCACAACTAATTACCCATCAACGGCGATATGAATTGTATCAGACGTGTCCACCATGCGAATGATGGAAGAATACAATACTTACAGCTCGCAGACCATCACCAGATATGGCTTGTCGGAGTACGTAGATCCCTTGCGCTCCAGCAAGTCGAACGCCGCTTCGCTGGAATTCAAGAAAACGAGACCTTGACCAAGTACATGCAAGTACGTGACAGATCCTTCACAGAAAATCAGTATGGTGGTGACATCCGAGCCACTAAAATAGACGAGCGCCATCAAGACATCCTTCCTCCCCTCTCCGTGGCGCTACTTCTCTCCGACCAGTTAGGAGAAAGAAAACGGAGGGACCCAGCACATCAACGGCGCAGAAATTTGTAGTATGAGCACCCACCAAACTCCTTCGCCCACTTCATCGCAGGTAGCCAAAGTTCTTTAGCAGTTAGGTCCAAGATATTGCCTAACACGGTACAGGTTCGGGCCTGGCGGTAGTGCACCTAAGCTCTTCTTGGATTTGCGTTGCCAGAGGTAAACGGTGGCCAGGAGAGCACCTAGCGCGACGAATGATGAAACCCCCATGATATGAAGTTAAAAGAATGCAGTAGGTGACGATTAAGAGTCCACCCAGTGGGATATAAACGATGTCGAGCGGGCCCACTAGTTCGTTGCGGCTGCCTAGACGCGGTGGTGGTACGGGAAAGAGAGGGAGAACAAGACAAAACAGGAACGTGGGCCCGAAATGTCGACCATGAAGATTGCAGAGGGTTTATGTAGGACTAACTTTAAGCGGACGGGGACGACTAGGTCACGTGGTCGTATACCAGGGAAGTAAGATCGACCCATCCCAATGGTAGCGCCCGGACGCGTCAAGTCCAGATGGTCCTTTGAATCAGAATGGGTTTGTCAAAAAACCAAGGTAAAACGAGAACGCTCGAGAACGGCGTATTGAATGAAACGCTTATGTAGCGACGGTGAACCCTCAAGCTTCCTTGCCATCTTCCATAACAGTAATTTGTGAATTTTGCAGAAGTTTGTTGGTCGCCGTTGGGTAAGCGACTGTAAGCGAATGATCGGAGTACACTCGCTGACCCTGGTACAACGAGGGAGACATCAAAAGAGGGTGTTCCGGCGTCCGTCAGCACAGTTTAGCCTGCAGAATAAGAGTCGTAGAACGCAAAGAAAAAGACTGCGTAGTATAGACTGTGCATATGGAACGAGAGACAATGCGTACTTAACGTAACTATCGTAAATTGCAACGTAGACCGAGTCAAATGTCCTAATAACTGTGTACGCTTAAATCAGATATGGTAGATGATCTACTGTAATTTAGTCCAGTATCAATCTGTAGGGATGGCTGCATAAAATCTTGCATTTCCGTCATGGATTGTGTGCATACCTCAAGGACGTCATAAATGTCATTGACAGTCTTTTGGCACGTCAACAACATTTTGTATTCCGTCAGGCCCACATCAGGCCTTGACAAAGCTATTTTTTGGATAGAGTGCTTGCTCTGCTCGAGTATTCTGCGGGATGGTCCCATGAGTAAACTGATATAGTAGCTGATGGGCAAACATCTCACTGCGTAAGGTGTTCCCATATTCCATCCATATTGACACCCCCGTCGAACCCGACCCAGAACAAATCGCTCAGATTTTGAAGAAGTGTAATGACGTGCGGATTATATATTTTGTTATCCTGAAGCCGCGTTAACATTGACTAGCGGCGTTCGAGAAGGAAAACATACCATGATCGTCTGCAATACGTCACTAACACATTTAACCCCTTCAGGGATATGTGCTACCGTAATAAACGGCACCCAGTTAATCATCTGCTTCAACTGTGTTGAAAGGGAGCTGATCGTCAAGAGTAGATGTGCGGACGTATGTCGGGGGTCTTTGATAGGGTTGCGCCGCTCCGGAAACGTTGATTTGAGCACTTTCTTTGACAGAGCCTGCAGTTGTTCGATCTGCTCGAAAATGGTGTCTAGGGCGTTGTTCAATGACTTCGTCTTCTCCTTATAGTCATAATCAGGAGGGTTGAAGAGATTCTTCTTGATGTAAGCTATGCTTCTCTCGATTGCAAGGAGAGTCGTTTGAAGCCAGTCGTAGAGGAAGCGGCCCACAGTAGTTTCAAGCAAAGATTTCTTCTCGTCGACTATCTCCATTGCGACCAAAGGTGATGTTGGGCCACCGCGGAAGCTGTCTGCGATGTTCCAGGCGGCGGAGCGGGTCCCGTCGAAGTACTGGCCTCTCAAAGGTTTGAGGGATCTCCAATATTCATTCACTTGATGTATTAGTTCATCTCGCCTAGACTCTTCAAGCGCCTCACCCATGGTGGAGATAATCGAGATGTTCGAAAATGCGTCTGGGCCACATATCTTCGCGAATTGCAGCATATTTTTGAGAGGTGTGTGTCCGACTCTATTGGCTGAGAGCGGGTGGAGGTATAAGAAGCCGCTTGGAGAGAGAAGCTGCTTATGCCTGTCGGGATTACATGAGACAAGACAATATACGCAAAAGGTGCGGACATGCTACTCACAAATTAGCCAGCCAAGTGGTAATTTTTACAAGTATATCGACGTCGTGGGTCTCATCAAATCCAGGGGTATCGACGAAAACAATTTGCCCATTTGTTTGGGGATGGGCACAACGATACGCTTGTACGTCTTGTGTACACGGGTCAAGGCCATCACCAACAACTGCTCCATCTTGCAAGCCGGTTGCAGTGTTGATGAACTACGGTTGCGACAGAAAAGTCAGCAAGGAAAGAGGGACTTGAAGGGGGCGTCTTACTGTGCTTTTACCGGCTCCAGTGACGCCCATCAGACTGCCCGTGAAAGCTTAGCGTGCACGAAACAATATGTTGTCTAATCCACGCACACTATGATCTTGTCCTCTTTTGTCAGATCCTGGATTTGGACACGGCCAGGCATGTTTGTTGATGAACGGGGCTGAGAACTGGGTGATAAAATACGAGTACTCGATCTCGATGACTTCTGCTGGAATTTGGGGGGGGTTCCTTGCTTAAGATCAAGATACGGTGAGAAGAAATGTCCCCTTACTGGTGCTGGACCACTAGGTGAGTTACTTTTGTTTACCGTGCCCGGGACCAACCACCTGGCAATTGGGCTACGTTGGTGGACCTTAGGATTGAGCATTGACGTTCTGTAAAATGTTTTAGATGTGTCTGTCGCAGATCATGAGAGAGAGGGTTTACGGAGCGACAGCTTTCATAGTCTTGCCAATACACAAGCGGGTCATATCCATAGATAATTTCCCGACCTGCAAGGCGGCGCGTCTGAAATAGTCGCTATTTGTGTACACCAAGCACCATACTGGGCTGATGGGAGTCCAATACAGAAGAATTCGGTAGTAGAGGATTCCGTCAAGGATCTTCAATAATTCTTTATGGACGCTCTTTAAGTAGGTATTGAGGAAGATTTGCTGAACGTTGGAAGGATATCCGAACTCGATAGCATGTTCAACACGTTCCAGCAAACGTGTCAGGATGCCAAGGCTGCGACGAAAGTCGGGGGAGTCGTTGAGATTGTGAGGAGTGCTGATATCGAGAAGGCGGTTTTTAATGCAGAGGGCGAGTTCAGATGCTGATTTGGAGTCGTTAGCAAGGTCTGAGAAGGGTGTGCACGGAGTGATGGCCATGTCGCCCAAAAGGTATGAAGAATGAGATGGGGAGCCTAGCGTGCTTTTAAACATGCCTCGAACACGCACAACCCACCAGGTGTATCGCAGCAATGTAGATCTCAGCGTCTACAAACTACACGGTTTCAGGTTGCCAGTGTCACAGTAAGAGGTACGTACTTCGCCCGACGTACCGACGAGAGATGGCGCCAATAACAGAGCAAGGAGATGAAGGTGCGGCGACCCAAGGCGTTTGCATGAAATGAGGTGACAAATTTGGGATGGGTCGTTGAGGAATCCAACACCGCACCTGGAAATAAAGAAGCCCATCCCGTTGGAGCCAATAGATCCCTGTAAGCATTCGACATAAATTTGAGACGCTCAAACGGGCGTATATGGGACGATGCCATATTTGCGGGGGTCAACACTGACAGTGGCTGGATAGCTTGGTATGCTTCCCGAGTGAGGAGGGATACCATGCGGCTTCAACGAGGCGAACTGCAAGGTCCCTCGATAAATCATATTTGTAATGTTTTAGCAGATACACTTCCCTTAATGAAACAAAACATGAAACCTGATGACGAACGAGAGCAGTAAATAGCATCGGAAATGAACAAGGGTCGCCATACCTCTGCAGCGGCAATCAAAAGCTGGGCAGCTGTGTTGTGCCCCATGATCCCGGGCCCGTTAAGTATATCCATCTCGAAGCGTCTTCAGAAGCTCTCAGAAAAGTCTCAATCTTGTCACGGTAGTGTTTCTAAGAAACTCACGACACTCGTTGAACAAAGTTCGCAGCCTCGCGCCTTCCACGCTCTGAGAGCGTTCCGTCACTGACTCAGGAATCACCAGAGTCTTTAGAGACCCAGTTCTGGAGCCTGGCGAGCTACTCTTGTCGTTTTGAGAATATCTTATGAGATGCCACACTCGAAATCAGGTTTTGCGTTTAGATCTTTCTTCGTAAATTACTGCACAATGGCGCAATGCGAGCCTCGTCGAGTTGATCCACTTCTTACAAACATATGTTAGCGCTGCTCCATTGCTTTGTACCGCTAGTATTACAACTCACCGTCCATTGGTGGAACGTTGTTGCCTCGCACCTTCCGCATGCCAGAATCATTGTGATACTAGTTCAGTGGTATGTCGGAAACAAGACTGTCCCGCGCTTGTTGTGATCCTGGCTTAACGGGAGTCCCCTAAAGTCTTCATGAGTTCTTGCATTAGCGCAAGGCTCCTTGTTCATCGTAAATCACTGCACACATCAGTAAAATTGCGCATACTTTTGCCTTTTGGCGGGCTTTTTGAGGCTTTGGGGGCCTTTTGAGGCCAAAAAAGGGCCGGAAAGGAGCAAAAGGCTAGGGACATGGCTTCTGAAGGGCTTCAGTGGAGCGCGAAGACCGGAAAAGTATCCAAAAAGACGCGAAAGGCATTTTTGCGATTTTTCTGATCCAGCGGCGCAATATGAGCGTCTTTGAGTTAAATTTTGACGCCTTGGGTTGTAGAAGACCCGTTCTGCGGTGGAGACGAGTCGGCATCAACAATGAGCGCCAGAAGAGAAAAAGAAACAGAGACTGGGGGCATGAGTTTAGAAATCACATACACATGGCTCGCAGGTCAAAAATTGAGCCTCGGCATCGTCGCCCTCCATGGACTGGTCGCCGACAACGGCCTGCACCATATATTGATTCGCTATTGTTAGCGGCGGAGCTAGAAGGAGCAGAATTGCGGTTAGCGTGACTCCGTCAGTCACCTGGCCAGGGATTCCCCTGGAAGTCGCCTTCACAGCCACCTGAGACTGGTATCTAGGAGGAACGTGCGCGCCCATTGTAGATTCTTCAGTACTTCAGCTTGGACTCAAAGCTTGAGGATCTCAGCTTGCTTTCCATTAAAACTTGAAGAGGACCATGCGTCTTGTACCGTCGCTGCTTTTCGTGCCCGCCTATGTAACCTGGGCCGCTCCTTCGCGGATTCGTACGTAGTGTGGCCTCTATCCAGGAGAACTTGTCTGACGTTCTGCTTGCATTCGGCGAAGAAATCCCCTTCTCTTCTTTCGCCACAGAACACGGTGAACGTGTTCAATTCGTGTCGGGACTGGACCCGTACCCTAATAAACCTCGGATCACGTTTAAGAACGATGGGACGTTCAAGATCACCGTGTTTTTCGGATTTGCATTTCGGGGAGAACCCATGGGATGACTGGGGACCAGTGCAGGACGCGAATAGCTTGAAGCTCATGAGGACGGTGCTCCCAAGCGAGAGGCCAGATTATGTGTTGGTATTGTTCTATAATTCACTATAGAAGCTCCGTTCATTCTGGAAGGTCCAGCGTAATCAATGGGGACTTGATCACTGGTGAAAGTACGTGCACGCCAACAGTTTACTGTGAACTAGACCTGCTACTTGCAGGCACTCGAAGATACCTTCAGGGAGAATTCGACGTCTCTTATTGACGAAATAATGGGGCCTTTCAACGAGGCCAAGACCCCTTTCTCTTCTACCCAAGGCGTAAGTGTGCCCCGATTGCCTCTTCGGTCGATTAATAGACACGCGGCTTACATGCAGAATCCACGCAGAACCACGACAATCAAGCCAATATAACACACCTAGAGGAAATCCGGCGCGAATTGCGCGTTGCTCCTATGAGCTACACGCGTACTGCACCTAAGGGAGTTGGTGGAGCTGGAGGGGAAGGGAATTACTGGGTCCCGGTCAGTTTATGGATGAGAGGAGCCTACAAACGGATATAACTTACTCTTTTCTTGAAGGTATACTACGGTGCCCACGGTATGTCCATAATCGCGGCTCTGAGTTCATGCCGAATGAAATATCTCGGAACGTCCAGACAAGGTTCCCGCTTTGATTTTATGGTTCTTTGACTCTCGAGGTACGAGGCCTACCCCCTAATAAGTAGATTCATCCATTCAGACTCGTTCGATAGGTGGATTCAGTCCAGGCAAAAACTCGCAGCCAGTCGACGATTGGGTAGACGAGTCCGTTGCAAGGTGGCTTGAGCGCGAGACACGAATAATGAACGATGCTTGGGGGCCCGCTGAAGGTCGACAGGCGTTAGCGTTTGTGCATATCCCCCCGTGAGTGCACCTTCTCCCTTTACTTCTAGTTGATCATGAACCGTAAAGTACGAACCCATTTGGCTGACGGACGACTTGATTCCTTTTGATTGTAGTCACGCAATCCAGGTTGTACAAGCCACACTGGACCCAGATACAAACCCAGGTTTAGATGGTAATTCCATATTTCTTGCTGTACGTACGGGGTTGTACTTACGCGGATGTTCGCTAGCCGATACACTGGGAGGTGGGTCGACGCAGGCCACCGTGGACCCCAACGACCTTGGCCACGACGAGGTGTGGTGGAGTGCCTTGACGAAAAACGTGAAGAATTTACGAGCAGTCGTTTCCGGACATGGTACGTTCTGAGTCTCAGTCGTCTTCTCTATCTTCTAGCTCATGGTTGTCATGATGCCGTATCGTACTCTAGATCACGGAAACGAATGGTGTGCTCGTGAGCCAAAGGCAGACGTGATATTCTGCTTTGACAAACACTCGGGATACGGCGGATATGGCGACCACTCCTGGGGCTTTGGCGTTCGCAATTTCGTTTTCAACTCACCTAAACCTGAGGCCCCCCTGGAGACTTGGATACGGCTGGAATCGGGCGTTACGCGAGCGAAGGTGGTGCTGGATTCGAATTTCGATGTTTAGACAATTACGATTAGGTGGATTGCTGTAAGTCTGGACGATTCTCTGTTGACTAGTACAGACGATGCTCGAATGTTACAAGGACTATGGCCTATACCCAAGGAATGATTGAGAGACATTGTAGGCGTGCAAATGCGGCGAATGGAGAAAACAAAGTGGAATCGATGGAGATGCTGGTCACGTCGACTTGATCTTTGGGTCAACTACCGACAAGATATCAAGGGTGTCTGTCTGCACGCTTCATTTCAGGGCCCCATGCACATACTGCGAGAGACTGGAATGACTCACGAAAAGTTCTTCTCCAAAGCCTTTGCCTTTTTGGCTAACGACAAAGTTACAAGGCTCCCTGATTTCCATGGAGGCTATGTATGCACCCTTCATCGAGGCTTCTTCTGAGGATTTCGCTAACGCGGCCCAGATTAGCTGGCATGCTCCCTCCTCAGCAATCCGTCCTAACTTCCCCGCGAATTGTATCGTCATGCGCGTCATGTATGGTATGTCGCGGCATAGGTCCGAATGGCAGAATCCAGGATCAACGGAGTTGATTGTGATGGACGGAGGGACGCGGTCCGTGAATGAGAGGGTGCTCAACACGTTCAATACTTAGCGTGGAATAGGTAAGGCACTCTCTGGAATAAATAACGCCGCCTTACACTTCGTTGAAGAATACCGGGCGTTATTGTCACTATATACACCAATGATGCACAACGATCGGTGCTGTCGAATTCAAACTAGAAGTAGGTTACTTACAAGGGAGTATACTTTTTCTTTGCCTGACATTGCTGAAAGTAGGGACGATTGACCGAATACCCCTTTCGGTATTTCTCCAAATTGCTGCATAAAACTAGCAACGATGGTGACTCTTGGAGTAGGTCCAAACAACTCTGATGTCTTCACCAATTTGGGAAGTAGACGTGTGAGGAGGAATGTAGGGGCGATGTAGTTGACCTGAAGACTATTCTTTGTCGACTAATAGGCACACACGTCGAGATCGAGCTACTCACTAGCGCTCCCAGCCGCCTCTCATTTCCTCATACGACGGAAGATTTACAACAGCATTGTAGACCAAAATATCCTATGTCCCCATTTCGTTGATATATGTTTGGCCATGTCTCACTTGTCTGTTTCAAGGCCGAAGCGAAGCGAGGCAGGTCTTGTTAGAGATAACGCTTCTATTGAATCAATGTAGATACTGATCGCGGATAGATTTGACTTTTGGATCAACGGCCGACAGGGTGTTCAGCGTATCCGTCTATACCGCTACACGTCAGAGCCATGCCAAAAGATAAGCTGGAAAACTCACGAAAAGTTCCTCTCTAAAGTCTTTGCCTTTCTGGCCCACGACAAAGTCGCTGGGTTCCCTAACTGCCATCGATGTGACGTATGCGCCCTTCATCAAGTCTTCGTCAGAGGATTTCGCTAACGCGGCCCAGACTAGCTGGCGTGAACCCTCCTCTGCAGTACGCGCCACGATCTTTTCGAAGAATTGTGTCACCATACGAGTGCCGAACGGCAGGTCACGGCGTAACTCGGAATAGCAGAATCCAGGATCGACACAATTGACAGTGATGGAGGGGAGGACATGATCAGTGAAGGATAGTGTGCTCAAAACGTTTAGGACTACGAGGCGAGAGGTGAGTGATAGGTTACCTGTGGCAACGATGTGCACTTACGTTTTGTTAAAGAATATCGCGCATTACCGTCCCTGGAGCGAGGCGTCGGTCAGCGCCATCAAGAGAAATCTAGAAGTGAGTTACTCACAATGGAGTATACTTCTCTTTGCTCGACAACGCGGAAAGTACGGACGATTGGCCAAAGACGCCTTTCGGTATTTCTCCGAACTGGTGCATACCGCTAGCGACGATAGTCACCCTCGGAGTGGTCTTGAACGACTCTGCTGTCTTCGCCAACTTCGGGAGCAGGCGCAAAAGTAGTAACGTAGGAGAAATGTAATTGACCTGAAGACTATTGACCAAAATCAGCAGTAGTACGCACGCGTGGGGGAGACAAAGTGCTCACTTTTGCTCCCAGCCGTCTTTCGTATCCTCATAGCGGGGAAGGGACACAGCGGCATTATTGACGAGGATATCCAATCGCTCGACCTCTTGCTCAAATCGGTCTGCGAATGCCTTGACCGAATCAAAGCTACTCAGATCAACAAGCAATAGCTCGGCATGATCGAAGCCAGTAGCCTCGTTTATTCCTGCACAACAAATGAGCTTAATGTCATCACACGCGTAGAAATAGACCACAAACTTTCTATAGCGGCAGTGCCCCTTTCCTTGCTTCGACACGCAAGCAACAAACGTGCGGGATTCATGGTCGCGAAATGTCTTGCTGCCTCCCATCCAAGGCCAGTATTGGCACCAACCACCAAAACGACTTTGCCTGTCAAGTCGTACTTCTCCAACGGCGGCACTTTGACAAGTTGCTCCCTGAACAGAGAGGGGATGCTTCGATTACCCATTCTGAAGCCTGGTAGGGGAATTCAGCGGTGTTGTGTCCCGAACAACGGATACAATATAAACTATCTGTTGAGATAGGGATTCCGCAGCCGCTCATCTGGAAGCACATGCCGGAACCGTCGTCAGCATCGTGCCGTTCAGGAAAAACATCGCGCAACCCTTCTTAGCTGTTCCTTAGCCCTGCTTATAAATGCGTCTGCAACGGTGTGGTAGATGTGACGTGAGCATGCCAGAGTCCAATTACTCATCTCGCCTTCAATATGTACATGCCAAGTCTGAACTTTGAATTTTGCTTGCGCGTTTCACCTTCATCCGTGTAGCAAATTATATATCCGCCATGGCCTCCTGCATTCGTATGGGCCCTCTTCTAACCCACTGATCTGGTGTTAACCGCTCCACCTTGTCGTCGACGCGCACGGCGAAGAGGAGGTCATTATGCGGGGAGAAGGCCCACAAAGATGGATCAGGGGCAGGCGTGGATGTTATGGCATGCATCTCGTTCCCTGCACGAAGACGATGTCAGCGACACACGAGTAGAAGGGTAGTGCAACTAGCGACGGGCTCCACGGAGACGCAGCAGTCGCGACTGTCGCCGTGATGGACGGCGGACTTACGGATGATATTATGGGTGAAGTGATCCAGATTCTACAAGGGGAGTGTGAGCGGGAGCTCAGTAGGCGATGGTAAGAAAGTCCGTACGAGATCATTTTTGTCATATCCTGATTTTTGTGCATATATAAGCGTCACAGTTGCTGCTCTTAAGCAACGACTGTACTTACCAAAGGGGTCTGGAAAACATACGAGTCAGTAACGGTAATCAACGTTAGACAGAGCAGCGCCGAATACTCACTTTCGATCTCTTCTCCGGCTACCAAGAAGCCAAAAAAGAAGAAAGACTTCAAACGACCGCGGCATGGAGTCAGCGGAGAGTAATGAAGACATCAACGTAGCAACCGACGCACTGCTATCACTGTAGCTGGAATCGTCATCCACTGAAGCGAAGCCCAAATCTGAAACGGCTGGACGTGTATTGGTGCATGAGGGGAGAAAGTTGGCACGAAATGGTGCGAGGAAGACGTACCAGAGCGAGGCAGAATATCACTGTCACTGCCCATAAGTGGAAGGAGTAGCTACGAAAACAGAGTCAGCGGAGGCGTCGGGGATGCGATGCACGAAGGGGGCACTTACGAGAATGGTATGGGAGTTGTGAGCACTCTTTCTAGGCCTGTCAAGGCATCCACCAGTTGGTTGAGTGACAGAAGAAGTACATCTAGACAGGAGTGAGATTAATGACGCGTGTCAAGACTGAAATACACGAACTTTGGGTGGGGACATCAAGACACTTCCTCGCCTGAAGTGCAGAGACATACGAGCCCTAATACGATGTCGATTAGCTCTCGGCGCTCTCTCAACAACCATGGACATCATTTACGTACTAGATACAACGATATCTCAAGTGGAATGTTATGCGATATCGTCTTATTCTTCATCAATGTCCGTACTTTTGCGGCCTTCTTCCCCTCTAACGCTAGCCCGTTCTTCGTCAGCCTCTTGACGATCAACGAGAAGGGAAAGATATCGAAGATCTGGCATCTTGGAGGCAAACTCGCGGGAAGAAGATATGCCTCGTCCTTCCGATTGAGCATCGTACTCCTCACAGTACTACGACGGCGAAACATGGGGTACGGCGGTGGGTGGGGGTTGAGATGGCCGCCAAGAGACCTCCCGTAGTCTGGAACGGGACCAGGCGTAGTGGTTGGTAGAGGCAGGTCCGTTTCCGATGCAGAGGTTATCGTGATACTCACTGGCCGTGGCGAGAAGTAGTCCATGTCATGCGATGACCTGTTTGCCGGGTTCCGCTGACATGGGGCGCACAACAGGGGAAGCCATGTCGGGCCGACGCGGTATCCCCGCTGGAAGCGCGTATTCCGGGAGGAATTTAACGAGGTGATACAGGTCCTCATAGTATATCCCATCCTCGCCGCGAAGATAGTGCTTGATCCCAACGCTGAAGGCTTCGAGGAGGTTGAGCGCAGACTTTTTCTCGATGATTGTTCTGGCCTTCAAGGTTTCGGGCGTGAGATGTGCTGTGAGGGTCGTTCTGGCTGCATCATCTGCATGGGTAGACCCGGTGAGATGTCGATCCCGGGACTAGCAAGTTGGATAGGGGAGACTAACCTGGAACATGGAACCATATCGAGCGCGCAAAGACGCGACTAGCGTGGATAATCTGGGCCCATAGCCTTCTACCTTCGTTATATCGTTCGAATGAAGATGTCGTCCTGTAGGAAACCACAAACCCGAGTATGGTACCTGTCCTAGTGGCATCTCCGCGTCAACATCGTCCGCAGAGTCATCGAGTTCAGTTCATCACGTACGCGGTCAGCATGATCGGCTTGATGGACAAGTCGTACCAGTTGTGGCTAACGACTGTAACCGCAGTAGCCCAGAAACCATAGAACAGCAAGATATGCCAACAACGAAGCAAAGCAGTCGCCAACAGCGCGTTCACGAAGCTTGCTGCCGCGGGCCTCCGTCGAGGAGCGAAGCTACCGATAAATTTCAACAGGACCGCTCGATGATAAATGAAACGTGCAGCATACGGATCGGGCACCTTAAACCCTTGAGCCGCCATTGCCTGTCGACAGCCGTGGTGTGTGAAGATCGACACTGTCGGCAGAGAAGGGAACTCACTGGACTACCCATCGGTGTACTGTTGTAGGGCATCGCAGGCGGCACGTAGGCTTTAGGAAATCGCGAGCTACGGCTACGAGTGAGACTGGTGCTGCGCCATTTCACCACGTCGGGCAACGATATGGTAACATGCTAGCTTTCTTTCACTAGTGGTTCTGGTCGCCAGGCAACTACAGGCCTTGCTAACCGCCGAATTCGAGCCTCACTGTAACGTTTACCGTAAAAACACCACAAGAATTATCCAGCATGATGAAATGATGGAATGGCTCAACAGACCGTTGAAGGAGTACGGAAGAATTCAAGACAAATGTTTAGGCGCTTGAAGGGTGTCTAGTCAATCATATTTTCGCTGCTCAACTTGTTGATGCGCGGTCTGCGGGTAGCCCATGTATTCAACTTGGATCCACAGGCGCGCGCACACAATACTCAAGTGGGTGGCAAACTAGTTTATTCAATGGCCCTCAGAACTTCTAGCCTTGCGCCTTGACGATGTGAATGTCGCAAGATTTTGAGCTCGACGCACCCCGCCGTTATCGCCGTCCCGTATTCATGGCTTCGTAGACCGTTTGTGAGCGAGTCAGGTGTCAAAGAGCCTGAGTCGAGGTTGAATCCCGAGTCAATGATCCCGACTGAGAACTGATTGTCGACCCGAGGTCGCCAGCTGTGATCACAGTCTGTGAACACAACAAGCCAGGCCCTCCACACAAGGGCACGCAAACGAAAGACTTACTAGCTCGTTTTCAATATCTACACCAATCGCGAGCTAACAAGTGAACGACACGAGCCAGCTTTTGATTAGCTACGCCCACATGCTCGCCAGTCTGTGCGTCGAATTGTGGGCTCGTTACCTGGTGGATCCGCGGTCCGACAGCGTCGAAGCGTCAAGTAGAATACCTGAGAGTAACATAAAGGTATGTCAGTTCGTATCAACTCGACGGGCGTTGACGGCCATCAACTAGGGATACGGTATGTGGTCCGCGCTCTGCGGTACGTCCCCCTCTTATCTCCTCCGACATTCGTTACGTACCTGATCCTACTTCTTCCCTCTCATTCTTCCCGTTGCTCGCTCGATAGTGGTGGCGCAGCCCCCATCTCCATCGGCGTGGCCATAGCCATCGTAGCCAACCTCGAGCTTCGCGCCTTTCATCTCAGTGTCCGTTGTCGCGTCCCTCTTGATAGGCGTACCCGATTCCACGTCTACCTCCCAGTTCCCCTCGCCTTTATCCTGGCCTTCGCGCTCTTCGACGACGACGTATTCGCCTATTCACGTTCTTCGCAAGGGTTCGGATTCGGGTTCGCCATGCCAAAGGTATCAAAGCCAGCAGCCTTCCATGATATGCGATCGAATGGTTTTGCCATCATGCTGTCTCATGTTCCTCCAACGAGGCGAATAAAAACGGACATAACAATGTTCTCATGTTTTTCGAGTGTCTTATGATGGTCGAGGGTGGGGAATCTGAGCTTGATGCTATTTTTATACACCTTGCGCGCAGTAGCCCAGACCGCGATGCATGATGCATGAGCGTTTGTCGTTCCATCGGTGCGTGGATGAGATAAACCAGACTGTATCTTCACGCAATCGAAACGCGAAATCGACGAATGGTGAAAAATCTGTAGCTCGGGGGTCTGATGGTGTCCTACTCGCCAAGACATGGCATCAACGAGAAGTGAGGAGTGCAGATCTTGGTGTTCCTATGACTGTCCAACGTGAGCTGCCACGCCGTTCGAGGCTGATCCTTATATAAGCTATAGGACATCTTGTCGTCTTCGAAGTTCTGCGCCGTTCTCCCCGCTCTTCCGTCTATACCAACCATTTGTACTCGCACAGGGACTTGGCAGGTTGCCTTTGTAGAAACAATGAGGGACCGAGAGGGAAACACTAACTGACATCGTACGTGCCTGCGGACTTGACACCTCATTTAGGCACTCAGCGAACTTGTGTCCGGCAGGAGGACACGGAAGTGCCAGGCCAACAAACTCAAGGTTTCAAAGTCCCTGACCCGTGAGGACCCCTTCTCAGCTACAAATAGTACGAGCTCACAGTCATCATATAACCAGGTTTGCACCGAGGGAGCAACCTGCCGCTTCCGTAGTCAATGCCCTTCTTGCTACGGCAGTCTGCCGATGTTGGCACATTCTGCTGTTCTATGGGGCCTGGGCGACGATGGTGACCCTTCTAGGCCACAATGGGCACGACATAATCGTCCAGCCTACACTATTAACCGTGTAAGTACCTGCTTATAACCGATGCTCTCGAATGATTGAACAAAAGTGGTTAGAGTGGGAACGGTGCTGGGCTTCGTTATCTCATATCGGACAACTTCGTCCTTCGAACGGTACAATGAAGGCAGAAGACTTTGGTCACAGATTATAATAGCCAGTCGGGCGTTTTGCGAGAGTACTTTGGTTTCATGTTCCAGGTGGTTTTCACCCAATCCCCGTTTGTAACAACACCCACCGATACGAAATTAAAACAGATGCGGCACCCCCGACTCCTGGCGCCAAAATTTCAGCAGATGAAGAAAGAGCACGCTCAACGATCGAGAAAAAGACCGCGATAAACCTGTTAGAAGCGTTTGCTGTAGCGATCAAGCACTATCTCCGCAACGAAGATGGAATCTACTACAGGGACCTATACTATCTAGTGAAATTCCTGCCCGAATATGCACTACCTGCTGGACGACCTTCGGAAACTGATCTGTCTTCGCCTCCGAAGTCTGACTTCTGCTCCAATGCTCGCGATGGTGGCACGCTCAAGGAAAAGTCAGTTGATCAATCACAGCACGTTCGCTATCGACAGCACGTTTCTACCGGAGGCTCGCTCCCGTTCCCAGCCACGACACCTTCGACTCGCCCTCCCGACCGCCGCAAAGATGGCGACCTCCCACTGCCACTATTCTGCCGAACCAATACGACGAACACGATCATCTCCCAGAGCGATGAAATTTATTTGCTTCCCGGGAATCTCACTCCCACTTACTACATTCTGACCTTATATCCGTTTTCTCTTCTCGACCGCGTCCTAACGAAGAAGAGCACAAAAACCAAAAAAAAGAGAGCAGAACTACGTAACGAGGCCGTTTCTCACAATATACCATTGGAGATATCGCTCTACCTCGTATGTTTTATGTCCACGTTGAGGATTCGTCTCTAAAGTGTAACGCACAGAGTTCTTACGTTGCAGCCTTGCAGCGTCGACACACGATTGACGTTCCGACCACGAGTGCGTGTCGCTGTAGCTCGTTGGATACCATTCTTAGCACCTCCTGTTCTGTTTAGACTCTCTTCTCCTCTCTCTCGGTCAACTGGTCGATAGCTTAACTGGTTTGGAAAGGATTCTTACTACTCCCATCCCGTTCTCGTAAGGATCCCTCGCTTCTCGATTTCATCTTTCTGATCATCAACGGATCGTGGCTAACCCCCTTGCGTATGTTAGGTATTCCTTTCACCTCTGGGCGATTACGACTATCTTCTGTCTTCTCTTGGTTCGGCCTTCCCTTCCGTACTCGTTATCAGACGCTTTAGGTTCTTATCTATGATCTATTTTTTCTCACATAGCCGTTTCAAATCTGGGCGCAGCTTCACTGGCTAACCATCCCCGGCACGGTCGTTACGGTGGGCCTGGGACAAATTTGATACGGGATGTTGGTGACTGAGGGATATATCAGGCTTTCTTCTTCTTCGGATTCCTGGTCGCTGGCGAGGAAATTGAAAGTAAGTATCCCGAAAACACTCCGCCTGCGTACTGTCTAATTAACGATCGTCGCTGAGATCCCTTTGGTGAGCGTATTTGCATAATCTCTTATAACTGTAACCTCGCGCTCACAAAGTATGGCCTCTCAGGCTATGATAAAAATGACCTGGTATGCTTCCTATACACGTTTCTTTTACATTATTAGTATCATTGACATTCACATACAGAACTTAGACCACTTCACACACAATATCATACGTATGTACGCTATTCTTTTGACACTTTTCCCGGGCTGCTCTAATGTTAAATCCTCCTGGTTCCCACTGCTCTGGTGCCCCTGCGCTCCACGCTCATCGGTGTCATGTTGGCTACCGTCTTCGACTCCATGTGCGCCGTTACTTTCTCCGGTAGGCAATGAACTACGCGCAATCACCTCCACACCTCCTCCGGACCCATCTACCTGGGCGTTTTCCCGGCAAAACGATCTGATATTCGCGTCGCACCTAGATGAACAAGTGGACCGCATCCCGCCGGAGGAGTGGGTAGCAAAGGGATATGGGAAGATGCAGGAGGCGTTGGCAGACATTCAGGGCAAGGGCACTACTTCGCCGAATGATTCAGCCGATCCGTGATGGGATGGGCCACGATGTACGTGACATGGGTAGTGGCGTAGCATGCAGGCATGCTTCGGGACGAACGAGCTGCGAGAGTTTACCCTCTCTCCCATGATTTGGTGATCGTCTTCGTCAGATCGGACCGTATTTCGCCTTTTCTCAGTCTGATGTTCGAATCGCTATGTTATCACGCCCGTGCTTTGTCGGTTATGTACGTGTAGATTACGATGCTTGTATCAATACCGCATTTGCTGAACTTTTGACGAAGTAGATGGCCTTGTTCGTATGGGGGAATATTGTCTTTCAGCCCTGGAAGTATCTTTATCGAACCGTGATGTGGCGGCATGGCTCGGCATTGTGGAAAAGTCTGAAATTTGAATCGCACAGCATCTCCTTGAAGAAAAATAACAGTCCGACTACCCCTTGGACCGTTAGCCACATTGAACAACAGTTTGCCTTACAGCGGCTTAGATTTCTTCCTCGCTTTGCGGCGGTCCGAGTAATTCACACTTGATAGCCTGAGGATTTCCATGGATTTCCGCATCTCACCATTCCGTGCTTGGCCCTTGACCAAGAAGCCAAGGCCTCTATTGCTTTCGCCGCTCCACTCCATGCCATTTTAATAGATCACCTTCATGTTTGACTCCTGCTTGTGCCTGCAGCAGCCAGTTCTCAGGAATATCAACGGTTGATCGGTACAACCTCGCTCAAATCACAAGTCGTCCAGCACGGTTGCCCTTTACTGCTACCGCTTGCGCTCACCAACCAGTAGAAGCGTGTAAGAACTTGGAAATGACTAGGAAACGTTACGAGCGGCCCGCACATAGTAACATGGTAGGCGTTGTCTTGCTTTACGCCGAAATGAAATAAAGCCGAGTGGCTGAATGTCTATGTGCATTAAATTTGGCGCCAGGATCTTACGGAGCGTGATCTTTACTGACGGACTCAGAGGGATTTATGCTGATTCATGACCGATAACCATGCAATTCAAGTTAATGTCAAGGGTGGGTATCTGTTGTCCAGATACAGAAGATATTCAAAGAAGCATTGCCGAGGACTTAGAGAAAATATTTACTCAACAAATGTATCTACTTACATATCACAAGTGTAGGTGCAGTTCATTCTCTAGCTCCCCCTAAAGAGACCTAAAGGTCCCTAGGAACCCCTAGAAAAGAGTCACGCGATGCTATCCGATTGTTGTTATCTTATCTCACCATCCAAGTTGCCAATCGCGTCAAAATTGCATGGACAATCCATCGTGACTCGGAGACTGCATGCTGTCGCGATTGCTTCTTGTTCCTTCATCAATACGTGGACCGTCGCGCCTTCTCCGTTGTAAATATCTCTATCGATCTCACTCTCTGCCACATCTCCAACTTTACTCAGCTTTTGTTGCGAACCTACGCTACAACTCGACTACACGCGCCCAAAATCGGTTAAATCACGCTTCAAGTATTGAATCGGACTCAAGTATGGCTACCCCTGCTGCACCCAGCACTGTGAACAAGACCGCACACCCCTTCGAAAAGCCTCGTCTAGAGGCGCTACTGAATCGCAGGTTCTTCTACGCGCCAGCTTTCGAAATCTATGGTGGTACGTACTAAACGGATTCTATTAGACGTATGTTACGAGGCATGTCTGTTCATAGGTGTAGCTGGCCTGTACGACTACGGCCCGCCAGGCTCCTCGTTGCAATCCAACATCATCTCAGAATGGCGGAAACACTTTATCGTCTCGGAAAATATGCTTGAACTTGATACAACTATAATGACTCCCGCACCTGTGTTTGAAACATCTGGGCACGTAGCAAGATTCGCCGATTGGATGGTCAAGGACGTGGTCAATGGGGAGGTTTTGAGGGCCGATCATCTGGTTAAGGGCGTGCTGGAGGGGAGACTAGAGGGCAACAGGGAGGCCAGAGGGTTGGAGGCCAAAGCAAAGGAGGAAGGGGAGGATGCAAAAAAGAAGAAGAAATTGAAGGTTAAAGTCACTGCTGTTAAGCTGACCGACGAGGTCGTGAAGGAATATGAGAGTATCCTCGCAAAGGTGGGTTGGCCCCTAGTACTTGGCGTCGCGGTATTCATCTGGTGCTTTTCATCTTGTTCTAACTCTACGGATCATCGATAACAGCTAGATAATTATTCCGGCCCAGAGCTTGGTGAGCTTTGTCGAACCCATCACATCAAGAATCCGGATACGGGGAACGACGTTAGCGAGCCTCAGCAATTCAATCTTATGTTCGCTAGCAGTATTGGCCCAACCGGCCAACATCCAGGGTGATTGTTAACGCGATTTTGCCCCCCTCACGCACGCTGCTAATATCAGTAATCAATTCTAGTTACCTCCGTCCGGAGACTGCGCAGAGCCATTTCCTCAACTTCTCTCGTTTGCTCGATTTCAATAACGGTCGCATACCATTCGCTTCGGCGCAGATCGGACGGTCTTTCCGCAATGAGATCTCTCCCCGGGCTGGCTTGCTTCGTGTACGCGAGTTCACTATGGCGGAGATAGAACACTTCGTGGACCCGGAGGACAAGCGGCACGAGCGTTTCCACGAGGTGCGAGACGTCGTCCTTGTTCTTCTGGACCGACACGTCCAGGCTGCGGGCAGGACTGAGGTGATGAATATGAGCGTTGGTGAGGCCGTGGATAAAGGCGTAATCGCAAATGAGACGTTGGGCTATTTCTTGGCCCGTATATACCAATTCCTCCTCAAAATTGGTATCAACCCACAACGACTCCGTTTCCGACAACATATGGCCAACGAAATGGCTCACTACGCCACCGACTGCTGGGATGCTGAGATCGAGAATTCTACGGGCTGGACGGAGTGTGTAGGCTGTGCCGATCGCGCCGCATACGACTTGACTGTGCACTCGCGGAAGACTGGGCATCCTCTAGTCGTCAGACAAGCCTTAAAAGAACCTATCGTCTCAGAAAAAGAAGTGGCAGAGTTCGACAAAAAACTTTTGGGGAAGACTTTCAGAGGGGATGCGGGTGTATTATCAAAACTTGTTGAGTCCATGGACGAATCGGCTCTTCTGAGACTGAAAGGAGAACTTGCTCAAGGGTCAGTGGGACCGTTTCGCTGTCGTTCCACCGTTTTCTATGAAATATGGGTCGTCTGACTGCTCTTTACGCGCAGTCCCTCGGTCGTTAGCACCCCCGATGGCAAAGAATTCACCCTCGCACCAGAATTACTGACAATCGAACGTAGAACATTCAAGCAATCAAGTAAGTCCCTCGATCCTCGATCCATATGTATTGAGTTTGGTTTCACATGGCCCACATCTAGTACGAGAGTTCACCCCCAACGTCATCGAGCCATCGTTTGGTTTAGGTCGAATTCTGTACACGCTGCTGGAGCACTCTTTCTGGTGCAGAGAGCAGGATGTAGAACGCGGGGTAAGCCATGCTGTGCTGATTCATGACGTCGATTTGTCAGTCACGAGCCCATCTCTGATCTACGATGGTCCAGGTCCTGTCTCTGCCACCCCTTGTGGCTCCCACTAAAGTTCTCATCGTGCCTCTCAGCGCACGGCAAGAATTTGACCCACTGGTCCACGAAGTCTGTACGTGTCTCGTGCCCAACCCTTATTCCACTCCGTCCTTCGTTTCCCACCCATTTAATCCAACATTCTTTCCGACGGCTGAACACGTTCGCTAATGTTCGACTTCTTTCTTTTTCCTGTTCCTTTTTGCTATAGCAATGAAGTTTAGAAATGCCGGAATATTCTCTCGTGTGGACGATTCGAACACCTCCATTGGCAAGCGCTACGCCCGAAATGATGAGTTGGGCACGCCCTACGGAGTCACCCTAGATTTCGCCTGTAAGTTCTTGACAAAATAAGCTTTCAGTTTCGTCATTCACCGTTGATACTAACCTTTGAATTAATAAGCCGTACAAAACCGGACGATGACGCTGCGGTGAGTCTCTTTCCCCCCTTTGCTTGGCCCTTCTTTGCATTCTCTGCCCTTTCAACATGGGAACACATGACTGCGGCGACGCAGGAAACGTGTTGAGTGACACCGTTGTGCCCACACAATGTGTGAAACTGATTCGCCGTTACCTTTGATCGCGCGGAATCGCTTCTGTTTCTGAATTAGCACTGACCTCAACTGAATTAAATCTCGGCAGTGAGCGAGACACCATGGATCAAAGAATTGGCTCGATCAACGAAGTGATTGCGACCGTCACGGAGCTCGTGCGAGGGACCATCGACTGGGACGAAGCATGCAAGAGATTGCCGGCGTACGATGGCGTCCAGGCCGTCGAGTAACGTGGAATCCACACGAACCATTATGTATTGCACCACACAAGCATTATTTGGGGTGTGGGGTATGTGCGCGGGGTATGGGACGGAGACATGGGGGACAAGAACAAGGACCTTGCCAAAAGCGTCGAAAATGTGATCCCAACCGTACTAGACATCTATTCGGCACCAGGCGAGCGCTGTATTATTTTTGGCCTTGAATTTATCTACTCTAGAAATTGAAATTACTTCATATATTCAGGCTATCACGTAAACGTTGCCAAGTGGCGTTACCATTTGCTAACTGCTTTTATGGCGATATCTATCCACCAACTGGTTCTATGAATAACTCGAATGGTATTCTATGCCTTTTGAGTACAGAAGGGACTCGAATTAGCTTGACCTGATGTCTTCACCGTGTACTTGACATAGTCCCGGACGTACGACGAATAGGATAGATGGAAGGCTAGGTTGACGGTGTGCTTTGCGCTACTTTTCTGGCGGTCTAGAGGGGTCCATGCGTCTTCGTTCTTATGCAGGCTGAGGAAGGAGGAGTCAATGCGGCTGAAAGAGGTCATCAGGTCTTCTGTGTTATCTCGAAGTCAATACGATGGTATCACTAGGCTCAAGAGGCCTAATCTCGGAATCGGAAGTGCCTTCCGCGTCAATGGCGTGGAAATAAGATGAGTGAACTTAGCGTCGCCTCGACGGTGTTTTGTGGAAATATACGCTGAAATTCACATTTCGCATGTCAGTAGATTACACTGATGTGTGGGTCAGATGCTAAGTGATACACACGTACTAGCCGAGGGTGCGTGAAGAAGGCACGGAGGGAATGATTGCGAGCGTAGCTCGCATATCCTTCTCTAAAGGGGGTCCCAGGCCAGGACAAACAATGGCAAACAGAGACGCGCGGCGTCCGCCCTCCGTCGCGTCCATCATTTCGCCACTTTCTCATTATTTCTTGTGTTTATGTGGCGGTCACACGCGTCTTTTGGACGCGCCTTCGCTGTAGCTTCCGATTCATGTCGAAATCAAGGCGTTTCTACCGGAATTGGTGGGAGGAGGACTCCGTTTCATTGGATGGAGGATCTCTTACTAGTTACTACTCCCTTGGTATGTGTCGTGTCGGTATTACTGCTCATGTTTTATGTAGCATTTTTGCACCTATAAGTCATTCCTTTCTCTCCACCATGACTAGGCACATCTCATCCCGCGCATTCCTCGTTACTACTGGGATTCGGCATCAGAATGTACTGCAGAACGCGCGCGGCGTCAGCGGATTACCATTTTCCCTCCTCAAGCCCTGCTTGCTTCGTCTCCCTTGTTCGCACTTTATACGGTAGGACGGCAATGGCACAATCCAGAGCATTGCGCTTCCTGCTGTAAGAGGTAGCATTGCTCTCACACCCTCCTGTCAACATGCAGATGCAGAGCGTGTACTGCGCCGTCTCGATACGGATTGCGTTGGTCAGTCTTGATCCCAGTTTTTGTCCTTGATTCTGCGCTATTAGCAAATGTGCGCTGCCACATGATCAGGTTATCCTACAGCGACAACGGTATTATCAATGAAAGTTGTCTCGCCCGCCGTCACCTGCATGCTCGTGGACTTCGTGAACGTGATCTCGCCGTGCGCAATCAAGGAGAGGTAGGCTAGTCAATGCTACTACCGGAATCATCAAAGATATCGTCAGGGCACCAGGTTCTTCTCACTCTGGCCTCCCGCTCAGTGCAGCACAAGTTGTTTCTTGCTGGTCCGACTCTCTGGCATGCTGGACCCCATCCTGGTTCTCCAAATGGTGTACCCATTGTGTCGGTAACTCCACTGAAAACCGACTTTGAGAGACAAGGCAATAAATGTTCATGCACCCAGTTTACCCCTTCGGGCGCGATTATTTGGCAGTTACTGCCTGTTACTGCGCACAAGTCGCAAAGCCTCATACTTCCGCAAATCCGGCTTCGTCTCGGAAGGAAAGATTCTTTCGTGGACCTACTTTTGTTGCATTACCACGTGCATGAGTAAGGCGCTTGATGCTATCATGCTTACAGAAGGCAAACACTTACAGTCTTGCTTGGACGATAATGCATGTAGATACCTTAGTAGTAATCCTACTACTTACGACTACTACATCCCTCAATGATAAATTAATAACATCTAATACATGTACTAGCACTTCGAAGCGAGCTACCGCCGGCGCGCCCCGCGGATCCATATTTAGCACGGCATCGACAGGTAACTTCCGATGATCCCGACTTACATGCACCTAGTGCTACGAAGTTCGAACCACCATTCACTGAAGCAGACACAAAGGTTAAAGCGATCACTCCCCCTTATATATAGCAAAGTACGTCAACTTCCCTCCACACGTATTACTTAACTGTGTGCATAAAGAAGTGAAATGTCGATCTGTGACTCTGAACGGCACGTAGGTGTGTATGTATCTGCGTGCGTGTGAGGGAACTGCGTGAGTAGGTAAGATCCATTCTTCCGCCTGGTACAATAGATTTTAGCCCTTTGGTCCTCTTCATCCTATGAGGGAAGTCATCTAACGTTTGGCTTTCATAAGAACACAATCGGTTCTAGTCAGAAGACCCCACTTTTAAGGAGTGTTTCGCCGTAGGATTCTCAAGCATGCTCAACCGTGAGTGACGGCAGTGTATACGAGTACATATCCATATTAAATTACGGATGGCATTATGCGAGGCTCCACCTCGACTACAGTTAAGTTGCATTGCCGAGTTGGAGTTTTTTGAAATCTGAGCAGAACACCGAACAATGTCGCTACCCACCAAACAAGTGCGTCTCGTCTTCGATTGGTGGAGCGAGAGTAATTTTGTCTTGAGCCTTCCGGCGCAGGCGCACAAGGGTAACATCATTGAGCCCGAGGGTGTAAAATCCCCGATTGATTTCTCTTATTTCAGTCGTATGCTTAGTACCCCAGACGCAATCAACACACGGAGGCAATGTCAGATCAGTGTTCTTCACCAACACTACACGTAAAATCGCAGATTTCACGACTTCTCCATCATCGAGTAATACTGTGGATGCCTTTCTCTCCTTGAGGATTGAGATCTTAATAACGGTCAGCTGATGATTTTTGGAGGCAGACGCAGGGATTCGAAAGGATCATGATAAGGATGTGACGTCGACAGTTCCTCGAATAACAGCAACTCCTGAGATCAATGATGAACCGCAGCAGCGGCTCATACACAGTATGCAGAATGCCTTGTTGTCGACCGAAATGCGAAGTCACCTAAGCATATAGGGGTGGGCGCTTGGACCCGATTTCAGGCGCCGTACCTTGAACACCTTCTCCAGAATACGGAACGTCCTCATTGGGTACAAACACGGTCAGCTTCTGAAGATCTGACCAACCACCCCGCGTGTGTAAAACTGTGCATCTGCTCGCGGCGTGGGACACCCTCGATCTCGGATCCGGGGGAGCGTAAGATGCTTGCTTCCATTGCCGTGTGCCGTTATGTCGTTCCTACACCGTGAGTACTCCGTGCGCCTAAACTATGTTTTTACACCACCACGCTCAACAAGAAAGGGGATCTGAACGGAAACACGATGCGATTGCGGTCAAGTACGGCAGCGCCACCCAAAAGTTCAGGCCAATCAGTGTGAAGCCCCTACTGCGCTGCATTTGAAGAACTCCCCGGATTCATCGTGACTCGTGAGTCGGGCTCAACCATCGAATCAAGGATTCGTCATTCACTAAGTGACTCACCCTGTAGGACGGGTAAACGCACAAGGAAAGTGCATGCCGTCATCACTCGACGCTCGCGGAATGAATGAGAGCGACCCGTAAGTCCATCATGGACCAGCTACCCTTTGCGGCACTGCGCCCGCTGCCATCGTCGTTAACGAGAATCCGGTTGAGTCACCGCTCGGGGTGTGCGGTGCAAGGAAAGTGGGGACGTGGGTAAGCACACGGCCGGTAAGCCCTCAAGGCCTCATCAGAGTTATTCCATCTCCATCTAACTAAATGCAAACGCAAAAGTAGGTCGACCGTCGAACCGGTAGGGGAACTTCGACTTCTAACATGCCTCGCCTGGATATTACTCCATACACGAATGTTTGTTACCTTTTCAAGATAGAATGGCATGTACGTACAGCTACATCTAAGTTCGTCGATGATGAGAGCTGAAGCTTTGTCCATTTAAAGACTAAGCATCTTGTACTGATATGTCCAAGGCACTATGAGTGGCAAGCCTCAGGAATCAGGATCCAGGCCGTCCGTATATATGACCGGTGACCACCTCAAACCTTACCTCCGGGAAGATTCGACTTCCGCCTACATTGGTTACTCGTCTGGCTCCTGGGATAATGCCGTCCGCGAACGCATGTTTGCGGCTTTGTCCCACCCACCCTTCCTCCCAAGTTCCAAGTCACAGGTTCTCACCAATCACTGCATTCCGGGGCGCGTCCTGATTGTTGCCACTTTGTAATGGTACCATACGTATGTACGACATCTCGCCACGCTATCGGAATTCTGGATTCCTACTGGCCCGCAGCTCCGCAACACTGCAGCACTGCAGCACCGTATCAACCGCACTTCGCTTCCATTCGCCGAGTGGTTCAGTCGCCCAAATCCCGTATGGCGTATGTTGCGAAGCTGCGAAGTCCTCGCGAGCCTAGGCGTGGGAGTGGGAATAGGCCTGGTGATGGGTGATGTGGTGGGTCTGTAGATAAGCAATTGCGTTTGCGTTTGCAGCATACCATATCCGCCCATATCCGTATCCGTAACTGTATTCGCTCGGCTCTTGACTAGCACTCTTTGGATATTGGGCGTTTGGGCGTTGCTTTACTCGGAACGGCATCTCCTTTTTCGTGTCCTTCGTGCATGCAGATCAAGGAACGTGCAAGGTTAATAGGTAGGGTCAGGTAGGGTAGGGTAGAGAATAAGGGTGCCGCATTACGAGAGGCGGCCGTGTCACTCAGACTGTCAGGGAACCGGTCACATTGCTATCCTGAGCTAACTAGTTGAAGAAGAGACAAGTCGACATCCCAGGACAGACCTTCAGGAACGGCGGGAGAGTCTGGACATCAGTGCTCCGCTACTATGAGCCGCCCAAGAACGTTTGAACGTAGAGAGTGGTGCGCGCCACCTATTTGACGTGTATCGCAGCAGTGTACGAACTCCAATTCCTCTCGTCACCCCCATACCAAGGCCTGCTCATCGCATTCCCGCATATAGTGTACGTATCATACGCCCCATGCGAGGATAAACTCCCCCTCAGCAGACCCAGCCGGGGCCCGGTTCTCGGTACATATACAAGACCCTTCCTACATCCTCTATTTTCCAAGAGAAACCCCAGATTCCTCGATAATTGATTATTGCAGGCACTTCTCCCTAATCTAGTGCATACAGTCTATAGTAACACAAGGTTCGCAACGCAAACTCGAATTCATATTGCGGATCCAGTAACCGCTAGTAACCTCCAGACTAGATTGCTCGTAGGTCAGATCGTTCGTTCAGGTCCGTGTGCGGCATCGTCGTCGTGGATGACGCGCACTCCCAGGCTGGCGGTTGAAATTTGGAAATAATATGTTGCTGCCAATGATGGAGGATCCGAGAGGTAGGCGGAACATTGGATCTATGCGGCGGATAGGTGGGGAAGAGCTGTTTATCGTTTATCTTATCATCTTTCGTTAACCACAGAAATGTAGTATTCGTTATTCACGATTCAAGGAATTCTACTTCGTGGTGGGTACATTCCGCTAAGTTCTAACAAAAGTACCCTGTTTCTGAGTCTGTGCAGTAGTGCAGGGCAGTCCAGTGATTGGTCCCTCTCGTTCCCTGCCCAGTCCGGCTACCGCCTCCCCCTCATTGGCTCACTGGCTCTGCGCCACAGCGTCCCATTGGCTCCCGGTATTTCATTCGTATCGTCGCTACCTTACGTACCTGCTTTCCGCGATCTGCGACCCACTAGTCTGTTCAGCCACTCCAATTTTATTGCGTTTCGTTTCTTTTTAGCGTTCCTCCTGGACGCTCTCCTGCAACAAGTCCTGAACGTGAACCCTCCTTCCTGCACTGGTCCTGGATCCTGAGTGAATGAATGATAGCGGATGATATCTGCGTCGAACGTCGAACAGGTTCCATGGAATTAAATCTCGTTTGATATTTCAATTTACTTCCCTCCTCTCTACTACATCTTCACATCAACTCCCTCCTCCTTTCCCCCTCCGATCCTCCTTCTCCTGAGCTAACCATCCCAACGGGTAGTCGCGCACGCCCTAGTGCACCGCCGGAATCAAATTTCCTATTGACATTGATTTGATTTGATATTCTAATATACTTACGCCGCCAATCAGTAATCACCCGAACACGAAAGCCGACCCAAGAGACGGGAGACCCTGACAACGTGCTCGCATCGCGCTAGCAATCAACGAAAATTTGCCTCCGCCTCCGTCTGCGTCACACTTCCCCTACCTTCCCCTACTCGCCCGTCACCGTCCCCTTGCCATCACCTTCCAAGAATACGCCGTCGCATACGCGTCCCGAAAAGGAATGCACCATTTTTTTTTGGTTATTTTATTGAACTTTATTTACGATTCGTACAAGTGCGTAACATTTGATTCCGCTCGTCGGCGTCGGTAACTCGCGAGCCGCAACCAGCCGCAACTTCTCGCTGGTGGCACGTAGTATTCGGACTATATTCATGGTTAGCGCCCAAACACCCCAATCTCCAGCATTTTCAACTAGGATGAGTATGTAGTACGCGTCCAGGACGTACCTTCTAAGTTCAGTGGGACCATCCCAAAATTCCCGATCTCTCCATGTCGGCAAGGAATTCACCCGGCCGGCTACTGCTCGTGAAGGCGGGGTAGGGTCTTTTAGAGAAGACTCGCGGGATGGGGAGGGTAGGGAACGTCTTGGCTGGTCTTGGTAGATTTAGGTTCGCAGGTAGGATTTAGCGCAGGACAATTTGATTCCGCTACGCAGTCGCGTTGGCACCAGTAACTAGTAACTCGGTAGCCTGTTGGTTATTGGTGTCGATGTCCCAGGTAGTTGGCGGGCGGTCCTGGACTCCTAGGTCGTTGATGGATCCCCCCAGGAACCGCAAGAATTTGGTTACTTATTTGGCCGAATATCCAAATATTCTGTGGATTCTGTGGATGTGAAACGAATGTGAGGGGATGTTTGGGATGTTTGGAAAGAGCTTTTGGAAGGCGAGAAGGCGGGAAGGTCCAAGATGGAGTCCGGGAAGATCTGAGCGGCAAAAGGTTATTCGATATTCAATATTCTCCGATCGTCCGCCGTTCATTGGCTCGTCGTCGTAGGTGGGCTGAGGGCAAGGTTATCCCTGCCCCGCTCTGGGATTGAGCAGCGGGTAACCATACAGCGTGCTCGAATTTGGATTTGATTCCGTCACCCGGCGTCGATGCGTGCTCGTGGTGGTGATCAGCATGAGGTCGTTGGCGGGGGAATTCCTAGGAAGTCAACTCGGATATTCGAGACGGATCTATGAGCGGGCGGATACGGTGGAAACGGGATATGGTGGCTTGAACGTTTGCACCTTAGAACCTTCGAACCTTGAGAAGTTTTTTGGAGCGGGGAGCACTCCGGAGCGCCCGCCAGTCGTCGTAACCTATCGCCTATCGTTACGCGTTACTCGATCTCGTTCTCTCAGTCGGTGTCGGTGTCGGTGTCGGCGTCGTATGTGATCAGCGGACGAGAAATCTCCACGACTGTGGGTGTTCACGCCGGTGGCCAGTGGCCGCGCGATATTCGAGCGGGTAATAAACTCGGGGAGTACTGCGTAGACGTCGGATTAAACTGGGTGTATGGTACCGGCGGCCCCCGCAGTAGCGCGTCGTCCGACCGAGCGTAGAATTTTGCGATCAACGATCTCTGTAGCCTTGGGGTTAGAGTGAGAGTGAGAGTTAGAGAAGGCGTGGAGCGGGATCGGGATCTGGGCAGCGGGTGCCGGGAAATCGTTTAGAGCCCGTCTCTCCTGCTAAGTAGTTCTCGTGGCGTTAAGGCGGTAACTCGTTCTGGTGGCAAGTGGAGCACGGGAGGTTGTCGAGCTGGGTGTAGCAGGGGGTGTATCGTATTCGCGGTTCCCACCCGGTAGTGCCCTTGTCCGACGAATTCAAGTTGGATCTGCAACCTGCCATCTATATCTATATCTATATCTATATCTATATCAATAAGCAAGAAAAGGATCGAACATAATTAGATAAAATATGTTGATACCCGCGCACCTACTGTACCGGGTTGAACGCGGCACGGCGCGCCAGGTTCTCCGGGAGTCGCGACGCCCCGACTTACATCTTCAAGCTTCAAAGCTTCGACGTTTCAACGTACTCCTGGGACTGCTTTGACTTCCACGCGTATACTTTGTCTCGGAGTAGGCGATAACCGAGCACAGGTCCTCCTAAGTGCTACGATCGCCCGTCCATTGGGAATTGGAAATAGGAAATAGGACATAGGAAATAGGAAATAGGTAGGAAGTAGGAAATGGGAAATAGGAAATAGAGTGCGTCAAGGTGGGCGATTCAGTAAGGTGAGACTTACACCGCCCTCCAGAGTTTGTGGCAAGAGGTCGCAACGATCGAGCGCCGTGCGCCAGTACTGGCGCATCGTAGCCTTGGGTACCGTGACCGTGACTCACCGCGTCGACTGAATTCGGTAATGGTAATAGCTGGTAATGGTGATTGAAATTCCCGCCCCCCAATCGCGCATCGAGTTCGTCATCATCGACATCCTCCGCGAATATACCACCACCGGTGCATTTGGCATTTCCCTCCTCTTATGTAAATGCCTCTAGAATTCAAGTATTCAGATATTCAGATTCTCGTCATCTCGTCATCTCGGTATTTCCTCCCCTTCCCTCCCTTGCTAGATATCTGCCCGGGAGTCCGGACCTTCGACGCCCGACGCCCGAGACACCGAGTCCGATCGCGCATCCGGCATTCGTCATCGCATCCCGCCATCCCGCCATCCCACTTTCGCCATCCAACCCTATAATCCACCGTCCGTATCTCTTGGCAGCGGTTTCACGGGTTTGCGTTATGCAGCTACTCTCCTATAGCTGTATACACCCTCCCCATAGCCCCTCGCCTATACCGTAACATATCGCGACGTTATCAACCCGTCTCTCCCACCTCTCTCACGTCTCGCACTTGTCGTATCATCCCCCTCCTCTTTATCAACTCCCAATGTTGTACAACGTACACAACCGCGACATCCCGCGAAACACATCCACCCAATCAGCAGTCAGCAGTCGGGGCGCCCGTACGCAAGTCCAAATCCAATTTCCAATTTTTCGTATCGTATATACGGTTGTAGGGGTAGGGATCGTAGGGATCGTCGTAGGGTTGCATGGTGTGCAGCCTGATTCGTGGTATGGTGTATGGCAGCTTGGGTAGGTTTTGATCGTGGTATAGTGAACCGGCGGTGGCTGAGCCCGACCGTTCGACGGGATTATTGGATCGTTGTATGCACCCTATCGTGGTATCACGAGCGTAAGTAGGGTAGGGGTGATCGGGATGTCGATGATATTTAGCGGTTGTTGGTTAGCAGCAAGACGCCTGTCATACCACACGCACACACACATACACACACCTATCTCCCTAACCCTATCTCCCTAACCCTCCCGACGTCTACCGCAATTAGGGTGGTATGCTGCGCCGATTTGTCTCTACCCCCCTGTCCACCTATCCCAATCTGCATCATGCATCATACACCCTAATTTATATAGTACGTACCCCCTAATCCACCCTAAATTATAGGCCGACGGCTAGATGCCCCAGAGGCAGGCAGAGGCAGGCCTGCCGAGCGTACTAGCGTCGTACCCTCGTTTTATCTAGTGTATATGTAGTGTTGTTTGTAGTCAGAGTGGGGGTACCGGGTGCTTGGTCTGTAGCTAATACAGGCGCGAAACGCGTACAACGCGGAATCGGCACGCACGATGATACACTCGCGGATCGACGTGTTCACTCGAGTACTACGTTACCTACTCGCTGACTCACTGCATCCCCCTAATTTACTCACTCATCCAATCACTCACTCAATCCAATCATCAATCACTCAACCACCTGGTAATATGGCCCATGGCACGATGGTGTTGGAACAGCTGCGTGGAGCTCGCGCGTTGGGAGCGTGGCGTGCCTTCCTCCCTTTTCATATACTCATATACTCGTGCGAGGGTATTCTATGAAGCATATATGATGATGATGATGATCAACGTTAATCGCCAGCACTTAACACTCAAGTACTCAATAAGCGGCGCGTAGATAATCCCGTTCATAGTCATAGATAACGTCGAAACGCTCAAAAGCTCAAACGTTCATTTGAGATGATGAAGATAATCCCCTCGTCCTTCCCCTTCATAATATCAACGTTATCATTCAGATAATGGTGATGGCTAACGTTAGTTAATCACCGCCACTCAACACCGCATGACACCTACCAATCGATGTGTATCGTTACCTCGCGTAGATATCGTCGAAACGCTCAAACGAAACGTTCATTTCAGATAACGCTAACGCTAATCATCATATATCATATATCATCGGCATAATTAAAACGGGTGTTGGGGTAGGGGGTGTAGGGTAGAGTCAATTGCAACGAGTGAGAGTGAGTGGGAGTGGGGGGTACGCGTCACGTAGCCGTTCACTAATTGAAGATACGGGATGCTCGAACGTCCGAACGTTCAGATGTCCACCTGGTGAGACGTGTAGTTGACGCTGAAAGCGCGTTCTTGTTTCTTGTTTCTCAATGTTGGCGTGCACTGTAGACGGGCATATTCAACTTGGCGTGGCGCAACCCGTCGTGAACATATGAATTTGTCTACCGCAACGATCGAAATGAGAGTCCAGCTGTTCAGCTGTTCACAGACTCCCAGCCACGGTACCTTTATTACTCCTTACTCGTCACTCATCGCCAGCGTATTGGATATTAAGAAAGACTGGGTGTTGGAGTGAGACGTCGGGACTTGCCAGACGTTGAGGATAACGTTGTTGGGAGACGCGTTTCACGGCGGCGGTGTTGTCGAGGTGTCGAGGCGTTGGGACGGAGCGAAACACGTGTATCCCCGTCGAGTTCGGGATCTGCCGCTATTGATGCATGCCGGAATGGTGATCATACGAGGAGGTGTATACGAGCGAACACAAGTCCTATCGGATGGAATATTGGCTGACACGATGGGAGAGGTGCGTGAAAGAGAGGAGGAACGTTGAGGAGTAAAACCGCGGTCGCCGAGCCATCGCTGGGATTGGCTGAGCATCGCGTGCGTTGATCATTGGATATTGGGCAAGTCGAGTGTAGATTGCAATTTGGCGGGTATCGGTGTCCTGCCGGGTATCGATGATCTCTCCCACGACGGATTGGGGCATGGCAGGCCACGCGTTGGGGTTACATAAATGCCTTCGCTAACGCCATGTAGAATAATAATGAATATTTAGAACGGGGCTGGGAGGCCGGATCTGGATCCGCTCGCGTATCTCCTTCGGGAAGCTCTCCGTTACATACATGGTCTCCCACGGGCTGATTATGGCAGTGGGGTCGGATAAGGGAGGGGGGGCACGATGGGCTGGCGCCTGCCTCGTTGCCAATCGACGGAATGGCAGATGGATCGGGGGCGGTTACTAGTATAATGTATAAAGATACACCCGTTCGTCTTCAGCTCCTCCCAATGGCCTCTCGCGCACAAAGCCCAGACTCGTCCAAGCCCAAGATCGTCGCGCTGCCCAGCCTGGCATCGTCGCTGTCGTCGCTGCCCCAGGCAAAGAGCATGGCACACGTCGCGCTGCACCCAAACATGTACGCACAGAGAGCAGCAGAGAGCGAGGCCAAGGTCCGTTTCTCTTCCAACGCTACCAAACAGATCCTAACTTCTCCGCAGCTCCAACGCGCCCTCACAAAAAACGCATCCTCGCATGCTTCCCAAAATCAGCCGTCGCCGGCGTACAACCTTCCAGTGAGCATCCCTTTCCCCCTTCCACATCCACTCGACCGTACTAACAAACCCCTTTCTAGCCCCAGCCCGAGTCGCCCAACAACGCAAACTCGCCGCTCATGATGCGCAAGCCCCAGCGTCCCAAGTTCTCCACATGAACCCCCCTATAGAACGTTTCCTCTCTCGGGACTTTGTAGACCGTCTCTCTCTCTTCCCATCGTCTCATGCATATAATACCTCCTCCAATACCTCGCATATACATACCTCCCCCTCCACCGTCACCCGCACCGCTTTCCGCCTCTATGTTCCTTCGCTTTTTGCTTTCGCTGTAGACATCTCTTTCGTACTCACTATGGTCCTTGGGTTCCGGCTGCCTCCCCCTCCTCCCTCACTTCACTCTCGCGCATATAATCTCAATCCCCCATCGGTCTCCTCGCATCTCATCCACGTATCTCCGGGTCACATCATTCTCTCATCAAACATAGAATTTTCCCATCTCTCTCTCTCGTGTCACTCGTATCGTCGTCTACTTAGTCGTATACATATTCCTACTCCTACTCCGTATGCTGTATCTATTTGTACTCCACCTGCCCCCAGTCTCGCTGCACTCGCATTACATACGTTTCGGAGGTTCCGATCTCATATGCATGAACGTACTCGACTTTTCTTTCGTCTCATCCACTTGCTCGAACAACTGAGAAGAAGAACTGAGGAGAAGCACTCGGTCGCATACTGCCAAGTAACATCCGCGGCGAACGATCACTGAGTACTGATCACTGCAACGCACTCGAACCCGAACTTGACGCCCCTCTGCGGTATATTCTACACCGTCGATACGCAGACTTGTACCACGCGCCTCTCGGTCCGTCGGGTCCGAGTCACACGTCCCATTCACCTGTTCGCCTGTTTACTTGTTTACTTGTCGTTTTGTCGGATTGTGGGAGGGTAAGGGTTGGATATCTGGATACCGGAGGGGTGCGGAGCGTATGAGTTGGAGTGGAAGGTTGGAGTGGAAGGCTGGATGCACGGATGCACACACTTCTACGCCTCTACGCCCTAGTGACAAGACTACTCACCGGTTACTCAAGTACTAGTACCCACCGGTGCACCTCTCGCCTCTCGCCTCACATCGCACCTACGAATTTACGGTGATATATATGTGTATGGTGTCACGGTATACGGTATACGGTATACGGTACATGGTATGTGATGTTATGTGAGATGACATATGTATGGTGTTCGTGCTCGTGCCCGACTTGACGTTCGACGCTCGACGCTGCTCAGGACTCGTACCCTTTACGCACCACACCCCACACCCCACACGCTACACTCTCCACCCCCCACTCAACATCTCACCCCATTGCTCAACATCTGCTCGCGTGTTTCCTCACGCCCTCCCTCACCATCTGCCATCGTTCTCCCGCCTGCCCATCCCTGTCCCCCACCATCCCTCTCCACCCGCCCGTACCCAACACACCACCACGCGCCCATCCGTCACACGATATTCGCCTCGTGGCGTTTTATCCCTTCGTTATTTTATTTTATTTTTAAAAAAATTGAGGGGTTTAAGGGTCGTTGGTCTGGGTTGGTGGTTGTTGGTCCGTATTTTTCCCGGAGCTAGCGGGTTGCCGTTTGGCGGGCGACCGTTTCGGGGGAGGAGAAGGTGGGAGGTGGGAGAGGCGACTGAATACCGAGTGCAGAGGAGTAGAGGATTTGAAGGGAGGGGGGGTAGAGGAGGACACGCCTACACGATCAATTTATTATCGCGGCGCCGCATCTCAACGCATCACATACATACCTCGACCTCGACTTCGACTTGGCTGCGCAACTCCAGCGATTCAGAAGCCAGTCGTTGCGGTTGCGTTACCCTCACCGCCGGCGTCATGGCCATGGCCAGACCCGCGGTACGACACGCGTCGTGCTCACGGCACCGCGCGCGTCGAAGGACGGAAGGCACGGCGAACAAAGAACGAACGGACAAAAAAAATACAAGCAACGAATGGACGAATGGACTACGTGGATGGAAAACGTTGCCGATTTACCGCAGTGCACATGGGGAGTCAATACATTGGGAAATGAGGACGTGAGGACGTGAGGTAAGGCTTATTTTTATTCTTACACGACCTGGATGGTGGCGTGTCGAGGTGCTGATGCGCGCATAGGAAAGAAACTCCCGGCCTCGTTGGACGTGGATAGGAACGTTGGTTGACGCTTTGCGCTGGGCTCCGAGCTCTTTCTTTGGCTCCGTATTATTGATGCTACGATACGTGGTGATGCGTGCGACCCCTACGATAGGCTGTAAGTCATCTCCTGCCCCTCAGCGGCAAGACTCGGACGCTCGTGTCGCTGATTCAGTTCTAGTGTGCTGCCGATGGACCTGGCGCCGACGTCTACGGCAGTTCTTCACGAACGTGGTGTTATTGAATTGGATTTGTACTGGAGCGGCGGTTCTGGGTGAATACGTCGACGTCGGCGCGGTGGTTAGTATCTTTGAAGTTCATATCCGACCTCGAAGCTTCGAAAGAGGAAACTTTTGATGATTCGCGATGACTCGTGTAATGTGAATGTGTGCGTTATGCACGTATAATGGTGATGAAGATGAAGATGGCCATGCGATGTTGAAGAAAGTTGACGCCGTTTGATGCTTGAAAGATTCTGTTATCTATTATCATCCATCACTCTCCGGAACATCTAGATATCAACGCGTCAAGATACACATTCATATCGACACAATGCGTCTTCATCGCATCGCATCGCATCGCATCTAACACCCTCCATGTATCCGAGACGTACCTCGTTCTATAGATACAGACATAGACAACTCGATAAAACATGATCCAACCCCCGGAGAAAACGCAAGTTAATCAGGGGGCGTCAGGAGAGGTTAGGGGATATCGGGGGGATGAGGGGAGATATCTTGCATCTACTTCCAGCAGTTCAGCGGCATTTGCGTATTGAGGTGTATTTTACTCCCTGACCACGATATTCTCAGTGGGCAGGTCGTAGGCCGGGTCTCAGCCGGAGACTAACAGGGCTCGAGGAATTAATGATTAATGTTCATTCCGGATCCGGGTACCACGACGGTCAAACGGTCAAACGGTCAACTTCCTTCCACATTCTAGCGTGCACGCATATGTCGTGAGTGTGCGCTTCGTGTAATTCGCGTGTTCGTAAGGATTGGTCGTGTGGAAGTGTTGGTCGTGTGTAACGTGTGTATTGTCAAGGGTATGGGAGGATTGATAGGAGGGTTGCGGAGGAGCATTGGCAGATGGGCTGCAATACCATAGATGCGCAGTAAAACGAAAACATGAAGGGAGGGGGAAGTGGGCAGTGGGGAAATAGGGAACATGCGTGGACGTGGACAATCCGGGTAACTACCTACTCAGCTGCACCGTGTCTACGGACTGGCCGTGTTGACCGCTGGCCTGGCGGGGCAGTACTATGTGAATCGCGTGCACATGAGCGTTTTCTGGCGACTTCGGGCTTTCAGGAGTAAAGGACCACATATTCCCAGCGACAATGATGTAGGCAACTACTACAGGCGAACGGCTAAACCGGTAAACGGGCCAATGAAGCTCATGTGGTCCAGTGTCGGCGGGGTCAGCGGGGGCTCGGATTCGGGTACTTCATCGATAGAGATTAGGAGGGTGATGAGGTGATATGAGATAGTGGGTGAAATAGCGAGTGATACAGCTGGTGAGATAGTAGGAGAGATGGAATGATGGAGATGGAGATAGTGAGTGAGATGGGAGATAGTGGTCGAGTGGATTTCAGATGTGACGTTCGTGAAGCGGGGGGACTTCCAAGACATTTGTGCTCGTCTCACAGTGAGATAGGTAACTTAGGGGTACGCGAGGTACGCTTGGATCTGATCTGGCTAACCATATGTCTTACTTTGAACAGCTCTCAGGATAATCCACGTCCCGGTTGACCAACGGGACATCGAGGTGAAATTCAGATAGCAGAAGGTCCGAGTTCATTGCATATTGTATACCGCAAGACTCTGGATCGTCTTGTTTATCAACGGGGACGATCCTTGCCGGTCCAATTGTCCAAGCTCGCATTTGACGATTGCAGGTTTCCAGTCAACAATGCTTTCAGCGCTCTGGCCGGATCGAGCTCGGAGTACCACACTACCTACGGCTTTGAACTCGAAAAAAATGTGTAATGCCGCAAACGCAAGGAATAAACGAAATATTCATGGGCGGGCATATGCAGACGGGCTCGCTGGTGGCGCCGTAGTATCATAGACTCATAATATCATAATGATCATTAGGCGTCAGAGGGTGCATGCATCATGCGTCACCAGACGATCGAGTGACGAGGCATTGGGCAAGGTACGCACCGAAATTCAGAGTCTGCACGCGTGGCGCGTGAATTCGAATGGTTCTGCCGCAGGCGTAGCCCTGGCTGCTCCCGAAGGCTCCCGGTTCGGGACTACGAGGAATATGATAAACATGCCATACGCCGAATGTGGGTCCTGATTTCCCGGAGCCGCAGGGGGACCAGAAGGGTGAGGTGGGGGCTGGTAGGGATATGTGCGAGGGAATCCCGGAGGAATAGGTGTGGAGGTCTGGGTACGGTATTATTGGTGTGGGACGCAGTAGGGACGGGGAGTAGTGGGATTCACGGTGGCGAGGTGGGAACGCGAGGGGTATGTTGCAAGCTGGGGAGTACGGACGACGGAGTGGTCGTGATTCGTGGCATGCTATCCAATTATTCTGTCATTAGTGGTAACGTGAAGCGTCGTTGGCTCGATCCAAACGCACGAGTTGCCCAGGAGGGCGTGGCGGCCCTTGCGCCAGATTCTGCGACATCGGGATATCCCACCACATGTGTCTTCCGCAAGACCGGTGCGCTGCGTGGACCACAGTTATTTTCTCAGCGAATTTCTGGCTACGCTCCGTACGGACTAAACAAGCATGATCAGAGGTGTCTGAGTGCCTGGTGCTGATAGTACATACGGTTTTTTTCGGGAAGACCCGGTCCCCGTTGATTTTATGGCGACATTATCGCGAATTATTGACGATTATTGATGGCGGTCGTGGCAGGAATCTGTTCGTGGCTGCGCGATCACGACCAGCCACCCAGCGCTCAGCCTCTGCCCAATTTGGGTGATCAGGTGGTTCAAGTTGTCGGTCGTTGGGCGCCTCCTGAACATCTCTTCACTTCGCCCCGAGTACAACACGAATATTCACCCAGGCTGCCCGACCCTAGAAAGAAGTCAGAACTGGAACACACATCAAAACAGAATGCCGAGTTCGGGATTTTCGCACCTTCGCCTTCTTCTGCCGCCTACCCCATTTCAGCCCGCTTCCCGTAACCCGTGTCCCGTTCTCCCCTTACATACGCGTTACGCGTTATTCCCGACGTCGACCCTGCTGTAGAGTTCCTCAACTTCTTCTCGACGTACTTGTGACGCGTGGGTTCTGGGTTCTGGATTCTAGATTTCCACATTTCTGTGTTTCTGGGCTGCCGACCCGTGGGCCGGATGTGGCTACCGTACCGAAAGAGGCGCAGATGTACGTACGCCTGCGTCCTCCTAGTTTGCAGTGATCAACTGACCAGCGACATTGTAGCATCCCATCAATTCGAAACGAAACGAAACGAACGTACCACACGGCTGTAGAACTTGCGCCTGGTCCTCGGAAGGCTCACGAACATTCGTATTCTACCGGTACCCGAACATTCTTCTGGCCTACTACGTGTATATCACGAATCGGTCGCCTGTCACATTGTGTACACTGGAGAATTCGTACACGGTACGCACCCTGTTCAGTTCCTCCCGCGACCCTGGCATTTCTTCCTCCAAACGCTTCTTTCTCATCGATAGGATAACTACATAATCCAGATGACCTCGCAGTTGCATTTCCAAAGGGTCGCCGCACCATCGACACGTTCGTGAATCACTTAGAATCTTGAAGGCAGACAGGCACATTAACGTTGACGATAAGGTCACGAAGAGCCGGAGCTCGCTTTTCTCTCCAGGATTGGCAGGTCGGTGACGGAGCACTGACTTGAAACTTGCTCTCCTTGCGATCAGGATCAGGACGTCAACCAGTTAACGCGTTATCTCCAGAGGCAGGTACCGCACTGTGCCGCCGGGAACGACTCCTTAACTACGTATATGAAACTATACTTTTTTCAGCTACAGTCCGGCAGGCTTGCGCGTGTATACCACACACACCTCCATATACATACGTCTCACATCTCATGCTCGCGAAGGGTCTCTGATTATCATGAAATCATGAATACCGTGAATATCATCCTCAGGCAGAAATCTCGAAAGCCAAATCGCGACTCGCCAATCTCCATCTACTCGGGTCGACACTTCGTACTACTATTCACGGTCGTGTGTGCCATCTCCAGGAGCGACATTGCCTTCTTCGTCACGGGCCCGGGCGGTTGGTCCATCTGGTCTCTGTCTCAGTGATTTATCTCTATCATTATCTGGTGGGCTTGAGGTTTGGAAACGCTGCACTGCCCGGCGAAAACCTGTCAAAAAATCCGTATCCGTACATCTGAATAAAGGCAGCCACGGTGTTGTGGAGCGATCTCATCGATTCCAAGGTTTTTCGATTGGCTCATTGGGCGGAAAGACGTCGGTCGCTCAAAGAAGGACAGCCTGCAGACGATGGGACGCCTCGTGACCGGGCATGACATGGAAGGGGAAGGAGCGAAGGGGGCAGATCGTTTGTCGGGCTCGGAGGGTGCCTTGAAGTGCCTTGGGGGGACACGCTTCCTTGCTTCTTGCGAGGGGAAGAACATGTCTTCTCGTCACGTTGTCCATGAAGTCCCCGGAAAAGTCCCCGGAGAAGACAACTGGTCGTCAACGTACGCACCTCCAGGCTCTAGTGCTGCAGACCCCTGCCGCGGCAAGCCAGGGATTCCTATGGATTCCACTGCCGCCGGTCACTCGACCCTCCGCATGCCCTAGCGCGCCCTAGCGCAGATCTTCATGTACATTGAGGGGGAAGATGTGGCTGGTCCGCAGTTTGCTGGTTACCGGTTGTACGTACCCAGACCACGCTCGCCATGGACTTTGCGTATCGGCGTCAAGATATCAAATGCTCGTAATTGAAACTGGCGATGCGGCTGCGTACTCTGGTTGTTTCCGTCCGCACTCGTCTCGTGTCAAGCTACTTCTTGGTCTATCTGCCCTCCACGGAGGCGTTTCAGGTTGTCGGCGGCTCGACGTCAGATGCGATGGGGCTGTCCGTGGTCTTGTAAACATGTGACTTGCAAAGTGACTGTAATATGTTCCAACCCTGCTACTATGTGGATTAATGTTTCTATCGAGGTTCCCCCTCTAAACCCCTGCCGCCAACATGAGAGACTTACCGCACATCTGGTGGTGTGTCAAATTTAATTCCGCCGGCGACGAAGAGTTTCTCATACATGTCGAGTTGCGGAGATCTTGGATAAGGGCCTCCCTCGGGCTCAGAGCTAAAATGGGTGTCGGTGGCTGACGCATCTCACGGGCTCAGCTGCCAACGGCTATTGCCCCCGTCGATATGTGTGGTATGGTGTCTGGTAATTGGCAGAGCCACAAGGTTCATGTCCCGCTGTGGTTTCAATTTTACTGGGCACTGGGAAACTCGATTGAATTCGGGATAAACCGATAGCAGTCGTTGCTAACGCACACGGACTTGAAGAATCAAGCGATAGACGTCTAGCGTGCAGTGCATATCAGCAAGTTAATTGACAGTCGCTTGGGGTGCTGACGGTGGAGTGTATGCTTCCTCTAGAAGTGCTCTCAAGCATGTCCTCTTGCATCATGATCTCTAATTCTCAATATTGATACTTTAGGCTTCTTCCCGTTTCGCTGCAACCCTTTGGCCATGACTTCATGGTCCCCGCGGAGTCGCGTCCAGTTGGCTTTAGAGCTTACGTTTGTTGTATGAGTTCATCACCACAACGCTCGGTACAAATTAACTGACGTCTGCGAGCGAGAACCAGGAACCCAGGGTGGTGAGTAAAAGTATTCCTTTCCTTCTGGTGCATTGCTATCACTGATGAATCGGTGTATATACTACTATCTTCCTTAGACGTATATGATCGTTGCGGTAATCCGTCTTGGTCTATGTTAGGCATGGCATTCTCCCGCCGGCCCCAAGCAAACTTTGATTCCCACGATTCAATTCACTCATGGACCATACACGCCAATGGGCCGGCTTATCCGGACGTCACGTCAGGCATATGCAGCATATCGCAACTTAGAACTATTAGCTATCGCAGTATGTCCGCAAAACATATCTGGCATCTCCCCGCTTTCGCATCACTCCGCGAACGTTACTTCGGTGATCATGCGGCACGCGTTGCGATTTACCGAGGTGGTGAGTCCGAATATTGATCTCAGCCAGCGAGCGAGTCTTATCTGCGATCTATCGTCCTCAGAACTGCAAAATTAACCGATATCGTTTCAGTGTCGCATTCTCATCGCGAGATGTTAACACGTAAAGTCGACTGTGCCCGAGCGGAGACTATTGTTAACTCGAGGGTGCTCGCGGGTCTTCTAATTCTCTATGGGCTCCATCAGTGTACCTTTGTGGCGATTGGAAAATGACCTGCGCACGCATGCATCTGCAGGCTAATTAACTCCTTATCTCACGTCTCACGCAGGAGGCGAGGACATGTCAATGGTGGGCAAACCCCTATCATGGCGAGCTGAAACGCAAGTCCTACTCCTCTGTGGGATTCTCTGTCCGCCTCTGAATTGCCTTCGTCATCAGCGTGGAATGAGGGTACGTTCTCCTGACGGCATTACTCTATCTTGCGTGTTCTCAACTTCCCCCGTCGCCCAATGTGTGTATACTTCACAGCTTCAGCTTCCAGTACTCGGATGTATTTCATGGATCGGATCGGTTGAGGTCCGAGTAGAAGAACTCAAAAAGGTAATCTGCCAGGGATGGACCCACCCCGCCAATGTCCTTCGTTCTTAACTTCCTTGCGAGAGTTCAACAAAACCTGGAAGTGCCCCCTTTTCGGTCGGGCACAGGACTCAGGCAAAGATAGTTCGGACTTCAACCTTGAATCCGCCGATACCCCAATATCAACGATATCCCTCTAAACCCATCAAATTGAGAAGTCTATTTCTCAGTTAGTTGGGGTGGCCCATTATAGAACAGTGCAGTACAAGGTTTCCCCGTTCAAAACGTGCAATTGTACATGCAAGCTCAGGCTCGCCACAATTTTGAAATTATGGATAAGTATACAGCTTTGACGACTATATCAAGTTAGATAGAGATATCTATCTCATTTCCGCCCGTCTGTCAAGTCATCAATGCCCATCATAAAGAGTCTCAGCTCCGATTGAAGAATCCTCAAAATGAACGCCCACTGGGCCCCTAGTGCGTATAAATCAGAATGCATATGTGTATCAGAGCTGATTATCTGTAGAGATCATGAAATGCCGCAGGGAGTCGCGCGTCTTGAATTCCCGAGTACAAAGGATATGAATTCACCCCAGTACGACGTTACCTCGATGTCGGTCAGCCCATGATCATGATCAAGGACTACATCGGTGACATCCACTCACCGATCTGGATTTGCTGAGGCGCCCCTTTGTTCAAACCTTCAAGGGTTGCTCTACTCAGGAATTCGCGAAGCTGGTTCCTCGTGGAAGATACGCATGGATGCTCCGTAGTCTGCATTTATGTTTCGCCGCAGCGGAACAAAGCGCTGGTTGACGCGATGGGGTGTTGATCATACATCGATTAATTGTGTAAGTGCTAGCTTCATTCTGGGGGGTACGCTTAAGTCATCCGATGATAGTACCTCAGCGAATCATCTGCTCTCACCACCCCCGAAATAACAAAACAACAAAGACATAGCCAGGTGGGACACACGGCGCCCTCCGTGATGAAGGCATCATATTACCACTGACCCTAAAATGCAAGAATGCGTAACTCATTCTCCGTCACCTCAAAGGGGACGCGGAGGCACTGTGGGGCACTACCAGTACAGACCGTCTTCCGGCCTCAGTGGCGTCTGGACTCAGCCGTTATCATGCGTTTCGACGCTGTCCATAGGATATTTGTTCCTGCGACATATCAGCTGAGTCCGTAGAACATACTACTATCAAACTCCCCCTTCTTGTGGTTTCTGGGCCCCAGAGAGACTTTCGAGGGTAAGAAACTATAATTTGATCATACGGGCGCAGTATTGCACCCTAAATAACTTGGGATTGTACGAGATGGGGGCGGGTCTTGGCTCTAATAATAGTAAAATAATGGGTATGACTTTGTCTAAGAAGAAACGTACCAGGACTCGTAGCCTGGCCATAATGGGGTCAGAATGGGGTCAGTGACCGCGGTCTCTTTGATAAACCGTTTCATGCGCCACACGACGGCAAGGATCCTGCTTTAACTCACCATAGGCTCTGCGGTCGCCACCGGTACGGACATTGCACTCGAATGCTGCCATGCACAGTACCTTCAAGGCTGCAGGAGCATGCGTGATGCGTGGGGTACTAAAGGACTTACGAGCACGTTACCCTACTGGCTGACTAGAGGCTGATGGGAGTATCTTGCGTCAAGCTCCCCTGACCCCGACATCAGCGTGGTTCGCCACCAACCTCCACTTCGACTCACACCAGGTGTCTGCCTACGGTACGAACACACGATGGGCCAATTCTTCGACGAAATCCCCGAAAGTCTCATCACATGGATCCTCAAGCAGCATATGTTCTGGGTGTCGACGGCTCCCCTGAAGAGCGACGGCCATGTCAACGTTTCGCCCAAAGGGTTAGAGGGGTCCTTCCATGTCGTGGATTCGCGTAGAGTGTGGTATGAGGATTTGACTGGAAGTGGTGAGTGCGGTTCTCGTGCTAAAACTTGTTCGTTGTAGCTGATATGGACGGGTTGCGCTCGAATTTCGATAGGAAATGAGACTATCGCCCATCTACGAGAGAATGGGAGAATCACGATTTTGTTCAATGCATTCGAGGGTCTTCCACGCATTGCGAGGTTGTTCGGGAAAGGTGAGGCCAGCCGCAAGGGGGACGTCTTGAATGTAACACTGAGATATTCACGAAGGAACTGTCTATGAATATGGTACACCAGAGTACGAAGAACTCCTGCCGCCGTCCGTACGCAAGCCAGGCTCCAGGGCTGTCATCATGGTTGAAGTCTACAAAGTCGGCACGGTACGCATTATCCCCAATTCGTCTTGAACCTCCCCTTGACTCACTGTCTACAATAGTCATGCGGATACGCCGTTCCCTACTACGACTTCAAAGGCCACCGTAGCAAACTGGTTGACATGTCCATCCCGATGGAGAACCTCGACCGCGACGCTGAGCTCGCTTTAGATCCATCGACTTCCAGCGAACCTCCTCGCCCAAAGAAGGGCCTCAAATCTTACTGGGCTGAGAACAACGCAACGTCTTTAGATGGCCTCCCAGCTCTGCTCTACGCGCAGACCTCCACTCGTCTATTTAACCCCGTATCGCCAGCGCCCAAGAAAGACGGCGTCTCAGCGACCCCGAAGGATGCGGCAAAGGTGACCAAGGGTGGCGCAACCGTTGCTACTATCTTGGACAACCTGAAAGTCCCCCTAGCTTTCACTTTGGGTATCCTGACTGCTACGATGTATACGCAGTTCCTTCCCAAAATTCACGCCGCCATCGATACGTTGTAGGACCATGTAGCATGATATTTTGTAGAGCTTAGTGCTATTGTAAACTTTTGGATCGGATACTCGGCCGCCCTTCATCACGCACTCGTGGCATGGCGCAAACGACGGCAATATCCTCTGTACGAAGGCACTCGTACATTGGAGGTTCGAGGCGGTCATATAACAACAAGTTGCGGAACGAGGGTTTGCTACGCTGCACTCTTCTAGCTATTTGCTCTGCTCCGCCAGACCTTGCTCTGGGGGGTTGTGTGTATAGTGAGAATGTAGTGTGCGGGAAGATAAAGAATGCATCATCGCTCCGGGAGATGATCATGTCCAATGGTGTCGATTCGGCGGATCAGCAAGAGGTCCACATCTTTGGCGCGGTCGGCGGAAGTCTCGCGAGAAATATGCTGTCGATAGCGAACGTGCTGGAATTAGTCAGCCAGCGTATCTCAAACATACACCCATCGTGAGCATTAGGGGGAAAGGCGGATTTCGGAGGCGAAGGCAGATCAGTTTTCCGAAGAGCGTCCAACAGAATCCAAGAGTGATTCACTAGGTCCTTCCTTGATTGTCACTCCAAACGGCGATCGGAGACTATACAGAACACGAAACCCTGCGATGATAATCTATGAGTCTTCTGCCTTCATTGTACTCTTCGAGGGGCGAAGTCGTCCTGGACGAATTCTAGCACTATCCCTACTCTAACCACTTCCGTTCAGTTATTTGAAAACGTCGGTCATAAGTAAGCACTTATGCTGCCAAGAATAGCAGAATCTCATTGCCGTGGCAGGAAAGGCGTTAACTACGAGATATCTTGGTGCGAATCTGGGGATATGGCGGCTGTTAGCTTATACTAATCGTAGCTGAGATGAATTCCCCACAGGTCAAGGAATTTGAAATCTCGAGGCTGTTGCCGATCGCCTTCTTGGATCAGCACATCCGCGTACTCGTACCGGAAACAAGGCCTCTGAGTCTTCAACCGAGGCAGTCGTGTATCGTTAGCGTTCCGTATTGGTGCGAGATAGTGCCTTCAAAGGCAATCTGGGAACTGCTTTCATGGTATCTGTGCGATTACAAGTAGTCAGCAGGGACGAAAAGAGCAGGAGGCACAGCGCAACACTGGGAAGGATGCCCTTTAGCTTATATATGGATCAGCCCCAAGCCGGCTGACTAGTCATAAGGGCCCCAAGATCTGTACTCCCCGCTTCTTGTTGATGTTGTTGATGCCATGCATTGGTGAGCGAGGCGCCGCCAGCCTCCACGTTATGGAGTTTTCACTATATGTGGATCCACGTTGCAAAGGCGTTGAAGTGCACGGAGGAACAGCATGCTTTATCTCATCCGTGTACCGACTAACGAAGAACGGTCAGCACCTGCGTCTGATTCGCCGCTTTCTTCCCAACTAGGCTGCACTTTGACTTACAACACCTGGGTATCGACACACCGAGGTGACTGGGCTGCACGCAATGCCAATGAGTAGGGAATACAACATTGGACAACGGTACCTGGGTTGGACGAAGCGCTAGGTGCCAGTTCCGGTGCGTCGGCTGCTGCCCCCATCGCGATGTAAAGATGGAGCCAAAGCGTTGGGTGCTGATCGCTTGCCAACTGCCCGCAAGGAATCCGCTGTTAGTTCTTTTCTTCGATGCCTCTTAGAGAGAACACGAGACCTAGGGCTGAGATAAAGCCGCTGAGTACATTCTTGGTTAGAACACGATGCCTTCACTATGTAGTAAAGCGAAGCCGAAGAACCTGAGTGGCCGTAATACGTAGATCCAAATCAAACATCATGAGGAGAAGGATCCCTCTGCTGGCGGGTTCGCCTGCCTCGTGCCGCTATATAGTATGAGCAAAAAACACTTGCGAGCGAGTAATACAGAGGAGCTGACGTACACCCTGATCCGTTGGTTGTATAAGTGTTGTGTGAATTGGTCGTATTGATGGTTTTCACTCGGTTCGAGTGGGAATTGTTGGTCACCGAATTGATATTGTTCACGATTTTATCACCAGTGATGATGGTGATATTGGCATTTTCGGGCACAACGTGAGGAAAGCCCTTGAGCGGAGAGGACGGGGTTTGCAGATTGAGTGGGGGACGGGGACGTCGACGTTGCATGGTCAGGACAGATGGAAATCATGGAAGGCGGCGGGGAAGCCAACGAACTCGTCGGGGAGCTTATGGTGGTGTCGATCTTTCGTAGAAGTTCGGTCGTCATCCGCTGGTTCGAGAGTAATTCATCCTGTTTGGAGTGAATACCCTCTTGGCCCGCAATCAACCTCTGTTGCGATAACCGAATTCGTTGCATATTTTCGGCATTCGTTATCGCCGCACGAACCTATCGTCGGGGTTAGCGCTACCGACGTGAAGCCTCTCGTGTCACGAAAGCCCACCCCAAATAAATCGATGGCAAGGTCAAGATTTTTGCGATACTTTTGCACCTTCAATGCATCGCCTCTGGCGCTCACGATACGTCTGAAGATACTTCGAGACACCATTCGTCTAACCGTGTCTTCGAGACCCCCGTAGCGTGCTGGGCACTTGTTAAGCCATAGGGTGGCACAAGTAGGAACACTGGACTCACCCATTCAGTTGCTTGATTTGATCCAGCGTATCGCTGTCTAGACTGCAAGAGACGGTGTTATCAACCTTCGCGGCTATTGCAGCTACTAGACAGGCTATATCTGCCGCTAAACTAATCCATAGCACTTTGTTCTCTCTGACCTCCTAGTGGCCTGGATCAGCTGCGAAGTATAGATACGGGAGATACGAAGACTGACTTGAACAGTTTTCAAAATAAACAAGAGATAGCTCCGCGGCGTCGCTTAAGAATGGCACTGCAGAAACGGTACTGACATCTTTCAGTACGGTCAGAATGACTTCAGACGTGCCGAGAAAGCTATCCAGGCTGCTGCTGCGCTCTGGAGGGGTGCAATACCCTTCCATTTGGGGCGAAAAGCAGTGAAGTTTTAAAGCGCCAGCTTGTTCACGAGTAATCTATATATAATAACCGGATGTCGTAATCAGATGAATGTGGCCTGCGATCAAGAAGACAAAGAGCCACATTCAGCGAAGCAAGACTGCTTGTGAAGTAGATTTTAAGTGACCAATGGCAGGTAGTAGAGATAAAAGCCCCATTAATATTCCAAGACGAAGTTCGAGCTTCTCTCAGACTAGATAATCCGAAAGAGTGGATAGTGAGTGACTGGGAAAGTTGTTTGATGAACTGATTTGGGCCTACAGGACTGTCATGGACCCATGGCACAGGGGAGTTTGAAATTTATCAAGAGAGATCACTGGGTTGGGGGATGGACTAAGTACTCAAGCACTACGACTTGGGGTGGTTTCAGCGGGGAAACAGAAAATCTGAATTGGCGTGCCTCTCCCCCAACTACCGCTTTGACTTACCTGTCACACTGTACCCAGTGACCAGTGCTGCATGCATGGCAACTTTGCGTTGAGGTAGGGGACACATGGAGGAAACTTTGGGTACTTCAACGCCGGAAAGGGGTCCGCAGCAAACTGAAATGCGGTTTCACCCAAGCGTGAGGTGCCTTCTAGAGGAAGTATGTCAAGCTCTAGTGAACGAGTGCAGCAATAGAGACTATCACGGTTACGTAATTCCCGCAGTTGGCGTAGGCTATTCAGTAAGTCAGCTCATTTCCATCTTACAACCCAACTCACTGACGGCGTTTTGTCATTTTGATATCTAGATCAATACGCGGCCTACTGCTTGACTATTTCGATCTACCGGAGTAATGTTCAGTAACATAGTTCGTTTATCTAGTAGAACACGAACTGACCTTACGCTAGCTCCGTCTTCAAGCTTCAAGTCCCTACCATCGATAACCCGCCCATATGCCGACGACATGTCCTTCAGCTCACTCGGGAATTGAATGGCCGTCTCAGACCGATTTCGAACCAGGTGCGTCGTGTCCATTTCGTATTGTGGTTCCAAGCGAGAGCAACACCGGACGGTGGACGGTGGATTGGTATTGGTGCACGCCGAGTTCAGATTTACACACCGCCATTAACGCCAGCACGTCGATCGAGGGATATAAAACATGAACAAGTGCATACCTTCGACGGAGGCAGCATTACTCACCCCAGTTCGCGTTCACCCATTTTCGACTCGTTCCCCTTCCTTCGTCCCGCGTCCTTCGTTTAACTTTCGACTGCTTCACGCCGCCTTGCACCGCCCTGCCTTAGTTTATCGAAAATCGTTGCCGTTGAATAGCGCGCCGCTCCACCACCTCCTGCTCTCTCTTGCCTTTCCTCTCGCGTCTCATTTTACCTTCCCCCCCCCCTCCTTCCCATTCTCAAGTTCCGGTTCCCTTCTATCGCGCCGTGCAGGGTAGTGCAGGGTGTACTTTCGTCTCCTTCGTCCGTTGTCCAGTCCATCAATTTGGTTTTGGATTCTGGATTTTGGTAGTTCGATTGTTCTCTTTGACTCGCTGCGCTTGTGGTGTGAGTGTGTGTATTGTACGTTGCGAGCATCGATGATCGTAACTCGTTCTTCTGCTCCTCTCCCTTCCTCTTATCCTCCTTCCTTCCCTCCTGTCCTTTCCCTCCTTTCTTCCATCCTTCTGTTGCGTTCCTTCCCCGTTCCCGGCTCTCGGCTCGTCCCTTCGTCATTTGTCCCTTTGTCGCCCGTCTGCTCCCACTCCCCCTCCCCTCAGCGCGTGGGCAGTCTGCGAGTAGGGTCTACGTGTCTTCATCGACTTGTTTATTTGTCTTGCATCTGCGCCTGCGCCTATTGTCTACGTCTCTGCATTCGCATTCGTGTCTGTAGTGTGCACCCTTCAAGGCTTCGGTTGCGTGTGTTCACTGCTGTCTGTCTAGTAACTCGTTTGCAGACCGTTGGGCTCTCTGACCCTCGTTTCATTTCGTGGCTGGTTTTGGTTTTGTGCATCGTTGACTTTCTCCGTTCTCCGTTCTGGAGATACTCCAAGTCGAGTGCATTGATGATCTACGGACCGTAATTCAGCCGCTGCGAAAGCAAATTGGTGGAACAGCATATGATACGTATAACACACTTGCCTTGTCTATTTTCGTGTCTGCTAGTGTTGAACATCATTGAACATTGATTTTGTTTGTTGTGACTGAGAGATAAGCAAGTGTTGGCAGGGACCTACATGTCCTCGGCACCTCCCTCGGAGACGCAGAATTCTACCCTTCCTGGAAATGGTCAAGCGAGCGGAAACGAGTTGGTCAGCTTCCCAGGAGCCTACAAGGATAACGACAAGGGCATCTTCTTCCCGGATGTAAGTTATCCGTCACTCTCTATCCCAACATCCCTTTACTTAACAATGTGTGTCCTAGGCTTTTAACCTGAACGCGGATTACCCTTTCCCAGGTCCTCGTGTTGCCGCCCTCGTAGCGTCTTCTTCATCGAACTCGAACACTACTTCTTCACCTGCCGCCGCATCTGGTGCAGCGAATTCAAACACATCTCCGTCTACGCCCATCTCTCCCCGCGACACCTATAACCTCCGGATACCTTCTACTCGCTCATTCCGCATTGCACCCGACCGCGCAAAGGCACGCTCCTTTAACGATCCGTCACGATCACTTCATGCTCATTTCGTTCGGCCGGCATTAAGTTATTATCGCAATTCACATTCATTAGCCTGTAGCTCGTAGATTTGACATTAGCATCTGCAATTGTATTTGTGCTTCATCGTATATGTATATTTTATTAGCTTCCCTGGTTGGATATTAATATTGGATTACAATTGAGAAGACATCCGTAGCACTTCGACGACACAACCAGATATATATGAATTAGAGACGGAATCATGCTCAATGGACCGCAAGAGTTTGAAGTAAGATAGGAGATAATAGGAGTTAGCTATTTATCGACATCGAGTACCGACATCACATAGGTTTTCTGAGACTCGACTGCGTTTTCAAGAACGACGTCCTCGGCTTAGATCAGGGCTGGGAACTTCGGCTTAGATCGTCTCCTCCTTTATTCAATGGGTACGATCTTATAAGAGATTGATAAACTGACAACTGGAATCTGTCCGGTGGAATACAAGTACATATAAAGAAACTGAAGTACACCGTATGATACCACCTAAGAGTTGCTACTTTCCGTCGTTCACAAGGTCTTGGAGAATATGTCGGCCTCTTAGAAAACCACCGCGAGAGCCGTGGGGATTCCCCCTTTGACTTAAGGGCGCCGTAGGGGAGGGTGTAGGGGAAGGTTTCGCCCTTTTCACTGGTCGTCTATCTTCTCCTAAGCGGGACGGAGTGGTGGGTGTGGGTGGGTGATTTTCCCTCGCCCCAACAGCAGTAATGTACAGCTCCTCCGAGGGACGTTTCAATGTGGAGTCTGGTGTGTCCCCTTCGGACTTGACTCCTTCTCCAGATGGCTGAAGCTGGAGATGCATCCTATCGGCGCCTGGGGACAACTTCAATGTCCACTGATGAAGATCCATAAGCTTGAAGAACTCCTCAAGGAGAGGTGTCGATTCTAGCGTCTTGCGTGAGCCAAATAGAACGAGTTTGGATTTTGCCCGGGTGAAGGACACGTTCATCCGTCGCCAGTCTTTCACCAAGTCACCAATCTAGAGGCAGTGATATGATGGTCAGTCGCTTTAGGATGAATACATGAAGGGAGCTGGACTGACCTGGCCTGCATCGTTGGACCTAACCAGGGAAATAATTACGCATTCCTTATCTCTACCCTGACTCTTGTCCGCCGTCAAAATTTCGATTCCTTTCCTCTTTGCCAACAAATGCGACAGAAGCTTGATTTGTTGCCGATACAATGAGATGACGCCGATTTGTTCTTCTTGAATCCCGGAATGTAGGAGAGCTTCTGTCAGTTGGAAGACTAAAGACGCCTCGGTTTCGTTCTGAACGAGATCCCCCATTTTCGAATCGCGGGCAGGGAGAAGGTCAGTGTCGACAAATATAGCCTTGCAGCTAGACGGTAGGGTTGGTCAGCGGGGTTCTATTCTTGTATAGACGTGTGCGTACCTTTCATCGAGGAGTCTATCTAACCAACAACTCTGGCCTCCTTGTCCGCATGGCGATTTCCCGTTGTGTATGGACCGTAGATACCCAGGCTTGGGCAGCTTCAAGCTTCTGCTCTCAACCTCGCTGGAGCCGCACATCAAACGATTGTTATAAATAAGTTCGTTAGAGAGTGTCATGATTTCTTTGTTCATGCGGTATTGATAGACCAGGTCGATTGCTGCATGCGGGTGTGCTTCCGACAGGCGACGGAATAAGGAGATGTCCAAACCGCCTTTGCGCGCATGAGGGTTTCGTACCTTTGCGTCAACGGATAATTAGTTCAAGTGCTATGGTTATGACGGGACGCTGTACCATAGGAGGAAGTTGGAAGTGGTCGCCGACTAAGATGAACTTGTCTGCGTATCGAAGGGGACCGATGCACGTCGGTAAGGTAGCCTGAGAGGCTTCGTCAACTATACAGTAGTCGAATGTTCTCCGAGAAAACAAGGGACTGAAAAATCATTCTTCACGGTCATGCAACGTAGAATTAAAGCGACACCCTTACTTGTCTAGAGATAAACACGTCGTTGCCACGATAGGCGGCGTCAGGATCATTTCTTCTATCTGCTCGACGGATGTCGCCTTCTTCTGAGCCGAGATGGTGAACTTGCGTATGTCGGGGTGTACCTGTGATGCATGTTGATATCATTAAGGGTGCATTATTTCGTTATTTACCTTATCAATGTTTCCGATTCGAAGGATGCGAAGGTTTTCGTCTTCCTTCAGCTTCAGCAGAATGCTATCCACAGCCGAATGAGTGTACGATGCTAACAGTACGGTCTTTCCCATCGCGACCAGCAACTTAGTGATTGTCGCAATGACAGACGTCTTCCCAGTTCCAGGCATGCCTAGTATCAACGCATAGTCGCGTGCTGTCAGAGCTTTGATGATAGCTTCTTGTTGACTAGAATTGAGTCCAGCAGTATGCTGGTCAATAATTCGTTGTACCTCGGCCAATGCTGCGGGGGAATCGTCGAAATCGGGTCGTTTAAGATCAACGACGAGTTCCAACCGCCTTGTATCTCCGTCAGCGTAGAATAGTTGAGCAAGATTACCACGAATGCGGCTCATCCCAGCGAACAGTTCGTCTTTGTCGATGCGGAATATTACTTCCTCGACCTTAATCCCCGTACGTCGTTGTATTGAAGCCCGTAGGGTATCGTCATCAAGGTCGTGGTCGATACCTACAGTGACACTACGTTGCGTAAGGTCGACGATAAAGCCTTGAGCGTAGGCTAGTAGATGGGGTTCTACGGAAACTGTGATAGCGTCTCCGATGCCCAAGTGGCCGTTCAGGAGTGAATCGACAGTACCCGAAGGGGTCGGGGACCGCAAGAATCTGTACGTGAATCGATGGATCTTGCCCGAAAGAGAATTGGATGCTTCGAGATTAGGGGGAGAGAAGGAACGGTCCACAAGCATCGAGCCAAAGCATCGTCCTTTCTTTTCGCGCTCTATGGCACCCATAGTCCAGAGCTCTTTCTTGAAGCGTACGAGATCTTGCTCCTCCAATGAAATAAGGGCCTCCCACTTGCGAAAAAACGCGCTCTGTTCTTCGGTGAGATGACTGGTGTGCACGGCGTAAGTATCCGCAATGGGGGAAGACATGTCATCCACATGTTCCACTGCCTATACCAAATATCAGACGTGGAGGCTCAATGTCGAAACGGAATTCGGCATACCTTGCGATAAAGCATGCACGCATTTATTACGTTGCAACGTTTACAGATCCGCTCGTCGACGATTGTAGGAGGTAGGTAGGCCGTTGGGGGCCTTCCACCATCCTTAGCAAGCCCTAGTTCCATGTCTCGCGATCGAGCCACCATATGGGCAGCTAACTCATTCCTGATTATCATCAGCCCCCGTATCTCATTTCGACCGACAGGGACCGACACGACTTCTTCGCTCTGCGTGTAATAAAGCAAGCCGGACGAGCATTCAACCCCGTACCTCTCCCCAATGAGCAGAGCGTAGAGCATAGTCTGAGCCCGATGTTCCATACCAGCGACCGTCTTCCCTGTCTTGATTTCGAAAGGTAGCGTCTGGCTGTTGACCACAGGAGGGCGAATAGGTGATACGTTCTCGGAGATAATTGCTTCCACGACAGCATCGATCTTGCCTTTCAACCCATACTCCGGGGACCATATATCTTCTTCACTGCCGTAGAACTCGGACAGCGCAAGAAGAGCCGTTTGCGATCGAGTGGCGCGTGTATTCGTGAGGACAGCGGATGGTTTGGGTGTAGAAGATATGTAGTTCTGCGCGAATACATGAAGGCCTTTTGCCCGGGCATGAATCTCGCGTTTTGCTTGGTCAACACCAATTTCTAGCTTGACTAGGTCCAGCAGGCCATTTGAAACTACTCCATCGATGCATCGTGCGACGTGCGCGTCACCCCACTGGCCACTAGCAAGGCACGATTGAACGACAAGGTGGAGCATGTTTCCCCAGATAAGAGCAGGCGTCACGTCTCCATTGGGGTTCTTTACTAGATGCGAAAGTAAAGGCTTTCGACGGCATTGAAGGGCGGACGAGAGGGCCGTTGGGGTTAACAGAATGTCGGGATGATGAACAAGCAGATTGGAGCGCGAAGTGATGTTGATGGACAAAGTAACCGAGGATGTGCATTCAGCAATGGTTTCCCAGCTGCCGACAATGCTAACGATATCACCTGAAACGACGCGTTAATCGCATATGCCAGGAACCTGGACGTGCCTCTACGAACCTTTCTGGATGTCAAGATATGACCAATCGTCGAGAAGGATAACGATGCGTCGTTCTTTACTACCTTCAAGTTTAACGATGAGGTCCTGTTTGCCAGATCATCAACCTGCATTCGAAGACAATTGGCTTCAAGCGAACCTTTTGGAAACCAGAAACAGACACCGTCTCTACCATGCATCGCGCAAACTGTGGTCTTACCAGCTGCAAACACGTAAGTACCTTCTTTCATTGAAAGTAAGGTAAATACTGACCGTGACAGTGGGATCGACTTTCTGCTTCACTGGTTTCTTAACTGGGGACTTCTGCGGGGACAGCAAGTCATCTTCCCAGTTCCAGCCCTCTGCACCTTGCGTCAGCTCTTCTAGAGTTAGATCTCGCCCGTCAACGGGTGAGGATTTCGCCTTGGCTTTGGGAGTCATCGGCGCAGGTTACGGGTTCTGTAATGAAGTTTACGTAATGGAAGAATCCGTTTTTTTGATTGCGCGGGCGCTTACAAAAGAGGGTAGATACTGACTTACCCAGTAGCTAGTAGATTGATGATCTGAGGACACCAGATCCACGAGGAGCGCCTGGCTCTGGAGCCTCTCTGGAGAACTCCAGAGAACGGCACAATCCAGCATGGTGACTAATCAATCCCACATTCACGCTTGTCCTCAATGATGTACCTTGTGCTTTCAACAATCACACGCTGTCTGGTCACTGTCCCCACCACTGTTCCTGCCTCAGTCGCGCCACCAACCTGCACGCCCGCCTATCCCATTCAGGGAATCAATTAGCTATATTGGGACATTGGCAGCTAGTACTTACCAAAACATGAGACCTGCATCCGACTCTGCTTTGTTGTCAATGGCAAGCAGCCTGGGCCTGTTGAACTTTGAGCTTGAGCTTGAGGGAGGACTCAAACATGGTGAGCTTCTTCCACAATATGCAGACTTTGGATATATGGCAATGGTGAATCATAGGGGATGATTCATCTACAATATAACATGCACCCACAAGAAAATTCTCAGTATAGAAAGCTGGTGCAACTACGATTTCCAGCTTGCTTGTGCACTCCTCACATCTCCCTGGTCGCATACTCAGAAGTCATATCAGGAGTCACCCAGCCTTGATGGTCAACCACCCTCAGCCATACCCATTTCCTCGCTGCATCCAAGTCCGATGCTAGCAGCCAAATCTGGGACCAGTGCTACTTTGTGGCGGTAAGGGATTGGATCTGCAGAACTACAGATGCTGGTACCAAATTGTATGGCCATTTATTTCATTTGTCGTGTGTACTAACTGGCATTTATCTTGTAGTGTTGATCATGCAACCATCACAGCTGGCATAACCTGCCTACTGCCTCAGAGGAGGTTCCCAACAACATCATCATCTGCCATGCAGTGAACAAGTCCCTTGATGAGCTGCCACACAGCCATCCAGAGAGATACCTTGAGTGTTCCCAGCCCAATTGCCATGCAAATAAGTCATCTAAAAGGGGCCACAAGGCTAATTGCACATGCAGTTGCTCTTTTTAGTGGTGTTCAAACTGCTGCATTGCAAATGGCAGGTGCAGTCTCCACAAACTGACATCATCAAAAAGCCCTTCTACCACTGTTGTCAATCTGCCTGTCACCATAGCACCCATTCCCAGTACATCTGTCCCGACTGCAATTATCACTGCCATTGATAAGCCTCTCCCTCCTAATGACAATTCTGCTGTCACAATGACAGCTCTTTGTGTGACTGCAAAATCATATGCTCACCCCTTGCTGGAAGACTATGGGGAGGCGAAGACCGTTACTCACCACAAAAAGTTCACTTTTAATTAGAAGGTTGAGGACCGAAAAGTGATTGATGATGCAGTGAAAAGTACCATTGTCATCATGATTTGGCTTCAGGTATGTGATCCATATCTCAACACTGGCTTCATTGTAATGACTTTGTCCTTGGGCCTTTAGAGCAGTATTGAGCCTACCCGTCTCTTGGTAGTTCCAAAGCATGCGGGCAACCTTGTCCTTGGGGACCAGGCTGCTATTATCCAGAAGCTTGGTGTGGCTACAACAATCAGTGGTCACTGCATGCACTGAACACTAATTATTCCATACTTGGGCGCTATGTAGCATGAAGTTATTTAAGATAACTCTTAAATAATGTTGCCTAAAGTAGCAAAAATATTATGATTCATGTAGATTAGATAACATGGACATTAGTATATTTGAATTAGCAAACAGTTATTGAACTCAGATTTGTGAGATAGCAGGTTCCATACTTCTGGAAACTGTATTTTAGTATTATTAAAATGTTATGAAACTGACACGCTTCCGCATCTGGACTGTGTATGTCCGTATTTATTGCACATCCAGACGTCTGGGCATTTGCACATCTGCAAATCCATAAGTCCACACATCTGGACCTCTGGACCTCTGAGCACCCGCACATCCATTAAATCTTCAAACCTGCACACCCATATGTTCAAATTTTGTGTTTCTGTTTTGTATTTTTCTACATAAATGTGTGGATCTGCAGACATCTGGACATCCAGATATGTGGGTGCTTGGAGGTCCAGAGGTCCAGATGTGTGGACTTACAGATTTGCAGATGTGCAGATGCCCGGATGTCCGGATGTGCAATAAATACAGACATACACAGTCCAGATGCAGAGCGTGTCAGTTTTCATAACATTTTAATAATACTAAAAATATAGTTTTCAGAAGTATGGAACCTGCTATTTCACAAATCTGAGTTCAATAACTGTTTGCTAATTCAAATATACTAATGTCCATGTTATCTAATCTACATGAATCATAATATTTTTGCTACTTTAGGCAACATTATTTAAGAGTTATCTTAAATAACTTCATGCTACATAGTGCCCAAGTATGGAATAACTAGCGTTCAGTGCATGCAGTGTGTCTTTCGGTTGGCACCACACTCCAAATGGACTGAGCAAGAGCTCAATGTGCCCATTCCAGTCATGCATTCATTACAGGTCCTATGCCATACACTGACTCTTGGTGACAATGGTTGTGCAAGTCTCAGCATGGAATTAGATCTATTCAGTGCTGCCTATCCAACACCCACTTGCAATATCCTTTCAGTCCCTTGTATTCTGGACAATCTTCCATTGACAAATGTACCACAGCAGAAAGCCAGTGCTGCAATTGTTGGTCCTTCAGAGATGCCTCTTCTGCTGCTGCCTCCACCACCACCACATATGTGACCTGGCCCTCTCCCCTTCCCATGTGTATATGTCAGTGAAATGCTAATCGAATTCCGTTTGTTATTGGTGTACATGAAAGCTGGTCACACCCTTGAGCAAAGCTTTTTGATGTCATTTGAAGGGTCCAAGTTCGTCTACAAAACTGTTAACAAGCATTATAGAGCCTTCTCTGACACACAAGATGCAGGTAGAACTACAAAGGTGACAACGACTGATGGAGAGAAGTTGTCCATGTTGTTGAGAAGCTACCCTGATGCAGTATATTCAATCATTTCACTTATCATCATGCTCCTCATCTCGATTCTCATGCCATCTTTGCTTCAGAGAGTTTGTGTGCAAAAGCTGCAAGCACATCAAGTCACTCCCATGATGACCAATCAGGCAGTGAACAAGCTCAGACTCTGGCTATCAAAAGCGAGGACAGCACAGTCATTCATACTAGCCCACACCCTGACGACTCTTCTACTGATAATGGTACCAATGACACTTCTGTCAGCCAACCACTGGATGACCCTGACTTTGACAGGCTCTTGTGATTGTCTGTCATCCTCAAGGTTACCATTCATGATTTCGACATGGTGGAAGGTTGATTGAGCTCCATCTGTGCTCCTGATGCGGAAGACCTCAATCTATATATGTCCTGATCAACTGCTTTTCAGTGCAGTACAAAGCATATCTTCCTCATATGATGTCCTCCCTTGTCATATACATTGTGTTAATCATGTTTTTCAAGGGCCTTATCTGTGACCAAAATATATATGCTGCCAAGACCATCATTCTTCCTGGAGAGTGGTGGGCTCCATGGCATGGCAGTGATTCTGCTACTTGGGTTGAAGCCTCACGCCTTGCTCTCTGTGCTTCAGCAGCTCAAGACTTCTTGTGGCTCATTGCTGACACTGAAATGAACATCTATCATGTGTTGATTACTTCATGTTCTGGGTCCTTTGCTTATTAAAGTTTGACTATAGCATTCAAGGTCATTCCCATACAATTGTTCACCATCAAGGATCACTACCGAATTGGCCAACCATGGATTTGAGGAACCATTCAGGTTTTAACTGCTTGGGATGTTGACTTGCTTCACCAAACCTTTGAGGCTTTCTCACACTATATCTACCAAATCAACAATGGCAAAGTGGTTCTTACAGGCTTCCAGTGTAAGTTCCTATATGCTTGTTTGTATATGTGTCATTGATCTCTGCTAATAGACCGTTCAACTGAAACTGGTGCTATGGTGTATGACTGCTCAAGCCATGTGTATGTGGCTAGCTAGATTGTTACTTATTATACAGACTTACATGCTTGTAGATCTGCTGAAGTAAGAACTTCCACTGGTATAGGTCCCTTCCTTAGAAGCAATGGTCATCAGGATCTCATCAACTTTGCAGCCAACCATGTCTGCAATAATATTTGTTTGTCACTCAATCTAACTATCATCTAATTTACTATCAATGATGCAGCATATACATTACCCAAAAGGCAATGTTTCTGCTGCCAAAAGAGATGCTCTGTCTCACCTAGTGTGTATTTTTGGCAATCACTTAATTCTTACCTATAAAAGTATATATTTGCCTACTACATACATTTATTTTGTTTACCAAAATTAAGACTATATGCTGCATAATATGGTTTATCATGACATAATGACATCAGAAAAAGAGCTGAGAAGTGTGTTTATAGGTACCATCCATGGGCTATGGCCTTTTGCTTCTAGCTTGTTGATCATATATCTATTGTGCTGCTTGATCATTTCATCAAGGTAGAAATTGTACCTGGTCACCTCCATGCTTCACAGAATGGCGATGTAGCCTCCAAGCCAAACATTGGTTTGCTCACAGATGGATGTGTTAAACCACCATTGGCTGTCACTTTGTATGAGCTTGGAAAAGGCCATGGGGTTGCAGTGTTGCTGGCAGAACACATCACTTTCTTTATGCTTTGTATGGAAATGAAATACATCAACAGGCCAAGCTGTCTGATTGAAGTGATGATCCCAAATATAATTTTGATGAGCAGTGAGCTTGCAGTTTGAATTGTAAAAGAGATACTTGGGTGTTGACTGCTCAGTGTGAGTATAGTTCGTTCTGAAGCATGCCCTGAGCTTACACTTGCTGTAGCCCACTGTGTCTGGCTTTTCTTCACAAGTGTCATCCTCAACAACTCCCAGATCATCCCTGGAGCTGGAATCTAGAGGAGCAGAATCGTCTGGAACCACAACCCCCACCCACTTGAGCCTTGATTGTAATTGAAAGAGGGATGTCCCACTTGAGAAGTATCAGTTCTCCAAACAGAGGTGATCTGGATCTTCACACGTCTGGTGCCGTTCAGTGATCTCAATGTTGCAATTATCAATGGCACATTTTTCTCATGGCTCTTATGGCTAGGGCAAAAGCAATTGGTTCAAGTTCGAAGGGGGATCTTGCAGTTGTGAACACCGCAGCATGGATGGCCCATGTTGTTTTCCATCACAGACTGCTGCCTGAATCTTATCTGTCATTTTCCAATGAGCTACATGATCACTATGATTGCCAACAAACTTACAAGGTGCACCATCTTTCTCCAAAACATGGAAGCATAGGTCGCAAGCATGTGGGTATGCCTCCTGACCAACCCCCTCCATGGATTTATTCCTTTGTATAAAGCAATCCATAATCTATCACTTTGACTGCTCTTGCAATGCGGTATTGAAAGGATCCACCCATGTTCAGCCTTGTCAAGAAGTAGTGAATAAAGGAAGAAGCCGTTCAGTACATCTTCAGGGCAAAGGAAGAAGGTAGATTGCCATGCAGGATAGTGAGGTTGAAAGAAGCTTGAGTAGCTATCGGAAAAGGCTATCTTGTTGTTGACAATATGGGGACAGCAAGGTGCTATGGCATAGTTGTATATGCAGGCACAATTGGTTGCAGAGATCCTATCATGGCCATCAACAAAATATACTAAAAAGTGCAGGCTTACAACTTACCAGCCAAAAACCTGGCCAGCTACAAACAACTCAAGAAGTGCAGCCTCGATGAAGAAGTGTTGAGCAACTTGAAGGACATCAGGAAGATGCGCTGGGAGTCATGGATGTAGTTATTGACGTGGTATTGAGTCTTGCATTCTGTTAGGAAAGCACATGAATCGATGAACAACATAGAGGGACATTGTATTCTACTTCAGCAGTACAAGGATGTGGTGTAAATGGGAAGCGGTCCATATTGTAATGTAAAAAGTGTCGCTTTGTGAGTCCTCAGCTCCCTGAGAAGGACAGCTTGCCACCATCGCCTGCCATCGCCTGCACCTGTAGCCGTCGCATCAGCTTCACAGACCACCCCAATGTTGGCCTGCACTGTTTGCGCTCATTCACGCTGGCGAGGTTATCAGGAAAGCGCAAGGAAAGTGCCATGAAGGCTCACACATCATGAATACAGACATTGAGGGAAAGCTTAATAGTGCTGAGGGCACGATCGGGGGTTCCTGGCACCAGGTGAGACCTTCACCTTGTCCTTGATTCTGTGGCTGTCCCTTCTCTCTCCCTCTGCCCCTATACCCTACTGCCATCTTCCCTGCCTCACCCTTACCTACCTGAGGATTTACAGTCAGCTCCATCATAGTGTTGCAGTCCGGCTTGTGTCTAATGTTCTGGAACAGATCGTTGAGGAAGCCGGTGTTGGTTGCTCTCATTCTGAAGCAAGCCAACAAGTGGCTGACGAAATCCTTCAACAGCTCAAAAACCAACATTCCAGTCATCCAGGCAGCCCTACTTGACCCTGCCAACAGTTTCACCACCAAATCGCCTGTGCTGGCTGGCAGGAACACCAACCCATCTCAGAACAATGGTCCTGTCACTCTTGCAGCTCAGCCTGTTGCCTGACCTCAAACCCTAGAGCCACTGGCTGAGCGAACAAATAATGGTGTGTTGCCTCCCACCCCAGTTTCCCTTGGCCGTCCCTCAACTGTACGCGCATTCCAGCCCTCTCTGGCCAGCCTTCAACAGATCCAAATGGCCAACCTATTTCCGGCTCTTGAGCTTGTCTCAACAAGCTCTAATCAAGTACATGAGATCGTCAAACAGGTACATGCATCACTCGCTGCCCCTGTGTCTACTGATTAACATTAGTCAGAAATATGCTAAGGATATATCTCCATGACGACTGGCATCCCAACATAGAGACTCAAATGATTTCACATGCCATTGAAGTCAACGAAGTTGATCATGAAGGATGCTGATCGGGTGAATGGTGGGTAAGGGCAGTGGAGGTGATCGAGAAGCTGCAAGAGGCTCCAGCTGTGATTATCAGCTTGGGTACATGATCATATCCAGTGAATTGTATTACAGGAAGCTATAGTTTGCACCAAGGTCTCGTATGTGTCAGCGTTCCCAATGAGCTCAGGCCAGAATACACCTCATGGTTCATTGAAGGTGATGCCCCATTTCTTACCAAGGTGGTAGCACGACCCGAATATCTGAAGGTACAAGAGAGCTGTACGCTCGACCTTCATGTAATGGTAGTAAGTCACCAAGTCCACATAACTATGCTGTGCTGAGAATTATAGGGAATGCCGAACATGCCATATACCAAGTGGCTGAAGTCATATCAAACAGTGCTCAACTTGAAGTCATATTCGAGTGACGGTATGTTGCTTAACCTGTCTCTTCCCTCCTGTGCATGGTTGACAACTCTTGGAAGAAGAAGACTCTCCATCGTCTGGTCTGCCCCCAAACATCAAACCTCTGGAGATCACCCAGAAGTGCCTCGATGACCAGGAAATCCAGTGGTTATGGGATTGCGTCACTGAACAGCCAGGTGTCAAACAGTTCAGGGAAAACCGTGGCTGACAAATGCAGAATGACGATGTAATACAGCAATGGTCATTCGCTGTTGATTTCTTGGCCAAGTATTCTCATAAGCCTTGTGGTGTGCCTGGACTTGGCGTCAGTGTTTCAACATCACTACCTGTATCGGCCTAACATCTTCAATCTCAGAACCAGTTAGTTATGAAGGCGAAAGTCTATGCCGCACTTGGGGTTTTCTGAGATGTGGCTCACACAAGCAGAAGACTCGATTGGCTGTATCAATCTGTATGGAAGAAACAGCAGCCAGTATGCTGAGGAAGTTGCGAAGGAACTCGAAACTATCTGTCCTACCCCCCATGGGTCAGTTTGGCTCTATAGATTCCTTCTGAATTGGGAGAAAGAGCATCCAGTCCAATTGTAATATTTTGAGTATACTACAGTGACAATGTGTGTAAGATAAGCAGAGTTCGCAATGTACAATAATCTTGTCAGAATACTCATGGTGGTTCACTGCAACGATGGTTAGGAGTAATGGTTCGCAGCCTTGAATACTTGTGCTCGCAATGCTCCATCTGACTTCTGAAGTTTATCAATGAACGTGCGTGTTGTCCTAAGATGGGGGATAGCTGATGAGGGAATTGGATACCGCTCTTTGAGGAATTGAAGTGCAATACTCGCATTCCAATTTGGTTTTTTTGTCAAGTCCTCTATAAGACTGACAATCTTTCCTCGATGTGAGCATTCAGATTTGATGTGTGCTTCATTCCGTTTCCACTGTGCCTCCCATCCTGCCATTAGCTTGCGGATCAACAGCTGACCATCCATGCCATGAGCATTTTCATTCCAGATTTGTTCTACTGTTGGATATGTTGTCGATGAGGGCTTCCACCATTGGTAGAACAGAAGCCACTCATTATTGGACACCTTCCACTTGTAACGGTGGCACTGTAACCGTTCAATCGCAAATTTCGTCTCAAGCCAGTCGATCGAGTTGAGTTGTTGTTCACACTCAAATTGATCAGTTGATAAGGGGAAAGTGCCATGTGGGTATATGTTTCCTCATCGGCTGACAATCTGCAAATGAGAAGGTGCTGTCAAAGCAGGAGACGTGGTGGTTGTAGTACTGGGGGTTCAGGTGCAGCTCTAGGTGATAACATAGGTGTAGTCACCCTAGGGCTTGCCATCGTTGCAAGGCTCAAGATTGGAGTTTCAAGCCAAGGTTGCCTTCAAGGCCTGGATAATACAGCCATTTGAATAAGCTCCCTCATGATCTCAATCTCCCCATGTATTCGGTCCTGATTGCTCTGCATTTTGGCCAACACCTGGTAATGGCAGAGGTTTGCTTCCTCAAAAATGCCTCATAACGATGTTGGTATGTGGGGTGGGAATGACTGAAGTTGCAGGCAGCTTTCTTCCTCTGCCATCTGAATAATGTTTACAGTTGTCGTTGCCCACCACCGGAATGTAGGAGTATTGAATGGGGCGAACTTGAATAGACCACAATCTGAGTACTTCACAGACAGAACAGCAGCATCCTGCAGGATGATTCGGCGTGCATGGGTGAGAAACTCAAGGAAGTTCTTAAATGCGATGTCCTCACCTTTCTTTCCCAGGGTTCAGTGCCGTACTAATCGAGCCATTTCTTCTTCTTCATCCCATGGAGGAAATATAGTGGGAAGTAAGTCTTGTGGCGGCTCTTCAGAACCCAATTAGTAGCATTGGCAACAATAACAACATAATACTTACCTATCCTTGCATGAGAGATCATGTAAGTTTCTTGTTTGCGAGCATTGAATGATGCTGCACCAAGCATCACATCAATTGGCAGTGTATGATCATAGGCTCCGAAAGAACCTCCTGTGTACTCCATCCACCAAGGTCCTTTGTATTGTCCCTTGATGCTCAGTGCTCGCGAGCAGTGGTTGCAGCATAAGGGTGCCCAGCATGGGTGACTTTGTTGATTGAAATATTATTCTGCTCCTTCATAATGTTGACACATCTTCTATGATCTATAGCAGAATAAGTACACGTCACTTTCAAGCACTCGTACTGACAACATACTCTCGTATGACATCTCAGTTGAATCACCATCATTGCCAGGAAACAGCATGAAGCTGTACCATGATCATGTGCCAATATTGTCTGTCTCGTTGCTGTATTTGGGTGCGAAGTCTGGCAGAGACTTGCCAAGAATGTGGAAGTAGCTGAATAGATGGAAGCTGATGGCCCCGATTGCACAAAGCTCTGGTATACAATGCCTCAGTGCAGCTTGCTCATCTACGCGGCCTGTCGTATTTGTCTTCCCTTGATTGGATATGAATATGAGTGCCTAATATCAAGTTTGGGACCATCGCATCAGTAACAAGTATGAACTTCAGACAGAATTTGACATGTACATGTTCTTTTACATCTGGACCAACATCCAGCAATGTTACTTGTTTGAGCTTGAGATCGGACCAAGTGATGCAGCAGGTGTTGTCGACACGAGAAGCATTGCACGGTTGCAAATGCTGGTATGGATTTGAAGCTCTGAGGTGCCCATGCTTTGTACGAACCACATCGATCCTCAGATAAGTTCATTGTCAGTATAGGTATCTGCAGCAAGGTTTAGCAGAGAGAAATAAATATGCTGTGTAATAGTGCTTACCACTTACAGCCCCCATCGCTTTCATGCACTGGGATTCAGCCTTCTTTTGGGTATCTGTGACCTTAGAAGCCTTCTCATATACTTGAATTTGTATGTCGTTCCACAGCAGAATTTGAGACTCAGGACATTGGCAGTAATGTGTTCATGTTGGTGATTCTTATGGTGACTCTCAAGGGCACTGACTATTTGCTTGATTGATTCCCAACCCAGTGTCATCCCAGGTATCTCAATGCCATCTCATGTCCGCTACAATTTGGTCAAGATACCAGTACAAGTGAGACAACACCAACAAAACCTATCTTGCACTGCTTTGTTGCATATTCAAGATACAGTGCCACCTTTGTGGCAGTGATAGGGAATGCCTGAACAGGGCCGACTGTTGTCGAAAGTGTGGCATCATTGCTCATCAAGTAGTTTATGTAGGAATCCAACTTGACATGGATATGCAAGCTCTGTACCTTTTCCTTGGGTCATCTCAGCCTGTAGCGCGAGACGATTGGTGTGTGTAATGTCTTCTATAGATTCAGATGGGGGAGCATAGGGGAGTGCCGGTAATAGATCGTCTTCTGCTGGAAGAGCTTGCACATTGTCGGGATCATCTGCAAATCTGTACAATTGATTAGATATTGTCTCGCTCGCAGCCCCTTGTGTATCTCATTGGGCTGGACAAGGTGTATTGTTCTGGGTGGAAGCCACAGCAAGGGTATAGCGGGGCACATTCCCCAGCTTAATTCGTTTGTTCATGATGTTGAATCTTTGTTGTTGAGGGGAACACCAGGCTGATCTTTCTGGATTTACAGCAGGCTGGGGGGGATTTGGAGAGCTTGCAGGCATGAAGGATACATGATACATTGCTACTGTTATAATGAAATAGATTGTGGCCCATTCAATATGCCACTACAAAGTGGCCCACCATGACAATAGTGGTCAGTTGGTGGCCTCTGGCCACAAGGGCAGCGCAATTTTGAGCTGGTGAGTTTGATCCTTCTCCTACTAGTGAATCTGGCCCCAAACGCAAGGCAGAGAGAACAGTTGTAGAACCGAAATCACTTGGTGAGCTGAACTTGGAGGTGAAGAGATCTGTTAGAAACAGAGGCTTACCACATGAGACCTGGCGAGTGCAATGGAGGATTGTGGCATAGTGGCAGTAGATAGTATTGAGCACAATGAGACCATACATACACAATGAGACCCCTAATGCAGATTGTGGCAATTGTGGATGGTGCCATTACCTCGATTGGTAACATACTGGATATGTTACCAGCATGTATCCAGCAGTCACAAGTGGAGTATCCAGCGCCATTCGCGCGTGCGTGATACACTCTATGTATAACTCTGCTTTGATGTGTTTATTGGTACATTGTAACTCCGCTATGTGTAGGCTGCACAAGATGTCAGATTGCACAAGTTTTGTAGTTAGTAGTAATCATACAACACAGGCCACAATCTCATTCAACTTCATTGGGCCCACAACGGAATAGCATTGAAGCATTGAATATTGACTTTCAAATTTCATTCCATAGCCCTCTCACCCTCTCCCCCTCCCTCTGGCGCCGACCCAGCGCGCGCCAATGCCGCAGCCATAACCCTCTCCCTCTCCTCCCTGAACTGCGCCTCACTCCCGCCCTCTCCATCGCTCCTACATCCACGCAGCGTTGCCCACTTCGCCGCACGCGCCAGCAGCAGCCTGTCCATATCCGCGCCCCTCGCCACCGCCAGCACCTGCAGTATCAGCACTGCGTGGTACAGCACCCGCACGTACGCCGGGGACCCCTCGAGGCCCTCCGCCTCGATGACCTGCAGCAGCGCGAGCGTCGGGCGTAGGAGGAGGTCGTCGGGCAGCGCGGGGCTGCCAGCCCACCGGACGATCGCGGGCACGGCGTCCGTCACGCGGCTGATGCGCAGGCGGTTCGCGTCGGAGGCGGCGTGGTCGGTGCAGGCGGCGCAGGCGCAGCGGATGCCGTACGGCTTGAGCGCCCGGGCGCGTGCGGCGCGTGGCTGCAGGAGCCCGCAGTAGTGCGAGGTGATCTCGGCGCCGGCGGGAATGTCGCGCACTGCGAAGAGGAGCATGGAGAGCGAGGCGCGGTCAAAGTGCGAGGTGGTGTTCGGGCTGCAGCTGCAAAGATAGAGAGGGGGACAGAGACGGGGAAGAAGGCAAAAAGGCGGGAGTTGGTCAGTCGCGATGTTGGTATGAGAAGACGGAGCTTGATGGTTTACCTGTGGTTGATCCTGGACAAGTCCTTGAAGACGCCCGCATACGTCTGGCCTATCCCTTCAATCAGCACACACACCCTCTCACACAAAACACCCAATACTCACCATCAAGACGACACACCTCGTACGCATTCGTACGCATAACACCCGTGATGGGCCCGCTGCCGTCACTCTGGTGCGCGTTGTGCAGCGCCATGTACGCCTTTTGGTTTCGCGGGGGTCCATGCGCGCGAACGCGATGCGCAGGTTCTTCTCCGCCTCGGTGAAGATGGCGCGCTGCCGCTGGCGCGCGGGTGGCAGTGGCGGTGAACTGCATGTTGTGGCCGTCGAGGTGCTGCACCTGCGGCCCAAGCAGCAGCGGGCGCTCGCTCATGATGAAGGCGCCCTGGGGGATGGCGCGCGTCGCGAGCATGCCCAGGCCCTTGGAGGGGACTTCGGCGAAGCGGTAGGGTGCGCTCACCTCCGCTCCCTGCCCTTCCCCATTGTTGTTGTCCTTGTCGTCGCTAAGAGAGGCGAGGAGCGCAGGGATTAATGGGTTCGTGTGCGAGCGGGGGGTGGGTTGCGGGAAGTTGGGGTACTCGATGAGCTCCTGCTTTGCTGCGGCGCTGTGCAGGATGCACTCGACGTTCTCTGAAAGGGCCCCGTCCTGCGGCTGCGTCGTGAATATGTTCGCCACGAGCGCAGCCGGGGGCGGCGCGTCCACTGGCATCGTGCGCAGGTCAATTGTTGAGGTTACGGTGTACCCCCGCGATTGCGCTGATGACACGGAGTTGAGTCCATAGTATTGTCTTACCAAGATTCATGATGGATGCGAGTTCATGGGAGTTTATGCATGTTACTGTGGCGTATTTGGGGATTATTGGAAGAGGAAAGTGAAGCTCACCGGTCGCGTCTTCAGCTTTGAACTCGTCGAGGAGGCGGAGGTTGAGCTCCTCCATCCGGCGCATCGTGGCCTCCTTCGATCCTTCGCGGTCTTTCCCTGCATCGACCGTGTCAGCCGGCCAGCGAGGTCATCGATCCAGCCGTTGATGGACTGATGGACATACCTTTTGCGATTGAGGACATGGCGATGTTGGAGATCACTAGATGATACCGAGTACAACCTGTGGATGTGGGTGCCACTAGTAGGAAGATGATCTTCCCACAATACAAGAACAATGCAATGGAACTATCTTCGAATATATAACTCAACGTCGAGGCAATGAAGTACGGTACACCTTTCCGAGTTTCCGACTCTTCAAGTTGCAGTCTGAGGCCCGAAGGATAACAGCGACGGGGAGTCATGGTATTTATACAACACTTGCTCTTGGTGAGCGCGGATAGATTATACACATCTGAAGCAGAAATTTGAATGACTCGGAGTCTAAGGGTGCAAGGTAATCCGAGGCCGCTGGAGTTCCAGCTGGTCTACGGAGGCAATGGTGGAATCCTCTAACGACCTCATCAGAAATACATCGGCTCTGAACTTCTGTCAGTACGTCGAATGTCTGAGGTCAAGTGCAATATGTCACTTACCGCGGCGCTCTCCTTCTACTCCCTATTGACCAATCGAACCCAGGGGACTTCGACACCAGATTGTTCCAGCTACGGCGTTCTGTGTCGCGGAATCGCGTGCGCAGCGGCTGCGAAGGCTGTATGGCGCGGAGCGTTACACCTGGGATGTGGGGAGCTGGCAAGGGCGCCGCAAAGGCGAATGCGGCGAGGCCGAGGGAGAGAAGGATGTGAAGGCGGGTGTACATCATGATTGTGGTCGAAAGCTGCGAGCTTCTAGTGCCCTGGCGTGCTAGTGTGGTACACTGGTGGGTTTGGGCGAATTGTGGGAGGGCTAGCAGTAAGTACCACGCGAAGGCAAATATCAAGTCAGCCTCCACCAGTTCGTGGAGTTTAACACAAGTGGACCATGCACTGCGCACTCACAAGAGATTACAACGTGGTAGGACCAGCCTAGCAGTCGGTGTTTGTACAGTGGTGCCCGGGGGAGCGAGAACGAGGCGAAATGCAGTCGTCCTCATGTATGTCGGCAAGGAACCGCATTTGAATGCCGCAGCGCCTACAGGTTTATGGAACCAGAATTGATGTCAGAACACTGAAACTGCTGACTTGGGCGCTGATGAAACGATGTGGGCCATCCCGACTCCATACCGATCGTCTGGAAACTGTCAGGCTGGCGTGTAATATGGAGTGTGAGGTGAAGAGTATTTACATTATCATCACGTTACTGTTTGATTCATGGGTCCAGTTGCACTGGGGTTTTTCAACAGTCGCCTCTTTATTAGATCCACAAAATTGGTGTGTCAAATGCACTAGTCATCGTCGGATCCATCCTGATCGTTATCATCATCCTCCTCCTCTTCTTCTTCTTCTTCTTCTTCTTCTTCTTTCTCCTCCTCCTCCTCCTCTTCCACCTCGTCATCGTCGTCATCATCGTTGAAGTTGTCGAAGTCGAAGTCGAAGTCTTCCAAGTCTTCCAAGTCTTCTCCCAGATCGTCTGGGTCTACACCATCCCAGATAATGTTTGTACACTGCCTGAGCCTCGCAACAGCTTCTTTGGTGATCACACAATTTTCGATATGCATGTCCTTGATTGGTAAATTGGAGCGCTTTCGTAGCTGGAGAAACCTCTCAAATATGTTGAATGGGTATGACTCGACAGGATAAAAATCACGGAATTCAAGTTCAATGACGGTACACTCCTTTAGATCGATGGCTTGCAATTTTGGTGCAAGATGAGGTGCCTTGACGAAGCCCTCAAAAAGGGAGAGGGAGGCACATAGCGGAGTTACAATGTATCAATAAACACATCAAAGCGGAGTTATACATTGTATTGATAGGAACAGTCCGCGCGGAGCCCAGCGGAAATTGCCCAATATGGTAAGTCTACAATGTATGCAATAACAACCATCCGCGCGGAGCAGCTCGCACATCGGAAGGGCCGAGGGATTGACCGGCAATGCAGCAGAATGCTGTGGAACAGTTAGTGAGGTGGCTAGGTTGTTTCCAATCATTCATATACAGGTACAATGAGGCAGCAGGGATAAAATGTCAGCAAATCGGTCCAACATTGGGCGACCGATGTAGGCCGATTTTTTGCTATTGCGGCTGATGGTTTCAGCTAGCATGTAGCCGAGACCTACTGGGATGATGTATATGATGCATTAGTAAAGAAGTCGGCCCAAATAAGCAAAGAATCGGTACATCCGATGTCCGGTGCAGGCCGATGTTTTGGGATACAGGCCGATGTTTTCAGGTAGTAGGTAGTGAGCATGTACTGTATTGTTATACATCATGATACCCAGACCAAAGCAGCGGGCCCATGTAGGCAAAGCGTCACCACATCGGCTGTACAACGGAGGCCGAGGATTTGCGAAACAGCCGAAATTGTTAGCGGGTGAGTAGCTCGCATGTTCACGGATGAAGTGCATGATACCGAGACCAAAGCACCGGCCCATGTAGGCAAAGCGTCGCCACATCGGCTGTACGACGGAGGCCGAGGATTTGCGAAACAGCCGAAATTGTTAGCGGGTGAGTAGCTCGCATGTTCATGCATGAAGTGCATGATACCGAGACCAAAGCACCAGCCCATGTAGGCAAAGTGTCGCAACATCAGCTGTACGACGGAGGCCGAGGATCTGCGAAACAGACCGAAACTCATAGCAGGTGAGTAGCTCGCATATTCACAGATGAAGTGCATGATACCGAGATCAAATTACCAGCCCACGTAGGCAAAGCGTCGCCACATCGGCTGTACAACAGAGGCCGAGGATTTGCGAAAACAGCCGAAATTGTTAGCGGGTGAGTAGCTCGCATGTTCACGGATGACGTGCATGATACCGAGACCAAATTACCAGCCCACGTAGGCAAAGCGTCGCCACATCGGCTGTACAACGGAGGCCGAGGATCTGCGAAACAGACCGAAAATCATAGCGGGTGAGTAGCTCGCATGTTCATGCATGAAGTGCATGATACCGAGACCAAAGCACCGGCCCATGTAGGCAAAGCGTCGCCACATCGGCTGTACGACGGAGGCCGAGGATCTGCGAAACAAGCCGAATTCTAAGTGTGGGAAATGTTAAAAATAGTGTTTTGTAGAGTATTCTTTTCTGATCACACAAGTATAGAACCAGGATATGGTTGATATATGTTCGCTAGTTGTGAAGTGATTTTGACATTTTGTGTGCTTTGTTTTGACAACTGCAGAATAACAAAGATAGATGAGATTTCTGTGAACAAGCACATAATCAGAAAAGAATACTCTACAAAACACTATTTTTGACATTTCCCACACTTACAAAAACATTTTTACAATCAGTAATGATGCTGATAAATCACTGCTTGTCAATAGTACCAAGCTAAGAAAATCACTATTTGGAGATAGAATAATTAGTTAGCTATACTTAAAGAGCTACAACATTAAGAAACCCCATCTGAACCATTTATATACCAAATGAAATGGAAACTTTCTGTGTTTTTTTAAGTAATTTGTGCTTTTCTCACTAACAAAATAAGCTCTTGCAATTCCAACTATAGGGGTATGATCAGAAATTAAGACTCTATAGTTACTATTTTTGGTGATATTTTCCCACAGTTACAAATCACTATTATTACAATCTATTTCTGTATCATTCTTATGCTAAGTGCTTTAAAAAGTGGTTTTAATGATTACTATACTGAGATGCACAAGGTAAACAATGCTATTGACTCTTTTGCAGCCTTTTCCCACGCTTACAAAGCAAAAAGCGCCCAAAAAGTAGTTCTAATAGTCTATAAAAATGAATTCCCATAGTAAGAAGCCCTCACCTCCTACCAATGTATTTACATCTATTTCCCACGCTTACAGGACAAAAAAGCGCTCAAGAAGCGATTCTAATAACCCCTACAAAGAATTCCCACAGTAAGAAGCCCTACTGATGTATTTACATTTATTTTCCACACTTACAGGACAAAAAAAGCACCCAAGAAGCAGTTCTAGTAGCTTTAGAAAGAATTCCCACAGTTTGTGAAGCCATAACATGGCTTTTTAGTACTTTTCCCACAGTCAATAGTAAAAAATGCGGTTCTAATTGTATTAATGCTGCCAGTATTCTCACAGTTACTGGGAATTAAAGGCTAGATCCCAGGAAACATGGGGCTAAACCCATTAGGCATTTGATTATCAACCAGATCCATTATTGATCAAGTGATCTGATCTGTCAGTCTGACCAAATCTAATCATGCATGAACAGATCACTCATCATTCAAAGTCCGATCTAATCATAATCTGCTAGCAAAGATCTGATCACATGATTACAAGGTTGAATAATGCATATGACTTAGCCCCAGAACAATGCAATACACTTTGGGCTGTTGCCCCGGAATAATGCATTAACTCTACAGCAATGGGTGATTAGCTACTACATCAAGTACTGCCGGCCTGACCTGAGTGCCGTCGGATTGTCTCATTGATTAACCGACGACATCGCGCCATCATCGCCTTCAGTCGCTCGACCTCGGCCATCTCCGCCTGAACTTGCGCCATCTTTTGAAGGTAGAGCCGGTGGGCAGCGTCCTTGTAGGATATGCCCCACTGCTCCTGCGCTGCCTTGATTGATACATGTAGTTCTGTGACTTGTGCCTTTGTGAGAAACTAATAATCATTGTTAGTGGCTGTTGTCTGTCGGTACAACCGATGTCATACCGGGTTTGCCGGCACCTGGATATCGTGTTCGCCAATGAAGGATGTATCCCCGTGAACCGGGGGAAGCTACACCTCAATGAATTGAGTCAAACTGTCTTTCCCATCCACCGCTAAAACCACATACCTCGTCATCGTTTGTTGTGTCCACTTCCATTGCAGCCTTGATCTTCTCCTTCTCATATTCATATCTGATAAGATCAAAGAGGGACCATGGAACCTCCATCCTTTCATTTGTACTTTCGTCTCGTAGGGCGAATGTTGATTGGGCTCGGACAGTGCTGTCGTTGTTCTGCATATTGGTGGTAGTGGTGGTCGATGAAGGGCCGATAAGGATTTGGCTGATCATCAATATCACGTGACCGTGAGTGAAGTGATCTTGTGATCCGCAAATGGTTCATCTGTCACGTCAGCAACTTTTCTTTAACAACTTCACTTCGCACCACTAGCACGCTCAGCCGACTCAACCCCTCAGCAATCTAAATCTCAAACAATGTCTGCCACCATCGCATACGACATCTCATCGCAACAGACCGTCACCGCCACATTCACCGAGCTGCAGCAGCAGCTGCTTGCCCAGGTCGCTGCCGGCACGGGTTTGACATGGTTCATGGACAACAGAAAGGAAATGGTAAGTGTATTTTCTGTGGCACCTGCATGACTGACAGAGCGACCACCATCATTACAGTAACGCATTCGCGAAAAGGGCATCGAACCGAAAATTTCAAACAGGAGATAGAAGCCAAGTGGCTGATCACGCGGACGCTAAGCGCGTTGAAGGAGAAGACCGACGTCTTGGTAAGGGATTTTTTTTGAAAACCCGCGCACGAAAATGGCCTGCGCCGTCGCCGAGGCCGCCCGGGAGCTACGGAAGCGGCAAAAGTCAGAAGGTGGGCGGGCTGATCAGTCCGGCGCGGATAGCAGAAAGGAAGGAGAGTGGGGTAGCCGAGGCCAAGGATGCGATGGAGGTGGATGGCACAGGGCCATCGGAGGTGCCGAAGGCAGCAGCGCCCAAGGACAAAGCGCTGACCGCTCCGAAGCAACGCGACATGGAGGATCATGAGGGGCGAAAAGTGGTTCGGGGACACGGTGGGGTGCAGTCAAAGCCGAGGGGGCCGCGACGATCGCCGACAGTGGATGAAGATGAGATGAAGATCGTTAAGAAGGAGGAATTCGACGCGCTCATCCGACCGAGGATCGAGACGTTGGATGAGGCGATGAGGCGACGGATGGAGAAGGGCAAGGGGAAGGCTACAGATGAGATAACGGTGCGTAAGATGGTTGCGCCAAAGAAGCGTGCCACCGCCAAGTCGAAGTCGATGGTCGGTTCGGAGACGGATGAGGCAGGCGAAGGTGGGCGACCAGTAGCCGGCCCAAGCAAGGTAAGTGCTGCACGTATAACCGCCTATGATGCTGACTGAGCAGCAGCCTCGCCGACGGCGTGAGCCCTCGAGCGATGAGGGCGAGGAGTTCCCAGAGCCGAGCGATGACGACGAAGAAAGCGAGTCCGGCAAACGAAGGAATCCTCGTCGGCAGGCGAAACCCAGAAAGGGTTCGATGGCCCTGCCGAAGGTGGAGATAGTCGAGCGGAACATGCATGGAACGACCCGGTTTGCCGTCGCTTGGGCCGACAAACGGTGAGTTTGAACCGGGATGTCGCCGGTGCATGAAGGCGGAGGTCCCATGTCAGCGCCTGGCGAGGAACCCGGTCGGCTCGTGCCGAAGGTGCCGACAAAAGAAGGTGCGGTGTGAACGAATGCGGGAGCTCGACGACCCAAACAGCCTTATCTCGCAAATGTGCAGACAGAGGGACGAGGTCGCACCGGTGCCGGCCGAGTGGCAAGCGTTCATGCAGGAGACAAATCGGCGGATGGACGATATGGCCCGACAAATAGGCGAGTTGGGCCGAGAGGTAAACAGATGGTTGGAGTCAAACTCCAACAAGTTAGACAGCGTGGATCGGGGACTCAAGCTGGTCCTCGACATGCTCGGTCGAAAACGGCTTGGCCGACGCGGAAGGCTCGGTCGAGCAAAGGAGCGAGCCAGCGTATCAGGCAGCGGGCTCAACAGACAAGAGAACATTGGTCGGTGAATGGGCACAACGCCATTCCAATAGACCCATCACCCCCATTGTCGCAGAGCCTGCAGAGCCTGCCCCCCCCAGCACCTGCATCGCTTCCTCTGCCGCTCCCCGACATGCCCCCACCCCCACCGACCATTGCGCCTCCCTGCACCCCTCCCCCGGCATCGCATCGTCCATTATCCCCGTCGCAAGCCCCCACATCCCCTTCGACTCCGCCACCACGTTCGCTGTCTCCGACACATTCACCGTCATTGGCGCACGATTCGCTGACCGCCCCTTTGCCTCCCGCTCCCTCGCAGGCAAGAGCTGCCAGCGAGGATGTCAACATGGACCTCGCCTCGTCACCTGCTGCGGCAGCACCGATTATCACCGTGCAAGAGCCGACTCCACATGGGAACACCGCCCTTGCAAACCTAAGCCATGCACTTGCTCAGCTGCAAGTGCCTCCCCCGCGGATGACAAGAACACGGTCAGCAACACCGACAGACACCCTTCGTCGGTCAACTTGCTCGACGTCTCGGACACCCGCGCCCGATGATAGCAAGGCCGCGAAGCGAAAGGCTACAGGAAGTGCCTTGACCAAGACAAAGAGATTGAAGAAGTAGAATATGAACTTTATTTTAATATCGTTTTTCTTAGTTTTAATATAATAAGTTTGTTATTGTAATATAATACATTTTGTTGACTTCGAATTCACATGAGAGAGATTATTGATTAAGAGCGCGACTCAACTTCTTGGACTGCCTCTTGCTGCCCTCGGCTGCCCGATACCGCTCCGCATCGTGTGCAAGCCTCTCTTCCTCTGTTACTCTCTTCCTTGTGGTTGCACTCCGCTGGGTCGTAAGCGTATTTGCATGCTGCGCAGTGTTGATCGCACGCGCCTCGGACCGATCTGTAACTCGGCCGGCTGTGTTTGAAAGTACTGGTGGATATTGTGGCTCTGGATCATTCGTTTCTTCTGTGGCTGGGCGTTGAAGTCTGCGAGGCTTCGGTCGAATAGCAATTGGCTCGGAGGCGAGTGATGCCGATACATCAGCTTTTGCTCCCTTCAATCGTTTCTTGCCAGGCTTTGTCTTTCCTCCTTTCTTAATCTTCCTCGGAGGAGACGCAGGTGTGGGCGGGGGAGATTTGCTTTGCGTCGGGATGCTCGGTGTGGGCGATCGTGAACGAGTCCCATTGTCACTGATAATTACATGCCTGGACGTGCGAGATAATCGCGCCCTTCCAGGTGGTGGCACATTGGGTAGCATGTCGCTTGCCTCGCTTCCCGCGCGGACAGACCGATCACCCGTCGATGGTTGTGCTGGACTACTACTGTTTACAACCGTGGTTGACTGATCATGTTAGGGCAACACTACACTACAAGAGTGACGCGGGCTCTACAAGACGGCGAGTAAGTAAAGTTGGTAAATGAAGATGAAAGGGAACTTGTTTGAGAGAGAAGAGGGGACTTGAAGACGCTGACTTAGGCACTATGTAAGTGGAATCCCAAGAGAACGAGTTATCGTCTCTGGGTATGCTATTCGTTCTTATACTACAGTCCGCATGTCTACTACACGCTGTAGCCTACAGGTATTCCATGGAACGCTTACTTCATTACCATGAGGTATGAGGTCATGGACTGCACCCATGAGGTTACGGCGAGGTTCTGACTAATGCGCTTATAAATACGGGGCCCGATACGTAAGCGTGATATTGTAAAGGATAAGCATGGTGTGGTAAGCCACTACGTGTTCGTTACGTGATGCATGGGAAAGGAAAAGGAAAAGGAAAGAAAACGAGAAAGGGAAAGCAGACCGTAACATCACCCCCCCCTCTACGATCTGTCAACTCCATTTGACGACTATCTTCTTTCACCATGAGCTCCGTTGATAACAACCTGGGTGCCTTCTTCTCGTCATGGCCCATCCATCGGCGCGTCTTGCTCGTTCTGCTCCTCCTCTTCGCCGCTGCGGTGGTAGTGGGGTATGCCGTCGTCCTTGTCTGGTACTTCCGGTTCGTATATTTTGGTTCGAGTGGTGTACGTCGGCTCAGTGTAGACATGTCTTGGTCTGAAGCCTACCAGATCGAAGGCCGCAACGGCGATCCTCCTGGGCGCTGCCCCGCGACGAGCATGGAATGCCCTTGTCAGTGTTGGTGCGTTTTCCAAGTTTTTCTCCGGTTCCCATGAATTGTGTTCGACGGTATATCCCTTCCATCTGACCAAGTATTCCAGGCGCCCCCTCCTCAAGCGGCTGTCTAGTACCTCTTCGACCTCGTACTCTCGTTCTCCTTGGATTTGCACCGGGGGTGGTGGTGATGTTTGTTGTCCAGGGATGGTGGGAGGGTTCGCTTTCTCGGTGCGATGAGTCGAGATGGTGGGGTGAATAGATAGTTTTTTGGGGAGTTTTAATGTTATTGCATTTTTGGTTGGTACCGCGATCACCTCGTACGGACCGATTTTCTTTTGCTCGAGTTTGCGCGACGGCCTGGTCGTGCTTAGGTTATCGGTGAAAATAAATGCTTTATCGCCTACTCGATACTCAGGCGTTTCTCCTACTTTTCTATCTGCATACTTCTTCATTTCCTCCCCCGCTCTTACTAACGCAGACCGCGCCTCTTCCCAGGTTTGCTTCATTCGCTCAGCGAACTTGTCGACCGCTTCTATCTTTGACTGTCTCCTTGGTTCCACCCCCATTCTTGGGTGTCTGCCGTAGTTTAGATAAAACGGGCTCTGCCGGGAACTCGTCTGGTTTTTATTGTTGAGGGAGAACTCACAAATGGCTAACCATTCCGCCCAGTCATCCTGTCGATGGTTGATAAACATCCGGAGGTAGGTTTCGATTTCTCGATTTGCTCGCTCCGTTTGTCCATCTGTTTGGGGGTGGAAGGCTGTTGACAGCCGGGTTTTGAATTCCCAATAGATTATTAAGTTCCTTCATTACTTGGGAGGCGAACTGGGGGCCTCGATCCGAGATTATTGTATTCGGGAGTCCGAAATCCTTCCAGACGTGGTCCCGGTATAATTTAGCCAGTCCGAGTGATGACAGTTCTTTCGGTGGTGGGTATCAGGCGGACCATCTTGGTGAATCGGTCAACTACCGTTAGGATGGCGTCGTATCCTGACGACTTGGGTAATTTAACGATGAAGTCTGCGGAGATGTCGGTCCATGGCTCAGTCGGAATGGGGTTTGGTTGGAGTTTTCCCTGTGGTTGGTGCGAGTAGGACTTGCTCCGTTGACATTGGTCGCATCCTTTGACGTATTCCGCAATAAACTTATTCATTCCTGGCCACCAGTAGTTGCGTGAGACCAGCTCGATCGTTTTCCACCTGCCTGGGTGTCCTGCTACTGCTGAGTCGTGATGTAATTTTACAATTTCCCTTCTGACGTCGACGTCTTTGGGGACATACACCTTTCCGTGATATAATACGAGATCCTGCTCTTGCGACCATTCCGCTTCTCTCAACACCTTGGTCGGCGACCTCTTTAGTTCCTCGACTGCCTTCACCACTGATTCGTCGTAATTTTTTATTTTTCTGATTTTTGACAGGATTGGCGATTCTGCCCCGTCGATTAGGACATGCCCTTGTTGCATGGCCTTGATTCGAAAGTATTCGGGTTTTAAAAGCACCATCGTATTGTCGTCCTCCCCCTTGTCTAAATCCGGTCGTCTCGACAGGACGTCTGCTTTCATATTCGAAGCACCTGGCTTGTGTTTTAGAATAAAATTGAATCTTGATAGGTATAGTGCCCAGCGCGCCTGGCGTCTGTTGAGTTTTCTTGGTTGTCATGAAATATTCCAGATTTTTGTGGTCTGTCCAGATGGTGAATTGGCGAGTGTTCCCTTCAAGGTAATGTCGCCATGCTTCTAGGGCTCGAATGATGGCTAGCATCTCCTTGTCGTGAATATCATAATTTCGCTCTGTTTCCGAGAACCCCTTTGAAAGGAATGCGCAGGGTCTCCATTTTTCGTCGTCGCACAACATGGAGAGCACTGCTCCCGAGGCATAGTTGGACGAGTCTGCTTCTATCTTCATTTCCTGGTCCATATCTGGTAGGACTAGGATCGGTTCCTCTGTGAATGCTTTCTTCAATCCTTCGAAAGCCTCTTCTCTCCGTTTGTCCCATACAAATTCCTCTTCTTTTTTGGTAAGCTCGTGCAACGGTTTAGCGACGGTGGCGAAGTCCTTGATGAACCGTCGGTAATAGTTGCTGAACCCTAGGAACTGCTGTACGTGCTGTACGTTCTTCGGGACGGGCCAGTTTTTTACTGCTTCTATTTTTGCTTCCTCCATCTGGACCTTCCCATCCTTCACCACTACTCCAAGGAACTCTACTTCTTCGACTTCAAAGGAACACTTCTCCGGTTTTACATACAGGTCGTTGTCCTCCATGATCTTCAGCGCTCTTCGTACTACTTTTCTGTGTTTTTCCACATCATTGTCCGTAAATATGAGTAAATCGTCTAGATATATGACTACTAGTCCTTCGTCAATCAGGTCTTTAAATAGTTCATTCATCATGGTTTGGAACGTGGAAGGGGAGTTACTAAGTCCAAAGTACATAACCATAGGTTCGAATGCTCCCCTTGGCGTCTGGAATGCGGCCTTCCATTGGTCTCCATCCTTGATTCGTACATTATTGTACCCCCATCGGAGGTCCATTTTCGTAAATAATCTTGCCTTGGAGATCCTGTCTACCAATTGCGATATGAGAGGCAAGGGGTACGCATTCCGAACAGTGTGCTTGTTTAGGTATCGGTAATCCTGTACCAATCGTTTCTTACCGTCCTTCTTTTGCACGAAGAAGACGGGTGACGTTTGTGGAGATTTTGATGGCCGGATGTAGCCTTTCTTCAGGTTTCCATCAAGGAAGTCGTTTAGTTCTTGCTGCTCGACCGGTGACAAAGGGTAGACCTTCGAGGCTTTGGGTTTCGAACTCTGGGGCTAGTTCGATGGCATGATCCCATGGCCTCTCGATTGGCATCCTTTCTGAGTCGCGTTTCCTAAACACCTTCATGAATTCGTGATAGTAATCCGGAACCATCTCTTCCTCCGTTTTCTCTTTTTGTTTCTTCAGTTCCTCCTGGTTATGTTCAATTACGTAGTCGTATTTTCCCATTGCTTTCAGGTGCATTTCTTCTTCTTTGCCTACCTCTACTTCTAGCTGCGTGCGCGTCTTCCACATTTGGTCGATGTACATTCGGGCGACTGACTCATGGTATTGGTTGGTCAAGTCATCCAAGTTTCGCAAGTATCCGCTCCTCAGGCGGTTCCATTGTCTTACTCCTGCTACCGAGATGTTTCTTTCGCCCAGCTGGTACCTCATCACTTCCTCTGCTTCTTCGGCACCTTCTTCGTCTCCTTCGTCCATGCACTCCTCCCACTCTTGCTTTGCCCATGTTCGACATCCTCTCGGGCATCGCGACATGACTACTTCTCCTGTTTTCCAATTGATTTCTGGGTTGTGTCTTTTTAGCCATGATAGTCCAAGGATTACATCGACGTTTCCCAGGTTGGTAACATAGAAGGTCATCACTTCCGCGTGTCCTTTATAGGTTATCCTCGCGTCTATTTTCTCCGTGACTCTCCCCGCATTGTTGGGCGTTCCGTCAGCATTCCTGATGATGGCGGGGTTTGATAGGGTTTTTTGTTTTTATGTTGTTTTTCTTTATGTATCCCTGATCGATAAACGAATCCGACGCTCCGCAATCCAGCATTGACTCTGGGGCTAGCGTAGTTAGGGTATCGTGTGTCTTTAGATTGATCTCTACTGGGACATAGTTTTTATCTGAGAAGGTTCTTCGCAAATGGATTTCTTTTGTTTGGTTTTTTTGTGTCTTAGGAGTCTCGTCTTTTGGTGAAGAAATAGATATATTGTTGGTGACTACTGGTACATGGTTTTCGGAAACAAAAATGGAGTCCGGCTCCGAGACGAGTACTGCAAACTTGTTTTGGGAACTCAAGTCGACGCTTCCTGAGTTCCTTCGGAAAAACCCTTCTTCGTCAGTTCTTCCCTCCAATACTCCTGCTGGTCCTCGTACGTCATCTGTCTCACATCCAGTCTTCTCTTGCAGTCTCTGGCCATGTGCCCTAATCCTCCACATTTGTAGCAACGAATCAGTGCCCTTTGCGACCGATCCACATCCATCGCATTCGGATCTCTGGCCGCGATCTGCGGGGCGGGGGGTGTCGGCTTTGCCTGTTGTTGCGGCTGCTGCTGCTGCTGTTGCTGCCCTTGCGGGGGCGGTGCTTGTCGCTGATATTGATTGGCGTATGGTCGCCACTGGTTTGTTGTCGTTGTTGTTGTGTTTTTTGGCCGCAGGTCTGGCCGGTGCTGATTTCGCATAGGCTTGCTGCTCCCTCCATTGCCTGTCCATAGCGATAGCTTTCTCCCTGCCATTCTTCTAACCTTGCTGGTAGGGGCCTCCTACCGTACACCTTGCCTAACAGTCCCGGGTTTAGCCCTCTCTTGAAGGCTTCTGTTAGCGCTACGTCGTTGTAGCCCGTATCGTCCTTGTACGCGTTGAACTTCATGATGAAGTCCTCTGCGCTGTCCGATCCCTGATGCAAGTGGTTCAGGGTGGATATCGCCGTGTCTCTTGGATTGGGATCCCCAAACGCCTCCTGTAGGCTTTGGCAGATCCTTCGAAAACTCGACACCTGTTCATCATGTACCTGGGTCCTTACCCATTCCAGTACCTTCGCTGTCATTGTGTTTTTCCAATTATCGACTCTCTTCCCTTGGACGTATGATAGAAAGAATAGAACCTTGGTCGGTTCGGTAGGGAATTCGTAGGCGTTGACGTAGATATATACTTCGATGCTCCGGATGAAGCTTCGGCATTTGGATCGCTCCCCGTCGAAGGGTTCCGGTCGTGCCATTTTCGGGCCATTTCTGGCTTGGGGCATTATTGGGTTTTTCGGCTACGGGGGCAAGGGGAATTGTTGGGGGAAAAGGTGGTGGGGCCAGTGCTCCGTATGGTGTATGGGGTAGTGGGCGGCTTGCCCGGGTCATGACGCTGGGGGGTCGGCTTTGTGGAACCAGCGCCTGTTGAATTCGTGCCTCCATCCTTGCTTCCATATCCGCCATCATTTGCCTCATGGCAGCGAGAACGTCGTTGGTACTGGTAGGGTCGGCGGATTGATTAGTCGGGGCGGGTGTTTCGGTGCCTTGCGGCGGCCATGGGTACTGAGTGGGGTTTTGGGGAGTTGGTGACGCGGTATCAAAGGCTCCCGCCCAGACACCGGTTTCCGTGTTAGTGTCGAGGGCTCCCGCCCAAGCACTAGGTCCTGCGTTGTCTGTCGACGAATTTCTCCCTTGAATTGCGGGCCGCCTCGGCCTGTCGTAAGGTTGCGCGGATATTGGCCTGGCAGTCGAGTACGACATTGTTGCCGCGGATAAAGTACCGTGCCGGGGTTTGGTGTGGTTGGTGGCGGGGATTCTCGGGCGTAACTGGGATGATGATAGTCTCGAAAAGCTGAGGGGTGCTCTTCAAGATTTGGGCGGCGAGTTTCTTATTCCGTCGGTTGAGGGTAGGGTCGGGAATAAGAAGGTACGGGAAGACGGTGTAGAAGTTGGAGCGGGTTAGATGAGTACGGGTTACGGGCATGCGGGGTTCCTGTCAACCAACGTTGAACTTCAAGCTAGTGCACGCCGGCACCTGAGCGGACAACGATGGCGAGGTAGGGGTTCTTCGGCAAAGGGTTACACACCGACAATCGATGATTGTGGGCAGTGTACGACAGTCGATGACTATGGTACTGAGTTTTATGATTGGCAAACGGAATGATGGGGTGTCGTAGAGCGGGCGTTGGGTGGGGAACTCGTTCTTCTGTTAGGGCAACACTACACTACAAGAGTGACGCGGGCTCTACAAGACGGCGAGTAAGTAAAGTTGGTAAATGAAGATGAAAGGGAACTTGTTTGAGAGAGAAGAGGGGACTTGAAGACGCTGACTTAGGCACTATGTAAGTGGAATCCCAAGAGAACGAGTTATCGTCTCTGGGTATGCTATTCGTTCTTATATACTACAGTCCGCATGTCTACTACACGCTGTAGCCTACAGGTATTCCATGGAACGCTTACTTCATTACCATGAGGTATGAGGTCATGGACTGCGCCCATGAGGTTACGGCGAGGTTCTGACTAATGCGCTTATAAATACGGGGCCCGATACGTAAGCGTGATATTGTAAAGGATAAGCATGGTGTGGTAAGCCACTACGTGTTCGTTACGTGATGCATGGGAAAGGAAAAGGAAAAGGAAAGAAAACGAGAAAGGGAAAGCAGACCGTAACAGATCACTTGTAATGATCTTTGTCGCCTTGACCTTCCATCGGATAGGTGCCGGGGTTGTGACCGGTCGAGTGCGTCCCAACCGGTCGGCACTGTACCTTGCTGGCATCATCTGCTTCTCTTTCGTGTTGTAATACGCCCTGAACTTGAACGGATGTTCTGTCTCCTGCTTAGCAAGCAGTATGTCGTACCATTCGTTTGCCAGTTCCGCCACCATGTTATGTGGTTGCCCGAACTTGAACACCGGAGCAGTCGGCAGATAGTCGGCCGCGACCGCTTCTTCACAATGCTGACTTAGCACTGTCCAAGGCACCTTCGTGTCATGTCGGCCTGAAGCGAGGACTATCGGCAGCATCGGTGTCAGCCGCGAATTGCTAAAGATGTTCCTACTCACAGTAATGGGCATTGAGAAAGAGTCGCAGTGTTTGCTTGACAATCTTTGAATGTACAGGCACATTGGCGACGAAACGCGATGGTAGTATCGGCATACCGTCGGCATTTTTGGACAGTTGGATTTGGCTGTCCAACGCATCGACCGGGATATCATTGTCCACAGCGGTCGGATCATCTGCCTTTCCAAACCTCTTTTTGTTCAGCGCCACCACTTGTTGTGTAAAGTGGTACCAGACTTGGTCCTCGAGTCGCTTGTCTTTGATTAAATTGTCCTTAAAGATAAGCCGACCTGCGTCCGCACTAGCCGAAGGTTAGATCGGCGTTGAAGCGATGGGATCTGAACCACATTACCTTGTGAACTTCGGGTTTCCTTCGGGGTCCAAGAATACGGCGATACTGTATGTGAGCATTCCAAACCTCTTGAACATGTCGCGGCAATTCGCATCCAATGCCTTGAGTGCTCCGAGCATCGCATATCTATTCAAAGTCAATGCCGGTCATTCTGCCGTCAATGCTGTCGGTTGCTTACTGTCGTCGCACTGGCTCAGAATTCCTTTCCGCCTGGAGCTTTGCTATCTCTTCCTTCACCGCATCGCGTTCTAGTGGTTCCATGGCAAAGTAAATCTGCCGCATCGCCATGCTTCGGTATCCGAGCGAATTTCGCTTTGTGGCCGCTGTCCGTATCCTGGCCTCAACCTCCACCCAGTCAGGTTCCTCCTCTTGCACCATCTCACCAATGTTTTCGGTCACCGAACGACCCTCCGCGTAAGCCGATTTCGCCTTTTCTAATTCACTGAGCACGGCGGCCTCCAAGTATTGATTAGCATACTCCTCAATGCGCTCCTTGTAAGCGTCCATTCTCGGTAGTACCGTTTGGTAGCCGATGCGGAGCAGCCGACCACCATCTTCGGTGACCTTTTTGCGATGTCTTTTGGCCCGCCAGTTATTTCTAACCCATGCAAGGAGTTCCTAGTGTGCAAGGGGTGAGATTTAGATACCCATCTGATTGACGATAACCATGACATTTACCCCCCCTCCCTCTGTTTTTTCTCTTCTGGACTGAAGCCCTTCTTCTTCTCCGCATCTGTCTTCATTTGCGTAATCCAGTAATTAAATAGTTCTGCAGCCGCGACGGCAAAGGCTGTCTTGCGCTCTGAGGTTGTCTTCGCAGCAAGGTAGCCTGGCTTCCACAATTTCAGAACTGCTCTCTCCCCTTGATTGTATTTCGCTAGTTGCGTGACCGTCGCCATTGTGAAAGTGGGTGAAAGTCGGGGTGATGAATACCCACACTTCCCATCTTTATACATGCGTTCACAGTGAGGGACATCATGGGACCATGCCCTGACCGCGAGGTGTGCCACCATGCATCGCAGCTGTCACTTATTACACGTGTGAATGTTACAAGAAGGTTGCTTGCTCCCCAACAACAGTATGCCTCCCAGAAAGCGACAACGAGTGTTGGATCTCTCGACCATCCGAGGCTTTCTCAGTCCACTTGGGCAACAACTCAATTCGAGACCGATTCTGTTGATGGCACTGAGAATGAATACACCGCTTATGATCATGTCCCACACCAGGATAGTGGAATTCGGTTTGCCACAAATGCACCGACTGTTGTCCCCGACAGGACCACACCAATGGTATTTGACCAAGAATACACGGAGGATGAACAAATCGCAGTATCTGCTGCATCGAAGACAAAGGTGAGCAAATTAATTCATGCACGATTGCCAAAGCTAGACAAAGAGAATTGCAATAGAGCCAACGAGACTATTTGGAGGAATTTGTCGCGCGTGCCGGCATTGTGATGAATGCTTTGATGGAGCATGAGGCCTTGATTAGCACACGCTGTGCGTGCGAGCGCAGAAGAGCAAGTTGGTGATGCAAGGAATGTCATCAGAGAACAATGTTTTGTCGCGAATGTATGCGGAATGCACACCTAGAAATGCCCTTTCATCGGATCCAGAAATGGACTGGCCAATACTTTCGTCCAGGTAGCCTCTGGGAGGTCGGCGTGTGCGTGATCGTCGATCACGGTAACACCGATCGGCGATGCGAATGGCTGAAGCACAAAGCGGACGAACAAAGTTGCAAGCCACATGCGATAGTCAGGATGAAGGGGAGGATGAAGTTGAAGAAGTGGAAGATACATACCGAGACCGGCGAGCGGACGCCGACATTACCGTCGAGCAGCGCGATGGTGGGGTGGAGGAGCGTTTTGACATTGATGAAATCATTGAAGAGCTTGAGAAAGAGGAAGCCAGGCATGCACACGGTGGAGAAGAGGACCTGGATGGCGCCGACGAGGAGGACGAGGGGAAGGCCGGTCTTCCCGAGGCGCCGATTGACCACCCGATCGCACTTGATACAGTGGCAGTTGTACACCACACAGTGGTAAATCCACATTGATCCTGGTACACTACTGTGGCCAATTGCCACTGTGAGTGTTCTATATAAAGCAAGTCTTTCCCATCATACTCAGCACCCTGTGCTAACACAGCGGGGTTCGTACTGCCTACCCTCACAGAGTTATTAGTTATTTTAGTTATTTTTGTTCAACAAAAATTAATTTATTATGCGCGCGTGCGCAATGACTACAAATGACTACAGAACGATGGTTTCACTGTTATCTCGGCTGGTCCCCTGATCCAGGGGATTGTGAAGGCGTAGGAAAGCCGGTACGCTGGCCCACTTTGAAGCGAAGCTCGCGGCCAATCTGAGTCGAATGTCGGATTGTCGGCGTGCATAAGCGTCCAACCCCTCGGCTATGAGTTCGGGTACCTCGCGCTGGCCAACCTGCCCTTGCCACCATGCTGCCTGCCACGTTAAGAATGCGAGCACACGTCGCATCTCTTCCTTCAGCAGGGCAACTTCCTCGGCCCACCGCAGAGCTCGCGCTCGGCTCTTGCACCACTCGAGGCGAAGCGCTACAACTGAAATTAGTGCCTGCACTGAACCAGAAAGATCTACTGGGACCGCTTACAGCTGTGTAGACATTTGTCCGTCTCTGCCACTTCTGCAACACCCGTTGTTCTCCAGATCCACGAGATCGTTCGATGTCCTTCGCTATCGTCCATCTCTCCCACTCCGAGGCCTCGTATGTCTTCGGCTTTCAGCTCGGCGAGCTCCCTACGCCATTGATCACCCTCGTCAATGAACCGCGATAACACCATAAGGGCGGCGTATGCCGTGCGATACCGATGTGTCGCCTCGTCTATCCTTGCCTGTATCCGCGAGATGTTGCCCGCCGTCCGTGTTAGTGCTCGTTGGCCGCGGTCGAAACGGTCTTTGTAGTGAAAGACAGACACACGTAGGTGAAGGCCCGAGCGAATGTCGTTGAGCGCGTCATGCGCCTGCGCATATCGCAGCTGCCATTCAATATTACAGAGGTCCATTGAGCAGCCCGAAGCGGATTTAAAGCTTGAGGGCAGGCAAAGGGCGAGGCGGGCTACGTCTTCGGTGACGCTGGAGGATGAAGTGCCAGCAGAATTGGCTCGGGAGACTAATACAAATGCAGCAGGGCAGTAAAGTTTCTGAATATCGTGGAAGTTGGTAATTCTCGCCCGAAGGGAATTTGCCCGATTGACGACTGCGAGACGCTGACGGTCAGTTGCATGTTGCCCGAGTGCCCGAAGTGATGATAGTAGCTGTTGCCTGCCAACATCATCAGCAGTCAGACAGCGAAAGGTTAGGTAGGCACCTACTGCTGCTGTTCGAGGTCCAACCCCATGGATATGTACATACTGGGTGTTACTTCATCGTGAAGCATAACGAGGGTACCGGAAGCGAGAGCGGTTTGCCTCAGTATCACTCAGGCGGAGGCAGATGGCGTCCTGAGACAAGGCTGAAGAAAAGTACGAGTCAGCACCGGCGTGTCTGAACGAGAGAAAGTGACGAACCCGTCGTTTCAATCATGTATGGGTTTGTCTTCGATCGGTCAGCTTCCCAAGCCTCCACCACTGCACGCCATTCTCGAATGGTAGCTACATCCATCTGGGCCTCTAGTTCTCGATGGTTCTCCGTGTGAGTGGCGCATTCTGGTACCGCCTCTTTCATGCGACGCAGCAGGGTGTTTCCTACAAATAATATTGAGCTCGTCCTCCATATTCACCGACGACTCTATTATTACCTAGCGCGACTGTCTTTTTCCAATTTCTATCGCCCATCAGGTCCTCCAGTAGTTCTCGGCGCGATCCCGGTCCCATCTCTTTTGTTTGGTTTGCTGCTGGGTTCAGATAGTCCCATCCCCGTTCCGGTGCCTCCCCGTCCGTCCGTCCGACCTCGGGTGTATAGTTGAAAGAGAACTGGGCCTGACAAGCGCTAATATGCGCAGGAAGATGGAATTTTGGGACGAGTGTAGTAACGGAACTTGCGCCACCAGTGTACTTCAAATGTGTCGGCATGGAGTCCATTCGGCGCCAGAGATTGATGTGCCATTGACAGGCAATATCGTACGAAGCAACGATTCGAGGGATTTTCGAGTCGACGGACTTGATGCTGGAAAAAAAAATGTAATCCATGTTAACATATCTGTCAATGACATTATCAGCTCGTGGTCAATGAGTTCGTAATTATTCCATACCTTTCTCCGTATCTCAAATCCCCAACGGACAACGGCCGTTTGAAATCATGCCTGGTGCATTCCACAGTCCCTACTCCGTTCACCAGGAGACCTTTCGCAGGGCGCTTGTCAGCATCATTGACGGCCTTATGGGAGACGCAAGAACTCTTCTCGACGGGGGTTTCGTCACTTGCGACATGTGCTTGATATGCGGTGTCTTCGACAAAATACGCCCAGCCACGACTAAGGCCTGGATCAAGGGTGTCGTTCGATACATTCTTCCGCTTCAGGCGAAAGTTGGCATCAATGCCAATGAAAAGGGAGTGTAGCCAACTGACAACGGTGATGCCAGTCAACGGAGGTAGAGCTGATGAACGGGCGCGCATACCTTTGCTCTTCTATCTCTGCGGGTAGGTTCATTCCTGGTTGGGGACAAGCTGGGCAAAGGACTGCGAGTTCACCGGCTTTCGTACCCTCTGCGCCATCAGGCTGATGGCCGCGGGCACTGCGTTTGAGTTGGAGGAGATGCCGCCACTGGCGACTCATTCGAAGAAATTGGGGGTAGCGGTCTCGAGGAGGATTTAAGTCCGTTTTGTCGGTAATACGCGAGATGGCTTTGTAGAATTCGAAGGCGGACACCTGACCCTCCATGGAGAGCATTTGGAAGGTGTCCAGCACGTGGAACGTGGCTGCGGTCTGCGGATTGGTGACGGTCGATGGAAAGAGGCCTCGTTGGAGGAGCTGAACAGTTGCAGGTTGCCTTGTTTGACAATCACAGAAATCGAGGGCGACTTCGTGGATTCCGGTGGTGTCGAGAATTACAAAAGCGTTGCCTTTGGCCTTCGATGGGTTGAGGCAAGTTTTCCCTAAATCGTGGCCAAGTTGAATGCGCAACCCAAGCGCCTTGAGTGATGTTGCCGTGAAGAATTGTTCTTCTGTCCAGTGCTGGGTGCGATCAGCGAAGAAACTGATATTGTACGCGACAGAAGGCTTACCTCGATTCGGTGAAATGGTGTCCTGCTGTGAGAGTCAACTATGCACGTCCGGCAGTAAAGACTTTCGTCATAGCAGTCAGTGCAGCGGTAGAAAGCGGCACTAGTGAGGCAGCCTGGACAGCTAATGAGAGCTCGCCCACGGCCCTCGCGTCTAAGGAGCTGGAGCAAGTATTGCTCCCGAAAGGGTAGCCAAGTAAGCAACGGCTCATCCTGTGTGGTTATGAGTAATGAACATTTGGGTATGAAGAAACACCCCTACTCACGGCAGCTGTACGATTCCGTCTCTTTGGGTCACTCAATTCCAATTGGGCCAAGTCTTCAATATAAGCAACGTCCAGATCACCAAAATTGCCTGGGTCGGGGAGTATTTCGGATGGGTCTGATGAGTCTGTAGTGAGCTCGTCGTGCCATATTACATTGTCGTCAGCTTCGGGTCGATTTCGCGTGTGTGTAGGTGACGGAGGTAGGTGAATCCTGTGAGTCGCATGACGCAGGCCAGTTGAGTCGCCTTCGTACGAGATATGTGTATATGAAATGTCGTCACAGTTTTCGGGCTCATCCACGAAGAAGCTGAACGACCCAAGGGTTTGCGACAGCCGGGGACGCTTTCTGACCATGGCAGCCTGTGGGAAATCAGTGTTACTATTAGTGAAATCAACAGACGCGACTCAACATTAGGTCAGTCACGTGTGTCAGGAGATGGGACTAGGGGTATCTTTTTTTTTCTCACCAAAGTCAAGAGCTGACATTCAAGATAGTAACGAGGTACAGACAAGGCGGGGTATGCACCTAGGGATAATGGGGTACAGACAAAGCAAGGTATGTACCTAGATATATACAGAGAAACAGGTCTATCATGTACGGCTGCGAGCTTTTGACGTTAGGAGGCGATTCAACATCTGCTGCCCATTGGCCATCGTAACACGTGGGTATTCATTCACCTTGAACTCAGGGACCTTGTGCAAGAAGCACTGGGCCCCAAGGGGTTCCAGTTCGGCATTGTAAAGAACGAGACAAACGACGAAGGTCATCTCGAATGGACGAAGAGCGAGGAGAGCGGTAGCCCGATCCTTGCAACCTGGACGGACCATATCGAGGAGCTCCACACTTAGCTTGTGGGAATCCATAAACTCGAAGTCGCGGAACGGGTTTGGAACGGTTTCGCTCCTTGGCGGCGACGAATGTTGACGATAGCGACGTGCTGAGTAGTGATAAGTGACCAGAGGGTGCGGCGTTGGTGTGTGTCAGAGGGGAGGCGATCGTAGCCAAGGGTCTTCAGCCCGATAGCATGAAGGTAACGCCCGCAGTGGTAGTTGAATCGCACGGCCTTGCGAATGAACCGCTTAGCGGGGATCGGCTCGCAAACGATTCTATGCACAGGCCAGTCCGCTTTCTGGCAATCCACGCTCTGGTGGCAGTCAGTTCATATTTGTGATCGCAGGAGCAGGGAACGACTCACACAATAGGTAACCCGATGGCATGACGAACAGCGTTTCAGAAGCTTGCAAGGGATGGCGCGGCGACATCGACTGTTCGTGCAGCATCGATTTTCCTACAGAACGAAAGGTTTGACGGTCAGTGAGGGACAAAAGAGGACTGGGGCGCAGAACCCACAAAGAAATGGGGACCTGGGGGGTATTCGTCGGGAACGTCGAACTCGCTGGGCGATGGGTTCTCGGCAGGTTGGGGACCCTGGTAGCCAGGAGGGCGTTTGATACGAGTTGCAGCAAGGGAACGACGGGGGGGTGCCATGATGCTGGGGCACGTCCTGGCCAGTCCAGCGAGTTTATGAAAGCCGTTTGCAAGCCGAACTACTTTTTTTCATCAGCTTCGGATTGGGATCATCCCGAAAGCTACTGGCATCGAGGCAACCCAAGTATTTTGTGAAGCTTCGTGACGTTTGTCGAAGTTTGTCCTCGCTTTGAGCAATGTGAAGAAACATGTATTTGGGAGTGGGTGCCAGGCTAACTAGTCATAGGCAGCCTCAGCTCGCTGTAAATCGTATCGGAACTCGTGCGTCAGCAGAAACTTAGGAATTCCACGATATCGTGTCGCCGTCAAAGCAATCTTCTTCTTGGCACTCTCTATTTGATCCTCGGCGACACAATCCGATTGGTCCATGTCTTCGTCTTCGTCGCCCGCATAGCCGCTATCACTGGGGGTGTCTGCATCAGTGCCGTCGCCTTCATCGTCTGGGTCATTGTCCTTTCTCCTCCTAGTTTGGACTGGGGCTCAAATAGGAGGGTAGTGAATGGGAAAAATTGGCTCACCGAGCACGTCTGTCAGCCTCTTTGATACGGAGCACTGCTCTGTTGCTGTTTGACTTGTCAGGGAAAGCTTACCGTCATAGCCAGAGAGACCTCACCGTTCACGGTATTTTGCCTGGGACGCCCTTGCATGCACCATGTTTTCTGCACGGTCCCCCGCGCTTTTGGATGCGTTGGCAGCACGTAGTTTAGCCATGCGTAACCGCGCTTTCTCTCGCAATGTGTCCTGATTGCTAAAGGCAGTGTTAGGACGGACCATAAATGTGATGAAAAATATGTGCACCGTTTGTAGTAAGTGGCTAGCGAGTGAGCTCGCTTTGCCTTTGAAGTCATGAATGTGGGTGGGTAAGGAAAACTCCAGTGGAGTGGGTGGATAGCTTATACGAATAGCCCGCGGCTTCTTAATGGATGTCGGGGGATTGTGACTGACGTGGGCAGTTCGCGACTGATGTGGGCAGTTCGCGACTGATGTGGCCAGTTCGCGACTGATGTGGGCAGTTCGCGACTGATGTGGCCAGTTCGCGACTGATGTGGCCAGTTCGCGACATACAGTTTGAGGTATTGCCACCACGCAGGAGTGAATAGCCAAGGTATACGAGCATGGAATCTACGCCAGAGGTAAGCTAGCGTGTGCCCCCAAGAATCCAACATTGTCGGGACGTCTGTACGCACATGAATGCAGGCTCCTTGCTTTGCGAGTTCTAGCTGACCGGTGCGGGAGTGTGCTGCCACTGAATGAGAACATGGTATGGTGACATGGCCGGTATATCACAATGAGTTCCGGGGGTGATGCCCATGAAGCTGTGAGTTTGACGAGTGGTACTAGACGCTGAGGAAGGCAACACTATAGATTCCGAGCTCTCCTTTTTCGTATGTCTTAGCCCAAGTGCGTGACAGTGGCTACTGAAGCTTAATCCCACGGTCAGTAATCTATTCTCACAGTCAGAAAGCTTGAATCTCCGGTCGTACTTGTGCAACAACAGTTGGGCACTTCACCCACAAATTTGTGTTGAACTTAATGAACGTGTCGCCTCGTGCTCGTCAACTTTGTCACAATTCACAATTGAGAGGGGGGTTGATGACAATTCAATATACATTAACACAACGGGTACATTAAAAAGTCCAAGTAAGTCCGAGGCACAACAAGTACGCGCAAAAAGGTACGGTATTCCATCTAGTCAATGATACGGACCTGGCCGCTAGCGGCGGCAGCGTTGAAGGCAACGATGGCGGCCTCTCGGGTGGGCTCACGATTGAAAATGGAGCCAGTGACCCCCAAAACAAGAGGAGCTGTGTTGGTCCTAGGTGTCCCATGAGCGAGGGAGCGGCGTGGAGGGTGTTCAACTTACCAACCACGGAAAACACCAACCTGTAGACCGACGACAACGACATACCACTGTCTGTGGGCACCAGTCCCTTGTTCTTCTTGGATTTCTGAAGAGGCGTGAGTACATTAATAGTACGTATTGAGCGGAATTACCTTGGTTTACCAGGGTTTGCTGGGAGATGGCGGCACTCGAAGTCGAGGCCAACAGAGCAGGGGTAACGTGGGACAAAGGGGCAGCGGGGGCTGCAGGCGCAACGTGGGCCGCAGGGGCAACGTGGGCCGCAGGGGCAACGTGGGCCGCAGGGGCAACGTGGGCCGCAGGGGCCGCCGGGGCCGCAGGAGCTATAAGTAGTCAGATCGATCGAGGAGGACGTGAGAGTGAGGAACTAACAAGTGACTGGGACCGGATCACTGGCCTGTGTATTGCTACCGACGTTGGCGGCTACAACTGCCGAATCTCATCAATGGACGTGCGTGAGGGAAAGACTTCGACTTACAGGGGGCCAGGGCTGCCATTTGTTGGGCGAGGCTGGCGACGACGTCCGCAAGACGCGCAATTTCAGAGTCTTTGTTGCTGTGCATAGTTGAGGGTGAAGCTAGGGAATGGGGAACAGGTGCGAGGGCCCGGTATATGAGCTAGCCAGATAAAGTTAGGTCTCACGCACACGCACAGGCCATGAGTGCGGCAGCAATTTTCATTGGCTGCCGGAGGATACTAGTAAGGCCGATTGGCCGTAACAAGGCAAAACTGCTCGCCTATCCTGAAAACCGCCTAAAAGACCAAAGACAACCGAAATCAGCCGATAATCTATATCTAGATGGGACGAAAGTGGACTACCAAGGAAGAGGAAACATTCCTGGAGGCTAGAAACGCGAGGTATAGGGAGGCCAGCGCACAGAAGAAATACGGCGCCTTCTGGGATGAGGTCTCGGGGGAATGGTTCGCAGAATTCCCCGACGACGGAGTACCAGCGCAATTGAAGGACATCGACCCTGAACTATGGCCTCAGGAAGATCGAGATACTGTCCAGGCGCATATTGTCTCGCGGAAAGCCGTAAGTCTCAGGAATAAATGTCAAAGAAGCCCACTCACCACCTGTGACATCGTTTAGCAGCTTAAAGACTGGTTCCGGAACCATAACCGCGTCGACTGCCGCGTTGAATCTGGAGAGTACCTTAATAAGCTCCTGAAGATGCAGGAGCAAGCGTCCAAGACTAGCTCGAGGCGCCGGAAGAAGCCCGTTGAAGTCTTTGCAACGCAATTCTACAAAGGATCGGAAGTCCAGAGGCAAGTTGATGAGAGTGTTCGCACAGGAGCACCTAAAAAGGCCGATGGGACGATCATTCGGGAGACGAAGGAGCAGGTATCGTCACGCCGAATGAAGATATACAACGGCGCAATCGATGAAGCATGGGCGCAGGCTACCGATGCCCAGAAGGAAGTGGTTGAGGAGGCATTGGCGAACACTGTGAACGCACCATTGGACGACGAGGATGTAGAGGATCCACCTACGAATGTTGCAGAGTAAGTGTCCAGTACGGATGGGTATAGAATCGGGGCTGACAGTACCTTCTCATAGGCAATTGAAGCGTCTCCCACTCCTCATGTTCACAGCTGCCAAGGATTTGCATGCGAACTCGGGATGGTGGTTCACTATTCTTGGGGGTGGACGAGATGTGGATGGGAAAGTCCAGGTGGCAAGGTTAGTGTTAAACATTTAAACCTCTTGCCCGGGGTGGCCTGCTTACCCACCATGATTCAGCTACAACTATGGGAAGACGAAGAATGGGAATACCTTTGAGCATGCATACGCCGGGTTCAAGCCAAATGTGATGAAGCCGTGGACAACGTTCGTTCGAAACCTGGAAGGTAGGCAGAATTGTTAAGCTAGCGCTGAGTGTCACCTGACTAACTTGGCGCCCAGGCGAAACGCAGAACCTTCCCGTCCAAATAGCCGAAACAAACACTGTGAACTCAGAAGTCCACACCTCATCGACTCTCTTTCAAGGTCTCCCAGAGCTCCCGACATCGCGTCGTGAAAGACGTCCCTCTCAGCGGGTCGAAACCCGTGTGAATACCTCATCGACTCTCTTTCAAGGTCTCCCGGAGCTTCCGCCGTCACATCGTGAAAAAACTCCCTCCCAGCAGGACTTGCCAGTCACTAACCCGTCAACGCTCTTGAACGAGCCACTTTCACCAAGGAACTCTCCTTCGCCAGAAGACGCCCGTACCGGAACACCGCAGCCGCAGCCAAGAAACTCTTCTCCAGCAGACGACACTCGTGTTGGGGGAGCACAGCCGAGGAACTCTCCTCCGCCAGAGGACATCCTTGTCGGGGAAGCACAGACGAGGAGATCCCCATTGCCAGCGGGACCACCGCCACCAAAGGACACCAGTGTCGACGTCGGAGCAGCTCCGACCGCCAGGACTGCTCTGGCCAATCTCTCGCCCCAAGCTTCGCTTTTGCGCCACCCCGGATACGCTGAAGAGCCTACATGGTTTACGGAAGCCCTCACTCGCTTGCGACGAGTTACGGGAGCAGACTGGGAGGTGGCGATCGAGCTTTGGGCGTCGATAGAACGACAAGAGAAATTTGGTGGATATAAGGTGCGCAATCCATTAACCGTAGCAGGCACTAACTTATTCGCTGTCCCAGCCATCCCGATTTGGCACGGATAACCGTCCACCCCAGGTGGCACGGTGGTTCTCCTATGGACGCTTGTATACATCGGATCCACCAATCCCCGAGCTCGTCGAATACGAGTCTGCCGTGCAAGCCTGGTGGAACTTCCTTCAACCGACTTGGCGTACCTCAACAGACCTCCTCCCACTTCCCATCTATTCCCCTCCCCCTGGCTCAGACTGGGGTGAACTCAAGATGTCCGGCCCAAATGGCCTTCTCCTTATAATGATGCTCTTCGCCTGGTGGAGAACGGCTATTGGGCCCAGCGGTGCCGTTTCGTCTTGGCTTGCCGCCATAGCTGACCTACGACAAGCTCTCCAGAGCATGCATGATGAAACAGCCAACGCCCCCCCCCCTAGGTGAGCCAAGATACCGCTGCCATTTCTCACTGACCAACAGTCCCTTAGAGCTTCGCAAAAGCGCACCAGCACAACCAAGGAAAACATGAGAGAGTCGTTGCGTAAGAAGACACGGAGCATGCCAGCGCCGACGTCGCGAGTTACGCGAAACTCGTCGCGTGTGCCTACACTTCGTAGCCATCGTAAATAGACTTGTATCGTAGCCTTGGAGGCAGAGGTTGACATTTCTTGACATTCGGCCCTACATTATGACTGGTAGATTGTGCATTGTGTAATAAACGTGGCGAATATCTTGTTACTTTTATACATAGAGAAAAAGACTTGTGAGATAAAAACTCTTGGCTTGGTGCAGACAGTCTGAAAAAGTCTATGTTTTGGGGAGAAGTAAGGTGTAAAAACTTGAGATGTGCGCTAGTGGGGACTTCGAAGTTTAAAGGTGGCAAGCGTGGACTTAGGATTCAGTGTCAGTGTGCGCAAGCGACTTAGGATTTACAGAAGGGAACACTAAGCTAAGTTAAGTCTATTGGGCTGACGTGGGCTACAGTGACCACAGACTTAGAGCTTTGTAACCAATGGACACGCCATGCAAGGAGGAAACGAAGCAGGCTGCCGCTTTTCGGAGGAGGCGGGGTGTAAAATCCTTCCTAAAGCAGAACGGATGGTGCCGGGAGAGCTCTCACGCCACCTTGACAGTGGCAGATGAACACCATGGTGTACCACGCTCTAGTGGTCCACTACCAGTGGATTGTATACTATAGTCACTGCATTGCCTGCCGATCGCTCCCAGTATGGATCCTGACCAAAATCCATATGTTTTATTCGTGCACACAAATGGTCTTCACTTGTTGCCATACATACAATGTGGATGTGGGGGCCCGCAAGAGAGGATCGCTGGTGCCGTACGGATGCGACTGATGCCAACAAGCTTCACCATATTCAAGACTATGTTCACCTTTGATGTTCTGGAGGACTTCCGCTTGGCCAATCTGGAGTGTAAGACATCGGCATACCAATACTATCAGCTACTAAGGCGAAAGACTGAGCCCTTGGCACCTCAGGTAGTCGTTGAGCGATATGCGGAACTCCGGCGCTTGTCTCGATGCTGGTGATGGCTGAAGAAACTGAAATGGGGTGGTCGGAACAAGACGTGAGAGAGCGATGGCAACACCATCGGCGAAGTTCGCACAGCCGAGCTTGCGCCGTTTTGTCCATGTTGTCCGCAACCAGGTGTGAACCTACCTGACAACTGGAAAGAAGATGAAAACAAGTGCGTAATGTGGTTAGCTTCCGAATCCTGATTGCTCAGATTGTTGCGTAGGTGGGTGTACCGCTGAACGCTCATGGCCGACGGAAACTTCAAGGCCGACCATATCCGACAATCCACCGGAGACAAGGATGTATGGCTATCACCTGGGTCAAGCATGTTACCACATCGTGAAGAATATGCCGAGTTTTTGCGGGCAGCAGAGAATATCAAGACGGTGTGTAGCGGCTTGACCGCGGCAGCAACCGTGACTAACTGAGAGACAGAAAGCGCCTTGCGAGAACAGCTTTCGAGCGATAGAGAACACTCTCCTGTACGCCAAAACATGTGATATCAATGGCATTGTGGCGATCGCCTGCCCACGGCACGGATGCTTCGCCCCGGGCGGTGTCGCCGACCTCTACAGAGGCGAACAGCAGAAAAATGTCGACTGGGTGTTACTCCAGTCACTAAAGTACTCCAACATGGATCCAGAGCAGGGGCTTCTATTCTTCTATGACATTGCCTGTCAATACAGTGTCCATTTCCAGAGGTGGATCGGCCACCAGCTCCCCGTCAGCCTTGACACGGACTTTGCGATAGGCCAATTCCACGTCCATGGGCACAAAGAAAATTGCCTGTTTCGCTTCTCGTCTATGTTCATCCCACAATCCGGGGTCGTCATAGGCGAGATTTTGGAATCGCTATGGGCGAATCTCAATGCAGTGACACCGGCGATGAGGACGGCCACACTCGCTCACCGAGCGGAAATGTTGGACGACCATATCTGTGATTTGAACCACAAGAAAGCATTGAACATCGGTGTGATCCATTTGCTGTGTCCTATGAATAAACAGATTGACTCCAGATTCAGTCAGAATGCTTTGTAAACGATATGTTCTCGCCGACAAGCGGGCAGCCAATGCTGAAGATACAAGGGATGAAATCGCAGAGCGTGTCGGCGCGAGAAACATCGTGGCATGGACCGATGCCGTTGTTGAAGCAGAGAACACTCGTTACATTGATTTATCAGTGATGGATATCTATGGGATGTCTGCAAGTTATGAAGACCATCTGGCGGTTCCTGCCAAGGATGAGCCATTGAATGGCGAATACCAGTGGATACGAGAAGCAATAGAGGTCCAAGAGTTGCAGTAAGTTCAGTTCTGATTGTTACATTAATATTGCCCTCTCATATTCGAATTTTTCAAGATGGCACGTCCTATGCCGGGCTAAGCGCGCATTGAAGAACGGCCGAGCAGATGAGGCGAGGCAAATCGCTAACTTGCGGGAGAAAATATCCAAGGGCATAAGCGACATCGCCTTACAGAGTCGTGTGTTGGGCATTGATGGGTCCGACATTCGAAACATTGACCCACCGGCATCAATGACGGGGACCGAGCCGCTTCCTGGCGATGCATTATTTTCAAACCTGAATGACTTTGAGCCACCAGACAATGAGATTGATGTTGATGACGAGGAGTCTTCTGATGAAGCCGATGTTCCTACGGTTCTCACTGCGGCCGTCGCTTCTCCTCCGCTGGCCGAGCATCCAATGACGGCATCACCGAGTCATACCGGCGCACACCCTGCTTGCTGAAAACGTCATCATTCCTTTGCCATCAACAGTGCCCCAGTGTGCAGCACAACTCAGGTCACATGAGTTGGGACTGCGAGAGCGTCAGGCCGATGCATTGCTCAAGTCGCTTTGCGAGATCATTGCCGAGAAGTCAATGTTATACAGTCATACATTGCGCGGCGCTGGCCGGCAACTCATAAAAACGAGATCGCGCGATCGAATTAACACACTGAACAAGAAGCGAAGCGATCTTGTGTATGCTTATGCCCGATGTCGGCACGCGATGATGACACTGAAGGCCGATGATACCATCCTCCGCAAGTTCAAGGAGCTGTCTAAAGCAGACATCAAGAGTAATACATATGTCGTTAACCCAAACCAACCTGGGTCTACAACCTTGAACCTTTCCTGGATTTGGCATGTTGGCCGAGATGATGAATCGGCTCCGGCCGCCCTACAAGAAAGTGAGTAATTTTTAACGACAATGGGCAGTGGTCAATGACCGCATCATTGAACTAGGTAATCGTGTGCTTTATCTCAAATCGCGCGCACTCGCCTCCCGCTGGCGGGAAGAACTTCTATTGGTAAAGTACGAAATGGAGTGGACTGTTAGATATTTCAAGCACAACCATGACGTATGGGTGGATCAGAGCTCCGACAGTAGTCCGGGGGCAAAAGCTTATGCCCGACGCAAGGCCGCCCAGTACTTGTGGCAGGCTCAGGTGGCTGAAGGGGAATTCATCAAATACAATCGAGCACAGCTTCACCTCGTCACATGATTTAATTAACATCACATGCCATTTGTGTATCTGCGAATCAACAATCTTGTATTGCTACCCAAATTTCAGATTGATCTTCACTACCACCATGCCGATGAACGCGATCCCTCTTTTTTCATACAATCAACTCAATGCCGGACCCCTGACACCCCAGGCTGCAGCATGCAATCGACGAATTCCATCGCAATTAATTGTTGATTATGCTGATCATCGGTTCCTGGATATTTTGCTCGCTATGAGGCGCAGCTGGGACACGGTCCCCGTCGCGCTGTTGCGCAGAGAACTTGTAAGATGCCGTGGCATCAGTGCTCACAAACCATTGATTCCTTGATCCCTTAGGAATACATCCTCGGCACAATCGGTGCATCGGTTGCCCTGGGACACATTGTGACGCCGGGTCCAATTGTTCGGGCGCTCGCCAAAGGCCTCGAGGAGGATTCAATCATGCCCGTGTCATTCCAAGATTCCCGCGAACTCGGAAAGGCGCTGAATCTCGCGCGAATAAACCGTCTGAAACAAGCTAATCGACCATTAGCTCATAGGCATGCTTGGTGGGAAACAGCGGCATCACGCCGAGCAGCCGAGGCCGACCGAAGCTCACCTTCGCCCCACATTCTATCCGCAGCGACGATCATTCAATGTCTGGAGGCATGGGGAGAACAGCTATCCGAAAGCGAAGGCGAGAAAAATATCCCTTTGTACAAAGATGGAGATGGGGTACACCGCCCACTCAGCGTACTGATTGTTCAGTACGCGGCACAAGCCACCATTCCGATTACGTCGCCGCCTTGTGACCGATGTATCGAGCGGCTTGACATCATAACGCAGATGATGTCCACACTGGAGGTCGTGACGAACGACAGAATGATGTCCGTCGCGGCTCACGGGCAGGAGGCAGCCGCCCTCTTTGATATTTACGAAGCCGTAATTTACAAGGAAGCCGACAACGCGGACGAGGCCGAGACGCAACAAACCGCCACTGAGCTGGATGCTGAGATCCAGCGAATTTTGGACGACAACCAGCCGGCTCCCGAGCACGCGAACCGAAAGAAGGCGACGAAGGCCATGGAGGACCTTCGGCGGAAAAATCACGCCCTCATCGACCTTATCAACAAGGTCGCTCGCCAGTCGCTCAAGGCGATCCCCAACCGGACGAACGCGTTTTGGAGCGAGGGCCCGGACTTATTGTTGGAAGAGGTATTCGCCAAGTTTCGTGCGGACTCCGATGTCGGCCCTTCGGAAACGCATGACGGATACTTCAGGACCTTGCCATCTGGGTCCGAACGCTCAGGCGACACGCTCGACCAGGCATCGAAGATTCGTGATGCGCAATTCCCGCTCATTTACAACCTCCAGCCACTGACGCCAATTGAACCCAAAGATGATGGGAGTATACCTCACATTACCTTGGCAAATCGTCCACATGATCGGCTTGCGTCAGTGTTCCGAACACCGAAACTCTCAGAGCCACTGGTATGATTCCTTTTTCTCTTTTCCATATATCTACTCATATACTCCTCACCATGCTAAGGCTGAAATGACCGGCTTTGCAGCCCTTGACCGTGCGCAGTCATCCTTGCGCCGGTCCGAGCCGACTATTCCTCGTCACAATTCACCCGAGTACGTCCCATCTGGCTCCGATACCCCGAAACCTCCGATAATACCTGTCGTGGACGTTCTGGAAAGCGACGATGACTCTTTCCAGAGCCTTGGAGGGACATCGTCAAGCATTGTAGGTAAGAAATTGGCCATCGGACAAGCCTCGGCTCAGCCGTTAGCCGGTTCAGCCAGTGGCTCCGATGCCTCTCTCGGTGGTGAATCGGCCATGGAATATGAACCTAACAAGGCGGTTGCAACTTCTGATGATGAGGCGAGCTTGGGTGGTGAGTCAACCGAAGACCCGAGTTCCACCGATGAGATCGCCGATGATCATCACGCCTCGCTCGCGGCTTCCGATGATGAGGCGAGCTTGGGTGGTCAGTCGACCGAGGACCCAAGTTCTGATGATGAGATGGCCGATGATGAGAGTATGGAGGAAAATACCCCAGGCATCGACTTATCGCGCCATCGTCAGCACATACCGCCTGCCGAGCAAGAGGCCGAAGATGACGATGATGCAATGTCCCTTGGCGGCTATACAGACGATGAAGCCGACAACTCGCACGCATTCAGCATGGTGGAGATGCAAGCCAATATCTCCCATATTCCTTCATCTCCTGAGGTTGGTCGCAGGGGTTCACCCATTGATGAAGTGGATGACGCGTACTCGGAATACTCGGATGACTCCGACGGGGATGTCGACATTCCCGATGATGTTCGGGCATACCTACAGGCCTCCCATACTCCGGGATTTCAATGTATGTTCGTTCCTTCGTTTCTTCATTTACATTGTCAACTCACCCCCCTCCAAGCGCGCTATCAAAATGTCCACTTTGAACATATCCCGGATACCGAGTTTGCTGATGATGTCTTGTGATTGAACAGTCGTCGTACATTGTTCTTTATTCTTGCTGTAAATAATGACGCTTTGTTTGGACTTTGAATATATCATACTAGAGTACAACATACCCACTACTCACCTGCCGACAAATCGGCCTAACCTGCAAACCTTCGGCCTCTGCCTGAGGTCTGATGTTGAAATTATTTAGACTTGGTACTGTATACCACATGGTAGAACATGCCCCCTACTCATTGGCTAAAATACATTGGCAGGTACTGCAAAACTCGGACATACCCGCTGCCCACCGGCTGAGACTGTCGGCTTGTTTCGCAAAACCTCGGTCTGCACCAGACATCCAATGTGTAGACATTCTGTCTAAATACGCATGGCCTTCACCCGAGTTTTACCGTACCTAGCTGCTACTAACCGGCCGCGCCGCTTTGGTCTGTGTATCATGCACTTCATCCATGAACATGCGAGCTACTCACCCGCTAAGAATTTCGGCCTGTTTCGCAAATCCTCGGCCTCCGTCATACAGCCGATGTTGCGACGCTTTGCCTACGTGGGCCGGTGCTTTGGTCTCGGTATCATGCACTTCATCCGTGAACGTGAATATGCGAGCTACTCACCTGCTATGAGTTTCGGTCTGTTTCGCAGATCCTCGGCCTCCGTCGTACAGCCGATGTGGCGACGCTTTGCCTACATGGGCCCGCTGCTTTGGTCTGGGTATCATGATGTATAACAATACAGTACATGCTCACTACCTACTACCTGAAAACATCGGCCTGTATCCCAAAACATCGGCCTGCACCGGACATCGGATGTACCGATTCTTTGCTTATTTGGGCCGACTTCTTTACTAATGCATCATATACATCATCCCAGTAGGTCTCGGCTACATGCTAGCTGAAACCATCAGCCGCAATAGCAAAAAATCGGCCTACATCGGTCGCCCAATGTTGGACTGATTTGCTGACATTTTATCCCTGCTGCCTCATTGTACCTGTATATGAATGATTGGAAACAACCTAGCCACCTCACTAACTGTTCCACAGCATTCTGCTGCATTGCCGGTCAATCCCTCGGCCCTTCCGATGTGCGAGCTGCTCCGCGCGGATGGTTGTTATTGCATACATTGTAGACTTACCATATTGGGCAATTTCCGCTGGGCTCCGCGCGGACTGTTCCTATCAATACAATGTATAACTCCGCTTTGATGTGTTTATTGATACATTGTAACTCCGCTACCTGAGGGAGGCCTCATCTCGGAGGCGCAGTCTTTTCATTGCCTTGCAGCGCTGGAAAATAGTTGTCCACTGCGCATTCGTGACATCGGACTCGGAGAACTGGCCTATTTCCAAGTCAAGGACAAATTTGAGTGGCAGGGCCGAGGAGAGAGGAATGAAGGCGGCACTCAGGTTATCATACCCCATGTACAGAGTGATGGAAAGTTTGTCAGAGATCGGAGGTTCCTGGCATGAAACAACCAGCCGAGATGACATAAAGGAGATCCTTTGAGGAGCAGGAGCACCTTCTTCAAGGAACCGTTCACAAAGTTGGACTAGGCTTGAAAGATCTGGTGCTCCTGAAGGACTTTTTACATTGGCGAACACCACAGCCAAGCTGGGTGGATACTCGAGGTTGTCAAAGATAGTAGAGGCTTCAAGATCAAATGATCTGATGGATATACACGTGAGATTCAGAAGCTTAACGCGAGGCGGGGAGGCTCCAGGTTTGTCCCTCACCAAGCCAGTGATGTCAAGTTCTTCTAGTTTGGGGGAATGGCAGAGGGAAGAAAGTAAAGACATTGGCCGCATTGTGGACCAATCATCGAGTGAAATGGCCAAGTGTGTTAGATGAGGCAGCGGTGGGAATTCAGAAATATTGATTTTTTGGAGATTGAGGCAACGAAGGAAAGGCATTTCACAATACATGACGTCGAGAGGGAATGAAGCCATAGCAGATGATAGTGCCTGCGAAACGATCAGGCAAAGGTGTTCCAGCAACAGAGCGCTTGCAGCCACGTTAATACCCAGGAACCGGACAATCTCGTCCTGCGTGGTTGCACAGATATCAATTTCTTTTATATGTCTAATTTCTGCCATAATGGACTTGATCATATCCCCATTGGCTGTGGTGATGTCCAGGGGGCTCATGTTGCAGTGTATCTGCAGAGGTGTCACCTTGGATCACCTGAAGAATTCTAAGGCGCAATCGGGCTTCAAGAGGTCAATGGAAGACCACATTTGAGGGGAAGCGAGCGCAATTATATGCCATTCCTGACACACTCAAGCAATGTTAAGCCAGCTTCCTTCCTTGGGAGTACCATCAGGGAGGCTCCCATCCTTTGCAGCAAGAAATATCTGTGACAGAATTTCCAATGGGAGTATTGATATGCGGTTATATGGTTTGGGATCAAGAATTGAGGCTTTGTTGAGAACAGTCCTCCTTGCAATCTCTTCCTCAATGGCATCACGGGCCATGGCCACATCAATAACGCAAATGGACCTAGACATCAAATGGGCTAACACTCGATAGCAAGAACCGCTATACAGAACATTATTAGAGTATGCTAGAGTGTCAATCAATCGATGTTGAGTGAAGCTTGACAAAATCAAGACAAGTTCTCAGGCCACCATTACCATCAAGTTAGGGAGCCCCTTTCTTCCCTTTCTTCGAATCTTGGCAGAGGATTTGATGAAGGGGATAAAGGGAAGGACCCGCAGACAGCAGAACGAAATATATTGATACACACTGCACATGACTAGCCAATGATAGACAGAGAGAAGTTCGACATGAATAATGTGGCTGCAATCCCACTGAGTATATTAACCAGTACATCAGAATCATTGCCCTCATTCACAGGCAAATCTTCACCCCCGTCACTCATCGCACCTGTCAGCCCATCCATAACAATATCCCCCATCGTATTCCCAGCGACATACCCCATCGCCGCTTTGGCTACAAGTTTGGCACCAGTCATCACAGCGTAGCTCATCGCTATTCCCGCTGCTTGTCTGGCTACAACTTTTGCTGCTGATTTCATGGCCGAAGTAGCGATCGATGATGCAGCTTTCCCAGCAGTGTTGGCGATGATGTCCTTGGTAGCAGAGGTGGCAGCAGCTGTGGAGAATGCCACCTGAGAATTAGGTAAGGGAAGCGGAGATGAGGATTCGTCGCTTTCCCCGTGACTCAGAGTAGGTGGTTCATGGGTTAGGTACTTAGTGAACGACTGGTTGAGTTCTGTGGATGGAACGAGGAACAAAAGACATACTCGAACTTCATCAGTAAGATCACACTTCAGTGTGGGAACTAGATGTGATCTGGGGCGACAGGGGTACTAAGCGTCTGGACCCAGTGGAGGCAAATATTAACAAATACTTCTCCATTAGGATGCCAGTGCCGTGCCAGTGACTCCTCCATTGGCAGTGAACATTGAACACTGGATCAATCAATCACCGTCATTAAGAAGTCCACTTTTTTCACTATGTTAATTCATTCCACACTCCCTTACCACATCTTTCGCCCCAAGAGCCCTGATTCTCATCCACAAAATTGGTCACACCATGGACTCCAAGTCCCCGAAAAGCTTTCACGAAAATTCTCAGCACTCTTCAAAGCTGGGCTTGCTCTCACTCCTGGCCACAGGCCCAAGTCCGAGTTTTCGACACTGGCCCCAAGAACACCACCAAACTCACCTGCTGGTAGCATCCACAATCTGGGAGTTGTGAAGGTGTGCAGTAGTACTATATTCTTAGTACATCTTATTGACATCTTCACTCAAGGATGCTTGTGCTGCCAGCAGCATCAATTCGAACATGAATGCGATGTAATGCACCTGCAGGAGATGCACAGTGCCCAGCTCGAAGCTGTATCCTGCTTGCTCTGCAAGAGTCAGCAGCAAGTGCAGATGCTATGTGACATTTTGGAACCGAACAAGGAATGGGTTGGGATGGCAAACACTGTGCAGACCATGCTCTTGAGCATTGAGCAGGTACGGATGGAGGCATGTGCGGAAGAGGCTGGCTTGGAGATCCATGGTGTCGACAGCTGTTAGTGTAGCAAGATGTCCTTGTACTGCCAGCGAAAAACTGTAATTCCCCTCGTCACAATCATTATACCACGTGGAATCAGTGTATTGGAGTCATAGTATCTAAGACAAGAGTTCATGGGCATGATGATCTATATATTTATTTAAATAGAATGCCTTGAAGGCATTAAGGCTATGTGTATGGATGAAATTGAGGGGAAGGGGGGTGGCACCGTAAACAGGGATTAAATGTGCAAGCTGTAACATGACATCTAGATGAACCACAGAACGAAGAGGTTGGGAACGCTGGCCTATGGTTTCTGGTCGTTGTCCATATTGTTTGAACCATTCAATGAGGGCACATGGTATCATGATCCCATCATGTTTGAACAAAAATAAAAGCTGCACACATACAACACTCATCCCCTCGAAGCCTACCGATTCCTGGTTTTCAACAACCAGAGCACAGTCACAGCGTTCTCCACCCCCGCGCTAGTCCGGCGTGGAACGAATGCATTCGCGGTGCATTCCATGAATCCCTGAAAGATCACTCGGTGCAAAGAAAGTGGTGACTGCAGAGTGAAAGACAGAGATCTTGGAGTATATTTTGGGGCAATCAGCTACAGGGATGTCACTGGCACGGTAGTGGGCATTTGGATAAAGGTGATCGTATATCAATTGGCAGGTAAGGTCATGCAACTCGGGTAGGTTGGTGTGTTCTCCAAGAAGTCCAATATCGTGAGGATATTTCCATACTAGATGATAGGGATGAAATCCTGTGAATCACATATGAAAGTAAACTTACTACAAGTGCGCGCAAGCAAGACATTCCCCTGCACGAGATCATCAGTCGGCGCACAACCATCCTCATCAAGATCATTGTGTGGCTTGGGCTTGGGGGTTGCATCATGCAATAGTGGTATCATACCATGCGATTCAAAATTGGTTCGCATGGCAGCAAGTTTGTTGAGGTGCTGATTTGTCATGAGCATTTGCCCCAGAGTGTTCCATCTACTTGACCGACGCCAGGGTTTTTTGACGGCAGTAATGTGTCGTGACTCGGTAATTGAAGAACAAAGGCCATTCAGAGCACTGAATTCCTGAATTAAGTGGAGGTAGTGAATGAGGGAGTGCTGTCAAGGCAAAGAGAAGCCTCCTAGGTGAACATCAAGTTCGTGGAAAACCTCGCGAGCCTGATGAAATGACTGAAGTGCTTTGTTGACAGCATCCAATGTGGCTGGTGTAAACGAGGGTCGTCGGACCAAATAACAGAAGTCGCAGGCAGTACTGCTAGTATGATACATCAAGCTAGGCCAAGTAGCATTAGATTGTGATACATTGCCAAGCTCGCTCAGCTTGAGTAAGGGCGTGATGTATCACCTCCTTACCATCCAGCGCCTATGCGCTACACTTGAAACCCCACCTTGCGGTGATGTATCGCCTCCTTACCTGGGAGAATTACGCTTGAAACCCCACCTTGCGGTGATGTATCGCCTCCTTACCTGGGAGAATAATAGTATTTGGCTGCCCTATTTAGGACGTGCATCCCTTCGGAGTTGAATATTTATTGCACCTAATGATATTTCGTTGCTGTCGACTTGTTTGAATGTGCCGGCCAGAACATATGTTTGTTTTTACCCATAGATATGTTGATTTTCCTTCGTCACTTCATTTGATGCAACCCGGGTCTTTGTGTACTCCATTCCAGTCTGATGTTTCACAAATTTGTATGTTTATATATGTCAAGCCTTGTTGTTTCTGAACATATACTGAGAGAATGTAGACATGTTGAAAGCCTAAATTTGGCACCAGTCATCAGGCAAACAGTGACGAAGTACATTTCCGTTCAAGTCCGAAGGTTATTTTCATAGCACACAATTCCATACTATCTCACTCAGTCCCACTCAGTCGCAGTTTCACAAAGAAATAACATATATTTGTATGGGGAACGATACATCACAATGGAAAGCATATTATTTACGAGCCTTGCGTGTGTGCGTGATAACTTTGGAGACTTTTACCCGCTTACCAGTCCCCTCATCGGTGGAGTTCTTTTTCCGGCGCTTGTTCCTGCTACTCAGAGCAGAATCGCCTTGGCCAACATAGGAATGGCTTACGCTCTCGAAGGACTTCTTAGCATCGGATATGACATCGCGCCACTCCTGCGATGGAGTGTTTGGCTTCGAGCCCCACCACCCAAGAACAACCATAAGCAGTAGTAAACCGGTAGGGCCGCCTTGAGCAAGTACATCCCAGCTCTCGTCCCCGGGTGGGGTATATATTGCGAGGGGAAGCTTGTCATCGCCTTGACGCCACAATGGCTGAATTTGTCTCCACCACTTCATTGTTGCATCGCCAAATTCATCGACATCTGTGATCGTTGCAGCTGCCTTGGTGTAAGGCCGATGCCTTTGCATCCAGTCTGCAACTTGTGGGGGTCGGAATTGCGTCGTCAGTTTCATTTTCTGTTCGAGATCATGAGCAACTATGACCTCTTCTTCCAGCAATGTACCACTCCTGTTACCACCCCGAACGCCAGCTTGCATTCCAAGGTGAGCCATGTATCCACCAAGTCCATCCAATCCTGGCCTAAATCGAGGGATCTCATGTATTTTACTGCCTCCGAGACCCATGCTGGGAGTGATTCAGCAGGAGCGGGCGGTAGAGTTGGAGCCGTAGCCATTGCAGGCAGAGGCAGCTCAGCAGGAGTGGGCGGCTGAGCCGCTGGCGTTGGGTCAACTGGAGCCGATGGTGGTAGCTGTACTTCGAAGATGGGTATGGGTTGTTGAGACAGCTCCTCTGGAAATTGTGGTAGTTGGCCATGTATACCTGCAAATCCGGCAAAGTTGAAAGGATCGTTTTCAAAGTCGAGGTCCTCATTGGTATAGCCAAGATCTGTTGAAGCATGCACTGCAATGACTTCTGGGCTGAGTATTGGAAAGTCGTCGAAAGAGAGTAGGCCGGAGAAGGTTTGGTCACTTGATGGCGCTGACGTGGGTAGGCCAGAGAAGGTTTGGTCATTCGATGGCGCTGACGTGGCTGTGGGACACCCTGGCAGATCCAGATCCATAGGATTAGACGCCGAGGGGTTCAAGGACTGGGACACCGGGGTCATCACAGGGGCCCTAGCAGGGGCTAGGGACCAGTCGGGACCCGTTGCATTGAGTCTTTTAGGATTGGCTTGGTCTAGATAATAGTTATTAGATGTTAAATATTCTCATGGGGTATGTCCTTACTCGTGATGAGGTGGACAAAGTCCGTGAACGGAGCGACAATGTCCTCTTCATATTTACCATAGGCTTGCCCAAACGAGTTGCCAAGCTCTGTCTCGCCAACGTGCAAGCTAGACAGCAAATTAGTTAGTACAGACACAGCATTAGTAACTCTGGGACTTGCCTGAACGCCTCAATCTCCCCGTCAGCCATGGGCATAGGCCCACCACACAGAACAGTGAATGCCCACCCCGTCTTCTTCCGCACTTCGTTGAAAATGGCAGGAATTAGCACAGGAAGTTGGTTGATATACCTAGAAATGCACAGGTCAGTGCCGTTCTGCGCATAATACTCGGGACATACTCCTGCACTTGCACTGGTGTCAACTTGCTATCAAGGCTCTCGCTGCCGCCCGAACATTTATTTTCCTCCTTTGCCGCCTGCTCTGCTTCCTTCTCCTCCTTCGCCAATCTCAGGGCCTTGTCCTCCACCACCTTCCTTATTGATGGCATAGCAGCCAGCCATGCTCTCCTCAGCTCTGCGTTATAGATCATAATCCAACGCTTCTTCCATTGGCTCTTTGTCTCCAGCCCAATCATCAGGGGCTTCTCATCTATCGTCCACCTGTCCACTATTGCTTTGGTTCCTGATGAAGCGTAGTGATCCTTAGAAAAGATCTCGATAGGGCGCAGAGTGCGAGTCCATGTCTCATTTTGCTTGGCCAGACTTTTGGTCATCATCTCTACGAATGAGACAGACTTTGGGTGTGTGTCGATTCGACAGTTATTTCGAAACCAGGATTTGAGTTGCTGTCATTATAGGTGAGAATAAGAACCACTCAGAAACATACAACTTACCTCACGCTTTTTCTGGATTAAGGCGCCTCTTTGTTTCTGTTTTTTCAGCGTCTGTCAAAGGCAGGGATGATACCGCCAGCATTTCTGTGTCGTCAGATCCATTACCCAGTGTTCCTGCAGCATCTTTATCACCGGAGTCTTGACTGGCATTCTTCTGCTCTCGTTGCGCCTCTTTCCTATGTTTATCCTCATCTTCAATTCTGAACTCCAGGAACCATTTCTCATAGAAACTTGAGAAGAACATTGCTAGCGCCGCTGCACCGTCTGTCTGTGCTTGATGATAAGCCCCCGAGAACAATGTCAGAAATTTGAACTTTTTGCTGGTCGTCCAGCGTGCCCCGGGCATTTTTGCAAGGCCTGGGTATGGTGCTGGTGGGTGCTGGTGGTGTGGTGCAAGTGATTAAGCTCAAGGACGTGTTGTATCACTTCATCAAGGTGGCAAGGATGTGTTGTATCATGTCCTTGTGGAACAAGGAGCTCGGGAGAAGGACTACAGCTGCCCAATCAGGTTTGCTTGGTCAATTGGGCAGGAACATGTTCGAGGCCTTTAAAACCAGGGCTGGGGGGCATTCGAACCTGCTCCTTCTTTACCTTCCACTTGTCTGCTACTCATCTGCCATGGTATCTTCATCCTTCATCCCTGCCAGCACTGATAAGGACGGTGATGCCTTCTTGTCTGTGTTGGTAGTGGCCAATGCTTCGCTTTCTCAATCAGTTGCAGCGTTGACAGAGCAAGTGGCAGCACTTTCTCTCACTGGTATGTCATATGTCGTCATGATCGAGATCCTGCCTTGCCTAAACATATTCCCCTGACAGTTGCATCTCTCACCGGCGCGTCCAGCAATCACAATGTGGCTGTAGACAGCCCATCTGCCACACTCGTCGCTAGTACTGCGGCAGAGAGCGGTGCCGACGACGACGACGATGACAACGACCATCTGTCATATATCTCTGAGCCTGACGAGAACTACTCCAATTTCGCAGCCATCACGTCCGCCCCCGCCCTGGAGGCAGCAATCACCACCTCTACGGCCCCAGCCATTGCTCCTGCTGTCGCAGTTGGTCCCACTGCCCCTGGTACCAATACCACATACCATGCACCGGGTAAGTATTCCACTCAGAATTTGGGTCCGTGCTCACAGTCGGTGAAAAGACGTTGATCCGTCTCAGCACTGGTACCTTGTGACTGTTGGCCGTTCCGTCGGTGTGATTCGAGGCTGGTAAGTCTCGCGCCTTAGAATGATGGTTTCTTTTTGACACTGTCCCAGGGAAAATGTGGCTCCCCTCGTTATTGGTGCCCGTGGTGCCGTCTTCAACAGGCAGCCCAGCCAGCAGGTAGCGCTCCTCCGCTTCAATGAGGCCCGCACTCAGGGCCATGTTAGGGTGGTTGTTTAGATGTTTGCCATATATCGTTTCATTCTTGCTCCTTACGCCTGTTACCAACATGTTGCTCGCCCTTAATGTATGACTTGTTCTGTATCCCTTGAGTTGTGTACCCCAATACATGCCTTCGTTGCCCAACTCCCTGAACCATCCTGAGCTGAGCCAAACTGTTTGCCCAAAAAAGGGAGCATATTACATAACCTCCACGTTGCAATTGGCGCCCTCAACAACTGTATGTTGGCGACACAACATTGTTGCTGCTGCCCTCTCCATCGTCTCGGTGTCCTTGTGCTCAGCTTGGGATGCTGTTCAAGCGCAATACTAGCAGAATACAATACTAGCAGGTACTCAAGTTCTCTTTCGTTTGAAATGTACCAGATTGAACCATGCCTCTGTGTGTGTAGTGCACGAACTGGCATCCTGGCGAGACCACCAACTGGCAGCCGTGGATACCTTCCCGACTATGAAACTGCAGGCTGTAAATGGATCTCACCCATGCCTCAGCATTTTGGCACCACTATTGCACCCTCCAACACCATATTCCTGCTTGAAGGGCCGTTTGTCATATTTGAACTCACCATTTTGACCCCATTACCATCGCGAACTTGGCATTATCACAGTCAGGGGTGTCGCGAACTTGCCACAAAAATCGCGAACTTGCCACAAGAATCGCAAACTTGCCAGGCAATCTGCCTGAATTGGCGTCAACTCTGGAGAACTCGCCATGAAGGCTGCACCATGCACTTGATCGGAGACCCATGGAACTCTGAAGTCAGATTTTCAGTATGATCGGTCAACACCTAGTCCCTATATAAACGACCTTCCGCACTCTCTCTTCCCTACTCTACCTCTACCTCCCATGTCCCCCACTGGTGCTGAAGTGGGCCGAAAGGTCTCTCTGGACTCATACTATAAACGGTGAGTCTTTCTGAGCAATAGCCTTGCTCTTACGTTTAATATCGTGCTGCAGCAATAAGAACAGTCTTCAGGCTAAGGCGCGGGCCTGTATGGCTGTGTAAGTGGTTTTATTCATATTCGTGGTTCTTCAGTGTTAACTAATCTACCCCAGCATCCGCGCTCAAAGAGCATCTGCTCAAACTGCCGGCGAACGCGCAGCAGAGAAGGCAAATGCTCGTGCCACTCAGGCAAAATACCAACAAAAGTGAGTCACATCACCATCGTATGAGCTCTTCGGCTTATCGTGTTGTTTGTATTTAGCAATCGTGACACCCTTCACCTCAAGGAAAGCTTACGTCGGGAAAGGTTAGCAACCACTTTGATATCGGAAACAGCTGTTGATCCATCTGAAAGAGGAAGAAGCTCATTGCTTTGGGCTTCTTTGATTCGTCTGACCACAATGACAATTACAGTGAATACGAGGGTATGAGCGACTCAAGTAGCAGTGCCGCGAGTAGTGATGAGGAGGATTGGAAGGCAGAGGTGACAGTCTATCGTGACCTTCGTGCACGCGCCGAGGCCAAGCGCTGGCAGTCAGGGATATCTGACCGCCTTAAGAGGAGGCCACCACTTCCCAAGAAGGCACCAGCAGCTTCTATCGCGACAGATGTCAACTGCAAAGCAATGTACCCATTCATTTGAATACATCCTGCCGCCGCGCTACCTGATGTTATCTAATAGAGTCAATGTGAATCTTTCCTGGTCAACGAGGCTTGCGAAAATAGCCCACAGGTGCCCCCCTCCCCAACTGTCTCTACCGCCATGGTGCGAAATGGTGTAACTCAGCAGTTGCGGGGTGCAAAGCATCCTGCAGTGCAGTATCATGTCTCAAGATGTGACCCTTGTCTCATGCGCCAATTGGGTATCAAACTCAATGTGCGCACTCACCAGTTCCTGTAATGCGGAAGAAGGTCACGCCCTTCCTACTTACGCCTAACCTACTTAACTATCACTACGAGACACCTATGTACGAATATGGTACCTTACATAAAAACAACTAACTTACTTTCAACTCTCATCTATCGTGCTCATCTACTTATCCCGAGGTCTCTGCCTCTCCCCTGCGCGGGTCAGCCGCCCTTATGCTTAAGGTCAGGCAATACAGTGACTATGGTATACAACTCACTGGTAGTGGACCACGAGAGAGTGGTACACCACCGTGGTGAATCATCACTGGTCTGGTGGTGTGGGGTATTACCCCGGTGAAATCCGTGCCACTTTGGGAAATTTTCGCCTTCCGCTGCTCCCAAAAAGTGGCATTTTGCTTCGTTGCTGCTTCCTCAACCGTGTCAAACAGTGACCAATCTCTAAGTCAGTAGTACTGTCCTTCCTTTACTGATACACGTCCACAACAAAGACTTATTTTTACGTGCTTGCTCTTTTCCCACATATCCCAAGTCCCAAGTTCCCAGCATTAGTCTAAGTCCCCACCGCAGTGTCGTACCGCAGTGTTGTGCCCGCTGTTAACCCAGTCCAGCACACAAATGTATTAATGGAGAGCTCGATTAATGGAGAATTCGAAGACCTTTGCAACCAAAGTTCTAAGTCCCAACGCTGCTGCTAATTTGTTTAAGTCCACCTTTCCCCGAAGTCTACATCCAACTTTTCTGAAGTCCCACAAACCTAAGTCCGCCTCCGCATGGCACATTAATTCATTGATTTGTAGTTCAGGTGCAGAGTCCCCAGCATTCTCAAGACAGAAAACATATCATCAAGACAGCAAGACATAATATATACATGGTGGGACTCTACAATAGCATCGACACGATAGCATGGAAGACAACTATAACGTTTTGAAACGGAACTAATTATTTACGACGACTGTGACCAGCAACAGCAGCCGTGCTCCGGGTGGCTCTGCAAGGTGTTGACGACGGCAGTGGGACAGAGCGCTTCTTCTTGCGCACCCTCGTGTCCGAGTTCTCCTTGGTGGCTCTGGCTCGCTTAGACGAAGTTCTACACTAGTATTAGTATAATGCAAGTTATTTTTGTCAAACGGTGACTCACCCTGGTGCCAACAACGTTTCCCCTGCTTCGTGCATGCCCTGTAACGCCCCGCGCAGGTCCACCGTGGCAGCGAACCAAGAGGGAGTGGAGGGTTTGAGTTTAAGTGCCCTCCCCCACCAAGCGAACAGCATCATCACGAGAAGAAGCCCATTGGGCCCCGACAGCTGGAGTTTTGCCCAGTCTGAACCAGGCGGTGGGGAGTAGGTGGGAAGTGGAAGCGGTCTGCTCGAAGTACGCCATGTAGGTTGGAGGAAGGTCCACCAGGCTTGCACACTGGACTCGTATTCCTCCATGTCGGGGATTGGGGGATCAGTCGTGTACAAGCGTCCATAGGAGAACCATCTAGCGATTTGGGGTGGGCGTTTGTCGGTGCCAAATTGGGGTGGCTGTCGCATTCTGATGAGCCCGTTTCAAGACGATACAATGCAGTTTAGCTTACCTTGTCACCCCCAAAAGCCGCCTGACGCTCCATTGAAGCCCAAAGTTCAATTGCACCTTGCCACGCCTCTCCTTCAATACTCTTGAAAAGCTCAAGGGCACGTGGAAACCACTCTGGTTCAACGGCGCCGGCACTGGCATGGCGGAGGTGCAATATATTGCCGGAAAGAGTTGTAAGAGCCGGGGGCGGAGACGTTCCTCCACTGGGTGTGCTGGGTGCTGGGCTGCGACTGTCGCGTGTCTCTTCCGGAGACGTTCCTGCTGGGGGCGGAGACGTTCCTCCGCTGGGTGTGCTGGGTGCTGGGCTGCGACTGTCGCGTGTCTCTTCCGGAGACGTTCCAGCTGTGGGCGGAGACGTTCCTCCACTGGGTGCGCTGGGTGCTGGGCTGTGACTGTCACGTGTCTCTTCCGGAGCACTAGCCTGGGATGTCTGGGAAGTATCGGATTGAGGGAGGTCAGGCAGTCCTTGGAACAAGGTCGATGTTCCGCTTGAACTCGCTTCGGGTTCACCCGCCGCTCTGACAGGAAGGTTACGGTCTTCGCCTGAGCGTCAATTTAATCAGGTGATTACTTTAGCGCCGTTCAGCCAACTTACCAACGAGGTTGCAGACAAACATCGTCCATGGCTTCATCACCGCCGTCTTGAAGTTGCCATAAGTCTGCTCGAAATTATTCCCATTCATTGTCTTTCCCAAATGGTAGCTATGTCAAGGTGGAGTATCGTCAGTCTGCTCCGTGATGATGAACCACCCTAACACTGACCTTGCCACCTGGGCTTTGCCATCTAGGTTGCGTCCGCCTGCAAGAATGGTGAAGTACCACCCTGAACACTCGTGCATATCCCTGGCGACCGTGTTCATCAGAAGTGGAAGACGCTTGATTCCTCTGCAGCAAGTATGCTCAGTACTCCCGCCACCTTGTCCAAAGAACCTAACTTACTGTTCCATATTACAAGGCTGTTCTATATCCTCCTCCTCTTCGTTCGTTGGCTCAGTGGCAGCCTTTTGCAAGGCCTCGTAGACCTCCTCCTTTTGCTCGTCCGTGGCATCCTTCCATGCTGCGTCGATTGCGGCTGTATATATCTTCATCCGTCGTGCCGCAATCTGCCTATTCGTCTCTTTAACGGCATTACCGTTGACTTTGGGGGCACCCATGCGAACGCTTTCATTCACCGCCTGCTGGGTTAGCGATCCTTGGTAGAAATGACCAGAGAAGACTTCTACAGGCTTTTTCTGGTGGTGTCCCGGGGTCTTTTCCTCCTTACTTTTCAGCAGCTTGTTCAGGTAACCTACGGATTCCACGCAATCATCTTGATTATGATTCCTGAACCAGGCTTTAAGTTGCTAATGAAGGCATCGTGCTTTAGTTAAGTTTCTTTTTGTATTATTACACCACGCCAACTTACTGCTTTTCTCTCGCAATAATGCGCGCCTGCGCTGCCTCTCGTGCTTCCTGAGGCCATAATCTCAGGTCGATCCCCTCCAAGTCCTTTGGGGCAGGTTCACAAAACTCGGCATACCACTCAGCGGAGAGTTCGTCCCAGAACGCCGAATAGCTTTTCTGCTTGCTAGCCTGTCGATATCTCGAGTTCCTAGCTTGGAGGAATTCTTCCTGTGTCTTTGTAGCCCACTTTCGTCCCATCGAGATCCCAATTCCGGTGTCTTAAGCAGATGTCGGGGGCTTTTGTTTTTTTTAGACAGTTTTCAGGGTGGTCGAGGAGTTTGGCTTGGCTTGCCCAATCAGGCGGGCTCTCTTTCACTACGATGTGGACGTCACCGTGCGAACTAACCTTATGCCAGGGCCCTCATAAACCGAACAACACCCAACTCTCGCTTCATCCCCTCTTTTACAACCCTGACCCGTACCACTATGCAAACCAAAGATTCCGAGATTGCTCGCCTCTCCGACATCGTCGCTGGTCTTGCCCAGCAAATGGCCTCCTTGGGTATGTATTCTTGCTCTTCCTTTGTTATGCTGTGCTGACAGCTCTCGGTAGCTGTTAATCAAGCCAATAATAGCAGTGTTCAGGCCAATGCTCCGGCCCCCCCTGCCGCCGGAGGTACACAATCGAATATTGATCAATCTGATTGCTACTAATAGATGCCTCCGTCCCTGCCCTGTGCCTGTAGTGCCTGTTGCGGCCACCTCTGCGACACCTGCTGCCTCTGCACCCACTGAGTCCATCGCTGCGCCCGCTGCGTCCACCTCTGCAACAGTCCCTGACAGCCAGCAAACCCTCATCAATCAAGGTCAGTAGTAGGCTTGACTTTGAGTCCCTGTAGCTCACGCGCAACTTAGAAATTCAAGACGAACAAGGCACTGGTGCCCATCGGCGTTGGTACGTCGTGGCCATTGGCTTGCAAGTTGGTGTGTTCCGTGGGTGGTAAGTGCTACTTTATCATGGCTGCCGCGCTCTTCACCCCTCACTGACTATGGCAACAGGACCAATGTGGCACCCCTTGTTCTGGGGGTCACCGGCACGATCTTCAACCGCGAGCCGACCCGGGAGGCTGCCATCATCGCGTTCAACAACGCTGCCGCCAGCGGCCAGGTTCGCATCATTGGCTAAATGTACATACATACCCAGAGGTATTACATGTTGTACCACTCTTTCTTGGACTCTGTGATGTATCCCGCCTGCTGCCAATTTATCGTTGTCATGTCATGCACTACCGTGGCAGAAAACTGAGTGGGGAGTCGTGTTGTGTCTGGGAGTAGTGTGATTTCATAGGACTGCAGAGACTTGCCACCGTTGCGTTTGGTCAGGCTTTGAATCACAGTTGATGGTGGGATAGATTTTGTGACTGTGAGAGCATTATAAGCGCTCGTCAAGAACCACTTTCGTTGTTCGAACATAAAGAAAACATTCTGAACATTGGGATGCTGCTTCCCCATTGACCGTTGAGGTGGCCCTCTGTCACGACTTGGTTTATACAAATCATATTTACTCCAGGTTCTCCCACTTCTTCAAGAGGACTTATTATCTGCATGCCTTGGCAACTTGTTACATGGTACCCCTACCTAGGACGATCGACAACTTCGACTCTTTGCCTAACGGTGCTCCCCTCCACTCGCAAACAACCTGAATGCTGTTCTATTCAGCTCGCATAGGTCCAAGGTAAGCCTTGTCCTCATGCTTCTTCTTTATCTCCCCTTTAGCATTAGATTTCCGTCAATTATGGTATCGCGAACTCGCCACATCAGTCGCGAACTTCCCACGTCAAGTGAGAAGCCGCGGTCCAGTTCTCCCTCCAGTAAAGCTTGTCGTACCCTTCCACGCTCCCCAACCATATTGATGTCTCCCAAGGACAACAGGGCTCGGTCACTAGCAGGCTACTACCAGCGGTATGTTATATCACAGAAACGCAACCATTTCTGACCCACTCTATGCCTAGAAATCAGGACACATTGTGAGAGAAGGCACGCCTACGAATGGCTAAGCTATGCGCCGCAAATACACTGAAAAGTGTGGAAATGCGCAACAACGCCACACGGCGCTCACGATCCTCTCAGGCCAAGTATCGTGAACGGTGAGACAATTTTATGTATATCTAGGCAACTCGTGACTGACAAATGTTTGTAGTAATCGAGCAGGACTGCGAATCAAACAGTCTGAGAGACACGCACGGTAAGTTGTCACCGTACCATACCTTCCCAGATACTCCTTTGACCCCCGTTGACATAAGGCGGGCAAAAGATAAGGACATCAGACTACGCAGCGAAGACCCTCCCAGCGAGGACAAAGAAGACCCTCCCAGCGACGGCGGCTACGCTGGCGATGAAGAGACGCTGTCCAACCAATCTAACGACGAACCCAAGGATCAAGTGGATACAAGGGAGAAGGTGACGGTGACCCCAACGCCTAGACAATCCATACACGATCGAACACCCAAATTCCTTCTGACAAGGGAGTATCGCCAGTATTTGGAACGCGTTGAGGCCGCCTACAATTAGCTAGCTATGTCTATTGTCTATCGGTCTGCCGGCACGCCACTAGTGTGGAGGACAAAGACTGGGATACACTACCACTGAAAATACGCAAGGGAAGCTTGCCTTGAGGTATAAGCTTTCGAAACGATCCTCATCCGAAGCTGATGTCGACAAAAAATATAATTACCTGGAACGTGCACATGCCCATATAATCTTCAACCTCAGGCCTCGCTCTTCTCAGTTCGCCCCCATGCCTCCCCAAAGGGATTCCCCCGCTGCCACACGTATCAAACACCCCCTCAACTACAAGGGGGAATTGCCTGCTGCAAACCCTTCGCCCGGGGAATTCGCCAAATTTGCCATCCCCGATGAATACCCCCCTGGCCCCCATTTCTTTGTTGGTGCCATCATCACTGTTGTTTCTTCCTTATTAACCATTGAGTCCAGGAACACTGTCGCTGCACGAACCATAGATGCCGCCGCGACATCCCACGTAAACTTCTCAAGCGCTGTTCATGCTGCCATCGCGTTACTTACTGTGTGAGTTATTTGGCGCTTGCCGCAGTTGGAAAAATCATAACGACTTACCCTACCGCAGAGCGTGGATTGCCAAAAAGCCGACTGGCCCGTTCATAGAGTTGTTTGTGAGCCCATCCCTCCCAAACGATTCATTCGCAAGGCGATACGCTTCAACTATCACGCTGGCTGCTATATGCACGCCATTGGGTTGATGGTCCTCAGATACAATTGCCTTCCACACGACCCGAGCCAACGCCGCATCCTTTGGTCACTCATCACCACACAGCACGTCGCCGTCATCAACATTCGCCGCCATAAAGGAACCAATCACTCGCATCCGTTCCGCGACTTCGAGTATGCGGACTCTCACAAATTACACATCGACCTCTTGGATATGGTGCGCCCAGGCTGCAAGGATCACGCCAATGCTCTCCTTGCTCTACGCCCATTTGAAATGACTTTTGTGGTCTGCCTCGTGTTGTACAATGCCGAGTCAGAGCCTCTTGGTGCTCAGTGCTTCTTGCACAAGATTTCCGAGTTCAAAGTCAATGAGTTCACGCGGATTACTACGTATAACGGGCCCCAAATGTTGACTCGTATTCTGACAGCGAAAGCTCGAAAGCAAAAGCCGTAGACATCATTACTACTTGTTGTACATATGTGTAAGGTGTAGACACCTCGTCTCCCATCTAGCGATGAAAATTTCTTGACTTCTGCCCTGTGTGTGGCTTCTCCGCTGACGACGTCCCCTGAAACTCCTGAAGCATGTGACAGTAAAGCACGCACACCTGATGATGATTGTCTCACGCAGTCTCACATTGCTCTTACAGACCATGGCCAGAAAGCGGACACGCCTAACACAAACACCGTCAACTTTCAGCTACTACGTTGACGACATTGACGCTGACGCTGCCGCTGATGTTTCGTACCGGCATGTCTCATATGAAAGCAATAATCGCAGACTCCGCAGAGTCAGCAAGACCATTCAACTCCCTCCATCTCCACCACGGAAGCACCCTCGCCTTGAAGAAGAATATGTCGACAGCATGATCTGGCATGACGAATTGAATCCAGAGCATGAAAATGCCGGTCCCTTTGAAGTACTGCCCGACCCCGGAAACTTTGGCGACCTTGACGTGGCTTACATTGAAGACTTGGCCCAGTTGGACTTGGATGAGCCAAAGAAACGGAATCGGACTGCCGCGGTCAGTAAAGACACTCGTTTGTAAGGTTCTACCACTTATTGTGTCCTGTTGCTAGGATGAGCCACTGCTCAGCTGGATTCCATTTCGTGAGCAATTTCTCCTGCAGCTACTCAGGCGCGAAGGTCGCGGTCGAAGTTTCATTAGCTGCCCAGGCTGTCTCTCCGACACAGCTTCATATCGTTGCATGGACTGCTATGACGAGTCCCTTTACTGCAAGCAATGCATGGTTGACTCGCATGCACAGACACCATTTCACCAAATTGAGGTAAGCACTCTTCCTGATCTCGTCGAGCCAGTCTGATTTCATGATCAAACTGCCCTTAGCATTGGACAGAGGCAAGATTTTTTGCTAGGGTATCGCTCAAGGCACTTGGCCTTCGTATCCAGCTTGGCCACGATTTAGGCCGAACCTGCCTCAATCCTTCGAGGGCCAAAGGGGACGCCTTCGTCATCATCGATGCAACAGGGATCCATGAAGTTGGTCTCGACTTCTGTGACTGCCAAACGAAGCAACCCATGACAGTCCAGCTCCTCCAACGAGGCCTTTTCCCGTCAACCGTCACCAATCCGCAGACAGCAGCCACATTCCACTTACTGGATCTATTCCAGATGCTTTCCATGGAAGGCCAAGTCTCGGCGTTCGAGTTCTACAAGAGCATCACGCGGCTCACTGACAAAACTCAGTTGGACCCTCCCAGGGATCGCTACACCCAATTCCTTCGGATGAGCCGTGAATGGCGACACCTTCTGCAATTAAAGCGCAGTGCCCGTGGGCATCATCCAGACGGGGCTGAGGGCACTCAACCTGGGGAGCTCGCAGTTCTCTGTCCAGCATGCCCGCAACCCTGGATCAATTTACCAAACGAAATCGACGGCCATGAGTACGTGTTATGGCTTCCTTCGTCTTTGCTGGACCTGACTCTGACGCCAAGCAGTTGGCGGCACGCGCTTTTCATAGGGATTGACGCCAACTTCCGTCTGAAAAGGAAAAACGTCTCCAATGATATCCTTGATCCCGGGCTTAGCCGTGGGTGGGGGTACTTCGTAGAGGACACAGCATATCAAGCGCACATAACCAGTGACGAGACCCCGATTGAGAAGAGCTCATGTGTATCCCACAAGGCTGTCAACGACGCCGACAAACGCCCGGCAAAGGGTCTAGTGGTGAATGGTGTAGGGACTGTTGAATGCACGAGGCACGACTTCAAACGCCCGCTGTCTGTTGGGGATCTCAGATATGGGGAAAGGTACATACTCTCCCAGTTTGTCGTGCCGTTTCTAAACCACACGACAGATATGTCAACATGGACTACATATTCTTTTCAAGTATCAAGACTGTCGCTTCGAAAATCCCTCGAATCGTTGCTTCATACGATATCGCCTGTCAATGGCACATCAACCTATGGCGCCGGATGGACTTGTTGCCCACTCACTTGCAATATACGGCTGCTCAGGATTCTATTACCACCCTTGTCCCTAAATTCCATCTTCCCGCCCATATCAGCACTTGCCAGTCCCGGTTTTCCTTCAACTACACACCGGGGGTCGGTCGGACAGACGGAGAGGCGCCAGAACAAGGATGGGACTACCTCAACCCTGCCGCCAACCAAACCAAAGAGATGGGTCCAGGCTCGCGTCGTGAACTTCTGGAGGACTTGATGGGGGACAGGAACTGGAAAAAGACCGTTGGAATGGGTGCGTTATGGTCAAAATCACTACAATATGAGTACAATATGAGCTAACTTTCGTTTCCAGGTAATACCCTCCTCCGTCGTATGAAGGAGGCTGTGCCAGAGTGCAGTACCCATACGGAGAACCATCGGGAACTGGAAGCGCAGATCGAGGAGGCTACGATTACGGAGTGGCGTACGATGGTGGAAATCTGGGAGTCCGATCGCTCCAAGCCAAATCCCTATATGGTCGAAACCACTGGTACGTTGCACGTTTAATCCACTGTTGCTAGGCCTGATCATCATGTAGCTCTATCTCAAGATGCTATCCGGCTGCGCCTGAGCGACCTTGAAGCGGCCGCTCTTGCGTCTGGTACCCTTGTCATGCTTCACGACGAAATGACACCCAGTATGTTTGTATCCATGGGGGTGGATCTCGAGCAGCAGCAGTAAGTGGATGTTTAACCCGGACTGGTTCCAACACTTACTATCGACAGGCACCAACTCCTGGTTTCACTTCGAGGGCTCGGGCAACACGCGACGGACCGTCAACGCCTAGCGGTAGTCAACCGAGCCAACACTTTGCGGACAAGGATAACAAACTTCTATGACGTCCAAAAGCTTTACTGCCCCGCTGCGTTCGTACTCGTATCCCAAGCAAACTCCACAAATGAAGCATCCTCCAATGTCACTGAAGATGTTGCATGCCTAGCCCTCTGCCTTCCATCAAGCTTCAAGACTGCCTTGGGCTGCTCAACGGAGCTGCGAGAAATTGAGTGGCAATTGCATTACGCCCAAGCTCATGATGCGCTTAATGACATTCAGGCTGGTCTGCACCTACGTGTTTCTGTTTTTCGCCACAAAGACCGCTTCGATCGAGGCCAGCGAGCGTTGACACGTGCAATGGGTAATATTTCCCGTGTGCAGGCAAGAATAGACGAGGCGACACAACATTATCGCACAGCGTACGCCGCTCTGCAAATCCTGTCGTGATTTGTTCAGCATGATGGTATCTGGCGCGGCGAGCTTGCAGAGCTCAAGTCGGAAGATATCCGAGGCCTTGGGGTAGCGGAGATGGACAACAGCGAAGGCCACCGTACGATATCTTGGATCTGGAGAACAGCGGGTGTTGCGGAGGCGGCAGGGACAGACGCAGATCTACACAGTTGTAAGTGAGGCCCTCGACGCAATATGAGTATGGAATTAAATCAATTCATAGCCCTTCGTCTCGAGTGGTGCAAGAGTCGAGCACACGTGTTACGGTGGTCAGAGGAAGTCAGCCTATTGAAAGAAGAGATGCACCGCATTCTGGCTTTTTTGACGTGGCAAGCTGCGTGGTGGGAGGGGCAGGTCGGCCAACGCGACTTGCCTGAGCTGATCACCGAAGGACTGGACGCATATGCGCGACGACAGGCGGACATGCGGATTAGGCTTGCAGCGAGTTTTGCGGCAAAGTGGGCCAGTGTCCCCGCTTTCTTGAGCTTGCACAACCCGTTGGACACGGCAGGATCTGATAGTCGTAGTACGGATGTATAGTGTACCAGCGGAAAAATCAATTGCGCGCTCGTTGTGGATAAAATATAAATGCAAAATGAAAAAGGACTTAACAATGAAAAATGACTTAACTTTTCCCTTGCCAGATAACCACAATGAAGGAATACAAAGCCCGCAGCGCGGCGGAGCCCTGCATTATATAGGGCATGACCAGTGGCAATCAGCCACGATTGGTGTACCATGGGGGGCATGATACTGTCACGGGGTGGTGTACCACTGGCACAGTATCAAGTGCTGGAAATGAGACAGTTTCGTGCGATATTTTTCCCTTTGTCTTCGTCCTTACGCTTGAAGCGTCGATGGTATGCACGATTTAAGGTGGTTGGCGAGTCGGCATGGAATATCTTGGCTGCGTTAAATGAGCTTCTTACGAGTTGACAATACTCATGATCTACAGACGCAGGATACTCGGAAGTGGAGACATCGGATTCTTCGAGTCGTAGAGAGGCTACATGAGCTTCATACTCGCAGTCTAATTTACGAAGATCCTTAGGATCATGCTGTCCTTGTGCACGAAGGCGCTTGGTGGTAGAGGTCCATATAGGGAAGTTGTAAGGGGACACTCCTATTTTCTCCTATTCCCCTGTCCCTGTCCCTTCCTCCTTGTTCCTTTCTCCTTTCCTTCATCCCACGGACTCTTACCTACATTCCCTTCATTCCCTTTCGTCCCCTTTTCCTTTCCATCCACTCCTTTCGCATCCGAGTCACGTCCGGTGACTCCGAAGTCTTCCCGCGCTTCGGACTCGCTCGGACTCGTATATACACTTCGGGGCTCGTCCGGGCTACCCCTATCCTCTTTCCCCACTTCATTACTCTTTGCTCTTACTCCCCCAGGTCGCTGGCACGACTCCTGTACATTCCCCTTCCACTTCATTATCACATGCCCCCTTGTACCTTGTGATATTCGTTCGGACTTGTGGCTGGTGTACTGTACAGTTATCCTTCATTCCTCCCACGCTACTACAGTATATACTTCGCTTCCTAGCATGGAGAATCCCTATCCTGTTCTCTTTGGATTCTCCCTCTGCTAGGTGAGCAGCTCTCTCATGTATTGTAGTTAGACTTATTCTCTTTGGATTCTCCCTCTGCTAGGCCTGCGCTGTGCGGCCATCTTGAGGTTGCCCTTACAGCAGAACAGGATCTCCCATCCTGGCACCAGAGCCCTACGGAAAACGTCCTGCGCCACTCCGGACTCGTTCCCGACGTCTCTCCGGTTTTGCGGACATTCCGGACGCTCTCCTGCTACTCCCACCCACCTCTGAGGACACAAGGAACTCCATCCCTCGCTCCCCTGACGACTCCGAAATGACGGGCGGTTCTAGCCAGATCCCGCCATCCGAGCCAGCCGACTCAGGACCGGACTCCGAGACTTTGCAGACCTTGTGGGCTCAGACGTACGAACACCAAACCCAAATCCGTTCCATCCATGATACACTTGCCCGAATCGAAGAACTCCTCCTAACACCCCGTCCGACTACTCCGAAAACGACTCCGGACTCCGAGCTGAGGGGCACCGAAGCCTCCCAGCACGCCCCGGGTCGATCCGAAAACACTCAGCGTTCCCGTCTGAAGCCTGCCTCTCCCCCAATCTTCGACGGAAACCGCAAGGATGGCCGTGCATTCTACAATGCGTGCTCCATCTACTTCCAGCTCTGTCCGGACCACTTTCCGAACGAGCAGGCCAAAATCCTCTGGTGTCTCTCCTTCTTTCAGAAGGATCGTGCCAAGGAGTACGCGGACATGGTGCTCCGGAGTCCGAAGGATCCGTACTTCGAGTCCTGGGCCGCCTTCGCAACCGAGTTCCGGACTCGCTTCCTTCTGGATCGGGAACGCGAAGCCGCCATGCTAAAGCTGGAGTCCACCCGGTACCACCAAGGCCGTCGGACCTTCCAAGAGTACCTCGATGAGTTCCGGGATCTCGTAGACCAATCCGGATACACCGAGGGCTCCAACATCACGATGAAGTTCCGCCGCGGATTGGACTCCATCATCCAGAGCCGCGTTGCCGAGTCCGCAGACTGTCCGGACGAAGATGACTTCGAGGAATGGTACAGAGCAGCGCAGCGGGTTGCTGACAATCGTGCTGCTAACCAGTCCTTCCACTTTGGCATGCACTCCGGTAACTCCGGACACTCCGGACCCCTCGTCCGACCAGCAGCCAATTCCGGAGTCGCTCGGACTCCTGCGGGTGTACTTCCCGTGCCTCGGACTCTGCTCCCACCTCTGCAATCGCGTTTACAACCCCCGCCTCCTCCGAAGGCTCTCTCACCGGGCGTCCCTATGGACGTCGACCACACCCGCTCCCGACCTGCCACTTCACAGCTCTGTTACCGATGCGGCAAGCCCGGCCACATGTCCCGCGAGTGCCCACTCCGGTACGATGTCCGGTTCATGACCACCGAGGAGCGGATGTCCGCCATTGAAGATCTCTTGACCGCGGCCGATGTTGTAGAAAGTGCGGAAACTTCGGAAGGAATAGATGGTGAGGGAACGGCCCCGGTTGAGGAATCGGGCACGGCGGATTTTGTCCGGACCAACGAGTGATCAGTGCGACCTCGTTGGTAAATAACCGATTTGCTTGTCTTAGCGTAGACGAAATACGAGATGATGACTCCGATCAATCCGATGATTCATCCGACGTTAAGCAAGCGACTCCGGTTACAATCCGCACACTCCGAAGGTTTCGCCCGCAGTGGGAACGGCGGCTACCCAGTAGCTATAAGATCTCCGCGCTGCCCGGCAAGCTTTCCTTAGATATACCCGTTGAAGTGCAGAGCACGGATACACAACACAGATGCACCCTTCAGGCCCTGGTGGACTGTGGGGCCACCGGAGTCTTCATGCATCCGCGCTTCGCTGATGCCCATGGTTTCACCCGACGCAAGCTGTCCGCTCCGATTCCGGTCTTCAATGTCGACGGATCACCAAACGAAAACGGATCCATCTCTGAAGTCGTGGACCTTGTACTCCGGTTCAAGGATCACACAGAACGGATGCTTTTCGCAGTCACTAACATCGGACGGCAGGACATCATCCTCGGATACACCTGGCTTCGGAAGCACAACCCCGAGATCGACTGGCAGACGAAGGATGTGACCATGAGCCGTTGTCCGTCCGGATGCGACACCTGTCGCAAGGAGTTCCGCCATGACAAGCTGGCCCGACGCAAGGAGTCCGTGCGACTCCGGGAGTGTCGTACGGGTCCGATGCCAAGGGTTGAGGAACTGCACTCTGATGATCTCCCACAGCTTCAGGACTGCGAGGACGACGACGATGATGACGAGACTACAACTCCGGACGACTCCGGACTTGAGAAGGGTGACCGTATCTTTGCAGCCATTCCTCCTCCGACTCCGAAGTACCTTCGGAGTCTTCAGGAAGAACACATCCGGGCTTCGGAGACGGTCTCGCAGCGCCTCGCATTGGCTTTCCAGCGCAACAAACCCCACGATCATCGGAACAGCGCAGTCCCGGACTTCCTTCAGGAATTCGAGGACGTCTTCGCAAAGGAGTCCTTTGATGAACTGCCCATGCCGCGTCCGTGGGACCACGCCATTGAGCTACTGGACGGAGCGGAACCGACCTCTACCAAGTGCTACCCGCTGTCCCCTGCGGAGCAGAAACAGCTGGACGAATTTCTGGAAGAAAATCTTCGGACTGGTCGGATCCGCCCCAGCAAGTCACCTATGGCCGCCCCAGTGTTCTTTGTCAAGAAAAAGGACGGATCGCTCCGCTTGGTCCAGGACTACCGCAAGCTCAACAACATGACGGTCAAGAATCGGTACCCGCTCCCACTCATCTCGGACTTGGTGGACAAACTCCGGAACGCTCGATACTTCTCCAAGCTCGACGTCCGATGGGGTTTCAACAACGTCCGGATCAAGGAGGGTGACGAGTGGAAGGCCGCATTTCGGACTACGCGCGGACTCTTCGAACCCTTGGTGATGTTCTTCGGACTGACCAACAGCCCATCTACCTTCCAGACCATGATGAACGACCTCTTCCGGGAGCTCATTACGGAAGGTGTGGTCATTATCTATCTGGATGACATTCTGATCTACACCAAGACATGCGAAGAGCATCGCCGGGTTCTCAAGCGAGTCCTAGAGATCCTCCAGCGGAACAAGCTCTTCCTCCGAGCAGACAAGTGCGATTTCGAACAGACCAAGGTGGAGTATCTCGGAGTCGTCATCTCCGAGGGTAAGATCGAGATGGACCCCGTAAAGGTTTCCGGAGTCGCGGACTGGCCGACCCCTCGGACTCGGACTGAACTCCAATCCTTCCTCGGGTTCGTCAACTTCTACCGCCGCTTCATCAAGGACTACTCGCATATCGCTCGGCCTCTCTTTGACCTCACCTGCGCAAAAGAATGGCAGTGGAACGACTCCGCTCAATCCGCATTTCTTCGGATCAAGGAGCTGATCACTTCGGAACCTGTTCTGGTCTTTCCGAAGGAGGATCGGCCGTACCGGGTTGAAGCGGACTCGTCGGACTACGCTACGGGTGCAGTCTTGTCGCAGCTGGATCCGGATGATGGTAAATGGCATCCTGTCGCATTCTACTCTAAAAGTCTACAGGCTGCGGAGCGGAACTACGAAATACACGACAAGGAGATGCTTTCAATCATCCGGGCACTCGAAGAATGGCGGCACTACCTTGAAGGCGCGGAGACTCCATTCGAGATCTGGACGGACCACAAGAACCTGGAGTACTTCATCAAGGCCCAGAAACTCAACCGTCGCCAGGCCCGCTGGTCCCTATACCTCTCCCGCTTCGACTTCACTCTCCTGCATCGTCCGGGTCGGACTATGGGTAAACCGGATGCTCTCTCGCGTCGCTCGGATCACTCGGACGGTAAGGACGACAACAAGGATGTGGTTTTACTTAAGCCGTCCTACTTTGCCGTCCGTGCCACGGGTGTCACTCTTGAAGGGGAGGAGAAGGATATCCTCACGGCTATCCGGACTGGAGTGCGAGATGCGAAGTTCGAAGACGCAGTGGCAAAGGCGGCAGAGGAGTTGAAGAAGGCCCAGGGCAGTCGCAAGACAGTCCGGAGTGCGGAATGGTCTCAATCGGACGGACTCCTGATGTTCCGGGGTAAGATCTATGTTCCGGACTCACCGGACTTGCGTCGGACTATTGTAGCCCAGCACCATGACACCAAGGTTGCAGGACACGCCGGCAGATGGAAGACCCTTGAGCTCATTTCGCGCAGCTACTGGTGGCCAAACATGTCCCGGTACGTCGGGTCCTACACCCGCCATTGCGACCTCTGTCTCCGGACGAAGGCCCAGAGGCATCCGCCCATGGGTGAACTCCATCCGCTTCCTATTCCGGATGAACGCTGGGATCGTCTGAGTGTCGACTTCATTGTCGAGCTTCCGGAGTCCGATGGATTTGACGCTGTCATGAATGTGGTCGACTCCGTAAGCAAACGCGCCCACTTCATTCCGACTCACACCACAGTGTCCGCCCTCGGATCCGCGAACTTGTACCTGCAGAACGTCTGGAAGCTGCACGGACTCCCTCGGTCCGTAGTGTCCGACCGGGGTCCGCAATTCGTCGCAGAGTTCACCCGAGAAGTCTACAGGATGCTCGGAATCAAGCTGGCTGCCTCCACTGCATATCACCCTCAGTCCGACGGACAGACAGAGCGGACTAACCAGGAACTCGAGTCTTATCTCCGGATCTTCGTCGGAGAGCGTCAGGATGACTGGGCCCGACTTCTACCTATCGCAGAGTTCGCGTACAACAACCGGGTCCATGCGTCCACTCAGCAGTCGCCCTTCCTCCTAGATACCGGCCGTCACCCTCGTCTCGGGTTCGAACCTCATCAGCCGCCGTCTCGGATGGAGTCCGCAAACGAGTTTGTAGACCGGATGAAGTCCGCAGTTGATGAAGCTCAGTCCGCATTGGTCAAAGCTCAGGACGACATGAAGCGCTACTACGATCAGCGTCGGACTCCTGCTCCGGAGTACCAACCGGGTGACAAGGTTTGGCTGGACTCATCGGACATCAACCTTGCGCGACCTTCCCGGAAACTCGGACACGCACGACTTGGTCCTTACAAGGTCGTCCGGAAGGTTGGCAAGGCAGCATACCGACTCCAGCTCCCTCCGGGCCTATCCCGTCTCCATCCCGTCTTCCCCGTGGTCAAACTCTCTCCCTTCGTTCCAGACCCCATTCCGGGTAGACGCCCTGTCACTCCGCCACCTCCGCAGCTCGTTGATGGAGAAGAGGAACACGAGGTAGAAGAGGTCCGGAATAGCAGACGTTTTGGTCGGGTCCTGAAGTATCTGGTGCGCTGGCGAGGCTATGGTATCGAGCACGACTCCTGGGAGCCCGCGAGCAACCTCCAGCATGCTGCCCAGAAGGTCAAGGACTTCCATGATCGTCATCCGGACGCAGTACGCTTACTCCGCACGAGTCCAATGACTCCAACGACTCCTCTACCACTCCGGATGACTCCTACAGCACTGGACCAGTCCTGGGAGCGCTGGCGCAGTCGGAAGGCTCCGGGCTCTGCGCAATCGTACTTCGACATCTTCTCGCAGCAATCCGGAGTTTCGGGTCTAGTGAATTCATGGCGTGGCAGGCAGGAATCTTCGCGTCGGGTCGCCGCAACCTTAAAGGGGGGGTGATGTAAGGGGACACTCCTATTTTCTCCTATTCCCCTGTCCCTGTCCCTTCCTCCTCGTTCCTTTCTCCTTTCCTTCATCCCACGGACTCTTACCTACATTCCCTTCATTCCCTTTCGTCCCCTTTTCCTTTCCATCCACTCCTTTCGCATCCGAGTCACGTCCGGTGACTCCGAAGTCTTCCCGCGCTTCGGACTCGCTCGGACTCGTATATACACTTCGGGGCTCGTCCGGGCTACCCCTATCCTCTTTCCCCACTTCATTACTCTTTGCTCTTACTCCCCCAGGTCGCTGGCACGACTCCTGTACATTCCCCTTCCACTTCATTATCACATGCCCCCTTGTACCTTGTGATATTCGTTCGGACTTGTGGCTGGTGTACTGTACAGTTATCCTTCATTCCTCCCACGCTACTACAGTATATACTTCGCTTCCTAGCATGGAGAATCCCTATCCTGTTCTCTTTGGATTCTCCCTCTGCTAGGTGAGCAGCTCTCTCATGTATTGTAGTTAGACTTATTCTCTTTGGATTCTCCCTCTGCTAGGCCTGCGCTGTGCGGCCATCTTGAGGTTGCCCTTACAGAAGTGAGGACATTCGCGGTAGAAGTGAAGCGGACTGGTGCACAGTCGACACTCTCCCGGAGGTTTGGCGCGACTGTGTTGCGAGTCATCGCGGCTGAACAAATGACCTTCGAAGGTTTTGCCATTTGGCCAGTCGAAACGTGTCTTCCGGGCTGTTGATTGCGATTGCTTGGGCTGTTTCCGTCTATGATCGACAGCTAAAGCTTCCGCAGGTTCTGTTTCTGAGTCGAGGAATTCGTGTAGATGAGGAGTGATGGAGTCGATGTCGTCGTCGAGGGGAGTTGTGATAAGGAATGCAGACTGTTGGCGAGAGTTGGCAGGGCGGGTAGCCTTGTCATTTTCAATGGCTTCCTTCCTTTCGTGTTCCCAAGCGTACAGGAGGCGAGGCTGTTCGGAGTTGACTTGCTCAAGTAACTCTCTGATAGTCTGAGAGTGTTCGCTGAGAATGTAAGTTCCCCATGATCTGGGGTGTCGTGCGAGAACTCTGCTGCAGACCAAAGGCTCCACTTCTGCTTCTTCAGGATAGAGGAGTCAAGCATAGCTAATGCGGCGTAGAACCCATTCGATTGGGAGTTCATTCCTGTATTCCTTGCCTCGGCGGAAATACATCCTGTCAAACTCGAGTCCTCTTTTGTACCTCCACTCGTCGTGCATGAATTGTTCGCGTACGAATATTAAGAAATTAGGCATGTTGGCGGTGCAGGCTAATCGATCCGTCAATGAGAGGCCATTGAACCACGTTTTTGCAAGTCCGGTGAACCGAAACGGAGCTACTCGGGCTAGATGGTTGGTGACATCGTCGCCGAGTTGTTGATAATACGATAGCTCGCTCACGTATTGTATCACAGTAGTCGGGTTGCCATTCCATTCTGGGAGGGACGAGAGAGGGATTTTCGAGCTTAGTTGCCATCGAAATTCGACTGGGGGTCTTGGAAAGAAGGCAGGAATATTGCCAGCGGGAGGCGGTGGATCAGGGGGGTTTCCTCCACCATCCGGGTCGTTGAGACCTGGGGGTGGTGGAGGATCATACCTACCTCCCTGGACGGGAGAGTTAAATGGCCCCCCAGGGGGAGGAGGGCCTCCAGGGCCTCGGTTGTTACCTGGACCTCCCCCAAATCCTCCAAACCCTCCGCTGTTGCCACCCGGTCCTCCGCTATTGCCCCCGGGACCACCTCCAGGCCCTCTTCGTCCTCCTGAGTTATCATTTGAGGGGTAGTTCGGATCGCGTCTGTAAGGGGCTGATGGTCTGCCTTGCGAACGTGTAGGGAGTCGACCTCGGTTATCATCGTCGGTACGCTTGTTCGAGGAGCGTGACGAAGACGGGTAATTGCCATGTTGAATCGTTTCCTTCGAGGGCACTGGGGCTGTCCAGCTAGCACCCTGAAGATACGATGAGCTAGGGAGAGGACGATCCATCGAGTGAGTTCTAGAGGGAAGAATGAGGGGTTGTAGCCCTGTAGGACTGTCGGATCTGGGAGTCAGAGGAAGACTCGGAATCGGGTCCTGAGGACGCTTCAATGGCCCCCCACCATCTGAACGTCTGGTCGTCGAAGAATTTGAAGCTGCGCGACGTGAACGCACAGATGAGAGGCCTACTCCATGAGAGTCTTCAACGGCTCCATATCCAGGGATGTATACCGACGAAGACGACGGAGTCGAGGCGAAATGAACTTGTACAGGGTGAGGAGTGGTGATAGACGGAAGGACAGAGGGAGCAACCATAGATTTTTCAGTTTCTGAACGGTAGCTTCGTGCAGGTACATAGGGACGCGGGGCGGGCAATTGCTGCAGCCAGTGTTTAACAGGGCCTTGGACTGAGTAGGGAATACCGTTTCTATAATCGTCCCGTTGGAGTAACTGGAACACGTTGGTGCGAGGGGAATTTTGGAGAAACTCTCGTCGTACATCGGATAGAGTCGAATCGTTGGAGTGTATAGATCGTTCGTCATGTTGACCGAGTATGACACGTAGAGTCCGTAGTTCGTTATTAATTCTCTCGCAAGCTTGTTTGGCACGAAACATTAGCACACCCCATGTGGCTTGTAAGAGGTAGGAGTCGGGTATGCCTTCTAGGCTTCGTAGAGACTTGAAGTTGGGGTCAAAGACGAAACCTTTTGGATCCTCCTTGAGTACCGCCAGTTCGTTCAAGATCTGATGTAGTGCGAGAACTATGTGGCCTAGTTGAAGAAGGTAGACGTGCGAGAAGGTGAACAAGTCCTCCCCGTGATGCGATATAGTCAAAACTTCGGGGCATGCGGGCTGTTCATAGTATACCTTCAGTTCTTCGTTTAGGCTTACGAGCCAAAATCCTTCCATGTGAGGGGTTTCCCATCGACCTAAAATAGCGAGGAGTCCCGCTTGGAAATCCGGGGAACGCTGGTGTAAAGTTCCCTCTTGGAACCCGTAGTCCTTCAATAACAGTCATGCGTCAAAGTTCACCAAGTGATAACGTTTGAGCGAAAGCTCCAGATCCTCGACAAACAGATCTAGAGTTCGTGCGGAATGAGTGAATAGACGATCGTCCAGATCGTCAGGCATCTCTGAGTGAGCGCGAGTGAGAGAGGAGATAGACGGGGTGGGCGAGGCGAGCGGGAAGCTATTGAAGGGAGTTTTCGAGGTCGTTGGTGAGTGCATGAGATCGACGTCGGGGAGACGAGATGACGACGGTATGTTGACAGGCGACGACCCCGCGGGGGAAGGGGACACTTCGTTAGGCATAGACCCAGGTGCTAAGGACGGAAAATTGAGGATATTCTTCCAACGACGGGTACGCCTCTTGGACGACGAAGTAGCCTTGTTACTATGATCTATAGTAACGGAGGATGAGGGAGCGGATGAGGAGGTAGCTCGCGTCTGTATGGACCTCAGCTCAGACGAGTCCTTGTCCTTACCCCTGGAACGAGGGGGTTTGTAGACGTCTGAATCGTCTGGCGAGGACGAGTCAGAGTTACTCATAAACAGTTAGCATCCAACTTCCTTGAATAGTGGGAGTGTCTCTTATGAGGCCTTCAGGTGAGAGAGTAGCTGTTCCTGAGTGGAGAAATCGCGAAAGAGTGTACGAATGTGGTGAGAGCTGGATCCTAGAATAGTACTGAATACTTCGCAAAGAGAGCAAGCTCGTCAATTCGTCGGAGTAATTCCGGGACGAGAGCGCTCGACGAGACTTCCCGTGGATGAGAAATGTTCCAGAAGCTTTGGTAAGTGAGAAGACGGCGTGGGGACCTCCACGGAGATGCCACCATTGTGAAGCGTCCGCGTACGTGAGGTCGCGCCGTAAGGACCGGGGGGCTCGCGGTACTCCAGGAGCAGGAGGGCCAGTGATCCAGGCCGTGGACTGCTTATACCTTAACACTTGATACTGTGCCAGTGGTACACCACCCCGTGACAGTATCATGCCCCCCATGGTACACCAATCGTGGCTGATTGCCACTGGTCATGCCCTATATAATGCAGGGCTCCGCCGCGCTGCGGGCTTTGTATTCCTTCATTGTGGTTATCTGGCAAGGGAAAAGTTAAGTCATTTTTCATTGTTAAGTCCTTTTTCATTTTGCATTTATATTTTATCCACAACGAGCGCGCAATTGATTTTTTTCCGCTGGTACACTATACATCCGTACTACGACTATCAGATCCTGCCGTGTCCAACGGGTTGTGCAAGCTCAAGAAAGCGGGGACACTGGCCCACTTTGCCGCAAAACTCGCTGCAAGCCTAATCCGCATGTCCGCCTGTCGTCGCGCATATGCGTCCAGTCCTTCGGTGATCAGCTCAGGCAAGTCGCGTTGGCCGACCTGCCCCTCCCACCACGCAGCTTGCCACGTCAAAAAAGCCAGAATGCGGTGCATCTCTTCTTTCAATAGGCTGACTTCCTCTGACCACCGTAACACGTGTGCTCGACTCTTGCACCACTCGAGACGAAGGGCTATGAATTGATTTAATTCCATACTCATATTGCGTCGAGGGCCTCACTTACAACTGTGTAGATCTGCGTCTGTCCCTGCCGCCTCCGCAACACCCGCTGTTCTCCAGATCCAAGATATCGTACGGTGGCCTTCGCTGTTGTCCATCTCCGCTACCCCAAGGCCTCGGATATCTTCCGACTTGAGCTCTGCAAGCTCGCCGCGCCAGATACCATCATGCTGAACAAATCACGACAGGATTTGCAGAGCGGCGTACGCTGTGCGATAATGTTGTGTCGCCTCGTCTATTCTTGCCTGCACACGGGAAATATTACCCATTGCACGTGTCAACGCTCGCTGGCCTCGATCGAAGCGGTCTTTTGTGGCGAAAAACAGAAACACGTAGGTGCAGACCAGCCTGAATGTCATTAAGCGCATCATGAGCTTGGGCGTAATGCAATTGCCACTCAATTTCTCGCAGCTCCGTTGAGCAGCCCAAGGCAGTCTTGAAGCTTGATGGAAGGCAGAGGGCTAGGCATGCAACATCTTCAGTGACATTGGAGGATGCTTCATTTGTGGAGTTTGCTTGGGATACGAGTACGAACGCAGCGGGGCAGTAAAGCTTTTGGACGTCATAGAAGTTTGTTATCCTTGTCCGCAAAGTGTTGGCTCGGTTGACTACCGCTAGGCGTTGACGGTCCGTCGCGTGTTGCCCGAGCCCTCGAAGTGAAACCAGGAGTTGGTGCCTGTCGATAGTAAGTGTTGGAACCAGTCCGGGTTAAACATCCACTTACTGCTGCTGCTCGAGATCCACCCCCATGGATACAAACATACTGGGTGTCATTTCGTCGTGAAGCATGACAAGGGTACCAGACGCAAGAGCGGCCGCTTCAAGGTCGCTCAGGCGCAGCCGGATAGCATCTTGAGATAGAGCTACATGATGATCAGGCCTAGCAACAGTGGATTAAACGTGCAACGTACCAGTGGTTTCGACCATATAGGGATTTGGCTTGGAGCGATCGGACTCCCAGATTTCCACCATCGTACGCCACTCCGTAATCGTAGCCTCCTCGATCTGCGCTTCCAGTTCCCGATGGTTCTCCGTATGGGTACTGCACTCTGGCACAGCCTCCTTCATACGACGGAGGAGGGTATTACCTGGAAACGAAAGTTAGCTCATATTGTACTCATATTGTAGTGATTTTGACCATAACGCACCCATTCCAACGGTCTTTTTCCAGTTCCTGTCCCCCATCAAGTCCTCCAGAAGTTCACGACGCGAGCCTGGACCCATCTCTTTGGTTTGGTTGGCGGCAGGGTTGAGGTAGTCCCATCCTTGTTCTGGCGCCTCTCCGTCTGTCCGACCGACCCCCGGTGTGTAGTTGAAGGAAAACCGGGACTGGCAAGTGCTGATATGGGCGGGAAGATGGAATTTAGGGACAAGGGTGGTAATAGAATCCTGAGCAGCCGTATATTGCAAGTGAGTGGGCAACAAGTCCATCCGGCGCCATAGGTTGATGTGCCATTGACAGGCGATATCGTATGAAGCAACGATTCGAGGGATTTTCGAAGCGACAGTCTTGATACTTGAAAAGAATATGTAGTCCATGTTGACATATCTGTCGTGTGGTTTAGAAACGGCACGACAAACTGGGAGAGTATGTACCTTTCCCCATATCTGAGATCCCCAACAGACAGCGGGCGTTTGAAGTCGTGCCTCGTGCATTCAACAGTCCCTACACCATTCACCACTAGACCCTTTGCCGGGCGTTTGTCGGCGTCGTTGACAGCCTTGTGGGATACACATGAGCTCTTCTCAATCGGGGTCTCGTCACTGGTTATGTGCGCTTGATATGCTGTGTCCTCTACGAAGTACCCCCACCCACGGCTAAGCCCGGGATCAAGGATATCATTGGAGACGTTTTTCCTTTTCAGACGGAAGTTGGCGTCAATCCCTATGAAAAGCGCGTGCCGCCAACTGCTTGGCGTCAGAGTCAGGTCCAGCAAAGACGAAGGAAGCCATAACACGTACTCATGGCCGTCGATTTCGTTTGGTAAATTGATCCTGGGTTGCGGGCATGCTGGACAGAGAACTGCGAGCTCCCCAGGTTGAGTGCCCTCAGCCCCGTCTGGATGATGCCCACGGGCACTGCGCTTTAATTGCAGAAGGTGTCGCCATTCACGGCTCATCCGAAGGAATTGGGTGTAGCGATCCCTGGGAGGGTCCAACTGAGTTTTGTCAGTGAGCCGCGTGATGCTCTTGTAGAACTCGAACGCCGAGACTTGGCCTTCCATGGAAAGCATCTGGAATAGATCCAGTAAGTGGAATGTGGCTGCTGTCTGCGGATTGGTGACGGTTGACGGGAAAAGGCCTCGTTGGAGGAGCTGGACTGTCATGGGTTGCTTCGTTTGGCAGTCACAGAAGTCGAGACCAACTTCATGGATCCCTGTTGCATCGATGATGACGAAGGCGTCCCCTTTGGCCCTCGAAGGATTGAGGCAGGTTCGGCCTAAATCGTGGCCAAGCTGGATACGAAGGCCAAGTGCCTTGAGCGATACCCTAGCAAAAAATCTTGCCTCTGTCCAATGCTAAGGGCAGTTTGATCATGAAATCAGACTGGCTCGACGAGATCAGGAAGAGTGCTTACCTCAATTTGGTGAAATGGTGTCTGTGCATGCGAGTCAACCATGCATTGCTTGCAGTAAAGGGACTCGTCATAGCAGTCCATGCAACGATATGAAGCTGTGTCGGAGAGACAGCCTGGGCAGCTAATGAAACTTCGACCGCGACCTTCGCGCCTGAGTAGCTGCAGGAGAAATTGCTCACGAAATGGAATCCAGCTGAGCAGTGGCTCATCCTAGCAACAGGACACAATAAGTGGTAGAACCTTACAAACGAGTGTCTTTACTGACCGCGGCAGTCCGATTCCGTTTCTTTGGCTCATCCAAGTCCAACTGGGCCAAGTCTTCAATGTAAGCCACGTCAAGGTCGCCAAAGTTTCCGGGGTCGGGCAGTACTTCAAAGGGACCGGCATTTTCATGCTCTGGATTCAATTCGTCATGCCAGATCATGCTGTCGACATATTCTTCTTCAAGGCGAGGGTGCTTCCGTGGTGGAGATGGAGGGAGTTGAATGGTCTTGCTGACTCTGCGGAGTCTGCGATTATTGCTTTCATATGAGACATGCCGGTACGAAACATCAGCGGCAGCGTCAGCGTCAATGTCGTCAACGTAGTAGCTGAAAGTTGACGGTGTTTGTGTTAGGCGTGTCCGCTTTCTGGCCATGGTCTGTAAGAGCAATGTGAGACTGCGTGAGACAATCATCATCAGGTGTGCGTGCTTTACTGTCACATGCTTCAGGAGTTTCAGGGGACGTCGTCAGCGGAGAAGCCACACACAGGGCAGAAGTCAAGAAATTTTCATCGCTAGATGGGAGACGAGGTGTCTACACCTTACACATATGTACAACAAGTAGTAATGATGTCTACGGCTTTTGCTTTCGAGCTTTCGCTGTCAGAATACGAGTCAACATTTGGGGCCCGTTATACGTAGTAATCCGCGTGAACTCATTGACTTTGAACTCGGAAATCTTGTGCAAGAAGCACTGAGCACCAAGAGGCTCTGACTCGGCATTGTACAACACGAGGCAGACCACAAAAGTCATTTCAAATGGGCGTAGAGCAAGGAGAGCATTGGCGTGATCCTTGCAGCCTGGGCGCACCATATCCAAGAGGTCGATGTGTAATTTGTGAGAGTCCGCATACTCGAAGTCGCGGAACGGATGCGAGTGATTGGTTCCTTTATGGCGGCGAATGTTGATGACGGCGACGTGCTGTGTGGTGATGAGTGACCAAAGGATGCGGCGTTGGCTCGGGTCGTGTGGAAGGCAATTGTATCTGAGGACCATCAACCCAATGGCGTGCATATAGCAGCCAGCGTGATAGTTGAAGCGTATCGCCTTGCGAATGAATCGTTTGGGAGGGATGGGCTCACAAACAACTCTATGAACGGGCCAGTCGGCTTTTTGGCAATCCACGCTCTGCGGTAGGGTAAGTCGTTATGATTTTTCCAACTGCGGCAAGCGCCAAATAACTCACACAGTAAGTAACGCGATGGCAGCATGAACAGCGCTTGAGAAGTTTACGTGGGATGTCGCGGCGGCATCTATGGTTCGTGCAGCGACAGTGTTCCTGGACTCAATGGTTAATAAGGAAGAAACAACAGTGATGATGGCACCAACAAAGAAATGGGGGCCAGGGGGGTATTCATCGGGGGATGGCAAATTTGGCGAATTCCCCGGGCGAAGGGTTTGCAGCAGGCAATTCCCCCTTGTAGTTGAGGGGGTGTTTGATACGTGTGGCAGCGGGGGAATCCCTTTGGGGAGGCATGGGGGCGAACTGAGAAGAGCGAGGCCTGAGGTTGAAGATTATATGGGCATGTGCACGTTCCAGGTAATTATATTTTTTTGTCGACATCAGCTTCGGATGAGGATCGTTTCGAAAGCTTATACCTCAAGGCAAGCTTCCCTTGCGTATTTTCAGTGGTAGTGTATCCCAGTCTTTGTCCTCCACACTAGTGGCGTGCCGGCAGACCGATAGACAATAGACATAGCTAGCTAATTGTAGGCGGCCTCAACGCGTTCCAAATACTGGCGATACTCCCTTGTCAGAAGGAATTTGGGTGTTCGATCGTGTATGGATTGTCTAGGCGTTGGGGTCACCGTCACCTTCTCCCTTGTATCCACTTGATCCTTGGGTTCGTCGTTAGATTGGTTGGACAGCGTCTCTTCATCGCCAGCGTAGCCGCCGTCGCTGGGAGGGTCTTCTTTGTCCTCGCTGGGAGGGTCTTCGCTGCGTAGTCTGATGTCCTTATCTTTTGCCCGCCTTATGTCAACGGGGGTCAAAGGAGTATCTGGGAAGGTATGGTACGGTGACAACTTACCGTGCGTGTCTCTCAGACTGTTTGATTCGCAGTCCTGCTCGATTACTACAAACATTTGTCAGTCACGAGTTGCCTAGATATACATAAAATTGTCTCACCGTTCACGATACTTGGCCTGAGAGGATCGTGAGCGCCGTGTGGCGTTGTTGCGCATTTCCACACTTTTCAGTGTATTTGCGGCGCATAGCTTAGCCATTCGTAGGCGTGCCTTCTCTCACAATGTGTCCTGATTTCTAGGCATAGAGTGGGTCAGAAATGGTTGCGTTTCTGTGATATAACATACCGCTGGTAGTAGCCTGCTAGTGACCGAGCCCTGTTGTCCTTGGGAGACATCAATATGGTTGGGGAGCGTGGAAGGGTACGACAAGCTTTACTGGAGGGAGAACTGGACCGCGGCTTCTCACTTGACGTGGGAAGTTCGCGACTGATGTGGCGAGTTCGCGATACCATAATTGACGGAAATCTAATGCTAAAGGGGAGATAAAGAAGAAGCATGAGGACAAGGCTTACCTTGGACCTATGCGAGCTGAATAGAACAGCATTCAGGTTGTTTGCGAGTGGAGGGGAGCACCGTTAGGCAAAGAGTCGAAGTTGTCGATCGTCCTAGGTAGGGGTACCATGTAACAAGTTGCCAAGGCATGCAGATAATAAGTCCTCTTGAAGAAGTGGGAGAACCTGGAGTAAATATGATTTGTATAAACCAAGTCGTGACAGAGGGCCACCTCAACGGTCAATGGGGAAGCAGCATCCCAATGTTCAGAATGTTTTCTTTATGTTCGAACAACGAAAGTGGTTCTTGACGAGCGCTTATAATGCTCTCACAGTCACAAAATCTATCCCACCATCAACTGTGATTCAAAGCCTGACCAAACGCAACGGTGGCAAGTCTCTGCAGTCCTATGAAATCACACTACTCCCAGACACAACACGACTCCCCACTCAGTTTTCTGCCACGGTAGTGCATGACATGACAACGATAAATTGGCAGCAGGCGGGATACATCACAGAGTCCAAGAAAGAGTGGTACAACATGTAATACCTCTGGGTATGTATGTACATTTAGCCAATGATGCGAACCTGGCCGCTGGCGGCAGCGTTGTTGAACGCGATGATGGCAGCCTCCCGGGTCGGCTCGCGGTTGAAGATCGTGCCGGTGACCCCCAGAACAAGGGGTGCCACATTGGTCCTGTTGCCATAGTCAGTGAGGGGTGAAGAGCGCGGCAGCCATGATAAAGTAGCACTTACCACCCACGGAACACACCAACTTGCAAGCCAATGGCCACGACGTACCAACGCCGATGGGCACCAGTGCCTTGTTCGTCTTGAATTTCTAAGTTGCGCGTGAGCTACAGGGACTCAAAGTCAAGCCTACTACTGACCTTGATTGATGAGGGTTTGCTGGCTGTCAGGGACTGTTGCAGAGGTGGACGCAGCGGGCGCAGCGATGGACTCAGTGGGTGCAGAGGCAGCAGGTGTCGCAGAGGTGGCCGCAACAGGCACTACAGGCACAGGGCAGGGACGGAGGCATCTATTAGTAGCAATCAGATTGATCAATATTCGATTGTGTACCTCCGGCGGCAGGGGGGGCCGGAGCATTGGCCTGAACACTGCTATTATTGGCTTGATTAACAGCTACCGAGAGCTGTCAGCACAGCATAACAAAGGAAGAGCAAGAATACATACCCAAGGAGGCCATTTGCTGGGCAAGACCAGCGACGATGTCGGAGAGGCGAGCAATCTCGGAATCTTTGGTTTGCATAGTGGTACGGGTCAGGGTTGTAAAAGAGGGGATGAAGCGAGAGTTGGGTGTTGTTCGGTTTATGAGGGCCCTGGCATAAGGTTAGTTCGCACGGTGACGTCCACATCGTAGTGAAAGAGAGCCCGCCTGATTGGGCAAGCCAAGCCAAACTCCTCGACCACCCTGAAAACTGTCTAAAAAAAACAAAAGCCCCCGACATCTGCTTAAGACACCGGAATTGGGATCTCGATGGGACGAAAGTGGGCTACAAAGACACAGGAAGAATTCCTCCAAGCTAGGAACTCGAGATATCGACAGGCTAGCAAGCAGAAAAGCTATTCGGCGTTCTGGGACGAACTCTCCGCTGAGTGGTATGCCGAGTTTTGTGAACCTGCCCCAAAGGACTTGGAGGGGATCGACCTGAGATTATGGCCTCAGGAAGCACGAGAGGCAGCGCAGGCGCGCATTATTGCGAGAAAAGCAGTAAGTTGGCGTGGTGTAATAATACAAAAAGAAACTTAACTAAAGCACGATGCCTTCATTAGCAACTTAAAGCCTGGTTCAGGAATCATAATCAAGATGATTGCGTGGAATCCGTAGGTTACCTGAACAAGCTGCTGAAAAGTAAGGAGGAAAAGACCCCGGGACACCGCCAGAAAAAGCCTGTAGAAGTCTTCTCTGGTCATTTCTACCAAGGATCGCTAACCCAGCAGGCGGTGAATGAAAGCGTTCGCATGGGTGCCCCCAAAGTCAACGGTAATGCCGTTAAAGAGACGAATAGGCAGATTGCGGCACGACGGATGAAGATATATACAGCCGCAATCGACGCAGCATGGAAGGATGCCACGGACGAGCAAAAGGAGCACTTGATACAGTGGCAGTTGTACACCACACAGTGGTAAATCCACATTGATCCTGGTACACTACTGTGGCCAATTGCCACTGTGAGTGTTCTATATAAAGCAAGTCTTTCCCATCATACTCAGCACCCTGTGCTAACACAGCGGGGTTCGTACTGCCTACCCTCACAGAGTTATTAGTTATTTTAGTTATTTTTGTTCAACAAAAATTAATTTATTATGCGCGCGTGCGCAATGACTACAAATGACTACAGAACGATGGTTTCACTGTTATCTCGGCTGGTCCCCTGATCCAGGGGATTGTGAAGGCGTAGGAAAGCCGGTACGCTGGCCCACTTTGAAGCGAAGCTCGCGGCCAATCTGAGTCGAATGTCGGATTGTCGGCGTGCATAAGCGTCCAACCCCTCGGCTATGAGTTCGGGTACCTCGCGCTGGCCAACCTGCCCTTGCCACCATGCTGCCTGCCACGTTAAGAATGCGAGCACACGTCGCATCTCTTCCTTCAGCAGGGCAACTTCCTCGGCCCACCGCAGAGCTCGCGCTCGGCTCTTGCACCACTCGAGGCGAAGCGCTACAACTGAAATTAGTGCCTGCACTGAACCAGAAAGATCTACTGGGACCGCTTACAGCTGTGTAGACATTTGTCCGTCTCTGCCACTTCTGCAACACCCGTTGTTCTCCAGATCCACGAGATCGTTCGATGTCCTTCGCTATCGTCCATCTCTCCCACTCCGAGGCCTCGTATGTCTTCGGCTTTCAGCTCGGCGAGCTCCCTACGCCATTGATCACCCTCGTCAATGAACCGCGATAACACCATAAGGGCGGCGTATGCCGTGCGATACCGATGTGTCGCCTCGTCTATCCTTGCCTGTATCCGCGAGATGTTGCCCGCCGTCCGTGTTAGTGCTCGTTGGCCGCGGTCGAAACGGTCTTTGTAGTGAAAGACAGACACACGTAGGTGAAGGCCCGAGCGAATGTCGTTGAGCGCGTCATGCGCCTGCGCATATCGCAGCTGCCATTCAATATTACGGAGGTCCATTGAGCAGCCCGAAGCGGATTTAAAGCTTGAGGGCAGGCAAAGGGCGAGGCGGGCTACGTCTTCGGTGACGCTGGAGGATGAAGTGCCAGCAGAATTGGCTCGGGAGACTAATACAAATGCAGCAGGGCAGTAAAGTTTCTGAATATCGTGGAAGTTGGTAATTCTCGCCCGAAGGGAATTTGCCCGATTGACGACTGCGAGACGCTGACGGTCAGTTGCATGTTGCCCGAGTGCCCGAAGTGATGATAGTAGCTGTTGCCTGCCAACATCATCAGCAGTCAGACAGCGAAAGGTTAGGTAGGCACCTACTGCTGCTGTTCGAGGTCCAACCCCATGGATATGTACATACTGGGTGTTACTTCATCGTGAAGCATAACGAGGGTACCGGAAGCGAGAGCGGTTGCCTCAGTATCACTCAGGCGGAGGCAGATGGCGTCCTGAGACAAGGCTGAAGAAAAGTACGAGTCAGCACCGGCGTGTCTGAACGAGAGAAAGTGACGAACCCGTCGTTTCAATCATGTATGGGTTTGTCTTCGATCGGTCAGCTTCCCAAGCCTCCACCACTGCACGCCATTCTCGAATGGTAGCTACATCCATCTGGGCCTCTAGTTCTCGATGGTTCTCCGTGTGAGTGGCGCATTCTGGTACCGCCTCTTTCATGCGACGCAGCAGGGTGTTTCCTACAAATAATATTGAGCTCGTCCTCCATATTCACCGACGACTCTATTATTACCTAGCGCGACTGTCTTTTTCCAATTTCTATCGCCCATCAGGTCCTCCAGTAGTTCTCGGCGCGATCCCGGTCCCATCTCTTTTGTTTGGTTTGCTGCTGGGTTCAGATAGTCCCATCCCCGTTCCGGTGCCTCCCCGTCCGTCCGTCCGACCTCGGGTGTATAGTTGAAAGAGAACTGGGCCTGACAAGCGCTAATATGCGCAGGAAGATGGAATTTTGGGACGAGTGTAGTAACGGAACTTGCGCCACCAGTGTACTTCAAATGTGTCGGCATGGAGTCCATTCGGCGCCAGAGATTGATGTGCCATTGACAGGCAATATCGTACGAAGCAACGATTCGAGGGATTTTCGAGTCGACGGACTTGATGCTGGAAAAAAAAATGTAATCCATGTTAACATATCTGTCAATGACATTATCAGCTCGTGGTCAATGAGTTCGTAATTATTCCATACCTTTCTCCGTATCTCAAATCCCCAACGGACAACGGCCGTTTGAAATCATGCCTGGTGCATTCCACAGTCCCTACTCCGTTCACCAGGAGACCTTTCGCAGGGCGCTTGTCAGCATCATTGACGGCCTTATGGGAGACGCAAGAACTCTTCTCGACGGGGGTTTCGTCACTTGCGACATGTGCTTGATATGCGGTGTCTTCGACAAAATACGCCCAGCCACGACTAAGGCCTGGATCAAGGGTGTCGTTCGATACATTCTTCCGCTTCAGGCGAAAGTTGGCATCAATGCCAATGAAAAGGGAGTGTAGCCAACTGACAACGGTGATGCCAGTCAACGGAGGTAGAGCTGATGAACGGGCGCGCATACCTTTGCTCTTCTATCTCTGCGGGTAGGTTCATTCCTGGTTGGGGACAAGCTGGGCAAAGGACTGCGAGTTCACCGGCTTTCGTACCCTCTGCGCCATCAGGCTGATGGCCGCGGGCACTGCGTTTGAGTTGGAGGAGATGCCGCCACTGGCGACTCATTCGAAGAAATTGGGGGTAGCGGTCTCGAGGAGGATTTAAGTCCGTTTTGTCGGTAATACGCGAGATGGCTTTGTAGAATTCGAAGGCGGACACCTGACCCTCCATGGAGAGCATTTGGAAGGTGTCCAGCACGTGGAACGTGGCTGCGGTCTGCGGATTGGTGACGGTCGATGGAAAGAGGCCTCGTTGGAGGAGCTGAACAGTTGCAGGTTGCCTTGTTTGACAATCACAGAAATCGAGGGCGACTTCGTGGATTCCGGTGGTGTCGAGAATTACAAAAGCGTCGCCTTTGGCCTTCGATGGGTTGAGGCAAGTTTTCCCTAAATCGTGGCCAAGTTGAATGCGCAACCCAAGCGCCTTGAGTGATGTTGCCGTGAAGAATTGTTCTTCTGTCCAGTGCTGGGTGCGATCAGCGAAGAAACTGATATTGTACGCGACAGAAGGCTTACCTCGATTCGGTGAAATGGTGTCCTGCTGTGAGAGTCAACTATGCACGTCCGGCAGTAAAGACTTTCGTCATAGCAGTCAGTGCAGCGGTAGAAAGCGGCACTAGTGAGGCAGCCTGGACAGCTAATGAGAGCTCGCCCACGGCCCTCGCGTCTAAGGAGCTGGAGCAAGTATTGCTCCCGAAAGGGTAGCCAAGTAAGCAACGGCTCATCCTGTGTGGTTATGAGTAATGAACATTTGGGTATGAAGAAACACCCCTACTCACGGCAGCTGTACGATTCCGTCTCTTTGGGTCACTCAATTCCAATTGGGCCAAGTCTTCAATATAAGCAACGTCCAGATCACCAAAATTGCCTGGGTCGGGGAGTATTTCGGATGGGTCTGATGAGTCTGTAGTGAGCTCGTCGTGCCATATTACATTGTCGTCAGCTTCGGGTCGATTTCGCGTGTGTGTAGGTGACGGAGGTAGGTGAATCCTGTGAGTCGCATGACGCAGGCCAGTTGAGTCGCCTTCGTACGAGATATGTGTATATGAAATGTCGTCACAGTTTTCAGGCTCATCCACGAAGAAGCTGAACGACCCAAGGGTTTGCGACAGCCGGGGACGCTTTCTGACCATGGCAGCCTGTGGGAAATCAGTGTTACTATTAGTGAAATCAACAGACGCGACTCAACATTAGGTCAGTCACGTGTGTCAGGAGATGGGACTAGGGGTATCTTTTTTTTTCTCACCAAAGTCAAGAGCTGACATTCAAGATAGTAACGAGGTACAGACAAGGCGGGGTATGCACCTAGGGATAATGGGGTACAGACAAAGCAAGGTATGTACCTAGATATATACAGAGAAACAGGTCTATCATGTACGGCTGCGAGCTTTTGACGTTAGGAGGCGATTCAACATCTGCTGCCCATTGGCCATCGTAACACGTGGGTATTCATTCACCTTGAACTCAGGGACCTTGTGCAAGAAGCACTGGGCCCCAAGGGGTTCCAGTTCGGCATTGTAAAGAACGAGACAAACGACGAAGGTCATCTCGAATGGACGAAGAGCGAGGAGAGCGGTAGCCCGATCCTTGCAACCTGGACGGACCATATCGAGGAGCTCCACACTTAGCTTGTGGGAATCCATAAACTCGAAGTCGCGGAACGGGTTGGAACGGTTCGCTCCTTGGCGGCGACGAATGTTGACGATAGCGACGTGCTGAGTAGTGATAAGTGACCAGAGGGTGCGGCGTTGGTGTGTGTCAGAGGGGAGGCGATCGTAGCCAAGGGTCTTCAGCCCGATAGCATGAAGGTAACGCCCGCAGTGGTAGTTGAATCGCACGGCCTTGCGAATGAACCGCTTAGCGGGGATCGGCTCGCAAACGATTCTATGCACAGGCCAGTCCGCTTTCTGGCAATCCACGCTCTGGTGGCAGTCAGTTCATATTTGTGATCGCAGGAGCAGGGAACGACTCACACAATAGGTAACCCGATGGCATGACGAACAGCGTTTCAGAAGCTTGCAAGGGATGGCGCGGCGACATCGACTGTTCGTGCAGCATCGATTTTCCTACAGAACGAAAGGTTTGACGGTCAGTGAGGGACAAAAGAGGACTGGGGCGCAGAACCCACAAAGAAATGGGGACCTGGGGGGTATTCGTCGGGAACGTCGAACTCGCTGGGCGATGGGTTCTCGGCAGGTTGGGGACCCTGGTAGCCAGGAGGGCGTTTGATACGAGTCGCAGCAAGGGAACGACGGGGGGGTGCCATGATGCTGGGGCACGTCCTGGCCAGTCCAGCGAGTTTATGAAAGCCGTTTGCAAGCCGAACTACTTTTTTTTCATCAGCTTCGGATTGGGATCATCCCGAAAGCTACTGGCATCGAGGCAACCCAAGTATTTTGTGAAGCTTCGTGACGTTTGTCGAAGTTTGTCCTCGCTTTGAGCAATGTGAAGAAACATGTATTTGGGAGTGGGTGCCAGGCTAACTAGTCATAGGCAGCCTCAGCTCGCTGTAAATCGTATCGGAACTCGTGCGTCAGCAGAAACTTAGGAATTCCACGATATCGTGTCGCCGTCAAAGCAATCTTCTTCTTGGCACTCTCTATTTGATCCTCGGCGACACAATCCGATTGGTCCATGTCTTCGTCTTCGTCGCCCGCATAGCCGCTATCACTGGGGGTGTCTGCATCAGTGCCGTCGCCTTCATCGTCTGGGTCATTGTCCTTTCTCCTCCTAGTTTGGACTGGGGCTCAAATAGGAGGGTAGTGAATGGGAAAAATTGGCTCACCGAGCACGTCTGTCAGCCTCTTTGATACGGAGCACTGCTCTGTTGCTGTTTGACTTGTCAGGGAAAGCTTACCGTCATAGCCAGAGAGACCTCACCGTTCACGGTATTTTGCCTGGGACGCCCTTGCATGCACCATGTTTTCTGCACGGTCCCCCGCGCTTTTGGATGCGTTGGCAGCACGTAGTTTAGCCATGCGTAACCGCGCTTTCTCTCGCAATGTGTCCTGATTGCTAAAGGCAGTGTTAGGACGGACCATAAATGTGATGAAAAATATGTGCACCGTTTGTAGTAAGTGGCTAGCGAGTGAGCTCGCTTTGCCTTTGAAGTCATGAATGTGGGTGGGTAAGGAAAACTCCAGTGGAGTGGGTGGATAGCTTATACGAATAGCCCGCGGCTTCTTAATGGATGTCGGGGGATTGCGACTGACGTGGGCAGTTCGCGACTGATGTGGGCAGTTCGCGACTGATGTGGCCAGTTCGCGACTGATGTGGGCAGTTCGCGACTGATGTGGCCAGTTCGCGACTGATGTGGCCAGTTCGCGACATACAGTTTGAGGTATTGCCACCACGCAGGAGTGAATAGCCAAGGTATACGAGCATGGAATCTACGCCAGAGGTAAGCTAGCGTGTGCCCCCAAGAATCCAACATTGTCGGGACGTCTGTACGCACATGAATGCAGGCTCCTTGCTTTGCGAGTTCTAGCTGACCGGTGCGGGAGTGTGCTGCCACTGAATGAGAACATGGTATGGTGACATGGCCGGTATATCACAATGAGTTCCGGGGGTGATGCCCATGAAGCTGTGAGTTTGACGAGTGGTACTAGACGCTGAGGAAGGCAACACTATAGATTCCGAGCTCTCCTTTTTCGTATGTCTTAGCCCAAGTGCGTGACAGTGGCTACTGAAGCTTAATCCCACGGTCAGTAATCTATTCTCACAGTCAGAAAGCTTGAATCTCCGGTCGTACTTGTGCAACAACAGTTGGGCACTTCACCCACAAATTTGTGTTGAACTTAATGAACGTGTCGCCTCGTGCTCGTCAACTTTGTCACAATTCACAATTGAGAGGGGGGTTGATGACAATTCAATATACATTAACACAACGGGTACATTAAAAAGTCCAAGTAAGTCCGAGGCACAACAAGTACGCGCAAAAAGGTACGGTATTCCATCTAGTCAATGATACGGACCTGGCCGCTAGCGGCGGCAGCGTTGAAGGCAACGATGGCGGCCTCTCGGGTGGGCTCACGATTGAAAATGGAGCCAGTGACCCCCAAAACAAGAGGAGCTGTGTTGGTCCTAGGTGTCCCATGAGCGAGGGAGCGGCGTGGAGGGTGTTCAACTTACCAACCACGGAAAACACCAACCTGTAGACCGACGACAACGACATACCACTGTCTGTGGGCACCAGTCCCTTGTTCTTCTTGGATTTCTGAAGAGGCGTGAGTACATTAATAGTACGTATTGAGCGGAATTACCTTGGTTTACCAGGGTTTGCTGGGAGATGGCGGCACTCGAAGTCGAGGCCAACAGAGCAGGGGTAACGTGGGACAAAGGGGCAGCGGGGGCTGCAGGCGCAACGTGGGCCGCAGGGGCAACGTGGGCCGCAGGGGCAACGTGGGCCGCAGGGGCAACGTGGGCCGCAGGGGCCGCCGGGGCCGCAGGAGCTATAAGTAGTCAGATCGATCGAGGAGGACGTGAGAGTGAGGAACTAACAAGTGACTGGGACCGGATCACTGGCCTGTGTATTGCTACCGACGTTGGCGGCTACAACTGCCGAATCTCATCAATGGACGTGCGTGAGGGAAAGACTTCGACTTACAGGGGGCCAGGGCTGCCATTTGTTGGGCGAGGCTGGCGACGACGTCCGCAAGACGCGCAATTTCAGAGTCTTTGTTGCTGTGCATAGTTGAGGGTGAAGCTAGGGAATGGGGAACAGGTGCGAGGGCCCGGTATATGAGCTAGCCAGATAAAGTTAGGTCTCACGCACACGCACAGGCCATGAGTGCGGCAGCAATTTTCATTGGCTGCCGGAGGATACTAGTAAGGCCGATTGGCCGTAACAAGGCAAAACTGCTCGCCTATCCTGAAAACCGCCTAAAAGACCAAAGACACCGAAATCAGCCGATAATCTATATCTAGATGGGACGAAAGTGGACTACCAAGGAAGAGGAAACATTCCTGGAGGCTAGAAACGCGAGGTATAGGGAGGCCAGCGCACAGAAGAAATACGGCGCCTTCTGGGATGAGGTCTCGGGGGAATGGTTCGCAGAATTCCCCGACGACGGAGTACCAGCGCAATTGAAGGACATCGACCCTGAACTATGGCCTCAGGAAGATCGAGATACTGTCCAGGCGCATATTGTCTCGCGGAAAGCCGTAAGTCTCAGGAATAAATGTCAAAGAAGCCCACTCACCACCTGTGACATCGTTTAGCAGCTTAAAGACTGGTTCCGGAACCATAACCGCGTCGACTGCCGCGTTGAATCTGGAGAGTACCTTAATAAGCTCCTGAAGATGCAGGAGCAAGCGTCCAAGACTAGCTCGAGGCGCCGGAAGAAGCCCGTTGAAGTCTTTGCAACGCAATTCTACAAAGGATCGGAAGTCCAGAGGCAAGTTGATGAGAGTGTTCGCACAGGAGCACCTAAAAAGGCCGATGGGACGATCATTCGGGAGACGAAGGAGCAGGTATCGTCACGCCGAATGAAGATATACAACGGCGCAATCGATGAAGCATGGGCGCAGGCTACCGATGCCCAGAAGGAAGTGGTTGAGGAGGCATTGGCGAACACTGTGAACGCACCATTGGACGACGAGGATGTAGAGGATCCACCTACGAATGTTGCAGAGTAAGTGTCCAGTACGGATGGGTATAGAATCGGGGCTGACAGTACCTTCTCATAGGCAATTGAAGCGTCTCCCACTCCTCATGTTCACAGCTGCCAAGGATTTGCATGCGAACTCGGGATGGTGGTTCACTATTCTTGGGGGTGGACGAGATGTGGATGGGAAAGTCCAGGTGGCAAGGTTAGTGTTAAACATTTAAACCTCTTGCCCGGGGTGGCCTGCTTACCCACCATGATTCAGCTACAACTATGGGAAGACAAAGAATGGGAATACCTTTGAGCATGCATACGCCGGGTTCAAGCCAAATGTGATGAAGCCGTGGACAACGTTCGTTCGAAACCTGGAAGGTAGGCAGAATTGTTAAGCTAGCGCTGAGTGTCACCTGACTAACTTGGCGCCCAGGCGAAACGCAGAACCTTCCCGTCCAAATAGCCGAAACAAACACTGTGAACTCAGAAGTCCACACCTCATCGACTCTCTTTCAAGGTCTCCCAGAGCTCCCGACATCGCGTCGTGAAAGACGTCCCTCTCAGCGGGTCGAAACCCGTGTGAATACCTCATCGACTCTCTTTCAAGGTCTCCCGGAGCTTCCGCCGTCACATCGTGAAAAAACTCCCTCCCAGCAGGACTTGCCAGTCACTAACCCGTCAACGCTCTTGAACGAGCCACTTTCACCAAGGAACTCTCCTTCGCCAGAAGACGCCCGTACCGGAACACCGCAGCCGCAGCCAAGAAACTCTTCTCCAGCAGACGACACTCGTGTTGGGGGAGCACAGCCGAGGAACTCTCCTCCGCCAGAGGACATCCTTGTCGGGGAAGCACAGACGAGGAGATCCCCATTGCCAGCGGGACCACCGCCACCAAAGGACACCAGTGTCGACGTCGGAGCAGCTCCGACCGCCAGGACTGCTCTGGCCAATCTCTCGCCCCAAGCTTCGCTTTTGCGCCACCCCGGATACGCTGAAGAGCCTACATGGTTTACGGAAGCCCTCACTCGCTTGCGACGAGTTACGGGAGCAGACTGGGAGGTGGCGATCGAGCTTTGGGCGTCGATAGAACGACAAGAGAAATTTGGTGGATATAAGGTGCGCAATCCATTAACCGTAGCAGGCACTAACTTATTCGCTGTCCCAGCCATCCCGATTTGGCACGGATAACCGTCCACCCCAGGTGGCACGGTGGTTCTCCTATGGACGCTTGTATACATCGGATCCACCAATCCCCGAGCTCGTCGAATACGAGTCTGCCGTGCAAGCCTGGTGGAACTTCCTTCAACCGACTTGGCGTACCTCAACAGACCTCCTCCCACTTCCCATCTATTCCCCTCCCCCTGGCTCAGACTGGGGTGAACTCAAGATGTCCGGCCCAAATGGCCTTCTCCTTATAATGATGCTCTTCGCCTGGTGGAGAACGGCTATTGGGCCCAGCGGTGCCGTTTCGTCTTGGCTTGCCGCCATAGCTGACCTACGACAAGCTCTCCAGAGCATGCATGATGAAACAGCCAACGCCCCCCCCCCCTAGGTGAGCCAAGATACCGCTGCCATTTCTCACTGACCAACAGTCCCTTAGAGCTTCGCAAAAGCGCACCAGCACAACCAAGGAAAACATGAGAGAGTCGTTGCGTAAGAAGACACGGAGCATGCCAGCGCCGACGTCGCGAGTTACGCGAAACTCGTCGCGTGTGCCTACACTTCGTAGCCATCGTAAATAGACTTGTATCGTAGCCTTGGAGGCAGAGGTTGACATTTCTTGACATTCGGCCCTACATTATGACTGGTAGATTGTGCATTGTGTAATAAACGTGGCGAATATCTTGTTACTTTTATACATAGAGAAAAAGACTTGTGAGATAAAAACTCTTGGCTTGGTGCAGACAGTCTGAAAAAGTCTATGTTTTGGGGAGAAGTAAGGTGTAAAAACTTGAGATGTGCGCTAGTGGGGACTTCGAAGTTTAAAGGTGGCAAGCGTGGACTTAGGATTCAGTGTCAGTGTGCGCAAGCGACTTAGGATTTACAGAAGGGAACACTAAGCTAAGTTAAGTCTATTGGGCTGACGTGGGCTACAGTGACCACAGACTTAGAGCTTTGTAACCAATGGACACGCCATGCAAGGAGGAAACGAAGCAGGCTGCCGCTTTTCGGAGGAGGCGGGGTGTAAAATCCTTCCTAAAGCAGAACGGATGGTGCCGGGAGAGCTCTCACGCCACCTTGACAGTGGCAGATGAACACCATGGTGTACCACGCTCTAGTGGTCCACTACCAGTGGATTGTATACTATAGTCACTGCATTGCCTGAAAGGAGGAGGTCTACGAGGCCTTGCAAAAGGCTGCCACTGAGCCAACGAACGAAGAGGAGGAGGATATAGAACAGCCTTGTAATATGGAACAGTAAGTTAGGTTCTTTGGACAAGGTGGCGGGAGTACTGAGCATACTTGCTGCAGAGGAATCAAGCGTCTTCCACTTCTGATGAACACGGTCGCCAGGGATATGCACGAGTGTTCAGGGTGGTACTTCACCATTCTTGCAGGCGGACGCAACCTAGATGGCAAAGCCCAGGTGGCAAGGTCAGTGTTAGGGTGGTTCATCATCACGGAGCAGACTGACGATACTCCACCTTGACATAGCTACCATTTGGGAAAGACAATGAATGGGAATAATTTCGAGCAGACTTATGGCAACTTCAAGACGGCGGTGATGAAGCCATGGACGATGTTTGTCTGCAACCTCGTTGGTAAGTTGGCTGAACGGCGCTAAAGTAATCACCTGATTAAATTGACGCTCAGGCGAAGACCGTAACCTTCCTGTCAGAGCGGCGGGTGAACCCGAAGCGAGTTCAAGCGGAACATCGACCTTGTTCCAAGGACTGCCTGACCTCCCTCAATCCGATACTTCCCAGACATCCCAGGCTAGTGCTCCGGAAGAGACACGTGACAGTCACAGCCCAGCACCCAGCGCACCCAGTGGAGGAACGTCTCCGCCCACAGCTGGAACGTCTCCGGAAGAGACACGCGACAGTCGCAGCCCAGCACCCAGCACACCCAGTGGAGGAACGTCTCCGCCCCCGGCTCTTACAACTCTTTCTGGCAATATATTGCACCTCCGCCATGCCAGTGCCGGCGCCGTTGAACCAGAGTGGTTTCCACGTGCCCTTGAGCTTTTCAAGAGTATTGAAGGAGAGGCGTGGCAAGGTGCAATTGAACTTTGGGCTTCAATGGAGCGTCAGGCGGCTTTTGGGGGTGACAAGGTAAGCTAAACTGCATTGTATCGTCTTGAAACGGGCTCATCAGAATGCGACAGCCACCCCAATTTGGCACCAACAAACGCCCACCCCAAATCGCTAGATGGTTCTCCTATGGACGCTTGTACACGACTGATCCCCCAATCCCCGACATGGAGGAATACGAGTCCAGTGTGCAAGCCTGGTGGACCTTCCTCCAACCTACATGGCGTACTTCGAGCAGACCGCTTCCACTTCCCACCTACTCCCCACCGCCTGGTTCAGACTGGGCAAAACTCCAGCTGTCGGGGCCCAATGGGCTTCTTCTCGTGATGATGCTGTTCGCTTGGTGGGGGAGGGCACTTAAACTCAAACCCTCCACTCCCTCTTGGTTCGCTGCCACGGTGGACCTGCGCGGGGCGTTACAGGGCATGCACGAAGCAGGGGAAACGTTGTTGGCACCAGGGTGAGTCACCGTTTGACAAAAATAACTTGCATTATACTAATACTAGTGTAGAACTTCGTCTAAGCGAGCCAGAGCCACCAAGGAGAACTCGGACACGAGGGTGCGCAAGAAGAAGCGCTCTGTCCCACTGCCGTCGTCAACACCTTGCAGAGCCACCCGGAGCACGGCTGCTGTTGCTGGTCACAGTCGTCGTAAATAATTAGTTCCGTTTCAAAACGTTATAGTTGTCTTCCATGCTATCGTGTCGATGCTATTGTAGAGTCCCACCATGTATATATTATGTCTTGCTGTCTTGATGATATGTTTTCTGTCTTGAGAATGCTGGGGACTCTGCACCTGAACTACAAATCAATGAATTAATGTGCCATGCGGAGGCGGACTTAGGTTTGTGGGACTTCAGAAAAGTTGGATGTAGACTTCGGGGAAAGGTGGACTTAAACAAATTAGCAGCAGCGTTGGGACTTAGAACTTTGGTTGCAAAGGTCTTCGAATTCTCCATTAATCGAGCTCTCCATTAATACATTTGTGTGCTGGACTGGGTTAACAGCGGGCACAACACTGCGGTACGACACTGCGGTGGGGACTTAGACTAATGCTGGGAACTTGGGACTTGGGATATGTGGGAAAAGAGCAAGCACGTAAAAATAAGTCTTTGTTGTGGACGTGTATCAGTAAAGGAAGGACAGTACTACTGACTTAGAGATTGGTCACTGTTTGACACGGTTGAGGAAGCAGCAACGAAGCAAAATGCCACTTTTTGGGAGCAGCGGAAGGCGAAAATTTCCCAAAGTGGCACGGATTTCACCGGGGTAATACCCACACCACCAGACCAGTGATGATTCACCACGGTGGTGTACCACTCTCTCGTGGTCCACTACCAGTGAGTTGTATACCATAGTCACTGTATTGCCTGTTTCCAGCCATGCTGCGCAGGATCCTCCCGTGTCGTTGACTAACATCATGAATGCTCAGTCCGCAGGGGGGAGCCCCTCATTGGGATTAGAAAGTGACAAAAATCGTATCATTCGACCCCCCAGAAGATCTACATCCACGCCCCCAACCAACGCTGAAACGACTGACTCCACTCTCCCAATTACTGTCGCTAAGAAGGTACGAATGAAAGCGCCAGGACTCAACGTGCAAGGCATAAGATCTCTACAAATACAGGCCTTGGTCGCATCACCCTCCCTTCCTGCTATACATGCTCGTCTTGACTCGGGAGCCGATATAACTCTCATGTCACAAGACTTCCTCAATTCCTTGCCCGAAATCCACTGACCCACACTCAAACAGGGTTCCAAGGTACACCTGCAACAGCTCACCTGCTCCGCCACTATCCTCGGATATGTCAACACCCTCCTCTTCGCACGAACTCGAAATAATCAAATCGCTCAATTCGACATCGAAGCGTACATTGTACAAGACATGAAGGTCCCTCTTCTACTGGGTGAAGACTTCATGACATCGTATGAAGTAGGAGTAACCAGAGAAGCTTCGGGACGCTGCACAGTTCACGCGTCCGAAGGGTCATTGGTCATAGACGCTTCCACATCAGTCAACTATCGCCTAGGAATATATATTCGCAAGGCGTACATTGGGTCGAAATCTCTTCAACGTAAGAAGGCTCGAATCGCACGACGTCGACCCCCTCTCGCACATCTCCAGGACTCCCCCTCAACAGTGGTGGCAGCCTGAACTGTCACAGTCACTCCTGGATGTTGCTCTAATATATCTGTCGTCCTCCCAGACTCCGACCAAACATCTTGGTTCATTGAAAGCGCCATAATTACGGAAGACGGACAAGACGTCCTCGCCGCTCCTGCCACGTTACTGAGCTCAGATATGCCTTATCTCCCAATCTCAAATCCCTCTGCTCGACCACTTGTAATCCACAAGGGTGATACTGTAGGATATGCCTTCGACCCCCGAACCTACTTCGATACTCCTTCCTCGAAGGAACGCTGGGAGACCTTGAGCGCTCACGCACTGACTGTTCAAAGTCTATTAAACGCCTGTCATGACATCTATTCGTCCGAGTCTATGCCTAACTTTGTACCTCCCTCGCCCTCTTCGTCCTCCTCGTTCGAACAATGGGGCCCTAAAACCACGGCTACGCCAGAAGACGATACTGTGGAAGACGTAGTCAAGGCTGTCCATTTAGATCCTGACATACCAGCAGACGTTCGACCCGTGCTCAAAGTCGTTTTGCGTCGTTGTTCCCGCGCCTTTGGGCTAAAAGGTCGATTAGGGCGCATTGACAGGAAAGCTAACATTCCTCTGAAACCTGGAGTACAACCTATCTCCCTCCCCATGTATGGAACTTCCCCAGCGAAACGTGAAGTCATGGACAACCAACTCGCCAAATGGTTCGAGCAAGAAGTTATTGAGCCGTCTAAGAGCCCTTGGGGATCTCCCTGTATGATCGTCTACCGTAACGGCAAGCCACGGCTCGTCATTGATTACTGTAAACTCAACGCGCAAACGATCCCGGATGAGTATCCCATCCCTAGACAGTCGGAAATCATTCAATCCTTATCGGGATCGCAAGTCATTTCGTCGTTCGACGCACTAGCTGGGTTTCAGCAATTAGAAATGGATGACGAATCAAAGCCAGTCACCGCCTTCCGTTGTCATCGTGGCCTTTTCCAATTTCGAAGAATGCCTCTAGGTCTTCGGAATGGCCCGTCAATATTTCAACGATTGATGCAAGAAGTCCTCTCGCCCTTCCTCTGGATCTTCGCGCTCGTGTACATTGACGACATTGTCGTCTATTCACGGTCCTGGTCAGAGCACCTCGTACATCTCGACGCAGTTCTAGGCGCCATAGAAGACGTAGGATTAACCCTATCCCCTCCCAAGTGTTTCATAGGATTCTCCTCAATCCTCCTACTAGGCCAGAAGGTCTCACGCTTAGGCTTATCTACGCATCGCGAGAAGGTCGCAGTGGTCACAGAACTTTCCCGGCCCACTTCTGTCCTAGAACTACAACGCTTTCTCAGGATGGTCGTCTATTTTTCTGCATACATTCCTCATTACGCGCATATCGCCTCCCCTCTATTCGCCCTGCTGAAAAAGGGAGTACGATGGATCTGGACCGCCGAACATGAGATCGCCTTCAATCGCACTCGGGATGCTTTAGCTCAAGCCCCCGTCCTCGGACATCCCCTGCAGGGATCCCCTTATCGCCTATACACTGATGCGTCGGACTATGCTCTCGGAGCCAGTTTGCAACAAGTACAAACGATTCAAATCAGCGATTTGCGAGGAACAAAGACCTACAAACGTTTGAAGAAAGCCTTTCAACTACGGCTACTGATGCCCTCTCTAGTTAAGACCTACGCAGGAGGACACGACGACAAAGGCCCTCTACTGGAATGGCGCGACTCTCTCGACACATCCCTCGTACGCGTAGAACGTGTGATTGCCTACTGGAGCAGAACCCTGAAATCTGCTGAACACAATTATAGCGCTACAGAACGTGAAGCATTGGGGGCCAAAGAGGCTTTAGTCAAATTTCAACCCTTCATCGAAGGAGAGGCCATAACACTCATCACGGATCACTCAGCTCTAACGTGGGCGAAAGCATACGAAAATGCAAACCGACGCCTAGCAGCCTGGGGGGCTGTATTTGCCACTTACCCAGGACTACGAATCATTCATAGACCCGGTCGAGTGCATTCTAACGTTGACCCTCTATCACGTCTACCTCGGCGGCCGCCTCATCAGTCACCTATGCAAGATCACATTGAAGCTATTATTCCCGATGAAGAAAAACGACGCATTGCCTCCGACGCAGAGGGTAGAAAAAGGGAAGCGACTCGGTCCGCCTTCTCTGTTTGGTGGTGGTATGAGGAAGCGCTAGAGGAAGAACACACGACTAGTGTTCTCGCGGTAGAGACACGTAGACAACGCCAATGCAGAAACCAAGCGGCTCCTAGCGACGCCGCTCTCCCTAATGCTGTTACCGAAAGCTCTGACAGTACTGACACACAAGATCCCAACGATAATCCATTTAACACTCACCCCGTATCCGAAGATCATTGGACTCACCCAGATCCCTCTTTAAACTCGTCAATCGACATAGATTCCTGGACAACCAATGCTGAAGTGTGCAGACCTCACATCCTAGTAGCCCTCAGCCCGAAAGAATTAAAAGACTGGTCCATGGCCTACCTCAAAGACTCCTACTACGACGATAAGGGCGAAATACTAGAAGACCCCAGCACCCCTCTCACTCCGTCTCGATTCCAGCGCAGCGATAATGGCCTCGTTTATTTCATTGATGCCGACTGGTGTTACCGCCTCTGTGTGCCCTGCATCAAAGTAAACGAAATACTCAATCGCTTTCATAACTCCCCTCACGAAGGCGCTCATAGCGGCGAAAAACGCTTCATCGCTCACCTACGGGAACTTTTCTTCTGGCCCCGTCTTGCTAAGGACGCAACTGAGTTCGTGAACTCGTGCGACGTCTGTCAGAAAACGAAAACGGACCGCAGAGGGAAGCAGGGGGGGTTACGCCCTTCCCACATCCCACAACGACCCTTCGCTACCATATCAATGGACCTGATAACGGGTCTCCCCGAATCAGGAACAGAACAATTCACCGCAGTACTAGTCTTCGTAGACAAACTCACCAAATTCGCCACTCTAATCCCCACGTACAATACCTTGGATCAAGTGGGATTCGCCATGCATTTCATAACTCGCATCGTAAACGTCTACGGTCTGCCAACTCGCATCATCTGCGACCGCGACAAATGATGGATGTCCTCCTTCTGGAGATCTGTCGCAGCGTACTATGGCTCCCACCTCGTCTTATCTTCAGCTCATCACCCGCAGACGGACGGTCAAACCGAAATACTGAACGCGCAAATTGAAGTCATGCTGCGAGCCTATGTAGCCAAAGACAGAACTACCTGGGCCCATTGGCTAGGAGTCTTAGCTCGATCGTACAATTCGTCGGTACATTCCTCCACGGGTTATCGTCCCGACTATTTACTTTTCAGTTATGAACCTCAAGTCGACGCCTCCAGCCTAGTCCCTGACTCTCAATTCGTACGACGACCCGTCGCCAGTCAACGTGCTCTAGGGTTCGTAGCAGACCTACAACACCATAGACAACTCGCCCAAGATGCCCTCACCTTGGCACAAGAACGGCAAGCTAAATCATTCAATCGCAATCGCCGCCCTGTAGATCCCATAACTCCAGGTGACCTCGTACTGGTTAATCCTCACACGCTACAATTAGTCGAAGCTTCGGGCACCGGTAGGAAACTAGTACAAAGAATGATAGGCCCCTTCGAAGTTTTGGAGCGCATCAACCCTCTTGTATACCGTTTGCGATTACCGACCAACTATCCTATGCATCCCGTGGTGAACATTAATCATCTCAAACGCTACACGCCCTCCGACCCACAGTTCGGACCTCGCGAAACACTCCCTTCGACCCGTGATCTTCTGCCTGCGAAGGAAGAATGGGAAATTGACTGAATCCTCGGACATCGGACATCTTCCACACGACAAGGGAAGGCGCGACAATACTTGGTACGGTGGAAGGGACTGGATGCTGCGGAAGATTCCTGGCTAAGTGAAGCCGACCTTCGAAACACACCGGAATTAAAACGAGACTACAACAAGCTTGTCAGCGGACGTCCCCGCTGATACATTCTGCACTCACACCCTGTCAAGAGTGGGAATAGACGACGGAAATCCACGAAACCCCAGTGTATCACCACCGAACTCTACTAATAAAAGAAACTTTTGTTTTCTCCTTCATCAAGATGGATCCCCACTCAGAACGTCGACCCCCCGATGACCCATTAGCTGCGTTATACGAAGCGTCTCCGCCAATCGTTTCGCCCATGTGGAGACTTCACTTTCTCAACGCCCGCGAAGCATCCCAAAACGATGTATTCGCCCTCTTGCACGCAATCGATCGCAAGGTCGATATCAATGTTAAAACGGTTGTCCGCACATGGGACAATCAAACACCCATCTATTGGATCCTGTTCGACGATGTCGTACAAGCCCTGGTCGCGCGTGGTTTCGCCGCAAACGCAGAAGGAGGGAATTTTGCTAAGGTTTCGGGGGCGCTAGTAAAAAGGGAACTATTCCATCTAGCGGAAGAGGAAGAAAGCAACCCACTCTTCGTTCCTCCCATCGAGATCAATCGTTGGGACAACCCACTACAGTGTTTCTCTTCGGCAGCCTCCCACAACCGTGATCACAGCTCTACGCCTCCCTCTTCTTCACAGGTTTCCCCCACTGAGCCTATGGTGTTCCCGAGTAATGTCCCTGACTTGCCCAACCTTCCCCCCCCCGCGCCCGCTACTCAAACACATTCAACATGCGACTCTTCTCGAATGCCTAACTCTCACCTAACAACGTCCCGCCTAGCAACGTCCCATCGAAATCATTGTCTCACCGAAAAGCACATCTATACTCAATCCATTCGTCCTCACGTACATGAACTCAAACCCTTATAACTCCTGTCACCTCTCTTACTTTCTCGCAATGACTCGGACTCTCGCGCCACTCTAGTGATAGTTGGGGGGCACTGTAATGCGGAAGAAGGTCACGCCCTTCCTACTTACGCCTAACCTACTTAACTATCACTACGAGACACCTATGTACGAATATGGTACCTTACATAAAAACAACTAACTTACTTTCAACTCTCATCTATCGTGCTCGTCTACTTATCCCGAGGTCTCTGCCTCTCCCCTGCGCGGGTCAGCTGCCCTTATGCTTAAGGTATAAGCAGTCCACGGCCTGGATCACTGGCCCTCCTGCTCCCGGAGTACCGCGAGCCCCCCGGTCCTTACGGCACGACCTCACGTACGTGGACGCTTCACAGTTCCACTCAAGATCAACAGGAAGCCTCTCAACATCATCCTCGACCATTCAGACCACTAGCAACCGACCATCTCCCCAGCTGGCCAGCATTTTCGAACATGTTGAAAATTTTCCCTCTGTCCACGCACTACTTAACGGACACCAGTTTGATGGGCTGCTTGATCACAACGACCTACACCTACCTGCCCTTGGAAACACTTTCACACTCGATCCAGCATATGTAGCCCATTTAGCCGACCTTGATACTGATGAAGTGGTCATGCCCCAAGCGAAAAAACCTTCCATAGGTCGTTAAGCAACCTTCGATGGCTTCAACTAATGTGATTCCCATCAGGACCAACCTTTGTTCGTTTTCTTGGGTGTCCTAGATACCTATTTGCAGGAGATGATACAGTACGAAGGCCTTGGGCACGATCTGTCCCCTGCTGCTTGCGCTGAGTGTTGCACCGAGACAGTGACATCGCTAGCAACAGTACACTGCAAGGATTGCCTGAATTGCCGCTTGTACTGTCATAGCTGCATGGTTGCCATTCACAAATGCATGCCGCTGCACCGTATAGAGGTCAGATCTCACTGGCCCAAACACGTGAATAACAGTTACTAACCTATTTACTTCCAGGAATGGAATGGCGACTATTTTGCCCCCAGGTCACTCAAGGAACTTGGCTTGCGGATACAACTGGGGCATCCGTGTGGCGAACACTGTACCAATCCTCAACCAGCATTTGATGACGCTTTTACAATTATTGACTCGACGTGTGTTCACGAGGTCAGCCTCGACTTCTGCGGTTGTGAGACTGCCAAACTCCCAATCATTCAACTACTCCGCCATCATCTTTTCCCAGCAACATCTGTTGCTCCTCGCACAGCAGCTATGTTCGCTGCACTCGACCATTTTCATATGCTCTCCCTTGAGGGCAAAGTTTCAGCATTCAAATTCTGGAGAGCGCTTGCTCGAACAATGGACAAGACCGAGATCAGCCCTCCCCCAGTATGTCATCTCATAAACAGGCCATGGTTGTCACTGATTCATGTTCACAGGATCGTTATGAAGCCTTGATGCGAATGATGTGTGAGTGGTGGCATCTACTCCTCCTCAAACGTGGTGGGCGAGGCAACGAGCCCGAAGGCCCTTCAGGTACTCTTCCAGGTGAATTGGCGCTCAAATGCCCCGCCTGTCCTCACCCGGAGATCAATCTTCCATCCAACTGGAAGACGGCACCGCCAGACAAGGTGTATGTGCTTGACATTTTTTTCTTTGGGTGATATCTGACATCTATCCATTATAGCTGGCTGTATTCCTTGTTCGTAGGTATTGACACGAACTTTCGCCTCAAGCGAAAGAATGTGTCAAGCGATCAAGCAGATCCAGGGCTTGGTCGAGGGTGGAGCTACTTCGTAGAAGAGGGCGCCTATCAAGAATACCTAAAGACATGCAAGGAACCAGTGCAGGTGAGTATGTGTCCCTCAATAGCAGATCACATCTAATTCCAACCTAGAAAAGCACTTGCAACACACACAAGGCCGTCAACGATGCGACCAAACGAGAGTTCAAGGGGTTAGCAGTTAGCGGCCTTGGGACAGTTGAGTGCATTCACCATGACTTCAAGTGTGGATTGTCTAGCGGAGATCTGAGGCAAGGAGAACGGTGTGTTAGTCCCCAAAGGGGTGCATACTCCGTGCTGATCTCGCTGCACAGATACTTGGTGATGGACTATTTGTTCTTCTCGAGCTTACAAGGGTCGGAGCATCAGAGGCTTGTTGTCTCATATGACATAGCCTGTCAATGGAGCATACATCTATGGGAACAAATGTCTGGCATGCCCGCCAACATTCAGCTTATGCCGTCGTCAGAACGTCAAGTCGCTTTCCTCATGCCAAAGTTTCATCTACCCGCCCATATCACTGTGTGCCAGTCGTCTTATTCATTCAATTACACACCAGGTGTTGGTCGCACTGATGGTGAAGCCCCGGAACGTGGTTGGGACTTCCTAAACCCTGCGGCTGGCCAAACGAAAGAAATGGGACCTGGGGCTCGCCGTGAACTATTGGAAGACTTGATGAGCGATCACAACTGGAAGAAGACCATAGGCTTGGGTAAGCGAAGTCACAGTGTCTCTATGTTTGAACTGGCCTAACGATCAGTACAGGGAAGACGCTCCTTTGCCGCATCAAGAGTGCTGTGGCTACGTGTGCTGAGCAGATAGAGAGCCACCATGATTTCGAAAAGTGGTTGGGCCCAACAGTAATTGAACCATGGCGCACTGCTGTGGAGTTGTGGGAGGCCGACAGCAGCAACCCGAACCCGTTCTCATCTGCCGTAAAGAGTAATGTCGACCTCTCAATGTCCAGTTGTGTTATGCTCACCATTCGTTCAGCCATGACACAGCATGCTGTCCGGCTGTCGCTCAATGAGGAGGAAGCTGTGTTGTTAGCTCAGGGGAAGCTGGAAGTATTCCACGAAGATGTCACGCCGTGCATCCTTATATCAACAGGTCTCGACCTCGAGGAACAACAGTCAGTGCTATTTACCCCAATTGCCTCAATGGACCGACACTGACTTATGTTTTGAAATAGATGATCTCTTGCAAAAGATATTTCTGGCCTTGGCCTGCATGCGACTGATCGACAATGCCTCAACATCGTACAATGGGCTAACGTCTTACGAAACAAACTCAACATATGGTTAGATCATCAGAAACTCTATTGCCCGGCTGCCTTTGTATTACGCAGTGGAGATCTGGCCCAATCAACGGACCCAGTAGCTACTGTCCCGACTACGAATCTATGGCTCCCTTCAAGCCTGGGACCCTGGACAACTTGTCCGACCAATCTAAGGGAGATCGATGGAAACTCCGGTTCGCCCAGGCCCACGACACGTTGAACCAAATCCGAGCGAGCCTGCAAATTCACGCCAGCATCTTTCAGCAGAAGGATCGATTTGAACGAGGTCAGAGGGCAATGACCAGGTCACACTCCGTGATTGCTCAGCTACAAGACAAGATAGATGACGCCATTGAACAATACCGTGTTGCACGACGTGCGATGGCTGCGCTAGCACCGGTTCTTCATAAAACCCACGAAGACTGGGCTTCAAGCTTGCAGGAGTTACGGGACGGTGATGTTCGGGCCATATCTTCAGGGGAGATACATGAGACCGAAGGCTGAAGAACCATGTTGTGGATATGGTGTGCCGAGGGTGTGGCAGAGACAGCTGCTCAGAACGCAACGATTCATGACTGTAAGCGGTGAATCTTTCATTATTCAAGATGAACTAACAGATGGGCTTTAGCGATGTGTGTGGAATGGTGCAAGAGCCGCGTGCGAGCCATGCGGTGGTCTGAGGAGGTTGAGCTTCTGAACGAAGAAATGCAGCGCGTGCTCGAATTTCTTGGATGGAAAGAGCTGCAATGGGATTCGAGGGCCAGACAAGATGGGGGGGCGGACATCCCTATGGACATCCTCCGGGGTGCTCAGGCCTACACAAAGCGTCAATCCAGTATCATGCGATCACTAGCAAGGGAATTTCGGCGAACATGGGTGTCTGTGCCCTCCCTCATGACCTTCCACAAGCTGTACAAAGTGTTTACCGACTGGGAGGTACCTGTGAACACAGCCGATCCGTATATAGATGTAGTGCAATAATATGTGTTTATTGTGCTATGATATGTTTGTTTTGTGCCGAAAATAATATGTTTTCTTGTCTGCTAAATTTTTTCAGTGATTCGAGACTTTGCGATGCGGCGACATACAGAGAAAGATGGAAAACAAATAAAGATGCGAAGATGCCTGAGAAGCATGAAGATAATATCAATATATTGGCATATAACAATATTAAGGGAGTAATAACAATATCTACGAGGGTGCTCAATGCTGTGGTGCTGATTATAGGCGATAGCCGGAAAGGGAAGGAGACCTAAGCTGAGTGAGCTCAGGGATGTATCACACTCTACAGCTACTCAGCTTACCTTGATACATCACCCCTCCACAAACAGGTGGAAGTCGAGGAAGCTTCATAGCGCCCTCATCATTTCTGGTGGGATAAACTCAGCCAGTGCAGGTAGATACACCTAGAGATAAGCTTGAAGTTAGGTACGCACATATATCGGAGTAAAACCCACCTTCATCAAGACTTTAGAGTCATCACCAGTCCATTGCTTGAACCGACAGCTGTCAGGGAACCATCGTAAACCCGGAAAGCTTGGTGTGGCAGCAATTCTATGTACAGTGCATTATTAGCAACATATCAGAAGGCAAAAATTGGGCACTTCACTGATGGTCAATCTCATCCATGATTTTTTCTGCCTCAGTCGGGCCATGCTTGAGCTCCAGGTATCGTCCAACCCAAGCCACCAAATGATCCTTGAATGTTCCCTTGATGATTTGATGCAAGAGATCTGGTGTTAAGATCTCATGGATATCAGCACAGGGAAAGTCATTAGTAAAAGGCTATATGGGGTGCAAAGTTGTCAGTTAAGGTCAACATGTCAGACATGGGGTTATTGAGCTTACGATAATGACATTGTCTATTCCAAATTCATCCCAGAGAATGCCTGGGTTGAACATCACAATCAGCGTGTTTGTATATCCTTGTTCACGGCACACGGCAAAAACCAGATTGTCAAGGTCGGTGCATAGTGCACTACATCTAATGGCATCAATGGCTTGTCAGCACACCGCCATAGTAAGATATGCACACTCACCAAGTACACCAGTTTTGAACAATGCCTGAAAGCATGACTTGCTCAGGATAATCACCAATGAAAAAGCCAAAGTCAAAGATAACACGACGGAGGTGGCCATCTGGACAGCGGCGGATGATAGGCATGCACATGTATTCTCTGATCGACGAAAATATCATCAACATGGATGAGTGATAAAGTTGCCATTTGAACTTTCAAGATTCAGCATCATTATCGTATCAGTGGTCTGCTTTTGGAATGGCCAGGAATGCGATAGAAATAACACCTTGCCGGTGAGCCTGATGTGTGCTTCCGTAGATATTGCCAATAGACATGTATAGGGGATGGTACTCTACTTGCCTGGTGGCAACCGAGACAGTGGTCTTGTCACTGCCAAGGATGATTGGCCAGTACATGGCCCTGCAGTTCTGATCTTTATTCTCTTCATAAATCGTCATCTATTGAAAACTGTAAGGGAGATGGTAGAACATAGTATACATCGATACTTACACTATGTCTCCATGCAAAGTTCGCAGACATGAAGTTGTGCCAGCGGCGCTGCCCTTGATCATCAAGTTCGACGTAAGGGCTGTAATCAAACTCTCCATCGAAATCTGGGTTGTTGAGCATATTCTGAAGAACCATGTCTGGATCGCGGTACCAGACATCATATATCTTCTGCTTCCATTGGCAGGGATCATCAGGACTAGCACCACCACTGACTTGAAAGGACTGCTAGGGAGCATCACCAAGAGTGGATGAATCTATTCCATCGTACATGTCGTTGTGGTCTTCAAATGGGACATGACAATCCTGCGCATTGAGAGGATTGTGGGCAGGAAGTCCCCAGATCAAGAATAGCTCATCAATGCTCCTGACAGACATCTCCACCTTGCGGAAGACCAGATCAGCGATCTCGAATTGCTGTCGGTGAGCAAATGGGGCCCAGTCGTTGTCCTTGAGGGCTTGCTTTGGAATAGGAGGTACGCTGGGGGGGAGAGGGTTACCATCAAGATCGCAAGGCATACCTGTCAGGTATGGATGGTATGTTCGGTTTGTGGTGTCTGCTGGCAGTGCAGGATGGGTGGGTAGATCTATGTCCATCTCAAAAGGCTCTTCATCACTGGTTGTTGACTCCGAGTCATCTGAAGGGTATGCAGCACCATCATTGAGGTTATGGGCGTCAGAAATGAGAGGAGGCATGGGATCACGAGCAGGACTTGAGACTCGGACAGTGTCTTGAACAGTGTTTCCAATGATGTGTTTACTACGGACATGGTATGTTTGTCCACAGTAGGATCTGAACCTTGCCGCGCAGCCTTCATAGTTGCAGTAAAGCCAGCTGTCTGCAAAAGCGAGCTCAGGCAGCATGATAGTACCTGAGGTGAAGGAAATCAACAATCAGGTGTTAGTTGAAATTGAAATTGGCTTGAAACAAGACTTACAAATCTGGAGTCCGACTCAAAACTGCATAGTTCCAAGTGCCGGCCCTACACACAACAGTCATCGATTGTCCATGTCCACAAACTTGAACGAAAAAAATCCTGTTCCATCTTCATGCCTCCGAAAAAAATTGCTGTCAACACCACCATGGTTGCGACACTGCAAACACGATTCCAAGGCACCTCTGGAGACAGCTTGGACAATCCTCCTTCAGCTATGCCCCCCATCCGGGCCTTGACGATGTGAGCAAAAGCTGCTAAGGCCCAGAAGTCGGTTCCTCAAAAGAGTGCTGCTACCACTGCAGACGGCAAAGCAGGTAACCGGACAATGAACACACGCACTTCCAACAAAACAGCACACCCTGGTCAGATCGTGAATGACAGCAAACAAAAACAACACTCACCATCTGAAGTCCAAGCAGAAAAAAATGTGAAAAAGGCTGACATGCTTGCAAAATTGCTAGCCAATACCCATGAACGTGAGGCATCTGCGCAATGTATTGCCATTGAGGAAGATCACCTCCACAATGAGGATGTCGCTCAGAAGCAGGTGGCAGAGCGTCCAGACCTAGCCATGGCAGAAGACCTTGAAGATAATCAATTATCAGTAGATGAACTAGTAAGCTCTCAACTTCGTTTCATCACTTACTAATTTTTGATAATACTAGTCAACAGGGTCCATCATTGACGACGAAGGCATGGACTCGGAGGGATGCTCATCGCCGCTTCCAGACGTCAATGTAGTATTTGATTATCATCGCAGTCACAATGCCACCAATACTCAGCATGCCAACGATGATCTGGGGGGCGACGTAGTTGATGTTTCTGATACACAGTCTGAGTACGCAGATGAACCAATGCCAGTGGACTCAGATGACGATATTGAAGTCGTGGGTGTGGCATGTCGTGCTTCCAAAGCCAAGGCCAGCAAGACAACTTCAAAGAAGGTGAGTTTGAATGACTGGTTCACTGGCAGGTGGACAAGTACTCACCAGGTCATCTCCATTATTGCAGGAGCGTGGAGTGGTCCATGCAAATGTCACTGCTCAACGAGAAACACAGCACCCTGTCGTGGTGGGAGGCAAGAGAAAGTCACATGAAAAGAGCCTGAGCGCCAGCCTGAGTGTCACCAATCAAGAAAGGTAATGGCTTCCTTCCTTCTTTCTTCACGCAGTACTAATAACTCCGTTGGTGGTCAGCGGCAAGTGCGCAAAGACTGTGGCAGTGGGCAGACTTAGAGAGGACTGGCCCTGTGCCAACCAGAAACCTTGCACTTCAAGCAACTCACGCGCTGTTGCCTCAGATTCGACCACCAGTGCGCCTCGGCCTGTGAATGCCAGGGACGAAGACAGTATTGACAATATTGGAGGCAAGTTCAAAGATGAAGAACCAGAAGATGTTTTGAAAGTGGTCCGCGCCAGCAAGAATGCTCGAGGCACCAATGTGCCAAATGTGAACGCCCCCACGAAGCTGAATATATCAGCGCTGAAAGCCGGGCCACCAGGTGTTCGAAACACATCACAGGTGCGTCTAATAGAGTGCTGCATGCTTTCTTTTGTCAATGTGCGTGTTTCTTGAATGCTAGGTCGGCCTCAAGATTGTTACTAAACCCTCAGCAACCACTGCTGGATGTACCACCCCAAAATATGCCAGCACAGCAGCAGCTTCCAGCAGCAAGAACATCAAGGTTGAGCCAAGCAAGATGGCATCTGCAAGGCTCAGTAACTTTGTCGATATGGACCATCATGTGGCTGAATGCTCTGTCGACAGTGTTGCCCACTCCTCTGCTCCCAGCACCAGTGCGACACATGCCAAAGCCGACTCTCATGCATACACCCTTCATGACCTTCCTTTCCCTCAAGGAGCATGGTCGACGTACATGAGATGCTGGAAGGTTTTTCGAGCGTCGTTGATCAACTGGGCCGGCACTCTCCCTGACATGTTCAGTGCTGCAAGCCATCAAGACTTTGCAGCCACTGTGAAATTGCTTTGGATTGATGCATTCCCTGAACTCACAGCTTTCGCTGGACAAAAGGTCGTCATCGTTACAGTAATACCTCAAATTACTCTTCTCAACCTAGTGGCCTAGCCTGACCCTCCATTCTAGTCAGGTGCTACCCTTGTCGATCACCATAGCGCCGTAGGCAAGGCCGCCGTAGTGGCGGTAGCCAAACTAGTCCCCACTGGCACCTCACAGAAAGATACTATCAACATCCTTAGTCAACATGCTGTACCCGGCTTCATCTACTGGGACCCTCACGCAGAAGTGAGTGCCTTGCATAGTTTTCACCCAAACGGCGATCACTCACAAATATACAGAACGGGGATTGTGGTTCCTACCTCTCCAAGATCATCCTTCAGGTATTTGCTATCCACATGGGAGTCGTTCTACAAGCTTCCCCCAGGCGAGCATTTGGACAGCCATCTGGAGCCTTGGCCCTTACATGCGCGGCGGTATGTGTTAACAACATTGCTCTACTTACTACCCACATATTAATCTACTATCTGTGTAGCTGGAGCATGCTATCTCAGGCTGGAAAGATGGGATCAACGAGATTGAAGATATGAAGAAGGACAAAAGACTCAACAAACAGAACACATTCAAAGGTGAGCGATGGGGCCCAGTTACGCTTCAATGGCACAAAGGAATCGACAAGAACTTCACGGATGTGAGGGTCAGGCCCTCGGGTCACGGCCATTCTAAGTATTCACGGACATTCTAGTTAGTTCACGGCCTTTCGTAGATCATATGCACTCACTGTATGCTATGCTTGTAGTCGTTAACACTACAGACTCTTCTCGGCGTTTCCCGCATAGCGTACTTGTACTCCGCCGCTCGCCTCCTGTATCTTCGTCTCGTCAACACAGGTCTCGGTTGACTCGCTGTCTCATAGCTCTTTTCTCCGTCTCGCAGACCTCGGAAAGTTACCCGTTACAGTTTGACGAGACCATAAACTAGAAAACCGGTATTTAATTGTTATCCTACTCTCAGCTAACCTTATCAGATTCCCATCTATTCTCGAACATGGACCCATCAGATGATGAAGGCACCTCCGCTCAATGGAGCCAAGGTTCTACCAACCCCATTCAGCAAGGCCAGCCTTCCGGATCCGGCCAAACTCTCGCAGGAGCAAACCCAGTAACGTGGCAAGACTTCGTGACCTTCCTCAGTCGCTACAACGAGACGATGGACAACCACGCCCACCTTCTCAATCAAGTCGCAGCACAGCTGGGAAACGTTGCCAATGCGATTCCACCTCCAGCTCCACCTCCCTCACAAATTCCCGCAGCTCCCCTCGCTCCCCAACCAGCAGATATCCCTCGCGGCGCTGCAAAGTTCAAGGAACCTCGCGTTTTTACAGGAAAAGCATCCGACGTGCCTGGTTTCATCACAGAAGTCAGTGATGGGGTAGAGCTACAGCGAGCCCAGCTACCAACTGACAGAGACAAGTGCTTTTATATGGGCACTTATTTGGGGAATGGATCCCCAAAGTTGTGGTATGCATCCGTTAAAGCTAACCAACCATATCTTCTACAGAACTTCACCTCATTCTGCGAGGCTTTCAAGAGCCATTTCGGCGACCAAGATCTTGCTGGAACAGCTTATCGCAAGATTCAAGCCTTGCGCCAAACGGACTCGGTTGGAGCGTACTCCTCACGCTTCCACGAACTCCTCATCCACTTAAACTGGACCGACGATAGCAAGATCGCCATGTTCTATTCGGGACTCAAGGACGAAATCAAGGACATCCTTGTCAGCAACTTGAGCCCGCCTACTGCGTTCAAGGATTACGTCGATCTTGCGATGAAGATTGATAACTGCATACGCCAGCGTGAATTTGAGTGCAAGCGTCAAGATAAACCTAGCGGAAAGTCGTCATCGTCGAAATCCCAGTCGTCCACCACTCCCTCGTCCTCCTCTACCCCTCATCCCATTCCTCCTCCAGCTCCTTCCTCCTCCACGCTCCCACCTGGTGAGCCAATGGAGATCGACAATATCCGCACATCACGCCCTCGTGGACCACTTACGCCCGAAGAACGCCAACGTCGTAAAGACCTTGGTCTTTGTGAGTATTGCGGTGGCGCCAAACACAACAAATTCAACTGCCCGAACATGTCTGCTACTGCCAAGAAGCGCATGCAAGAGTTTGCGAAGAAATCGCAGGCTCAAGGCTCTTCCCAGTCGGGAAAAGCCTAACCGAAGGTACTACGGTCCCTGGGCCTTCGGTGGATCTTGGGACAAATTCAACCACTCGAACTCGAGAATCGAGGGCCCGCCACGTTCGCTTGAATGATGGCTCGTATACCCTTTCTCTCCCATCTCCAAAGTATATTACCTCCGCCTCTTCATCTCACCTTCTACATTCTGGTCATTTCTTTATTTCTATTAAACTATCATTTCCTAACTGTTCGCCCATTCATACCATTGCCATGGTTGATTGTGGTGCTACTGATTCTTGCATTTCAGACTTGTTCGCCTCTCGCCACTCTCTCCCTCGTCGCTCGAAAGAAATCCCTGTACCAATAATGGCAGTTGATGACCGTCCCATCGCTTCTGGTCTGATCACCCAGGACGTGTTTGCACAACTCTCTATAGGTTCTCATTCGGAGATTCGCGGTTTTCGCCGTAGTCTCTGTCTCATATCCCATCATTCTCGGACTCGATTGGCTTCGCTGTCACAATCCCCATATTAACTGGGTCGAGGGAACTCTCTCTCTCGACTGCTGCAGATTAGAGTCCCCTTCAACGGTTCATGCCAAGGGCCTTGGTCCTAGCGTGCAACCTCACTCGTCTCTCCATGGTATTGGCATAGGCCTTGGTCTAACCAATCCCCTCCTCGCTCCATGGCTCATATCTTCTCATTCTCCCTCCACCACCCCTTCACCACCACAAATCAGGTTCCCGACTTCATTTCTGTCGTCATTTTTGCTCGCCGCAGGTCATGCACGCTTCACGCCATCACCATTAGACCCCAAGCCTCCGCCGAAACCAAATATCGCGGTGTTGAGTGCGAAACGGTTTCAACGGTTGATGAAGTGTAGCGAAGAGATCTCGTACCTTCGCTTTCATGACTCTACCTCTCCCGCTTTCATTAATTCCTTTTCTACTGACACCCCACCTCCCCATCCACCAGATTTAGATGATTTCAAAGCATATGTTCCGAACAAGTACTTCCCTTGGGCGGATATGGTCTTCAACCCCGCCGAATTCGATAAACTCCCTGAACACCGTCCGTATGACATCGAAATCGAGCTAGAAGAGGGGAAGACACCTCCCTTTGGTCCACTATACCGCCTAACTCCAACGGAACGTGAAGCCGTCGCCGAGTATGTCAACTCAAATCTCAAGCGCAGTCACATCTGCCGTTCGACATCATCTGCTGGTGCTCCAGTTCTTTTCACTCGAAAGAAGACTGGAGAAATCTGCCTTTGCGTAGATTTCCGTGGTTTGAACGCCATCACGCGAAAAAACCGTTATCCTCTCCCTCTCGTCTCTGACCTTTTAGATCGAGTCCAGGGCTTCAAAGTCTTCACCGTAATCGACCTTAAATCGGCATACTCTCACTTGCGCATCCGCGAAGGTGACGAGTGGAAGACTGCGTTCCGCACGCACTTGGGACTCTTCGAGCATCTCATCGTTCCTTATGGTCTCACCAACGCTCCAGCAGCCTTTCAAGCATTCATTCAGGATGTTCTTCGTGACATCCTGGACATCATTTGTGTTGTTTATCTTGACGATATACTAATCTTTTCAAGATCTCAAGAGCAACACGACAAACATGTTGGAATGGTACTCGACCGCCTTTGAGATGCTAAGCTCTGCGCTAACGCGAAAAAATGCGAATTCGACAAGTCCGAAGTCGAATACTTGGGCTACATCATCAGCGCTGAAGGCATCAAGATGAACCCCAAAAAGCTCGAAGCTATTTCGCAATGGCCGGAGCCTACTAAAGTTAAGCAACTACAATCTTTTCTTGGATTCTCGAATTTCTACCGCCGTTTCATTGGCTCCTACTCTCGAATCACTATTCCTCTCACTAACCTCACCAGGAACTCCTCCGAGTGGCGCTGGGGTGATGCTGAACGCAACGCCTTCGCAAAACTCAAATCACTCTTCCTTTCTGCACCCATCCTACACCACTTCGACCCCTCAGCTCCTCTCACTCTCACCACTGACGCATCCGATTTCGCAATTTCTGGCGTACTCCAGCAACCGGATGAGACTGGCCATCTCCACCCTGTCGCTTTCTACTCCAGAAAAATGTTGCCTGCTGAAATCAACTACGAAGTCCACGATAAAGAACTTCTCGCTGTCATCGAATCTTTTCGTGACATGCGTGCTTGGACTCTCAGCTCCCCTCACCCAATTACCGTCATTTGCGACCATAAAAACCTCGAATACTTCATGTCTTCTCACTTGCTTAACCGCCGACAGGCGCGCTGGGCAATGTTCCTTTCCGATTTTGACTTTCGCCTAAAATGGGCTCCAGGCTCGTTGAACGTCGCTGATGCCCTCTCGCGCAGACCAGATTTTGAGCTTAAAAGGGGGGATGAGCACCTTGAAGCTCAACATCAAGTGCTGCTTACTCCAAAACACTCCCAGTTTCTACACGACCCTCCGCTTCATGTCGCATCTCCTATTGCTTCTACTTCCGCCCTCACTACTCTCGCTATTGACAGCTCTGAACTCCTGGAGCGCTTTAAATCAGCGTTTCGAGAGGACACTACGTGGCGCGAAGCAGTGGCAACCGGAGACACCAACTTTCGCACTGAAGCTGGACTTGTCTTTCACCAAGGTCGTCTTTACGTTCCACCCTCCTTACACTCCAAAATTCTTTCCTCTCGTCATGATTCCGTTATCGTGGGTCATCCTGGTCGCACGCGCACCTTCGGCCTCGTTTCTCGAGACTATTCCTGGCCTGGCATGACCACTTATGTTCGCAAGTATGTTAATGCGTGCGACATTTGTGCTCGTATCAAAATGCCTCGTCATAACCCTTTGGACTTCTTCAACCTTTAGATATACCTTCTCGCCCTTGGCAATCCATTTCTATGGACTTCATCGTTAAACTCCCCCTTTCCCATAATTATGATTCTATCTGGGTCGTTTGCGATCGCTTCACTCGTGCTGCTCATTTCATTCCTTGTTCTGAAACCCTTACTGCTCCCGATCTTGCTTGGTTATTTTTAGACCGCATATTTCGCCTCCATGGTATTCCTTCTTCTATCGTTTCTGACCGTGGTTCTCTTTTTGTTTCAAACTTCTGGACTTCTTTCTGTTCGTGTCTCGGTATTGATCCTCGCACGTCCACCGCATATCACCCTCAAACAGATGGTCTCACGGAGCGCACCAACCAAACTCTAGAGACGTATCTGCGTGCCTACTGCTCATACCAGCAGGACGATTGGGTCGATTACCTCCCACTTGCGGAATTCGCCTTCAATAACCTAGAAAATGCTTCCACCAAACACACTGCCTTCTTTTCCAATCTCGGTTTCCATCCCACTTTCGAACCTCGCCTCTCCGAACTCTCTACCACACCCGCCGCTGATTCACTCACCGAACGACTTGCACATATTCATGCCGAGCTTCGCGCTGAGCTCGAATTTGCACAACGGCAACAATCCCTTTACTACGATAGACGTCACCTCCCTGCTCCCGACTTTCAGCCTGACCAACTCGTCTGGCTTCTATGACGCCATATCAAAAACAACTTGTCCTTCCGACAAACTTGACCACTGTCGCTTGGGTCCTTATCGCATCCTCGCAAAGGTCAAATCATCGTCCTACCTCCTTGATCTTCCCTCTTACCTATCTCGCCTTCACCCCGTTTTCAACGTCTCTTTACTTGAACCTTACACCGATCCTTCCACCTTTCACCCCCATTCTGAATCTCAACCTTTTACACTTGCTGAAGACCCCGCTCTTTCCATTCATTCTCTTCTTGATTGCAGAAAACTTGGACATCGTTACGAATATCTCGTGCGCTGGAAAGACCAGCCTGATTCCGAAGATTCTTGGATCCCCCTCTCGGATATTCCCACTTCTGCCAACGAGCTTGTCGATTGCTTTCATCGTAGACATTCTAAAGCCCCACGGCCTCATCCTATTACTATCAACCATACATACTCTCCCCTTATGATACTAAACTCTCCTACTTATGACACTATGCAACTAACCTCTGGTCCTGCCCTCACAGATCTCGAACCGCCCGTTGAACCGCTCGTCCACGCCGCCACTCCTCGTCCTGCCCTGCCTCTGCTCCCTGCCCGCCCTGCCTCCCCTCCGGTCATACGCGAGAGATTGAGATCTCGGTATGTACCTCCCGCGCAGACTACTACTCGCTCTGGTAGAGTCTCGCATCCCTCTGTGCGTTATGACCCCGAGCCTTAAAACTCGTCGCACCACGTTGTCTCCCTTAAAGGGGGGATGATGTGAGGGTCAGGCCCTCGGGTCACGGCCATTCTAAGTATTCACGGACATTCTAGTTAGTTCATGGCCTTTTGTAGATCATATGCACTCACTGTATGCTATGCTTGTAGTCGTTAACACTACGGACTCTTCTCGGCGTTTCCCGCATAGCGTACTTGTACTCCGCCGCTCGCCTCCTGTATCTTCGTCTCGTCAACACAGGTCTCGGTTGACTCGCCGTCTCATAGCTCTTTTCTCCGTCTCGCGGACCTCGGAAAGTTACCTGTTACAATGGACAGACGCTGGAACGTACTCATCTGAGACTCAGCTGCTTTCCTTTCAGACAAGGTCTCCACACCAGACGACCCCTACCTCCAGACATTTGCGGAGAAGGACATTTGGGACATTGACAGCTCTGGAGACGAATTCTTGGAATGAGCTTGTTCCAACTTGGTAAGTGGTCCTTTTCAGACTAGCTTACTCCATGTCATTGACTCAGTTCATTGTGCGGTTCTTCAGTCTTAGGTGAGGTGGGGGCACAATTTCATTATTACATGTACTGCATACACTGTAGTACTGGTATTTAATGTCCCAAAATGAGATCCATATTTGCACCTCTACATCATGGGTTCCTGTCTCCAGTAAAAGAAATCTATCCAGTGAATGGGACTGGAATCGGGTATGTCTGAGCAGGAACCAGTACACGGCACTGGCGAACTGTTGGTGCTGGGAACCTGTCACCAGTCGTCCCAGAAAAGTCTGATCTTGCTGATGTTCATGACTTTCATTGGCTTTCCTTCCTCTAGGCGCTTAATTCGTATAGTGTGCATACCGTGCCCGATCTCCGTCTTGGTGAACATGGGGCTGCCTGAAGGGCATCTGAAGCCACGGTCGGAGAGGTCGACGGTCATAGGTTCCTTGGAATCATCGATGTCTTTCGCCGTGCTATTACGCGACTACACCGCAGCATGTTCAGCATCCTTCTCGGTCTTGCCGCTACGGACCGCCCCTACGTTAACGTTAGAAGGGTTAAAATAGATGTCTCACGCTGGGTGGATAAGTATATTCAGCATCTGCAAAGAAGTCAAGCACCTCACCGTTTACAATACCAACAAAACAAACCTGCTCCGGGTTCTCGCGAACGTGTCAGAGGCCCCCCCCTTCCTCTACTGCGAACGATCATGATATCAAAATGTCGATTTACAAAAGGTCATCATTTGTCCGACTCATTCCTCGCTCTCAAGAATTTCCTCAAACAACGCAAACACTTGGGGATAACAATCACCAAAGTGACAATCATGTTCTGCTGCATTCTGGAGAGCGCGATTAGGGACTTGGAAGATGAAGATTCAGCGGCAATTAATTGGGATGGTGTAGAGGTGTACTCGGGGACAGAGATGATGTGTTACGATGATGGAATCGATAACGACATCTATGCCTTGGATGAGTCTGACGACGTGTAGGCGATGTGTACAGGCTCTCCGCAAAGCCAGCTGGCATTTACTATTCACGCTCACCACTGTCCCTCGCGCGCCCTGATGCATGTATTAAAACCGGTCCTAACGACCGGCTGCGCACACGAACGGTGAATTAATTGCTAACATGTATTAGTGCCACGGACGTACTCCATGCACGAGCTGCTTGCCAGCTTGTTATTTGATTTCATTTTCAGGCCCCCAGTACGTATCGTACAATCACAAATACGTGTGGACCAACCTCTGTCTGCAAATTATCGTACATATCATACCGTGTAGCTACGCTGAATAGATACCTACTTTACCCAACAACTTCAACCCCAGTAACTTTATGACCAGTAACTGGAGGCGAAAATTAGATAGTAGGGGGGCGACTGCGAACTGACTTCTGTGTGTTGGTGCAAGGAGGTGGGGTCGATATACCGGAGATATAGCATGTGCCGCAGAGTAGAAATTAATGAATCGGCTACGCGAGGTGCGCATGCCCGGTTCGATACCTAACGCGTGTTCGAGCCCGTTACACAGGCGAACGCATTCGAATTTCGCGACGAGTCGCGTGTCACGCGGGCACCATTTACTTCTTCAGTTCCGCAGTTCGGCGCGTCTCCCTCTCTCCCAACCACCATCATCCAGCTTCATAAATATACAGAATGAACCAAATGTTCCGCAATGAACCCATAGCTGCCTAATGTCTCCGTTTCGTGTTCCGCCCGTTCGCGTTGAAGTTCACGCCAACCCCCAATCCCAGGTTGCGCAAATGCTGCACCATTATACGGCTGATTCGCATCGGTCCCGAGTTGTCCAGCGGTGGCGATCGAGCCAATAGCCTAGTAGCTGAGTCGTTTTGTGAGAGAGAGCGTCGCTTGAGGTGGCATTGGCTGTGGTATCCTGAAGACGATGAATCAGGATTGGTGGAGGTACCAGACGATGTCGAAGGGGTGGAGGATGAGGAAGCGTTGGGGTTGAAGGCGGTGGATGAAGCAGACGTCGAGACAGAGGAATCGTCGTCCGTGTTGTTCGAGGACGCCGGCGAAGTGACGAACGCCGCAATCTGAGGCCCAGGATACACGTATCGGGCGTCCGGGTCAAAGGTCTGCGCATATATTCAGCGATGGCGCACATATATGTCAATATATAAGACTTACGCCAGGGAAGAAGATACCTGGATCATCGTCGCTGTACGCGCCCGGGAACTTGACCATCTCACTGTTCGTCGGCTTCCCACTGCCATTGCCGGTGATTCTGATCTGCGTACAGGATGGGTAGAATTCGGCCCCACCGCGCTGGGTTGCCAGATGGAGAGCGATGATCTCGTGGCGGATGAGGTAGTTCCCCGGGGCTATGTTCTCGGGGATTGTCACTGCTGCCGTGGCACCGGACACTGGAGGCGAGGTGAGTACACAGACCCGATGAGGAGAGGAAGGGAGCATACTGAGATCTACCTGGGCCCACGCCCGATCTCCACTTTGCTTCCTCGCGACTTGTTGGATCTTGAACCACCGCGCCTGCGTAGCATCGAAGTTCTCGCACCCCCCATCGCCGCAACTCGCCATATACGTCAACATAGGCCCCGTGTCATGCGGCCAGAAACTCATATCACCTCCCCTCCAATCGAACTCCATCTTCGCACCGGGGTTGACTTCGAGTGTCTGCGCAGCGAATTGCGTGTTGTGGTTGCGGGCGGGGCCGCATAGGGTGTCAGCGTTGGCAGCGCCTTTGACTGGTTCGACTGTTGTAATGAGGCGCGTTGCAGAGGCGAAGGGAGATGGTGTGCCGGGAAGGTTTTGCTTGTAAGCCTTTCCATCAACGGAAACGATGGCTACGACGCCATGTGCGGAGACGGAGGTAGGAGTGGAAACGAGGAGGATGACTAGGGATAGAAGGGATGTTGTTGCTATCATTGCAAGTGCGCAGCTAAATATCTATATCGTCCAGCGATGAGTACTTGAAAAAAGGTACAAACAGATCAAACAGTGGGAGGACGCACATCTATAGGTGTTGCCTCACCACCAACACGACGACAAAGATGAGAGAACAACGGGGAGGGGGCGAACCTCCCTCAGGCATGTAACCTTTTCTATTTGTACACGGAGTACATGGTAATTTTTTCTCGGCCAGGCATTGTCCTCGAGGCTCGCAAACAACCTTATTTATCGACCCGTGATCGATGATATATCTCAAGTCGGCCGAGATCCCTGGGGAGCCCTAACGAGGCGGGAAGGGCGGCGAATGGACTGGTGGCCAGGGAACGGGTGAACGGTGAGCTGAGGAGAACAGTCGGCGCCGCTGTTCGGATCGTCGTCGAGCGCCTCTACTGTTTATTTGTACACCACACGGTCAACCATCCCTGAAACAAACAGTTAACCCCCTACGGTGGGGTGCGTTCGCGGTAAATCGATATGATTTACTGAGGACCATTCGAAGTAACCCTTCAAGCTTCTGGGCAACCTGGGGCGACCATCGCTAAATTGCACTCGATGAATGGCAGGAGTGCCTGGTTCAAGGGAGCGATCACAGAGTTTGACTAGGTTTGAAAGGTCTCTCCTTCCGGGGCCTTTACGCTAGTGAATGTTACGGTTGTGCTGGACGGATACACGAGATGACGAATATCGTAGAGGCTTCAAAGTCGAAGGAGGTGATGGCTATACATGTGAGGTTGGGAAGCTCAACGTGCATCGGGATTCGGGAGGTCTGCCTGCGGGGTCGTCCTTCACCAAGCCGGTAATGGATATCTCTTCCAACTTTGGAGAATACCGAAGGGGTGACAGTAGGGATGAAGGTCCCATTTTCGGCAAACAGCCGAACGAGATCGTCAAGTGCGTTAGTTGAGGTAATGGAGGGAGTTTGGAAGAAATGGGGATTTTGGAGCTCAAGCCGACGAGTGCAGGCATCTCTCGCAGTAGGATTTCGAGAGATAACAAATTAGTGGCAATCAGCGACATCGAGGTGCTCCAAGTAGTGGCGTACTTGCAGTCTTGTTCAGGCTCAGGAACCGGATGATCTCTTGCGAAGCTGAGGAAAGATCGAGTTCTTGTATACGACTGAATTCGGCCATGGTAGATTTAGCCATGTCTTCATTCGTTTTCGTGATAGTAAAGAGTGTCGCACGGCAGCTGATTTGCAGAGGTGCAGACTTGGAGCGTTTAACCAGGCCTAGAGCGCGGTCTGGTCGTGAAAGATCAATGGAAGACCACATTCGAGGCGAAGCAAGCACGACGTTGCGCCATCCCTGAAACACTCCGGCAACGTTCAGCCAGCTTGCTTCTTGGGAGCTCGAGTACCATACGGGGGTCCTTTGCAGCAAGAAATATTCTTGAAAGAATTTCCGGGGGAGTACAGAGGTGTCGCTATAAGCATTACTAGGTATATATTTCCCGCTTCCGACACTCTCCTGCGGCACGATCGCGATGAGGAGACTCAGAGGATTCGTATTGGAATCGTAAATCGATGTGGTGTATCAAATTGACTAATTCCTCAATCCTCCAAACCCATACATGCATTCTAGTTCATCGGAGTCGTAGTCGTCCTCTTCTTCCTCCTCGTCCTCTTCATAATAAGTGTCTTCACCATCCCAGTAGATCGGCGCATACTTTTCGAGGGTTTCCACCGCTTCTGGAGTGATTCGGCACAATACCAGAGACACCTCTCCGACCGGCTTCTTGAGGCTCTTTCGTTGCTTCAGGAACCGCTCGAAAATGTTGAATGATGACGATGCGTGTGCTTCGGCGTGGCGGGTTTCGATGAAGATGCATAGTGTCATTTCTATTCCTTCTAGTTTGGGTAAGAGGAGAGGTGCCTTGGTCGCCTTCGACTTCACCAGAGTCTGGAAAAGGGAAACGAGGACGCAATTGTTGAACCGAACATATTTCACGCGCTTGCAGCGGAGGAATAAAGTTTTCCACTGCTCCTGCGTCATCCCGTCTAACCCTCCAACCTTCAAGGTAAAGATGGTTTCGAGTGGTAGGGCCTGGCAGAGTGCAACGCAGGCCGCGGGGTAATCGTGAGGTCGTATTCTCAGAGAGACGGAGAAGTCGTTATAATCGACATCGTCGTCCTCTTCAGAGTCCTCTCCAGAGTCCGAATGTCCCCGATACGAAGCGTTCAACCGCAATGGTCCATCTGATCGGAAGCCAGATACTTCTAGGCTACGAAGTGTAGGAGCACCCGATTCAAGGAAGCGATTGCACAATGCGACCACATCGGTGAAATCTGGCTCTTCCGAAGGTGGCGCTGTGTTTTCAAACGCGACTTGGACCCTTGCGCTAGGTGGATACTCAAGGTGGGCGAAAATAGCGGCGGCTTCAAGGTCGACGATGTGATGGCTAGATGTTCGAGTTTAGGAAGCTTGATGCGTGATGGGAAGCCCGCGACATTGTTCTTCACCATGCCAGAAATCTCAATCTCCTCCAAGTTGGGGGAGTGTTGTAGCGAAGAGAGTAAGGATGAAAATGAGATTATGGACCGGTCTCTGAGCGAAATCGTCAAATGCGTTAGTTGAGGTAGGTGTGGTAGTTTGGGAATGTTGATGTTTTTGAGATAAAGGCGACGAAGGGAGGGCAACTCCCGAGGGATGACTTGAAGAGGCAGAATGGTAGTCACTGACTCCGAGGTCTCCAAATGAAGCTGTTCTAACAACGGCGCACTCGCGCTTCCGTTCGAGCTCATCGACCGAAGAATATCGCTTCCCAAGGTCGTGCAGATGTCGAGTTCTTGTATACGATCAACTTGGGCCATAATCGACTTAACTATGCCCTCGTTCGCCTTCGTAATTTTCAAGGGCGCTGGGCTGCAGTAGATTTGGAGAGGTGCTGATTTTGATCGTTTGAGCAGTTCCAGTGCACTCTCCGATCTTGAGAGATTGATAGAAGACCAAATTTGAGGCGAAGCAAGTGCGACATTGCGCCATGCCTGACAAACCCTGGTAACGTTCAACGAATCTGCTCTGTTGAGGGAGCCATATCGGGACCTGTACGTCGATGCCCCACCCTTCGCATCAAGAAATATTTTGGCAAGAATCTTGGAGGGGAGTGCTGAGATGTTGCTATAGGCATTGCGCCGAACTTTGAGTTTGTGAATCTCTTCATCGATGGCACGTCGAGCCGCTGTCGCGTCAATTTCCCGAGTTGACCTACGGTTTGATTTAATTCAGCGGTCAACACCAGAAGATAATTACTAGACTCCACATTAGAATCGTTTGACCTCGAGGTAGAAGTTGAAGAAAAAGTCAGGGTCGCAGAAACGTGTCAAGTGCTTCACATGAGGTTCCTCCACTACGTGTAAGGTGAGTGTTTCTTTGTGCGAATTGCTAGCTAAAGCCTAAGAGCGAGCGTTTGTGGCTTTCTTTTGGCATGGGCGGCATACAAGGAACGAGTGCAAGAGTTCCTGGTCTTCCAGTCTGCCTTATTGCTAAGCACCTGATTCATAGAATTAATAAATATCGGAGTGAAAGCTGATCAAGAATTTAAATGGCTTCGATCACTATTATGATGACCACTTCAGCTCTTGTGCTGCAGGCGACTCGGAACGTTTGCTCGCTTTCCAGGCTTCATTTCGCTGTGGCATACATCCGGACCTTAGGGTCCTTCTAAAATGGGAAGCATACAAACTCCGATGAACCTCTATTGTCTCCGCGTGCAGCGGTGACAATGGCGGCAAGGCAGCCATGCACAAAGAAACAAACAAAGAACTTTCCCGCCGTATGCCAGCTCCTCCGTAGTCACACAATGGTCCAACAATTAAAAGGCCATTGTGGTCGTGTCGCAGGTGGCCAGCCTACCGAAGCGTTCGGTATGTGTATAAATACGAGGCTCGCCCAGCACTGACAACTTTATCCTTTACCTAGCTATCCCTCACTCGACGAGCAGTTGAACAACTTAGAGGCTTGAGGCTTTTCCGAATTTCTACTTCCAACTTCTCATAACATCGCTGTGCGATATTCTACCCTTCCCGTCATCAAATCGACAATCATCTACTCAGCCCTCCAAGATGTTCTCTCGTCTCTCAGCCCCGCTCACCATCACCTTGTCCCTTTTGCTTCTACTACTTCCCACGCAAACTTCCGCTCATGGTTTCGTTCGCACCGTAACTGTCAACAATACCCCATTCCCCCAGAACACCCCGAACGCGAAGTCCTTCGCTGCGGCTACTCGCCAAATCAACGACGTCTCTCCCCTCAAAGGCGCGAACAACAAGAACTTAGGCTGCGGCGCTACCGCCGATCCCAAGAAGCTGTTCGCAGACAAATCGATCAATGTGAAGGCCGGCGACAACGTTGATATTGATTGGGCTGGAGGGGATTCGGGGAACTGGCCTCACAATACCGGCCCGATGTTGACGTACTTGGCCAAGTGCGAGACCGAGGATGGAAGCTGCCAGAAGTTCGATGCTACTCAGGCGAAGTGGTTCAAGATTCACCAAATTGGAAGGAAGACTTCCGGAAACAAGGAATGGGTTCAACAGGACCTCAGTACGTCGATTCATCTCGCCGTTACTCGATGCTTGTACTGACAGAGACTTTAACAGTGAACGGCGCCCCAGCTACTGTCCCCATTCCATCTAACCTTGCCGCCGGGAACTACCTTCTCCGTCATGAGATTATTGCTCTGCATCTCGGCACCTCCCTAGGAGGCGCAGAATTCTATCCTTCCTGCACCCAGATCACCGTCACTGGTAACGGAAATGGTCAAGCGAGCAAAAACGAGTTGGTCAGTTTTCCCAGGAGCATACAAAGATAACGACAAGGGCATCTTCTTCCCAGATGTAAGTTATCCGTCACTCTCTATCCCAACATCGCTTTACTTAACAACGTGTATCCTAGGCTTTTAACCCGAACGCGGACTACCCTTTCCCAGGTCCTCGTGTTGCCGCCCTCGTAGCGTCTTCTTCATCGAACTCGAACACTACTTCTTCACCTGCCGCCGCATCTGGTGCAGCGAATTCCACTTCTGAATCGTCTTCCGCCTCCTCAAAGGGTGCATGCCACAAGAAGCGAGACACCACCCGGCCTAGACATATCAGCCGTGTCATGAGGCATGTCAAGACTTCCTCCCCTACTTGGTAATCGAATCACATCTCCGTCTACGCCCATCTCTCCCGCGACACCTATAACCTCCGGATACCTTCTACTCGCTCATTCCGCATTGCACCCGACCGCGCAAAGGCACGCTCCTTTAACGATCCGTCACGATCACTTCACGCTCATTTCGTTCGGTATTAAGTTATTATCGCAATTCACATTCATTAGCCTGTAGCTCGTAGATTTGACATTAGCATCTGCAATTGTATTTGTGCTTCATCGTATATGTATATTTTATTAGCTTCCCTGGTTGGATATTAATATTGGATTACAATTGAGAAGACATCCGTAGCACTTCGACGACACAACCAGATATATATGAATTAGAGACGGAATCATGCTCAATGGACCGCAAAAGTACGTAGTGAGATAGGAGCCAGGGGTATATTAGGAGTTAGCTCTACATAGACCGACATCACACACGTTTCTGAGACTCGACTGCTCGTTCAAGGACGACGTCCTGGTTAGATCAGGGCTGGGAACTTCGGCTTAGACCGTCTCCTCCTTTATTCAATAGGTACAATAAGAGATTGATAAACTGACAACTGGAATCCGTCCGGTGGAATACAAGTACATATAAAGAAACTGAAATACACCATATGATACCACCAAAGAGTTGCTACTTTCCGTCGTTCACAAGGTCTTGGAGAATATGTCGGCTCCTTAGAAAACCACCGCGAGAGCCGTGGGAATTCCCTCTTTGACTTAAGGGCGCCGTAGGGGAGGGTGTAGGGGAAGGTTTCGCCCTTTTCACTGGTCGTCCATCTTCTCCTAAGCGGGACGGAGTGGTGGGTGTGGGAGGGTGATTTTCCCTCGCCCCAGCGCCAGTAATGTACAGCTCCTCCGAGGGACGTTTCAATGCGGAGTCTGGTGTGTCCCCTTCGGACTTGACTCCTTCTCCAGATGGCTGAAGCTGGAGATGCATCCTATCGGCGCCTGGGGACAACTTCAATGTCCACTGATGAAGATCCATAAGCTTGAAGAACTCCTCAAGGAGAGGTGTCGATTCTAGCGTCTTGCGTGAGACAAATAGAACGAGTTTGGATTTTGCCCGGGTGAAGGACACGTTCATCCGTCGCCAGTCTTTCACCAAGTCACCAATCTAGAGGCAGTGATATGATTGCCAGTCGCTTTAGGATGAATACATGAAGGGAGCTGGACTGACCTGGCCTGCATCGTTGGACCTAACCAGGGAAATAATTACGCATTCCTTATCTCTACCCTGACTCTTGTCCGCCGTCAAAATTTCGATTCCTTTCCTCTTTGCCAACAAATGCGACAGAAGCTTGATTTGTTGCCGATACAATGAGATGACGCCGATTTGTTCTTCTTGAATCCCGGAATGTAGGAGAGCTTCTGTCAGTTGGAAGACTAAAGACGCTTCGGTTTCGTTCTGAACGAGATCCCCCATTTTCGAATCGCGGGCAGGGAGAAGGTCGGTGTCGACAAATATAGCCTTGCAGCTAGACGGTAGGGTTGGTCAGCGGGGTTCTATTCTTGTATAGACGTGTGCGTACCTTTCATCGAGGAGTCTATCTAACCAACAACTCTGGCCTCCTTGTCCGCATGGCGATTTCCCGTTGTGTATGGACCGTAGATACCCAGGCTTGGGCAGCTTCAAGCTTCTGCTCTCAACCTCGCTGGAGCCGCACATCAAACGATTGTTATAAATAAGTTCGTTAGAGAGTGTCATGATTTCTTTGTTCATGCGGTATTGATAGACCAGGTCGATTGCTGCATGCGGGTGTGCTTCCGACAGGCGACGGAATAAGGAGATGTCCAAGCCGCCTTTGCGCGCATGAGGGTTTCGTACCTTTGCGTCAACGGATAATTAGTTCAAGTGCTATGGTTATGACGGGACGCTGTACCATAGGAGGAAGTTGGAAGTGGTCGCCGACTAAGATGAACTTGTCTGCGTATCGAAGGGGACCGATGCACGTCGGTAAGGTAGCCTGAGAGGCTTCGTCAACTATACAGTAGTCGAATGTTCTCCGAGAAAACAAGGGACTGAAAAATCATTCTTCACGGTCATGCAACGTAGAATTAAAGCGACACCCTTACTTGTCTAGAGATAAACACGTCGTTGCCACGATAGGCGGTGTCAGGATCATTTCTTCTATCTGCTCGACGGATGTCGCCTTCTTCTGAGCCGAGATGGTGAACTTGCGTATGTCGGGGTGTACCTGTGATGCATGTTGATATCATTAAGGGTGCATTATTTCGTTATTTACCTTATCAATGTTTCCGATTCGAAGGATGCGAAGGTTTTCGTCTTCCTTCAGCTTCAGCAGAATGCTATCCACAGCCGAATGAGTGTACGATGCTAACAGTACGGTCTTTCCCATCGCGACCAGCAACTTAGTGATTGTCGCAATGACAGACGTCTTCCCCGTTCCAGGCATGCCTAGTATCAACGCATAGTCGCGTGCTGTCAGAGCTTTGATGATAGCTTCTTGTTGACTAGAATTGAGTCCACATAGTCCAGAGCTCTTTCTTGAAGCGTACGAGATCTTGCTCCTCCAATGAAATAAGGGCCTCCCACTTGCGAAAAAACGCGCTCTGTTCTTCGGTGAGATGACTGGTGTGCACGGCGTAAGTATCCGCAATGGGGGAAGACATGTCATCCACACGTTCCACTGCCTATACCAAATATCAGACGTGGAAGCTCAATGTCGAAACGGAATTCGGCATACCTTGCGATAAAGCATGCACGCATTTATTACGTTGCAACGTTTACAGATCCGCTCGTCGTCGATTGTAGGAGGTAGGTAGGCCGTTGGGGGCCTTCCGCCATCCTTAGCAAGCCCTAGTTCCATGTCTCGCGATCGAGCCACCATATGGGCAGCTAACTCATTCCTGATTATCATCAGCCCCCGTATCTCATTTCGACCGACAGGGACCGACACGACTTCTTCGCTCTGCGTGTAATAAAGCAAGCCGGACGAGCATTCAACCCCGTACCTCCCCAATGAGCAGAGCGTAGAGCATAGTCTGAGCCCGATGTTCCATACCAGCGACCGTCTTCTCAGTCTTGATTTCGAAAGGTAGCGTCTGGCTGTTGACCACAGGAGGGCGAATAGGTGATACGTTCTCGGAGATAATTGCTTCCACGACAGCATCGATCTTGCCTTTCAACCCATACTCCGGGGACCATATATCTTCTTCACTGCCGTAGAACTCGGACAGCGCAAGAAGAGCCGTTTGCGATCGAGCGGCGCGTGTATTCGTGAGGACAGCGGATGGTTTGGGTGTAGAAGATATGTAGTTCTGCGCGAATACATAAAGGCCTTTTGCCCGGGCATGAATCTCGCGTTTTGCTTGGTCAACACCAATTTCTAGCTTGACTAGGTCCAGCAGGCCATTTGAAACTACTCCATCGATGCATCGTGCGACGTGCGCGTCACCCCACTGGCCACTAGCAAGGCACGATTGAACGACAAGGTGGAGCATGTTTCCCCAGATAAGAGCAGGCGTCACGTCTCCATTGGGGTTCTTTACTAGATGCGAAAGTAAAGGCTTTCGACGGCATTGAAGGGCGGACGAGAGGGCCATTGGGGTTAACAGAATGTCGGGATGATGAACAAGCAGATTGGAGCGCGAAGTGATGTTGATGGACAAAGTAACCGAGGATGTGCATTCAGCAATGGTTTCCCAGCTGCCGACAATGCTAACGATATCACCTGAAACGACGCGTTAATCGCATATGCCAGGAACCTGGACGTGCCTCTACGAACCTTTCTGGGTGTCAAGATATGACCAATCGTCGAGAAGGATAACGATGCGTCGTTCTTTACTACCTTCAAGTTTAACGATGAGGTCCTGTTTGCCAGATCATCAACCTGCATTCGAAGACAATTGGCTTCAAGCGAACCTTTTGGAAACCAGAAACAGACACCGTCTCTACCATGCATCGCGCAAACTGTGGTCTTACCAGCTGCAAACACGTAAGTACCTTCTTTCATTGAAAGTAAGGTAAATACTGACCGTGACAGTGGGATCGACTTTTTGCTTCACTGGTTTCTTAACTGGGGACTTCTGCGGGGACAGCAAGTCATCTTCCCAGTTCCAGCCCTCTGCACCTTGTGTCAGCTCTTCTAGAGTTAGATCTCGCCCATCAACAGGTGAAGATTTTGCCTTGGCTTTGGAAGTCATCAGCGCAGGTTTGCCTCGGGACAAGAGGAGCAAGGAGGGAGCCGCAGTCCAGAATGCATTATTCATATCATTGAGGAGTTGATTTAAAAATCTGGCATCTCCTGCGGAGGTCATGGTGGTGAGAATGAAGAACACCAACAGTGCAACTGCGACGCAGTCACATGATCATGACTGCAGACAGGAACAGGAGCCAAATTCAGACACCAGAGCCAATCCACACCGCAAATATCAATATAAGCTATCATGATAATCAGCTTATACATGTAATTACCCAGCATTCAAGCAGGCACATTTACAAGTCAATAAAAACACAACATCATGTACCACTGTCGATGGCAAGACTTCCCTAGTACTTGGTGTATTTACTGCCCTTACAAGAGCCTGAGCAGGAAGGCTACTCAGATTAGTCCAACTATGGTCAGCAAGACACCTTCGTAGGATAGCCTGTGTAAGTAGTAAGTTTCATAGATTTCATAGATCATGACATGTAAGAACAATGTAGCCCCTCGGGTTTCATCCTGACTTTACCTTCTTTCACTTTACCTAGATCTGCGCTCGCTTGGACTCTCGCCTACTCGCTCGTTTGTACATATTGTAATCTATCCTATTCCGATACCTACCTACTCCAACTGTATATAAGATCCCCTGCCATGTACTGTTTGAGTAGCATACTCGAATATACCGTTATCCCTATCAACTTCGTTCAACTGCCTCTCACTCCCTCTCCTCTTGTGTGTTGTGACCGTTCCACTCACGTCACATATTTTTGATAGTACAACGCTTCTCTAAACCACTCTACGATAAACCCATGCCGGACGACGCCAGTCTGATCAACTCGCACCACACTGCACCACTTCCCATTTCCCTTCATTGTAACCATGACCCGAACATATGCTACCCGCAGTTGTGCCACCCAGCGCGCTAACCCCAAAAACCCTGAACTCACTGGTGAGCCTCAGGGACTCTTCCTTCCAACTAACCCAGAGTGTTCGGTCGTCTCCGATACCGAACAGGACGAAAGTCCTCCCACTAAGCCTAAGTGTCGCTCCTATAGTGACGTGGTGGCGAAGCGCGTAGAACCTTCTGCGGAAGAGAATCATGATAATGACACCTCATTAGCTCTTGACAAAGAGACCAGTGATTTCGTAACCACTCAGTGTGAATTGAATCCTGAGCAGGCGGAAGCCGTAAGATCCGCCATGGATGGCATGGATGAAACAGAAAGAGATTTGATTTCGAGGAGAAATCGAGCAATGCGAGACGAGGCTCAGGCCCATGAGCCGCTCGCAAACCTTGGGGAAGGCCCCTCCAAGGATAAAGGCAAGGGAACAGACCTGCATAACTGGGGAAACCTTGAACTGTCAGATAATGAGGATCTGAACCTGGCGGCACAAGCGAAAGCTTACGAAGCCCTACAAAAGTACCAACGTGAGATTCGTGCTATCGAACAGCATGGCGGAGACTCATTCCTCCTGCCCGCAGCATGTAAACCAACCAAAAATGCCAACGACGTACTGTTGTGCGAACTCCAGGCTTTGAAGGCCGAAAATGCCAAACTGAAAGAAAAGAAACTCAGTAAAAAGCATAAAAAGAAAGCACGAGTCCAATTACCTTTGGTGGATCCCGTGTCGGTCTCCCACAGTGTAGCCTTCCAGACGGCTACAGGTAATAGTCAGGATACTCCCTGAGCACCGATCTTGCCTAGTAATCAACTCCTGGTGGAAAGCTACCTGGGATGCGCCTTTGCCGCGACTAGACCAACTGATTCTAGTGGGAGTGACAATCCTAGTTCGTCCGAAAGCTCGTATTCCCCCGATGAATCGAGTTCGTCTTCATCTTCTAGCGAATTGGACAGCAGCTTGAGCTCTGAGTCTTCAAACGATCACAGATTGCGAAAGCGATCCCACCAGAAGAAGAAAAACCATTGGGGGAGGAAGCGACAATCATGTTTGATCAAGCCGACCCCCCCTGAACCCTATGATGGCCGGCCTGACAGCCAGGCCTTCTTCCGTTTCATGCAGGAAGCCAAGAGCTTCGTAGATGAAGGACAAGTCCGCCGAAAGCATCGTGTAGAGAAGCTTGCCTGCTACTTGCAAGGGCAAGCATATACGTTCTTCGTACGTCAGGTCTCGTTTCGAGCCTCGGAATGGACCATGGATGCCTTTTTCATGGCGCTGTTTGACTTCTGCTTCCCCACAAACTATGTGTCAAAGCAACGTAAACACCTACGAAACCTCTATCAGAATGACAAAACAGTGAAAGAATACGTATCTGAGCTTATTGAGCTCTTTTCGATCATCGGACAAACCCTGGAATGAGACTGAGTAAACAAACTCTGGTTTGGTTTGTGATCATCCATCCAGCAGGACCTGTGGCAAGATCGCCGAAACCCTGAGACCTCCTCCTGGGATGAGGTGGTGTCAGCAACGGAAGTGATTGAGATTGCCCAATCTGTGGTGGTACACCGGAACGGTAACAGTCGCGAGCCCAGGGACAACCGCCCAAGGTGAAACAAGGGACCATCCACCTCGAAACCTAATGGGAATAAGCCCAAGTTCAACAAAGGAGACCAGCACTCTGGTAACAACCAGTCAAACCACAGTCAATCCTCAAGACCCAAACCTAATGGTCGGTCTGGGAATAAGAGGCCAGCTTTCGAGAAACAGGCTTTCGAAAAACCTAAACTCTCTGAGGATGAGGTTAAGAAGCTCCGGTCAGAGGGACACTGCTTCCGATGTCAAGAAATGGGACATGTGTCGCGACAATGCCCTCAGGCACATCAGGTTCGTGGAAACACCTCCTCACGTGGACCTCCTGGGATTCCCATCCATGGTGTAGGCTTCATCGAAGAAACAGAGGAGCTCCACGAAGCGTTAGACATTGATGATAACCTGGATGTCATCCATCTTGGAAGCATGGGCCTCGCAGAGGATCCAGACAGCCCCGGAGCCCCCACAAGCCAGGCTGAAGCTGGCCTAATCAGTTTCTATACCACTGCATGTGAGAAGGCACTCAATGCGGATAATACTCTGTGCCTACCAGGAGACAAGCTATTCCCGCCACTGGGGCAGTTCTGGGACGAAAATCGATTCTCGATCATGCAGATCTCCGATGAAGAAGTTGTCATTGAAGATCGCCTTCAAACTGAGTGTTATGAGTATCTGCCCATACAGCAGCTAATGAACCCTCGTTTCCATGTAATCCATTGGCTAGCTGTTCGTATGGCTCAGCGCAACAACCAGCCTCGCTGAAATGTCGCACAGTTCCTCACGTCGGCCTGTATTGGTGATGTGTTGGCCAATATGATTCGCACGGCTCTCACAACCGAAGCACCCTATCCCGAGAACCTTCGAACCAATGAAGATGACTTCTCACTTGATCTTGATCGATTTGACGCCAAGTGGGATAGTGACAATGATGTCATCTTCATTGCAGATAAGCTGACCGGCCTAATCCATGTGTTAGATTGGATAAACCTACAAAATCCCCATTTCAATATCATTGGTTGGTTCTTGAAACAGACTGAAACCACGTGGCTAATGTGTGACAAGAACTGTGAGGACGCTGACCTGGGACAGTTCTTCACCATGGCTGAGAACGACAACGACCCAGAGCTGGTTGAGTTCCTTCTGAAGCTCATCGGCAGCTTTGCAGAGATTAATGCCCAGAATACAACTATGGGTGAGCCCTGCCTCGAGCACCTAGAGTTGTTTGGACAACAAGTCCAGGCCGGAACATATGCTGCGCTACAACGAAACACTGCTGTCACCAAGGACTATAGTCGCGTGGTGCCAAAACCCGTCACTATTACTGTTAATGTCAATGGACAACCCACCCACGCTTTGATAGACTCAGGCTCACTAGGGGACTTTATCTCCACCAACCTGCTCGAGCAGCTTGGATTGAAAAAGATCTAGCTAAAGAATCCCCTGGCCGTACAGCTCGCCGTCCAGGGATCTCGCTCGAAAATCAACTATGGCTGCCGAGCTAAGATCAATTATCAGAACATTGTGGAAGAACAATACCTTGATGTAATCAACCTATCGAACTACAATCTGATTCTAGGAACGCCATGGTTGTACCAGCACCAAATCACGTTTGGTATTAACCCAGTGGGGACCTCTCTCTTCCTTTTACCATGACCTAAAGTTTAAGCGCCCGTTCGTCAACGGGCATGACAAAGGTAGGCCCGCAAGATAAGGGAAGAAATAGAGGTAATATGAACAACAATAACCCAGGAAGCAAGCCCGGGTTCAATCTTAGCAATTGGCTACGCCCTACCTGCTCAGCTGAGAGTAATGTGGCATCAAATCGCGTGAGATCAGTCACCAGCAGTCAGGCCACACGGCGCAAGGCCTCACATGAGGACAGCGACGATAAAGACGATCACCACCCCACCCTCGGCGACACCACTTTTCACTCAACCCTGGCAGCGCTGAAAGCCTGTAACGAAGCAGTAGCACTGCGTAAATCGGGGGGAAAGGATCATACCCCTGCTCACACGCCAGCACGACGGGATCCCCCTCCACATCTAGAGACACCCCGAGACCCAACACCTCACCCTCCACTTCAGCAAAGTGTACTCCCCTTCTCTTTCTCCACCAGTTCCCTGGCAGGTCTCAAGCGCAAGGACGTCCACACGGCATCCTCCCACTCCCCCACCGCCGCAGTTCCAGCAAACATATCAGGTCCGCCTTCCTCGTCCACACGCAAATCCAGCAAACGTCCACAGAAACGAGCCAAGCCCCCAGTACCCCAGAAGATGGTGGACACCCCTTTCGATGCAGCCACCCAGCATCTTCGAAACTCGGGTTTGTTCCGCCTTATAGGCAAAATAGATCTGCATTTCGTCACCAACGCTCTCTTCAAGGTAGCCGCTCGCCTGCAAGATACAGGAACCAGTGAACTCCTGCACGCCCTCGCAACCATTCAGAACGAGCTCCTCCTTCGTCAAGCTTCAGAACAAGCCACGACTTCCCTGCGGGATGCTGCCAAAGAGATCTCAGGGAACCTCGCCAAAAAGTTAGAGGATCTCTCCACAGATACCCTTATCACAATCAAACAAGGAGTACTTAAGGCAAGTCGGGAACTGGACAAAAGTACTGACATCCTTAAGGTTACCGCTGGAAACCTAAATGCCATGACGGAACGTGCTCCCAAGTCATTCGCCAATGTGGTCGCCGCCGACTCCCCCCCCACCCCCACCCTCACATCAGACACTTCTCCAACCCTCCACCCAAGCCAGGTTGGAACGAGACCGTAGGCGTATCCTGGTGGACCCACCCACAGGCAAGACTCTCCTTTACCCCGCCACAGTGGGAACCATTAGGATCACCAAAGAAGCCACTGAGGCACTCCACCGAGTTGGGGGTAAGCCCGCCTGGGCCTTCGTCGGTTGCACTAAGCTCGAAAAAGGCGGGATACTCCTGGAGGCTAACCTTGCAGCTGCCAAAGATTGGATCACCACGGAGGGGCGCCTAGGCGACTTCGTTGCCGCCTTCAGCCCAGGATCCACTGTTAAAGAAAAGAAATACACTGTCAAGGCTCTCTACCTCCCGGTGGAACACTGCATCGATGACGAGGAAACCTGCCGAAACATCGAAGAGGAGAACGACCTCCCGCCGCACTCCATCACCCTTATAAAGTGGATGAAACCAGCTGAAAGACGAGGGAAAAACCAGCAATTCGGACACGCAAACCATCACTTTCAACTCCCCTAGCAGTGCTAACCTCGTTCTTCGACAGGAACTTCTTTTCATGGACACCAACTATCGTTGTCATAAATGCAAAGTAGAACCGCTTCGATGTCTTAAGTGCCAAAACTACGGCCACGTCGCCAGCGTCTGCACCGCTGGCTCTACAACCTGCGCCACCTGCGCCCAGCAACACGACGAACAAGGGGACTGCCCCCAGCTGTTCCGTAAAGAAGCCCACACCTGTGTCGCGTGCAGGATTGGGGGGCAATGCAAGCTGGGAACGAACCTGTCCAAGCCGTCTCAAACTGCAACAGGCACTGGACGAACGCCTCGAGAGCAACCGCCTCCCATTCTTCCCCACAGAAGAGCCTTGGACCCAGCAATGCGCCCCACTCTACTCAGGGCGTGTTTCGACCCATACCCTTCTGGACTGTGACTGGCGGCAGTTGAAGAAGACCCAGCTCCGTCAGACATCGATTGCAGAAAGCCTTAGACCACACCCAGAAGCTGTACCCACTCGCCGACCTCACACCCGCTCCCCCCCCGGCATTGACTGGGCGGACTCCCCTCAGGACCTGCCCATGGACCAGGACCCCCCTCACAAACTACAGAGAAGTCCCCCACGCCCATTGACTCATGACTGATAGATCCCCTGATAGTATACGAATTCGGCAATACAACCTCAACAAATCTCTCATAGCACAGCACACCATCTCTAACTCCCCGCTCCATGAAGAATACGACATCCTACTAATTCAAGAACCATACCTCTGCCATGCTCAACTTACGCATACCAATCGCAACTGGATCCCACTATATCCCTACTCACAGGGCGACAATCTTTACCCTACACACTCTCTAATCCTGGTAAACAGTAGGATCAGCACTGACACATACAACCAGCTGCCTATACCAGGTACCGGTGATGTTACAGCCCTACGCCTCACCTCCAACGCTGGCAACATCTACATCTTCAATATCTACAATGACTGCGACCACTCATGCGCACTGGATAGCACCCGGAGAGCCGCCCTGGAACTGCAACGAAAACATGGGAATCCTCTAATGATCTGGGCAGGAGACTTCAACTGTCACCATGAGTGGTGGGATAATCCAGCTGACCACCACCTCTTCACCGATAAGGCCCGCAAGGATGCACAGCTCCTCATCAACCTCACAGGCGACTTCAACATGGAGATGGCCCTCGAACCCGGTGTTCCCACCCTGGAGCATATGGTTACGAAGAACGAGTATCGGGTAGATAATGTCTTCGTTTCAGCTGACCTTATGGACAGAATCCTGGTATGCGAGGTTCTCCCAGGGGAGTCCCCTGCAGGCGCTGACCACTACCCGGTGGACACCATCCTCGACCTTTCCACCTACCTCGCTGAGGAACGCCGCACGCGCAACTTCCGCCTGGTAGACTGGAAGGCCTTCAACGAGGAGCTCACAGCCCGCCTCCCCTTTGCAGGGATTCCTGACCACCTGCGCATGCCCCAGGATATCGATCAGGCTGTCGACGCACTCACACAGCTTTTGCAGGGAACCATCACAGAGACCATCAAGGAGAGCGGCACCGCCCCCTTCAATCGCAGGTGGTGGAACGCAGAACTGGAATCGTTACGCACCCAGCACACGAGAGCCAAGCATGCCTCACACAAGCTGCGAAACGTCCCCTCTCCAATTCATGACGAAGCCCGGCAACTCGGCACTAAATACAAGCAGCGACTTGAAGAGGTCAAGCTTGCACACTGGGAAGACTTTCTGGAGGACCTCGACCCGCAGGAGCTCTGGATCGCCAATAAGTACATCTCCAGTCCAGGATCAGACGGAGGCAAGGTGCGTGTTCCCTCGCTGAAATTCAACATGCCCGATGGTTCTCAGAAGGAGGCCGCCTCCAACGAAGAGAAGGGCCGCATGCTTGCTGACATGTTTTTCCCCAAACGCCTAGTCAATTTTACAGCAACAGCACCAGAGGTGCTCTCGGAGCCAGTGGAACATGATTTTGTGGCATCGACTCACAGGACAAAGAACGTGATTGCGAGACTCAAGCCATTCAAAGTCTGCGGGCCAGACGGCATCCCCAATGTGGTTCTCATGAGGTGTAGTGATACACTTGCGCCGATACTGACCAGAATATACGAAGCAGCGTTCCAGCTGAACCACTACCCACAGGTTTGGAAGAGATGGACCACCATCGTACTAAAGAAACCAGGAAAACCACGATACGATCTCACCAAGGCCTGGAGACCAATTGCGCTACTCAACACCATGGCCAAAGTCCTCACGGGGCTGGTGACGGAGGACCTGGTGGAGATGTGCGAGAAACACGACCTGCTGCCAAGTCACCACTTCGGAGGCAGACCTGGCAGAACCACGAGCGACGCCTTGCACACACTCACCACCAAGATCAAGCAGGCCTGGAGCAGGGGGAGAGTGGCGTCAGCACTCTTCCTCGACATTGAGGCTGCCTTCCCAAATGCAGTGACGGACCAACTTCTCACCAACCTACGGAAGCGAAGAATCCCAGCCAACTTCGTCTCCTTCATACGGAGTCTTCTGGTCGACAGACAAACTACGATGGTATTTGATGACTACAAATCTGATTGGATCAACGTCGACAATGGTATCGGGCAAGGAGACCCCATCTCTATGATCCTTTACCTCTTCTATAACGCTGACCTCGTCGACATCCCGATAGCCGCAAAAGGGGAGGCAGCCATTGCGTACGTGGACGATGTCACCTTCATAGCAGAGGCAAACACCATCAAGGGCGCACATCGCAAACTGAAGAACATGATGACCCGCCGGCACGGCGCCTATGAGTGGTCCGCCAATCACAATTCACGCTTCGAAGCAGGCAAGCTTAGAGTCATGAACTTTACGCCCAGGCAAGTCGAGCACCCCGTACTGACATTGCTAGATAAGGAGGTGGCACGCGAGACCTCCTACAGGATCCTAGGGATAATCATCGATGAGCACCTCCAGTGGAGGGAGCAAACAGCAGCAGCCCTCAGCAAGACAACTCAGTGGATCAACACCTTCAAAAGACTAGGGCGCGTCGGGGGAGGCATTAGCTCCAGGCTCCTTCGACAACTCTACCTGGCAGTCGCCATTCCCAAACTAGCATACACACTGGACGTGTGGTACACCCCGGTTCGTCTGCCAGCAGGGCGCAAACGACGGGTCAGCTCAGTTAGAACACTGAGAACCCTGGTCAAAGCACAACATACAGCGGCTTTGGCAATCTCCGGGGCCATGCGCACCACAGCCAACGATATCCTGGACCTCCACGCCAGCATCCCCCCCCTGGAGTACACCCTGGATTTCATCTGCCACAGGAACGCAGCACGGGCGGCGACACTACCAGACACCCATCCCATAGGAGAAATCCTCTCCTGGACTCACTGCTACCACGGCGGTCACATACCACCCATCATTGCGCTAATGCGACTGTACGGCATCCAACCAGCAAAGATGGAGATCATCCTACCCACCTCCCACAGAGCCTTAGGCGCAGCCTGCCCCATCCCTGTGCACATCGCCACCTCTCGCGACGACTCAAAAGCACGAGAAGCCACCTCAATCGCAGATTACAGGATCTACGTCGACGGTTCAGGCTACGAAGGTAGGGCAGGAGCGGCGGCAGTGGTCTACCATGGAAACGAGGAGGTCGCAGCAATGAGCCACACTCTGGGCCCACTCACTCACAACACTACTTTTGACGCTGAAGCGGTGGGGCTCCTACTGGCATCGAACGAGATACTAACGGGCAATTTACAGGGGGAGATCGAAATCTACATGGACAATCAATCAGTCATCCAGCGAGTGGAGACAGGTAGGAAAGGTACGGGTCAATACATCCTCATGCAAATCGAGGATACCCTGGTCCGCGCAACGGAGAATGCGCTAGGGCATGTCCCTCCCCCCAGATCAGCCTGCACTGGATCTCTGCGCATGACGATGTCCCGGGTAACGAGCGTGCTGATGCGTTGGCAAAGGAAGCCGCCCAAGGTACTGCCCGCCCAGCAGCACATCCCCCTATCCTGCTGGAGTCCACCCTGCCCTCCAGCAAGGCGGCGGTACGTCAGGCCGCCCGCCTGCAGATTCCGCTGCGTTGGGAAGCTGCATGGCGCCTGTCCACTCGCAGGGCCAAACTGGCCAGGATCGACCCAACGCTCAAGGTAGGGAATTACCTGGGACTGGTTGGTGACTGGAAAAAGAGTCGAACAAGCATCATCACGCAACTTCGCACTGGACACGTCCCCCTGAATCAGCACCTCTTCCGAATAAAGAAAGCCGCCTCACCCATGTGCCCACACTGCAACAATAAGGAGGAAACGGTACGGCACTTCCTCATCAAGTGCCCAGCATACGACATCGAAAGAGCCATACTACAGGTAGAGAGCAAAAACTTCGACCTTCCACTGAAGGTCCTCCTTTCCACGACGAACGGCATGGAGGCAACCATCGCCTTCGCCAGGCGCACTGGGCGCCTCAACAACCCATTCGGAAATCTAGAAGGAGACCTGGTGGTGCCAAGGAGGGCAGCCGTACTGAAAGAAAAGAAGTCGAGGCTGGAGGAAAAGAGAGCCAAAAGGAAGGCAGGAAAAGAAAGGAAAGGGCGGGTAGGGGCGGAGCGACGGTCATGAAGGTCGTTTACTGCGGTTTGCTCGAAGTGCGAGTCGGATTCTGGCAGGGAGGACTCCGTTCTGGTGGCGTTACGACACTTCAAGACTCCTCAAGACAATCTTCTTCTTCTTACCTTGACAGCTTCGATCTCGCTCTCCCTCGGAACGAGCACCTCACACGGGAGGCCTTGAGCCAAGTAGCCGATTCACCCATACCAGAAGCTTCCCCATAATACACTAGCGTCGGATTAACAGCGGTTTCACTCGCTGGGCGGCAGGGGGACGAGGTCTTGGACCGTCCATCTGTCGTGCTTGAAGAGCTAGGGGGTCAAGGCGGGCATAGGGGCCCTTTATATTTATCATATATACACACTGGTAGACATAGAGTATCGTAGTACAGTGCCGTCCGCATGGAGACTCTCCGAAGGACGTTAAACAGAGACCAAAAAAAAATAAAAAATTAACCCAGTAAACATAGTCGTTGGAAGTGCCAGTTCCCTGCCGCTGAAGGGCGCAGGAGTCTTGACCTTGTCATCCCAAGCTATGAGCCTACACGAAGACAACCTAGAAAGGGTCCGCAAGGAACTTCGAGAGTATGCCGAGCCTTTGTGCCGAATGGCTGAGGAAACCCCCCTGCCGCCTTTACGGGCAATCAACCATACCATTCCCCTCATCAACGAGACAAAGGTGTACCACTGGCGTTCGTCGAGATGTCCTGAACCTCTGCGTGAACAATGGAATACGAAACGAGCTGCGTATGTCTGAACGGGACGCTGGAAACTATCCACTAGCGGAAACACAGCTCCAATGCTGTTGATCTACAAACCTGGTACAAGCCTACTTCATTGCGTTACCGATTTGCATGAACGAAATGCGAACACGTTGAAAATGTCATCTCCGCTCTCGCTCATTGAGGGAATTTGTCGCGATGTGGCTCGAGCACTGTACTGGACATTGATGGATGGGCAAAACGCCTACGAGCAGATATGCATCATCTCCGAACACGTTCATCGTTCGGCGATGACTACGCCTGACGGAACTATGCTGTCTGAAGTCCTTCAGCAAGGGGACTGCAATGGTCCAGCCATGTACCAAGCACTGATGAATCATTTGTTTGCACCATACATCAGTGTCTTTATGCACATCTATCTCGACAACATAATAATCTTCTCAAACTCCCTAGAAGATCATGTCCGACATGTCAAAATTGTCTTGGACATCCTGAAACGTGAGAAACTCTACCTCTTCATGAAAAAGTTGTTCTTCCTCTGTGAGGAAATGAAGATTCTGGGATGGATCATTGACAAAGATGGAATCAGGATGGACCTCCACAAGGTCGACTCCATTGCTAAGTGGAAGACGCCAACCAACCGGAACCTCCTGCAAGGGTTTCTGGGGGCTGTTGGTTATCTGGCCGATGATGTTGCACGGATATGAGTCCCTATGGGCATCCTGTCCTCGTTAACAGGGGACACTGTTCCGTATCGGTGGGAACATACTCACCAGCATGCATTTGAGGAAATCAAACGGCTGGTAGAGGCAGCACGCAACCACCACCGAAAACCGTTGCATTACGGAAAGAAGGAACCTCCCATCTGGATGGTAACCGACGGTTGTGTCACAGGTATTGCTGGGGTTGTGAGCCAGGGACCCGAGTGGAAAACGGCGGACATTGCCACATTCTATTCTGCAAAGCTCAATTCGGCCCAACAAAACTATGTGGTGCACGAAATTGAGATGTTAGCCGGGATCGAAACCATGCTACGGCACCGAGATATCCTGCAAGGTGTCAAGTTTCAGTGGTTAACCGACCATAAAGGTTTAATCCACCTACTGAACCAGAAAAATCTGACTGGCCGACAAGCCCGATGGCTGGAGAAAGTCTCAGAATTTGACTTCACCCCAGTCTACATCGCGGGATCCGAGAACGTCTTGAGCGACGCTCTCTCTCGTATGTACTCGAACGACGCACCGGGCACCGAGCGAGCCAGAAGCGAGTACACGTACCACGACCTCGCAGATAATGACCAACTGGAGGAATGGACAGTCTCTGTGCCTGTTTTAATGGGTATGGAGGGAGAAATGGCCGCAATGTCATTAGATGTGCAGACCCCGAGATACAACCTGCGTACCAACCGCAAGCTCACTGAGAAGGGCACGTTGCTAGCAGGGCACGCACCCACATTGCCTCCAGTCGTGGAGGAAGATTCTGTTCGTAAGGCCTCTTACAAGCGAAAGAAGGGCGGGGTACTAGGGAATGGACAGAACCCAGAACTATTAGCAGAAGCTACAGATGAGATAGTGGAAACAAACACAGAGGCTCACCCTGAAACAAACGAACGTCCAAACATGGACACTCGAACTAATGGTGTGGCACCTCCATCATTGATCCACGTCGTCACGGAAAGTCCCTATGGTCTCAACCTAGAGGATCTCCTCTGCTTTCGCTACCTCGAAGATCCCTTCTACAAGGCAATCGTGGACAAACCTAAGGACTACCGAAACTTCAAGGTGTCCAATGGACTGGTTTACCTCAGCGAAAAAGAACGCACAGTCCTTTGCATCCCCAAAATCACCCATGAAGGGTGCAACATACAGGAAATCGTGATAGCTGAGGCACACTCTCTATTAGCACATCTTGGTACTCACAAAACTGTTGATTACCTTCGTGATAGCGTCTGGTGGAAAGACATCATGGCCAACACTCGTCATTACTGCGAAACTTGTGTTACGTGCAAACGTAGCAAGCCCAACAACCAGAAGCCGTATGGTTTGTTGAACCCGCTCCCTGTCGCGTCATATCCTTGGGAAGCAATCGGGATCGACTTCGTTGGTCCACTTCCTGAATCGAGTGATCGGGATGCCAGCTACGATTCAATCACTGTCGTCATCAACCTTCTGACTGCCATGGTACATCTGGTGCCTAGTCAAACCACCTACACTGCCAAAAACGTGGCTGAACTGGTCTTCTCCGAGGTATACAAGCTCCACAGATTGCCTAAAAGAATAATTAGCGATCGAGATGTCTTGTTCACCAGTCATTTCTGGTGGCACCTCCACCACCTCATTGGGTCCAAGCTCAACATGAGCAGCGCCTACCACCCCGAATCTGATGGGTCCACAGAGCGCGCCAATTGAACACTCACCACGATGATTCGACAATGCATCCATCCAATGCAGAAGGATTGGGTGTCGAAGCTTCCTGCGATCGAGTTCGCGATAAATCTAGCTCGATCTGAAAGTACGGGATTCGCTCCTTTCTTCCTCAACTCAGGAAGAATGCCTCGACCGTTCATTTGGGATGCTCCGAAGTCTAGTGAATTCCCCGGAGTACATGTCTTCGCACAATGACTAAAACATGCCGTCATGTCAGCCCACGACAGTATTTTGGCAGCCCGAGTCAAACAAACTTGGGATGCGAATCGTCATCGGCGGGCCTCGCCATTCGCTGTCAACGACCTGGTGTACATCTCCACCAAGAACATATCCTTCCCCTGCGGACTAGCCCGAAAATTCGTGCCCAAGTATATTGGCCCCTACAAGATTACTCGGGACTTTGACAACAACATGTACCAGGTGGAATTGCCTGCCCGATTATGACAGCGCGGTGTGCACAATGCCTTCCATGCATCCCTCTTATGCGTACACGTCCCGAATGACGATTGTTTGTTCCCAGGATGACTGGACAATCAGATCTCGGAGGACGAAGGAGTCTCCGAACCCAAATGGGCAGTCAACCGCATCCTGACTCATCACGGATCCCGGACGGAAGCCACGTTCAAAATTGAATGGACCTCCAGAGATGTTACCTGGTTACCCTACCACCAGGTTAGCCACCTACAGGCTCTCGAAACATACCTCGAGGCAGTTGGAGTTGCCAACATTCGGAATCTCCCTGTTGGAACCGACCAACCACCCACTGACGATCCACAAATCTTCACTGGATCTATCACATTCGCCATTGAACCTAAAGGCCGCCGTACCACTATAAAGACTTGCGCCTTCACTCGCAAAAATCGCCATCATCGCAAACACCCTTGTTCATCACCCGCTTCAGACTGATCGCTTACCTCCCCAGAGATGCCGCAATCCTTCCTTCACCATCTACGCACCAACACTACCACCATCACCCAGATTGACCCTAGCACCTCCTTTGCGACAACCTATTCTCTAGACCAAATCAGCGAGTACATTTGATTTGATTGCGCCTTACGCAAGGGCTCTGTCTCAATCATTGACCCCGTCCCAGGAGGATACTACGAGTTCACCTGCGTCTACAACCTTGAACCAGAAATACTCACCAAGTTTTCGGTTTTCGACAAGTCGGGCACTATCGTTCTTCATGGGCCACAGTACGGCTTACAAGCTGTCATCACCGACGGAACTCTTGATCCCACGTCCAATCTAAACCGCGACATAAGCAAAACCAACCCCAAGGCTAAACCCTACTCCAAGCCCGCCGCACGCGTCTCTCCTGTAGTTCCTCCCACTGCCGTCACACCACTCCAATCCATCACCCTCACTCCCCAGCGATGCGAGCTCCTGGAAGACCTCTTCTTCGAAAAACTCGAACGTGAGAAACGCACCAAACAACGCATCACAGAGTCCATCGCGCTCTGTCAGAGCACCAAGGCCAAGAAAAGAGCTGACAAGCTCGCCACCCAGCGCGAACGCCTTCGCCAGGAACGCACCCCCGTCACACCACCCACAGACAGCTCCCCCTCGGTTGAGCCCACCATTGCCTCCTCATCGAGCATGATCATCGACAACACCGATGCTCCCGCCTCTCCTCAGGATGCCAACTGAAATATACGGTTACACCCGCAACTGTAGAAGGGCGTATGTAGCCCCTCGGGTTTTATCCCAACTTTACCTTCTTTCACTTTACCTAGATCTGCGCTTGCTCAGACTCTCGCCTACTCGCTTGTTTGTACGTATCGTAATCTATCCTATTCCGATACCTACCTACTCCAACCGTATATAAGATCCCCTGCCATGTACTGTTTGAGTAGCGTACTCGAATATACCGTTATCCCTATCAACTTCGTTTGACTGCCTCTCACTCCCTCTCCTCTCGTGTGTCGTGACCGTTCCGCTCACGTCACAAACAACCCCAACTTACAAGCCCATAAGAAGGACCAAGGTGTCACCAAGAATCCCTTCCATGCTCAAGAGGAAATCCTTCATCACAAGATTGAGGACTGAGAGAATTGTTAGAAGGAGAATCCTGCCCTCAACTGGGAACTTCTTCAAGGTTGCGACAACATCCTGAGAACAATCTAGGTTGTTTGTTGGCATTGTAGCATAAGTATGGTTTGTGGCTCACAGTAACAATTGACACAATGACAGCAGTGGCCTCCACCTTTGTGGGTCCTGACTGTGGTGTGAAAACTGTACCCTTTTGGTTGGTGAGCAATGTGGTTGTGGTTTCGAAAGTGTCTACTAGATGGTGAAATAGCAGCTCAATATTGTCAATGCTCCCATTGTTGCTATCAATTAAAGCCTCTACAGAGTCAATCAGGTCAAGTGCACCAGCTTCACATTCAGAAAGTAGGCTCACTGATTTGAGGGAGAACAGAATTGCTCTCAGCCTTAAGGCTGGTGAGGACTGCTGCAACATCTGGGCCAGCATGTTCGACTACACCAGCCTCAGCAACAGGTTTAGCTATGGACATGAAGTTGATGCTGAGAGCAAGGGCAAAGAGAGGGAGGATGTGAGAGAAGATTATTGCCATTCAATAGGTCAGTAGTGCTTTTAGAAAGTCTCAGAACAGGATTGAGATGAGGATTGAGTTCCTCCTGGTTTGCCCACTTACATGTTTGGTGTATCTGGCGATTACCTGTTTCATCGTGAGCAGCTTGCTCTTCAGTCAAGCAACATCATCCACAGCATGTGGGGAAGAAGACAAAGCACTCCATTATTGCCTAATAGCAAGGTGGAGAAGCTGAAACCTACTTGAATGATGTTCAACACAATGCTCTGGGAATCAGCATGATGTAAGGTATCCACCTTACGATGTTCCCCTATTCCCCTGACTTCTGTATGTGATCATGTGACAGACATATTCCTTTATATATGGACATCATGTCTTTACTTACTGACTTGCTCTCTCTCTCTTTATCTACGTACAAACCCTCCAATCTCATCATTTGATCCATTCACTTTCTCATCCTCAAGTGTTGCATTATGCTGTGGATGCCTTCCACTTTTTTTTTGAATTCAATCAAATGTGCTTACATGTATTGATAGAACTCAAACAACCCTGAGAGGTGCTTGCACCTACTTCCCGGTTTCCTCCCTGCCTCCACCCCATTTCCTGCACCAGTATCACCAGCCCTTCCTCAGCCGCCAAACTGCCTACTCACCCCAGACCAGCTGTTCCTTCATCTAGGAAGATGAGGAATAACCCAGCCTGAGTCCCAGTTCCCAGCTTGTCCCTAACTCAGTTGAGGACCCAGTCAGTACCAGCCAATTCACCCAAATCTCTGAAATGTGCCCACCTTTTGTTGAACACTACCTGTTGCCCTGTACTTCCTTCCAGTGTTCGTCTCATTGCACTGCCACCCCTTGTCCCTTCTCCCCAGCCAGACCCTGCATTACAACCCACACATATAGTTCCCATACACTTGATTCTCATGCATACATCCACCCCAGACTCCAAACTCGACCTCCTCCTGTTTGTTGTGCCCTTCCAGGATGTCTCTATGATAGGTGTAAAAGTGACTATTCAACAATCTGCCCCGAATCGCCCACCAACCATGGGTGAAGGTGATGTGGACCCTTTCCTACTTTGGGATTGGTTCACCAAATCAGAAAATTTCCTTTGACACAAAGGCATTACCAGTCCCAACATGGTGAAGAACATTGCTTATGGTATGGGCAGCATCTGCATGATCCACTGGCTAGCTGCTAAAGGTCCTATCCTCAACAAGATGGACTGGGAAACATACAAATCACAGATGTGTTCTCTCTTCTTGCCTTCAGATTGGGAACACATGACTTGCATGGAGATCTTGTGACTTCAACAGCCTTTGTCAAAACCGTTCATGGATTTCGCCTTTGAAGTTATGGGGAAGAATAATCTCTTAGTGGGGACCAACTCATTCATGAACAACAAGTACATGCATGAGACCCTTGAGGCTGCAATGGAGCAAGAGTTATCTAAGGAATGTAACTGCGAAAGGATATCTCTGGTCGCTGACTTCCAAGGATGGCTCAATGAAGTCAAACGACTTGACAAACGCTGACACACCCATCTTGAAGAACTCACTAAAGAAATCACGAAGATGTCCATCTGTGCCACTCCTTTGACTTTGACTTGTTTGCCTTTCCAATGTCCCTCCAATTCATCTCAATCTTCCAGTGCAACTTGGACCCCAATGCTTAGGTTGGAACCTGAGGAACGAGAGCTACTCTTGAAGAATGGTGGTTGTTACTGATGCTGTAAATTCTGGGCTAATCATGTTTGAGCTAGGTGCATGGCGCCCCCTTTGAATGGTGCAAGCTATAAGACCTTGACCGCCAAAGACATCCCCCCTCATCCTGTGGGGTACAGTGCTCAAAGTAACCTCTCTCACTCAGCAGTCACAGCCATTCTGAACACCACCACAGATACAAACTCGACTGCAAGTGCTGATATCTCTGAGAGCAACAAGAACATTGGAAGCAACTTACATGTTGCCACAGTTCTTCCTCACATTGCAAGCTGCATCGTTGACACATCCTCACCCAACTTTTCAGATGACAAGTACACTCCCTTCGCTTGTCCTAATTTGTTTTGGTCATTCTATGTGACCCCCTCCTCTGCTTCTGATCATGTTGTGGTTAAGGGTCTTATTGATGATGGATCCTTCATAGTTCTTATTAAACAATCGCTTGTTGATCAACTTTGTCTCATGACTTTCACTGCACCAACATCTTTCACCTGCAGCTCTGCATTCTCTGGCTCTTTCCAAAATCACTTGTTGGACAAATACATTAAACTCCACCCCCAATTGGTGGATGGTTTCTTTACTTCTGTACCTTTACATGCCTTTGTAGCACCCTCTCTCGTTACTGATGTCATCCTTGGTCTCCCTTTCCTCTAGTCCAATCACCTTGTCCTCACCCATGGCTTAAATACCTGTACTACCAAATTGGACAATGAACACCTTTATGACCTTCTTCATTCCGAATCCACTCCTCTGGCCATTCCCCACCCTACTTGGAAGAGAACCCACAGCAAGGCAAGTGAGATATGTGCTGCTCAGCACCAATAATGCAGTGTTGTACAAGATGTCTTGCAAGGCGATGAATTCATGGATAAGCTGGCAAAGCATCATGAATGTCACTTCACTTGAGAACTGCATGGTTATGAACAAGATAATATTATTGCTGTGATGTGTGCACAGATTGAGGTGCTGAACTCTGAGTGGGTGTTCCAGGAACAATTGAAGAGGATGGACAAGAAAATGAAGGAGGAATATGCGGATCTTTTTTCCAATGACATTCTCTCTGTTCATCACCTGCTGATCAAGTCTATCACATGTTCCACCTGAAAGATGCAAACAAAGTCGTGTTGTGCCACGAGTATATGTGCTCTAAAAAGCTGCAGTGTCTTTAAGGTTCTACTCAATCAACATCTCACGGCTGGCTGAATGCGACTGTCTGACTCCAACTATGCGAGCCCTGCCTTTCTGATTCCTAAGGCTGACCCTTCCACATTGCCTCACTGGGTTAATGACTATCAAGCACTCAATGAGAATATGATTGCTGACCATTTCCCACTACCACATATTGATGAGATCTTGTCTGACTGCGGAAAGGGTAAGTTTTGGGGCAAATTGGACATGACCAATGCCTTCTTCCAGACAAAGGTCCACCCAGATGACATCAAGTTCACCATGATATGAACACCATTTGGATTATACAAGTGGATGGTCATGCTCAAAGGATGCTGCAACACACCCTCCATGCATCAATGTTGTATGGTTGTGGCTCTACAACCCCTCATTGGTAAAATCTGCCATGTATATCTCAATGACATTATCATATGGAGCTCGACTCTGGCTGAACACATATGCAATGTGCACGCTGTACTGGATGCATTACATGCTGCGAGCCTGTACTGTTCTCTCAAGAAAACTAGCTTGTTCTGCACAGAATTGGATTTCCTTGGTCACCACATCTCATGTGATGGGATACACACTGATGCTAACAAGGTCTTGAAGATCTCACAATGGCCATGCCCTTCCGTAGCTATGGACGTACCCCAATTCTTGGGTCTTGTTTGTTACCTGTCCACATTCCTCCCCAGCCTGGTGTCCCGTATATCTGGCAGTCCACCACATCTTCAGGTGGACCCCAGGTGGACCCCAGGTGGGCCCAGCCAGGCCACTTTCGACCAGTTTTTTACCATATGAATGCCACCTGATCACCACTTTTTCCACATAAGTTCACTTCTGTTCATTTTTGTCGACTCTTTTACCACCTGGTGACCACCTGGATACCACTTCACATATTTAATGTTGTCCATGTGAACACCAGGTGGTATTCAGGTGGTAAAAAAGTGACTAGATGAACTACATAGTTTAGAATAACTAAGAGACAAGTTCAGGTGGTATTCAGGTGATTAGGGGATGATCACCAGGTGGTGTCCATGTAGACCATAGATTTATACAGGTCTTAGCTTAGGTGGTGGTTGGAAGGTGTTCATCTGATATTCATGTGGCATTCATGTGGACTGTGTGAGAACCATATGTCGGTCACCTGGTTACCACTTGGTATTTAAGTGGTGTTTGTGTGATATGATTTTGACAATATCCAAGTACAACCTGATATTCATGTGACTACCAACTGGTGTTCATCTGAATACCACATGAATGTCAGTTGATACCCAGATGGATGGTTTCCAGGTGAGATTCAGATGTCATATAGGTGGCAATCACTTGGATACCACCTGAATGCCACACATATTCAGGTGGTAATAAGGTGGTCATCTCAGTAAACATATACAAGTCTATGTAAGTAGATATGGATGGCAGTCATATGGTGTCCTTGTGGCTTCCAAGTGGTATGCATGTGAGTGAATATCAAGTGGGTGCCAGCAGATAACCAGATGAACTTCATGTGGTATATATACATGAGATTATCAGCAGTGTCCCTGTAAAATAATACAAGTCCAAGGTGGTGTTTATCTGATGTCCAAGTGGTATTCATGTGAGCTATAGGCAATGCAGAAATACAGGTACAAAGTGGTATTTAGTTGACCACGAACTGGTGTTCATGTGAATTAGATGTAAGAACTATGCAGAGTCCACCTGGATACCACTTGAGTACCAAATGATTCCCAGGTGGTAAGTAGGGGATTGCTAGTGTTTCAATGACCTTACACTCATACAGCAGCAGTATATCATCAATTCCAAGTGGTGTTTATATGGTATCCAAGTGGAAGTCATGTAATCATCAAGTAGATATCAGGTGAATGCCAGATGGACTACAGGTGAAGTCCATTTATCTAATACTCAATAATATCCTCATCATCACTTTCCTCATTCTCAACCACCTCTTCTATTCCTGCTGCCTTCTTATTCTTCTTCTCCTGCTGCCTGGCAATGACTCATTGGGTATGCAAAAACAGCAATACATGCATGGTAAAGTCAAAGTTGCTGACAGTCATCTGGTTGAGGACTGTCTGGAACCCACCCAACCATGCATTGAGTTGCTCACAAGCCTAAATACAAGCAAATTAGACAAGTACAAGCAACTGAGTAGTATGATCACTTACCTGAGTGTTGAAGGCCCTCTTGTAGTAAGGTCTTCCTTCCTTGTCTTCATCAACCACTACCAGGTTTGGAGCAGCACCATTGAGAGGTGCAGGATTGCACCAAGTCCAACAGAGGTAGTCAGTGACTCAATGGTTGATGTAGTGGTAGGAGTCAACAATGATCTGAGTGGTGGGTTCCCAAGCAGGCCAGTGATGCTGCTTGACATGCTTGAGCAAGGCACACCCCTTGTCAATAGCAATGTAGCTGGGTCAGGAGTTGGGGTCTTCATAGACATCTTCAAGGAAGCAAAGAATCTTGGCCACCCCTTCAGCTTTAGCAAACTTGCGCCAGGCAATAACCACACCACATGGAGCACAAATGGTCTCCACATAGTAGAACCTAGGAGCAGAGAAGTAGTTGTTGTACTTAGTGCCACTGACCTCTTCAACCTCCTGCTCCTCCAGGTTGTCATGTTCAAGCTCCTCTGCCCCTGCAGTACGAGGTAGCCAATCCTGCCTCTCCTCCTGAGCTCTCCTCAACATCCACTGCACTCCAAGGAGTGAGGTGTTGGCATAGCATCCACGGAATGTCCTTCACTACTCCTGGTGATCTTCACATGCCTGTGTATGACCAACCTTATTCTTGTTGCACCTCTTCATGCGGCAATGGTCCTCCATCTCCTCCTCATGCTCTTGGCAAAACACTCCAGTCTGAGCATTAAGCAGCCCTGCCTCACACCCAGCAATAGCACAATGTCGAGGCCCCATGACAATCCCATCAATGACAATCATGTGGACATCTGCATTTGTGTGAAGTGCAACACCTCCAGCAAGTTCAGGTGCATCATCAGCTAGGACATTATCAACATCCATGGCCTCAGCATCTGCAACAGCTGCTGCCACAGCAGGTCCTGCATACTCAGGCACATCACGATTTTCATCATGACCAGCAAGAGCAGTGGGATCATCATCCTGGTTGGGAATGACATCAGCCACATCCTTGAATGCATGACAGCACTTATCGCATGAATGGCCAACTGCACTGCAGATGATCCCCCCATCTCCCAGGTCCAAGTAGGCAGCAGTGACAAGCTTACTGATCTTCAGATTGTCCATGAAGATCATGGTGGAGTTGCTGAACCCTGCAAGAAGGCAGATAGACTTCACAACGAAGGCTTTCCAGACTTGTCTGCAAGTGAGGGTGAATGAAGCTCCACTGGGCTAGACAAATGAGTAGTTTCAGAACTCCATTATCACTGCAGTTGAGGCATGAAAGCTGTAGTTGGCATTCACAATTGCCTTGGAGACAATGCAATCCACCCAGACCTGAGTTCCGACTTTGAGATATTTGGCATTGGGGAGGTAAAGTGCAAGTTGTCAGTTGTTGTCAGTGAAGCTCTTGTGGTCTGCCCAGAACATAGTAGAGCACTTGGGACATCTGCCAGCCAATACCAGAACCTTCTCAAAGCACTCACTTCCACGAAGCAAGGTGACTTTGGAGATATCACAGTCACGCAAGTATTGAGTCAGACCATGGCCATGACAGCCAGCACTAGAGCAGCCCATGACAGGAGGGGTGATGATGATGATAGGCTGGATAGAGGAAGTGGAAATGGGCAGGAGTTTGCGACGTAGTTGGTGTTTATCATTGTGTGTATAGAGATCCAGAAATTGGCAGAGAGAGTCAAGTTTTTTACCAAGTATGGTGGTCTGACTCTTTACAGTACACAATTTGTGGTTGTCTCCAGGCAGGAAGAGAGTGTCGAAGATGGTCTTAGCACTCACAGAAGTGTCAGAAGAGCCAGAGGAGCCAAAGCCAGAAGAGCCAGAGAAGTCCATGTCCTCATCAGATCCCAAGTTGGAATTACTGTCAGAGGCATCCATGTGGTCCTCAGAGGACCCAGAATCAGGATTGTCATCTCCAGCAGCATCATCATCATCAGAGTTATCAGGGATGTTAGAGACATCAACCTGAAGCTTGTCTTTGATGGCACAGACAAATGCAGCCATCCAGCTGGTGACCACCTGATTGTTACTACCCACAGCCCTCTGCTGTCCATGCAGGTTGAGAATATCAGTGTTGCTGGTGATGCTGAAGAGGAGCATCAGAACTGTGGCCAGAGTGATGTTCTCACCAAAGGTCAGATTGACAACTTTGGCAAAGTCAACAAACCGAATGTTTGGAAACGGATCCTTCAGAGGGGCTGCAGTGGCACAGGGAAGGAGTCCCAGCAAGAAGGAGAGCAATAGCATCATCCAAAAGGCCTGTAAACAGAAACTAGGCAAGTCAGTATTTGTTGAAATTCATTGAAGTTCAGACGAAAAAGAACAAGTGAAATGACTGTTGCATTTACACTAATACAAAGAATAGCTACCTACTTGGTAACCTTCTTAGCAGCCTTCTTCTTTGCCTTCTTAGCCTTCTTAGCTTTCTCAGCCTCCACTCTTGCCTCCTCTGCTGCTGCCTCTGCCTCCAACTCATCCAGAACCTTCTTCAGAGTAGTCCTGCCAACTTCACGACCACCCCAGACTTTCATATGAGCTTCTGATACAAATTTGTAGTCGGAATTCTGCAACATGTCCATGAGCATGGGAAACTTGAGACAGTGTTTGAAGAGGCCTCCGTAGTTGCCGAAGTTCGTCCTCTTGATAAAAATTGAATGAAGGAGAGCCTCCTCAACAGGATCCCCATCCCATGGAGTGGTGAGCCTGTTCCACTTGGCCATGGCACCTACAGCAAGCTGGTAGCAGGCGTACATGTTGACCAGACCACCATTCCCCTTGCCACTGTTGGTCATATGAAGTGGCACCTCCATATGAGTTGCAATTCATAAGAGGAGGGGGTCGTTGGGAAAGGCGGTGATGAGGGGGTTGACGGAAGCGGCAGAGGTACCAGTGAAGGAGACGGAAGCAGAGGGGGTAATGGAGGAGACTGCTGAGGGGGTAGCAGAGGAGTTGATGGAAGGGGAAGGAGGAGGAAGGTAGGAGAGGCCAAACTCAGAAGGTTGCTACAACAAAGTCAGAATTTTTTCAAGTCAAGTCAGAATTTACATACCATTCCAATTCTGAGCTTGTTGTTGTCATCCCAGATGACAGCCTCATTGTCCCTGACAGCAGTGGCATAAGGCCCCTTGGCTTCCCAGAAGCGGTCCTCTGCATCCCAGAGAAGGATGTCAGAGTCTGATGACAAGCAATAAGTAAAAAACGCGAAGCAAAAAGAAGTAACTTACTAGTAAGAGCCACCATCTTCTTGGCAGCAGCAGTGAGGACAGGCCCCAGAGTGTTCTTGATGGGGACTTTAACCCCAACAGGCCCAGCACCCTCCAGAGGTGAAGCCCCATCCTTGAAGACAAGGATCATGCCCATGACAGGTGGGGCATCAGACTCCTCATTGGTGTCTGGATTTCAAGTCAGAATTGGACTTGGTGGCAAAAAAGAAAATTCACCAAAGTCAGCCATGTTGAGGGCAACACCCATGGCCTTGCCTCTAGCAAAGCCATCCATGGTACGGGATGCACCTTGCAGATCCTCAAGGTCATCAGATGTGGGAGAGGGGGAAGCTTGGTGGGAGGAAGCACTGGCATGAGTGATATCCTTGTGTAGACTCTTACCCATCTGATGAGCTGTGGTGGGTGAAGCACTAGCCCTGTGCTTGGAAGTGGTGGTGGGGCGCTTGGGGGTGGTGGGATCGACCTCCATGGCATCCTCATCGTTGTCTGACAAGTCAGCAGGCATGGTCACCACAGCGGCATTGTCCTCATTGTCATCCTCATTGTCAGTCTTCTTCAGCTTACCATCTTCATTGCCATTGCTACCAGCATCAGCATCTTTCTCCTCATTGCCCTCTTCATCAGACTTCTCAGCCTCAGCATCTTCTCCTTCATCTTTCTCCTCCTCTGCATCTGATGAACCCAGATTGGTAAGGTCTCTACCTTTTCCCTTGTCCTTTGTGGCGATCTGGGGGACATCCTCTGGCTCTTCATGCCTGATGTGAGAGGTGGTGATACTCGGAGTGATTGGAGCCAAGGTGACTCCAGTCCCAACTCAACGAGCAGGTGGTGCAAGTGGAGCACCACTCTCCTGAAGGGTCCTAGCAGTACTGGTGCGAAAAGATAAGTTGTACAGTTACAAATAATGACAGGCAAAGACTTATGCAGTCAAATTCTCTACTGTAGTCTCATTAGCTTCTTCATCAGCTGCATCACAGTTAGCAGAGGTCCTATGGACAATGAGCACAAGCAGACAAGGGAGATACAGGAACTCACATATTCTTATTCTTCTTTGCTTCGGTTGGTTTCTTCTTGGTTACAGGGATTTCCACACTATCAGACAAGGTTTGTTAATTCATTGTTAATTTATTTGAGATTTAATGATATTTATTTATATTTATTCTAAGTACTACTGATGTTGTACAACTACTGGCTACTGTACACTAGTGATGGTAAGTAAAACTCACACAAGCTCCTGTTGCTGGGCCTTGGTTGCTGACCTGGTAGACCTGGGCTTGGTGGAAGCCCTGTGATAGTGACCAAGGGGATAGGGGTGGCCAAGGAGGTTGGGTGGTGATGACCAAGGAGCAGGTCAAGGGTAGCCAGGGGGTAGGGGTGAGGTGTGAGGGTGTGAGACGTGGGGTGGGGCATCAAACACAGGGGCATGGGGGTGTGTGGGGCTGTCGATGACAAGAACGGGGTGTGTGGGGTGTGTGGGGAGCGTCATCGTCGAGAACAGGGAGTGGGGGTGCATGGGCACCATTGACATCAAAGATGAGGGCATGGGGGTCATCGTTGTTGAGAACGGGATGTGTGTGGGGGGTCGTCGTTGAGAACGGGGAGTGGGGGGTGCGTGAGCGCCGTCAAAAATAAGGGCATGGGGTGCGTGGGAGGCATCATTGATGAAAATGGGGAGTGGGGTGTGTGGGGGGCGTCGTCATCGAAAACGGGGGGTAGGGGGTGCGTGGGTGCTGTCATTGATGAAAACGGAGGTGTGGTGGGCGTCGACAGCTGTCATGGGCATTGTCAACGGGCATGAGGGTGTGGATGGGCCACGATGGGGTGTGGAGGCATTGACGTGACATGCAATGGCAAGGTGGGGCGTATGGGAAGGGAGGGGGGAAGGTAGGGGAATTGTCAGTGAAAAAAAAAGCAGGGGTGGGTGGGCACTTACGTTTGCCTGCCCTCCTCGTCATTCCCTGCTGTTTCTCCACATCCTCGCGACATTGGCTTGCGTGGAGGCATGATGTTGTGGTGGGGGCGTTGGAGGGAAAGCAAGGAGATGGGGGATGGTGGTGGTTTGGAAAGAGGAAGCAGTGTGCCAGCATGGCACACCGGAGTCACATGTGTGTGGTGTTGCGCTGATTGCACCACTCATCCAGTATGGCTTACCTGGTGTCCACCTGGTAAAAAAGTGGCCAAAAGTGGTAAAAAAGTGGCATTGCTGGGCCATTACAGCCAAACCAAAATCCACCTTTTTGCAGGTAAACACCAGGTGAATGCCACCCACCCACCTGGTTCCACCTGGGGTCCAACCAAAGATGTGGTGAATCGTTAGGTGCTCGGTGTCCCTCACTGCTGTGCTCATGTTGTTAACTAACAAGGTGAATGGAAAGGATGCCGTACCATGGGAAGACCAGCACCAGCAGGTGTTCGATGGCATCAAGTCCCTCATGACATCTCAGGAATGCCTGACAGTAATCAATCACAATAACCCAGGGGAGAACAAGATATTCATAATGACGGATGCCAGTGACCTTGGGACTGGTGCTGTTTTGAGTTTTTGTCCTGACTGGAGGAGCACTTGGCCTGTGGTGTTCAAGTTGAAACAACTCAACAATGCTGAGAGGAACTACCCTATGCATGACAAAGAAATGCTAGTGATTGTTCATGCATTGCACAAGTGGAGAACTGACCTGTTAGGTGTGACTTTTGAGGTTTACACCAACCACAAGACATTAGAGCTTTTCAGCAAACAACACAACCTCTCAAAGAAGCAACTTCGATGGTCTGACTTTCTCACTGACTACAATTTTTCCATTCACTATGTACAAGGTGAAGATAACACTGTGGCTGATGCATTATCACAAGAGTTCCCCCTCACCCCCTCTCTGTAAGGGGACACTCCTATTTTCCTTTTCCCCTGTCTCCCTTCCTCCTCCTTCGTTCCTTTCTCTTTCTTTTCACTCCACGGACTCTTATTTACTTTCCTTTTCCCCTAGATACTGTGCCAGTTGTATACCGCACAGTGGTAGTACTACATACCCCCTGGTACACCACAGTGACAGATTGTTACTGGCTTAACTCCCTTATATGGTAGGTATTTCTCACCTGTAGGCACACTTGTAGGCGCAGCGGGCTTTGTATTATGGTGGCCACATTCACTTAACTTCTGAAACTGGTGATTTTTATTATATTTTGATGTGTTTGATTCATATTTTGGTCGTGCATCTTAAAGACATAGCAGAGGGGTAAGAAAAATATTGATTATAGCTACGTTACATCGGTACTAGATGGCAAAGATGCCAGAATGGCATGGGGATCGAGAGGGTTGTACAAATGAAGCAGCTCAGGCACATACGCCCACTGCTTCGCAAATTTCCCTGCCAGTCTGAGCCGGATGTCTGCTTGTCGTCGGGCATACACATTCAATCCCTCTGCCACGACACTGTTTCCATTCTCCACTTTGCTCTCCCACCAGTCAGCTTGCCAGTGTAGAAAAGCAAGGACCCGCCACATTTCCTCCTTCAGCAGTACCACCTCTTCCATCCATCATAAAGCACACGCTCAGCTCTTGCACCATTCCAGACGAAGGGAGCTGTGGAGGCCGTCCTCTTCTTCAGCACCACCGGCGATGCCCACTGTCCTCCAAATCCACAAAATGGTTCAGCGGCCTTCTCTGTTATCGATGTCTGCAACTCTCAGTCCTCAAATATCATCAGATGCGAGCTCCTGCAGGTCCCTTCGCCAGTTATCATCCTTCCTGAGGAGCCGTGATAGAACCACAAGCACCTTGTGGGCAACTCGATATCGTTCTGCGGCAGCATCGATCTGGCTCTGTATCTGCAAGACATTGCCCATAGGTCCGAGTGAGTGCGTGTTGGCCTCAGTTGAAGTGATCTTTATGGTGGAAGACTGAGAGGAGGACTCGTCTGCATCATTGGCTTGGGAGACAAGGAGAAAGGCAGCTGGGCAATACAGCTTTTGCACCTTGTAGAAGTTGGAGATCTTGATGTGTAATGTATTTGCGCAGTTGATAATTAAGAGATGCTGTTGATCAGTGGCATGCTGGCTGAGTGATGCAAGCGACACTAGCAACTGAAATCTGCATAAGGGAAGGGGTTGAGTAGGCAAAGTCGGCGCTGAAAACATTACTTACTGCTGCTGCTCAAGATCTATTCCCATTGCCACATATATTGTGGGCGTTACTTTGTCATGTAGTTGTTCCAGTGTTCCACCAGCTAGGGCAGCTACTTCTGCATCCACAAGACGCAGACGGATAGCATCTTGGGATAGAGCTAGAGTATTTTAGTAAACTGCCATAAACGGAAGGTCATATGTCTACATACAAGTAGTTTTGGCCATGTATGGATTGGGTTTGGAACGATCGGCTTCCCAGGCTTCCACCAGAGCATGCCATTCAAGGATTGTGGCAACTTCCATGTGCGCTTCAAGCTTGCGGTGATTTTCGACATGAGTACTGCATTCGGGAACAGCTTCCTTCATGCGCTGAAGCAGAGTATTGCCTGCACCATCATTAGAGAATGCTGACATGTTTGAATGAGCGGACAACAAACCTAACGCAACAGTTTTCTTCCAGTTTCTATCGCCCATTAGGTCTTCGAGAAGTTCACGTCAAGACCCCAGGCCCATCTCTTTGGTTTGGTTTGTGGCTGGGTTTAAGTAGTCCCACCCACGTTCTGGCACCTCTCCATCAGTTCGTCCTACGCTGGGGGTGTAATTGAAGGAAAACTGAGCTTGACAGGTGCTGATATGAGCAGGAAGGTGAAATTTAGGAACAAGGGTTGTAATGGAGGCCTCAGGTGCAGTATATCATAAATGTGTTGGCAGGGATTGCATATGCCGCCACAAATGGACATGCCATTGGCAGGCAATATTGTACGATGTGATGATTCACAGAATTTTCAATGCCACAGTCTTGATGCTTGAGAAAAAGATGTAGTCCATGTTCACGTATCTAAAGGACATGATGCTTAGCATAGATGAGGGACTCAGGGGTGGCAATGTTACCTTTCACCATACCGGAGGTCACCAACTGATAATGGTCACTTGAAATCATGTCTTGTGCATTCTACAGTCCCCACCCCATTGACAATAAGGCCCTTCGCAGGGCGTTTATCCGTGTCATTAACGGCCTTGTGGGACACACAGGAGCTTTTTTCGACTGGTGTCCCATCGTTCGTAACATGCGCTTGGTACGTGGAATCTTCAACAAAGTAGCCCCAACTGTGGCTAAGGCCGGGATCAAGAAGATCGCTTGAAACGTTCTTCTGTTTCAGACAGAAGTTGGCATTAATCTCAATGAACAACGTGTGGAGCCAACTGGAAGATATCTGTAAGTACGGCCAATGAAACAGATTGATGTTTGCTAATCTCATCAAGGTCCGCTGGCAAATTCATTCCAGGTTGGGGACAAGCAGGACAGAGCACTGCGAGCTTGCCAGGCTTTGTTCCTTCTGCCCCTACTAGATCATGTCCACGCATGCTTCATTTGAGCTGGAGGAGATGGTGCCATTCACGACTCATACACAGAAATTGAGAATATCGGTCCTACTTGAGCATGTAAGTGCTGGTCGTGGCAACTCGTTACATCAGAAGTACATACCCGAGGCAGGTCAATTTCGGTCTTGTCTGTTATCTGGGCTAGCGTCTTATAGAATTCAAATGCCGAAACTTGGCCCTCGACAGAAAGCATCTGAAATAGATCCAGAACTTGGAACATTGCCGTGGTTTGGGGACTCAAGACTGTGGAAGGGAAAAGTCCGCATCGCAGTAGTTGAACCGAGAGAGGCTGCACTGTCTGGCAACCACAGTAGTCAAGCCCGACTTCATGTATGCCATGAACATCAATTACTATGAATGCATCAGCTTTGGCACTTGTCGGGTTCAAGCAGATCCTCCCCAAATCGTGGCCGAGTTGTATCCGAAGCCCCAGTTGTTTCAGAGAATAGCGCGCAAAAAAAGAACCATTGGTCCAACACTAGCAAAAGGGTGAGCAAGGCAAGCAATGGCCATGAGATAGCACATACCTCAATGCAGTGCAATGGTGTGCGGCAGTGGTTTGTGACAATGCAGGAGCGACAGTAGAGTGTTTCTTTGAAGCAGTCAAGGCACCAGAATGTTGCCTCGTCTGATGAGGCTGAGCAACCAGCACACACAATGTCATCTACAGGCCTACACCGACCAGCAGCTCAAAGAAGTTGCAGTAGATACTGCTGTCTGAATGGAATCCAGCTGTTTAACAGTTCATCCTAGATATGGTGAGCACAATAATCTTCAGCAATTATTGCAAGCTTACTGCTGCAGTGCGATTGTATTTCTTTCATCCATCCAATTCAAGCTTGGCTAGTTCCTGGATGTATGCGATGTCCAGGTTGCTGAAGTTCCCTGGGTTGGGCAAGGATTCAGAGGCACCCCAACTTTGCTTGTCCATAGCACATTCGTCATTCCAAATGTACTGTTCCAGAGCTGACGGCTGTGGAGGGCATGGCGGTAACTGAACAGTATGTGTTGATCGATGTAGGCCACTGCTCCCACTTTTGTAGACAACATGTTGATAAGAGATGTTGGGCTCTGCGTCTTCTGGAATAAAAAAGGTGAATGATGCTGCGGTGTTGGCGACACGACATCGTTTTGCTCTAAACATGAGGGTGGTGAGAGCGAATCAACAAGCCACTCCATGTAAGGCCATGTGATCGAGGTTCAAGCCACATGACCCCACATACGGCCTTGAACCGCTGTCATACTTCAAATTGGAATTTGAAGTAAGTGACATGAATATTGGTGTTTTGTAGCTATTTCATATGCTACTATGAATATTGTGTTTTGTAGCTATTTCATATGCTACTATAAAACCAAGACATATTTTGGCAAGTTGAATCAAATCAAATGGACCTCCCATTATGATATAGACATTATTTCTTTCTTTCCCCTATTCCCCTATCAACTCCTGGGACCCCTAATTATTATTCTAACATTCTGCTCAAGTTAAATAACTTCATATAATCTATGATGTCATAGGAATTTGAAGAATAAGCTAGAATGTATAGATTAGACCCCAATAGGCAGTGAGTCATCATTTATTAGGCTTGGCTATTACAAATCAAAGATCTACTCTGCCAAAAGTATGAGTCATATGACAATATGAGTCATATAGAGTCATATGGCAATATGAGTCATATGATAATATGAGTCATGTAGAGTCATATGGAGTCATATAGAGTCATTTAGCATAGCCTTGAGATGTTTGGTACTGCACAGCCTTCCTTCCCTTGTAGTAGATAGGCATTGTAGAAATTTGAAGAATTGTAGAATTCTACTTTCATTCCTCATCCTCTTCCCTCCATTCCTTTAGCAGTACCTACTTTTTATTAAGTAGAATATTACTGTTAGGTTACATAGTAAAGAATAGACTTGATTAGTTGATAATTGAGTACTTTTGACCTGTGAAACCCTTGCTAGAGAAATAAGATTAAGTGTCTTGTGTACACCTCTAAGTCTTTATACTTTAGTGATTGCTCCCCAGTTATATTGATTTCGTATAGACCATTGCTGGCTAAGCATTAGACTATAGAACGACTCTATAGGTGTTTAGTAAATATTGGAAGTGATCTAGCAGAAACGTCTGACCTAGAACTTCAATCAGTTGAATTGTCATATTGCAGTTTTTGTATTATTGGAGCCATTGCTAGTATACTCAGTCAGGATTATCCTTCGTCTCAGTATTACTTGTCCCAGTCAGTTTACTATTTGTTTGTGTCTACCTACATATTATTCACTTGTTGAGTAGTCTGTATTGTTGTGTTGGGAAGTTTATCTTAAACTTCTTATCTTACCTCCGATCTTTTCCCCTTTTCCCTCCTATTTCCCCTATTTGTACTACTTTGTAGTATAATCCCCCCAAAAAGCCATCACTATCGATAACACACCTCTAGCCTGCAACAACTTGGGTGACTGTCCGATCTATCTAGACTGATCCGACTACATCCAAAGCATTTAGTGAAAACCCCACTGAGTGTGACACCGCATGCACTACTAGCATGTACTTTAAGCTTAGTCGTCACACATAGGTTATTGCAAGCAAGGGTTTTCATTTTAAGTGAAGTGTACAAGGAAATACACAACGAAAACTACACAACAGAGCCCTTGCGACCTTTGGCCACGAGAATTTGGTGAAATGCCTCGGGTGCGTTGGAGATAGTGAGAGGAGGGTATTGGTTGTGCGTGAAGTCAGCAACCTTGTACATAAAGCACCTGTAACCTAGCCCCTCACCAACTCCACCTCTACCCCCAATGCCATTGGTCGACAACCCAGAGCCACCCAAGCCAGAACTGGCCCAAAGATGGCATGACCAGGGGTCTTCGGCAGGAAAAAATCCAAATGTCAAGGCTTTATAAGAAGCATCAAAGTGTACATATACATAAACACATACCAGTTCCCAACCAAATCCACCAAAGTCCTCTACCTGCTTTCACATGTTCAGGGCAAAAAGGTGGACAACTGGAAAAATACGATGACCACCAAAGTCCTAGAATGGGTCTGAACCAGGGTTCCGGACAAACAAGTCTCAAGTTGCAGGAAAATCTGCCAAAGCCTACAGGAGGCATTCAGAGATCCAAACCCAAGAGACACAGCAATAATGATCCTAAGCCACCTACACCAGGGATTGGATATGGCAGAGGACTTCATTATGAAGTTCAATACATACAAAGACAATACAGGCTACAACAATGTGGCTTTAACTGAAGCATTCAAAAGAGGACTGAACCCAGGGTTACTAGGCAAGGTATATGGTAGGAGGCCCCTACCAGTGAACTGTGAAGAATGGCAGGATGAAGCTATCGCAATGGACAGGCAGTGGAGAGAAGCACAAGCCTATGCAAAATCAGCACTGACCAAACCTGCAGTCAGAAACACCACCACAACATAAAACCAGTGGTGCCTGTATCAATACCAAAGGCAGGCACTGCCCCCTCAAGGGCAACAACAACAACAACAACAGCAGCAGCAGCAGCAGCAGCAGATGCAGATGAAGCTGCCATCCCCTGCCCTGCAAATCACAACCAGGAACCCAAACACAATGGACATGGATAGGTCACAAAGGGCACCAATCCGTTGCTATAAGTGTGGAGGACTGGAGCACATGGCCTGAGACTGCAAGAGAAGGCTGGACATCAGACAAATAACATATGAAGATCAACAGGAGTATTGGAGGGGAGAGCTAGCCAACTAGGGTTTTTCCGAAGGAACTTGGGAAACATTGACTTGAGTTCCAAGAACAAATTTTCAGCACTCGTCCAGGAGCTGGACTCCGTTTTTGTTACCAAAACCCATGTACCATTAGCAGTAGAGATAATATCTATTACTTCACCATCAGACAAAACCTCTAAGATGCAAGAAAGCCCAAAAAAATCAAAGGAAATTTATTTATGAAGAACCTTTTCAGACAGAAACTATGTACTGGTGGAAATAGGATTGAAAACACACAACACCCTGACCATGCTTACCCCTGAATCAATGCTGGACTGCGGAGCATCAGATTTGTTTATCGACCAGGAATACGTAAAGAAACATAGCATAAAAACCAAAAAACTATCAAACCCTGCTATTATCAGAAATGTGATGGTACACCAAACAACAGAGGAAGAGTCATGGAGAAAGTGGATGTAAGAGTAACCTACAAGGGGCACACAGAGGTAATGACTCTTTATGTCACCAACCTGGGGAACATTGATGTAATTCTCAGATTATTATGGCTAAAAAGACATAACCCAGAAATCAATTGGAATACAGAAGAAGTAGTCATGTCATGATGCCCAAGAGGATGCCAAACATGGGCCAAGAAAGAATGGGAATTATGCATGGACAAAGGAGATGAGGAGGGAGCTGAGGGGGCAGAGGAAGTACTATGATATCAACTAGGCAAAAGAAATATTTCAGTAGCAGGAGTGAGGCAGTGGAATTAGCTAAGAAGTGGATACTTGTGAAATTTGGATGACTTGACAAACCAATACCATGAGTCAGTCGCCTGAATGTACATCAACTGGATGTGGAAGATGCACATGCAAGTAGAAGTAGGAAAAGAAGAGGAGATGCACCTGAGGGCGATAGGGAAGTACGACTACATGATAGAGCATAACCAGGAGGAGTTGAAAAGCAAAAAGCAAAAAAGCAAAAACAGAAGAAGAGATAGTACTGAATTACTATCACCTAAATTACTATCACAACTTCATGAAGGTGTTCAGGAAGCGGGACTAAGAACAAATGCCGATTGAGAGGCCATGGGACCACACCATTGAACTAACCCCAAACTTCGAACCAAGGCCTCGAATGTCTATTCACTATCGCTGGTTGAACAGCAAGAACTAAACAACTTCCTCAATGGAAACTTAAAAAAGGGCTACATCCAGCCATCCAAATCACTGCAAATGCCACCCATGTTCCTCATCCAAAAAAAAAATGGCAAGAAAACAGCTGGTACAGAACTACCAATATCTAAATAAATACACTGTCTGAAACATGTACCCCTTGCCCCTGATATCACAGCTGGTGGACAGGATCTTCAAGGCAAGATTATTTACGAAAATGGATCTCCAATGGGGGTACAACAACATACAAATCAAAGATGGAGACCAGTGAAAAGCCATGTTCCAAACACCAAGGGAAGTGTTCGAGCCAATGGTCATGTACTTCAGACTCAGTAATTCCCCTTCCACCTTTCAGACCATGACAGGCAGTACTGCTAGTGTGATACATCAAGCTAGGCCAAGTAGCATTAGATTGTGATACATTGCCAAGCTTGCTCAGCTTGAGTAAGGGCGTGATGTATCACCTCCTTACCATCCAGCGCCTATGCGCTACGCTTGAAACCCCACCTTGTGGTGATGTATCACCTCCTTACCTGGGAGAATAATAGTATTTGGCTGCCCTATTTAGGACGTGCATCCCTTCGGAGTTGAATATTTATTGCACCTAATAATATTTCGTTGCTGTCGACTTGTTTGAATGTGCTGGCCAGAACATATGTTTGTTTTTACCCATAGATATGTTGATTTTCCTTCATCACTTCATTTGATGCAACCCGGATCTTTGTGTACTCCATTCCAGTCTGATGTTTCACAAATTTGTATGTTTATATATGTCAAGCCTTGTTGTTTCTGAACATATACTGAGAGAATGTAGACATGTTGAAAGCCTAAATTTGGCACCAGTCATTGGGCAAACAGTGACGAAGTACATTTCTGTTCAAGTCCGAAGGTTATTTTCATAGCATACAATTCCATACTATCTCACTCAGTCCCACTCAGTCGCAGTTTCACAAAGAAATAACATATATTTGTATGGGGAATGATACATCACAATGGAAAGCATATTATTTACGAGCCTTGCGTGCGCGCATGATAACTTTGGAGACTTTTACTCGCTTACCAGTTCCCTCGTCAGTGGAGTTCTTTTTCCAGCGCTTGTTCCCGCTACTCAGAGCAGAATCGCCTTGGCCAACATAGGAATGGCTTACGCTCTCGAAGGACTTCTTAGCATCGGATACGACATCGCGCCACTCCTGTGATGAAGTGTTTGGCTTCAAGCCCCACCACCCAAGAACAACCATAAGCAGTAGTAAACCGGTAAGGCCGCCTTGAGCAAGTACATTCCAGCTCTCGTTCTCGGGTGGGGTATATATTGCGAGGGGAAGCTTGTCATCACCTTGATGCCACAATGGCTGAATTTGTCTCCACCACTTCATTGTTGCATCACCAAATTCATCGACATCTGTGATCGTTGCAGCTGCCTCGGTGTAAGGCCGATGCCTTTGCATCCAGTCTGCAACTTGTGGGGGTCAGAATTGCGTTGTCAGTTTCATTTTCTGTTCAAGATCATGAGCAACTATGACCTCTTCTTCCAGCAACATACCACTCCTGTTACCACCCCGAACGCCAGCTTGTGTTCCAAGGTGAGCCATGTATCCACCAAGTCCATCCAATCCTGGCCTAAATTGAGGGATCTCATGTATTTTACTGCCTCTGAGACCCATGCCAGGAGTGATTCAGCAGGAGCGGGCGGTTGAGTTGGAGTCATAGCCATTGCAGGCAGAGGCGGCTCAGCAGGAGTGGGCAGTTGAGCTGCTGGCGTTGGGTCAACTGGAGCCGACAGTGGTAGCTGTACTTCAAAGATGGGTATGGGTTGTTGAGACAGCTCCTCTGGAAATTGTGGTAGTTGGCCGTGTATATCTGCAAATCCGGCAAAGTTGAAAGGATTGTTTTCAAAGTTGAGGTCCTCATTGGTATAGCCAAGATCTGTTGAAGCATGCGCTGCAATGACTTCTGGGCTGAATATTGGAAAGTCGTCAAAAGAGAGTAGGCCAGAGAAGGTTTGGTCACTCGATGGTGCTGACGTGGGTAGGCCAGAGAAGGTTTGGTCATTCGATGGCGCTGATGTGGCTGTGAGACACCCTGGCAGATCCAGATCCATAGGATTAGACACTGAGGGGTTCGAGGACTGGGACACTGGGGTCATCGCAGGGGCCCTAGCAGGGGCTAGGGACCAGTCAGGACCTGTTGCATTGAGTCTTTTAGGATTGGCTTGGTCTAGATAATAGTTATTAGATGTTAAATATTCTCATGGGGTATGTCCTTACTTGTGATGAGGTGGACAAAGTCTGTGAACGGAGCAACAATGTCCTCTTCATATTTACCATAGGCTTGCCCAAACGAGTTGCCAAGCTCTGTCTCGCCAACGTGCAAGCTAGACAGCAAATTAGTTAGTACAGATACAGCATTAGTAACTCTGGGACTTGCCTGAACGCCTCAATCTCCCCATCAGCCATGGGCATAGGCCCACCACACAGAACAGTGAATGCCCACCCCGTCTTCTTCTGCACTTTGTTGAAAATGGCAGGAATTAGCACAGGAAGTTGGTTGATATACCTAGAAATGCACAGGTCAGTGCCGTTCTGTGCATAATACTCAGGACGTACTCCTGCACTTGCACTGGTGTCAACTTGCTATCAAGGCTCTCGCTGCCGCCTGAACATTTATTTTCCTCCTTTGCTGCCTGCTCTGCTTCCTTCTCCTCCTTCGCCAATCTCAGGGCCTTGTCCTCCACCGCCTTCCTTATTGATGGCGTAGCAGCAAGCCATGCTCTCCTCAGCTCCTCGTTATAGATCATAATCCAACGCTTCTTCCATTGGCTCTTTGTCTCTGGCCCAATCATTGGGGGCTTCTTGTCTATCATCCGCCTGTCCACTATTGCTTTGGTTCCCAACGAAGGATAATACAGTTTGGAAACCCTGTTTCCCGGAGAAACCCCTTCAATTAAACTTTGTCTATGTAGAAACCCGGTTTCTTCGTTCGGAGAGACCTTACTCAGAGAATCATTGCCCGCCGGTGTGTACATAGAAGTGAAGGCAGTTTTAATATTATCAACGAATAAGTAGTAGTATGTAACGTAAAAAGTTCTCTTATCATGCAAGCAGCGGACATACCGTTCGGTTATGCCCCGGACAGCGACACATCCCACAACGTAGAACACGTTTCGCCTGTTGAGACGGCTCGGCCACTGGTGAGGCAATTTGCCTGGAGCCATTTGCGCCGCCTCCGCGAGAGCGGCCCTCAATCGCATTAGTGATTCTTTGCATCCGGGGACGGCCTTTCGGGTTGAGAGGGGTAGGACCGTGGATAGTCAGTTCATCCCGAAGTCCGTGGCTGTGAACCGAGTCAAAAGCAGATAGACGAATGATAAACACGCTATGCACTGTATTCCCCTAACGTTCTCCAACATGGCATCAAGCTGTTCCTGAGTTTGAACTTCATTGATAAGCGGGCGCAACGCAGCTTGAACCTCGTGAAAGGCTGTGCGAGCGTTCACAATGTCCGTAGGCCGAGTTTGTGTTGCTGGGAACTCTGTAGAGATGGTTTCAAGAGGATTCGAGAGGAGTGGGTGGGGAATAGACGTTGAAAGGAGGGCGGTGGGCTCCACTCGCAAACCGTTCGCGGTGTGATCAAGTGTTATTGTAGGAATGGCACTGATGTCTAGGTCTGGATCTTGGTACCATCTGGAATCGCAATCAGTGGCGAGACTTTTGAAAGATCAGAATTCTCACCGGCGCCGAATAACTCCCACATGAAAGCCAAGGCTCTGAACATGTGTCATTGCACACCAGAAATGGCGGCAAGGTACACCCAAGTTCATGCCCATACAGCAGTCGCAGACGTATCGACCATCAGCGAGAACAGCGAGAATATGTGTCGCATGTGTCGCTATACGTTGAACGTGAAATAAGTGCTTAATGCTGTACCCACGTCCTGTGATAAGGCGAAGGAGGAATTGTGTCGAGATATACGCGTTATCGTTCTGGAACATGTTCATGGTTCCGGACTAGTCCAAAGTTATCAGTCAGCATTGATCGATCCGAGCACCGAGAATAAGCGGATCGGCGCACCATTTCTTCACGATCGACCCAGTTGAACCCGACTTCTCTTGTAACATGGATTGCGTACTCCGACTATATATAGGAAACATTAAGCAGCAGTTAAGGGAGCGAGTTTAAGGAGATCACCGTACCCAAGTCCTTACGCCATCTGGTAAAAGTAGAGTGCTGATCTGGTAGTAGACACTTGCGGACATTTCCTTGAAGCTGGTGTGAACTGCGAAGGGCCCTACATATGTGCGTAGCTGTCTCAGAGGACCCGGGAATACCCGTTCAATCGGGTTATCGTGCTGACGACGCGATGACTTTAAACAAAGAATTAGTATGTAGAAACTAGATTAGAATCAATGTTGAGCTTACATCTCGAACTCTGACCATATCTTGAACGGTCTGCCCTTTCGAACGATCATTGAGGTAGTCAAATAATTGCTTGAGGGAGACCTTAGGGCCGAGGAAAGACTTGTTGATTCGGTTTTCAACTTCACAACGGCCATTTGTTCGAATTCCCGCAACGAATCGGGAGGAAACCCAAGCATGTGCCCAATGTTCACGGCACGCGTATAGCTTGCGCTGCAAGTACGAAGCTGCCGAAGGGAATTCATTGATTAGAATGTTCCAGAGGCAGTCAAATTCTTCAGGTGATACGGCACGGTACACTTCCCAAAACATATTGTTGAAACAAGTCCATTCCGGTCCAATTGATGCACGGATGGCTTGACTGACGTTGCCGTTGAGGTGGTGAAGGCAGTAGAGATGAAATGTGAGGGGCAGGACGTTTGCGACGGCGGTGATGAGAGCTGGATCACGATCACTGGCGAATACTTCAGGCGGCCTGGTTGCCGCCTCAACATGACAACGGAGAACCCAGAAATGGTGATCAATATTTTCTTGTTCCATCACGGCGTATCATATGTTGCGACTCTTCCCGAAGTTGTCCACAATAATACCGATATCGAGTGCATACCCACAATCGTTCCTATTGGCAGTATTGTCATTGATAAGGATATCTGAGAAGCGCACCAAGAGCTCGCTCATGACGCCGGATTGCCACCAGAGACCAGTTACTTTCTGATTCTCGTCAAGCTTAATCTTGTACTTGTATCCTTTGAGGTGTGCTTTCTCTTCAAGAATGGCAAGAATAGCTGCCATGTCGCCGCCATGCCTAGCTACTTCGTTCTTTGCCTCTTTCCGCGCAGCCGTGATGAGTGACGAGATTTGATGAGGCTCGAGAGTGCGCTCAGTGAAGTGCGTATTGCATATATTCATGACTTGGGAGCGGCTGTAGCGGATCGGGCCAACGGAAAGCTGAGCAATGAGCTCTTTCTGATCTTTGGTGGCAGGACGGCATACATGGCCTCCTTCTGGGAGCTCCCGGTCATGGTTGTGTTGAAGATCAACAGTCGTGATGTGCCAGATTGAAGTTTTACCCACACGGTTCACGTTCACATGGGCCGAGCAATTTGTGCGAATGGAGTTGCCAGTTCGACAATCAGAAGGATCGATATGGCTTGAGTGGCTTTGACTGGGTTGTTGGTAGCGTCGACATCGAAAAGTGACCTTCTTTTTCTTTCCGGATTGGTCGGACTTGCTTTGACCAACTCTCCAAATGTGGCCGAGGTCGGCTTCTGATTGAAAGACAATTTGTTGGGCCTCCTCAAGACTATTAAAGGTGAGGCCCAGTCGTATGACCCCCGAAGCGACAGAGATTTCCCTTAAGCCTAACCCAAAGCCTGCAGGTTCTTGTTTCCCCGAGCATATGACACGAACTTCCGGAGCTTCGTGTTTGAGGCTTCTGCGCTTCTTAGACCACTTTTGTTTCGGAGGGGATATTATCGTGATCGAAGGTGACCGAATGCGAGGTTTGATATTTCTCGATGATTTCGGAGATATGATCTCAAGGGACGGTTCTTGTTTCACGCCGCGGCTTCTTGGTCTTGCAAGGTGAAAGTTGGTCACTATTTCTAAAGATGGGGAGCGCTTCATTTTCCCTTGCTGCGTTGGGATGAAGGGTGAAAGCAGCGGAGAAGAAACTCCTGACAAGATTTGAGGTGAGATTTGACCAGGTGGAGCCGTGTCCAACCTCTCAACTAGCGGGAGTGACGGTGTAAATATGGACAAGCCTGGTTGCTTTTCCACTAGAAATCTATATATTGGATGAGATGGCTGTGAAGATAAATTTTGTAAGTAGTCTGCGGCCCTTGCTGAGTATGACTAGACCATACCTTTGGTGCATACATATTGAAATCTCGGTAGCCTGTAAAGCCATTGACATCCTGATATCCAGTTAAGTCTACGCATGGAAACCAATAATCTTCCGAAATCTAAGACGTGTCAACAATCTGTATCAAAATTCAATGTAGCACGAGAGTTCGTACCAAAGACTCTGATGCAGCACTAGCAATCTCATGGTAGTTTACCAAGTCAAGCAACATTCCCCCTCGGAATTCACCAGAATGATTACCATGCCAGCGTGGGACAGCCGCATTGACAGATGATTCAATAAAATTATGGGCGGCCACACCACAACTGCCATCACCACCGTTCCCAGACCCCTGTTGCCCAATTGATCCCAGTATAATTGTCTTGGGGGACTCGAACTCGGTCCATAGCCCATCGAATACCCAATCCAGCATCTCCAATAACCCCGTATGTGGCGGTAACGACAGAGAATCACCATGATAGAGCTGCCCTGCTCCGGCAGTATAATATGCAGCAAAGTGATCTGCTTGCCAAACAATAAATCCAATGAACGAGACGACAGTCTGCTCCAATCGCTTGTGGAGATTCAACAATTCGGCGCTGTACAAGCGATCGGGCTGCGAGAATAGGGAGTATGTGTCGGTGAAGAATGATGTCGGAAGGTATAGAAAGCCAGGAATGTTTGTGGGAATGGGGTTACGTGCTGCTTCGCTAAAGTATGTGATCTCCGCAGTTGCGTTAAGAACATCTTCTTCTAACCAATTCTCATCGAGGAGGCACCCCAGCTTCCATAGGGGGAATGATGAGCCGAAGAGCCCACGGAGGGGGTCCAAGACTCTCTGCTGCTAAAACCAAACTAGGGAAGCGACTGGCAGAGAACTTGATAACTCTTGAATAAGCCTTCGTGCTGAGGTAACTGTTTTCTCGTTATTGTTGATTAACCTGAAGAGATTAAGCTTGTATTCTAGTTTAGCTCGAGAAAGTCCAAAAAAGCAAGGTATGTTGTACCTTTGAAAAATGATAATGAACATTCTTCTCTTCTCCATTAGCGACCAGCTTGAGAATGACGGAACGGGATCCTGAGCTGAACGCTTCTGGCATGGCCCTGAGTATAGGCTGAAGGTCCACTAAATGGGGAACAACATCGCTTGGGAGTATCAAGTTCGCCGGTGCGCTTCCAGGGACGTCGGTATGCCATACCCAAGAAGGAATAGAGTTGGGAGGTAAGATAGGAGGATACTCCAAGTTTGCAGCATGTGCAAATGTTAGAGACTTGAAATACTCTGAAGAATATCTCTGAGTTGACGGAGGTCTTGAAAAGGTCTCGTAGTCCATCATGGTTGAATTTTGAAAAGTACACTGAAAATTTTCTCATTATTGGGCATATTTTACTGAATTGAAGTAGGTTATCATCCTGCCGACTGTACAGTTTTGGGCCGCCGTGATGATAAATAACAATAAATAATACAGGCGGCGCCCCCGGCCAGTGCAACCCCTTCAATGTTACATCTTACTCGGGGGTTTCCAAAAATACGCGGAGAAACCCCAGAAACAGGGTTTCCAAACTGTATTATCCCCCAATGAAGTGTAGTGATCTTTAGAAAAGATCTCAATAGGGCGCAGAGTGCGAGTCCGTGTCTCATTTTGCTTGGCCAGACTTTTGGTCATCATCTCTACAAATGAGACAGACTTTGGGCGTGTGTCGATTCGACAGTTATTTCGAAACCAGGATTTGAGTTGCTGTCATTATAGGTGAGAATAAGAACCACTCAGAAACATACAACTTACCTCATGCTTTTTCTGGATTAAGGCACATTTTTGTTTGTGTTTTTTTTCGGCGTCTGTCAAAGGCAGGGATGATACTGCCAGCATTTCTGTGTTGTCAAATCCATTACCCGGTGTCTGTAAGGGCAACCTCAAGATGGCCGCACAGTGCAGGCCTAGCAGAGGGAGAATCCAAAGGAGATGAATAAGTCTAACTACAATACATGAGAGAGCTGCTCACCTAGCAGAGGGAGAATCCAAAGAGAACAGGATAGGGATTCTCCATGCTAGGAAGCGAAGTATATACTGTAGTAGCATGGGAGGAATGAAGGATAACTGTACAGTACACCAGCCACAAGTCCGAACGAATATCACAAGGTACGAGGGGGCATGTGATAATGAAGTGGAAGGGGAATGAACAGGAGTCGTGCCAGTGACCTGGGGAAGTAAGAGCAAAGAGTAATGAAGTGGGGAAAGAGGATAGGGGTAGCCTGGACGAGCCCCGAAGTGTATATACTAGTCTGAGCGAGTCCAAAGCGAGTCCGAAGTGCGGGAAGACTCCGGAGTCACCAGACGTGACTCCGATGCGAAAGGAGTGGATGGAAAGGAAGTGGAAAGGAAAGGGGACGAAAGGGAATGACGGGGATGTAGGTAAGAGTCCGTGGGGTGAAGGAAAGGGGAAAGGAATGAGGAGGAAGGGAGAGGGACAGGGGAATAGGAGAAAATAGGAGTGTCCCCTTACAGTGTCCCTGTGGCATCTTTATCACCAGAGTCTTGACCAGCATTCTTCTGCTCTTGTTGCGCCTCTTTCCTATGTTTATCCTCGTCTTCAATTTTGAACTCCAGGAACCATTTCTCATAGAAACTCGAGAAGAACATTGCTAGCGCCGCTGCACCATCTGTCTGCGCTTGACAATAAGCCCCCGAGAACGATGTCAGAAATTTGAACTGTTTGCTGGTCGTCCAGCGTGCCCCGGGCATTTTTGCAAGGCCTGGGTACGGTGCTGGTGGGTGCTGGTGGTGTGGTGCAAGCAATTAAGCTCAAGGACGTGTTGTATCACTTCATCGAGGTGGCAAGGACGTGTTGTATCACTTCATCAAGGTGGCAAGGACGTGTTGTATCACGTCCTTGTGGAACAAGGAGCTCGGGAGAAGGACTACAGCTGCCCAATCAGGTTTGCTCAGTCAATTGGGCAGGAACGTGTTCGAGGCCTTTAAAACCAGGGCTGGGGGGCATTCAAACCTGCTCCTTCTTTACCTTCCACTCGTCTGCTACTCGTCTGCCATGGTATCTTCATCCTTCGTCCCTGCCAGCACTGATAAGGACAGTGATGCCTCCTTGTCTGTGTTGGTAGTGGCCAACGCTTCACTTTCTCAATCAGTTGCAGCGTTGACAGAGCAAGTGGCAGCACTTTCTCTCACTGGTATGTCATATGTCGTCATGATCGAGATCCTGCCTTGCCTAAACATATTCCCCTGACAGTTGCATCTCTCACCAGCGCATCCGGCAATCACAATGTGGCTGTAGACAGCCCATCTGCCACACTCGTTGCTAGTACTGCGGCAGAGAGCAGTGCCGACGACGACGATGATGATGACGACCATCTGTCATATATCTCTGAGCCCAACAAGAACTACTCCAATTTCGCAGCCATCACGTCCGCCCCTGCCCTGGAGGCAGCAATCACCACCTCTCCGGCCCCAGCCATTGCTCCTGCCGTCGCAGTTGGTCCCACTGCCCCTGGTACTAATACCACATACCATGCACCGGGTAAGTATTCCACTCAGAATTTGGGTCCGTGCTCACAGTCGGTGAAAAGACGTTGATCCATTTCAGCGCTGGTACCTTGTGACTGTCGGCCGTTCCATCAGTGTGATTCGAGGCTGGTAAGTCTCGTGCCTTAGGATGATGGTTTCTTTTTGACACTGTCCCAGGGAAAATGTGGCTCCCCTTGTTATTGGTGCCCGCAGTGCCGTCTTCAACAGGCAGCCCAGCCAGCAGGTAGCGCTCCTCTGCTTCAATGAGGCCCGCACTCAGGGCCATGTTAGGGTGGTTGTTTAGATGTTTGCCATATATTGTTTCATTCTTGCTCCTTATGCCTGTTACCAACATGTTGCTTGCCCTTAATGTATGACTTGTTCTGTATCCCTTGAGTTGTGTACCCCAATACATGCCTTCGTTGCCCAACTCCCTGAACCATCCTGAGCTGAGCCGAACTATTTGCCCAAAAAAGGGAGCATATTACATAACCTCCATGTTGCAATTGGCGCCCTCAACAACTGTATGTTGGCGACACAACATTGTTGCTGCTGCCCTCTCCATTGTCTCGGTGTCCTTGTGCTCAGCTTGGGATGCTGTTCAAGCGCAATACTAGCAGAATACAATACTAGCAGGTACTCAAGTTCTCTTTCGTTTGAAATGTACCAGATTGAACCATGCCTCTGTGTGTGTAGTGCACGAACTGGCATCCTGGCAAGACCACCAACTGGCAGCCATGGATACCTTCCCGACTATGAAACTGCAGGCCGTAAATGGATCTCACCCATGCCTCAGCATTTCGGCACCACTATTGCACCCTCCAACACCATATTCCTGCTTGAAGGGCCGTTTGTCATATTTGAACTCACCATTTTGACCCCATTACCATCGCGAACTTGGCATTATCACAGTCAGGGGTGTCGCGAACTTGCCACAAAAATCGCGAACTTGCCAGGCAATCTGCCTGAATTGGCGTCAACTCTGGAGAACTCGCCATGAAGGCTGCACCATGCACTTGATCGGAGACCCATGGAACTCTGAAGTCAGATTTTCAGTATGATCGGTCAACACCTAGTCCCTATATAAACGACCTTCCGCACTCTCTCTTCCCTACTCTACCTCTACCTCCCATGTCCCCCACTGGTGCTGAAGTGGGCCAAAAGGTCTCTCTGGACTCATACTATAAACGGTGAGTCTTTCTGAGCAATAGCCTTGCTCTTATGTTTAATATCGTGCTGCAGCAATAAGAACAGTCTTCGGGCTAAGGCGCGGGCCCGTATGGCCGTGTAAGTGGTTTTATTCATATTCGTGGTTCTTCAGTGTTAACTAATCTACCCCAGCATCCGCGCTCAAAGAGCATCCGCTCAAACTGCCGGCGAACGCGCAGCAGAGAAGGCAAATGCTCGTGCCACTCAGGCAAAATACCGACAAAAGTGAGTCACATTACCATCGTATAAGCTCTTCGGCTTATCGTGTTGTTCGTATTTAGCAATCGTGATGCCCTTCGCCTCAAGGAAAGCTTACGTTGGGAAAGGTTAGCAACCGCTTTGATATCAGAAACAGCTGTTGACCCATCTGAAACAGGAAGAAGCTCATTGCTTTGGGCTTCTTTGATTCGTCTGACCACAATGACAATTACAGTGAATACGAGGGTATGAGCAACTCGAGTAGCAGTGCCGCAAGTAGTGATGAGGAGGATTGGGAGGCAGAGGCGACAGTCTATCGTGACCTTTGTGCACATGCCGAGGCCAAGTACTGGCAGTCAGGGATATCTGACCTCCTTAAGAGGAGGCCACCGCTCCCCAAGAAGGCACCAGCAGCTTCTATCGTGACAGATGTCAACTGCAAAGCAATGTACCCATTCATTTGAATACATCCCGCCGCCACGCTACCTGATGTTATCTAATAGAGTCGATGTGAATCTTTCCTGGTCAACAAGGCTTGTGAAAATAGCCCACAGGTGCCCCCCTCCCCAACTGTCTCTACCGCCATGGTGTGAAATGGTGTAACTCAGCAGTCGCGGGGCGCAAAGCATCCTGCAGTGCAGTATCACGTCTCAAGATGTGACCCTCATCTCATGCACCAATTGGGTATCAAACTCAATGTGCGCACTCACCAATTCCACTCAAGATCAACAGGAAGCCTCTCAACATCATCCTCAACCATTCAGACCACTAGCGACCGACCATCTCCCCAGCCGGCCAGCATTTTTGAACATGTTGAAAATTTTCCCTCCGTCCATGCACTACTTAACGGACACCAGTTTGATGGGCCGCTTGATCGCAACGACCTACACCTACCTGCCCTTGGAAACACTTTCACACTCGATCCAGCATATGTAGCCCATTTAGCCGACCTTGATACTGATGAAGTGGTCGTGCCCCGAGCGAAAAAAACCTTCCGTAGGTCATTAAGCAACCTTCGATGGCTTCAACTAATGTGATTCCCATCAGGACCAACCTTTGTTCGTTTTCTTGGGTGTCCTAGATACCTATTTGCAGGAGATGATATGGCACGAAGGCCTTGGGCACGATCTGTCCCCCGCTGCTTGCGCTGAGTGTTGCACCAAGACGGTGACATCGCTAGCAACAGTACGCTGCAAGGATTGCCTGAATTGCCACTTGTACTGTCATAGCTGCATGGTTGCCATTCACAAATGCATGCCGCTGCACCGTATAGAGGTCAGATCTCACTGGCCCAAACACGTGAATAACAGTTACTAACCTATTTACTTCCAGGAATGGAATGGCAACTATTTTGCCCCCAGGTCACTCAAGGAACTTGGCTTGCGGATACAATTGGGGCATCCGTGTGGCAAACACTGTACCAATCCTCAACCAGCATTTGATGATGCTTTTACAATTATTGACTTGATGTGTGTTCACAAGGTCAGCCTCAACTTCTGCGGTTGCGAGACCGCCAAACTCCCAATCATTCAACTACTCCGCCATCGTCTTTTCCCAGCAACATCTGTTGCTCCTTGCACAGCAGCTATGTTTGCTGCGCTCGACCATTTTCATATGCTCTCCCTTGAGGGCAAAGTTTCAGCATTCGAATTCTGGAGAGTGCTTGCTCGAACAACGGACAAGACCGAGATCAGCCCTCCCCCAGTATGTCATCTCATAAACGGGCCATGGTTGTCACTGATTCATGTTCGCAGGATCATTACGAAGCCTTGATGCGAATGATGCGTGAGTGGCGGCATCTACTCCTCCTCAAACATGGCAGGCGAGGCAACAAGCCTGAAGGCCCATCAAGGTACTCTTCCAGGTGAATTGGCGCTCAAATGCCCCGCCTGTCCTCACCCGGAGATCAATCTTCCATCCAACTGGAAGATGGCACCGCCAGACAAGGTGTATGTGCTTGACATTTTTTTCTTTGGGTGATATCTGACATCTATCCATTATAGCTGGCTGTATTCCTTGTTCGTAGGTATTGACATGAACTTTCGCCTCAAGTGAAAGAATGTGTCGAGCGATCGAGCAGATCCAGGGCTTGGTCGAGGGTGGAGCTACTTCATAGAAGAGGGGCGCCTATCAAGAATACCTAAAGACGTGCAAGGAACCGGTGCAGGTGAGTATGTGTCCCTCAATAGCAGATCACATCTAATTCCAACCTAGAAAAGCACTTGCAATGCACACAAGACCATCAACGATGCGACCAAACGAGAGTTCAAGGGGTTAGCAGTTAGCGGCCTTGGGACGGTTGAGTGCATTCGCCATGACTTCAAGCGCGGATTGTCTAGCGGAGATCTGAGGCAAGGAGAACGGTGTGTTAGTCCCCAAAGGGGTGCATACTCCGTGCTGATCTCACTGCGCAGATACTCAGTGATGGACTATTTGTTCTTCTCAAGCTTACAAGGGTCAGAGCATCAGAGGCTCATTGTCTCATATGACATAGCCTGTCAATGGAGCATACATCTATGGGAACGAATGTCTGGCATGCCTGCCAACATTCAGCTTATGCCGTCGTCAGAACGTCAAGTTGCTTTCCTTGTGCCGAAGTTTCATCTACCTGCCCATATCACTGCGTGCCAGTCATCTTATTCATTCAATTACACACCAGGTGTTGGTCGCACTGATGGTGAAGCCCCGGAACGTGGTTGGGACTTCCTAAACCCTGCGGCTGGCCAAATGAAAGAAATGGAACCCGGGGCTCGCCGTGAACTATTGGAAGACTTGATGAGCGATCGCAACTGGAAGAAGACCGTAGGCTTGGGTAAGCGAAGTCACAGTGTCTCTATGTTTGAACTGACCTAACGATCAGTACAGGGAAGACGCTCCTTTGCCGCATCAAGAGTGCTGTGGCTACGTGTGCTGAGCAGATAGAGAGCCACCATGATTTCGAAAAGCGGTTGGGCCCAACAGTAATTGAACCATGGCGCACTGCTGTGGAGTTGTGGGAGGCCGACAGCAGCAACCTGAACCCATTTTCATCTGCTGTAAAGAGTAATGTTGACCTCTCAATGTCCAGTTGTGTTATGCTCACCATTCGTTCAGCCATGACACAGCATGCTGTCCGGCTGTCGCTCAATGAGGAGGAAGCTGTGTTGTTAGCTCAGGGGAAGCTGGAAGTATTCCACGAAGATGTCACGCCATGCATCCTTATATCAACAGGTCTCGACCTCAAGGAACAACAGTCAGTGCTATTTACCCCAATTGCCCCAACGGACCAACACTGACTTATGTTTTGAAATAGACGATCTCTTGCAAAAGATATTTCTGGCCTTGGCCTGCATGCGACTGATCAACAACACCTCAACATTGTACAACGGGCTAATGTCTTACGAAACAAACTCAACATATGGTTAGATCATCAGAAACTCTATTGCCCAGCTGCCTTCATATTACGCAGTGGAGATCTGGCCCAATCAATGGACCCAGTAGCTACTGTCCCAACTACAAATCTATGGCTCCCTTCAAGCCTGGGACCCCGGACAACTTGTCCGACCAATCTAAGGGAGATCGAATGGAAACTCTGGTTCGCCCAGGCCCACGACATGTTGAACCAAATTCGCGCCAGCGTCTTTCAGCAGAAGGATTTATTTGAACGAGGTCAGAAGGCAATGACCAGGTCATGCTCTGTGATTGCTTGGCTACAAGACAAGATAGATGACACCATTGAATGATACCGTGTTGCACAACGTGTGATGGCTGCGCTAGCACCAGTTCTTCATAAAACCCACGAAGACTGGGCTTCAAGCTTGCAGGAGTTACGGGACGGTGATGTTTGGGCCATATCTTCAGGGAAGATACGTGAGACTGAAGGCTGAAGAACCATGTTGTGGATATGGCATGTCAAGGGCGTGGCAGAGACAGCTGCTCAGAATGCAATGATTCATGACTGTAAGCGGTGAATCTTTCATTATTTCATTATTCAAGATGAACTAACAGATGGGCTTTAGCGATGCGTGTGGAATGGTGCAAAAGCTGCGCGCAAGCCATGCGGCAGTCTGAGGAGGTTGAGCTTCTGAATGAAGAAATGCGGTGTGTGCTCAAATTTCTTGGATGGAAAGAGCTGCAATGGGATTTGAGGGCCAGACAAGATGGGGGGGCGGACATCCCTATGGACATCCTCCAGGGTGCTCAGGCCTACGCAAAGCGTCAATCCAGTATCATGCGATCACTAGCAAGGGAATTTCGGCGAACGTGGGTGTCCGTGCCCTCCCTCATGACCTTCCACAAGCCGTACAAAGTGTTTACCGACTGGGAGGTACCTGCGAACACAGCCAATCCGTATATAGATGTAGTGCAATAATATGTGTTTAGTGTGCTATGATATGTTTGTTTTGTGCTGAAAATAATATGTTTTCTTGTCTGCTAAATTTTTTTCGGTGATTCGAGACTTTGCAATGCGGCAACATACAGAGAAAGATGCGGTGACATACAGAGAAAGATGGAAAACAAATAAAGATGCGAAGATGCCTGAGAAGCATGAAGATAATATCAATATATTGGCATATAACAATATTAAGGGAGTAATAACAATATCTACGAGGGTGCTCAATGCTGTGGTGCTGATTATAGGCGATAGCCGGAAAGGGAAGGAGACCTAAGCTGAGTGAGCTCAGGGATGTATCACACTCTACAGCTACTCAGCTTACCTTGATACATCACCCCTCTACGAACAGGTGACCATGATGAATGAACTTTTCAAGAACTTGATCAACAAAGGACTAGTAGTCATATATTTGGATGATTGACTTATATTCACAGACAATAATGTAGAAAAACACAGAAAAATAGTATGAAGGGCGCTGAAATGAAAATAGAAGTGGACTTGTCTAACTATGCCTTGGGAGCAATACTCTCCATGCTATGTGATGATGAAAAATGGAGACCCTGCGCATTTCTTTCAAAGGGGTTCTCAGAAACAGAACAAAACTACGACATTCACGACAAAGAAATGCTGGCCATTATTCGAGCCCTAGAGGCATGGCAGCACTACCTTGAAGGAAATACCCACCAATTTACCATTTGGACAGATTACAAAAACCTAGAATACTTCATGACAACAAAAAAGCTCAACAGATGCCAGACACACTGGGCCCTATACCTGTCAAGGTTTAATTTTATTCTAAAACACAAGCCAGGTGCCTCAAACATGAAAGCAGATGTCCTGTCAAGACAACCAGATCTAGACAGGGGGGAGGACAACAACACAATGGTACTTTTGAAACCCAAGTACTTCTGAATCAAGGCCATGCAGCAAGGGCATGTTTTGATCGATGGGGCAGAATCACCAATCTTGTCAAAAATCAGAAAAATAAAAAACTATGACAAATCAGTGGTAAAAGCAGTAGAAGAGCTGAAGAGGTCACTGACAAAAGTGTTGAGAGAAACGGAGTGGTCAGAAGAGCAGGATCTTGTATTATACCATGGAAAGGTGTATGTACCTAAAGATGTAGACGTCAGAAGGGAGATTGTGAAAGTACACCATGGCTCAACAATAGTGGAACACCCAGGCAGGTGGAAAACAATGGAGCTGGTCTCATGCAACTACTGGTGGCCAGGAATGAACAGGTTCATTGTGGAATACATCAATGGATGAGACCAATGCCAACAAAGCAAAGCATACTCACACCAACCACAAGGAAAACTACAACCAAGCACCATCCCATCTGAACCATGGACTGACATATCTGCAGACTTCATCATTAAGCTTCCAAGATCGTCAGGGCATGACACAATCCCAGTAGTAGTAGTCAGGTTCACCAAAATGGTTTGCCCAATACCCACAACTAAGGAGCTGTCATCACTCGGACTGGCTAAATTATATTGGGATCATGTCTGAAAAGACTTTTGACTTCTGAATACGATAATCTCAGACTGAGGCCCCCAGTTCACCTCCCAAGTGATGAAGGAACTTAACAACCTATTAGGAATCCAGACCCACCTGTCAACAGCCTTCCACTCCCAGACAGACAGACAAACAGAGTGAGCAAATTGAGAAATCGAGACCTACCTCTGAATGTTTATTAACCATCAACAAGATGACTGGGTGGAATGGCTAGCCATCTGTGAATTTTCCCTTAACAATAAAAACCAAACAAGCTTACAACAGAGTCCTTTCTTTTTAAACTATAGAAAACACCTGTGAATGGGGATTGAACCCAGACAATGGTCCAAACTAGAAGCAGTGGATCAATTTGCTGAGTGAATGAAGCAGACATGGGAGGAAGCAAGGTTGGCCCTAGTAAGAGCAGGGGAGGGAATGAAAAAATACACCGACCAAAGAGTAGGAAACCTGCTGGAAGACCAAGTTGGAGACAAGGTGTTCGTTTTTACAGAAAACCTAAACACAACCAGGCCATTGCGCAAGCTTGAGCAAAAGAAGATAGGGCCATACGAAGTAGTCGGCATCCCTACAAAAAATGCTATCATCCTAAAACTCCCTAAGATGTTACACATCCACCCTATGATCTCAACCCACCAAACTGAAAAAGCCAACCAACCAACAATTCCAGGTCAGCAATGTAGTAGTGAATATATGTGTAGACCTGTAGATAGGTCTAATAAGAATGCGAGGGTCCGCCTCCGGCAGGACAAGTCCATGTGACACCCGAGTGAACTAGTGTGAGAACGATGAGTCCGAGAGTGATAACAAAATGATAGAAACTTCGGATGCTTCGGATAGCTTCAGATGCACTCACGCTCGGAACGGATGGCTCGGCTTCGGATAGTACGACAAGGATGGCAGGAGAATGATAAGGATGGCAGGAGAAACTGGCTTCGGATCGGACTCGGACTCGGACAACGGCGAACTCTGACAACAGATGGGGGGGGAAGCTTCGGACTTCTTAGATTCTGACTCTGACTCGATGTGGGGGAAAAGCAAGCTGATTTTACTAGCTACGAGTACAGGAGTATTTGTAGCTAAGTGATAATCAAATGTATGAAAGGTCCGAGACGACAAGGCACTAAGAACGAATAATGGGGATAAGAAAATTAGAGAATTTAGAGTACGAAACAAAAGAGATACGAAGAGTCGGTCCGAAGTGTTTGATCCATTATCATGTGTGTCCGATGCGGGTCCGTGATGTCCGAGTCATGTGCGAGCGAGTCCAAGGAGTTGGAGAGGAGTCGATAGAAGATAGGGGCAGCCGGAATACACGGAACGAAAGGGTTCCACCCTTACATCCCCCGGGGACTTTATGTGTTGACCCTCCGGGGCAACGTACACGGCGAGCAAGCATTGCGAAGTGGGAAGGTGGGTGGGTGAAGGAGAACAGGGGCATGGGAGGAAGTATAGGTGCGGTCACATGACGGATGGTTGAAAAAAATATTTTTAAAGCCTAGCGCATTCTCCCACTTCCCTTCTGCCATCCCGACGCAACTGACACCCAAGCATGCCAGCGCACGTCCCATCGTACACCATCGCAGAGCTCTGCACCATCACGAGTCGGAAGGCCGTCGTGAGCGCCTATGAGAAAGAGGTGGAATACTTCGCAGACATGGGCATGGTAATGCCGGAGTTGGACCACGAGCACCGGGAAGACGTGGAGATCGCCGTGGCAGACATGGAGCGGCAGCAGGTAAGGCGCATGGTTCTGGCGTCCGAGGACACTAACCAAATGTGCACAGGCCTGGTTGAAGGAGGCGGAAGAGCTCCTAGTTGACCTGGTAGTGATAGGCACCGTGGAGGACGACACCCGGGCGAAGGGCAAGCGAAAGGCCCTGGAGGCTGAGCCCGAGGAGCCAACATCAACGGCGGGGTCACGGCCACGAAAACGGCTGGCAACAGGCGCGACGAGGGAACAAACGGAGGTGGGAGAGACGGCTCCAAAGACGGATGTAACGGTGTACGGTGAGTACAACCCGGCAGGTAAGTTGATCCGACAGTCGATACGACACAGACTAACGGGAACCCTCAGACGCAGGCTCGAGCCCGAACAACATTGAGTGGGGCTGTGGGCTCGGCACTTCGAGGGAGTCCTGCCGGCATCCGGTTGTCGAATTCACGGATGCTCGACAGTGCCTGCACTGTCAGCAGGCCCATTTCACCTGCATTGGTACCGGCTGCCATGCGTGCGAGACATGCACGGGATTGAAGGTCCGATGTTCGCATGCGAAGACGCGCGCCAGGTTGGCGAAGACAGCGGAAGGGGAGGCGTCGGGCGGCAAATCAGATGGCAAGGGAAAACAGCAGGCAGGCGCGGGGCTGGGGGCAAGGCGACGGGCAGTAGAAGTCGGGGAGACGAGTCGCACCACGCAGGCAGCGTCGGGCAGCGTCATGATGCCGGACCTTGTGGAGGCGTCCGCGGATCATGAGCTGCGGAGCCTCGTCCAGGTGATGTCGACAATGGACGCGCGGATCGCCACCCTCAAGCAGGCAACAGAGGAGGCCGAGAATACCTGGGCGGCGGCAACACGGAGCCTGGCAGCCTTGATCCTGCGGAGGGAGCTCGAGGACGCGCAACAGGCGCATGCGGCTGACGCGGAGGAACAGGAAGAGGATAGGCGAAGAGACGAAGGCGCTGAGTATGATGGGGAGTGAGGAGAAGGAGAAAAGGGAAAAGGAAAAGGGTGCTTGGCCCGTCGGCACACTTTTGACAGTACATAGCTAAAATAATGAAATTGCATTTCTTGAGAACAAGTGAGATAATAAGTGAGTGATCATAAGTGAAAGAAAATGGACGCAGCGTGAAAATGGAAGAAGTCCGAAGTATTTGGAAACAGCAAGGATCACCAGAGCTGTTGGATGGCGTGTACGAAACTACGGGAGCAGAATATAAGTATCGGATAGGAGCGGATAAATAAGAGAGGTGAGAGATGAGAGACGGAAAGTGACCGAGGTCTGGTATACAACACAGGGCGAACCCTGGTCTGGGTGGAAAAAAATTTAGAGTACTAGACGGTTAGGCTGCTGCGAAGGCGTCAAAACTCGGTCTTTCATCATATTTTGTAGTCCAGCGAAGTTCGCGGCAGACTGAGGTTCCGGAAGCTCTTTGGAATCGTCGGAGCTGTCGGGGTCGGGAGAGTTGGGAACGGGAAGGAGATGGCAGCATCGGGTGTAGTAAGGAATAACGCGGAATGCTGCGTAACGTAGAGTCGAGACGGAGCCATCCAGTTCGGAAAGGACGTAGGATCCGCCAAGAGTGCATCGGACGACAACCATAGGTCCCATGTAGCGAGGCAGATGCTTGAGAGAGTGGTCTCCTTCTATCTTTTTGTCATGAACGAGAACAAGCTGCCCGGGAAGAAAGTTGAAGTCCTTGATCATCCGGGCAAACCGACGTTCGAATTCTTCAAGGGAGGCAATCCGACTCCAAATAACTTTCTCGCGCATACATTCGATATCGTCCGGACGCTTTTGGAGTTGTCGGGCGCGCATGGAGATGAGTTGTTCTGTGGTGAGAGTGGTATCAGGAGGAGGGGCGAGATAGGTAGCTTCGTGGAGGTCAAATGGAAAGAGAGGCTCGATGCCATGTACCATGTAGTAAGGAGACATTCCGGAGGTTTTGGAGATGGTGACACGCTCGGCCCAGAAGACGGATGGTGCGACTTCAACCCACTTCTTCTTGTTGCCATCCGCAGTCTTCAGGAGTGAACCCCGAACGTCCCGGTGTCTGCGCTCGACGAGTCCGTTGGCTGGGGAGTTGTATGGAGAGATTCAGATGTGTCGGATGCCATACTTCTCTGCGAGATATTCAACTGCCTTCACAAACGGGGTACCGTTATCCGTCACAAGTTCTTCAATGGCGCCCCAGCGGCATAGAATCTCCTGGAAAATAAACAAGCCAAGCGTCTCCGCGGTCTCCCGGCGAAGAGCGCGCCATTCCGGATAAGAAGTAAGAGCACACCGTGCGTGGACGATTTTGTTGAATTTGTTGGCAGAAGGCATAACCATGCAGTCGATGTGGACGCGGCGGAAAAGGGAAAGGGGGATAGTCGGACTCAGCGGAATATGTAGTTTGAAACTGGAGCGGATCTGACACTGATGACAAGTCTTAACGAACCAGCGGACGTCTTGGTCGAGGAAGGGCCACCAGAATTGTTCAAGGAGGCGAGTCCGGATGACGAAGATACCCTTGTGTCCGAGAGAGTCGTGAGCAGCTCGGATAAGATAGAGTCGGCGGCCCGGATGGATGTAGACCTTGTGCTTCCCGTGGTTATCCTTGCGCCAGAGCTTGCCATCACGGTAGAAAAAGTTGAGCGCTCGTCAGACAAAGTTGCGCATGGCGGGTTCAGTGAGTCCGACGGGGGCCTCGCTAGTTTGAAGGAAAGTCTCTATCTCCAGCACCCGTGCGTTGTCATACCAGAACACGGGTTTGGTATAAAGACATTAGGAACTAGGATGTACCCCTAAATTCCTAGGAGCGAAGCCCCTAGGAGAATTAGTCATTGTCCTTAGGAACTAGGATGTACCCCTGAACTCCTAGGAGCGGAGCCCCTTAGTCATTGTCCTACCTTTCCATTGTCATTATGGAAGTCCACCATGGAAGTTCGCCATGGAAACCAATGACAATGGATTTCATTGTTCTTTTATCTTCTTAAATTCGCCATGGAAACCAGTGATAATGGTTTCCATTGTTCTTTCACATTCTTATTGTTCCAATGTATTGCCTATTGTTATGATCTCCCTAACAACCATTGGGAACAATGGTACATTCATTGTTCCATTATACCTATCCATTGTCCTTAATGACAACCATTGTCTGTACAATGGAATATATTGACTAGGACATTTTACTATTGTTCTACTATTTATTTGTATTTACCTCACTAGGATACCATTGTTCTTAGGAACAAACAGTGTAGGTATAAAAGGGAGCAGGTCTCTCTGTTTGAAATAAGAATCTAGTTATCACCCACATTCTAGTGCTTAAGTTCAGCTGTATCCGAAACGAGTAGGATACTAGCATTCCTGTTTGTAGAGACCCGAAAAGTAAGTAAGGTCTAATTCTTTTGCTAAGTCTGCACCGAAACGAGTAGGTGACAGTAACGCACTGACAGCTAAGTCTGCACCGAAAACGAGTAGGTGTCAGTAACGCTAATTTGACAGTTTGATTATCCCGAAACGAGTAGGGAAACCCTTTCAAGTCCAGATCCGAAACGAGTAGGACTCTGGCATACTGACTTCAGTTTATTAGTTATCTAGTTCATCCCATAGGTTTATTATATAGACCTAAACCACTGTATATACTTGCTACTTAACGTACAAGTAAATTCACCACACCCCTATCAACTTAGGAGTAGTATTGTTGCTTGACATACTATTTCTAATAACCGACCTCACCCCATCTTACCCCTATCAGAGTATTATCTCTATTCCATTCAATCCCGAAATCAACAAACGACCAGGTGCAACTCGACGCAGTAGTCCACGGCCATCTGGGCACTAATTCACTAACCTGACTTAGTGTGACAGCGTCTTTATCCGCGGCCTTCGGAGTCCGGGGAATGTCATCGGAGTCATCGGAGTCGTGGAATCCCGCAGAGTCTTCGTCATAGATGAAGGTGCGCACAAGGGATCCGAGATGACCCCGGAAACGGTTTTGAGCAACCCGAGAGACGGAGGCGTCGCCGTCCGAATGAACCTGTAAAGTAAAGCCACAAGCTTCGTCTATCCAACCCTCAACATCTTCTACGAGTACCGGGTCTTCTTCGGCTCTTCTTCGTTGTGAAAGGCCATCGGCCGGAGTGTGATCCCAAGCGGGAACGTGTTTGAGTTTGAAGGAAAAGGTAAGGATGGCGGCGATCCAGCAGTTCATTGCAGCGTTCGGGACGATGTCGGAATTGTTGATCATGCCCTTTATATATTTTGCGTCGACCTCGACAGTGAGATTGCGAGCTCCGACGAGCCAAAGCTTCGTGGCCTGAAGTGCCCGGAAGAGTCCGTAGAGCTCGATTTTGGATTGGGAATAACAGGATTTGCGGTCGTTCCAAGTGATAGACCCGAAACGGGACGGATAGCGTTTGTCGTCGGCGCCCATCTGGGAGAGAATGAATCCGACGGCAACGGTGGAGGAGTCGACGGCCAGTATGACTTCGCGATCGGATGAATGGTCGATAGCTCGAAGTGCGGGGGAAGTGATGGCGAGGTTCTTCAAAGTGTCGATTGCAGCAAGTTCGTCCGGACCCATGACAAAGTCAATGTCCTTCTTGGTTAACTGAACAAGTGGTTTAGCATGCTTCGCAAAGTCTCGGATGAAGATACGCATGACTCCGATGGTGCCCAGGAAACCCCGGACGTCGGTGATGTTCTCGGGTATGGGCCAATCGCGAATCTTTTGAACCCTGTCATCGTCGGGTTCTCTACCCTCATAAGTGCACATGTGTCCGACAATAGATGCACACTGAACACAGATACGTAGCTTGACTCCGGAGAATGTTCCACCAAACTTCTTCATTCGGTGAGCGATCCGATGCATGTTTGCGATATGCTCATAGACGAAGCGCCAGATGTTCGGATTATCAGAGAGGGTTTCGTAGGACCCATCGGGTTGTTCGTATCGGGTACGCGGACCCTTGACAGGACAATCGTCGATGTACGGATCAGTGACAGCTCTAGCTGTAGAGTCAATGCATTATTCCGGGGCAACAGCCCAAAGTGTATTGCATTGTTCTGGGGCTAAGCCATAATGCATTGTTCAACCTTGTAATCATGTGATCAGATCTTTGCTAGCAGGTTATGATTAGATCGGACTTTGAATGATGAGTGATCTGTCCATGCATGATTAGATTTGGTCAGACTGACAGATCAGATCACTTGATCAATAATAGATCTAGTTGATAATCAATTGCCTTATGGGTTTAGCCACATGTTGGTTCTAGCCTTTGATTTCCAGTGACTGTGAGAATACTGGCAGCATTAATACCATTAGAACCGCATTTTTTACTATTGACTGTGGGAAAAGTACTAAAAAGCCATGTTATGGCTTCACAAACTGTGGGAATTCTTTTCTAAAGCCATTAGAACCGCTTCTTGGGCGCTTTTTTGTCCTGTAAGCGTGGGAAATAGATGTAAATGCATCAGTAGGGCTTCTTACTGTGGGAATTCTTTTGTAGGGGTTATTAGAATCGCTTCTTGAGCGCTTTTTTATTGTGTAAGCGTGGGAAAGAGATGTAAATACATCAGTAGGGCTTTTTACTATGGGAATTCATTTTTATAGACAATTAGAACTACTTTTTGGGCGCTTTTTTGCTTTGTAAGCGTGGGAAAAGGCTGCAAAAGAGTCAATAGCATTGTTTACCTTGTGCATCTCAGTATAGTAATCTTTAAGACCACTTTTAAAGCACTTAGCATAAGAATGATACAGAAATAGATTGTAATAATGGTGGTTTGTAACTGTGGGAAAATATTACCCAAAATAGTAACTATAGAGCCTTGAGTTCTAATCATATCCCTATAGTTGGAATTGCAAGAGCTTATTTTGTTAGTAAGAAAAACACAAAATACTCAAAAAAAACACAGAAAGTTTCCATTTCATTTGATATACAAATGGTTCAGATGAGGTTTCTTAATGTTGTAGCTCTTCTAGTATAGCTAACTAATCATTCTATCTTTAAATAGTGATTTTCTTAGCTTGGTACTATTGACAAACAGTGATTTATCAGCATCATTACTGATTGAGAGAATGTTTTTGTAAGTGTGGGAAATGCCAAAAATAGTATTTTGTAGAGTATTCTTCTCCGATCATGTGCCTGTTCACAGAATTCTCATATCTATCTTTGTTATTCTGCAGTTGTCAAAGCAAAGCACACAAAATGTCAAAATCACTTCACAACCAGCATATATATATTAACCATATCCTGGTTCTATATTTGTATAGTGTGATTATGGCTAGGTAGGGATGTTTGAGCCACTTTCATTTAGGCTTAGTACTATATTGACACCCTCGTCATGAAGAGATTCCCACTAATCTTGTAATTTAAGATTGGTTATTTCCATATTTCTATTGTTACAAGAAATTGCTAAAAGACAAGATTCAACCATGAATGAATTGGTATACCTTCTTCTAACATTCTAGATGAGCATGCACATCTGAATTCCATGCAAGAAACTTGTGCACTATAAATACTTGCATCAGACACTGGAATTCCACCAAAGCCATACTTGTACTCAAACAGCCATCAATATACATCATACATACTCAAAATTGTGAAGAGTAATATAATTCAAAATGGTACAGATGGATACAGTGTACTATAGTCAGTGAATAGCTATGAAAAAGCCCATTATCTACATATGATAACTAGGTGAGACATACAGACTACATCACTCAAAGGAAATGATGATATGCATGTTTATTTTAAAGTGATTTTGACATTTTGTGTGCTTTGCTTTGACAACTGCAGAATAACAAAGATAGATATGAGAATTCTGTGAACAGGCACATGATCGGAGAAGAATACTCTACAAAATACTATTTTTGGCATTTCCCACACTTACAAAAACATTCTCTCAATCAGTAATGATGCTGATAAATCACTGTTTGTCAATAGTACCAAGCTAAGAAAATCACTATTTAAAGATAGAATGATTAGTTAGCTATACTAGAAGAGCTACAACATTAAGAAACCCCATCTGAACCATTTGTATATCAAATGAAATGGAAACTTTCTGTGTTTTTTTGAGTATTTTGTGTTTTTCTTACTAACAAAATAAGCTCTTGCAATTCCAACTATAGGGATATGATTAGAACTCAAGGCTCTATAGTTACTATTTTGGGTAATATTTTCCCACAGTTACAAACCACCATTATTACAATCTATTTCTGTATCATTCTTATGCTAAGTGCTTTAAAAGTGGTCTTAAAGATTACTATACTGAGATGCACAAGGTAAACAATGCTATTGACTCTTTTGCAGCCTTTTCCCACGCTTACAAAGCAAAAAAGCGCCCAAAAAGTAGTTCTAATTGTCTATAAAAATGAATTCCCATAGTAAAAAGCCCTACTGATGTATTTACATCTCTTTCCCACGCTTACACAATAAAAAAGCGCTCAAGAAGCGATTCTAATAACCCCTACAAAAGAATTCCCACAGTAAGAAGCCCTACTGATGCATTTACATCTATTTCCCACGCTTACAGGACAAAAAAAAAGCGCCCAAGAAGCGGTTCTAATGGCTTTAGAAAAGAATTCCCACAGTTTGTGAAGCCATAACATGGCTTTTTAGTACTTTTCCCACAGTCAATAGTAAAAAATGCGGTTCTAATGGTATTAATGCTGCCAGTATTCTCACAGTCACTGGAAATCAAAGGCTAGAACCAACATGTGGCTAAACCCATAAGGCAATTGATTATCAACTAGATCTATTATTGATCAAGTGATCTGATCTGTCAGTCTGACCAAATCTAATCATGCATGGACAGATCACTCATCATTCAAAGTCCGATCTAATCATAACCTGCTAGCAAAGATCTGATCACATGATTACAAGGTTGAACAATGCATTATGGCTTAGCCCCAGAACAATGCAATACACTTTGGGCTGTTGCCCCGGAATAATGTATTAACTCTACAGCAATGGGTGTCAGTGACGTGGGGAATTTCGTCCTGCATAATGAAGGTGAGGTCTCCATGCTGAATCTGAACAGAATTGGTGAATCCCATAGGAATGACGGTGAGACGTTTGGCTCCGAGAGGTGTCTGGAATGTCGTGAGATCGCGCAAGCTCTCCGAGAGCTTCCGTTGATCGAATCCGATGAACAAGTTGTAGATACCGTAGCAAGATCAGCCTCCGAAGGTTTCGGCATAAGTCTCGACCCGAGGCGGAATAGAGGCGTCCTTGATAGTAGCGGCATTGAGAGGCTGAAGATCGTGGACCAGACGGAGAGATTTTCCATCCTTCTTGAGAACGCAAAACCAGCGAGACTGGTAAGAAGAACTGGACTCCTCGTAGACTCTGGACTTGATTTTGTCTCGGATGACACGGACGACTTCGTCATAGATCCCCGGAGGAATGGGAATGTTCCGGAGTGCCCAGGGAACGTGCTCGATAGTAGGCATCACTACAGGATCAAACCATTCATCAGAGAACTTGCCTCGTTCATCCTCGGACCATGCAAAGGTGTCCTCGTCAGCCCGGATGAACCAGTGCGCCAGTTTGATTTCTTCGGAAGAAAGCCAGTTATCTGGGTTGACAGCCTGCTTGTCAGCGCGTTCCTGAGTGTACTGGAGTCCAGGAGTGAAGTCAGGTGGTTGAGTAGGAAGAGGTAGAAGGTCGGCTAAGATGTCCGGTGGTTCGCGTCGAACAATCCGATACTGTTCCAGAAGCGTAGTGGAGACAGGTACCGTGTGATTGGCGACCTTCCGATAGGGCTTCTTTCCGTATGTCGGCATCCGGACAGTTGCTGCAAAGACCCCTGTGGTCGGAGTCGGAGCTGAGTCATCAGACGAGGGAGGAGGGGCATCAGAGTCGGAAGGGGTAAACCAAGATGTAAAGGTAGAGTAGGACGCAGTGGTGGAAAGGGGAATATCAAAATAAGAAGCACTCCGAGTAATGCCATCTTCGGCGATATCAACAAGACCTTTCACAGATGCGTAGTTAGATTCCATAGAGACCCGTTTTGAAGAAATGAGATCCCGAAGTCCTTTCCGAGCATCAAACGAGAGTGCGAAGAGTTCCCGTTGCGTGATAGTGACCGTGGTGTTGAGTGCGCGTTCCAGGACATCAGAGGCTACCTTCAGATTCTCGATGTTCGACTGAACCTGATAGTTCGGATGGTATGTCGTGCGGCCGGTCTCGATGGCTTCCGCTAGCTGAGATCGGGCTGAGGAGGAAGGGAAGGGAACTGGAATTGGAGGAGGTAGGGGTGGTTCGGACGGGGATTTTGCTGGAGTGCTCGGAGTCGTTTCGAGCGGCTTGGAGAACAGATGTCCTTCTTCTTCTGAGCTGAAGTGTACTTCTTTGCGACTTCAGGCATCCGCTGCATGAGGACTTGCAAGAAGATCTCCTCTTTTTCTTCTTCCTCCAGATCGAACAGGCTTGGAAGCTCCTCGATGAATGCCCGAGATTCGGACTCATCAGACTCGGTATAGTGGAAGGTGCTAACTTCAACCATGTTCACGGACGCTACTCCAGAACTCGTGGCAGTGGGAGTGACTGTCAGGTGAGGAGGCGCATCGCGATCCTGCGATCTATTGTTGGCTCTCATCCAGTTGTCGACTTGATCCTTGAAGGAGTCTCCGGGGAAAGAACGATTAATGGTTTCTCTGCTCGGAAGGACCATCCATCGACCTTCTTCGTTCCGACCGATCCATCCGTTCCATTCGTATCGGACAGCATCCGGACACGAACCCATCGTGTGGTAGAGGGAATGACAGAAGTGGCATTTTCGGGAAGGTCTCGGGTCCGTCCCTTGTGGCGCAGGAGGAGGAGGAGGAGGAGGACGCGATTGCTGAGTTTGGGAAGGCTAAGGTGGCTGAGACGGATACTGATAGTTTTGTTGGGGAGGGACGGGCTGATAAGCGTATGCTTGGGCAGTTGGAGGCGGAGGATACGGATAGAATGAGTTTGGATTATACGGATATTGCGGAGGAGATGGAGGATACTGCGGATGCGATTGCTGAATCGTCATGAACTGCTGCATCATAGCTTGCAGGGCACGGATGTCAGCAGATTCGGTCTTGACCGGAGCCGGAGTCGTCGGACTCACAGTCGGAGATGTCGAAGATGTAGTGAGAGTTGCCGGAGTCGAAGTCCTGAGAATGAAGTTTGCTTCTGTATAGATCTCTGTGATCGTGTAAGGATCGTCTGGATGATGCTGCATGTGGACCATCGCCAATCTGTCCTTGATCTTTTGATGGGTGCTCGGATCGAATCCTGCGAGATAGTCGTGTCCAACATCCTGGGTGGAGACGCTATTTTTGAAGAGAAGCCAGTTGGCAGGGACGAGGAACTTTCTGTGATAGACTCCGAGATCGTCCTTTGTGAGCATCGGGGTCTGAGACTGGAGAGCAGCGATAGTGGACAGATCGGACGGACGCCATCGTCGTTCATTATCCGATCTGGGGTAAAGCTTCCCGATACATGTTTTGAAAGCTTCCCAGTTGTCTCCGTCGGCTGCGTCGCCGCTGCTGCGCCAGATCTCCCAGTCGGAGTCGTTGAGATATCCGATTGTAGCTCGGATGAGATCCCGGCCTTCGACCTGAGCACGGGCAGCGAGGTACTCCACTTCGGAGAAGAAGCGATGGAGTCCTTCGGGCTTTCCGTTGAACTTCGGAGCAGTATGGTGACCGCGGACTGGCATAGTTGTGGCCATCGTAGGAGGAGGAGTAGGGGAAGGTGAAGAAGCGGGCGGAAGGTTTTCGGATGAGTCGGTGAGTGATGAGGGTGTCCCAGATGTAGTGTCGTTTGACTCTGGAGTGGTTCGGTGAAAGGCTGTAGCGGGATTATAGAATAGGCTGTGTCGGAGTGACGGAGGATTAGGGCGTGATAGGATACTTGGATGTTCGGATTCTGGGCGTCCGGTAAGTGCGAACTGCCAAACAACAGTGTCCAGATCGGGGACCCAAGAGCGGACTATTTTGAATGGGAAATATGCGGATGTCTTCTCGAAGAGGAAGTTGATAGCCCGCTGCGTCGGACCTTCCGGAAATATGTCGTGGAGAGGATCAGGAGGGAATTCGAATTCAATGATGGAAGAGATGGATTAGGTGACGGTGAAACAGGGGGGGGTGTCTTGAACTTTAAATCCCTCGCGGTGGGCTCCAGAATGTAGTAGTGAATATATGTGTAGACCTGTAGATAGGTCTAATAAGAATGTGAGGGTCCGCCTCCGGCAGGACAAGTCCGTGTGACACCCGAGTGAACTAGTGTGAGAACAATGAGTCCGAGAGTGATAACAAAATGATAGAAACTTCGGATGCTTCGGATAGCTTCAGATGCACTCGCGCTCGGAACGGATGGCTCGGCTTCGGATAGTACGACAAGGATGGCAGGAGAATGATAAGGACGGCAGGAGAAACTGGCTTCGGATCGGACTTGGACTCGGACAATGGCGAACTCTGACAACAGATGGGGGGGGAAGCTTCGGACTTCTTAGATTCTGACTCTGACTCGATGTGGGGGAAAAGCAAGCTGATTTTACTAGCTACGAGTACAGGAGTATTTGTAGCTAAGTGATAATCAAATGTATGAAAGGTCCGAGACGACAAGGCACTAAGAACGAATAATGGGGATAAGAAAATTAGAGAATTTAGAGTACGAAACAAAAGAGATACGAAGAGTCGGTCTGAAGTGTTTGATCCATTATCACGTGTGTCCGATGCGGGTCCGTGATGTCCGAGTCATGTGCGAGCGAGTCCAAGGAGTTGGAGAGGAGTCGATAGGAGATAGGGGCAGCCGGAATACACGGAACGAAAGGGTTCCACCCTTACAGCAAGTACCACCACCACTGCTGGTGTGAATCCAAGGGGAGAAGGAGTACGAAGTTGAGGAGGTGTTAGACAGTTGGCTGAGGCGAGGGTGGCTGGAATACTTGGTTAGATGGAAAGGTTATATGCCCAAACATGACTCCTGGAAGTCAGAAGCAAGTTTGAAAAATGCACCAGAGCAACTGCAGACGTTCCATTCAAAACACACAAGCGCCCCCAGAAGGATCGCCATCACAGTGTTTGATCTCATTGGCTTTAGGCCATGACACCTCTATACTAAGCCAACATTTGTCACCAACACAAGAATCTACAAACCAGAGATACCAGATAGTGACAATGATGTAGCCCATTACAATGGGGGCAGCAAGAAAGAGGATTAGAATGAACAAGAAGTGTCAATGGAAGGACCATGACAAGAAGAAAATGCCCCTGTTGACATTAGCAGTGCTCATATTGAAGAGGTAGAGTTGTCAAGCAGAGTTGATGGACCGTAGAAGGGGGGTGATGTTATGGTACGACTTTTACTTTTACTTTTCTTTTCCCTTCGTCCCCTATGTATTACATGACAGACACATAGGTAACTTACTATATCCTGCTTACACCCATTATGATATCACAATGACACTCTCCAGCCCATATTTATAATAGTCTTAGTCAGAACCTCACTGTAGTCGCATGGGCGCAGTCCATGACATCATGCCTCATGATGATGTGCTAACCATTCCATGGAATGCTGGGAGCTTAGAGCGTGTAGTAGACATGAGGGTTACACATGTACTAGTAGTATATAAGACTGAATACAATGCCCAGAGACGATAACTTGTTCTCTTGAGAATACCACTATACTAGTGCCCAGTCAGCATCTTCATTTGTCTCCAACTCTCTAAACCCTGTTTCTATCTTCTTTTTTAACTTTACTCACTCAAGCACTTGTAGAGCCTGCATACTCTTAGTAGTATTGTGTCGCTCTAACACTACTGCAAGACCATGTCCCATTGGGTCTAGAAAGTGCAGAGGCTGGGCTTTGAGGAACTTTATTTCTACCTGCTTGTCCCATATCATTTCATAGAAGAATTTAGCAGCCCTCAAGTAAAGATGAGCACTTGACCATTCAGCAATCATTACAGCTGATGTACAACTTTGTTTGCCCCTTGCCACAGCCTGCAAGTGAGAAAGTGTTGGGCACCATCTCCTCAAAATTAAATAGGGCTAGTACACCAGAGCTTTGTCCAGATCAGCAACCCCCTTGAATGGAGTGGTGTTTCAATATGTTGGCCAAGATGAGGGACTACAAAGTGATTCCTACAGGATTCTGAGCAAAGCTTAGTCTTGATTGTTGATTCCTCAGTTGGCAAGGATAACCAAGGGGAGTTCACCATAAGAGAATAGAACTAGTACATGAATCAGTTGTGCAGTTGAGAAGGGTTGAGAATGGCTTTAGAATGTAATCCTCTGCTGGAGCCCTAGTCGCAAGCTGAATGGCAGCCCTGGAACTGGGATGACTGGGGGTTAATGATTTAATGGCACTTATCATAATCTCGAATAGAGTGCTGGGTTATGAGCCTAATTCAGTGTACTAGGTTTGCATCAGGATTTTTTGTCCAGTCAGTCAGGGGCATAGGGGCTGAGAAAGGGGAATGTATTACATATTGATGCCTTAATGAGACCCAGTGCTTAGCCATGTTTGCATTTCTTTGAAGCAGGGTTACTGAACAGTGAATTGTTTGCATTGTGACCAGGCTCCTATCACCAGAGTGACTCATATTGCTTGAATGAGCTATTTGGTTTTTAATATGACTACATGTGGGAAAAAGCAAACAAGAACAAAGAGTAGTCAAAAGCTCAAACTTGTGATAGAGTGGCTAGCAAGACTGTCATAGACACCTGCCTTGGCCTCACCTTGGTGCACTTATCGCTCTCTCTTAGCTAGTCTTATCAATTTTGTTATTCCTTGTTTATTCCATTTCATATATCTGTTCTAGGAAATTCAGTAAATTTGATTTTAAACAACTACAATATTTCTTCAGCAAATGCATTAATCTTTTGTCTCGACGATGAAGTGGACCCATCAATGGATCTGCAATGTCATCAATAAATACTTCCACAAACAAGCATGTTGGTTTCAGATGGAGATGGCTAAGGCAGTGTATGAGGGCTATGATGTTGTCAGTGTAGTGGCAACAGGCTCCGGGAAGACACTATCCTTTTTTGCACCACTCATGATGGCTCTGGAAGAGGGCCAGAAGAAGGTTGTCTTCATGGTAACACTGCCTTCATGACAATACATTGCTGCTGCCATTTGTGCAAGTGAGTCGTGGTGGGATCAGCAGCTAGTAGATGTTTGTAGCATCTCCACAAGTCCGGTGCCGTAGCCTGAAACTGGGCAGCAAGACTGTTGAGATTGAATTTGTTTAGCTGGTCCGCTCTAGCTCATGACAGACCAAAGTGAAGGCCCAAGTCCTTCTTTGACAATGTCAAGATCTGGCTTGCATATGTGCTGGACACTGTCTTACAAGCCCATCATCATGTCATGCTTTTGGAAACACAGTAATTGGATAAGGCATGCAGAAGTGCCTCTACAACTTTGTGGATGCAGCCTCTGTTGTCATTGTTGTTTGACAACCTCTGGAGATATGTGATAACAATCTGACTGATTGTTGTCTCTCTATCACATTGGTGATGTCCATGCTGTGAATGTACTGACATGCTCATTCTTTTATATTCTAGCCTTCGACCCTCAGAGCACAGCATCATATACCATATACAAATAGTAACAGCATTTCAAAGTTGATATCTCAATGGCTGTAGCAACTGCAAGTCCAATACCTTCTGTAGTTGGCTTCTAGATAACCTCTTAACTAAATCACAAGACTTGAGCTTATGTCCTGAAACAGATATACACAACAGAATAAACAAGGAATAACAGAATTGATAAGACTATATGGCCAGACGGCCAGATACCTTGGGGTTTAAAGCAAAGTTCACCTCATGTTTTGTGCACTCTCTTTGGACATGAACCGTCCCAAAGTTATCCCACAGTTCATTCCACCCTCATGTTTATCCCATGTACATATGTCAATGTCTTTGTGTAGAGGTTATAACCAATATTGAGCCCCTTTGCAAAATGCGATGTCAGGGACCTTTGTAAAAGGGGACAGACCATTCATTCCCTGTTTACATGGAACCCGTTCTGAGAAAGTGAAAGCACAGTGGATGGGTCGCAAAAGGACAAGATTTCTGGTCCCTGGTAGATGCATATTTCATCAAGCAGATGGAAGCAAATGGGTGTACACTCACCACATTGAAATGGAAGGAGTATGTGGCCTGCTCCTTGTGTTGCCTGTACTGTGCTGAATTCTTCTATGCCAGAACAATTGACTGACTAGTGGCAGAAGACAAACATCTATTTAACGCTGACTTCTCTGAGAGCCAATCCTTTCCAGCGCCATTAACTCCTGTTGCTCCAGCTGCTCTGCCACAATTGCGCCTTTCATTCAGCCAGCAGGAGGGTGGATCAGTACCGGCCTACAGTGGGCCTTCTGGATATTTTATGTTGATGAACCCAGTTAGACTGTAAATGTAGAGCCCATAGAATATGTTCATATCCCACTCAATATTCCAGTGTGCCAGTGAACAGTTGTGTGTGCCACTTGACTGACATGACTGGGTGCCTGGTCCTGTTTGGTTGTGGTTGAACTTTGTCAATCGTTCAACAACACCTTTTCCCTCACACTCATTCCCTTCCAAGCCTCATCACCAAGTTCTGCACTCATCTGCTGCACTTATCCAACACACCCATTCCTTCAGAGAATGGATGGATTGAGCTTCCAACCTTGGAGGCACTCCTCCATTGCTTTTTCTTTCCCAAACACTCTTTCAAATTCCCTCTTAACTTCCATAAGCTTTAGACAAGTGTTCAGCCTGTTTGACATTGTTTGATCTCAGTGAACCACAGAACTGAATCTTTCAACACTAACATTGGACTAACTTGCAGACATCACACATTGGGAACCAAGGTAAGTAACTTTGCATTGATGTTGAATTTTTTCCTAACTGACTCCCAAGGTGACCACACCACTGTTGGCAATTCAAGAGTAAGCTGTTCAATCTTTTCTCAAATGTGATGTGAGTTAACATACTTGTGCAGGCGGGCCAACAGACTTGAAGTTTTCTCCAGATTTGATTCATTCACATAGGGTGCCCAAGTAAGTGTGCCCAATACCTTGATGATCAACCATTCCTGACATCACCCTCTACAGGCTTGCAGGGCATGTACATCTGCTTCACAATCACTCAGGTATGATATTGAGTTATGTGTCAACCCCACAGCTAATATGCTCATCAGAATCATAGTCAACGAAACCCTCACATGAAGCCCTGATGGTCCAGAAGACTCGTTTAGTAACTACAAATGTAGGCTGTGTACTATCCTCCTCCAATTTCTACATGTTGATTGATTCTCCTTACAGGCTGCACCAGAGATCCTGTGCCATCCAGACCCCAGTTGCACATGAGCATGAGCCCCAGTGTGCCCATCTCTGCTTCTTTGTGTATTATCATTGCTGTGATATTTGCATGACCTTGCGAGAGCCCTAATGTAGTATCTAGGATTTAATGTGCATTTATTTTACAAATGGCATGAAGTGGAACAGTTCGGAATGAGTCAGGAATGCCAGGAAAAGGGACTGGATGCCTGCCATAAGGGGGGTTACTACATAGCCAGAGAACATCCATGGATATCCTATGGTTGATCACACCTCTATCAGTGTTGATTCAACCACTCTTTTTCCAATCCTTGGCCATTGTATATTAACCCTCACACACAAAGTCCCGTGGTTAACCTCAGGCTAGTACCTGGCTGTGTAGCTAAGAGAGAGTGATAAGTGTGGCCAAGGCGGGTGTTTATGACAGTCTTGCCAGCTGCTCTATTGTGAGTTTGAGCTCTCAACTACTATTTGTTCTTGTTTGCTTTTTCCCATGTGTAGTTGTCTTGAAAGCCAAATAGCTCACAGGCTCCTAAAACCATCTGCTCATATCATGAGTTTTTTTTCAAGCACATGATGGGCGCTAAGATGCTGTAAACAAGTACAACATTAAGTGTACTTGAAAACTTTAGATAGAGCAGCTGGCAAAATATGTGACCAAGAACACTGGTTTTGTTCCCATCCTACTTGTTGCAACCCAGTGGTCGCCCGTGACAGGTATCCCACCGCAGACATCAGCAGACTCGATTAGTACCAATTGGGATAAGTCACGCAACACTAACCCATCCCCTAATTGTTATCTACTGTGGCTGCACTTCCACCCACTGTATCACTGCAAATGTCCAATGTAGATGTTCCGTTCAATCAGTGATGTAGATATATAATATGGATACAAATATATTGATGGGATTTTTGATAACCACACTTGAACTGATGGTTTTAACCACCCTGCAACTGAATGATGTGTTGAATACCCTTTGCAATGACTTCGATACAAGCCCTGGTGAAGTATTTCTATGTGCCATGACTAATGGCATCCAGAAGGGTCTTTCCTGATCCTGTTGGTGCACAGGCAACAATGTTTTTGCAGTCATAGTAAATGGTTTTTTGCAACCTGAATTTGGAACAAGCAAGGCTGTTTACTGAATCACTTGAATGTGGTGTTGTGTATTTCTTCGGTCATCCATACGCGTCAAGTTATAGAGGTCATGTATTAGTGACAAAATCAATTAATTCAAAAAGTCTAATTCTTAGTTTTCAATTACTACATTTGGAATTTATTAATTGTGAGCTCATATATTATCTAAACTAGCGTGACACTTGCGACAAGCGGGATGGGAAGAAAATCGGCGTTCTCGGTCACATATTTTGCCAGCCCTCTATCGAAAGTTTTCGAGTTACGCTTGACGTTGTACTTGTTTACGGCGCCTTAGCGCCCGTCACGTGCTCGAAAAAAACTTACGGATGGTTTTAGGAGCCTGAATGACTCATCGATACGTGTCGCTCTGGTTCTAGGAGCCTGCATTGTGACCGACATTGTTTGTTTTCTCGGGTGACAGTTTCAATTCTGTACCAACACCAGAGTCAAGCTCCTCGTCACTCGCCATGTCTCTCACTCAGAGTCATTGGCAACCCCACTCTCTTACCGACCCTTCATGGGAGTCAGACGAGGACGGCGAATATACCAGTGTTTGGAATGATTGGTGGAATCGAAGCGACAAAGAAGACCTTTTGCAGGCCGGGAAAGTCGTTGATCTGGCGTCCTTAGCCAAATCCGATCTCGCAGAAACACTGGGCAAGCTTTACATCAGAGAACACTACGTTCGATTATACGCACGTCTTTGCGATCTGGCGACTGCACGCGGCGGGGTGGTGTTATCCGGACAACCAGGTGCAGGGAAGACGTACTACCTCTTCTTTCTTCTGCTCAAGAAGTTGGTCAAAGGAGAGCCCGTGATTTTCTCGCGAACCAAATATGAAGTCCTGTACTTTTCTTCAGGAGGTGTCCAGTTGAATACAGATATCATACCCATACCGCGGAGCATGCGCGAACTTCGTCCACATTCCAACAATCGAGCCGATCGAACTTGGGCTCTTATCAACAGTGACCAAGGGGACGGGCTTCCACCTCCTGATGCGCTACTCGAAAATTTCATCTTCTCCTTCCAAGCTTCGTTGCCTCGTACATCGCGATATAAGGCGTGGATCAAACAGAAGGATGGACAAGTCTTGTCTGTGGCACGCTGGTCTAGACAAGAGCTCTCGCATGCGTAGGCTTTTTGACATTCAAAATCTTTCTTCCTACTCATCTCTCTTTCTAGCGTCAAGCTCGCCGCCAGATTGCCGGAACAGTCCGACAGTGAACGAGACCTCTCGATCAACAAGGCGGTGTCCAAGTGGGGATGGGCTCCTCGGGACATAATCAAATACTTGCAAGGACAAGATAAGGAGCTAGAGGATGACCTCACGGATGCGCTTGGCGCTTTGACTTCTTCTCAGCTCTTCCTTCGGCTTAAGGATCGCCAAGGCAACAGCTACAACGAACTTTCTCATATCCTCATCTCTTCCTATGCGTCCGCTTCCTATGCGTCCGCCACCATGGAGGACACTATTGTCTTGGACTTTAAATCTCTTTACATTGCGCATCGCGTCCGACAACAGCTCGATATCTTGCACCGGGATGACACGCTCAGGTTCATTGGCCATTGTCGTGAACACAGAGAGAGTACTGCACTAGCTGGATGGGCGTTTGAAAACTTTGTCCTAGAGGCGTTAACCAATTCAGATCATAATGACGACCTCTTCACGCCTATTCCAGCTGCCCCTTCCCCCCTATCATCCTCGAGCTGGTCGTCAACGGTTTCTTCGACTTCGTAAGCCCTTTATACGCTGAGCTCTCTCAATTCGTGACGATTTTCTCAGATCAACTCCTGAACACTCAACTGCTCTGATGCGCGTCCGTTTCGACAAAACCCTTCAGGACGTTGCCTTGGACGGCACGAAGCTGTACCTCCCTTCTCAAAGCAACTTCCCCCTCCTCGGCGCCTTCTACCTCGTGGTGGATAACGACTTGAGATGCGTTGAAGTGGTCGTCCTCCAAATGACTATATCTCTGACGCACAAGGGATCGGTGAAGGGCTTCGCGTTCTTGGAACGGTTAAAAGACTGGCTGCAGTCACTCACTGACAAGAGAATCGGTCCCGCCGATAAGAGACAAAAGCTAACTGCGTGGCGCATTTCTTTCAGCTATCGCCTCGTCGTACCTCGCCCCACTGAAGACAATGTTACTTTTACTTGGAGCTTCCCGGGCCAGTTCCCCGCCTCCATTGCAGGACCCGTCTCTATTCAACCTGTATCTTCGCAGGTATGCACCAGCTTTTCTTCCTTCGATCGCCTTTCCTCAATGCTATCCTTGTCTCAAGCTTCCCGTATTATCAACCGAAGAAGAGGACGAGTCGCTTCTTGACGAAGTCTGCGATTGACCCCTACATTTTATTTTACTCGCATGCGGCTGAATTGTATCAAGAGGTTCGATGCACGTCTACATATTTCTTATCTTAACTAGCCCTATAAAATGAACACGAAAGGGAAATGCTGACTTGTACAGAGCATATTCTCCCAGTTCACGACCAATACCTGGCTGCTTGAAGCCTCCAAACAGCACATTGGCGTGTAGTTGGCTTGTGCAGTTGACCTACGCAGATTTGAGTAATAACCTAACTTATTTCACCTTGGATGCCTTACCCAGACTGTGCCGGCCTTTAGGCGATGTGCGGTCTCGAGGGCCCGATTTATATCTTGACAGAAGACGATGGCGGCAAGTCCATAAACAGTATCGTTCGCCAGACGCACAACATCTTTATGACCACGCCAACAAGACCGAAGATCTCCTCCTGGACAGTCTTCACGTCTGTAGTATCGGTGAAGGTGGGGTTGACAAAAATCGCCTGGGATGGTAAAGAGATAGACGAGGAGGAGGAGGAGGAAGACTATTACTACTATATGGGTTCGCATGGTTTCAGACGTAGTATCTTGCGATACACTGTTTTTGTGAATCATAATACTCTGATCGCCGTGAATAGTGATGTGTAATGCTGAAACGCTATCTCGAATGCCTTGAGATTGTGTGTCTAGTCACCCCACTTTAGCACAGTACGAGAACACTAATGGGTATGTATCAAACCTAAATCTATTACACGTCTCAGTACACTGACCTGACTTCGTTCCACAGGCAAGGTAATTACTCATTTGTCGCAAGCGTACTAGTCATTGACAAGTGGTCTGATCAAGTGAGTAGGATCATATAGTGCAATACGTCTAGTAAGTATGTTCTTCGGATTGTCTTGCGACTTCAACATACTTTCTCGAAGATCACAAAGCGGGACCACGCTCAGAATATACTCGGCATAGGCAAGGATGAGCACATAGCGTATCACGAGTTTCAGTAAATTGGCAAGGACATGCCAGGAAGAATTCTTAACAAACTCTGGATTTGGAAGACGAGTTATGGCTTTTAAATTGATGGGCTTTGACTGTCAGTCTCCGTTACATTTTCTTAGTTGCTGCTTAAGAAGAGCAGGTCAGGGGACGTGGGGGAGAAGGAAAGCTTCACATAATATTCGGCGGACATAAATCATCAAAAAATATCTCTGAACTATACTGAAGACAAGACTTCATATTCACACACGAGAATTATTCGCTACCTTTATCAGAACCCAAGAAGAAGGCCCACTAGGCCTAATCCGAGGCTGGCCAACAAGCCCGCTACGCCAACCAGCCTGTACAATCCTAAGCTCATAGATCATGAAGGAGGAAATCTCGACTTACAAGCCAGCTACAAGAACCAAGACACCATCGACAAGGGCTTCCACGGCAACAAGTAAGTCACGGAGCGCAAGATCGAGGGCGGCGATTAGCATCGGGAGCGTTGGAAGAAAAATCGCAGCCCGGACGAGGAGCCTACTCAAGGTCGTAATAAGGGCCTGGGGTGAGGTTTTAACCGTTGTGAAATATCAATATCGGTATCATGTGGCTCACAGTGACAATGGAAGCCAGAAGTGTTGCAATCTCAGCATTTGAAGGCCCAAGCTGTCGTGCGCTGACTTTTCCCTTGAGTGCTTTGAGCGAATCGCCGGCGGTGGTGAAAGACTTGGTGAGATCATGCATCAGCGGGACTATGTTGGCGCTGTTCGCGTGGTTTCTATCCATCAAAGTATCTGCAGAATGAATTAGCCAACGTGTGCGTAGATGAAGTACTGGAAAACAGACATACTCATTTGAGAGAGCGTGAAGTCGGTCGAGGCCTTAAGGTCGGTAAGCACTGTGGCAACGTCAGCCGTGCCAACTTCGCCATCGGCGCGCTCGAGTACACTAGTTTCGGCGACGGGCTTAGCTACAGACACGATGCTGAAGCTGAGGGCGAGGGCGAAAAAAGGGAGGACTCGAGAAAAGATCATTGTCGTTGGTTTGGTGGCGTTCTTGAAAGTCGCTTGGAAGGGCTCAAAACTGGATTGAGTTGGGGGTTGGAACCGTCCTTGGTCCTACATTTATACGTTTCGCGCATACTGGACTTTCCGATTTCATCGTTGATCGTGAGCAACTTGTTCGGTCATCCTTAGTTGCAAATCGTCATTCATAGTATGCGGAACAACCCAAGACCCGCGTGGAACGTGTCGCATCATTCGTCGATAATGGGATGGAGAAACTCAAAGAGGCCACCAAAAGTGAATTCGACAGCACTGGGAACCACAGGGTGAACGTTAACCATGTTGAGTGGTGCTAAGCATGTGGCGAGTCCGGAGACGGCGTCGATGTGAGTTAAAAGGACAAGACCTTGGGAACCGCATCGGCCGTAGCAAGATCCGTTCGGGCAAAGCAAGTGGAAAGTTCGTTCTTAGTAGGTTTGGGTTCGGAAATTTTTGCTCCATTCGCTTTGGGCACATGCCCATTTTCAGGAAGAATGGCGAGCGCACTCAGTGACCACTACGATGACGGAGTCCTTTAGGGCGTGCAAGAGGCATGCGTGATATATCCCAATTGGCCTGCAACTCGGAGCGCATCGCTCGACGTCTCATATCTATATCCTACAATGCAAGATCGTAAGGTGAGCGCGGATTAGTGGTCGCGGTCAACTTACTATTCTATTAGTGTCCTCTGTTCACGGGACATGAGACATGAGAAATTACCACAAACCACGGCCTCGAAGGCGAGCAGGATTCTGCTGTGGATGTAGCGCGACTGGGAAGAAAACTCTTTGTAGGGATGCGGTGTTTTGGTACCGGTTGGTCGGTGCAATGCAGCGGGAGATCACGAAGCTATCATAGGTTTCGATGATGCTGACTGACCTGAACGAAGATGAAGTAAGTGAAAGGTTCCCGGATAATTTACGGCACTCTCCACACCTGCCTTTGACATGATTGGGTATGTGATTTGGTGGGACGACGGGCCGCTCCATCTGTTGATGTGTATGTCTGGAAAATGTCTTCACCCACATCCTAATAGACTCTGAGTCGCCGTCAGAAGCCTCGTGTCATGGGGCGCGGACGAACAGCGGCATAGCGCCGTTTCGGTGGGTCCATATGTCCAGGAGATCAGAGAAAATCAACCTGTTGGGCTTCTGCACTCTGAATGTTGCTTCGGAGGCGGTTCATCGGTTTAGACGGAAACGATTCGGGTCTTTGAGATGGATTTCCTGCTTGGTCCTTCTCAGCGGCGTCGGGCCTTGCGCACTGTAGTTTTGCGCATCGGCCCCATCACTGCTTGACACACTGTCCAATGTACGTAGGAGGTTCCCGTCCAGTCTACGATCCCTACCCCGAAATGACGGTGTATCATAGGACAGGCGCCCGTCTAATAACGCGCACTGATATATTCTTGTCTTCATAGAAGAATGATTATAGGTGGAGCATCAGTTGCAAGTGACTTTTTGTGAGGCCCAAGAGGGTCTAGGACACGCACTCTGAGCGTGGCTGCTACATCGCTAAAAGTTCACATGACAGCAAACCAGATCTAAATCATATCACAGCTCCACGGTCAGCGCACCTAATATAGGCTACCGCCGTTCGTCGTCCAACCACTTGTTTGAATCGGAAGGCTTGGCTGCGGCCGCAGAATGACCGAAAGATTCGAACGTCCGAGGTCCTGCCAATTATAGTCATAGAAGCGCCCAGTCCTCACGCTGACTCAGCCGCCAACACTTCTGCTCGACCGAGTGCCTGGAATCGTTCTTGAGTCGCCTCTGCAAAGCAAAGCGAATTGTCATGGAGGCCGCACAAATCCCTCTACGTCGAATATTCCACATCCAAAAATCTTGCAGGCATTCTCGCTATCTGGCTTCTTCTGCTTTTCAACTCAGTTCTAACATACACAACTCGGGGGACTTGGAATCCCCGCAGCGACATGATGATGCCATTTCTGATGCCGAATGGGAGCTTCGGACTGGTACGCACTCTTGATACCTGCTGCCTCTCGGCTCACGGATGCTATCAAGGCTTTGCACTCTGTACCGTATAGGCCGCGCGATTGATGTTCTGACGAGCACGCTGCCCCATTTTTTTTCGTACGGGTTGGTGTCTTCGATTGATAGAGTTTCTGGCACGCCTCGTACATCAGGCGCCATTGTCGGCGCAAACCCCCTTGACTTTCGAAACAAAGACGAAGTAGAGACCATATATAGCCCCAAAATCCGACTTTCATATACTCCACCGATTGCCCTGCCAGTGCCTTTCCCGAAAACTCTACACGTTGAAGGTTTGTAGGTTATTTGTTGAGTGGTGCAAGCGTTTGACAGTTTCTTCGCAGGTCTACCACTTTATCTCAGCTCGGCTGTTTTCATTAGACACACTCTCAACGCACTGTATTCCGACACGCAAGTCATCTTGAGGAAAGTTGTTGTCCAAACACCCGGATCCCACAAGTTCCTTGTTGGCGGGGAGAATGAGAATTCGACCACCCATGATTCCAATGGGAGGAACCGAGAGAAGAGCCTCTTCATAGGGTTGACAGTGAATGGTGTAGCCAGAGTAAGCGGTGGGGTGGGTGAATGGGACGTGTGGGTAACCTTTCTTTACCTACTACATTATCACTCACATATCTCCTCTCAGTAACTCCACGTACACCTTCTCCCCATTGACAGGTCTCATATACATCCATACCGTCGATTCTATCCAACCCGCGCCTCATCAGACGGTTTATGACGCCCTTCGCTCAAGTCTCGGTAAAGTATTTGGACTAGGGCTAATTGACGGCGGTGAACCCCAAGCCGGGGGCGCCGGAATGCGAGCCCAAGGACAAGCAGCCTGTGAAGCCGGCTTGACTGAGAAGTCGGAGGACGGCACTCCTCCCTCGCCAGACTCCAAAGTCCCAGTCGTGTAGATTACTTTCCTTCTGAGCTGTGATATCTTATTACCACCACTCTTGCTCAGCTTTTACGGGTGACTGTAAGCAAGACATGCCACTCAGTTGACAAGTCTTCAAATAAGTAGTCACTGTACAAGTTAATAGATTCAAGAGTGTCTCAAGTAAGTTACGCAGGTAAGCCAGGCAATTCATTACTGATCCCCGAGATATATTTATTCCTTTGGACTCACCCCAAGGGCGGAGGGCATGATATGCTCAGTTCTCATATGTGTAACGCTCAACGATTGACATCCCCCAACCTCTTTTCAACTTCGGTCATCAGTCTCTTCAATTCAACCACGCCATTCACCCTAGTCACACAGCCTTGAACACCGTCGCCACTCGTCCGCCACTCGTCCATCAAAATTACTATATAAGTCGTTTTCAAAACCTGTCGCCACTCCCAATCGCGCCACCTGAAATTTCCTTATCCTTCAAACCTCAACATTCACCAATCCACCTCGTCGCGACGTCGCTGGGTCAATGAGGCTGAGCATTGTCCAACGATGTCCTTGGATGCTGGGCGGCCGACGCCTATAAGTACCTGGGCTTTCGCTCCCCATTTCTCCCCCTCCCGCTCATCTCAGCCTCGCCACTCTCGTATCACCAACAAGCCACTCTTCAGATTTCATTCAGAATGCAGTATGATAACTTTACCTCCCCGTCCTTCTTCAACAACTTTCTTGGCTCGGCGTATCTACCAGATGACCTCACTACTGCCCCTGCTACCGTCGACCCTCGGGCTGCTTTTCCCGTTGTCTCCTCTGGGTCTTACCTCGACGAGCCAGGACCATGGCGAATCGATGGCTCTATGTTCGAGCAGCAGACAATATCAGAGAATCTTAAGCAGGAGCCTCGGTTGTCGTTCCCTTGGGCAACTCTCCCCAACAATGATCACCCGGATCTCCCCGCTGCACTTCCTCCCTTGAACCACGTCTCCAAGCCTCGCGCTCACAATAAAGCAAACCGCAAAAGTACGCTCCGTTTTGATTCACAAAGCTTGATCCCCTTGCTAATTATTATATCCAAGAATAAATGGATATGCGAGTGCAGTTTCGAGGCCAACAAGAACTACAAGATGTCTCGCCATAGGAAGTACAGCTGCCCGCTTGGCCCCAAGCAAGTACCCGCAATGCCACACATGCCATCGCAGGTTAGTACTATATTTTATGCGTTACTACCTGCAAAAATGCTCACGGAACCGCCTTTCAGATTTTCGAGGGTTGATTCTTTGACTCGCCATCTGGATAACCCGGCACAATGTGGAAAGAACGTTGCACGAAGGCAGAGACATTGCCAACAGGTCTCCTCCACCATGCGTCTTCAGTCACCCAAAGTCGACTCCACGCCCTCTTCTGAATACCCTACACCACCCCTGGCGTCTGACAACTCTTCTTCGGAACCTTTCTTCGGCTTCGCATCAGCTCCTTCCGCGGGTAGCTCTAGCTCAACTTACGGTGCATCCTATCGGGATGATTTCGAGTCTCTGGATTCTCAAGATGATTATACGCTCTCCTACCCAGACAACTGAGGAGCTCTATCCTACATCGCTGTTTTTTTTCTCATTTCTATGGGAGTTGCACGAGCGTTGGACTTTTACCATTCTATTTGTACTATTTTCATCTTTTCGAGCATCTTTACACATTGCATATCCATATTTTATCGCTTGAGGAGACTGTCTGAGTTACCCGGTCCGCCACATTTTAGGCGCCAAAGAGGAGGTTGGTACCACATCACCACTATCAAACCACAACCAGAATCGTCGATATCCTTTTTGCCACGATTGAGCTAGATGATACAGAACCGACCTACCGGGAGCTCATGTTGAAGATGTTTGTGCCGTTCTTCGCCTCGTTTATGTGTTCCACTGTTCCTGCCTGCAACCCCCAGCCCCCTCTTAGCTACCCTGAAACACTCGCCTACACCAATTGCAAACTCGAGGTGGAAGATGGTGATTTCAGTACTCGACAATGGGTGAAGCATTGAAGGAGTGATGCCCTTGCACCAGTGGTCGATTGTAGCCATTATTCGCCGTCTTGATCAAGCAGGCCGCCCTGGAACCAGTCGTTGATACTCTGGATGTTACAGAATAGCATTGCTCTTCCAGCGTTCAACGACGTCAACTCTTACTATCCTACCAGCTAGTTATCTTCCGCGCCATGCATCAATTCTGTGGCGATACCAATGGTCCTACTACCATCACTACGCGTTCTCTGGATCCGGGAGCTTGAGATGGATCGATCCCTGCGCCATCGACGTCAGATCACCCTTTCCTTCCGGTCCCTTCTGTGCCAAGCATCGCATCTAGAGGTCCGTTACCTCAGCTTCGCCGACTTTATCTTTCTTTGAACACTATGACTTAGGGTCGATCCTTCGCCTATTAAGCTCAGAACCAGTAGAGCCGGAGCTGCCCATGGGCACGCTTTTGTCGTTTCTAGACGGTACTCCTTCCCTAGAGGAGCTTGCAGTGCATGGGATTTTTTCCGCATCGCGTATCCAGATACGTGACCTAGAACCGCAAACCGTTAAACTCCCCAGCCTTTCATGGGTACTCTTCGAGTCCCAACACGCCGAGAACGTTGTATTTTTTAAACTCATTCAGAGCCCCTCTTCTGCCCGGCTGCGACTCAAATGTATGGATGATCCCATCCGGATGGCATCAGCAATAGACGAACTAGAAACCATTATTTCTCACTCCAGCAGCGAAGCCGGTGCTAAAGTCGACTCCGTGCCTACCGACAACGACCTATTGAAATCGCGCCTCCGGGAACACATTGCCCGTACCCCACTGCTTGATATACAACGTGCAGTGGTAAGGGGTGACCCGCGGCCGTTCGGGCTCCTTTCGGTGTTGCCCTCGAATGTACATGTTGGCATGCATGACTTATCCTTCTTCCGCCGTGCCGATTGAGCGAACTTCTTCAGAAGATACAAGCATGTTCGGGAATTATCTGTGGATCATGTCGTATCGCCTTTCATTCGGGGTTCGATGCCGTCGCCTTGCGTGGTACAGTCCGTCACAATGACGCTTGGACGTGTGGGAAAGTACTGGGTATCAGAACCGGGGCAAGCCACTGCTTCTTTCTGGTGTCTCGGACTTGCATCTGCAGCATAGAAAAAACGAGTACTGCCAAGCCCGTCCCATACCATACAAATATTGTCGAAGGTCAGGAATTGATGCTCGCCTTTCCTTACTACCACAAATATGACTCTTCGAATCGCCCAACGCCGTTTTCAAATGAGTATCTTTCGTCCATCTCTATGATCTAATAATACCGTTCCCTCCAATATTCTGCATCGTCATCTTCCTCTTCTTCCTCCTCCTCCTCCTCCTTCCGTAAGGTCTCTTCATCCCAATCAATACGGACATCGTATTCTTCCAACTCCTCGACTGTGCTTTCCATGATGTAGGAATCGCTAATTCCCACAACGTCGAAGGGGATTTCGAGGTCGTTGCGCTCTTGGAGGAGTTGCTTGACGAAAGGGGTGAGACTAGGGTTGCTATACGGGCTGTCGAAGTGGCAACCGAACCGTGAAGTTGGACTTCCTCTACCTCGGCGAGCGGGGGCCACTCGTCTTCGGGAGATTTCAGTAGGGCTTCAAGAAAGGAGGGTGCTACATCCTCTGCCTCCAAAACTCGAGTGTTCTCGTACAACTTGAGCAGGTTTGTCCAATCCGCTCGGTTGATTTTGGGAGAACCTCCGACGTGGAGAGTTTTGATGCTGATACAAGGCAGCAACGCGGAGAGCCTAGTTAACGGCAGGACGTCCCTCTCCAACGCAGCACAAGATATATCAAGATACCTGACACCCCTGGCCGTCGCAGTTAATGTTACTTTTTCGTGCTTTTTAATAGTCAAGTCATAGTCCAAGGATAACGTGTTGATTCGCATGGCAGCGTCGCTAGTTGCAAAGTGGGAGAAGATGGCGATCAGATTGCGAATATCTGAGCCACGAGGGGGTTCAGTGGTAGAATGGAAGTTGATCCGCGCCGAAGCGGGGTATTGAATGTATTGAAAGAGGGTTGAGTTCGCGACGTGATCTGTTGTGAGGGATATCCACGAGAGCTTGGGGAGTTGGACAGTGGTGCGGTCTTTCTTCTTCCCCGATAGCTTACCCAACGCATCGTCAACGACGAGTTCCTCTAGAGAAGGGGTATTGAGTAGGCATGATAGCAGCGCGGTCATCGGCATGCCCTCGCTCTTGGATCCCGAGGAAATGCGGGAGATTCGTAGTCGGCGAAGTTGAGGGAGAGGCAAATGCCGGAGAGCTCGAGCTTTTGGAGAAAGGGCGCATCGAGGACTTCCTTCATTAACATAGTGGTGGACCCGTACATCGAGTTGTTGAGATTCAGGTATCGCAGGTTCGTTAGAGAAATGTTGGCGGTGCGAGCTTTAATGATATCCTGGACCTCGGTGAAATATGAGATGTCGGTAGTAATCTCTAAGACTTGTACGCCAGAGATGAGTTCTAAAATGATTGGAAGAAGAGCGTGTTCGCGTTTTGACCCCGTGCACTTGACTTGAAGCGACGCGCCTTTGGAACGGGCCAGGAATAATTTAGCCCAATCGAGGTGCTTGATTTCTCGCAGGTCCAGGTTGTTCCACAAGGAAGGCGCGTTGAGGACGATTTTGCGCCAAGTCCGACATACACCGGCTACATTGAGCCAATTGCGCGCCTTGGAATCTAGGGCACAGTAGCGATGGGTGGTAAAGCGTTCCTCGATAGACACCAACTTCGCCAATAAGAATATTCGGGCGATAAGTCGCATTGGTAATTTGGAAATGGGGGCTCGACGCGTTTCTGAGCGTTTGGAGTTCGCAAATAGCCTCCTCCTCGGCAGCAATATCCTTCATATGGCATCATCAATAGTCGGTCGCTCAAAGGCCTGGAGATGAGAATATTAGTACGGGAGGACACAAGAGACTAATATGGATCCGCGGGGCGCGCCGGCGGTAGCTCGCTTCGAAGTGCTAGTACATGTATTAGATGTTATTAATTTATCATTGAGGGATGTAGTAATCGTAAGTAGTAGGATTACTACTAAGGTATCTACATGCATTATCGTCCAAGCGAGACTGTAAGTGTTTGCCTTCTGTAAGTATGATAGCATCAAGCGCCTTACTCATGCACGTGGTAATGCAACAAAAGTAGGTCCACAAAATAATCTTTCCTTCCGAGACGGAGCCGGATTTGCGGAAGTATGAGGCCTTGCGACTTGTGCGCAGTAACAGGCAGTAACTGCCAAATAATCGCGCCCGAAGGGGTAACTGGGTGCATGAACATTTATTGCCTTGTCTCTCGAAGTCGGTTTTTCAGTGGAGTTACCGACACAATGGGTACACCATTTGGAAAACCAGGACGGGGTCCAGCGTGCCAGAGAGTCGGACCAGCAAGAAACAACTTGTGCTGCACTGAGCGGGAGGCCAGAGTGAGAAGAACCTGGTGCCCTGACGATATCTTTGATGATTCCGGTAGTAGCATTGACTAGCCTACCTCTCCTTCTTGATCGCGCGCGGCGAGATCACGTTCACGAAGTCCACGAGCATGCAGGTGACGGCGGGCGAGACAACTTTCATTGATAATACCGTTGTCGCTGTAGGATAACCTGATCATGTGGCAGCGCACATTTGCTAATAGCGCAGAATCAAGGACAAAAACTAGGATCAAGACTGACCGACGCAATCCGTATCGAGACGGCGCAGTACACGCTCTGCATCTGCATGTCGACAGGAGGGTGTGAGAGCAATGCTACCTCTTACAGCAGGAAGCGCAACGCTCTGGATTGTGCCATTGCCGTCCTACCGTATAAAGTGTGAACAAGGGAGACGAAGCAAGCAGGGCTTGAGGAGGGGAAATGGTAATCCGCTGACGCCGCGCGCGTTTTGCAGTACATTCTGATGCCGAATCCCAGTAGTAACGAGGAATGCGCGGGATGAGATGTGCCTAGTCATGGTGGAGAGAAAGGAATGACTTATAGATGCAAAAATGCTACATAAAACATGAGCAGTAATACCGACACGACACATACCAAGGGAGTAGTAAACTAGTAAGAGATCCTCCATCCAACGAAACGGAGTCCTCCTCCCACCAATTCCGGTAGAAAAACGCCTTGATTTCGACATGAATCGGAAGCTACAGCGAAGGCGCGTCCAAAAGACGCGTGTGTCCGCCACATAAACACAAGAAATAATGAGAAAGTGGAGAAATGATGGACGCGATGGAGGGCAGGCGCTGCGCGTCTCTGTTTGCCATTGTTTGTCCGGGCCTGGGACCCCCTTTAGAGAAGGATATGCGAGCTACGCTCGCAATAAAACCTATTACCGAAGGCATTGCGGGTTGGCTGAAGGAACTTGACTCCGAGTCCTATTCCCAAGAAACTGATCAACGAATTTGAGATTTGAATGCGCGATTACCATGTGATCTCTGAGTGACCCATTCTCTTTTCAACCGCTCTTTTATAAGAGCAAACGCGACTCACTTGCGCGCCAGCTCTGAAAATCATGGAGGTAAGGATGCAAATATTCGCTAGGCTTGAGCTTGCGTTGACAGGAGTCGGCGGTCTCAAAAGTCGTGCGACTTGCTAAAACGCTTAGATATGAACAACTTTCTGCGGCGACTTTTTGGTCGGGCCTAGGTTAACGATGCCTCATAATTCTGGAACAGCAGTTCTCTGCGTTTCTTATTCCCGAAACGATTGCAATCTGAATTCTGGACACCTTTCGCTCTCGTATTTACCCGTTCATAACGAGTAACGTCTCTTCTACAATTCAACTACTATGGCTTCAAAAAATTCACATCTGGCCACCAACGTTTCTCGTGGCGGCGACGGCTGCCTTGGTGAATTTTAACTCAATCTTCAATGTGCTGCTACTCAGTCTGCTAGGCGGACGTTGAAATGTCCTTATGACTGTGTGCGATCGGTGAAGCGGCCTCTTCAATCTTGCTTCCTAACCTCCACGATCTACCGCCCTCGCCTAAACGAGGAATGCAAACTACGACCGCCACACTCCTTCAAACTATACGATAAATCATTCAGTCATACTATCTGTCAGCATACGATTCAAACAGGATGTTCGCCTTTCTAAACCAGCTATTGGTCACTTGCTTCGCCGTGTTCGTTTCTGCGATCACTTTGCCTCAACTTTCTTCACCTGAGCTAGCTTCATCGCCCAATGCGGATGTTGCAAAGCTTGTCGTTGCACATCTTATGGTCGCGAATACGTTCCACTATACCCCGGCGGACTGGGTGCAAGGCGAGTTCGACTAACGCTTACGGGATTTCCTCTACTGACGGATCCATTCTTTCCACAATGTACGCCACCGCTTACTTTTTGAATTTGCCTCCACAAAGATATCGCCTTAGCGGCAAGCTCTGGACTGGATGCTTTTGCTCTCAACATTGGCTATGGCGGATGGTATCCAAACAGTGTCGCAGCGGCATATACTGCAGCACTCCAATATCCAAACTTCAAACTATTCATCTCGTTCGACATGACATCAATTCCCTGTTCATCTCCGGAGGATGCCAACGCCATCTACGAGCTCATTGCCAAGTACAAAGCTCATCCCAACCAACTCTACTACAAAGGGGCACCCCTGGCATCGACGTTTGGGGGTGAACATTGCTATTTCGGGACAGGGAGCGTTAATCAAGGATGGACGAGCGTGATGAGAAGAGATGGTCTGAGAGTTACGTTTATTCCGTCGTTCTTCATTCCACCGGCAGCGTCGAAGGACTACTCAGTACTCGATGGTATCTTTCCCGTGAGTCGCCTGTTGCATGTTACATAATCCGTTGGTTGAGTCTCGAGCAGTGGAACTCTGCTTGGCCTCTTGGACCAGCCGATGGTTCATTCGACTATGACAAGGCATTCATCTCTGGTATGAGGAGTGACCAATCGTACATGGCTGGCGTATCACCATGGTTCTTTACTGTGAGTTTCTCTCCCTCAGTCCGTCTGCGTTAGTATATTTAACTAGTGCCCTAGCACTACGGTTTCCCCTACAACAAGAACTTCATTTTCCGCGCGGACGACTGGCTCCTCGCCACTCGCATGGAGCAGCTCGTCGAAAATCGCAACGAGATTGGCCTTGCGGAAGTTATTACTTGGAACGACTACGGAGAGTCCCACTACATCGGTCCAATTCATGGTGATCAACCTAGTTCGGAGCAGTGGGTAAATGGCTTCGACCATCAAGGTTCGTTTGTCTGTTCATCTGACGTCCACGATGGGAGCTTAACTCAACCTATTCTAGCTTGGCTCCCGTTGCTCTCTTACTATATCACAGCATTCAAGACGGGGGCGTATCCGATAGGCAAGGAACGTATCTTTCTCTGGATGCGGCCCCACCCTACCGCTGCTTCTGCGCCAGACCCTCTTGGGAGGCCAGCAAACGCTGATTGGGTATGCACATGCTCCCTTTGTGTCTGCTTCTCATCGTACTCACCTCGACTGATAACTCAGACGGAAGATTTTTTATGGGCGGTCGCTCTCCTTGACGCTCCCGGAGACATCACGCTTTCGTGCGGACCATCGAACGAGGCGACAACGAGCTTCACGACACCTGGGGTTCAGAAAGCAAAATTGCTTCTCAAGGCAGACTGCCAGCCACATGCAGCGATCACGAGAGGAGGCGCGCCAGTGGTGGTGCTCAATCCGGAAGGAGTGTCGTTCAAGATGCAACCGGCAAGTTATAACTTCAATGCGTATGTTGCGGCGTCATTGTGACGTGCTGGCCAGCGCGCAGTGGGCGATGTTGCTCAATTGTAAAGTAAAATAGGGAATATTAGTCGTGAATGATTCTGGACGACGGGGCCATCGTTTATTATGTGAGGCCCATGGCTCGGCTATGCCTGAGAACCAAGGGGCTCACTAACTGGGGTTCATTCTCCATTTGACAGTCCTTCGCTTCCCTGATCCCCCCTCGTTGCATCAGCCCAAAAATCCAACTACATAAAGCGGCTCGATACCCTTCCCAGCCTGAAGACTGTCGTCGACGTCTTCAATCACCGGCGGTGGAGCCCGAGCAACAAGCTAGGAAGTAAACCAACTCGGAACCGGCTCCACTACGTTTGTTGCCGGAACAAAGTGGATAAAACATGTTCCCCAGACCGCAAGCGATCTAAGTTTAGCAGCGATATTCGGCCGGTCTCTCCCGCATTGACAACCAGCAATCAGATTTTTTCGAGTTCCTCCGCTTGCATCGCCTCCCTTGAAACGTTGGGCATTACGCCGCTATCGATTTATCAGTGTGCGGCATGCATACGGCCCTTTGCTACCGCACAAGTTGCGCAAGCATTCCTAAGAACTGCGTAACTCAAGACATGAGTTGTACATACTTGGTACATATACTACATTGTTATCACGTTGTTAAGAACAGGTTGGTGCATAATAGGAAGACTCACAAGCCTTCTGGTCGGTAACCTGCTGCGTGTACATAACATTTTACATTTAGACGATGCTAGACTGTAATCTCGGCATGCCGAGAATGGTCTTGTCTGAGCACAAGGCCTTCGTGGCTGCCAGCAAAGTCAGTCTCGGCATTCATCCCGTTGTCGACCGATCGTCGACTTCTGAGAAACCCTTGCCATCTGTATGAGGCAAATCAGCCGATTTTCTGTGTTATCCGCAACCAGTGCAAAGAATTGGATTTATTTTGCGTGTACGCGGCATGCCACTGTGGGCTGAAGCGCTGACGGCGGTGAATGGCCGCTCAGTCTATGATCTGTCACGTGCTTCGTGATTTCACGCACAGCCTCAGTCCGAGAAGGATGGTCTACAAACTAGGGCCAACAGGATCTAGGCACTGGCCTAAATAAAATTGCAAGCATGGTGGGCGTGCCACACCTTTTCTTATCCCTCATCAACTCCACCACCACATTCCTTTCTCTTCTCCCTCCATCTTCCTTTCTATTCTCCTCATCTCTTCTTCCCTTCCGCTGGAGCTCTCGTGAAAATAACAATGCTTCCACGTTCTTTATTAGCCCTTTGGCTCGCAAAGCTCTCGTTGCCTGCAGCGTATGCTCAAGTGAAGCCTGGATCGTTTGTAGATGGTGGGAATACACTAGTCAGCGCGATGATGGTGAGTTGCTCACCAGAATGAATCTTCTGCTGGTGCTCAGCCTTCAACGTGTTAGATGTTCGTCGGTAACGACGAGAAAGTCTACATTTTGGACAAGGCCGAAGGAAATGCAGCTCAGGTTAACGGGCACCCGGCTTGGGGAGCTGTATGGTGCGTACATACTTTTGATGATGGGTATACAATTTTCTGACCGACGGTTGTAGGGACATGAACACGCATACCTCAACCATCATGGATGTTAAGACCAATGTCTTCTGTGCGTCAGGCATGCATCTTCCCAATGGCTCATACGTTACCTTCGGTGGTAACGGAGCCATTGGTCCCGGGGGTAACATCGGATCCGTACCGAACAACAAAGGATCTGCCGATTTCGACGCAACATACCAAGACTTCGATGGTGGCCGTTTCGATACGAGTCCTCGACCCGTGCACATCATCGGACAACTTTGCTGACTCGAAATGCCAATGGTTTGACGACCCAGCGGTTCTTTCGATGCAGAAAACTCGCTGGTACTCTGCTGCTGAACCACTTGCAGATGGAACAGTTGTCCTTATCGGTGGTTTCGTCAACGGTGGTTATGTCAACCGCAACTATCCCAACGTCGATCCTGAGTTCGAAGGCGGCGCTGCTGACTCTACTTACGAGTTTTTCCCTGCGAACGGCCGTGCTCCTCAGACAATGCAGTTCATGATCCGTACATCTGGTCTTAATTCTTACGCCCATACCTTCCTCATGCCCTCTGGTAAAATGTTCGTTCAGGCGAACATATCTACTGGTAAGCCCGAAATTCTATCAATAGAGTGCCATGTCATTAATGTTCGCTGCAGTCATGTGGGATTACGACAATAACGTTGAGACCCCATTGCCAGACATGCCGAAGGGAGTTGTTCGTGTTTACCCTGGTTCTGGTGGCGTCGCTATGCTTCCTCTCACACCCGCAAACAAATACAACCCCCACGATCCTCTTCTGCGGTGGTAACGATATGCCGGATGAAGCTTGGGGCAATTACTCCTACCCTGCTATCGACACTTTCAATAAGCCGGCTTCCAAGGATTGTCAACGCATCACGCCCGAGCCTACAGATGGTTCATCTGCCACTTATGTTCAGGACGATGATATGCTCGAGTCCCGCACCATGGGTCAATTCGTCATTCTCCCCGATGGAAAGCTTCTTATGGTCAATGGCGGTTTGAACGGCACAGCTGGGTATGCTGAGCGCACTAATGAGACTCCTACCTACGGACAAATGCCTTTCGGTATGTCACTCGCATCCGGCCCCGTTGGTACTCCCGCTATCTACGACCCCAATGCTCCCCTTGGCAACGTTGGTCCAATGCTGGTCTTTCGACGTCAAACATCGCTCGTTTGTACCATTCGTCAGCGATCCTCCTTCCTGATGCATCTGTCCTCATTGCCGGTTCGAACCCCAACGTTGATGTTAACCTTACAACCGCTTTCCCTACCGAATACAGAGCCGAGGTCTTCTATCCCCCCTACTTTTCTGCTTCGACGCGGCCAGTACCTTCAGGCGTTCCAAAGACCCTTTCGTACGGTGGCGACTCCTTCGATATCAGCGTCCCTGCCACCTCGTACTCTGGCTCTGCCAACGACGCAGCTGAGAACACCATCATCGCTATCATTCGTAGCGGGTTTACGACTCACGCGATGAATATGGGTCAAAGATTCCTCCAGCTCAACCATACTTACACTGTCAACAATGACGGCTCTATCACCTACCACGTTGCTCAAGTTCCCCCCAACCCAAATCTCTTCCAACCTGGACCTGCCTTCCTCCACGTTACTGTCAATGGCATCCCTAGCAATGGTTCATATGTCATTGTAGGAAATGGAAAAGTGGGCTCCCAACCCACTAGCGCAGCAACTGTGCTCCCCGCCAGTGTGCGAGTGGACACCGCATCCGGATCAGCAGATGGTTCTACAACAGGCACATCCTCAGGAAGTGGTAACAACAACGGCGCCATCTCATTTGGCGCTGCGCCCGTCGGCCTTCTGGCCGCCGCCTTCGCAGCAGTGTGGTATTTCGGTTCGTCTTTTATATTACTTTGTTGATTTGGCGCTTGCTCATTGTTGCGCCCCTTGTTTCAGTATAATTCCGACTTCCTCACTTCCATCTTTTGTCAAACGATAATTGATGGGCGCGAATCCCACCATCTGTATCCCTTTGTACTTTCCGCTCCTCATCCCCCACCACCGCATTCGCCCTCGCCAAGAGCCTTTTCGACCTTGCGCTATCTATACTTGATCTACTTATAGTTGAATAGCCATCATCACACGGACTAACTACTTATTAACTTACTGAATCATTCTCACCAACGGACAGTCGAGTAACGGGTTGTGCTTTCGAAGATTCAATTATCCAATCATCCAGTCAACAGACATTTTTCGCAAACATTGGGCATTCTCTTTTACTGTTGGCACTTAGATTTACCATCGTGCACACATGCCTTTTGGATAGAGGGACTGCTTCCAGGATAACCCATGTATCGCTACCTCATTTACTCCTCGCATTCCGTCGTACCTCACAGTCTCTGATGCAAGCCCACGTTCCAGAAAGCTGCGTTCAGTACTTGGGATTGCTCACCTGCTATGTTCTTAGTTAGTCGTTGCCAATGACTTTGCGAATCATGCGTGGTTGCGTTGAATCATGATATATGATATTTCGGAAGCAATTGTAAACCAAGCAGGTCGTCTACCCATTGGCTCCGTGGTTGACGGAAGCATGTGGATTCCTCCAATCGCCACCAAGTAACCAGGAAGGTTACTCTCATTCGAAGCCTGACTCGCGAGGTGACGATACGAAGGTCACTTTGTGCATGGTTACATATCCGAAGTCCTAGAGTTCTGATTGTTGCTCAGTTATTAAGAACATTCCGAACCCTTGGCCAGGCAGTACATAGGGACAGCGGTAAACAAATGAGTTGTGGTTGTGTTGTAAACAAGGTAGAAGTCGTGCAAATAGGCTGGAGTTGCAATCGTTCCAATCAGGAGGTAGTCGATGACCTTTGGGCGATGATAAAATGGTCAGGGAACAAAGCTTTGTGTGTCCCCACGCCCACAGTATGGTTTTGACGCTGCGAGCCACGCGGGCTATTCGAGCGTCCGAGAAACAGCAAAGAGTACGTCCATTTGAAGGGTATTACAACGGAGTGTTCCAATACAAGATGGGGCATGAGGTTGGGGTGGGCCTAAGGGCGATACAACAGGTCGTGTACTAATAGTGTCAATATAAGATAACGTACAATAAGAAAATGGCAATGTCCATGAGACCCGCTACACACATTTACGTCGTCGCCAAGAAAGGATGGAGATGACTCTAGTATCTGGGTATTTTGGGGGAAACGAGTTTCGGCGGAGTGGCCGCGTAGGGGTCGTAATCCATGCTTGTCCCAGACGAGCTTCCTCTTGCAAGGGGGTCTGGTATTGGCATGTCGTCCCTATACGGGGTATTCAAAGTTGCGGTGCTAACATTCCATGCCTGACTATGATTGTCTTGTTGCAAAGGAACGAATGCGCTAGAATCAGAGCTGCGCATTCCGCGAGGGCCAGCGGTGCCTGATGTGGGACTCATCATAAACGAGTCTCTGCAGCATGGGTGGCGGCTCGTCGTCTCCGTGCGATGAATATTCCAATGAGGGCGCCGATAATTCCAACTATAGCGATAGCACCAACTATTCCGCCCACGATAGCGCCCGTGCTCACACCTGTGCCACCCGAATTGTCGCTGCCGTGATCGGTACCAGCACTTGACGAGCCGTCACCATTACCGGCTGCACCATCTAACCGTACGCTTGGGGGGAGTGCACTAGCATCAGAGGTCGGCTGCTTTCCCACCTGGCCATTGCCCAAGATCAGAAGAGTACCGTTGCTCGGAATTCCGTTGATCGTGACAAAGAGGAATGCGGGTCCAGGTTGGAAGATGTTCGGGTTCGGCGGCGCCTGAGCTACGTGCAAGGTGATCGATCCATCGCTCTTTACAGTATACGTATTGTTGAGCTGGAGATATCGCTGCCCCATATTCATCGCATGAGTAGTAAATCCACCACGAATAATTACCACTGTGGTATTCTCGGCCGCATCGTTGGCAGACCCAGAATATGAACTCGCTGGGACGGTGATATCAAAAGGGTTTCCGCCATATGATAACGTCTTTGGTACTCCAGAAGGAACGGGACGCGTTGTGGCAGCGAAATAGGGAGGGTAGAATATCTCGATCCTGTATTCAGTTGGAAAGACTGTGGTTGTATTGACATCGACGTTGGGGTTCGATCCAGCAATCATAACAGACGCGTCTGGGAGCAGAATAGCGGAGGAGTGATAGAGTCGAGGAATTTGTGACGCCGAAAGGCCAGCATCGGACCACCTCTTGCCCTCGGGAGCATTAGGGTCGTAAATGGCGGGTTTGAGTACGGGGTCGGCAGCGAGGGACATGCCAAAGGGCATCGATCCTATGGGAGTGAGGTTTGTAGCCTCAGAGTAACCCGCTGTACCCTTTTCGCCCCCATTGACCACTAATAACTTTCCATCTGGTAGAATGATGAATTGACCCATAGTTCGCCCGACTGGCAAGTCATCGTCCTTGTTGTATGCTGGCGTAGTACCATCAGTGGGTTCGGGTGTGATACGTTGGCAGTCTCTGGAAGCAGCGATTTCCCATGTGTTCACGGCGGGATAGGAATAGTTCCCCCATGCTTCGTCGGGCATATCAGAACCGCCGCAGAAGAGGATTGTAGGATTGTAGTTGTTAGCGGGAGTCAGAGGGAGCATGGCAACCGCGCCGGAAGCTGGGTATACTCGAACGACATTTCCAGGCATGTCGGGTAGAGGCGTCTCGACATTGTTGTTGTAATCCCACAGGACTATCGGGCGTTGTCAGCAGATTGCAAACGTGGAATAAAATAGCGTACTTGTTGAGTAGTTAGCCTGAACAAACATCTTCCCTGAAGGCATTAGGAAGGTATGAGCGTAGGAGTTGAGGCCAGAGGTATGGATCATGAATTGCATAGTCTGAGGAGCACGGCCGTTTGCAGGGAAGAATTCGTAGGTAGAGTCAGCAGCGCCACCTTCAAACTCTGGATCGCGATTGGGATAATTCCGATTTATATATCCACCGTTGACGAAGCCGCCAATAAGAACGATTGTTCCGTCGGCGAGAGGTTCTGCAGCTGAATACCAACGGGTTCTTTGCATTGAAAGCACCGCAGGATCGTCGAACCACTGACACTGAGAAGATGCGAAGTTATCCGAGCTGGTACACGGGTTTAGGACGCGAATGGATCTCCCTCCGTCGAAGTTTTGGTATGTTTCGTCAAAGTCCGCTGAGCCGTGGTTGTTTGGCACAGACCCAATGTTTCCTCCAGGCCCCACCGCGCCATTTCCCCCAAATGTTACATATGAACCATTCGGTAGGTGCATACCAGATGCACAAAATACGTTGGTTTTGACATCCATCACTTCAGTCTGGTGAGTATGGAAGTTCCTTGTGTTCGAGTCAGCTATCATGCAGTGGATTTGAGAACATCACGTACCATACTGCACCCCAAGCAGGATGGTTATTTACCTGAGCTTTGTTCCCTTCGGCCTTGTCTAGAATATATACATTCTCTTCGTTCCCCACAAACAACTGGCATGGTCGCCGATCAGACGAAGGTTCGCGACCCTTAATGCACCGCTCACCATCATAGCGCTGACCAGAGAGTTACCGCCATCAGAGAAAGCGCCAGGCGACTGTCCATACGCCGACCGAAGCAGCGAGACGAGGTATACCGCAAGAATGGGGTGGCGAGCAAGCATGGTAAATTAACCAAGCACGTCGACGAAGTGCGGCGCAAAGAGTAAGTTCTATTTTAAAGCAGTGACCCAGTCCCGTGATAGAGTAGACGCCCAAGGATGCCCAGGGGTTCGTCGAAACAAATACTCAAATATTCACCATTTGTTGTTTATCGTAGTAGATAAATACCGCATGAGAGGTAAACGTAATTTTCTGTCGTATCGCTGCCCCTTGAGCAGCCTTATCCTGTACAACCCAAGGACCTGTACCATTTAATATGAAAAGGGGGACCCTGACTGGACTTGGAATGGTTTTCTTGAGCGTGCATTGGACCTCTACGGCTGTAATGTTGAGTATATATGCCAATCGCGGCTCGCTGGTGGATGGGGTTGACTCAAGCTACACCTAGGTCCACCAGTAATATCAATGTGACTGCTGCCCGACACGCCACCGATGAAGAGATTACTCTCACGAAGCCACAATTCGAAGCTTGAAAACCCGGCGTAATGGCTACAGCGACACCTCAGTACTCCCCTCGGAAATTCTTGCAAAAATATTTCTTGCTGCGAAGGTCGGGGCACCGAGGTACACCCCCAGGGAGCAAGCTGGCTAAACGTAGCCGGCGTGTACCTCGTACTCGCATCACCTCGGATGTGATCTTCTATCGATTTTCGCGGCCAGACCGCGCTTTGGAAATGCTGAAACGATCCAAGTCTGTTCCTCTGCAAATTCACTGCAGGGATTTCTCGTTTAGAATCACGGAGGAGAACGAAGATATGGCGAGATTGATTATGGCTCAATTCGACCGTATGCAGGAACTCGATATCCACGCACCTGCTCAAAGCGAGATTTCCCGGTTCATGGACTTGAATACGAGCGCGAAGGCGCCATTGCTAGAGCATCTTCGCTTGGAGTCGTCCTCTGACCCTGGCCCTTCGTCTCTTGATGTCATGCCCTGTAAGATGCCCTCCCTTCGCAGGCTTGATCTCTGAAACATCAACATTTCCAAGCTCCCACCATTATCTCACCTAATGTCCTTGCAAATCTCGCTCAGCACCCATTCCTCGATGTCACCTTCATACTTGCTCTCTTCGCTCCAGCACTCTCCGAATTTAGAAGAGATTGACATTTCTGGCATGACGAAAGGCGACCTTACAGATCCCCCTCAGCGCGTTAAGCTTGCAAACCTCTCACGTATATCTATTACATCCACCGACCTCGAAGCCTCTGCTATCTTCACCAACCTTGAGTATCCACTCAGCACAGCCGTCGCCTTCACGAACAGAACGCTACCTGTGGGACAACCAGATTTATCGAACGTGGCCAACATGTGCCGTCGCTGCTTGATCCGAGAGCTCCCGCCATCTATGAAGTCAAATGCAATGGCTGGCTTTCCGAAGGGCCATTCCGACTGACTGTGTCGTGTCGGGAACCCCCGACATGGGGCCCTGGTGAAAAGCTGACTATCTCCCTGAAGATACCGTCCCATTCCTATTCTGCGGCCTGCATGGCAATCTGCTCGGCCCTGCCACTCGAAATTGCCCTCATTCTGAGAGTGGGGGGCTTGAACGATATGACACACACGCAATGGATGTCTATTTTCTCGCGCTGCAAGCGAATACAACAACTTCACTTCGATGACGTCGGCCTGTCCCTTTTTCGGACCCTCGTCAAGTCGTCCAAAGGCAAGTCACTTCGTCTCTTGCCTAAACTACAAGAAGTTCATCTAGTAGGATGTATCGTCATTGATCCAGTTGATCGCTATGTCGAACTCTTGGAATCATCGCCATTCAACGTCATTGAGAAGTTCTTCAAGCAACAAAAGCGCCTTAAGAAGCCAGTCAAGGTCATAACCATTGAAGCGTGCCAAATAAATATGGCTGCAATTGCCAAACTCGCGCAGTATACGGAAGTCGACTGGGATGGCGAGGAGGAGGAGGAAGAGGAGGAAGAGGTGAATTACTACCCCGATATTTTCAGTGACAATCCGTATGAGTTCATGGGGTTGTACCAGGATTGATTTTTTCATGTTGGATTCACATCAGCCTTCTTCGTCTCGACTGTTATCTATATGAGTTACATTCATACCAACAAACATGCTCCTGCATCTGACTCCACAGGGGCGCCCATGTGAGCCCCTACATTTACAGGCAGCTACCATCCGATTTCCAAGTAACTTCGCTCGATTTGTAATTGTGCTGTCTTATTTGAAGATCGAATCGTGTACCAGGCCCTCAAGTGTGGTTAATGTTGAGTGCATCTTACTCTTCCAGTGATGTCAAGTAGTAATGATTCTGCTCAAACGCAGGCTGTCCACCGGCACTCATGCAATTGATGCAACTGAGGCCCAGCGTGCCATTGATACAGAGATAGATACCCACGAAGCAGCCATTCGCGACCTGCGATATCGGCGCAATGCACATAGCAGCATCTCGAAGCTCCCATCCGAAGTCTCCAGTGAAAGTTGGAATGGCTGACAGGGATGCAAGCCGTTCCGAAAAATGGATCAATGTTGCTGGGGTTTGTCGTCGTTGGCGCGAAGTCGCCCTCGTGTCCCCTCGGTTGTGGTGCACTATTGACATCCGCCAACCGACTCGTGCTTTGACGCTCCTCGCACGATCCAAGTCTGCGCCTCTGCAAATACGAGGCTCCGCATCCGAGACTGAGTTGATGTCGACAAAAGCAGACGAAGAGCTGGCCAAGGCTGTCATGGAGAAAATAGGATGCATTCAATCGCTTGACCTCAAAGGATGGCAGGGGGAAAACATACTCAGGTTCCTACACTTAAATGCGCCTACTCCTGCACCTAGTATGCTAGAGCACCTTCGGTTAGTCGTCAAGTGCCGCGTGGTACCGCCTGTCTCCTTACCACCCGATATCTCGCAGCGAGTGATGCCATCGCATCAGTAAAACCACAAATTGTCCTTTAGCGGCTTTTTGGCCGCTTTTGAGCTTTTTCAAGCCCCAAAGCTGTAAGCTATTTCATGCTTTAAAAGCCATGTCCACAGCTTTTGAAGTGCCCAAGAAGTGCGAATGGCTTGTCAAGTACTTCCCTGCTTTTTTAAGTACATGGTCAAGCTCAAGGACAAGGACTTATCACAAGCTCAATTTACCAATTTAAGACATAGAAGTGGGTTATATTATTGGATTGTAAATACAGCGGTGCTGGTCACTAAATAGAGAGAACACGTCACATATCCTATCTTTACCACCCCCCTTCCTTGGTGAGTTGGTGGGACTACAGTGTGGTGTCGGCTATGGACGAAGTAGCAGGCAAACGTGCCAGTGGAGTGAACTTGCCTCACCATTGCGGTCTATGGGTTGCAACATTGATTATTGACTTATGCAAGCTGGGTGATAGTCAGGTCGTACCTCAAATCAAAGTCAACAACACGGTGACCACTTCCCGACGCTTTTCGCCCACCCATCTCCCAAGAAACTCTGTAAACGCATGCATTCTAGGTTGAATGGACTGACGCGGCTGCGTGTGCTAAATCTGCCGACGAGTAGAGAAAGTTACGTCGTCCCGCATGTCTGGGAGAGAGATTTCGTGTGTTCGAGGTGAGGATGTGGACGGTGAAAGTGGAGTTGCTGCGAATTAGCTGCGGATTATATATGTGGGAAGCGTGTGAGTGTGTGGGGCTGAGCACTGAGCGGGGCGTCCCGAGGGCGCTCGCCGCCCAGGCTGTGCATGGGAGGAGCCTGGGAGAGCACAGTGACCCACTGCCTCTGACATTCATTTCGACATCACTCACCTGTGGCTGCAATCTTCGAGCCCGACCGCTCCACGCCCCCAACCTCAGAAGTCTCAAGAATGCCATCTTGTATCATGCATACAATCTATGAAGGACAGGGACCAATATCAATGTGCGATGAGTACACTCTGTGCGTGGAGATGGGCTTGATGATGGGGAAGCTAATATCATTGACAAGCATAGAAGACTGTTAAAGAACGGACATCGTTCTCCTATCTTGGCCCTAGAGAAGGTAAAGTTGGCCGCTCAGTTTACACCTTCGACGGATACTTGGGAGGAGAGACGACGGCGGTGGACTTAACGTTTACCTTCACCGCTCGCAGGTTTCAGTGCTGTACGAACGTCGAATTCATTTGTAAACAGCATTGGCAGTAGTTTTGAATGATACCGGGCACAGTGCCAAAGCTGAAGCGCTGAAGTATAAGATTTGAGTAAAAAGCCAACGGGAAAAAGCTGGCGCCAAGGAACTCATTGACTGGGAAGTACTCATCTATCTGACAAGCCGCCTGAAACCCGCGGAAAAGCTCTTCGTGTAAGCTCAAGCTCTTCCAAAGCAATCAAGTCGCTCTAAGCTTCGCCAAAGTAGGTGTTATTTCACTGATGTTGTGTCCGTCGAATATTATGTGAAGCTCTCCTTCTCCCCCACGTCCCCTGACCTGCTCTTCTTAAGCAGCAACTAAGAAAATGTAACGGAGACTGACAGTCAAAGCCCATCAATTTAAAAGCCATAACTCGTCTTCCAAATCCAGAGTTTGTTAAGAACTCTTCCTGGCATGTCCTTCCCAATTTACTGAAACTCGTGATACGCTATGTGCTCATCCTTGCCTATGCCGAGTATATTCTGAGCGTGGTCCCGCTTTGTGATCTTCGAGAAAGTATGTTGAAGTCGCAAGACAATCCGAAGAACATACTTACTAGACGTATTGCACTTTATGATCCTACTCACTTGATCAGACCACTTGTCAATGACTAGTACGCTTGCGACAAATGAGTAATTACCTTGCCTGTGGAACGAAGTCAGGTCAGTGTACTGAGACGTGTAATAGATTTAGGTTTGATACATACCCATTAGCACCTTAGGCAGCACATCTTGGGGTCTACAAGACCATTTAATTACTGACCTGCAATATATCTTCGAGACCCCCTCAAGGTATAGGCATGACAGATGGAGATCCGTTGATGTGGGCAAGGCTTGTGTGGTTGTAGTCGAGCCTTATGTCCTTTGTATTGTATCTGTTGTGTCCGAGTCTCATGGAAATATTTCTCACGTCCATGTCCACTTTCCGGCAGAGCCCTGCCACTCTTCTGGCATGTTTTCTGCTTCCCACAGAGTCTTGGGCATGTTTTCTGCTAACTTATGTGCTCTCTATGTTATTTATCATGTTTAAATGCAACAACACCATCACTGAGTCATTCAGTTCAGAATTGCGGGACATTAAAGCATGCGATACAGGAGTCAGAGTACAGGGGTCAGGGGGTATAGTACGGACAACTGCTACAAGAAGTTACAGGACTGCTACGAGAGTACGAGGGACTGCTACAAGAGTACGAGAGACTGCGGGACTGAAGGTACAAGACTGCTACAAGAAATGCTGGCTGGTTACAGGCGAGACGGTGAGAGATTGGTGAGATTCGGCAAGATAGATTCGGCGAGAGACGAGAGATGCGATTGGTGATGATTGGCGAGATTGACAAGAATACATGGGCAGGCGTCTATGAGTCTGCCGCAGGGAGAACGCCAGGGGCAGGGGACTTGCAAGAGGACTGACCGCCGGGAGACCTGCCACCAGGAGACCTGCCACGGGAAGGAAGTTGTTGGAGGCCTTGTGGTGGAGACGGTGGATAGAGATGGCCTCGTCGGTACAGGTCTGGCATTCGCATGTCCCTGTAGTAGTACGCTGGATCGTGGAAGCCAGGTTCCCGAGAGTTGAAGTCATCGTATCCGGCTGGGTAGTGGGGGTATTGGCGTTGGTACCTATCGTAGTGGTGGCCACGGCTGGACGTTCCAGCAACAGGTGGGAGTTCGTGCATATAGGCGTCATCCTCAGTGAAGGCAGCACGAGGACGGCGGCGTGGTTCATCGGGGTAATCGTGGATACGAGGCTCGTCAGGATGTGCGTGGGGCCTGGGAGGCTCATCATCAGGGCGTTCACGGCTACGAGGAGGGCGCGGATCGTCCAGGTGCGCAGGGCGGCGTGAACCGTAGGCCTTGTCACGGCTGTGAGTGCGGGGCTCATCGGGATACTCGTATTGGCGTTCGCGACCATGATAGTCCCGGTAGTCACGATATTCGTCACGCCCTCGATCAAAGCTGTGATCACTCCGTTCCGTCAGACTTCCGGTGTGCGAGCCTGCGGCAGAACGGGGGGGGGGAAGGTACCCCCGGCGGTACTCTCGCTCACGTTGATACGCATAGTCCCAGTCACGTTCGCGACGCCCATACCCATAAAGACCCTCACGGCCATCAAAGCTCCGCTCTCTAGGGTATTCTCGGAGGCTCCGCTCCCTAGGAAATTCTCCATGGCTTTGCTCGCTGTGGAGGCTGGGTGCCCGAGCGTAAGGGCTTGGCTGCACTAGCTCTATTGATGGTAGCAAGGGGGTTCGTGCCCCAGGTGGGGACGTGGTTCTAGGTGGTAGGAGAGGCGTCCGTGCTGCAGGAGGGGCGGCAGAACTGTCAGGCTTGTGAGTTTTGACCGGTGATCCACCCGCAGCAGACGGGGGCTCCACAGGTGGGGGCTCAACGACAGGCAGGGGCGCAACAGGCAGGGGCGCAACGGCGATCGGGGGCGCAACAGGCCGGGGCTCGAGGGGCAGGGGCTTGACTGCAGGCAGAGGTGCCTCAGTAGAAGGCCTGCTTCGCTTTGTAGCTCTCATCTCAGCACGATGTGCAGCACTATCAGGGCTCGCCTGGGTGCGTTTCGTGAGCCTGGGAGGTGTCTCCCTGCGCAGCTCTGAGGCCATCTGCTGATCATTGTTGTCGCCAGAGGTGGATTCCACGACATCTACAGGTTCTGCAGGAGTGGCGACAGCAAGCACACCAGTGGAAGTGGAGGCGTTGTGTCTGCGCTCCATGCGAGGACGGCCTTCGTACGGTTGAACGTCCTCATCCTGCAAGGCAGGCGCAGTAGGCGCTTGCAGCCTGCGAGGTACGGGGCGTGGGGTGACAATCGAGGTGTCGGTCGCCACAACCGCCTCCGTTTCCGATGAAGTGGCAGCAGCTGCGGTCGCATCAGCTGGCTTAGATGTGCTGGCGGCCAGCCCAGTGTCCAATTTGGCGGATGCGCCCTTCTTAGTCCCCTTCTTCGTGGCCTTCTTCTTGCCCTTGTCCTTTGCGGGTAGGGGTAATACAACTAGACAATTAATTAGTCGCTGGGCACCTCAGGCACAATCTGAAATATACCTTCCACAAGTGATTTGACTGCCTTGACCGGAGTGGGCCTCCTGGCAAACACCTTGCCCTCGTCTAGCTTATGGCCGTCCTTTGGTGGAACACGGCGTCGCAGCCTCTTCCGCTCACGCAGGGGTTGTTCGTCTTCTTCGTCATCTTCGTCGGCACCTGCTGTGTTACCTCTGCGCTTTCTCGAGCCTTTCGTAGTGGCGTCGGCCTCGTTTGCTTCACTTCCATCCCCCACGTCACCTTGGCGCCTGCTCGAGCCTTCCTCGACGTTTGCACTCGCTCGAGCCTTCCGTCGCTGCCACCTCCTTGCCCTTCCCCTTGGATGCCGGCGCGTCTGTGTCGTGCTTGCTCGAGGCTCCTGCGGCTGCTACCTCCTTGGCCTGCCCCTTGGACACTGGCGCGTCCCTATCGGCAACGACGACACCCTCCTTGAACTTTCCCATAGAGTCACCTTGGCGCCTGCTCAAGCCTTCCCCGACATTGTGCTCGCTCGAGCCTCCCGTCACTGCCACCTCCTTGGCCTTTCCGTTAGATATTGATCGCGTGGTCTTGCTAGTGTCTGGCTTGTCAATGATCTTGATGTCGGGCTCCGACCCACTCGACACGACTGGCAAGCTCTTCATGTTCTTCTTTGACTTCGACTTTCCCTTGATACGTGTTTTGGCATTTCCGGACGGACGGACGTCTTGCAACTCGCAGAAGTCCTGTGTGACTTGCTCGTGTCCGTAGGGTAGTCGGTAAGGCCCTTTCTCGACGACACGGTGATTGGGCAGCATAATCGAGCTGCGTGCCAGCTTGGAATCTGGCTGAGGGGCAGCGTTTATAATCACGCCGTGTGTGCTGTCCGCTACGTCAAAGTGTCAGTATACTCTTAAGAATACATGCCCCATGGCCTACCTTTTATTTCTTCAGGCGGAATACGCTTGAATTCCAATTGCTGCGTCGCCGTTGGTGCTAGAGCCTCAAGTAGCTCATTGATGTGGGGAATGGGGACGCCAGTGATGCCTCGCGATTTATCGGGCTTGGGAAAAGGAATGCCGATTGGCCAGTTGACAATGCGGACCTTGTTACGGTTGAGTGTACGGCCGAGGGTTCCCCAAGGGAACTGCTTGATATTAAGGATGAGACCCACTTTCGCTGAGAACCAATTAGTGCAATCTTTTGGACCTTAACTTCACACTTACCAGCAGCGTCTCTGAAGACGTGACGCGCGACATGATATATATCATTCGGCTTAGTGATGTCACTGGAGCTCGCAATGGAGATGACCGATGGGTCAATGATCGAGACGTTGCTGGCTTTTGATGCCTTGGAGTCCTTGGAATCTTTCGAGGTCTTCGGGGCCTTCGAGGACTCACCGGCCTTTCGAGGCTCGCGTGCCTCCTGCAGAACCTCTTCAGAGACTTTGTTACTGGAGATATTGAGTATGTCAGCAAGCTACAATAGGCACCAACATCAGACCTACTGGACAAACGTGAGGAAATGCCCGAGCAGGTCACTGTGCTCCATTCTTAGCTTCGCAGCTACGAACTGATGGACTGTTAGCTATGCGTGTGCGAGCAGGGGTCAGCTACTTACTCCTGCAGCACCGGTCGATTCTTCGCTGATACCAAGCCCCTTATCTTGATGGACATTCGATCCTGCGGAAACCGCGCATGTCTCAAACCCCTGTGCTTGGCCTCGCTCGATCACGTCGAGCAATCGTCGGCGGTGCATGTTCCAGTCGGTGGTACGGTTATGCACAGTCTTCTGAATACCTTCGAGTGCCGCGAGGTCTTCAAATGTCTCAAGAATCTCCTTCCATTTCTCTGGATAGAGGTTCTTGAAGGCGTCATAACAACGCCCAGCGACCGTGTTGTTGTTTGTAGGCTCATCTGCTGCAAGGGTACAATTGGTCTTTGAGATGAGACCGAGCGCGTCGGCATGATAATACTTCAAAAACGTACGCCATAGGCTCCGATCCCCCCCTTTGGGCTTCAGTCCCACCTGCTTGTCCCATCGTGATTGAATGTACGCCTCTGAAACACCTGTAACATCTGCGAGAGCACGCCGGATGGTCCCTAGGAGCTGAATGCCAGCGTCCACGGATTCTTGCGTATCCAAGCTTGGGCGGCCGGCTCGGCCTGGGGAGCCAGCGGTAGTTTGCATATAGGGAGGTACCAAGAAAACGTCGTCTTCGTTGGCGCCTGCCTTGTTCTCGGTGATGGGTTCGGGGTGAGGGCCAGGCGCTTCACCTTCTTCACGGGTTCCCAAGCCGTGCTTGGAACTAGACGCTTCAGGCTTCTGTTTGATAGAGTAGTCGGCGGCGGACACCTCCCTGCCTTCAGCGATGGCAATGAGGTATCGCGTGATGCCTGGGAGACTGGCCATCTGATACCGTCGCTTGAGCCGAACATCGACCAATGGCACACTGTAAGTATCATGTTCAGGATCGTCTACCGCCGTGTTTTGGAGTCGAAGTGTCAAAATTGGCGATCCACCGGAGCTCTCAGAGTGATGAGGCTGGATGTGACGGAGTGGCGAGAACGGAGGTGATGACGCCGGCGTAGGTGACTCATCGCCTGACGGTGACTCAATAGCAGGTATCGATGCAGGATCGGCGTTAGGATCCCGTCGAGCGGCAGACCGGTGGATCGTTGGTGTAGCCCGCGGCGTCGCTACAATCGGCCGCCTGTACCCTAATATCTTGCTAGGGTCCATGGGATCCCGTTTGCCGCCACCACCATGTTGGCGGGAAGTCGGGGTTTCATCATCTGCTTCGGAGGCTTCGTCGACTGCTTCGGGGGTATCTGCACCGGGAGTTGGTGCTACGTCCTCGTCGTCCTCGTCGTCCTCGTCGTCCTCGTCACCCTCGTCACCCTCGTCCTCGTATTCGTCGTCCTCGTCACCCTCGTCACCCTCGTCCTCGTATTCGTCGTCCTCGTCTGTTTCACCCTGGGCATCCTCATCTTCGCCAGTATCGTCTGTTTGGGGCAGGGCAGCTGCTAGTGATGTGTCGTCGTCATCGCCAACTGGGTCACTCGGGTCAGCTGGAGGCTCATCACCTGCTGGGGACGTGTCATCGCTGAACAGACTTCTAGGATCAGCGCCATCTAGATTAACTCGTTAGCACAGAATGAAGCAGGGCTCAATAGACTACTCGCCCCCTGTAACATGGTCTTGTGGTTCGTCGTATTGTGCAAGGGCGACCATGTCTAAAAGCGTCAATTGCTGGCCAGGCGGAGTTGCGTACTCGTCGTCCTGTCGAGCTGGTGACGAGCCGAGGTGAGCAATGTGATCGATGAAGTCGTCAAGCCCAAACAGTTCGTAGCTGTCCACCTCAGGAGGTTGGGACATCAACCTATCTCCATTGTTAATCAAAAGCAGTGTACACGTCTCTTGTGACTCACAGGGCCCCTGGACTTCGTGCAATGTCAAGTAAGATCTCAAAAAAGAGACTTGAGGTTCGATCTTGAGAGTTTTAGTGCTACACAGAGCGTTAGCATTCGCGCCAGACGCGTATTTCGCGAGATTCTGGGCTCACTGAGATTTGCTGGTCGCTTTTTCGACGACTACGCGAGTCAAGCACGTTAGGGCGAACAAGGTTCGATCTTGAAGTTTCAAGTGCTACACAGTTAGCATTCGCGCCAGGTGCGTATTTCGCGTGACTCTAGACTCACTGAGATTTGCTGGTCGCTTTATTGATGACTACGCGAGTCGAGCGCGTTAGGGTGAACAAGGTTCGATCTTGAAGTTTTAAGTGCTACATAGAGCGTTAGCATTCGCGCCAGGCGCGTATTTCGCGTATTTCGCGAGATTCTGGACTCACTGGGATTTTCTGGTCGCTTTTTCGACGACTGCGCGAACACGGTTGCGAAAACGACGAGGTTGGTGGGGCTAAGGAAGGGAGGGCGAAGGAGGGCGAAGCACCAGGCGAAGCACATCTTTAACCTGCCCTATAGTCACCCCGAGTCCACGAATAGAAACATTGCTGCTCGCGAATCGGTTTTCGTCTTCATTGCTGCGCCGAATAGAGGCCTCGAGGCTGTACGAAGAGGATCAACGCTGTTTAGGGCCCACAAAGTTCCACACGAGTTGACTCGGGACCGGGTTCCAGAACCTTATCAACCATCTTATCTACTTGCCTCGGACTGCACGAGCCAATCACATACAACATAAAACATGACAAACTGAAAACATTTCTACACCGTTCGTTCTGAGCAGAAAAAGTATTCCAAATACAACACCTTCAAAGAATCAATTGCCCGATCGTGAGCGAAAGAAAAACGAAAACCACAGCCTCAGGCCGAGATCCCCGAGTTGACTTTGCACGTAGAAATCACAGATCGCAACACTACTCTCTACCCATCACTTCAATCTCTTCCCGAACCGCCATGGGACGAGCCTCAAAATACCACACTCTCGATGAACAACGATTAGCACAGCGAGCGAAGATGAGGGAGTACTCGGAGGCCACTAGGTGAGTCCTCATGGACACCTTACACATTCATGAATTCATCGTTATCAGTCGCACCAGGTCAGCACAACGACGTGCATCATACCTCAAATCGCGGAGTCGTAAAGGAGCACCATACGTCAGGAAAGACATGGTTGTCCGTAATCTTCCACAGACTATCCAAGCTCTCGCCCTACAGCCACTACCGACATCGGTACTGTTCTTGGAAGCCTCCAGGAGTGCAGACGCGCTCGACGAAAGCGAGATCGTACCGTTCGACAGTAATCCACCCTATCCGGTAGCAGCACCATCCTCAGACGAAGCCTACACATTGAAGATGCTAGATGTGATGAGTGGTCGCAGGGCAAGGAACGAGGAAGAACTCGTCCTCGAGATGGAGGGGTGGTCGCAGCAACATACTGAGAGGGAGTTAATCCGTGAGTTGTCTGAATGGGAAACTGCGGCGGCATTCCTGGAATCTTACGAGGCTAGCCCCCGTCATGTTGCAATGGCTCGTAATAGCTTATGGTGGTGCGCTCGTCGGGTGAATTGCATTTTCACTTCGGCCTCACGAACTCGGGCTGAAGGGACCACATAGTGCAGATATCTTGACATTGTCCTATCACCCATGTATACGAAGTTACCTAACTCGAGGTGTACGTCTATATATTGGCTGCGACAAAACGGCTCGTAGTAACTCGTGTCTGAACTGAGAGATTTCGTCTTCCGTCATTCCCGATACATGGTAACCTTGAAGCACGGCCGCGATCGTTGCGAGTATCCACACGCCGCAATCGTAGCCATTGGTCTGCACACGCTCCACCTAAGTTCAAGTGAATCGGAGTCAGCAGGGCAATTGAAATGGCTACTAGCCGGGCGCGTACACAGAGTGGCCTAGCGATCCAGCCATCGGGAATGACGCAACATGACCGCCCCCGCCGATTAGCCACAAGGACCAGCCTTGTTATCAGCTTCATGATATCCTGAATTTCCACGTTCAAGTTGAGCACACTTCTGAGACCCAAGAGATGAACTCACTTGAACGTCGCGGGCCCATGACCCCTGCTGGCCGAAGCTATCAAACAGCAAGAGACTGTGTGACTGCGGCAGCGCGATGCATAGTACCCAATGATACTCAGGGTTTGGCCGATGGATTGGGATGATCCACGTAGTCTTGTCCCAGTACTCGGTGTCCACAATGTAGTCCCAGAGGCAGTCGTCAGTGACGCTACTGCGAACCCTGACAAGATCGTGAGTGTCGAAAATAGCACAGCTTTTCGATGCTTCCGAGAAGAGTGATGAGAAGAAGCGTTGAAGGAGCTCGGCGCATCCGTTGATGCACACGTCGTCGAGCCACGCATCAGAAGTCGCCAAGAGTTTAATAGACTCGCCATACATAACTCGCCGGCCGATGGAGCGTGAAACATCTGCACTGGCGAACGTGGTGCTGGCCTGAATATAATGTGTGTGCTGGAGGACAGATAATGTCCCTGTCTCGATCCGCATTTTATCCTAGGGACATGGGCCAAATGCAGGATAAGTATGATGACTGATGACTTACAGGCAGATTCCATTCGATTCGGCCGCCACCCTCCGAATCCACTTGCGAGGATGCAGTTGCTTCGGCAGGAAGCTCGTGGCGCTGCTTCGACCATCTGGCGCTTTCGCCAGAGGCCCCGTGGCCCTGCCTCGAAGGTTCAATTCGTTTGACGGAGCACTCGTGGTTCCTGGCGGCTTCATCGTGCGCTCCATCCCCAGCGTCGTCTTCATCACTATCCAAGAGATCATATGCAACAGCTTCTTCAGGATCGAGGAATGGTGCGTCTGGGTATTTCTCCTGGTCTTCATATCCATCAAGTTCCAAGAGGAAGTCGATCGACTCGGATGCTGGCATGCTGAGGGACCCAGGAGCAACTGATTCTTTGAGAGGGCGTACGATACGAGGGGCTGTGATACTGGCTTCAGATGTCTTAAGAATTATTTGAAGACGCTGGCGTGGTATAAGAGAGCAGGTCCATCGAGCTTCTAGACGTTCAATCGAGGCTTGATACTGTTGTATTCGCATCGAAAGCCTTGCGCAGACTGTCCTGTATTCAGTAGAATGATGAACCATAGAGAGGAAGCTCACCGCCAGTGTTTGCGACGGCCCTGTGCACCGCTGCAGCCTCAGCAGCAAGCCAGAAACACAAGTTCTCGGCCTCGCGGTCAAGCCGTTTGACCTCCTCTGTACAACGATCGACTCGCTGCACAGCACGAATGCCATTGCGGATGTCAACGTTTTCGAGCCACCGCGGTATCTTGACCTCGTAAGGTGTAATCCAAACATCCTCCATGAGTGCCTGGGCATCACGTAGGGCACTAAGCTGAGTCGGTAGTGGCTTTGGAAGCGGCACTAGCCACGAAGGATCGTGTAACTTCTCGAGAGTGCCGCACAAGGTGTTATACTTGTTGATTGCCGCAAGCAATGCGGGCTTTCGTTTGGTTATCGCGTTCCTTGTGCGCTGATGGATTTTGGTCCCTAAGCCAAGGGTCAGCGAGGCACAGTAAATTGTTATCGGAGCAACCTATAGCCTGTTGACGCCCCCCAACAGCTTGATCAAGCTTGTCCCATTCAAAGAAGCTTCCGATCACGCGTTTACGAATGTTGATCTTGAGGTCGTGAAGTATTAGGAGGATGCGAACGAAGTCGAAGCTGCACTTCTTGAGCTCAGGGAAGCGGTTCTGGACATTGAGCGAATCATATATTCGATCCGCTTGAGTCCGAAGCCTATCGCCGGTGATGGTGAGCTCAGGGAGTAGGCTCGAGGCTTCCACAGGCGTCCTCCCTTGGCTGAGGGCTCGCTTCGTAGCCTCAATTGACTTATCCAGCGAATCGAGCTCGGCTTGAAGATTGAGGATACTGTCCAGTTCTTGTTTGAGGCGTAATGGTGCATCTAAGTGATCAACGTTGAGCACACACAGTTGCTAATACGAACGCTACTCACGGGCTTGTACAGAGAGTTGGGCTCGTCGTTGAAGCATCCACTCGTCGCGGAGCTCAGCATCTGTAAATCCGATTCCTTTGAGAATCGCACGACTGGTGTCAGACTCCTTGATGGTGAATGTATGGCGTCTTGTGAGCCAATCGCCAAGATCCTCTCGATGCGACGATCCAATGCTACTAAGCTGCCGGTCAAGGATCCATATACGACGTGACCGCTACTCTCGTTGAGGGCTCGGGAAGAACATGTGATGACAACAGTATAGGACTCACCCCAGAGGTTCGAGTGATACCGATAAGCCTTCGCATCCTCGACCATAGCCGCTCGACTCCCTCCCCATCAGTCAGCCCTACACCATTTTGAAGCCGTGGATTGTATACCAATTGACATGACCATTGATGAGCATATGCGTGCATGGCACTGGTGGTAAACGAGAGCCGTTCAGTGATTTCAGATGGCAAAATCTCATACTGGTGTGGTCATAAGTCTCAAGCCAGGCTCAAACAGATGAAGAGAGGTGACTTACCAACTGTAATGACCGATTGAGGACACACCCGACATCATATAGAACTAACACTGTTGCATTATTTGGGATTTGCTGGAAGAGATATTGGATAAGAGCGACAGCGTATTTTTGTTGCTCGCCAGGGGTGTCGATGTTGGCAGTGAAGAGCGGCGCTCCATGGCGACAAACAAGAGCACTGCATCCGTGATCGTCAAACCGTTCGGCGTTCGACTTCGCTTTGTTATCGTTCGCAGCATCATGCGATTGTTGACATTGATCGACGGCCTCATTTGGTACGATAGGCTTTGTGGCCTTCATAGGTGACTTACGAGCCTTGTCAATACGTGCCCCAACAGCATCAACATATTCCTTCGACAGAAAATACTCCGGAGCGTGGAACTTGCAGCCTTCGCCGGCACTTCTTCTATGCCTGTGGTGAAAGTTGCCGTCAACCGCAACATGGAAGTCCCCACCACTGGATTTGAGGTAAGCCTATTGATTGGGATCCGACGGAGGGGACTTACTCAGTGAACGGTACTCCAAAGGTGTTCCCGCCGAAGCAGGCGGGACATCGATTGCGCAATTCTCGAGCGCAACGTGTCGGATCAGACACTGGGGACGTAGTGCTGGCAATTGCAGCTACGTCGGAATCGAGGTGGAGCCTAGCTTCAGCGTCTGCTGCACTTATTGCTGCCTGTACTTGCCTATCTATGAGCACGCGGAGGCTGTCGTGCCATTGCAGTGCATAACCAAGGCTTCGGCGGAATGGCTCCTTAACTTCGTCTCCCTAATTGAAGTCCTCAGTAAGAAGAAGAAGCCGACGCTTCCGACTTGGATACTCACTGTGTGTTGGCTTGCAAGGAAATAACCTCGACGCGTGTAGAACTTCTTCAAAGCATGTGACATGGCGTGTATGGCATCGCATGATTCCTCGAATAGTGTGTGGTAAAAATTAAGCAAGTCGATTGAGATGGCCATTCGCGGTTGATTGGGGGAAGTGGGGAATAGGCCGTGGACAACGAGCCTCTGAGGGATTGTCTCACAGTGACAACCCTGAACCTCCATTGTTCGAAAGTCTAGATGGCGCCAGATTCAATTAGTTCGCCAGAGGTGGCATGATAGGCTCACGATCTTGGAATAGACACAATATCTTGAAGGTTTTGAAGTCGCACGAACCAGCAGCCCTGCGACAAAGTCGGGGAATCTGTAAAGGGAACACAGCAGGTTTACCTGTGGATGTGTGCTCGTATTGAAGCAGCGGGTCTATTAAAGACGGTAGAACGTTTTCCCAGGCATTGTATAGCTTTAAAACAGGTTTCTTAACCTCGTCTTGCGACCTTGGCGGTGGACACGGAATGTACGAAGTCGGGGGCGGCTGGATATACGAAGAGTCTGTTCTGAGTGAATATGGGCTCCGAACGGTCTAATATGTGGCGACATCATACCTATTTCCATTTCTGTGCCACTCAATCGGGTTGTCAGCTCATCAACCTCTGTGTCGGCCCTAGACATGTCGGAAACATGGGGTGATATATCGGTCGGTTTGTCGTTGGATAAGAGCCTAGCTAACTCTTCAGCAAGCTTCCGTTTCTTAACCAAATGTCCGAGTGGTTGGACAATTTGAGATTTGCGAGGCGCCGCCTTCCTGGGACTCGTGTAATGTTGCCCAAGGCCTGGCACAAAGGCCTGCGACTTCCGTTGCGACTTTGGCATGGAGGTTTACTGGGTATAGACAGGGGAGGTATGCATTTGTAACGTACCAGAACGAAGAAGCCCAGCCCAGTGAGCCGAAGAAGCTATCGAGCCTCAACATGCCTGGCGGCGGTCGTGGTGAAGGTATGGGAGACAAGGCGGAGGTCTATAAAGAGTATCTCGATTTCCTAAAGTGAAAGGAAGCGGTCGCGCATCACATCATTTAGAAGTACCGATGGGTTACATACATATTACGTTTAAGGCCTCAATCTCGAGGTGGGGTCTACAAGATGGGTTTCTACTACGAAATTAAATGGTCTTGTAGACCCTAGGATGTACTGCCTTAGGTGCCCATTAGTGTTCTCGTACTGTGCTAAAGTGGGGTGACTAGACACACAATCTCAAGGCATTCGAGATAGCGTTTCAGCATTACACATCACTATTCACGGCGATCAGAGTATTATGATTCACAAAAACAGTGTATCGCAAGATACTACGTCTGAAACCATGCGAACCCATATAGTAGTAATAGTCTTCCTCCTCCTCCTCCTCGTCTATCTCTTTACCATCCCAGGCGATTTTTGTCAACCCCACCTTCACCGATACTACAGACGTGAAGACTGTCCAGGAGGAGATCTTCGGTCTTGTTGGCGTGGTCATAAAGATGTTGTGCGTCTGGCGAACGATACTGTTTATGGACTTGCCGCCATCGTCTTCTGTCAAGATATAAATCGGGCCCTCGAGACCGCACATCGCCTAAAGGCCGGCACAGTCTGGGTAAGGCATCCAAGGTGAAATAAGTTAGGTTATTACTCAAATCTGCGTAGGTCAACTGCACAAGCCAACTACACGCCAATGTGCTGTTTGGAGGCTTCAAGCAGCCAGGTATTGGTCGTGAACTGGGAGAATATGCTCTGTACAAGTCAGCATTTCCCTTTCGTGTTCATTTTATAGGGCTAGTTAAGATAAGAAATGAAAAATACCACCTCCCATTCTGTATTTCATTTGTCTCGTATCCGTGTTACGCAATCATGATTTATTTTATGCTTATGTAGACGTGCATCGAACTTCTTGATACAATTCAGCCGCATGCGAGTAAAATAAAATGTAGGGGTCAATCGCAGACTTCGTCAAGAAGCGACTCGTCCTCTTCGGTTGATAATACGGGAAGCTGGAAACAAGGATAGCATTGAGGAAAGGCGATGGAAGGAAGAAAAGTTGGTGCATACCTGCGAAGATACAGGTTGAATAGAGACGGGTCCTGCAATGGAGGCGGGGAACTGGCCCGGGAAGCTCCAAGTAAAAGTAACATTGTCTTCAGTGGGGCGAGGTACGACGAGGCGATAGCTGAAAGAAATGCGCCACGCAGTCAGCTTTTGTCTCTTATCGGCGGGACCGATTCTCTTGTCAGTGAGTGACTGCAGCCAGTCTTTTAACCGTTCCAAGAACGCGAAGCCCTTTACCGATCCCTTGTGCGTCAGAGATATAGTCATTTGGAGGACGACCACTTCAACGCATCTCAAGTCGTTATCCACCACGAGGTAGAAGGCGTCGAGGAGGGGGAAGTTGCTTTGAGAAGGGAGGTACAGCTTCGTGCCGTCCAAGGCAACGTCCTGGAGGGTTTTGTCGAAACGGACGCGCATCAGAGCAGTTGAGTGTTCAGGAGTTGATCTGAGAAAATCGTCACGAATTGAGAGAGCTCAGCGTATAAAGGGCTTACGAAGTCGAAGAAACCGTTGACGACCAGCTCGAGGATGATAGGGGGGAAGGGGCAGCTGGAATAGGCGTGAAGAGGTCGTCATTATGATCTGAATTGGTTAACGCCTCTAGGACAAAGTTTTCAAACGCCCATCCAGCTAGTGCAGTACTCTCTCTGTGTTCACGACAATGGCCAATGAACCTGAGCGTGTCATCCCGGTGCAAGATATCGAGCTGTTGTCGGACGCGATGCGCAATGTAAAGAGATTTAAAGTCCAAGACAATAGTGTCCTCCATGGTGGCGGACGCATAGGAAGCGGACGCATAGGAAGAGATGAGGATATGAGAAAGTTCGTTGTAGCTGTTGCCTTGGCGATCCTTAAGCCGAAGGAAGAGCTGAGAAGAAGTCAAAGCGCCAAGCGCATCCGTGAGGTCATCCTCTAGCTCCTTATCTTGTCCTTGCAAGTATTTGATTATGTCCCGAGGAGCCCATCCCCACTTGGACACCGCCTTGTTGATCGAGAGGTCTCGTTCACTGTCGGACTGTTCCGGCAATCTGGCGGCGAGCTTGACGCTAGAAAGAGAGATGAGTAGGAAGAAAGATTTTGAATGTCAAAAAGCCTACGCATGCGAGAGCTCTTGTCTAGACCAGCGTGCCACAGACAAGACTTGTCCACCCTTCTGTTTGATCCACGCCTTATATCGCGATGTACGAGGCAACGAAGCTTGGAAGGAGAAGATGAATTTTTCGAGTAGTGCATCAGGAGGTGGAAGCCCGTCCCCTTGGTCACTGTTGATGAGAGCCCAAGTTCGATCGGCTCGATTGTTGGGATGTGGACGAAGTCCGCGCATGCTCCGCGGTATGATATCTGCATTCAACTGGACACCTCCTGAAGAAAAGTACAGGACTTCACGCTTGCTTAGCGAGAATAGCACGGGCTCCCCCCTGGTTAACTTCTTGAGCAGAAGAAAGAAGAGGTAGTACGTCTTCCCTGTCCCTGGTTGTCCGGATAACACCACCCCGCCGCGTGCAGTCGCCAGATCGCAAAGACGTGCGTATAATCGAACGTAGTGTTCTCTGATGTAAAGCTTGCCCAGTGTTTCTGCGAGATCGGATTCGGCTAAGGACGCCAGGTCAACGACTTTCCCGGCCTGCAAAAGGTCTTCTTTGTCGCTTCGATTCCACCAATCATTCCAAACACTGGTATATTCGCCGTCGTATGACTCCCATGAACGGTCGGTAAGAGAGTGGGGTTGCCAATGACTCTGAGTGAGAGACATGGCGAGTGACGAGGAGCTTGACTCTGGTGTTGGTACAGAATTGAAACTTTGTCACCCGAGAACAACAACGATGTCGGTCACAATGCAGGCTCCTAGAACAAGAGCGACTCGTATTGCTCGAATGAGCTATTCGGTTCTCAATACGACTACACGTGGGAAAAAGCAAACAAGAACAAATAGTAGTTGAGAGCTCAAACTCGCGATAGAGTGGCTGGCAAGACTGTCATAGACGCCACGCCTTGGCCTCGCCTTGGCGCACTTATTGCTCTCTCTTAGCTACACGGCCAGGTCCATTTACTAGCCTGAGGTTAACCACGGGACTCCGTGTGTGAGGGTTAATATACAATGGCCAAGGGTTGGAAAAAGAGTGGTTGAATCAATGCTGATAGAGGTGTGATCAGCCATAGGATATCCACAGATGTCCTCTGGCTATGTAGTACCCCCCCTTATGGCAGACATCCAGTCCCTTTTCCTGGCATTCCTGACTCATTCCAAACTGTTCCGCTTCATGCCATTTGTAAAATAAATGCACATTAAATCATTAAATATATTATCTGGAGTCTAGATACTACATTGGGGCTCTCGCAAGGTCATACAAATATCACAGCAATGATGATACACAAAGAAGCAGAGACAAGCACACTGGGGCTCATGCTCATGCACAACTGGGGTCTGGATGGCACAGGATCTCTGGTGCAGCCTGTAAGGAGAATCAATCAACATGTAGAAATTGGAGGAGGATAGTACACAGCCTACATTTGTAGTTACTAAACGAGTCTTCTGGACCATCAGGGCTTCATGTGAGGGTTTCGTTGACTATGATTCTGATGAGCATATTAGCTGTGGGGTTGACACATAACTCAATATCATACCTGAGTGATTGTGAAGCAGATGTACATGCCCTGCAAGCCTGTAGAGGGTGATGTCAGGAATGGTTGATCATCAAGGTATTGGGCACACTTACTTGGGCACCCTATGTGAATGAATCAAAGCTGGAGAACACTTCAAGTCTGTTGGCCCACTTGCACAAGTATGTAAACTCATATCGTGTTTGAGAAAAGATTGAGCAGCTCACCCTTGAATTGCCAACAGTGGTGTGGTCGCCTTGGGAGTCAGTCAGGAAAAAATTCAACATCAATGCAAAGTTACTTACCTTGGTTCCCAATGTGTGATGTCTGTGAGTTAGTTCAATGTTAGTGTCAAAAGATTCAGTTTCTGTAGCTCACTGAGATCAAACGATGTCAAACAGGCCGAACACTTGTCTAAAGCTTGTGGGAGTTAAGAGGGAATTTGGAAGAGTGTTTGGGAAAGAAAAGCAAGGGAGGAGTGCCTCCAAGGTTGGAAGCTCAATCCATCCATTCTCTGAAGGAATGGGTGTGTTGGATGAGTGCAGCAGATGAGTGCAGAACTTGGTGATGAGGCTTGGAAGGGAATGAGTGTGAGGGAAAAGGTGTTGTTGAATGATTGACAAAGTTCAACCACAATCAAACAAGACCAAACACCCAATTGTGTCAGTCAAGTGGCACACACAACTGTTCACTGGCACACTGGAATATTGAGTAGGATATGAACATATTCTATGGGCTCTACATTTACAGTCTAACTGGGTTCATCAACATAAGATATCCAGAAGGCCCACTGTAGGCTGGTACTGATCCACCCTCCTGCTGGCTGAATGAAAGGCCCAATTGTGGCAGAGCAGCTGGAGCAACAGGGGTTAATGGCGCTGGAAAGGATTGGCTCTCAGAGAAGTCAGCGTTAAATAGATGTTTGTCTTCTGCCACTAGTCGGTCAATTGTTCTGGCATAGAAGAATTCAGCACAGTACAGGCAACACAAGGAGCAGGCCACATACTCCTTCCATTTCAATGTGGTGAGTGTACACCCATTTGCTTCCATCTGCTTGATGAAATATGCATCTACCAGGGACCAGAAATCTTGTCCTTTCGCGACCCATCCACTGCGCTTTCACTTTCTCAGAACGGGTTCCATGTAAACAGGGAATGAGTGGTCTGTCCCCTTTTACAAAGGTCCCTGACATCGCATTTTGCAAAGGGGCTCAATATTGTTTATAACCTCTACACAAAGACATTGACATATGTACATGGGATAAACACGAGGATGTGCAAGGGGTCTACAGAGTGGAATGAACTGTGGGATAACTTTGGGACGGTTCATGTCCAAAGAGAGTGCACAAAACATGAGGTGAACTTTGCTTTAAACCCCAAGGTATCTGACCGTCTGGCCATATAGTCTTATCAATTCTGTTATTCCTTGTTTATTCTGTTGTGTATATCCGTTTCAGGACATAAGCTCAAGTCTTGTGATTTAGTTAAGAGGTTATCTAGGAGCCAACTACAGGAGGTATTGGACTCGCAGTTGCTACAGCCATTGAGATATCAACTTTGAAATGCTGTTACTATTTGTATATGGTATATGATGCTGTGCTCTGAGGGTTGAAGGCTAGAATATAAAAGAATGAGCATGTTAGTACATTCACAGCATGGACATCACCAATGTGACAGAGAGACAACAATCAGTCAGATTGTTATCACATATCTCCAGAGGTTGTCAAACAACAACAACAACAGAGGTTGCATCCATGAAGTTGTAGAGGCACTTCTGCATGCCTTATCCAATCACTGTGTTTCCAAAAGCATGACATGATGATGGGCTTGTGAGACAGTGTCCAGCACATATGCAAGCCAGATCTTGACATTGTCAAAGAAGGACTTGGGCCTTCACTTTGATGTGTCATCAGCTAGAGCGGACCAGCTAAACAAATTCAATCTCGATGCTCTTGCTACCCAGTTTCAGGCTACTGCACTGGACTTGTGGAGATGCTACGAACATCTACTAGCCACCGATCCCACCATGACTTACTTGCGTGAATGGCAGCAGGAGCAACATATTTTCATGAAGGCAGTGTTACCATGAAGACAACCTTCTTCTGGCCCTCTTCCAGAGCCATTACGAGTGGTGCAAAAAAGGATAGTGTCTTGCCAGAGCCTGTTGCCACTATACTGACAACATCATAGCCCTCGTACACTGCCTTAGCCATCTCCATCTGAAACCAACATGCTCATTTGTGGAAGTATTTATTGATGGCATTGTGGATCCATTGATGGGTCCACTTCATCATCGAGACAAATGATTAATGCATTTGCTGAAGAAATATTGTAGTTGTTTAAAATCAGATTTACTGAATTTCCCAGAACAGATATACAGAATGGAATAAACAAGGAATAACAGAGTTGTTAAGACTAGCTAAGAGAGAGCGATAAGTGCACCAAGGCGAGGCCAAGGCAGGTGTCTATGACAGTCTTGCCAGCTGCTCTATCACAAGTTTGAGCTTTCAACTACTCTTTGTTCTTGTTTGCTTTTTCCCACATGTAGCCATATTAAAAACCAAATAACTCATTCAAGTGATATAAGTCACTCTGGTTCTAGAAGCCTGGTCACAATGCAGACAAATTCACTATCCTGCTTCAAAGAAACGCAAACATGGCTAAGCACTGGGTCTCATCAAGGCATCAATATGTAATACATTCCCCTTTCTCAGCCCCTATTCAAGATTATGATAAGTACCATTAAATCATCTTTAACCCCTGGTTGTCCCAGTCCCAGGGCTGCCATTCAGCTTGCAACTAGGGCTCCAGTAGAGGATTACATTCTAAAGCCATTCTCAACCCTTCTCAACTGCACAACTGATTCACGGAGGGGTACTAGGTCTGTTTTATTATGGTGAACTCCCCTTGCTTATCCTTGCCAACTGAGGAATCAACAATCAAGACTAAGCTTTGCCCAGAATCCTGTAGGAATCACTTTGTAGTCCCTTATCTTGGCCATCATATCGAAACACCACTCCCTTCGAGTTCGAGGGGGTTGCTAATCTGGACAAAGCTCTGGTGTACTAGCCCTATTTGATTTTGAGGAGATGGTGCCCAACACTTTCTCACTTGCAGGCTGTGACAAGGGACAAATAAAGTTGTACATCAGCTGTAATGATTGCTGAATGGTCAAGTGCTCATCTTTACTTGAGGGCTGCTAAATCCTTCTATGAAATGATATGGGACAAGTGAGTAGAAGTAAAGTTCCTCGAAGCCCAGCCTCTGCACTTTCTAGACCCAATGGGACACGTTCTTGCAGTAGTCACCATGCTAGTGTTGCCTCATGGCCATATATCAAAGGAACCAAGTCTTTCGCCTTGTAGGTGGTCATGCTGATTTCCAGAGTGTCATGTTGAACATCATTCAAGTACTGTAGGTTTCAGCTTCTCCACCTTGCTATTGGGTGATAATGGAGTGCTTTGTCTTCTTCCCCCACATGCTGTGGATGATGTTGCTTGACTGAAGAGCAAGCTGCTCACAATGAAACAGGTAATCACTGGATATGCCAAACATATAAGTGGGTGAACCAGGAGGAACTCAATCCTCATCTCAATCCTGTTCTGAGACTTTCTAAGAGCACTACTGACCTATTGAATGGCAATGATCTTCTCTCACCTCCTCCCTCTCTGTAAGTACTCACTGAGTACTTCTTATTGCATGTGGTGCAAGGTATGTTTGACCAATGTATATTCGTGGTACGTATTTGCGTAGTGAGTGTGATAAGTAAACATTTGTGTAGTTTAAAATCTCACGTTCAAAACGTGAGATGATAAATAAGGCACATGTGACTGTAGTCACATGTGTGCACTAGTTAGGGGAAAGGGTAAGGGGTTTACACCCGCCTCCCTTAAATCACATCATGCAATCTATGAAAAAAGAAAATGGATAAAATGAGGGTGGTAATCTCGGGATATGAGACAGGTAGTAACAAAGTGAAGTAATGAGTCCGCTGCTGTGGGGCAGCGGGATATGAAGATAAGCAATCCACTACTAAGAGGTAGTGGGGCAGGAGGACATTAGTCCATGTCGTCGTCGTCGTCTTCCGTGATTACGGAAGGGGTACCGGATAATGAGACTTCCGACAGGGCTATGCTGGAACCCATGGCATCACTGCCAAGGGAGGAGGCAGGGCCACAAGGGAAATAGGCGGGTACAGTGACGAGCCCTCCCAGGGACACGGGCAGGCCACCCGGAATAAGCAGCAGTTCAAGGGATGCCTCGATGTTGGAACTTCTGGCGGTAGCCACTGGGAGGTTCATAGTGAAGGGAGGAACGGGATTAGCTATTCCCGTGGAAGTGGAAGCCACGACAGGGGGTCATGGAGAAGTACGAGATCGGCCTGAGGAGGGCGCGATTGCAGATAGTTCGCTGCCGGAAGCAGCGGAGGACGTCTCTCCAGAATAAGCAGGGTGGGCACGGGTGGCCTGGAGACCTGATTCATGTCGCGATGGTCGTCCCGCTGCTGGTGACGGGGGACAGCCAGGTGGCTGGAGAGCCATGAAGTCCACGAGCCTTACAGGTTCGTGGGGGAAGGATGGGGGTTGGTTGGTATCCGATACCGACCCCAATAACTGACGGGTGGCCATCAGATCCCAACCATTGTTGTGGTCGTCCATGACCCAGGCCTGGGGGAAGTCCCAGCAATCGTTGGCCCAGGCATACAAGAAACCGCAATCAGCGAGGTGCCGAGCAACCGCACCAATGGTCAGGTTGTTGATGGACCCACCCAATGGGTGGAAGTTGCTGACATTCACGATGACGAGGTGATCGCGAGCGATGATACTGCTGTACTGGCCGGGAACGGCCAGTAACTCACAAAATCGCTGATTGAACAGTGTCTGCTGCCGCCCGAAGGAGGCGCCCGCCGATTGTTTGGTGGGACTGAGCATGCACATGGCGCGCCATCCCCGCACCTGGCGGAGGTTGAGAGAGTCCTGGATAAGGCGGTGGTCTATGAACACGGCGTTCATAGTGATAATATGCTGCCCATCGTTGGGGCGGATCGTCAGATTGTGGGGGGGCCATGCTGGAACGGCGAATGTTAAACGAAGTTTCCACTGCAGCTGGCAGTGGGGTACTGTTGATTGGGATAGGTACGTGCGGGTTGGCGCGTGCAGCCGCCAGAGCCGGATGGGTTGAGTGCCCCGCTGGGGGCTGGGAACGGTTCCCACTTGGTCTCATTGGGTGGGGGTGTATATTGTCCTTCATCCACAGGGGGATGCACCAACTCCTGAGGGAAATTTGCTGGGTGGTGGTCAAAGGCTGCTGCTCGCTGTGAGCGCGATTGGCAGCGTTGGCCACCACCTTGCACGTGTTTACCGCATCACGGTTCTCCGGAATGTGGGCAAGCTGATTGGCATGTTCCCAAGCACTCCAGGTTATGAGGATTCCAGCTTCGTCAAACTGGGATTATGATTCTCATAGATTTATGAGACTGGGGTATGATGTTGCGGCTGCGGCCGCACTGGGCAACAGTGGATACGGGTCTTTGGCCAGTTCTTCATCACCCCAGTCCTCTCCCGAGTCGTAGTAGTCATCTTTCATTTCCATGATCTTTATCGTGGACGTTCCCCTGGTGGTGGGGTCTCTTATCTTCCGACACACATCACGTCGGTTGTCCAACTCGTCAATTTGTCGTCGTAGGTCACGAATTTCGTCGTGAGCGTTGTTGAGCTGATCTCGATAGTATCTCAGGTCATCTTCTAACCTCCCCCTCCCCTCCCTCAAAATTTCCTCAATAACGCGCCACGAATTGTACATTCATTCTGCGTACCAAGGTAATTCGGGGTGCAGAATTGCGGCCATTCTGCAATCGATGGGCCCCATCTGAGGGTCCATGTATCCTTGCATGTGGTGCTGGCCATAAGCCAAGCACATAGTGCAGGAGGGGTCGGTGCATATGACACATCGATACCCCGGGTGTGCTACCCAGTTGCTGGGTGCCTCGGAAGTTCCATCCACTGGGGGTGGGGAGGGAAAGGATGAAAGTTGACGGACCTCATCGTCTGTGAGCTTGTCACAGAATGCGCGGTCTGCACACTGTTTTCCTTTTTGACGCACGGTGAGGCGCGCTGGAGATTTCCTTCCACCCGAGTTATCGGGTGGGTTGGTCTGGAGGCGGCTGACCGCCTGTAGAAGCCATGAATTGGGTATTTGTTGATGTGATGTGGTGGTGGGTTGGTTCAATGATTGATTTGTCTTTTCCAATTCAATCCCTGACATCACATTCGCAGTGTAGGCACCATGTGCTTACTACCCGACGAGCCGGCCACAGTACTACTGGTGTCTCCGAGCGCCAATCTTATCATTGGTCCATCGTGGCAGGTCCTCACATCGCTGGACATTCATTAGCTCAAGATATCTTTCGAGAGCATCGAGTTCTTCACAATGGGAATGGGGTTCCCAGGTGGTGTCGCCCAAGTTCCACCGTACCTGCAGTAGTAATTGCTTACCATTCAACTTATGGGCAGTGATTTCGTCGACCACCCATTCCGCATCATCCGGAGTGCCCCAATCGTACGGGTCAACTGGGGTAGGACCCCGGAATATGGTAGGAGAGGCTATTGGTGATATTTTTCAATTTTGTCTGCAAAAAAAACCTTCTCATGTTCAATATTGTCTGAAAAAAAAAGTAGGCAGATGGTAGAAATTCAAAATTTGTCCGCGGGAGTAAAGTAGGCTTATTTTGCTCAAAATTTGTCCGATTTTCAAAAGTAGCCTCTATAGGCACACAGAAAGAGCAGAGAACATCAGAAAGAGCACGCAAATCAAAAGTAAACCAGCTCTTGGCAGGTTTGATGATAATCTCGGAGGATTCTTTGGGAAGTGACCTGCAGAGGAGATCATAGACAGAAGATGAGAGATTGGGAGGAGATGGGAGAATTCCAGTGGAACTGCAACAAGCTGCTCGTTTGGCCCAATGAATATGCGGCAGTGGTTCCTCTGAGTATTTCTTGTTAACACGAATTAGTGTTGCTGCAGCTTCAAGCCTCATTTTTTTGTCTTGCTTATATCTCACCCAATGCTTTGAGCTACTGGAAGCTTCTGGGCTCCAATTATAGATCAATAAATGTAGTTTTGTATTCCATAAATAAATTTGAACAAATATCTTCAGGAAGCTTAGAATTGGAGGCGAGCCATTTGTCAAGCCAATGGCTTGAAGCCTGAAGCCAAGTCAAAGTTAGGACCACACAGCAAGAACTAATGGGAGTCATAAAATGGCCTTTTAGAATATTAAACTATCATATTATATCTAGGTTTGACAAGAGGTATCATGAAAAAATCTACAAAATTGATGGTGCAGTATAGCTTACAAAGTTTGGAGCCAAGTTGAAGCTAACACGAATCCATTCTGATGCGACAAATGGTATAGTTAGATCAACGTCGTCCTGCATCATGAGTAGATCTATTGAACGGGGATCATCATATAGAGTATTGACTAGGACTAGCTGGAACTGCTGGCCCCCAAGTGCCATACCCTTGAAAAAATTTTCCTGCGTTGTCTTGAACTCACGTCTTCCGCATTAACGAAAACAATGCATCAAAACATTATACCGTTACACCAAACCAGCCATAAATTGCGTGATATTTTGTCCGCATATGGAAGCAGCCTAATGAGCATTAACTGGCTTTTGTCCGCAAATCATAAGTAACTGTTCGACCAATTTGTAGCCAATTTGTCCGATTTCTAAGTAGCCAAAACGCAAAAATTTCCCCACTTTTGTCCGCTTCCCTCAATAGCCTCTCCTACCATATTCCGGGGTCCTACTGGGGTGTGATTAGGAAATAGTAGGGCGTCATTCGGCACGTGGGGCCGAAGTTTCGATACGTGAAACCTGGGGTGCAGGTTCCGCGTCTTCAAAGATGCAGGCAATTCCAACAAGTAATTGGAGGTCCCAGGGGAGGCCTGTAGCACCTTGTACCGCCCTATGTACTTGGGGAGTAGTTTGCTGGCCCTTCCTTTAGGGAGCACTAGGTTACTTGTAGACAAATAGACCATGTCTCCAGCATTAATACTGGGCTCATCGCGACGTTTGGTGTTAGCGTGATATGTTTGAAACACGCAGTGTTCTATGATCACGTCATACACATCTGATAGGTTCTGCCATGCCTTTTCGGCGAAGGCTGCCATGCCAGGAGCGCAATCGGTACTGCACCTATGGACATTCAACATAGATGGTAAAAATCCATAATTCGCCTCAAACAGGGCAAATCCAGTAGTGGAACTGGCACTGGAGTTGAGAGCGAACTCCACCATGGGGAGCTTAGCCACCCAGTTGGACTGATCAGCGGTAACCACCGATCGAAGTATCTGGGCTATCGACCGATTAACGTGTTCGGTCTGTCCATCCATCTGTGGGTGGAACAAGGTAGACATCCTTAATTTAATACCAAGCAATCGATGTAGTTCGGTCCACCATTTGGAGGTGAATTTCGAGTCCCGGTCGGACACGATACTGGACGGCAGCCTGTGTAGATGACAAATCTCTTTTAGGTATATCCATGAGAGTTCCATGGCGGTGGTGTGGGTGGTGACCAGAATCAAATGTACCATGGAGGTCATTTGACATATTACTACCCACAGGTAGTTAAAATGATCGACCTCGGGGAATGGACCAATAAAGTCCATGCCGATGCTGTTCCATGGTGCCGTGGGGACTGGTAGCGAGTGTAGCTTGCCAGGGGGAGGCTGGCAGTTCCCCTTGGCTCGCTTGCAGGGCACACAGGAGTCACAAAAGGTCGCGATCATCTTCGTCATTTTTGGCCACCAGTACCATCGCCGGATGTACTCCGACGTCTTCTGGCTACTGAAATGTCCTACGATCAAGTGCGCTTGCTCAATAATGATACCTGTCAGAGTATTATCCTTCAATGCACCCTGGGGTATGCACAATACCACCTCTCACCCAAGGTTTCGGGTCAAAATGAGGTGGTCCTTCACAAAGAAAGACAAATAATCCGTAGGTTTAGCCAACACCTTTGATAGCAGTGGGTCCCGTGGGTATAATTCTTTCACCGAGGCAGTGAATTCATCCCATTGATGAAGTAAGTCATGCAGATGTGTGCCTTTGGAGCGGGATTCCAGAATGGTGAGGTCGTCTTCCCCAGTCAGGGAAATTTCTCCTTCCAGGGCGGGGCCAAGGTGGTTCACCTCAACATCCCGCTCCTTGATCCTGTCAACCAGGCGTTGAGCTAACAAGCTCACTCCCTGTGGGTGGAGCTCGCGGATATGTTCCCATGACAGGAGGTCATGGTCGGGGTCTATCCGCACGTTGGCGTTCACGTACTCAGATTTAGGATGGACGTCCTGAGGCGTGTCCTCCAAGCAGTAATGTGAAAGGCAGTCAGCTACTTTGTTAAGTACGCCCTTCACGTACTTGATCTCGAATCGAAATCAAGAGAGATACTCCATCTACCGCGACCGCTGTGGTGATAACTTCTTCAGTTGGCTGAAGAATTCGAGGGCACGGTGATCCGTGACCACCGTGAACTTGTACCCCAGCATGTTAGGGCAACACTACACTATAAAAGTGATGCAGGCTCTACAAGGGTGGCAAGTAAGTAAGTTGATTTATAAAAGAGAAAAGGAAGATGTCTTAGAGATGAGGAGAACGTTGAAGATGCTGACTTAGGCACTAGTATTAGTGGGTATCCCAAGAGAACGAGTTAACATCTCTGGGTATGCTATTCGTTCTTATATACTACAGTCTGCATGTCTACTACACGCTGTAACCTACAGGTATTCCATGGAACGCTTACCACATCACCATGAGGTATGAGGTCATGGACTGCGCCCATGAGGTTACGGCGAGGTTCTGACTAATGTGCTTATAAATACGGGGCCCGATACGTAAGCGTGATATTGTAAAGGATAAGCATGGTGTGGTAAGCCACTACGTGTTCGTCACGTGATGCATGGGAAAAGGAAAAGAAAATGGAAAAGAAAAGGCGAACTGTAACATCACCCCCCCTCTACGATCCATCAACTCCGTTTGACGACTACACCCTTTCACCATGAGCTCTGTTGATAACAATTTGGGCGCCTTCTTTTCGTCGTGGCCCCTCCATCGGCGTGTTTTGCTTGTGCTGCTTCTCCTCTTCGCTACCGCGGTAGTAGTGGGGTACGCTGTCGTCCTCATCTGGTACTTCCGGTTCGTGAATTTTGGTTTGGGTGGTATATGTTGGCTCAGTGTAGACATGTCGTGGTCTGAAGCCTACCAGATCGAAGGCCGCAACGGCGATCCTCCTGGGCGCTGCCCCGCGACGAGCGTGGAATGCCCTTGTCAATGCTGGTGCGTTTTCCAAATTTTTCTCCGGTTCCCATGAATCATGTTCGACGGTATATATCCTTTCCATCTGACCAAGTATTCCAGGCGCCCCCCTCCTCAAGCGGCTGTCTAGTACCTCCTCGACCTCGTACTCCTTTTCTCCCTGGATTTGTACTGGGGGTGGCGGTGGTGTCTGTTGGCCAGGGATAGTAGGGATGTTCGCTTTTTCGGTACGATGAGTCGAGATAGTAGGGTGGATGGATAATTTTTTGGGAAGCTTTAATGTTATCGCATTTTTTGTTGGCACCGCAATCACCTCGTACAGCCCAATTTTCTTTTGCTCGAGCTTGCGCGACGGCCTGGTCATGCTTAAGTTATCGGTGAAGATAAACGCCTTATCACCTACTCGATACTCGGGCATCTCGCCTACTTTTCTATCTGCATATTTTTTCATTTCTTCCCCCGCTCTCACTAATGCGGACTGCGCCTCCTCCCAGGTCTGCTTCATTCGCTCGGCGAATTTATCAACTGCTTCTACTTTCGACTGCTTCCTCGGTTCCACTCCCATCCTCGGATGTCTGCCATAGTTTAAATAGAACGGGCTCTGCCAGGAGCTCATTTGGCTTTTGTTGTTTAGGGAAAATTCGCAGATGGCCAGCCACTCCGCCCAGTCGTCCTGCCTGTGATTGATGAACATCCTCAGGTAGGTCTCGATTTCTCAGTTTGCCCGTTCGGTTTGCCCGTCGGTCTGCAGGTGAAAGGCGGTCAATAGTCGAGTCTGGATTCCCAATAATTTATTTAGCTCCTGCATCACCTGTGACGCGAATTGAGGGCCTCGATCCGATATGATAGTGTTGGGTAGTCCGAAGTCCTTCCAGACGTGGTCTCGGTATAATTTGGCTAGACCGAGTGAGGATAGTTCCTCTGTCGTTGGTACCAGTTGGACCATTTTGGTGAATCAGTCGACTACCGTTAGAATAGCATCATATCCTGATGATTTGGGTAATTTAACGATGAAATCCGCAGAGATGTCGGTCCATGGTTCGGTTGGGACGGGGTTGGGTTGGAGTTTCCCCTGTGGTTGGTGTGAGTAGGACTTGCTCCTTTGGCATTGGTCGCAGCCCTTGACGTATTCCGCAATGAACCGGTTCATTCCTGGCCACCAATAGTTACATGAGACCAGCTCTATTGTTTTCCACCTTCCTGGGTGCCCTGCTACTGTCGAGTCGTGATGTAATTTTACAATTTCCCTTCTGACGTCGACGTCTTTTGGGACGTACACCTTTCCATGATATAATATGAGATCCTGCTCTTGTGACCATTCCGCTTCTCTCAACACCTTGGTCGACGACCTTTTTTAGTTCTTCGACTGCCTTCACCACTGATTCGTCGTAGTTTTTTGTTTTTCTAATTTTTGACAAGATTGGCGACTCTGCCCCATCGATTAAGACATGCCCTTGCTGCATGGCCTTGATTCGAAAATATTCGGGTTTTAAAAGTACCATTGTGTTGTCATCCTCCCCCCTGTCTAAATCTGGTCGTCTTGACAGGACGTCTGCCTTCATATTTGAAGCACCTGGCTTGTGTTTTAGGATGAAGTTGAATCTTGATAAATACAGAGCCCAGTGTGCCTGGCATCTGTTGAGTTTCTTAGTTGTCATAAAATATTCCAGATTCTTGTGATCTGTCCAGATAGTAAACTGGCGAGTGTTTCCTTCGAGGTAGTGCCGCCAAGCCTCTAGGGCTCGAATAATAGCTAACATTTCTTTGTCGTGAATATCATAATTTCGTTCCGTTTCTGAGAACCCTTTTGAAAGGAATGCGCAGGGTCTCCACCTTTCGTCATCGCACAACATGGAGAGCACTGCTCCCAAGGCGTAGTTTGATGAATCCGCTTCTATTTTCATTTCCTGGTCCATGTCTGGTAGGACTAGAATTGGTTCTTTCGTGAACGCCTTTTTCAACCCTTCGAAAGCTCCTTCTCTCCGATTGTCCCACACGAACTCCTCTTCTTTTTTGGTAAGCTCGTGCAACAGTTTAGCGACGGTGGCAAAGTCCTTGATGAATCGTCGGTAATAGTTGCTGAATCCTAGGAACTGCTGTACGTGCTGCACGTTCTTCGGGACGGGCCAGTTTTTTACTGCTTCTATCTTCGCCTCCTCCATCTGGACCTTTCCGTCTTTTACCACTACTCCCAGGAATTCTACTTCCTCGACTTCAAAGGAACACTTTTCTGGTTTTTACGTATAGATCGTTGTCCTCCATGATCTTCAGCGCCCTTCGAACTACTTTTCTGTGCTTCTCCACATTGTTGTCCGTAAATATGAGTAAATTGTCTAGATATATGACTACTAGTCCTTCGTCAATCAGGTCTTTAAATAGTTCGTTCATCATGGTTTGGAACGTGGAAGGGGAATTACTAAGTCCAAAGTACATAACCATAGGTTTGAATGCTCCCCTTGGTGTCTGGAATGCGGCCTTCCATTGGTCTCCATCCTTTATTCATACGTTGTTGTACCCCCAACGGAGGTCCATCTTCGTAAATAATCTTGCCTTGGAGATCCTGTCTACCAATTGTGATATGAGGGGCAAGGGGTACGTGTTTCGAACAGTGTGCTTGTTTAGGTATCGGTAATCCTGTACCAATCGCTTCTTACCGTCCTTCTTTTGCACGAAGAAGATGGGTGATGTTTGTGGGGATTTTGACGGCCAGATGTAGCCTTTCTTCAGGTTTCCATCAAGGAAGTCGTTCAGTTCTTGCTGCTCGACTGGTGACAAAGGGTAGACCTTTGAAGCTTTGGGTTCGAACTCCGGGGCTAGTTCGATGGCATGATCCCATGGCCTCTCGATTGGCATCCTTTCCAAGTCGCGTTTTCTGAACACCTTCATGAATTCATGATAGTAATCCGGGACCATCTCTTCCTCCATTTTTTCTTTTTTGCTTTTTAGCTCCTCCTGGTTGTGCTCTATCACGTAGTCATACTTCCCCATTGCTCTGAGGTGCATCTCCTCCTCCTTGCCTACTTCTACTTCTAGCTGCGTGCGCGTTTTCCACATTCGGTCGATGTACATTCGGGCGACTGATTCGTGGTATTGGTTGGTCAAGTCGTCCAAGCTTCGCAGGTATCCGCTTCTTAGGCGGTTCCATTGTCTTACTCCTGCTACCGAGATGTTCCTTTCGCCCAGCTGGTACCTCATTACTTCCTCTGCTTCTTCAGCACCTTCTTTGTCTCCTTCGTCCATGCATACCTCCCATTCCTTCTTCGCCCACGTTCTGCATCCTCTTGGGCATCGCGACATGACTACCTCTCCTGTTTTCCAATTGATCTCCAGGTTGTGTCATTTTAGCCATGATAATCCGAGGATTACATTGACATTTCCCAGGTTGGTAACATAGAATGTCATTACTTCTGCATGTCCCTTATAGGTTATTCTTGTGTCCACTTTCTCCATGACTTTCCCTGCGTTGTTGGGCGTTCCGTCAGCATTCCTGATGATGGCGGGGTTTGATAGGGTTTTTGTTTTTATATTGTTTTTCTTTATGTATCTCTGATCAATGAACGAATCCGATGCTCCGCAATCCAGCATTGACTCTGGGGAGAGCGTAGTTTAGGGTATCGTGTGTCTTTAGATTGATCTCTACTGGGACATAGTTTTTATCCGAGAAAGTTCTTCGCAAATAAATTTCTTTTGTTTGGTTTTTTTGCGTCTTAGGAGTCTCGTCTTTTGGTGAAGAAATAGATATATTGTCGGTTGCTACTGGTACATGATTTTCGGAAACAAAAATGGAGTCCGGCTCCGAGACAAGTACTGCGAACTTGTTCTCGGAACTCAAGTTGACGCTTCCTAAGTTCCTTTGGAAAAACCCTTCTTCGTTAGTTCTTCCCTCCAATACTCCTGTTGATCTTCGTACGTCATCTGCCTGACGTCTAATCTCCTCTTGCAATCTCGGGCCATATGCCCTAGCCCTCCACATTTGTAGCAACGAATCGGCGCCCTTTGCGACCGATCCACGTCCATGGCATTCGGATCTCTAGCTGCAATTTGCGGGGCGGGGGGGTGTCGTCTTTGCCTGCTGTTGCTGCTGCTGCTGCTGTTGTTGTTGTTGCCCTTGCGGGGGCGGTGCTTGTCGTTGGTATTGGTTGGCGTATGGTCGCCACTGATTTGTTGTTGTGGTCGTATTCTTGGCCGCAGGTTTGGCCGGTGCTGACTTCGCGTAAGCCTGCTGTTCCCTCCACTGTCTGTCCATGGCGATGGCTTCTTCCTGCCACTCTTCTAACCTTGCCGGTAGGGGCCTCCTACCGTATACCTTTCCGAGCAGTCCCGGGTTTAATCCTCTCTTGAATGCCTCAGTTAAGGCTACATCGTTGTAGCCTGTATCGTCCTTGTATGCATTGAACTTCATGATGAAGTCTTCCGCACTGTCCGATCCCTGGTGCAGATGGTTCAGGGTCGATATTGCTGTATCCCTTGGGTTCGGGTCGCCAAACGCCTCCTGAAGGCTCCGGCATATTCTTCTGAAACTGGATACCTGCTCGTCGTGTTCCTGAGTCCTCACCCATTCCAATACCTTCGATGTCATTGTGTTTTTTCCAGTTGTCCACTTTCTTTCCCTGGACGTAGGATAGAAGGTACAGAACCTTGGTTGGTTCTGTAGGGAACTCGTAGGCGTTGACGTAAATGTAGACCTCAATACTCCGGATGAAGCTCCGGCATTTGGATCGCTCCCCGTCGAAGGGTTCCGGTCGTGCCATTTTCGGGCCATTTCTGGCTTGGGGCATTATCGGGTTCTCAGCTACAGGTGCAAGGGGAATTGTCGGGGGAAATGGTGGTGGAGCTGGTGCTCCGTAGGGTGTACGTGGAAGTGGACGGCTTCCCTGGGTCATGACACTGGGTGGTCGGGTTTTGGGGAACCAGCGCTTGTTGGATGTGTGCTTCCATCCTTGCTTCCATATCCATCATCATCTGCCTCATGGCAGCGAGGATGTCATTGGTGTTGGCGGGGGCGGCGGGTTGCTCAGTCGGGGCGGGTGTTTCGGTGCCTTGTGGTGGCCATTGGTATAGCATGGGGTTTTGTGGAGTGGGTGACGCGGTATCAAGGGCTCCCGCCCAGACACCGGTTTTCTGTGTTAGTGTCGAGGGCTCCCGCCCAAGCACTAGGTTCTGCATTGTCCATCGACGAATTTCTGCCTTGTAATGCGGGCTGCCTCAGCCTGTCGTAAGGTTTGCGCGGACGTTGGCCTGGCAGTCGAGTATGACATTGTTGCCGCGGATAAAGTACCATGCCGGGGTTTGGTGTGGGTTGTGTCGGGGGTTATCGGGTGTGACTGGGATAATGATCATCTCAAAGAGTTGAGGAGTACTCTTCAAGATTTGAGTGGTGAGTTTCTTATTCCGTCAGTTGAGGGTAGGGTCGGGAATAAGAAGGTACAGGAAAATGGTATAGAAGTTGGATCATGTTAGGTGTGTGCGGGTTGGGGGCATGCGGGGTTCCTGTCAACCAATGTTGAACTTCAAGCTAGTGCACGCCAGCACCTGAGCGGACAACGATGGCGAGGTAGGTTTCTTCGGCAAAAGTGTTTTGATGAATGTAATTTGTGTTGAACACGAGAAACGGTGTAGAGTGGGTGTTGAGGTGGGAACTTGTTCTTCTGTTAGGGCAACACTACACTATAAAAGTGATGCAGGCTCTACAAGGGTGGCGAGTAAGTAAGTTGATTTATAAAAGAGAAAAGGAAGATGTCTTAGAGATGAGGAGAACGTTGAAGACGCTGACTTAGGCACTAGTATTAGTGGGTATCCCAAGAGAACGAGTTAACATCTCTGGGTATGCTATTCGTTCTTATATACTACAGTCTGCATGTCTACTACACGCTGTAACCTACAGGTATTCCATGGAACGCTTACCACATCACCATGAGGTATGAGGTCATGGACTGCGCCCATGAGGTTACAGCGAGGTTCTGACTAACGCGCTTATAAATACGGGGCCCGATATGTAAGCGTGATATTGTAAAGGATAAGCATGGTGTGGTAAGCCACTACATGTTCGTCATGTGATGCATGGGAAAAGGAAAAGAAAATGGAAAAGAAAAGGCGAACCATAACACAGCAGTTTATCCTCCCATTTGAGGAGTGCCTCGAGGATGGCCAACACTTCGTGTTCGTAGACACAATAATTGTGTTGAGCTGGGGTGAACTTCTTGGACATGAAGCCCGCCAGGCGACAGGTCATCCATTCAGGTCCCTGTCCATACATTGCTCCAAGTCCCAACGTGGAGGTGTCACATATCACCCAAACCATATCCGATTTGAGGGGGTCAATCGGCTTGAGTATAGGATGTCGAGCGCATAGCTCTTTGATCATGGTGAAGCACTTGTCGTGAACTGGTCTCCAGACAAAGGTCTGGCTGTTTTTCTCCATGGACTGCAACGGGCCTGCGTAGGCAGACAGGTCAGGGATGAAGTGTGCGAGATACTGCACCAGCCCCAGAAATCGTTGAATGTTGTTGTAGGACCATGGTGTTCTCCACTCGCGTACGTGGGTGATTTTATCCCCGTTGGGGTGTAGCCCATCGTTGTCAATGATGTGTCCAAGGCAATCTACGCGGTTGGTGTACAGATCACACTTCTCGGGTTTAAGGTAGAATTCGAATTCTCGAATTTTGGTGAAGGCCAGACGAAGATGCTCTTCGTGTTCCTCGATTGTATTGCTGTATACAAATACATCGTCTAAGTAGATGTGAATGAACCTCCCAATGTATTCTCGGAATACCAGGTTCATTATCTGCTGGAATGTTGACGGAGCATTACAGTCACCCTGTTGCATGACATTGCTCAAAAGGGTGCCATATATAGTGGTGAATGCAGTCTTCCACACATCCCGCGGTTCTATGCGGATTTGTTCGTATGCATCAGAAGAATCGATTTTAGACCGATATTTTGCACGCGCTACATCCAGGTGGATATTATCCTGGTCTGGGAATGGGGTAACGTCAGGACGAGTGTTCTCATTCTGTTTTCTACAGTCTACGACAGTACGTAGTCCTCCTGATTTCTTCAGGACGCATAGCATGGGGGCTGCTTGGTCCGTCTGACAAGTTTCCCACCACCCCAACTGGAGGTATTTCGAAATCTTGTCCGAAAGGTGTGATTTCAGAGAATCAGGACAGCGCGGCAAATAATAATTATATTTCTTGTCCTCATCATAAAGAGGGATCATGTGATTAATGACACAAAGAGGGGGGAGTTTGTTGGGCGAACCTCCCATGATATCTTTACATTGAAATAACCATCTCGATTGTAAATGAGGTATGTGCTCATCCGTATATACTTCTACCCCAGACAATACGGCTTCAAAATCCGGGCCCATTTGTCTCAGGTATTCAGGACTGTCTCCTGCGTCATCATCTCAAGCCATGTGAGGGTTGTCGGGCCTTGCTCGACTTCGTCAGCGATTTTCATGCTTCCAGGATCAATTGTTCCTGAATGGATCGTTCAACTAAGTCTAGTTGATCTGGCGACATGGCCATCTCGGTCACATCGACATTGATGATGTCACCCCATTTCGATCTGGGTGCCTGCGCCCGCTTCGACTGGGAGTCTAGTCATTCCTTCTTCTGGATGGCGTGTCGTCATGCCATTTCGACAGATTCCTCCCCCTCCATGAGGGAAGGGTATGTCTGATCTCCCACATGGATCACACGATTGGCAAAGTCCAGCAATACGCCATGCTTGTGTGTCCACGGTGTCCCCAGAATGAGGTTGTACCTGTTGATGTTAGCAACATTGGAGTATTCCCTGGAATCAACAGTTCCAAATACGGCGCAGGTGTATGTACTGAACTGTATGCTCGCACTGCTCCTGACTGTTCCCAACTGCAGTGGGATGACATCCTTAAGATATCTGTATTTGACCTCCGCTACTCTAGCAAAGTTGGGACTCATGCAATCGGTCGTGCACCCCGAGTCAAAGAGGGTGTAGGCTTGTACACTGTTGATAGTCACGTATTGCGCTATCGACTTCATAATAATGTTCGCCCGTTTTGGATGATCCACCAGATGGCCCGATGGTTGGTATTTAGGGTGGAAGGCAGCCAATCTTACTGCTCCGCATCCACTCTCAATGGGTGGTTCAGCCAGCGTCATGCTGCACAATCGTACGGGCCACTCCGTATTCATTGTGCCCATGTGCACGACATCATCGCTTGCATCGTAATACCTATCGAAATCGTTGTGCTCATCGTCTGGCGATGAATATTGTGACCCCTCCAGGCCGTCTTCATCATGCTGGACGATATCACCGTCACCTCCATGATCACTCGTGGTATCGGGCGCTGAGTCATTCGGGTTTTGCATGGTGCCGCCGGATTCGTCGTTGACTCGGGCTGCATTCAGGTGTGGTTGTCCATATCTAGGGCATCTCGGGTCAGTGGAGATGTGCCTGATGTTCCCGCATGCGTAGCACTTCGCCTTAGAGGCGTCGAAGTGGCCACCACCAGAAGCATGGTGGGGTTGCGCTCTTGTAATCAGTCGAGAGGTGATATTCTGGGCAGGACGTGATGGTCCGGCTACGACTTGCCTGCCACCATTATTGGGAGTTCCCGCGGTGGCACCCTGTTCGATGGTCTCTGGTCTACACATACCTGTAGGAATGGGCTTGCTATGCCCAAATCTTTGACCAGAATGAGGTACATAGGCAGTGGCCATTGGCTTCTCGACCTTACCGCTGTTCGTTGAAGCTCCAGGATGGTTCCTGGCATGATTGGCCGCCGCTGCGTGAGTGTAGTGCTTAGCCATCACTCGACTTTCCTCCACCTGGAGAGCAACCGAATACAAGTCAGAGATGGGGTGTCATTCGGCATTGTAGCTGCAATCCACTAGCCTGTCGCGAATAGAGGCAGGAAGGCCAATGACAAATTGTCGTCAGAACATGTATGCGTCGGGAGGATGTATCATACGCTTCACAGTGCGTTCTAGGGCGTCCAAGAACCCACGCACCCCTGTTGTAGCCGAGTATTCGGTGGAGAGGAACTCCTCCATAGTGTCTTGAATAGCTGTGGGCTGCACGTACTGGTCGTATAACCCAATTACGACGCTCAGGAACGTCCAACGCTGATTGTTGTCAGCGTCCTCAACCTCTTTGTCGAACCACACAGCGGCTTCACCGTTGAGGTGAATCCCGATCATTGTGATGCATTCCTCTTCGCAAGCAGGAACACTATATTGGTTAATACGAAGCCACCTCATGAGAGAGTGGAGCCATTGGTTGAATTTGTCCACATCAGCATCACCAGACCATCTGTCTGGTTTCTGTGTGTGGGAGGGCGGCTTGGTCCCAGGGGGAAGCTCGAAAGGCTGACCCAGCCGTTTGTGTATCATGTCAGTGTATCGCTGACGAATAGTTCTGGAGTACCCAGAGACGTCCGGTTGATCTAGGGCACTGGCCATCCCCATGTCTCTATGAGAAATACAGGGCCCTTGTGCTCCATTGCGTTTGGAGACGCAATCATAGTCGAATTCTACACACTTTTCCTCGCATGGGCGACGTTCCGTGTCATCCTGGAGGCTAGGGTACCGTCACTCTTGTGAGTTGCGACGGTCTCAAGGTGGTCCCCGGTCGGATCCGGGGTTTTCGTTGGTGGACAATCCGTTCGAGGGGAAGTCGTCGTCTTCAGCGATGTGCCTCCCAGTAGCGGGAAGGGGGGTGTATGTATGTTCGTACCCTGGAGGCCTGCAGGAATTTAGCCTATCCTGCAGGGTTCGGTGCCGCTTGCGATGCCCGTCATCGTCCCTATCGTTAGATTGCTGACAGAGCGACGCACGTCACGAGTTATGGTGGTTGTTGTCACTGGTATTGCCACGGCGGTCATTGTGGGCTCGCTTCGGTTCGCGCTTGGGCTCCTCAGGAACACACTCCCATGGATTTCCTTCCAAATCAAAGTCGATGCCTTGATCGACGATGGTGGTGAGTTTGTGGGTGGTCATGGCGGCATTATGCCACTTCTGTAGTATGACTCTATTGCGAAACACAGTAGCCCTTCCTGGGATGTGTGGAGGAGGGGGAAGTGGCTCTGTGGGTGTGATCAGACGGGCGGTCTGTCGAGCGGTGGCTTTGTTGTATATGAGCGTTTTGGCGGCCTGCTCGGCTCGTACCTGCGTTAAGATATCCCGGATGGTATCAGGATCCAGCGGCTGGCTGTGGAGGGACTGCAGGTGGGCCGTTTGCGAGGCAGCAATCACTGCAATGTCATCAGTGATTGGGGGTAGATTGCTCTGGAGCCACTGTGATACCAAATCGCCAGAGATGCTTAGGCGTCCATCCGACACTCCAGTATCCATGGATGGCCGCTTTGCTGCATGCCGTTCTCATCAAGCATTGTCGCTCATGACACTCACTGCGAAGCTTCGAGAATGAAGTGTGCCTCGTTCAGCACGGCTATCACCTTCTCGCTTTGGGCGGAGAGGGTTATCTTCGTCGTTATGAAGAGAGCTCCTAGTGGGGGAGCGATGGGTTGAACCGTGGTCTCTCACTGGCATTGGCGGACCAGTCCCACCCATATGGGTGGGATTTTGACGAATCATATCGTCAGGAAACCCATGATAGCTCTGTGAGGGCAGTGGTTGTGGGTGCAATCCTTCGAGGTCACCTACTGGCGGATATTCCTGCCCAGAGAGCTCGAATCCACGACGTGGTCATGAGCTGAGGGGGGAAGGCATTGCGGCGAGGAACGGAAGAGGGCCAGTGTGGCCTTCATCATTTCGCTCCTGATCTCCGAGCTGGTGGGAAGAATGACGAGATCATATGGATCTCGAGCCGAGCTCACTGGTTCTCTCCCCATGGGACGTGTCGGGCACCTGGGGCATTCCCACATGGGGAATGGAAGCAGGCCCTTCTCCAGTGTTCTCAGCTATGAGTCTCTTTCGGCCTCTGCCTCCGCATCTCATACTCGCGAAACGTGTTTTTAAGGAAACATAAAAAAGTGTAAGTACTCACTGAGTACTTCTTATCGCACGTGGTGCAAGGTACGTTTGACCAACGTATATTCGCGGTACATACTTGCATAGTGAGTGTGATAAGTAAAAGTTTGTGTAGTTCAAAATCTCACGTTTTGAATGTGAGATGATAAATAAGGCACATGTGACTGTAGTCACATGTGTGCACTAGTTAGGGGAAAGGGTAAGGGGTTTACACTCTCTTTGCCCTTGCTCTCAGTGTCAACTTCGTGTCCGTAGCTAAACCCGTCACCAAGGTTGGTGTAGTTGAGTGCACTGGCCCAGATGTTGCAGCAGTCCTCACCAGCCTGAAGGCTAAGAGCGATTCTGTTCTTCCTTAAATCAGTGAGCCTACTCTCTGAATGTGTTAAGGACCGTATCGCGGAGCCTCCTGGCTCATCCGTTTAGAGGGCGTGGGAATGCGCAGGGAGCGTGGGAGCGCGGACGCGTGGACGAGAGGAGTGTACGGGACTTGGCTTCAGCTTTGATGCTGCGCCCTCCTAGCCCTGCAGTGTCCCGATTTCGGAGAGAGCATGGGGAGAGGCGGGCTCCGCGGAGGAGCCCGCAGCAAAGACAAAAGTGAGCAAGTGTCGAAGAGGAACTAAGATTCAAAGTGAAGAATACATGTTGTACTAGGGCTACTATAAATACTAACTAACACATGTATGTAGTGAGGCTAGTATGTAAGTACACATGTACCTGAAACATGTAACAAAGTAATCATAGTACTGCACACCATGCATAAGCCTCGAGGGCGGAGCCCGAGGGATTCCGAAGGTCCGAGTATCCGAAAGGGGCGTGAGGGGGGACCCCTAAGGGGGTGAGGATCGGACTCTGACAGAATGTGGAGCTCATGCACTTGACCTGATTGACTCTGTAGATGCTTTAATTGATAGTGGACAATGAGAGCATATCAACAACATTGAGCTGCTATTTCACCATGTTGTGCATGCACCTCCACATGACCATGCTTCCATCAGGACATGAGTCAGAGCGCAGTCCGCAGTAGAACTTCATAGAAGGATCTTACTAACGATGTGAGTCATACAAGACTCATACTGAGTCATATACGCTTAGTACTGACTGCGTACCTATTTATAACATAGGTAGAATACAGTATATAAGGAGCCTGTATCCGACTGTATTCAATAACAACTACTCTACCCAGAGAAGTCAGTAAGAGGTTGCATAAGAGAACTATGTAGCTACATAGTAGTACTAGCTTCACAACCAGTGAGTAGACTGTCTAGTCTTTCACTCAGCGCACACTTGTCCTTCCCGCTTAGGGTTGATGGACAGATGCTTGCTTAACACACCATCCAGTCAACACTTTCAAAACTGTGACTGCATTGCTCACTGACCACAAGGATACAGTTTTTATGCCATGGTCAGGACCCACAAAGTTGGAGGCCACTGCTGTCATCACATCAATTGTTACTATGAGCCACGAACCATACTTATGCTACAATGCCAACAAACAATTTAGATTGTTCTCAAGATATTGTCACAACCTTGAAGAAGTTCCCAGTTGAGGGCAGGATTCTCCTTCTGACAACTCTCTCAGTCCTCAATCTTGTGATGAAGGATTTCCTCTTGAGCGTGGAAGGGATTCTTGGTGACACCTTGGTTCTTCTTATGGGCTTGTGAGCCGGGGTTGTCATTGCATGTCATAATCTATGAAACTTACTACTCATGCAGGCTATCCTACAAAGGTGTCTTGCTGACCATAGTTGGATTAATCTGAGTAGCCTCCCTGCTCAGGCTCTTGTAAGGGCAGTAAATACACCAAGTACTAGGGAAGTCTTGCCATCGACAGTGGTAGACAATGTTGTGTTTTTGTTGACTTGTAAATGTGCCTGCTCAAATGCTGGGTAATTACATGTATAAGCTGATTATCATGATAGCTTATCTTGATATTCGCGGTGTGGATTGGCTCCGGTGTCTGAATTTGGCTCCTGTCTGCTCCTGTCTGCAATCATGATCATGTGACCGCGTCGCAGTTGCACCGTCGGCGTCGGTGCTGGGACTGGGAGGATGACTTGCTGTCCCCCCAGAAGTCCCCAGTTAAGAAACCAGTGAAGCAGAAAGTCGATCCCACTGTCACGGTCAGTATTTACCTTACTTTCAATGAAAGAAGGTACTTACGTGTTTGCAGCTGGTAAGACCACAGTTTGCGCGATGCATGGTAGAGACGGTGTCTGTTTCTGGTTTCCAAAAGGTTCGCTTGAAGCCAATTGTCTTCGAATGCAGGCTGATGATCTTGCAAACAGGACCTCATCGTTAAACTTGAAGGTAGTAAAGAACGACGCATCGTTATCCTTCTCGACGATTGGTCATATCTTGACATCCAGAAAGGTTCGTAGAGGCACGTCCAGGTTCCTGGCATATGGGATTAACGCGTCGTTTCAGGTGATATCGTTAGCATTGTCGGCAGCTGGGAAACCATTGCTGAATGCACATCCTCGGTTACTTTGCTTTGTCCATCAACATCACTTCGCGCTCCAATCTGCTTGTTCATCATCCCGACATTCTGTTAACCACAACGGCCCTCTCGTCCGCCCTTCAATGCCGTCGAAAGCCTTTACTTTCGCATCTAGTAAGGAACCCCAATGGAGACGTGACGCCTGCTCTTATCTGGGGAAACATGCTCCACCTTGTCGTTCAATCGTGCCTTGCTAGTGGCCAGTGGGGTGACGCGCACGTCGCACGATGCATCGATGGAGTAGTTTCAAATGGCCTGCTGGACCTAGTCAAGCTATAAATTGGTGTTGACCAAGCAAAACGCGAGATTCATGCCCGGGCAAAAGGCCTTTATGTATTCGCGCAGAACTACATATCTTCTACACCCAAACCATCCGCTGTCCTCACGAATACACGCGCCACTCGATCGCAAACGGCTCTTCTTGCGCTGTCCGAGTTCTACGGCAGTGAAGAAGATATATGGTCCCCGGAGTATGGGTTGAAAGGCAAGATCGATGCTGTCGTGGAAGCAATTATCTCCGAGAACGTATCACCTATTCGCCCTCCTGTGGTCAACAGCCAGACGCTACCTTTCGAAATCAAGGCTGGGAAGACGGTCGCTGGTATGGAACATCGGGCTCAGACTATGCTCTACGCTCTGCTCATTGGGGAGAGGTACGGGGTTGAATGCTCGTCCGGCTTGCTTATTACACGCAGAGCGAAGAAGTCGTGTCGGTCCCTGTCGGTCGAAATGAGATACGGGGGCTGATGATAATCAGGAATGAGTTAGCTGCCCATATGGTGGCTCGATCGCGAGACATGGAACTAGGGCTTGCTAAGGATGGCGGAAGGCCCCCAACGGCCTACCTACCTCCTACAATCGACGACGAGCGGATCTGTAAACGTTGCAACGTAATAAATGCGTGCATGCTTTATCGCAAGGTATGCCGAATTCCGTTTCGACATTGAGCTTCCGCGTCTGATATTTGGTATAGGCAGTGGAACGTGTGGATGACATGTCTTCCCCCATTGCGGATACTTATGCCGTGCACACCAGTCATCTCACCGAAGAACAGAGCGCGTTTTTTTCGCAAGTGGGAGGCCCTTATTTCATTGGAGGAGCAAGATCTCGTACGCTTCAAGAAAGAGCTCTAGACTATGGGTGCCATAGAGCGCGAAAAGAAAGGACGATGCTTTGGCTCGATGCTTGTGGACCGTTCCTTCTCTCCCCCTAATCTCGAAGCATCCAATTCTCTTTCAGGCAAGATCCATCGATTCACGTACAGATTCTTGCGGTCCCCGACCCCTTCGGGTACTGTCGATTCACTCCTGAACGGCCACTTGGGCATCGGAGATGCTATCACAGTTTCCGTAGAACCCCACTAGCCTACGCTCAAGGCTTTATCGTCGACCTTACGCAACGTAGTGTCACTGTAGGTATCGACCACGACCTTGATGACGATACCCTGCGGGCTTCAATACAACGACGTACGGGGATTAAGGTCGAGGAAGTAATATTCCTCATCGACAAAGACGAACTGTTCGCTGGGATGAGTCGCATTCGTGGTAATCTTGCTCAACTATTCTACGCTGACGGAGATACAAGGCGGATGGAACTCGTCGTTGATCTTAAACGACCCGATTTCGACGACTCCCCCGCAGCATTGGCCGAGGTACAACGAATTATTGACCAGCATACTGCTGGACTCAATTCTAGTCAACAAGAAGCTATCATCAAAGCTCTGACAGCACGCGACTATGCGTTGATACTAGGCATGCCTGGAACGGGGAAGACGTCTGTCATTGCGACAATCACTAAGTTGCTGGTCGCGATGGGAAAGACCGTACTGTTAGCATCGTACACTCATTCGGCTGTGGATAGCATTCTGCTGAAGCTGAAGGAAGACGAAAACCTTCGCATCCTTCGAATCGGAAACATTGATAAGGTAAATAACGAAATAATGCACCCTTAATGATATCAACATGCATCACAGGTACACCCCGATATACGCAAGTTCACCATCTCGGCTCAGAAGAAGGCGACATCCGTCGAGCAGATGGGGGAAATGATCCTGACGCCGCCTATCGTGGCAACGACGTGTTTATCTCTAGACAAGTAAGGGTGTCGCTTTAATTCTACGTTGCAGGATCATGAAGAATGATTTTTCAGTCCCTTATTTTCTCGGAGAACATTCGACTACTGTATAGTTGATGAAGCCTCTCAGGCTACCTTACCGACGTGCATCGGTCCCCTTCGATACGCAGACAAGTTCATCTTAGTCGGCGACCACTTCCAACTTCCTCCTATGGTACAGCATCCCGTCATAACCATAGCACTTGAACTAATTATGCGTTGACGCAAAGGTACGAAACCCTCATGCGCGCAAAGGCGGCTTGGACATCTCCTTATTCCGTCGCCTGTCGGAAGCACACCCGCATGCAGCGATTGACCTGGTCTATCAATACCGCATGAACAAAGAAATCATGACACTCTCTAACGAACTCATTTACAACAATCGTTTGATGTGCGGCTCCAGCGAGGTTGAGAGCAGAAGCTTGAAGCTGCCCAAGCCTGGGTATCTACGGTCCATACACAACGGGAAATCGCCATGCGGACAAGGAGGCCAGAGTTGTTGGTTAGATAGACTCCTCGATGAAAGGTACGCACACGTCTATACAAGAATAGAACCCCGCTGACCAACCCTACCGTCTAGCTGCAAGGCTATATTTGTCGACACCGACCTTCTCCCTGCCCGCGATTCGAAAATGGGGGATCTCGTTCAGAACGAAACCGAAGCGTCTTTAGTCTTCCAACTGACAGAAGCTCTCCTACATTCCGGGATTCAAGAAGAACAAATCGGTGTCATCTCATTGTATCGGCAACAAATCAAGCTTCTGTCGCATTTGTTGGCAAAGAGGAAAGGAATCGAAATTTTGACGGCGGACAAGAGTCAGGGTAGGGATAAGGAATGCGTAATTATCTCCCTGGTTAGGTCCAACGATGCAGGCCAGGTCAGTCCAGCTCCCTTCATGTATTCATCCTAAAGCGACTGACCATCATATCACTGCCTCTAGATTGGTGACTTGGTGAAAGACTGGCGACGGATGAACGTGTCCTTCACCCGCGCAAAATCCAAACTCGTTTTGTTTGGCTCACGCAAGACGCTAGAGTCGACACCTCTCCTTGAGGAGTTCTTCAAGCTTATGGATCTTCATCAGTGGACATTGAAGTTGTCCCCAGGCGCCGATAGGATGCATCTCCAGCTTCAGCCATCTGGAGAAGGAGTCAAGTCCGAAGGGGACACACCAGACTCCACATTGAAACGTCCCTCGGAGGAGCTGTACATTACTGCTGTTGGGGCGAGGGAAAATCACCCACCCACACCCACCACTCCGTCCCGCTTAGGAGAAGATAGACGACCAGTGAAAAGGGCGAAACCTTCCCCTACACCCTCCCCTACGGCGCCCTTAAGTCAAAGAGGGAATCCCCACGGCTCTCGCGGTGGTTTTCTAAGAGGCCGACATATTCTCCAAGACCTTGTGAACGACGGAAAGTAGCAACTCTTAGGTGGTATCATATGGTGTACTTCAGTTTCTTTATATGTACTTGTATTCCACCTGACGGATTCCAGTTGTCAGTTTATCAATCTCTTATAAGATTGTACCCATTGAATAAAGGAGGAGACGATCTAAGCCGAAGTTCCCAGCCCTGATCTAAGCCAAGGACGTCGTTCTTGAACGCGCAGTCGAGTCTCAGAAACCTATGTGATGTCGGTACTCGATGTCGATGAAGAGCTAACTCCTAATATCCCCCTGGCTCCTATCTCACTTCAAACTCTTGCGGTCCATTGAGCATGATTCCGTCTCTAATTCATATATATCTGGTTGTGTCGTCGAAGTGCTACGGATGTCTTCTCAATTGTAATCCAATATTAATATCCAACCAGGGAAGCTAATAAAATATACATATACGATGAAGCACAAATACAATTGCAGATGCTAATGTCAAATCTACGAGCTACAGGCTAATGAATGTGAATTGCGATAATAACTTAATACCGAACGAAATGAGCGTGAAGTGATCGTGACGGATCGTTAAAGGAGCGTGCCTTTGCGCGGTCGGGTGCAATGCGGAATGAGCGAGGTAGCCGGGGCGCCGTTCACTGTTAAAGTCTCTGTCAGTACAAACGCTGCCGCCATTGTCACCGCTGCACGCGGAGACAATAGAGTTCATCGGAGTTTGTATGCTTCCCATTTTAGAAGGACCCTGAGAACCGATCCAAATAGCATTGTGCTGAAGCCTGAAAAGCGAGGTCGCCTAGGACCCCGGAATATGGTAGCGGAGGCCGTCGTGGAGATTTTTGGGTTTTGTCTGGGAAGGAAATTCTCCCTACGCCGATCGAGGTCGCCTGCAGTACAAGAGCTGAAGTGGCCATCATAACAGTGATCGAAGCCATTTAAATTCTTGATCAGCTTTCACTCCGATATTTATTAATTCTATGAATCAGGTACTTAGCAATAAGGCAGACCGTGACTGGAAGACCACGAACTCTTGCACTTGTTACTTGTATGCCGCCCATGCCAAAAGAAAGCCACAAACTCTCACTCTTAGGCTTTAGCTAGCAATTCGCACAAAGAAACACCCACCTTACACGTAGTGGAGGAACCTTATGTGAAGCACTTGACATGTTTCTGCGACCCTGACTTTTTCTTCAACTTCTACCTCGAGGTCAAACGATTCTAATGTGGAGTCTAGTAATTATCTTCTGGTGTTGACCGCTGAATTAAATCAAACCATAGGTCAACTCGGGAAATTGACGCGACAGCGGCTCGACGTACCATCGATGAAGAGATTAACAAACTCAAAGTTCGGCGCAATGCCTATAGCAACATTTCAGCACTCCCCTCCAAGATTCTTGCCAAAATATTTCTTGATGCGAAGGGTGGGGCATCGACATACAGGCCCCGATATGGCTCCCCCAACAGATTCGTTGAACGTTACCAGGGTTTGTCAGGCATGGCGCAATGTCGCACTTGCTTCGAATTCGGCTCAAATTTGGTCTTCTATCAATCTCTCGAGATCGGATACACGTTCGAGGTTGGGGAAACGAGGGAGTAAAAATGACATGGTACCCATGGCCATAAATTGCAAGGCAAGGAAGCGAATGGAAGCAAATGCTCCACAAAGATGGCGCATCGCGATATCCAGCTCGACGAAACTCGATCGAATGTCATCCGAAGTGATGTACAGACTAACTAGCGAAGAGAGGTTATCGAAGAGTAGCGAATTCTCTACGGACAGCGTGAGGGCGAACTTGGTTCGGAGTTCTTTGGACGATATTTTGTTGTTATCTTGAGTTACGGAGTCTTTAGGACGGAAATTTGGCATCGAGATGTGCTCCAATGTTGGGAAGAGCAAAATGTGTTGCAAGAAGCTTGAGGGATAACGGCCACAGCCCAAGCGGAGATGCGCGAGGCGCACCGTAGATGGAAGGAGTTGGAGGATTGCAGGATCGACAGCAGCAGAGGGCATGAAGCTTACAGTGAGCTTGCGGGGATTCGGAAGATGTGGGAGGATTCGAATTATCAGGCGATGAGCTCGACTGATAGTTTCTTGATGGTTCACAGAGCATTTATGGTCGAACAAAAGAGTGGTAGTGGACCGCACACCGGAAATCGATTCGATGTCTCTGCAAAAGCTTTCGGCCGAGGCTAGTCGTTCCTGGAAGTAGGGGCTATTCCGAATGATATCTCTTCGTACAAAGGGGGCAGAGCTAGAGCGTTGAAACGACGAGAAACAAGAATGAGGCGTAACTAAGTCGGCCGGTCGTTGGCCAAACAATCGACTATTGCTAGCAGAATTTCGGTTGGTAACATACCTGGTGGTTGGCGTCTATGTTCTAACGAAGTTGTAGGGGGATAGAGGGCCCCTGTTATCAGGAATAAAACGCAAGTTGGATTGCATAGTTCAATAAATTGGGATGGAGGTTCGTACCGAGTAGTACTACAGCTACCAAGATCCATCCACTGGAATATCGTCGAACCCAGGTAACCCACTCCTGATTTCGTATCCATGGTTAAACAAAGTGCTTTCCGACCCCTTACATTGATCTAGGAGCGTCAGTAGACTTCCCCAAGCACAGCATATACCTGCCGAGCCCTCGTACAGGCTCCACGGTTGGTCAGGCGTTGTCATCCTTCCTTCCTCACTAAGTTCCACATATTTGGTCGCCAAATGTGCAAGGTGGACAGCCCGAGCGAGATATTCTACGGGGCTGTGAGCAGGAGACCCCTCGGACCCACTTAGCGAGGCACCACTCAAGTTGTAGTGCTCGACCGCAGAGGCGACAGCAATGAGGGCGTACACGGAACCGGCAACGCCATGACACAGACCAACACCCTTTCGGAGCAGTCCATGCCTATAGATCAAGGACGCGCCTTTAGATATGACAGAGAGGATCGATATGAACTGCGCGTGCGATAAAGAGAGGATCTGCGGTGTATATGTCGCCCGATGAACAAGGATGCATAGCATGAGCACGATTCCGGTTGCACCGTGGCACCACCTGATCTATTCCGTCAGTAAAAAGTAATACCATTGATGAGCGACGCACTGTACCAGATCGCTAGACTCTGCCATATCGATGATCTCGTCCACGTTGGGGGCCTTGGTAGGCCAATTCCCCGTGGTATCCTGGATCTGTATCAACCAATCGATCGTTCCCAGTATTTCCTCGGAGTGCTTCTGCAAAATATGGCCAGGGATCATCAAGAGCATATGCAGGATTCCTGCTAAACATGGGTAAATGTCAGTCTCGCACGTCATGGAAGCAAGAACAAGTGAGGTACGGCCTACCTACTCCATGAGCGGCTCCGAGGTACCGTTTTCTATGCCACCGCCACATCAACGGTGGACTACCGGTGCCATACGCTTTTGCACCAATCTTACCACGCAGGATGATGGATTCAACAAGAGCAGCTATGCTGCTATCTGACGCCACCTTGTTTGCCTCTCCTCCCAGCCTACCGCTACAATTACTTGACGCGGTCCGGAGTCGTAGAAGGGCGTATAAGGTACCCGCGCGTCCGTAGAGAACTTCGCAACCGTCGTCGTCCAGTAGAGAGTGTCGTTGATCCTCTTGAATGGCCAACGAGACTGCGTCACGAACTGTATCAAGGCATGCTGAAGTCAGCGCTTCCGAGAAGTCGGGGGGCCCTTCCGAGTTCATGGTTCGTTCCACTATCAATGTGGCGAGGCCTATAGGTGTCTCCAAGAAGGAAGCACGAGATGCATCTTTAGGGCTCTGGAGGTGGGTCAGGGACGGTGGGACTGCAGCCCGAAGGAGTTTGTCGGCGAGGTCACGGTGCGGAAGAGTGTTTTTCTTCTATGGCTAAGCGTGCAAGGTGAAGATTCATCAGGATAATTCCTATTTTACTGATCATTAGTAACCAACACGCTTGTTAGTCAAGGTCCCACTTACCTGCTTGTCCAATGTAGACACTACCATTCTCCATGGGGCGCTTAGAGGAAATCAAGTGGACATTCGAGACAAGAGCTGACAGAATCTCTTGCCTGTACGTATCTATCACAGTAGGAGATGCGAGGTCTGGGCGTTGGTGTGAATGACGGATGTATCGCGTCTGCATACTGTAGTTGGCTTGTCGTTAGTAGCTTCACTTTCAAGTTGCCAGCCAATATCGGTGTGAGACTGCAGACTTGTCTAGCGCCGGATTTCTTCAATCAATCAACGGAGAATTTCGAGCTGGAACTCCGACCAGTCTTATATATTGAGGACAACAAATCTAAATCCAACGGTTCAACAGACATTGACGTTCTAGATATGTGTTTCAATTCCTGTACACTCTGCCGATAAGATCGGCGGCCATCACATCCCCGCATAAACAACTTGTCCTGCATATCATGCTCCTGCCAGTCGCGATCATCGTCGCCTCTATGTATACCTCGGCTCGATCCCATTCGCTTTCCTCTCTATGTCGTGGATGGAGGCATCCCGGCTGATCTCGGTGACTTTCCCGAGCCTGTCAATCGTAGCTTTTGCGACAAAGTAATGGTGAATCAACGGGCCTTCGAAAGGTATATCGGGGTTCATACGCCCCCCCGAGGAACAATTCGACCGATAAGGTGAGGCTCGGACAAGGCGCGGGTTCATCAAAGATACAAAGATATAGGTAGAGGTGCTGCGGCCGCGGAAGAGGAGCCGGTCGGACTTCGATAGCCCTCGAACGAAGTTCGGACCAACACATTACAAGTTATACGGAAAGGTGTGTTCTCGCCAGCATATGCCAGCAAATCCGGCAAAGTAGTATTGTGCCGCAGAGATATCATGTCAATGTTTGCGACAGCGTTGCTGCTTGCGAAGCGCGAGACTATGATCACCAGATTGTCGATGTCCTCGTTTTGGATTGCAAGATATACATGTTCGACAAGTCGCACCTGTGAAGAAGAGGGATGTCTCATGTGCCACAAAAGCGAAGAATTTGAGAAGAAGCTTGTTCTGAGAGATATCCGCGAAAGATTGGGGAGGTCGACTACCTGGTGCTCGGCTCCTTCTGTCGGCTCGGCCAATATGTCGTCAATCTTGAATTCTTCTAGATAAGGAGTGCTGGTCAAACATGAGAGTAAGGAGGCCATCGACATCGACTGGAACGCGAAGCCAGGCAGAGATGCCGAAGTCGAGGCAAGAGAGGGAGGACGGAGGGGAGGGTAGAGTGAGGAAGCCAAGCGTATGTTCAGCGTCCGCGCCCTCGTGGGTCGCGTGGTGCTTGAGATGATAGTTTCCATGACCTCCAGGAAACGAGTATTGGTAGATATATACTTCAAAGCTTCTATCCGATTTGAGAACAGGGTTTCCATGATGGCACGCTGGTGCTCAATGTTGAGGTACCTAGCGTTGACGCTAAGCGGGGTGTTTTTGGAATGCCCCAGTCTGGCTACAATCTAGTCGACGCTCGAAATGTGAGCGACGTCGAAAGTATTCCGTTCGAGTCGCGTGTTCAGCGCAATTTCCCGCCAGTCGTGGCAAACGGCATTACAGTCAGCCAACCTCTGCCATCACGAGGGTAGGGGCAGGTAGGTGGTCCACCGTCTGTCAAACGTATTGCCATAGCCAGAATAAAGACCTCGCTGAGAACATCGTCCGGTAGCTTATGTACAGGGCTATACGCATTTCTGCGCGCTCGAAATTAGCGAAGGGCGATCTCGTTTGCTGCATGTGCAACCTCTCGGACAGCAATTTCCTTGTTGTTTCCTTGTCAAGTTTTCTTCGTACGTCGTTGGTGGAAAGCGGCGTAGTCCATCTCGCCCGCTGTAGGTAGTGGGTCGATGGTACTACAAGCGAGAAAATTATTACCGAAAGCATTGGTCGCGTTCTTTAATCCTTTAACGTCGAGTCGGAACGAGCAAGAACAGGGGTCTTCCACGTGACCGTCACCAATATAGGGGATCATTCCGGGAGCAGAGAAATGAATCGTCCGGCGAGTATTCGGATACATCCTGAGGAATTGAGTATGTACAGAATTTGATAGATGTAGTACGAACTATTTTTCTAGTCCAGAGGGCCACATGCGTGCCCTAAGATTAATCACATATTATAAAGAAATATCGTTACTGAGATGTATAAAAAAGCTCGGCGAAAGCTCAGTTGAGATTCGGTGTCCATGAAGAAGCACAGTGTCATGATAAAGCCGCCAGTAGATCGTCTAGTTCCGCCTCTACCTCAGACATGGTGAATCGTTCGAGGGGGGTGTAAGACCAGCAGCGGTTGAGGATGCTGGCCATCTGGCGATTAGGAATATCTTCGATCTCCGCGGGTTTGACCCCGGCTTTGATATCCTGCATGACCAAGAAGTCACGCAAGCGATGCCGGTACGGTACGTTGCCAGTTAATAACTGAAGTCCCAGTTAGAATTCATGCTATATGGTATGAGAGGGGGAAATTGATGCTCACTTCGTAGGCTGTGCAACCAAAGGACCAGACATCCGAAGGCAGTTTTGGCCGGGAGTTATCGTCCTCCAGGAACTCAGGGGCTTGCCATCTCACTGGTCCAGCTTCAGAGCAAGACGGAGTAAAGCCAGATGGCCCCATGAGGTCGTCAATGACCTGAGAGAGGCCGAAATCGCTCAAGGCGGCACGACCGTCGTCCGTGATCAGGATATTGTTCTGTTTGGAATAGGTTTTGAGATGATAGAGCAACTAGTGCGAGAAGATAGAACTCACGCCTTTGAGATCACCGTGCACGATTGGTTTTTCCAGAGTGTGGAGGTAGGTCAGACCTCTGGCGACGTCCCGGATCTGGGTTCAATTGTCAAGGGGGGCCGAGCAAGTAAGAAAACCATGAATAGCACACCAAGCTCATGCGATCGGCGTCTTGGTTTTTGAATTTCAGATATTCAGTGGCACTGCCATTCTTGTACCATTGCATCACCATGGCAGGTCGTCCAGCCATATGGTATGAAGTACCGAAAAATCTAGCAATATGTGGATGGTCGAGACGATGCCAAACGAAAACCTCGCGATTCAGCCGCTACCAAGGATTCGTCAGCCATCTCTGGCACAATCATGAATGAATGACGAACTTTTCGGGCTTTCACGCCGTCTTGGTCTTGCTTACTTAGAACTCTAAGTAGCTTCACAGCAACCTGAGCAACAGGATGAGCTTCGAAGTCGAGGCCAATTGGCATAAGACAGTGACGTACCGTCATCACCGTACTACCCCCAGATTCATCGTTCTCGGGGTCATGTATGCGCTCCCACTCTCCGACGTAGATGTCTGAAAAGCCTCCGTGCGCCTCGGCCTCCTTCGAAATGGTCTTGACGCACTTCGTCAGGTCAACCACTCGAAGCTCAGGTGAGGTGAGAGAATGTGGAGTTTCCGGAGTCTTGGGTGTCCCTAGCCGCCGGGCGCTTACGGTTAATGTCTTTGGAGACGGAATCGAAAGCTGTGGGAGGTCGGCGGGAGACGGTCGAACGCTATTGGACTCTTTCATGGAAATGCTCTCTCGGCGAGAGAACGTAGGTGGGATAGGTCTAGTCATGTTCAGAGGGTTGCCGTCGACGTCGCGTGGGGGAGATAAGCTAAAGTGGGAACGAGGGTGTAAGGTAAGGTCGCTCCCTGGTGAAGGTTGGATCTCGGTGAATTGGCAGCGACCAGGCATTGTGCAGAGGAGGGGAGAGTGAGTGATAGCTTTCCTGACGACGAGCTACTGTCTCGTCAGCTAGTCATTGAAGGGGACCAAGATATACATTGTAAAGAGGAACACTGCCATCCACGCGCGCTCTCTCACAAGATGTCTAGTCGTGAGTACTTTCCATCAGCGTACTGCGCACCCGAGTATGCTAAATATCCTAACATATCGGGATTCAGTTCCCAGGCCCATATGGCGTCTGTAATTGGTAAGAACGCATCCCATAAGCCTTAGAGCGCGCTGCGTACAGCTTCGAGGAGTACACGAGTTCAATCGCACATCGTTTTAGCACATAAATGAAATACATGAGTCCTAGACTGCATGTTACAGAGGCTCGTCGGCAGAGATGTAGAGCACTGAAAAGCAATCAGCAACGGGAGTGCATCATAGATGTACTATGGTTGTGAGACCAACCGTTATTGCCCCGGATGAAAGCATCACCATATCGGTTTGTAACAACCCCGTTGACGTGTTCTTCTGTCTGCTCTAATGCAATATTCATGTAGCCATCGAGGCACGAAAGAATCCCTGATATACGCAGTCCGTGCATCAGGAATATCAATCATGACAGCATTATTGTGTGCTTACCACGATAATCGACACCAGAGGTAAGTCTGACAATTACGCGTTTTCCAACTACGCCCTTCAAGAAGTCCGTAGGAGAGCCTGTGTGGCTTGGTGGCGGAGGGGGCTGCTGTTCAGGAGGGGGAGGAGGCGAATTGTCGTCCTCCATTGTCGCGGTCGTTTACAACGCTGTCTCCGATCTTATCATCAACAGTTCACCTTCCCACGGTCACTTTTTCCAGTGAACTATTTTCGATCGCAGCTACAACATAGTTCTCTCCTGACTTCCAAAAGATGGACGCTCTGATAGCTAAAGCTGATTCCCTTTCCTCAGCATCAAAAAAGCGCAGACGGTCCACACAGGGGGCGAGCAACAGCGCCTCAACGTCGGACCTGACATATCAGTCTCTTGTAAAGCAGACGTCTCTCCCAAAATCCCTGCGACCGACAAAAACTATCGAGAATGTCCCTACTCACAACCACATAGCGAACAAGAAACTTCGGAACAAGCTCGCTCGAACTTCAGCACATGCAGCGCAGTCTAAAGCCTTGTTAGAAGATGCCGAACTGCTCTTAACATCAGAAGCGGGTAAAATGGAGGTTGAAGGGGAGATGGAGAAGACATGGCGCGTTGGGCAGTCCGAGATAGTAGAAAGCACCGGCCAAGAGGCCGTTTTAGGCAGAAAAGAGTGGAAGTTAGATGGTGGCCCGTATAAGTCACGGTATACGCGGAACGGCCGGTCGGTAGGCCTTTGTCCGATTTCTATGTAATTGATACCTATACGACGTTTCAGACACCTTGCGATCGTCGGAAGAGATGGCCATGCTGCGACGTTTTGACTGGATCACTGGGCAACTGCATGCTGAACTCCAGCTGCAGGAAACATGTCGCGATATCACGTACGCTTATACTCGATTCATTGATTGATGCAGTTTGCTGATGTTACTGCTAGGTTTCTACACGATCAATCTCACTTTGCAGTGGCGCAGAGGAAGTATGTATTTATCTACGATAGAGATGGCGTCGAACTCCATTGTCTAAAAGCTCACATCGAACCGACCTGCCTGGAATTCCTACCATATCACTGGTTACTTGCAACAATCGTAAGCCTCCGTGCTGTCATAGCTGTTTATCTGCTCAACATCAACGCTAGGGTAACGCTGGCTATCTCAAATACCAAGATACATCAACCGGTCAACTATTGATCGAGCACCGCACAAAGCTGGGAGCATGTACTACAATGACTCAAAACACGCACAACGCTGTGATACACCTGGGTCATCAAAACGGCTGCGTCACGCTGTGGACACCGAATCTACCTCATCCGGCTGTTCAACTTTTAGCCCACCTCGGACCGGTTACAAGCGTCGCCGTAGATCCAAGCCAAGCAGGGAGATACATGGCTACTGCAGGACGCGATTCAACAGTGAAAGTATGGGATTGTCGGAATTGGAAGGGTGCAGTGAGAGAATGGTCGGCGAGAGGAGGGAGCGCTGACCTGGATTGGAGTCAGCGGGGGTTCCTGGCTTCTGCGAGTGGTGGAACAGTCAACGTGAATTTATGATGCTACTATTCCCGACCGCCTACCTTTGTTAACATCATTTCTAGGTCTATTCGACGTCGTCCGTACACTCAGCCTCGACCACAAAAGCTCCTCCCCCGCTGTATATAACCCATCCCGTCCCTCATCGCCCTCTGACTTCCGTACGATTCACGCCATTCCAGGATATCCTTACTATTGGCCACTCCGCAGGACTATCAAGTATTCTGGTACCAGGCGCTGGCGAACCGAACTTTGATAGCTCTGAAGCCGATCCGTTCGAGAACAGGAAGACGAGACGAGAACGTGAAGTCAAGGCACTTCTAGACAAGGTAAATTTGGTGCTTGCATGCCCCCCGAAAGTGACCTCTTACCGCGCACATTAGATCCAACCTGATATGATCGCGCTGGATCCTGAATTCGTTGGATCCTTGGCACTACCATCGAAATTGGTTACTGACACCACGAGCACGCCATTTGCGCGTTTGCCCAGGATACAGCGGCTGAAAGTATCCGGAAAGGCGGACGAAACGGAGGAGGTTGAGAGTGAGGTCGAAGGAGATCATGGAAAGAAGGAGTCGAGAGAGAGAGAGAAAAGAGGAAAATGCGTGGTAAAGGCAAGAGTCTGAAGAGGTATCTGAGGAAGCAGCGGAAGAATATCATTGATCCTACAGTGGTAAGTCAATCTCGCCTTTGCAATGTACGAAGTTTGACGAGTGTCATCCGTGCAGGTGGCTATCCGGGCTAAATTGGAGAAACAAAAAGAAGAGAAACGACGGGCAGCGGCGGGCCAAACGGAGAACGACAAACCATCTGCGTTGGATCGATTCAAGAGGAAAAAGTTAGGTCCATTGAGATTCAAGTCGTGTATCATGTCTACAATTGTTGTTATATTCTTCGTGAATAACCATTGACCGTGTACTCCCTGTTATTGATCATATTACTACCGAGGCTTCACAAACAGCCAACTCTACCTATGGTTCCTATTTTACAATCGAATTTACACCCCGTGCTAGCGAGTATAGGTTAGAACCGTGCAAGACCGTGGCAGTGCCTAACTTACCAGATAAGTAATCTTTCGCAGAGCTCGTACTCTTCAACGTGTTGTCAGCGGATGCCCTCATGATGAGAACATATCACTTACGAGACTCTTGATTAACTCGTAAACACTTTTGTCGTGGTACCGAAGGCCCGTTGCAGGGTCGGTATATGGCGCCTAGCCCGTGGTGAGCAAAGGAGGAGTTTGACGAAATCGGTAATTACCTCTAGCCCAGTTATATCGCAATATCGCCTCTGCGGTAGGAATGATGGCGGCGCCTCGATAGAGGAATCTAAAACAGTCATTCATGCTCCTGAAACGGCTGAAGGGCAACATACATGTCGGGAGATCCTCCTCTTCAACGCTAGAGTCCTTGTGCTCAGCGCCTTCGTCGACCTCCATACTTTTCAACTTCTGCTGCCTCCTCCGTTCTCTCTCAGCCCGCTCTCTTTCCTTCTCCTGACCTAGGACTGCCTTCAGGTTCTTCGTGCGACGGTTTGTATTCTTGGTATAGTTCGGGTTCTTGAAAGGCCTGGGATTGTGGAGATAAGACAGCTGCTCTGAGAGCGACTACTGATGAATCATGCTAAGCCGCTGAACCCAAGCGTGGACTTATTTCTCACTGGAATATGAGGCGTAGCTGAGCCATCCGAACTTAGTGCTGGTGCAGGAACAGCTTTCTTCTTGGTTCCTTTCGGGGGCCTTTGAAATGTTAGCAAAGGTAACAAGTGTAGGATAAGCAAGCTGACATTTAGTCCGCGAGGATTTTGAGGTCCAGGAATAATAGCGCCCGGGTTGGTGAACTTGTCAACTTGTCACGTGTACTAGTCCCCTTGAACTGCCCCTGATTGTATTGTATTGCAAGAGCAAGAGCAACGCAGTGGATCGATTATTTCCTCGTCCAATTCCCCATTCTTCGTGTTTGGCTGAAATTTGACTTGGAATCCCTTCTTTCAAGTCTACTACCACAGTGTCTTTGAATTTACGGTAGAAAGTGTGGGCTCTGCGAAGCTCTCCTTGGTGTTAGCCTCGGGAAGTCGTTGCTTTCATGAAGCCTGTTCAGCATTGTCCTCCAGCCTACCCCTTTTAATTGTCCACACCTAGGAGATCGCAGGTTTACAGGAGATGCGAGCGCCGCAATGGACAGATCTATTCCATCGCTGTGAGCGAATGCGGCACCTTCGCTTCGACGATGTCTCCACCCTGCTTTTCAGTGTCCCGGCAGACCTCTCATTGGAGCAACCTTACTTTCCGGTACTGCAAACCCTCCAGCTCTATGGGAGTGACTTGGATGGGCAGGGCTCTCACACCATTTTCGGCGCTTTGAAGGATCTCCTCGAGCAACGCAGGGGCCACGAGTTACCAATTGAAAACGTAACAGTACAGAGATACTTTATTACCAAGGAAAATCTTGAGGAACTCAATGCGATTACTCAGGTTGATCGGGATGGCATGGACCTCGAAGAGAGCGAAGACGAACAGATAAACTACATTTGTATTGACGTGCTTTTTTAAAACTATTGGTAGACTTTGTAACCTTTCTATTAGCTACCCGTCGGTGGACCTCAACAGGGCGGAACGACAACATAAATCAATCAATCACAACAGCGCGAGTATCTCAAGCAAGACTCTCCTTCCCTTTGCCTTCCCCTGTTCAACTCGCTCCAAGCCATCGCTGCCAAACCAGCCCTTAATGGTCTGTCTGGTTTTTGACTTGCCTTCCCGGTGTACGGCGTCGCACAATTCCGCGATGACGAACGCTCCGTTGGCTTCACCCTGTGTACACATCGCTACCGACACGTCCTCGCCAACAATCTCAACGAACTTATCAGCAAATTCCGCGGCGTCCCATCCCGCCGCGCGGTCCACCTCCTTCGTCGTGTGGTTAAAGTGCCCTCCTTGCAAGAGGTTTTTTGTAAAGGCGTGACCCGTGGGGCAGGTCGATTAAATGAGGGTTGGAAGCATCGGGAGACGGATAGGTTGTCGATATCGCTTGTAGTAAAGATTTAATGGCAACGGATTTATCTATGTGTCGTTGATGTCAATTGAGTAAGCATACACTCTCAACGTTAACCAAAGATCTTAACAAACCTCCAACAGCGTACAACATGATTTCGGCGAGGACAAGGCTGCCTCCGGGTTCTCTCGCTATTTCCGCTGCGTCCGTAGTCACCCATGATATCAGCGACTCGCTAGCGGCCTCTCTAATCTCTGCTTCTCTTACATCGGCTTCCTTCTTGCTCGTCAGTGCGCGAATCTCGTCAGTTTCCGTCAGTAACGCAATTTGCGATGGTGTAAAGTGCCGTCTACAACGAGGGACGAGGAGGTAAAGAAGAGATCGTCGACCCTGAGGTGTAAGATACAGCTTTTGTGCCGAAGCTGTGATTGACGAGACTAATGTCTTGGCGACTTGTTTTGTGTCACTGGGAAGTATAAGATTTTTGACCGCCATAGAATTGGTCGATTAACTTACTCGATGACATCTAAGGCAGTGAAGAGAACGAATTGGGCCTCTTCGTCAAGGCAAACGCGTTCAATGTGCGGTTTCAGCGCTTTTAAGACAAGTTTCCGGTCCTGGGGGAGCAGAAGTTAGGGTGGGTCGAGACGATGAAAGAAGGTTACCTCTTACTTTGGCGGTCCCATAAGCGAGGAAACCTCTGACGACGCGGCTGCCGTCTTTTGTATGGACCATCTCGGCTAGTACATCCTGACAGCTGTCGACAGGGGTATTAGGTTACCATATGACTGCTACAATAAGGGAATTGGCCTTGCCATTCAAACATTTCTCGCCGTTGTTTCTCGCGCTCCGCCTCATCGGATAGTTCGTTGACGGCTGAAATGTACTCCCACAATGCACGGTGGACTATTGCATGCGAAACAGCACCTTTGTCAGAGTTATTGAATCTACCATGATGTTCTATGAAACCAATAGCGGGGCAAAGCACAAAGCACAAACTCACATCGTAACCAGAGAATCTTTCGTTGCGTTCAGAATCCTCTTCTGCTGTTCAATACTTGACCCATCCAGGATACCCTTGAGCCCACCCCTAGCCTTCGCCTTATCAGCCCCTCCACCATTATCTGTGCCGAAAAGGGCGGCTTCCTTGCCATAGAACTCCCTCACTAGGATCGTACGCTCGTACGAGTTCGCCCAAAGTTCGAATGCATCAGCAAGGACAGAAGATGCTTCACGATGGAGAAGTAATCGAATAACGTGGCCTTGAAACTCGGTCAAGATAGACGCGCGATGTGTCGGACAGAGACGTATGAGTTTTGAGACCAAGAACTGAGAACAAATTCGACTTCATTAGGTGAAAAACTCCCTCCTCCGACCAAGGATTCCAGTCGTGACTTACTTTCGAGTATTTATTTTGGGCTAGATCCTTATAGCGACCCTTGAGCTCCACAGCAATCTCGTCGCGCTCCTTCTGCTTCCCGTTCCTCACAATTGTCTGAATGATCCGACTTGCATCGTGTTTAAATACGATATCTTTGACCTTTCCTCTGATTATATTCATGAGGCTTTGGACATGCTTCTGACGTTCTTCTGGGGATGTGTTGCGTTGACGAGCTAGTGACCACAGCTTCTTAGCATCAGCCAAAAGGTCGGAATGTGGTTTGGCGGCTTTTCTCTGGTCCTGAACCACTTTTTGGGCCTTTCTGGCCTCTCTGATAGCTAAAAGGAACCTGAGGACCTAGTGGATCGACATGAATTATATTGCACTCACCATTGGGGTCTTTAGCAGTTTTGGAGTCGACGTCCATTGCCATATCATCGTGGTCGAAGTCATCTTCTTCATCCATCCATTGGTCTTCGTTTTCGTCTTCACGCTCGTCTTCTACTTCATCATCTTCGGGTTCATCGTTGTCGGGTTGCGCTGGGACAGTGATACGCTGACTGCGCCGAGGTTTCGATATTGCCTTGGTAGCAGCGGATTTCCCAAGATGTGGCTTCTTCGAGGAAGGGCCACCAGAGTGGGGCGCGGCAGCGCGTTTCTTGCTGGTTTTCACGATTGCAGGCATTTGCACTTCAAAAAGAACTCCTCGAACATACACTGGACAGATTTAGGAGGTAAATTTGCCTTATCACATGACACAGGGGGCGCGTCGACTTCGCGCTGTGCCACGATCTTGCCACGATTTAACGATGCACCGTAGCCTGTGGGTACACGATTGTTCAAGAATCAGAATAGGCGCCCTTCCAGATGTCGTTATATCATCTCTAGACACCTTCCGGGTTAGCATCTAACGAAGACAGCAGAAATAATACGTGCTGGTATCTACACTGTCGATCTCAAGAGATGATTGTAGCCAAGGCTCTACGGATACTCCACCATGTCTAGCGCTTCGGACAAGAATAAAAGCGCGTCAGCCGCATCTTGCGCCTCCTCTGCCCTTCAATCCACACCTCAGACGTACGCAGCTTCTGTTTTTTGTGCACAAGACTCATACATGTCTCACAGCCAACTTGCTCACAATGCGCGCACCCCTTTTCTTGATTGCCTTCGCTGTTGTGCTAGTCGTCGCTAGCCCCTCCACGGACAAGAGGAAGAAGCCCAAGGCAAAGGGGGCAGCTGTTAACACTGGTGACCCCGTCATAGACGATGATCCTGCTGCTACTCCCTAAAGAAGCATTGCGATAACGCACTATTTATTCCTGCTCTGATGCTTGAGCCCAGTCCTCAACCACTACTCGCCCCTCGCGCCTTGGTGATTTCATATATTTTCAATGCCAATGGAATATCCGTCGAGCTTCCTGCTTCAGCAATACTTGCTACTGAATCTAAGCTCAATTCATCATCTATCTGAATGTGTATCTACTTGAATGTGTCAAAGTATTTGAAAGAAATTACACAAACCCATGATGATCACCCAATATTCTCCGCCTGCATGATATCATTACTGTTCGCTAGTCGCCGAAAGTCACCGAAAAGAAAACGGTGTAAGTCGAGGGAGGCGAAGATGGAGCAATAGGGTTGGCAAACCTATCGGCCCGTGAGAGGTGATTGTGGCCGGGCCATTCACTGGTATCTCAGTGGCAATCAGCTTTGGAAACTGTTGTTTCTCACAGCAGTACGTGACGAGGCTGTATACCGCAAGAGGAGATTGTGGCTTCGACGTGATCAACACGGAGAAGAGGGCCGACGGGAAGTAGGCGTCCCCGACAAATATCTATGATCTGCGTGGCATATGATCCTCCATCATTGGCTTATCTCACCGTGACAGAAGTCCGTACCGTCAAGGAACCTCGGTCTGACATAGTCCACCGAAATATCCACAAGTGGTGCTTTACATTATGTGTCGAAGCCAGACATAGGCGATCGGCGCAGAGTGACCATTAGACGCTTTCAGTCGTTCATAGAGACGCTCTGAAACAGTTCAGCATTGGCTCTACGTCGAGAAAGACTGGCGCTGGCAGCCCACCCCTCTCCGCTTTGGCGTTCGACTCCATTCTGTATCCAGTATAGCTCTCTCATCAGTAAAAGTGGAACCTTAACCCTACACAGACAAGACCTTAGGGTTAGGGGTAATGGATGCAAGGAACATATAAGAACCCACCCTTCGTCCTCTCCCCCAGCTTTCCTTCCTCCATCAAACCACTGCCTACTCTCTTTCCCATACAATCAGAACTCCCAGCCCAACCCCCCATCCAATATCAAGCCCCCTACACTGAATTTCAGTCACGGTAAGGTCTTACCATTCCTCCTAGTGGTACTAGACCAACGTACCACCCAGCGCAGAGTGGCAGACGGGTATAAACGAACCCAGACCATCGCGCAACGTCATTGCGCACCGTAGACATCGCCGCCAGTTCGCAGATGACATCGAGGGACACAACACTGCCCTCATTGTCAGCATCGAATAAAAGCACGCTGGGTTCCACTCACCGCCGTTCATATGCGATGGAAGTCCAAAACGTGTCTCGCTATTCATCGTATTCGGCAACGCCGCCGACAACCTCGCCGCCAGTGGTATATGACAAGTCGCCATATTCATGCATCCCGCTTCCATCACAACTCGACGACTGCCACGAGCCAGTCATTCTGCACCCGATGTTACGATACAGCCACATAGACAGACTCGAGTTCGACCTGCTAAATCCTGGGGAGTGCGTCGTGCGATTGACTAGTCGGGGGCACGGCCTACTCGAGCCCGCGACACATCCACCGTTGCCCTCGTTATCCTTACTCATTCCATCATTCCCCTGGCCGTTAACTGTGCACGCGTCATCGACATGGCGAGGGGTACCAGTGGTGACGGTGCTGGATGTTTTATCTGAGCTCTACCGAGCCTTGCGGATGGCTGCGGCCGAGGACGTCGTTTGTGGAGGGCTAACAGCGTCGGGGCGGTTAGACGCCAGAACGGAACCACGAGTCCTCCAGCGCTTGGAATACTTGCGAGGGAGGAGAAAATTCCTTGGGTTAACGAGTAGCAATGTTGTCGGTGACGTGATGATAGTTCACATTGGGTAGGGATGGTGCAGGCAGAACGGACTTCATTTTTTTTTAAAAAATCCTTCCTTGTATAACGTAGCCGAAGTTGTACGATACTCCGAAATCGAGGATGAAGATATTTGCCACGGTTGCGTCCTGTGGGATGAAGTCAGCTACAGTGAGTTGTTTTCATAGGTTAAACGTACAAAGCGTAGATATACAGCGAGTGATTTGAGACGCCGGAAGTGCGAAGGTGGCTGAACATCAGTGGTCCTATTTCGGCAACTGACGGCTTTATGAGTTGCAATTGAAAGCAAATGGCTCCAACTTGCGTGCGCGTCACGTTTATAAAGGACAGCGGGGAGTCCAGGCGGCCATATTGTCGAGTTCCAGGTGATGGGGGGGGTCTCTCTACAGCCTCTCAATGCAGATATGAGATATGAGGGGACAATGGGTGACACGGTGAAATTGGGTAAGTGACCGGTCGAAAATATTCAAAAAGAAGCTCCTCCGGAGTCCAGAGTCCAGGTGTAGGAGACGGACGAAGAAGCTATCAGGATTAGGCTTCCTGATCGCAAACTATCTCCGTCATCGTGGCCTCGGTCGCATCTCAAAGCTAAGAGTTTGTGTAGTCTAGCCAAGGAATGAGCAAGTGGGCAGAACCCGGACAGTCGTTTCAATGACCAGAGCCCATTCCTCTCTCAGGGATATCGATGTTTGAGGCGACGCGAGATGTGTTTCGCGCCATTGATGAAACAGCCCAGCAAATAGCATAGTCAGCCCGGGCGTCCTCGACCTGTGTGAAACGAAGGAGTTTTGAGTTTTTAGGGAAGAGCCTTCGTAGGTCTGAGGATAATCATGTCAGTATCTGCTATTGGTCAAGGAAGAGAATGATGCGCTCAACCTGCCTTGCCGAGTCTAGGTGCATTCGAGAATGCGTTAGCCGACATTTCTTTGACTTGACTGCACTGATGATAGCCGGCGCTTCTATTGTTGACCAAGTTATTCTCTGTTATTCTCGGAGTTTCCACGCTCGGGCGGTACCAGGTATTCCGCAAAATCCCGCTCATAATACAACCGTCTTATCATTTTGTCAGTTAGGAGATATAGGGGCGCATGCATGCCTTTGCATTCCCATGCAACCCATGCTCTTCCTCTATCAGTCATTCTTATGCTGTATCGGAAGCCCGGTAGGAAGCGAGTAAATCCATTCTCATCGAATTTCGACGCTCCGAACTTGGCTCTGGTAGTCAACCGTCATACGGACCACCGCAGGGTGGCCGCAGTTAGGGTGACTACGCAATTTTGACCCTGACCAAGTCCCGCTGTCCCCGTCAGGAGACCGCATGGGGCCCCATGCCCCATATTTTTGTTGGAATAAGCATCCGTGCGGGGAAGGAAGAACAGGATCAATGTGGAGACATCCTTTCCCCAGGGCCCAATGGATCTGTAATCCGAACCAGCTGACTTCGATAAGCTTCCAGCGAAAGCACCTTAAATACCCAGGTGAAACCACATTCACCCCATCTCATTTCACCATCTCATCCCAATTCCTTCTCATACAGAATGCCAGGAGTCTTCTCTCACGAGTTCAACAGCGAGGTTTGGAAGGGAAAGACAGAATTCAACACCGGTCTCTTCCTTGGTGGTGAATTCGTCGACGGATCAGACAAAGAGACGATCGAGTGAGCGATCATCACCTTTGATGCTTGCTCGTCACTGAATACCGTTACTCTTGCCTAGTGTCATCAATCCAAGTGAGTTGCCATGCAGCGCGAGCCGAGGAATATGCCTGCCTAACCATATCTCAACCCCCAGCGAACGGAAAGTTGATTACCAAGGTTTCTTTGGGAACGAAGGCGGACGTCGATACCGCAGTCAAACTTGCCCACAAGGCCCTTGAGACGACATGGGGCCTGAACGCGGGTGGCGCGGAGCGGGCCGCCATGCTCCGGAAGCTTGGAGATCTAATGTATGACCGCAGGGAAGAACTGGCGGCAATTGAAGCCCTTGATAATGGTGCGCCATCTCCTCCAGGGTGCGCCGCGGTGACTGACTCTCAGCATACAGGTAAGACCTTCGGATGGGCCCTGGATGTTGACATCACATTCTCCACGGACACCATCAAGTATTACGCCGGTTGGGCGGACAAAATCTCAGGTCAAACAATCGAAACTGACGAAAAGAAGCTCTGCTACACAAGACACGAACCTATCGGCGTCGTTGTAAGTATAATTTGACCGCCGAATGAACTTAATCAATAACATCTTCTGATAGGGCCAAATCATTCCATGGAACTTCCCATGTACGCCATGCCGTCACTTTTTGTGCCATTGCTCATCCTAAGTCTTTGGCGGTCTAGTGCTCATGCTCTCATGGAAAATCGGTCCGGCACTCGCAACAGGAAATGCCATCATCCTTAAACCCTCAGAGTTCACGCCGCTGACCGCCCTTCGTATGGCTGCGCTGATCAAGGAGGCCGGCTTCCCGGATGGCTCAGTCAGCTTCATTACCGGTTACGGTCACGTCGTTGGCGAAGCGATCTCTTCTCACATGGAGATCGACAAAGTTGCCTTCACGGGGTCGACGCTTGTTGGCCGCAAGATCATGGAAGCAGCCGCCAAGAGTAACCTAAAGAACGTCACACTTGAACTCGGAGGGAAATCGCCAAACGTTATTTTCAACGACGCGGACCTCGATCAGGCTGTTGGATGGGCTGCTCACGGCATCTTGTGAGTATTCGTTTAGCCGTCTTTGGTCGATCGACATAAAGCTTACTTCAAAATAGCTGGAATCATGGTCAAGCTTGCTGCGCTGGTTCTAGAATCTTCGTTCAAGAAGGCATCTATGACGAATTCCTGAAGCGCTTTACAGAGCGAACGAAGTCCTTGAAGGTTGGCGATCCGTTCGCAGTAGGCGTCGACCAAGGTCCTTTGGTTTCGAAGCCCCACTTCGATGTACGTTACCTTCAAGTTCACTCACTAATCTACAAATGAACCTGATCGCGATGTGAACAGCGTGTCATGGGTTACATCAAATCAGGAATAGAACAAGGAGCTACTTTGCACCACGGTGGCGCCGAGCATACTGGCGATGGCTTTTTCGTCAACCCTACCATCTTCACCGATACTACTCCAGATATGAAGATTGTCCAAGAGGAGATCTTCGGTCCTGTTGGCGTGGTCATAAAGTTTAAGGATGAAGATGATGTTGTGCGCCTGGCGAACGACACTGTTTATGGACTTGCCGCCATCGTCTTCAGTCAAGATATCAATCGGGCCCTCGAGACCGCGCATCGCCTAAAGGCCGGCACAGTCTGGGTAAGGCATCCAGGGTGAAATAATATCAGGTTATTATTCACATCTGCGTAGGTGAACTGCGCAAACCAACTACACGCCAATGTACCGTTCGGAGGCTTTAAGCAGTCAGGTATAGGACGCGAACTGGGAGAATATGCTCTGCACAAGTAAGCATTCCCCTTTCGTGTTGATTTTGTGGGACTTAATGGGCGTTCTCTCTTTTTCAGTTACACAAACATCAAAGCCGTCCACGTTAACTTCCGTCACAGAAAGTAAAGGGCTAGGGGAACTTTTGTATCAAGAAGGGCGTGGTGAAAAAATGAAGAATATATTTTCTATTCTGCATTTCATTCATGGGGTTATCGTGTGTCCGCGGAAGTGCATTGAACCTTTTGGTACCTGTAAACTAACGTGTAGGTAGGGGTCAATCGCTGACTTCGTCAAGAAGCGACTCGTCCTCTTCGGTTGATAATACGGGAAGCTTGAAACAAGGATAGCATTGACGTAAGACGATCGAAGGAAGAGAAGTTGGTGCATACCTGCGACGATACAGGTTGAATAGAGACAGGCCCTGCAATGGAGGCGGGGAACTGGCCCGGGAAGCTCCAAGTAAAAGTAACATTGTCTCCAGTGGGGCGAGGTACGACGAGGCGATAGCTGAAAGAAATGCGCCACGCAGTCAGCTTTTGTCTCTTATCGGCGGGACCGATTCTCTTGTCAGTGAGTGACTGCAGCCAGTCTTTTAACCGTTCCAAGAACGCGAAGCCCTTCACCGATCCCTTGTGCGTCAGAGATATAGTCATTTGGAGGACGACCACTTCAACACATCTCAAGTCGTTATCCACCACGAGGTAGAAGGCGTCGAGGAGGGGGAAGTTGCTTTGAGAAGGGAGGTACAGCTTCGTGCTGTCCAAGGCAACGTCCTGAAGGGTTTTGTCGAAACGGACGCGCATCAGAGCAGTTGAGTGTTCAGGAGTTGATCTGAGAAAATCGTCACGAATTGAGAGAGCTCAAAGTATAAAGGGCTTACGAAGTCGAAGAAACCGTTGACGACCAAGTCGAGGATGATAGGGGGGAAGGGGCAGCTGGAATAGGCGTGAAGAGGTCGTCATTATGATCTGCATTGGTTAACGCCTCTAGGACAAAGTTTTCAAACGCCCATCCAGCTAGTGCAGTACTCTCCGTGTGTTCACAACAATGGCCAATGAACTTGAGCGTGTCATCCCGGTGCAAGATATCGAGCTGTTGTCGGACGCGATGCGCAATGTAAAGAGATTTAAAGTCCAAGACAGTGGTGTCCTCCATGATGGCGGATGCATAGGTAGAGGTGAGGATATGAGAAAGTTTGTTCTCGCTGCGGCCTCGAGGATCCTTAAGTCGAAGGAAGAGCTGAGAAGAAGTCAAAGTGCCAAGTGTATCTGTGAGGTCATCCTCTAGCTCTTTATCTTGTCCTTGCAAGTATTTGATTACGTCCCGAGGAGCCCATCCCCACTTGGACACCGCCTTGTTGATCGAGAGGTCTCGTTCACTGTCGGACTGTTCCGGCAATCTGGCGGCGAGCTTGACGCTAGAAAGAGAGATGAGTAGGAAGGAAGATTTTGAATGTCAAAAAGCCTACGCATGCGAGAGCTCTTGTCTAGACCAGCGTGCCACAGACAAGACTTTCCCACCCTTCTGTTTGGTCCACGCCTTATATCGCGATGTACGAGGCGACGGGGCCTGGAAGGAGAAGATGAATTTTTGGAGTAGCGCATCAGGAGGTGGAAGCCCGTCCCCTTGGTCACTGTTGATAAGAGCCCAAGTTCGATCGGCTGGGTTTTGTGATTTCGGAGGTACCAGGTCGAGCAGGTCCTGCGGTACGATATCTGTATTCGACTGGACACCCCCCGACGAAAAGTACAGGACTTCACGCTTGCTAAGCGAGAATAGCACGGGCTCTCCTTTGGTTAACTTCTTGAGCAGAAGAAAGAAGAGGTAGTACGTCTTCCCTGTCCCTGGTTGTCCAAATAAAACCACGCCGCCGCATGAAAACCTCTGGGCCATCTTGCAAAGACGTTCGTACAACTGGACGTGGTGTTCTCTGATGTAAAACTTGCCCTGTGTATCTGCGAGATCGGTATTGGCCAAGGACTCCAAATCAACGTCTCTTCCGGCTAGCAACAACTCGTCTCCTTTCCCCTTTTGATTCCACCAATCCTCCCAGACCGTTCTATACGTACCACTGTGTGTGTACGGCTTCCATGAAGGATCAGTAATAGAGTGGGGTTGCCAATGACTTTTCATTGGGAGACATGAATATCAGTATGGTGATGGCGAATGGCAAGGGGAAAGGAGCTTCACTCATCACAGAGTAAGCAAAGTCCGATCAGTCGATTATCGATCTTGATTGGCGCCCGGATGAGTCAGCTTTAGCGCTGAACTTGTTGAGTTAGTTGAAACTCGGAAGTTCAAGCGACTATTTCAGCACGATTCACTGTCACTCAGCAAACATGTCTCGATTCACACTGCCTATGCTCAGGTTCACAAGCAGAGACTCAATGTATCGCGATTTGGATGAAATGATGAAGCTTCGCCAGAAATGCAAGCATTTCCGTATCTTAATCATTGGTAGGGCCAACGCCGGAAAAACAACGATTCTACAGAAGATATGCAATACCAACGAGGAAGCGACGATCCAGGACGCAAAGGGCAATATGGTCAGTAATATTGAACTCAGTCCGTCGGAGCTCTGACTACCCCATCAAGATACCAATGTCGACAATTACACCGTCTAATATGGTGCGTGCCAGTAGTATGCATTGCTGATTCATGGCTCTATAAGTTACCCTAGCGGGGAATGCATGACATTGAAAAATCGCTCATCTTTCCAAGTAATCAAGGCTTCGTTTTTCATGATTCTCGGGGAATCGAGGCTGGTGGCAAGCAAGAACTAGATATCGTTCAGAATTTCATAGCCAAACGGGCAAAATCCCATAATTTGGAAGATAGAATCCACGTCATATGGTTCGTAGACATGTCAACTCACAGTTTCTATCTTTCTTCGCATCGCGATTCACGCTTGCCCTATTCCACTATTAGGTATTGTATACCAGTGGACAACGACAGGATATTTACCGCGGCAGAGAAATCCTTCTTTGATAACCTGAGTCGACATGGAGGTGTTGAAAGTTAGTTCGATTCCGTCGTACGTCATCCGAGGACTTACACTAACTAGCCCCGGTAATTGCGATATTTACGAAATTCGACCACCGTGACATTGAGTCGTTCATGTCTCTTCAAGAGGAGGGCCTGGAGGATGCTGAGGCAAAGGCAAAGGCATCCCAGCACGCTAAAGAAGTCTTCGAGAAAGAATATCTCCCTGATATCTACAACCTCAGCTACCCCCCTCAGCGCCATGTCTATTTAAGAGGTTAGCGGTGAAGCTTGATCGTTCACTTATGCATGATCTTACGCCTCTTCAGATATGCAAGAGCCAGACTCTAGTGTCTCTGAACTTGCGGAACGCACGGCCGAAGTACTTGAAAATGGTGTGCTGAGGCTGATGTTCGTTTCCACGCAGAGGAGTAGCATTACGCTATGCATCAAATACGCGATAGAACAGTACGTTTTACCGTTCTATGCATTATTGATACTCTATTTTCCTTCTAGAGTCGTTGTAAAATGGTTTATCGACTACCGCAAAAAGTCGCACAAAGGGCCCGCTGCGTTGATGAGCAGAGCAGATGTCTATCAGTTTGCATGCCATGTGCGACCATTCTACTCATTAAAGTCAACCGACTGCTTCTTACTATCATTGCCAGGTTCTTGTGTGGTTCCCATATGACTTAGTGAGTGTTGTTTATCATGTATATTCGTCACCCTTCATTAGTGTGCCCAACAAGAACGTGAGGTACTTCTCCCGGCTGTCGACCTTATCTAATCGCCGCACTAGAGTGTATGTGCATTGCCTAAATTCCTAACTAAAATTTCTAACTTTTCGTCCCTGTCGTAGGCAAAGGGTGAGGTCGGTAGTTTCTTGTCTTATAACAAGGCGTGTCGAGAAGTTGATCAATATTGATTTCATGTAGGAAGTAAGTGACGGATTGCGAGCATGAAAGTTGGATGTTTAACCATGATCGTATGATCTCTGCCCACACAGCTCGAGGTACGCACCTATCCTCATCCTCATCCAAAGACACTACCTTACTTACGGAGACACGGCCAGAAATATGTCGGTGCCCCTCTCGTATCAATGGCGACCCTCATTTATTTATTAATTAGGGGGTAAGCCCAGTCTTCCGGTTCGCCTTGTTCGTGAATGTATGACAACCTCCGACGTTTCCGCCGATATAAGGGAGTGAGCATCTATTTCATCCTTCTTCATAATACTACTAGTGACTTACTGGTCCTTTCCCTAGTATGTAAGAACGTTGACCAGTGCCTTTTGCGGCCCAGTTTCACCTCGTATTTAGGGTCTAGCCAATCAAGCCGCTAATTTACAGGATGAATTTGAGGTTTTGGTTTGTTGTGTTTTCCTGAATCCACCAAACCGTGCTCTTGCTAATGCTCATTCAGGCCGGTGCGCACCCAGCGACGAATCGAGTACTAAGGCTTGGAATAGGTATGTAGGGTCGACTAACCAAGCACCCATGCCTTCTATTGATTATTTTGCGGTGAACGTATTGCTTTATTATCATAGCTCTCTGCGTCTCCGCCGAACATTCGTACTCGTTCCCAAGTCGGCACCGATTAAGGGTCGCTGTTGAAGAATACCAGAAGTCTCTTGTGAAACTCATGGACGACGCCGTCGAGCAGATCGTGAAGGACAAGACGAGCGACAGTCATCTCTCCGATACTCTAATTAAGTTAGTGGCGCAGTCGTCCTTACTCAGTAAGGAATGAAACACGAGGGGATCCAGTAAGCCCAGCCATTTTCTTTTCCTCGTTGAGTTGTATTTACACGAAGCGTAGCGACAAGCCTCTTTTGCTCGATATTATACATTCGTCCTTGTATTCGTCCTTGCTCTACTTACGCTTTCTCGAAGATGTACAAGTACGCTAGTTTCTTCAGCTCTTTCACGCTTTCTGCATCTGCTTTAACGACCTTTTCGTCGTTGAACAGAACCCAGTTTGTATCGTCCACGCGGATGTGGGCAACGTAGTGACCTGAGTGTGCTGAAGGGCCCTTATGGGAGATAAACGCCTTGAGTCTGTACCGTATAGGTACATCTTTGGTTCCCAGAATAGTTTGTGTTTGCGAAGATGATTCGGTAGACGATGTCATTTCATCCTCGCCCATGTCATCGGGATGGTTGAATAGCCACTCGACGGCACGTTCGGGGTCACCGGACTGTAGAACAATGAGGTTGGTGGGATGTCCTCAGAAACGATGATGACACGCACCGTTTCACGCAGAGCCTTTCTAGCTTGAGCTGCTGTGAATCCCATGTCTGACAGCATGCTTATTTGTTCCGGAGATGGCTCGTTCGAACGGCCCCCGGAAGATGCGGATGGTTGGATAGGCGCATCAATGTCTTTCCAGTCGTGAGCACGGTCGCATAAACCGCAGAATGTCAAATACGCACCAGGGTCTTCCATATGACTGAACAGCCACTCCATCGCCGCTTCAGAGTTACTATTCCCCGTCGCTAAGAGAGCTTTTTGGCAGCGAATTGTTGGAAAGCCCATGCCTTCTAATTGAGCCATTGCAATATCATTGAAGGCCGGAAGTATCGGTGCTAGATTGGGGTAAGTTGGAGCAGCAGATGAGAGTCGTCCGGGTAGCTTACCTGCTTCTTCATTGGAAAGTTCTTGTTCGCCCTGCTGGACTCCTTGACCTAGGTGTTGGGCGGTGAAGAGCAGTTCATCATTAGCCGGAAGAAGAACAGGTGTATCTACATAATGCCTGCGTCAATGATAATAAGGTTTTTTATGTGATTCAGACGAACTCAATTTGGACGGGACCCAATTGACAAGTTGAAACTTCTTCGCGTGGACAATGAAAACAGCGGGAAAAGATGCAAATTTGGTTGACCTGGAGGTGGTCTAGTCAATACCAGAGAACGATGCGCGGGTAGGCAAAAGGCGTACTTGAGAGCATGAACCGTCTTTTGGCACGACGGGCAAGCGTACTCTAAGGCTTCAATTCCTAGCAGAGATTCGATGCACTGCCATAAGTCGACTTCTTCGTATGTCACTTTGCCATCTTGGTCCTTGGATTTCTCCTTTGCGGGAATAGTTACGCTGACCGTGTCTGTATTGTCTACTCTGTATCGAACTTTTTTGCAGTCGGCACATTGTAGTCGCTGTTCCATGCCGAACGTGAATATAACAGTCGCATCTGAAGATCCACAGCATGAGAATAATTCGAGGCGGGAAGGTAAAACGTCTAGCCGACCTGGGTAGCTGCGTTCTTTGTACTTGTGTGCATCCCTGCGGAGGATAGTCAATAAATGAACGAGAAACTCTTCCGCGTCTTGCTGCTTCATCGTCGAGAATTCTTCGTGGCCTCTACCTATCAACCCTTTGAAGCCACTGGGCTTGATGCCTTCCTGGAAGACCGGCGTAGGCGAATCGTGAGCGAGAGGATTGACCGCCTTTGGATCTGCTGCATAGTTTGCCGGATGAGAATATCGACCACTTAATAAACCGTCTGCAACTTTGTGCATTTGACACTCAATGCATTCTGCTGGCAGAGATATGGTGCAAGTGAGATAGTGAGATTTTGCAAGATCGTTGTAGCGTGACTGAAAAGCAGGAAGGGAGAAGAGACTTTGAAGAACGGATGCCATGTAACAGCTATTCCCAAGGTTAGAGAGGCCGGTCAGGCCAGGACCGAAGACAGGTTCGAGGGCGTTCCCAGACTCGTCGGTCAAGGAGAAATCGAATGAGAGGTTTTGCTCCAATTGCTGCAATGGAAGAAGTTCAACGTACGAAGGTCTAGATATCTTGCGGAGACGCACCAATTCTGTTATGCTTTTCTCGGTCTTCTTCAGAGTCTGGACATTTATCCCGAATGTGGCAAGATGCTGCGATAGATTTGGGTCTTGCTTAGATTCATCGCAACTATAGCAGTAGATATCTAGAATGATGATGAGTTTCAAGACAGGGTTTGGAAGCGAATGACAGCAGAACAAACCTGCGCCACCCTCTGGTGTGATTGTCCCCAACTTGACGCTGACTCCATGTCCAGTAGATTGATAGTGTGCTAGGGCGTGGCCGTTCCCTGCAAGACCACCAACCTGCTGACGACCACATCCGAGGGATCCACACGTTAGACAGAGCCATAGATTTTCTTTCAGGTCACAAGCAGCGCAGTGGGCAAGACCTGTTGAGTTGAGGCGTACAAGGTGAGTAACGGGAGAGATCCATTACCGAATAAACCAACCAGAGGTTTGGATATGGCCGGTGGCAAATTGTTCTAAAGTTAAGGTATGTTCACACGGAAGGATTTCTTCCTCCCATGCCTTGACCTCGGACTGACGAGCAGAAGACATCGCCTGCATTACAGAGTCCGCGAGGGTTTTGGTCTGTCGGGGGATTGGAAAGAATGAGACACATCACATCAGGGTAACTCTGTTCATACCTTCGGATCGGAGAGGGCATTGGGGCACTCCACTCCTTTGTTTGGGTCGCACTTCCAGCATCTGATGGTCAACGTGTGATCGTACTTATCCTCCTCTCGATCTTCTACGATGGCTAGTTTCTTCATCTTCACAGGTGGTTCTTCGTCTTCCGTCTGTTCCTTTGTAAGTGGTCACGTCGATGCATCAGTGTGATCGACTGACCCGTTGCGTAGTGGGTTTGCGTTTGCGTTTGACATTGAGAGAAAAAAGATGTCCTGATTTCTGAGAATGGGTGGAAGCGTGATTGCGCTCTGTGCTTAAGCAGCCACCGTTGAAGCAGTTCAAGCAGACATCCACGCCTGTGGGGCAGTCCTAAGGACGCCACGCGTAAACAAAGAAGTAATGTGATTGAGAGGAAAAACGCGCCTGGTTATCAAAGCATTGTGTACACTCCTCCCTGTGAACCGAGTTAGAGAGCTTTGGGGGAGGAAGCCGTCCGATTTCGCCAATATGTGTGCACTGGACGAGGGACATGGTGGGCAGAGTTAGGGGCGACCGCCAAGCGCGCGACAAAAGTGATCGGTTATTTGGCAAGGGCGATTGATCCAAGCAAACTTCTGATCGGTGATCAGGATTTTTTTGATTTCTACATCTTGCGTTTGTCCCGTATTCACTGAAAAATGGCTGCTATTCCAAATGGTAGCGTCCAAACTGCCCCATCGACACCTAGTGTTGTCGGGATCAACTTCGGGAACACGTATGCTTCGATAGCAGTGTTCACAAAGGTCACATCACTTATGCTACATTCACCTTGCCACTGAAATTGGAACTAGGAAGGCCTCGCCGAGTGTATCGCCAATGAGGACGGTGAACGTCAAATAGCATGCGCAGTGTCGTTTCGAGGCGAAGAGATGGTATGCAATTGAATCACTCAATGCTGCTTGCCACCCACAACCATCCACAGTACATCGGCAATCAAGCTAAGCATCAGCTCGTCAAGAACTCCAAGAACACGATCATAGGATTCAGAAATCTGCTTGGGAAGAAGTGAGTGTTGTTGCCCACGTTGTGTATCCTTATCGAAACCATGCTAGATTTTCTGAGATTCCCCAAAATCTACCATCGACATCGGCGCCTGTGGTGCAGCATCCGAGCATCGCTGATGAGCCTGCGTACAAGGTCGAGGTGCTCCAAGCGTCGCCCTCGCCGCTTCCCCCGAGCACAGCGACCAACACGCCCGCTGCTTCGATCGCACCGACACCGAGATCAGAACCGATGCTCGTGGAACGTATACTGACCGTGTCAGAGGTGACGACGATCTTCATCAAGTCGCTCGTGCAATCAGCGGAGGACTTCCTTGGGACGAAAGTGCAAGGGGCTGTGATCACCGTGCCATCGTGGTTTACGGACTCACAAAAGGCCGCATTGGAATCGTGTGGCGCCGAAGCAGGTGTGAAGGTCCTGCAGCTGCTCGATGAGCGAGCAGCGTCGATCGCCACGACCACGACCGAGGCATGGAGCTCGAAGCTTCGTCGGGATCGGACACAGCTGCTGGTCGACCTCGGCGCGTCATCGCTGTCGTTAACACTGCTGTCTATCCGCGAGGGACTCGGCTACGTGCTCGCTTCATCCTCATCAACAGACGTCGGGGCTGATCAGCTGGATGACGCGCTCATAAGATTCTTTGCCGCCGATTTCACCAAAAAGACCAAAACGCCGCTCAAGGTCGCGCCTGCTACGCAGTTGGTCGACCAACGCGCCGAGGCCAAGCTGCGGCTGGCCGTCGAACACACGAAACGCACAATCAGCGCGTCTCCCGGCGCTGCCACCTGCTCCATCGAATCCCTGAAAGAAGGTCTGGACTACACGGGCACGGTCAACCGACTGCGCTTCGACATGCTGGCGGAGCCTGTTTACACCGCCGTCTCCTCAGCAGCCCTAGATCTCCTCAAGTCCGCAGAAATCGACGCGTATGATGTCGATGAAATCGTGTACGTCGGCGGCACATCGTGTCTTCCCGGCCTCGACGAGCATCTCTGTGTCGCTGGGGGCTTTTCCGAAGACATCGACACGCCCTTCTCGCTGGGCACAGTTGTTGGCGGCGGAGTGGGTGACCCGACGACCATCCTGGCCAGAGGCTGTGCGATTCAAGCCGCTGTTGTTGCCTCCATTCCTGAAGACGAGGATCACGACCTCCTGAAATCCGCGTATCAGGGCAACTCAGAACTAAATCAGATAAGCGCTACTAGCCGCACGATCGGCCTTCTGTTCCCAAATGCCTCTGAGGGCGATGCTGACGGGCTCGGAGGGACATGGATTCCCATCATCATCAAAGAGACCCCCCTTCCCGCCCGCCGCACCGTCCAATTCGACGTCGGGCTGACGACGGAGTCCAAGAAGGTCGCGTGCGAGGTCTGGGAGGTGACGGAGGCTATCCGCATAGAGAAGACCAAGCCCCCAAAGGTGGAGTACTCCGACAACGAGGACGCCGACGAGGATGAGGAAGACGAGGAAATCGAGGTGAAGCACAAATCCGTGAGGAAGGAGAAGCTGCTGGGGGCGTTGGAGTTCGAGGCGAAATTGGGCATCCAGGCAAAAGGCAAGGGCCCCGCTGCGGGTACCTGGGCTACCACCCTCCAGACACGGTTCATCGTGGGTCTCAGCGGATCGCTGGATGTGGATGTCTCAGAGGTCGGCGCCGACGGTGCCACCGCAAGCCTCAAAGTCCCTAGTTCGTGATGCTGAATGGATACGTAGAATGGCTACGGTACTTGCTAATGGCAATATCGATGGCTTCTGTCATGACTACTAGATACCGCTATAGTGGTGTACTATCCTTGTATAATTGCTGCTTTCTATACGATTGTTGTACTTGCGCAAATCATTACCGCCCAAGGAGAGAAACATCCAATTGCCCAGATAAATATGACACCGAGTACCCCGATCGTCCATGCCGACTAACACAAATAACAACTACGGCTACAACAAATTACCAAGCCTCATCTTCAAACAATCCCAGACTATCCAATTGGGACTGTCCGAGTCTCAGCCCTATACCCTCGCCCTCCTCTATCTTCCACTTCTCAATCAGATCCACGATCTTGGCTAACACGCCGTCTCGGTGCATCCGCTTGAACACGTCGTTCCGCTCGACGTAGTCCTGGATCTGGTTGTGGATCTGCACTTTGGCGGGACTCTCAGCGTAGGTCTTCGTCGCTAGTTTGATCATCCTGTTGCTGACTGGCCGCGGGTCGCCCCGCGTGAGCATAAAGAGAATTTGCATGATGATAGTCAGATCGACTATGTATCCCATTAGGCAGCGAAGGACGGGGGCGCTAGGAGAAGGAGTAAGATAGGAAGCGGAGTGATTAGCGGAGGCAGAATACTTACGATTGCTTATATACATCGTAGACCCATTTCGCGAAAACGACGGTAGCAACGATGGGTATCACGATGGGTGCAGCAGGCCCCGAAAGTCCTCCAATGATCCCGGCGATGGTGCCAACTAGTGTTATCCCTCCAACCCTAAAACAAAGCAGAGTTATAAGCCCTTCATCTTCGTGTCGATCTTCGAAACGTGTCTGACTTACAGTGTCTTGTTTGGGTCCAGCATGTCCCGTTCTGCCAGGTCGTCCACAATCTGCGACATCAGCTCCTGAAACTTGATGGAATTCAAGTGCTACGCATCCATATAACCAATTAGAGTTATTCAAGAGGATGAGAGAATGAGGACGTGCTTTGTTAGGGTCTTGGAAATTCCAGACGGCGATCACGTCCCTGTGTATGACGTCCAAGCATTTCTTCAGCGGGCGGTTGGGAAAGTTGGCGCTGTGTCCGAGGCCCTCCCAGTACCCTATAATGAGATTATCAGTGACTTGTGACGATGACTATGTGGGGAGACCTTACTGCGTTTACCAACTCTGGCTGAATATCAGTGCCTGGTGTGTGCAAGAAGTTATGGGATCGACTTACGCTATAGATGCGTAGATCTTGGTCTCAGAGCTTGTTCGCTGAGCAATGGCACCCACGAGGGAGGCTTCCTCTGCGACATACTTTCGGACATCCGTGTATGTTCGATCAACAAGCTCGGCTAGTGTTTCTTCGTAGCCCTGCGACGCTATGACAGGTGAGCTTGGGCAAACGAGTAAAATGTGAGCACTAGAGAAAACTGGACGTACTGGAGGCCCTGATATAGGCAGGCATCTCCTTCCCGGCAACGACTGTCTTGAGAGGTTCTATGCATAGCTTCTCGAAAGCCTGCAACGCATCGCCCCTCGCGAGCTGCAAAACTTCATCACTCGAAAGCCCAGCGGTACGTGTTAAAGGAAGCCGCATGCGCTTCATAGTGACCAATTTATCAAATTTCGTGAATACAACAACCACGGGCACTAACAGACTATGAAGATTATGTTTGGTATTCGAGCCAAAGCATGGACTTACCGTGGCCCAAGTGGAGGTTAATGAAGTTTTCGTCACCGATTTCGAACACCCTGCCACCTGAACAGGGTATCTCGACGCATAACCTATAGTACCTTAAATTATTTCGGGAGGCATCACCCATGAGTGGAGACAAAAACTTGCCAAATTGCGTGTAGTTTATCCTTTAACTCGGGTTTCCGCCTCCTTTCTTCGATGAAACTGGTCACTATGTTGAAATTTTGCTCTTCACCTGGTTCAAACCCCTGTGAATCATGCACAACGAAATGTGCGTTATCCTTTGATTCAATCTCAAAGTTTATATCATGAACGCCAGGCTTCCTTTTGGATACACTCTGTTTATAGATCAGCTGCTCTGAGAGACCGAACCGAAAGACAGAGATGGACGCACAGCTGCTGCGACACCGAATGCGTTGTTGATCAAAGATGATTTACCGACGCCAGTCTGACGCTGGTCTCAGTGACGGACAAAGACACGCCAACATAGGAGCGTACCTTTCCGATCACAAGAACGCGAAACCTGGGACAGACGCGAGTTATGTCGTCTATTGTCGAAGGGAGGTGGCTATCTGATGTTGTTGGTGAACCAGAAGTACTGCTGCCGGAAGAAGGATCCCTCGACTGAAGGCGAGTCAGACCTGGCACCATCTCGTACTTAGGTAGTGCGTACCATTGGTTCAGCCTTCGGCAACGAGTACTCTATACTGATTTCAAAGTTTGACGCTTCCGAATTTCGCCAAACTTCGCCCAGTCAAAAACCAGAAACGAAGTTTGTCACATATCGTACTCACCACTGGCACCGTCAGTGGAATCCTGCAGTATAACGTCGACGGGGATTAACAGCGTGACGGTTTTGGTGCCCATGATGGATAATGATCTATTTGAGAAGACCTTGATGGTGAGTTTTGATTCGGAGCAGATTTCCCTGGAAATCAAGTTAGTGCCCAATGCATATTGGAGATTCGACGTCGGTGATCAATCAACTCACATCCCCGAAGGCCATGTCCATGTCCCCTTCACGTCAGTAGCATGCTTGAGCACTGGTGTTCTTGGTAACCCATCAAGTTGAACCTCCGGAGGTCGAATTGTCTTCTGCGATTTGTAGAAGGTAATGCTAACACCTGACATAAATACAGCTTTAGTCTCTCTCTGTTTCCGTTGGGGAAAGTGGGCCGGACTGGGCTATTCTACCTGTAAGACGTACCACCCTGATTTGTTGTCAGTGACCACAGCCTTTGATAGCGCGAGTAATCTCACCTCGTAGCCATCGTTCACTTTGGTGAAAGTTGCTCTTAGGTGCAACGTTAACTCGGGAAAGACAGCGCCTTCGCGGAAGCTCGAAGCGCTCATTCCTCTACACTGCCCGTGATGGAATACTCGGGCCTCAAGCTGTCAAACGGAAGCAATAGTTCGGAATTGGCGAGGAATTCAACAGAATTCACCCGACGAAACCCTGCAATTGATATGGACAAGTTGTGGAAGGCATCCAACTCGGAGCTCCCTTCGAGGCCTCACCACTCTGGAGACACATCGTTCGGCCCGGGTTCGGCCACTGCTTTGATGGTTGGTACTGGTAGACCCTGATTGCACGTGAATAAGCCCGGCGGCAAGGTAGCCGGTGGAGGTGGCAATGTATTTAATGATCCCTCGTATGAACTTTATCCTATACACAAATCATGGCCGAATTCTCTACAAAATGGGTGAAAGTGAGTGAACCTGCCCCACACGTATTGCTAGTCGAGCTCGCGAGGTAAGTTAATCATTGGTAATGCAATCAGAGTTAGAAAAACACACACAAATTACTTTTTTGCTTCAGACCGCCCGTCAACGCGTTCAACACAGAGTGCGTTCCCAGTTCAACATTTTAGTTACATTTGGCTCACTACACGTATCAGCTTCTGGCAACAATATGCCCACGTATTTGACCAAATCTCGGAGCACGGCTCTGACGTTCGGGCAGTCGTGTTATCCTCTGCGAATCCAAAGCTATTCACCGTTGGGCTGGATTTGCATGCAACACCAACCCCCACCGTTGATGATACAACCGATCCAGCGAGGCGCGCTCTCGACATCAGGAAACTTCTCCTGGAATTCCAACGCGCCATAGGGGCACCCGAACGTTGCCCGGTTCCCGTAATTGCAGCTGCGCACGGGCTCGTTATTGGACTAGGAATCGATATCATAGGATATTGCGACATTCGTTTCGCTGCGTCCAATACTTCTTTCAGCATCAAGGCGCGTGATTTTGCCAGTTTTCACTGTGAATGAATTGATGACCACATTGCAGGAGGTCGATGTCGGGCTCGCCCCTGATATAGGAACGCTATCCACCATTCCGAAAGTGACAGGGAATCAGTCACTTGTTCGAGAACTTGCTTTCTCTGCTCGGAATTTCTCCGCTCTAGAGGCAGAAAAAACTCGGGCTGCTGTCCAGAATTGTTGATGGAAGTAAGGATGAAGTAGTTTCGGCGGCATTAGAGTTGGCAAAAGTGATTGCTGTGAAGAGTCCCTATGCTGTTGCTGCGACTAAGCGACTCCTCCTACACTCTAGGGACCATTCGTACGTGGACACCAGGAAACAGGACTTCGCTGATTATTCATCTATAGGGTTGCCGAGAGTCTTGAGTATACTGCAACATGGAACTCCGTTGGATTGCAAGCTAAAGTATTTTCCCTTGCTCTAAAATATGCTTCGGTCTTTTCTGATGTAGTTATCAGGACATGATGGCCAGTATAATCGCGGTTAGGTCAAAGAAGCCGGCGCAGTATGAGCCATTGCGGAAGATCACTCCGAAACTTTGAGCTCCCACGTATTTGCCGTAGAGTCGGGGTGAACCGTTCCCTCCGTGAAGATCCTATCAGCTGAAAACCCGTGTAATCATTGTATCTCCATAGGATGATAATTTTGTTCAGGCGCCCGAATGTGAGAGGTCGTCGTAATTACACTGCTGTAGTCCTATATCCCTGGGAATACATTGTGATCACATCTGTTAACCCAGTGCTGAATATTTTAAGATATGCTGCATCCACTTACGACAAATGTCACATGCAAAAGCATTACTTTTGAGTGACAAACGAAAGAAACCCAAGCATCAATCTGAGGTGCATGAATGGAAGAAATTGAGAGAACTATGAAAAATTTAGAGCCTTCATTTTTGTATTTAGCTTGGTTTTCAATTGTTATGAAACTCAGCAGTGAAATTGTTATTGAATTCACTGACATAAGTCCCTATTTCAGTAACAATAGTATTCATTCACAAGACACTGTCTCTGGTGGTTGACTTAATATACTTGTAACAGTTAGTTGATGGTGAACACACAGTTCAGGGCAGCACTGAACTCATGGGAGCAAAAAAGGGACAACAAAGGTGTAAGGGTTCCCCCTTATCCCCTGACTCCTAGACACGATCACATGACGATCACCACCATATATATATCTACGTAACACTATTTACTGACTTACTCTCCCTCTCTTCTGTACCACTACATACACAATCCACCCGTTTGATCCTCTTATATCCTTGCGTCCTCTTAGTGTTGCGTCTACAACGACACCTTTCACTTTTTTTAAAGATCTCATCAAACGTGCTAACCCGCCTTATTGCAGACGCCTTAGCGACCCTGCACGGCGCTTGCACCCCTTCCCAGTTACTTCCCTGTTCCCAGCACCCCAGAACCCTGTTCCACGCCCCAGCCCCCCGCCACCCTGCATACCCAACCCCAACAACAGATATCGCCTTCACAGGCACCTAGAATCTCGAGGACTCACCCTGCCCCCCCTCAAACCTCGAGTAATCGCACCAGAACTCGTTCTACCCCAGTCCCTCCACCTCGTACCTCGAAACATGCCCGCCTTTCTTCCATCCCAGCTGTTGAGTACCAATTTCCTTTCGGTGCTCGTCTCATCGCTCTGCCGCCCAGTAATAGTGTGCATACACATACCCTAGTGTTGCCACAGCTTCAACTTTGCAAGCTATACTGCACCATTAATTTTGTAGATTTTTTCATGATACCTCTTGTCAAACCTAGATATAATATGATAGTTTAATATCCCAAAAGGCCATTTTATAACTCCCATTGGTTCTTGCTGTGTTGTCCTAACTTTGACTTGGCTCCAGGCTTCAAGCCATTGGCTTGACAAATGGCTTGCCTCCAATTCTGAGCTTCCTGAGGATATTTGTTCAAATTTGTTTATGGAATACAAAACTACATTTATTGATCTATAATTGGAGCCCAGAAGCTTCCAGTATCTCAAAGTATTGGATGAGATATAAGCAAGACAAAAAAAACAAGGCTTGAAGCTGCAGCAACACTAACATACCCAATCACCTCCCCCTTCCCTCTCCATGCACACACACCCCGATTCTCGTCCCTCCCCCACAGACCCGCCTCTCCACTTACTGCCTTTCGTTGCACCCTTCCAAGAGCTGCTCTTCATGGGAACCAAGGCCGTCATCGAACAATCCGCTCCCAACCGCCCTCCCACGATGAGAGAGGGCAATGTCAATCCTGCCATTCTTTGGGACTGGTTCGTCAAGAGCGAAAACTTCTTACGTCACAAAGGGATTTCTGGGCTCGACATGGTCAAGACGGTGGCCTATGGCATGGGCGGTGTTCGCGTGATTTGTTGGCTTGCTGCCAAGGGTCCTGCCCTCCCATCCATGGACTGGGACGAATACAAGACCCAGATGCGCGCCCTATTCCTCAACAACGACTGGGAACACACGACTCGCATGGAGATTTTACGCCTACGTCAACCTAGCGCCAAACCCTTCATGGACTTCGCCCTGGAACTTATGGGTAAGAATAACCTCCTCGCAGGTACTGATTCGTTTATGAACGACGACTATATGCGCGAGACTCTGGAAGCCGCCATGGAGCAGGAGCTATCCAGAGAATGCAACTGTGAAAATACCTCCAGCATTGAAGACTTTCAGAGTTGGCTCAACGAAGTCAAGCGCATCGATGAACGACGCCGTGCACGCCTTGACAAACTCGCTCGAGAGTTTGCAAAGATGACGATCAAGACTCCGGTGACAACGCGCACCCCCTTCCAGCGAGCCTCCGCGAATCAGGTCCCAGCATCGTCCACGAAGACCTTCGTACCAATCCCTAAGCTCCTTCAATCTGAACGTGAACTTCTATCAGCTAACAGTGGTTGTTACAAGTGCAGACGCTTCTGGGCAAACCACATTGGTGCTCAATGCACAGCCCCTCCCATCGATGGTGCCTCCTACAAAATGTTGACCTTGGCTGATGTTCCCCCTCGTCCTAGCTCATATAGTGCTCGCGGCGGCTCCTCCAGGACGGCTGTCGCCGCACTGCTGGCAAACAATGCTGACGCCGCTGTTCAACCTGATACCTCCTCAAGTGCGTCCATCGAAGAAGTGACCTCCAACTCGGCTTACAACGTCGCCGCTGTGCTCCCCAACGTCGCCAGCTGCGTCGTTGATACTGGTTCCCCCGATTATTCGGACGACAAGTACGCACCATTTGTTTGCCCCAATCTTTTCTGGTCGTGCTCCCTCCCTGCCCCCAATTCCTCTTCTACCCCGCTCCACGTTAAGGCCCTTATTGACGACGGCTCGTCTGTAGTACTTATTAGACATTCAATCGTCGACCGCTTAGGTTTGAAAACCTTCACCTCCGATGAACCGTTTTCCTGCAGCTCTGCCTTCTCCAAGTCCTCTCAACCCCATTGCCTCAGCTCTTACGTCAAAATCCGACCTGTTTCCCTCGATGGTCGCTTTTCCTCAGTACCCCTCCGGGCCTTCATTTCCCCCTCGCTTGTTATGGACATGATTCTGGGACTTCCTTTCTTAAATGCGAACAAACTTGTACTCGACCATGGACTTAATACATGTATCTCTCGTACGGACAATGAAGTGTGTTATAACCTCCTCCACCCCTGGTACCCCTGTTTCTTCGCGCCCTGTTCCCCAATGAAAGACGATGCATATGAAGGCCAGCAAAGTGTGCGCGGCTCGACGCAACGCCCGACCCGTGGTCCGCAACGTACTGATGGGTGAGGAATTGACTCTGAAGCTCGAACAGCGACTTGCGAAGAATCCTGCACGAGGTGCACGCGGTTGCGAGCCCGAACATATCGTGGCGGCACTGCGTGGTCGAATTGAGACCTTGAATAATATGGTCGCTCTTAAGGAACAGCTGCAGTGCATGGACGTGGAGATGAAGAAGGAATACGTGGATCTCTTCCCGGACGACATCCCACCAGTTCACCACCTGCCTGATCAGGTCTATCACTGCTTCCGTCTGAAGGATGCTAACAAGGTTGTGTCTAGATGCGAATATAGTTGCCCTCAGAAATTGCATGACGTCTTTAAGGTTCTGCTGGACCAACACCTTGCTGCTGGCCGCTTGCGTCCCTCAGACTCTGAGTTCACATCCCCCGCCTTCCCTGTCCCGAAGGCTGATGCCTCCGCTCTCCTGCGTTGGGTGAACGACTACTGGGCACTCAACGAGAATACCATCGCAGACAAATTCCCCTTACCGCGCATCGACGAGATACTAGCAGACTGCGGTCACGGTACACCCCGACGACATATGTTACACTGCGGTGAGGACCCCCTTTGGACTCTACGAATGGGTCGTGATGCCCCAGGGTTGCCGCAACGCTCCGTCCACCCATCAGCGACGCATGGTCGCGGCCTTGCGCCATCTCATCAGCAAAATCTGCCACGTATACCTCGACGACATCATTATCTGGAGCTCGACCTTGGCTGAACATATTGAGAACGTTCGTGCTGTTCTTGACGCCCTCCGAGCTGCTAGCCTCTACTGTTCCCTGAAGAAGACATCGCTATTCTGTATCGAACTAGACTTCCTCGGGCATCATATCTCACACGATGGGATTTAAGCCGACGCTTCAAAGGCATTGAAGATTTCGCAATGGCCTTGACCTTCGACCGCGGCAGACGTTCGCCAATTCCTGGGACTGGTTCGCTACCTTGCAGCTTTCCTGCCAGGCCTCGCGTCCCTTACTGCCGTGTTGACGCCCTTGACGAACAAGGCACTGGGAAAGGACCCCATCGTATGGGAACATCGGCACCAGGTCGCTTTCGACGCCATCAAGACACTTGTCGTTTCCAGGGAGTGCTTGACGGTCATCGACCACAATGATCCTGGTGAGAACAAGATTTTTGTGACGACGGATGCTAGTAACTTGGGCACGGGTGCCGTTCTTAGCTTTGGGCCGACTTGGAAGACCGCGTGACCGGTAGCCTTCGAATCCAAGCAGCTAAACAATGCGGAACGTAACTACCCGACCCATGATAAAGAGATGTTAGCGATTGTTCGAGCATTGAAGAAATGGCGAACGGACCTCCTGGGCGCCACCTTCGAGGTCTACACTGACCACAAGACCCTGGAATTCTTCAATTGACAGCGAGACCTCTCAAAGAAACAATTGCGGTGGTCCAAGTTCCTTGTGGATTACGACTACACAATCAACTACATTCGCGGCGAAGATAACACCGTCGCCGACGCCTTATTCCATGAATTCCCTCCCTCTCCTGACCCTTTTACATGTGCTGCTGTGCTCGCTAGTAACCCTCAGGTACCTGGGATTGTCGCGCCTGTGCTCACGATTGGCGCGGATGAGGCTTTCCTCGAGCTGATTAAGAATGGATATCCCAACGATCCTTGGTGCATGAAGCTACTTGACAAAGGGATTGGGCTTGCCAGCGTCAGCAGACGATCCGGCTTGCTCTACGTTGGGAACAGGCTTGTGGTGCCGCGGGTTCCTTTGGTGTGTGAAGCCTTGTTCCAGATGGCACACGATGCTCTCGGCCACTTTGGTGGTGCCAAATCATACTTAGGTTACGGGACTCCTTCTATTGGCCTAACATGAAGCGCGACTTGGAGGAGGCCTACATTCCCGGATGTGTGCCCTGCCAGAAGAACAAGTCTCCCACCTGCAAGCCCGTGGGCCCCCTCCACTCCTTGCCCGTCCCGGACATGCATTTCTCTTGTGTCGCTCTCGATTTCATGGGTCCATTACCCGAGGACGAAGGCTTCGACTACCTGCTCACGATCACCGATCGACTCGGAGCCGACATCAGACTCATTCCCTGCCACAAGGACATTTCGGCTGAACGATGCGCCGCACTGTTTTTCAAGCATTGGTATTGTGAAAACGGCTTGCCGTTGGAGATTATTTCGGACCGTGACAAGCTCTTCATTTCTAAATTCTGGGCTTCCCTACACACACTGACTGGTGTTAAGGTCAAATTGTCGTTGTTGTTCCACCCTCAGACGGATGGTTCCAGCGAACGGACGAACAAGACAGTTATTCAAGTGTTGTGTTATTACGTCGACCGGAGACAGGTCGGCTGGGTCAAGGCCCTGCCGCATGTTCGATTCTGTATCATGAATACTATTAATGCCTCTACAGGTTTCTCTCTGTTCCAATTGCGTCTCGGCGTTGCGCCACAGGTGATACTGCCCCTCACGAACGATACTCCAATATTGGACACGAGTGCTCGAGAAGTTATTCAATGGATAGAGGAAATAGCCTGCGAGGCTAAGGATTCGCTTTTGAATTCTAAGATCCTACAATCTATTAACGCATCCTCTGCTCATAGCCCAGAGACCCCACATGCCGTTGGAGACTCCATGTATCTTTCTACCTTGAACCGGCGACGCGAGTACATGCACGCTGGTGAAGGACGAGTTGCGAAGTTTATGCCATGCTTTGACGGCCCCTACAAAATTGTTCACGCAAACCCTGAGTGCTCCTCTTACACCCTGGATATGCTGAACGCCCCAAATGTCTTTCACACTTTCCATGGTAGTTTGCTTCAACAATACATCGCTAACGATGGGGACCTGTTCCCTTCGCGTGAACTCGAGAAACCAGAGTCAATCGAGGTCGACAGCGCTGAGGAATGGCTTGTCGATGAAATCGTTGATGAAAAGAAGGGTCACCGGGGCCCGGAGTTTTTGGTTAGGTTCAAAGGCTATGGTGCCGATGAAGACAGATGGATGAGTCATGTTGAAGTCGAGGATTTAGAAGCTCTGGATAGATGGTTATCCAAGAAAGCTGTCACAGTCAAGAAGCGAAAGTCGGAACAGTCTTTAATCGCTAGTGTGCTTCATTTGATCAACGACTGCGAAGACAAAAACTCCCTCCTGCTTTTTACTTAAAGTATGGGTGAGTGTAAGGGTTCCCCCTTATCCCCTGACTCCTAGACACGATCACATGACAATCGCCACCATATATATATCTATGTAACACTATTTACTGACTTACTCTCCCTCTCTCCTGTACCACTACATACACAATCCACCCGTTTGATCCTCTTATATCCTCGCGTCCTCTTAGTGTTGCGTCTACGACGACGCCTTTCAAAAGGCAGGGATCGAACAGGCGACCAGCAGGTGCCAAAAAGTCACATGTGCTAGCAAACAAACTACTGTACTATCCTTCCATGTCAGGCTTCTAGAACCATCATGTGTCAGGCTGCTCTTGAACTTGAACCATCACCATCTTGTGGTTTCCCACAGTTGACTGCCAGTTCTCAGGGCTTGTTGTCAGCCATGCACAGGCTTCTACAGCCATTCTTGCACTATGATGATGAGGGAAGGCAGCATGGTCTCCTGCCAGAGGGTGCTCCTTCTTTAAGGAGCTTAAATGAGTGTTCACACCTTCTGAGTCCTGGAAGGGCTGAAAACTTCCCAGTGTCTGCCACTGTCAGTGCTTCCTTGGTAAAGGAGCTTAAAGTGGGTGTATCCATGCCTGAGTTCTGGAACAACTTTAAACTTTCCTTGCTAAGGCTATGCCTCTATGCTCATCACAACTTGACCAACTACTACCATGCCCACCATCCTTGCTTGCCTCAGGAAACTACTCCAAACACAGCCCAACCCCAACTTGTGTTATGGTTTGATATTTTCTTCTATTATTTCCAATCATCTTTCCCTATCTTATTGGCCACATCACAGGCATACACATGCCTAATGACACATCCCTTTACTAATCAATATTACATACCTGTAGGTAGCCTTAGTAAGAACTGCACTGGAACCACATGTTTGCAGCCAATCCGCAGCCATGACGAAATGCCATGCACAAACAGTGCACTTTTCATGGAATGCTGGCAGGTTACAGTGTGTAGTAGTACATGAGGATATCGCCTGTACAATAGTATATATTCTCCAATGAAACACCCAGAGATGTCAGCTCGTTCTCTTGGGATTTCCACTAGTTTTAGTGTGTAATCTAAGTCAACCAAGCCACTCTCTTCATCTCTGTCTGCTTTAGTATTCTTGTGGGAGCCATGCTGGTGTTAACTAGTGTCACCCTAACAACTTGCCCAACCCCACCTGTATCAACCAGGTACAACACATAGCTCTTTCCAATGTTGGGATTGGCTCAGTCCTCTGGACATGAGTGTAGTTACTTGTCAATTTACACACACACACACACACACACACACACACAGAACCATCACATGTTGTATCACAAGTTGAGCTCTGCAGTCTTTTATCTGACTCCCCATGAGAAAAGCTACAAACAAATACAACTTAAGAGCTCAAATTCACAATAGAGCAGCTGGCAAGACTGCCATAGACACCCATCTGACCCTTAGCTTGGCATACTTATCAAAGTCGGTAGCTACACTTGATCAATCATATTTTTACTTGTTTATTCTGATTTGAATATCTGTTTTGGGATATAAGCTTGAGGTCTTGTGACTTGGTTAAGAGGTGGTTTAGGGGGAGAAACTGTACTGGACCTGCAGCATGAGATTTCACCTAATATGTTAAATTTGGTGTTTATCAGCAAATGGCAATAACACACACAATATTTATTACCAGGTCTCTCACTCTACTCACACGATTATGGTTGAGCAATGGGTTATCTTCATCAGCACTGTTATCATAATGTTAAGAACTGTATCGCGGGGCCTCCTGACTCGTCTGTTTAGGAGGCGCAGGAATGCGCGGGGAGGGCAGGAGTGTGGACGTGCGGACGAGAGGAGCGTACGGGACTCGGCTTCAGCTTTGATGCTGCGCCCTCCTAGCCCTGCAGTGTTCCGATTTCGGAGAGAGCATGGGGAGAGGCGGGCTCCGCGGAGGAGCCTGCAGCAAAGACAAGAGTGAGCAAAGTGGTGAAGAGGAACTAAGATTCAAAGTGTAGAATACATGTGTACTTGTGCTACTATAAATACTAACTAACACATGTATGTAGTGAGGCTAGTATGTAAGTACACATGTACATGAAACATGTAACAAGGTAATCCTAGTACTGCACACCATGCATAAGCCTTGAGGGCGGAGCCTGAGGGATTCCGAAGGTCCGAGTATCCGAAAGGGGCATAAGGGGGGGGACCCCTAAGGGGGTGAGGATCGGACTCTGACACATAATCATCATCAATGCTCTATGGTAGTTAGGTGGATTTATATACTCAGTACTAGTACTCAATACTCAAGCACCTGGATACTCAACAGTCTAGTATCAGTATCTTGGTTGTATTTTGGTGCCAAAATCTTGTACTGCAAGTCTAGTACAGTTCCTTCCCCTAAACCACCTCTCAACCAGTCACAAGACCTAGTGTTGCCACAGCTCAGCTCAGCTCAGCTCAGCTAAGCTAAGCTAAGCTGTCTTTTGATAAGCCAATGACATTGAAGCTGAGCTGAAGCTGAGTGAAGTAGCTGGCTCTAACCAGCTTGGCTATACTTGCAGCTCAGCTGTGGCCTAGCACCCAATATAGGTATGAAGATTTCAGTCAATGTTACAATGACAGCGACACAAATAATCATTGCTATATCATTACAATAGAGCTTAGATGTCCTCCCAATCATTAGTGTTGTGTGAGGTGATGTTTTCATTAGCTACTGCTTTGCCTACTGCTTCCACCTCAGCCATCAAGCTATCAATAAATGCTGAAAGATCTCCAGGACAATTCTCTGCTTTAGCGAGTGCTTCAAGTGCTTCAATTTCATCAGCTTTGCTGGTTCTGCTTGTGAAGCTGAGTGCCCAACCTTGCTTGAGTGAAAACTTCATCACCTGAAGCATCTCCATTAAAGAGGGTGACATCCAGCTTCAGCGTGATGTTGTAGTTTTCTTGCCTGATGAAAAGACATGCTTGCAAGGTACTGAAGACCCTTGGATAGGTAGGATATCCATGGCCAGACAGTAGATTCTGGGATATCTTGATCTGTCCTCCTGAAGATCAGAGTTATGAGTTGTTGGTATTACCACATTGAAGAAGACTTACCTGCCAAAAGAGGAGGCTTGAACTCAAAACTTGCTTGTCCATCAAATATGCCTTGACTTCAGATTCCAGATCAGCATAATCCACAGGAATGGGTGTGTTAAGGCCTAGTACATCTGCCACTCATGTTTGTTCGGTGGCTGCTGCAGTGTGGACATTCAGTGGTGTTGGCACTAGTGCAGGAGGTGCATCTACTGGTGAACAGTACTTGCAGAGCTTCACCAATGAGTGTTTAGCTTAAGAACTGGGACAAGCTAGGCAGCTGAGAACTTACTTCATGAAGAAGAATATTCTTCGCCCATTGATACTTCTGTGGCATGTACTGACTGTAGAGTGTTAGCTTCATATTTGGGTTAATTGCTTCGAAATTCATCAATCAGTTCACAGACAAGGCCCACATTAGGATAGTGGAACATACCCATAGCTAGGACATAGGCTGGGACATCGTTGGCATGGTTACAGTAAAGCCTCAACTTGTTAATTCCCTGTTGCATGATATGGTGGAGCTCAGGATGCTTATCCTGAAGTGAAGTTCAGACATGTGTCATCACCTTGAATGCAGGGATGGTGTCACAAAGTGTTGGTGTCTTCTCACTGGAGAGATGTTGTTGAAATGTGTGAGATACCTATGAGGATGGATCAATAAGTTAGACTGCCTCTGCATCAGAAACAGAACAAAGCTTACCTGTAGAACTAGCTGGAATGCTTTTAACACATCCCATTCTGCAGTGCCAAGTTGATATTGGCAAAGCTCTGTGAAATCCTCCTTCACAAGAAACTGGTTTATTGCCTGTGGAAGAAAACTATCAGTGTCATCAAAAACAACATTCAGTTGGAGATGTTACCTCGTGAAGCAACAGCATGCAATCAATCATGAGCAAGGTTGAGGACCATTGAGTCTCCACATCACAGAGAAGCTGTAAATCCTTTTGATGCAGTAATTCTGTCACTTTCTTAAAGTACTGGTGACAAAGTGAGGAAACCTGGATCTTCAAGAATCTCAGTGATAATAACAGTAGCCATAATTAGAGAAGACATCACCACATGTATAAGTGTCCAAATCATAGCAATTGGATCTCAGTTCATTGCTTCACATAGCATTGCAGCATCTTCATTTGTAGATGAAATGAAGTCAGAGGCAGCATGCATGGCATGCTGAGAGTTGGTCATTGCACCAATAACTGCCTGACAGGCAAGGTTGATGATATGCAGAAAACATCTAGCATTCCATATTAGATATGAAGTCAGTGAAATTACGGATCCTGGAATGAAATGTAAGGATCCGTTTTATCTTTGGCGGACTGCGCGGGCGCTTACAAAAGAGGGTGGGTACTTCAGTACCCGGTTGCCGGTGTATCGGAGTCAGGAATCTGATCTCGATAAGGCGCCTGTTCTTCTATTCATTTTGTGCTTCTCTTCACACCTAATAAGCTCTTGAGGCTGGTCGCTCCATCGTTTGTGTCTTGCCCGTCCTTGCCTTCCCGTCCTCTTACATCTGTCTCTATGCCACCGTTTCCTTTTGCTCAGAGCTCAGATTGCGTGGTATAAAATGGCCATCACACCCTGCTTGGGTTCTGCAGCACCCGCCCTTTCCTTCCTACACTTTCTACTGCTCCTCGCATATCATGACACCCGACTACCATCTTGTCGCCCCCCCACTGGACCACGCTTAGGTTTGCAAGGTCTGGTGCACTGCAACTTTCATTTTGGTGGAGGCCTACGCTGCTGGTACCCTCTAGTACATGCTTATCGGGTTTTTGCGCCATTCACTCACCACAATTCTCTCTTACAGCACGATGAACGACGAGATTCTGCGTTGCCAAGCTGAATATCATCTTGGATGGTTCCCTAATTCCCTCGAGTCAGCGCAAGCTCGCACCACCATCTTCCAAACTCGCTGCAACGTCCTGGTAAGTCCCCTTCCTTGCCCCCCCCTTCTCTCCTTTGTGTGGCGACTCAATCCCTTGGTGAAGTCGCGCATCGACGAGGCGGCGGCGTCGGTCACTATACGTTATGCCGTTCTAGGACTTGCTCTCGGTGTGTCGCTTTTCATCCTCGTCGCACGTCGCCTCGCTCACTTCGTACCATTTCTGTTATGGTTCGATATTTTCTTCTTCAATTCCCCTTATCTTATCAGTCACGACACATATACACACGTGCCCAATGACGTGTCTCTTTACTAATTAGCATTACATATCTATTACAATAGCCTTAGTAAGAACCACACCGAAACCACATGTCCGCAGTCAACCCGCAGCCATGACAAGACGCCATGCACAAACGGTGCGCTTTCCATGGAACGCTGGCTGGTTACGGTGTGTAGTAGTACATGAGGATATCGCATGTATAGTAGTATATATTCACCAATCCAATACCCAGAGACGACAGCTCGTTCTCTTGGGATTTCTGCTAGTTCAACTAGTGTCAGACTAAGTCAACCCAGCTATCCTTTCCATTTCTTTTATCTTTTGGTTTTAGTATTCTTGTAGGAGCCACGTTAGTCCTGGACTAGTGTCGCCCTAACAATTTCCTAGACTATCTTTCACGGCCATAAGTAGCTGCCAGCTTTTATAACTATATATTGTCTTCCATACAGCTCTATCTATGTTAATATGTTGTTCATCCTTCCATGGATGTGTCCCCCAATTCTGCACAGTGTCCTTCACTAGTGTTTTCAGCGTTGTTGGCCTTGTGAGCCTCCACATCGATTCTGGTGTAAGGACTGACTGCGGACTTGTCCCCTCGTTTGCTGGAGCTAGTGGCGTAGGGGTTCCGTCGTTTCAGTCGTTTCGGCGGCGGCGGCGCAACGGCAACAGTGGCGGGTATACTCAAAGTTCTTGCAGTTGTTGCATCCTGAGATGACAGTGTCAGTTCGTTCTGCGTTTCGATTCTGCATTGACGTACTGTCGTAAACTCGCCATTCAATAACATGATGCTCCTGAGGAGCATCTTCACAGTAAAATTCCCCTTGTTCGGGATACACATCATCGACGCCTGAACCTCGACAATATCCCTGATCTGGAAGACAATCGGGGTGGTAGGCAGGCTCCTGGGTGGCGTTAGACTTGAGTCATTCTTTTTGGAACATAAGCTCTTACTTGCTCCCACCTCCGCTAGTAGATAATACATAATATCCAACGGCATTGTCCTCGGTGTGCAGGAATTTGGTAGTGTTGACTTTGGCGAGGATTCCCCGGGGATCAAGCTTGCCGTTTACGTCGACAACTTCGAGGCCGGCAGATTGTTGAACAGGCATGAAGAATCAGTTGCTTGCTGTTATCGTGACATGCTCAGCGTCATCTCGACCTTCGCTATACTTTCCTATAAACTCTGGAGCTGGGAGTAGCTTTGCGTTCGGGGTGTACTGGCTGAACATCGAGTAGGAGCGGCGGCAGTTGTCGACAATCTGTTGGAAGTGGGTGGAGCCGAGTCCCATGAGCGTAACTGTCTGTCGAATATGCGCGAGGCGTTTCAGACCATCACTACGGCTAGATGCATTGTGTCAGAGTTGTCACTTGGGCATGGCAATCTGGAGAGGTAATCGGACTTGCCTTGACTTGGACTCAAAAGGAGGAAGGTTGATGTAGGACACTATCCCTTGTAGTGCAACTGTCGCTTCTTCCGTCTCACCCGTCTCCTCGTTACACTGGGTTAACCTTGACGCCACATCTCCATCTTCTCTGGAGATGCTCAGGCTGTACTTTTCCGTAGTTCCCTGAAGGCAGTAAGTCTGGTCAGTTAGACGTATAAGCGTGTAAACTTTAACATACTGAATCCATGCTGTACATCTGCGGGCTTGAGGCAATAGCAACTCGTTCTGCGATAATTCGGTCCAGGGATTCAACTATGCGGTAAATTAGCTCGAGTTTGAGGCTTTGAGGAGTAGTGATAGGCTTACCCGCATTGGATTTATTGTAGAAGTGGTCCATGTTTTGCCTGATCTCGCTGGAGGACCATAGTGGTCTTTATACGTTTCAAGACAGTATGATGGTGGTGGTCAAAAGGGAGTGACACGACCACGTGTTCATCATGCACAGCACTAGTCTGACTCCTGCCATACTCCTGCCATTTCAAGCTGCTTGCTTCACCCCCGGCTGTGCTCGACGGCTTCCTCTCGATCCATCGTGTCAGTTCATCCATTCACTTGTTTACCCATCTTCTTTCTGTATGCTTTCCTATTGACTTGTTCCACCAGATCGCCTTTCAGAAGCTTCAGTTGCAGTTGTGCATGCTTTCAGTTGGTAGGCCATGGTGTTTGTTTTCTATATGTTGCCCTGCTCTGCTTCCATTGCTCCCTTTTTTCTGTCTACCAGTCGCGGTTCAGTATAGGAATCCCGAAAACACTCCCACATCTTCTTGGCCTCCCGTCTGTTCCCATTCAACTGTGTTTGTTGTCACGGGCTGTACCTCGGCCTCTTGGTATTCAATGGTTTTAGCAATGTGTCCCTCGGAGGTACGCCAATTCCTGCAACTCATTTCTACCTTAAGTACTGCTGCTTCCTGAGGTCAGCTCTTCAGACGTCTCCCTGTGCCGTCTACCACCCAGAGCCCTTCTGCTTTATCGTATCACCTATTCTTCAAAAACATGCCTCCTCGTACTTCAAGGTACGTGTGTCACTCCTTTGCTTAGCCCGGACTGACTTTTGTTGGTTTATCCCTCAGCCATGCCCACACTTCCGTTCGATCTCGCAAGTCGTCTGGCAAGGTCACTGACAGCGACAGTGTTCAGGTCACACCCCCCACGTCTCCTGCGTAGCACCCGCCCTTCTATTATCGCCTTCTCTTGTGCTTACCTCAGTCTGTAGTGTTGTTTTGGTCCCGCCAACCCCCCGCACAGTCCGAATCTCTCCCAGGAAGAGAAAGACACCCGCCAACTCTCCTGCAGTTCAGATGAGGTTGGGGAGCAATGCTTTCCTGTTCTCAGTATTTGTGCTAAAACACCCCTCCTCAGAGCTCCTCCGCCCACCCCAGTAGTCTCTCGACGACTCTCTTTTGGGACGATCGAAGACGTCGTGGTTGATGCGTCGCAGATCGAGGCTGGGAGGCATGGACGATCCTTCTCTCTTCTGGCATCCTGACTGACCGCCCTTTAGTTCGCAGAGCTCCTCACCTCGAAAGCTTTTGGCTCGAGCTCCCAAGGTTGCATCTGCCGTTACAGAGAAGGAGGAGGTGGTTTCTGTGACTCCTGTAAAGAATGGAAAACGGAAGTGAGTATTAGCCGCTTTCTTTCCCTCAGGAGCTCAACTTCACTAGGCACGAGTCGCCACCATCTTCTCCCTCTCCAGCGTGCGGCTCTCTGTATTCATTGCATTGACCCCATCTGACTCCAACGTTTATAGGTCCACTGTGAAGGCTTCGAAGAGGGTGGTCTTGAGCCCCAAGGATCTCAAGGAACGTCGCCAGGCCAATCCGGCCAAGCGGTGAGTGCCCTTACAGGTGCTAGAGCTTGCCTTCTGATGCCTTCATTGTCTAGCATTCGACTGATCGCCCGTCTTGATTCTGACGACAGCGACATCGTCATTGCCGGTGAAAACTCAGCTTGCGGCCCCTTCTGCCAGCTCCCTTGAAGAGAACAATATGTCGGAGGATGAAGTTGATGAGCTATGGCCTGACACCCCGAGGCCGAGTCTTGTCTCGAAATCTCTTGTCTTATCCCTGCTTGACGTTGAGGCAGAAGAGGCCGCTGAAGGGGATGACAAGATGGAAGACGAACAGGAGGAACAACTTGAACAGGAGCAAGGCGAGCAGCAGGAGGATCTCGGTGTTGTCAGCGCCTGGGAGGATTCTCCCCCGCCGAAGAGCGTAGAACCCAAGGGCCGCAAAGTTCAAGCAAAGGGACAGGGCAAGGCAAATGTTCGATCAGGGAGGATGTCGACTGGGAAGCTGCAAGCTCCTACCTCTGAGCATGAGGAACAAGAGGATGCCGGCGTCGTCAGCGTCTGGGAGGATTCTCCCCCACCGAAGCACGTTGAACCCAAGGGCCACAAAGTTCAGGCAAAAGGACGGAGTGGAGCAAAAGCTCAGTCTGGGGGGATGGAACCGCCATTGACTGGGAAGCTACAACCTTCAACCCCTTGCCCTCGGTCTGGCATCCCCCCTCCCATCTTTGCTCACGACTTGGGCTCGTCCGCAGACATCTTTGGCAGCCCCGTTGACGACTCCACTGGTGGCGTGTGAGCTACTGTTTATTCCCCCTGGTATCCGTACACTGACCTTGGTTGCATTTGCAGTGATAACTCTATGGATATTAACGGTGCCAGTGGCTCGGCCAAGGCCAACCACACCGAGCTTCTCGATGGCATTGTATTTGCAGGTATCCACCCTCTCCTGTCCGACATAGTCACCTATCTTCGATCCAGCAGCATCGCCAGCTGTCTCCAGTATGGCTTTATCTCCTTTACCTCATGTATATCACTGATGGTGGTTCAGATATAGTGAATTACTCCCAAAGTACACTGCGCGTGACGAGCACGAAGGCGATGTGCCCAAATTCTTGAATGTTATGGGCAGGATGAAGAACGAGTATGCCATGCCATGCGTCCCTCTCGTGCTGTATCCTTTCTTGGGGCTAATTCTGTCTTTTAGGATCATTGTAGACTGCCTCTGCTTCCGTGGATATGGCATGTATGTTAACCCCTTGACTGCTGACCCTGCCCATTTCCGTGTTGTCAACAAGAAGATCATGTTCAAGCCAAGCGTGAAGAGGTTGCTCTACCCCGTCTTTGTCATGCCAGTAGTTGTGCAGCTGTGTGATCTCCTCACCCCCACATGCACCAGCGAGCAATTCCAAGAGGAACATCTGCGACTCACTGGGTGGATTTTCGACGAGGTTTCTGCCCTCTTTGCCACATTCATCGGGTCGATCCTCAATCAGAACATCGTCTACACATACATGACTGAGTCCACCCTTCAATTCACATCTAGACCAGCCAAGGTTGAAGGTGTGTCTTGTGTTTTTTTTTGGCTTTTGCTCCATGCCGACTCCCTCCCCCCCAACAGCTTCAGTACCTAGCACCCCTCAAAAGTCGGTGCAGCATTCATTCGCATTCGGCCGGCCAGCCCCGCACGCTGGGAACAAAGCTGGACAATCTGCAGCCAAAGCAGCCCCGCAGTTTACCCACCTAAGGCATCCTCATTCCCTTGGGGCAGAGGATACAAGTGAGTCCTTTTTGTTCGTTTATATACCTACTTCAAGCTCATTTCCCCTAAGTTCCTATCTACGATGGTCGGTCAGGACACGGTGATTTTCGCGCTGAAGATCAGCAATGGGAGACTATCGCCAACATGCCAAGGCTGGGTGTTCCGACTTCTCCCCTTGGGCAACAGCCGGACTACAGCCAGGCAGTCGAGATCCCACCTTTCGAGCCCACACAATTCTGTGTAGCATTGGTGGCCTTCACCATGGGTACCTTCATGCCGATGGATAATCCTGCTGCCCCCCATGTTTCCTTCAATTTGCAGTTCGCCATCCTCCTGGAATCTTGGGTCAGCAAGCTTAAACCCCACGCAGTGACCGAGCAGAGAATCAACGCCCTTCGTATTGCCGCTGCCTCTCAGGCCAATGCTTTGACCAATGCTGCTGCCACCACCCAACCGCCGAACTGAGTGCCTGCTTCATGAACACTGTTACCGTTGTTGTCTGTAGTTACAAATGTGTAGTAGCTATGAATGTGATTGATATCGTACATCTCATACAATACTACTACGGTGTGATTGAGAGCAATTCATCCAATGTGCTGTACATCGAAAGTCCTTTCTTCCAGCTGTTCCTTCTCTCTTCCATCCTTTGCTTGTAGCCGTCAGGATCGATACATTGGAAGTCGGCCTGTCGCTGGCATCCGTTATCCACCCAGCGGAAAATCCCTCCAGCCACATACTGCGTAAAAGAGGCTCTTGTCTTGCCTTCCCTGATCGATACGTTCGAGTGCATCATTGCTGACAAAGGTATAAGTATGGTAGAGCCCGCCGGGAACTCTACCACCAGCTTTGCGTCCCACAAAACAATGTGACTGCCTTGTTTGTGATCGAAGGTACCAAGGGCTGAGACGGTGCACCAACCGCCGGCGAGGTTCATGGTGTCCCTGTGCTTGAACGTTCGCACCTGGGGGCCGAAATTGAAAGTGACGCAGGGGAAGCCTTCACAAGCTTCTGGGATCTCGACGTGTAGTGGCTTTTCAGCGTTGCGGTTGGAATATGTCCTTGAAGTGCTTTCACACAAGGGCGTGGATGGGTGAAACGGGGCAGTTGGCTCGTCATCGTGGCGCTCGATAGGTGCGTTGATGTTGCCGTGATTGAGTATCGCTTCGAAGTCCATGTCGACGGCATATGGGCTGAACTCGTTCCTGGAGCGAAGCTGAGTGGGGGGGGATTCCTCAGGCGTTTGTGCCATGTTACTCAGGGAATGGACGTACCTTGCGCATCTTGAGCAACATTTAATCTAAGAAGTAAGTGCTTGAGGTCACATAATGTTGTGAACATGATTGGCAGTTGCATGCAGTCTTTGCGCCTTCTCGGAAGGACATCGGCCAACCACTAGCCCCAGGGGTGAGGCAAAACTGGAGACTCCAATCCTCTGAGGCAGGCGACCAGACCTCCACACGCCTTGAAGAGGTATTTCACTCATCTATTTCTTGTCCTTCTCGCAACTTTGTTGCGGCACCGATGTGTGAGCTTTGGAGCTGCAATTCGAACGTGAGTGATGTTGAAACTACGTGTCAGGGGCTCGTGTGCTTGCTGTCACATGGTGGTTGGACTTGGTTCGTTCTGGTTGGACTTCACTTGAGATTCACACTCACCTGTAGTACGCTGTACAGATTCCTATGCGCCCTTCGCTCAAATCATACGCCGTTTTCGCTTTTGCCTGGACAGCCCTGGGTATGCACCTTCGTACGCTCGTGTTTTTGCGCACCAACTGACCGTACCCTAGCTTGCCCACCTCCAGAATCCCACCAGCTCGCAGGGCAGTGTATTTTCTACGGTGCGTGCTTCGAAACCACTGCTCTCCCCCTTCCATCATACTGGCAGCATTACCATACTGAATGTCCAACAGAAAACACTGCTCTTTTGCGCAGTGGCTGGCCTCACTCGCAGAACCTCCTGCGCATGTTCCCAGATAAGACTGCTCTTGCGCGTGGCGGTTCGTCTCAAGCTGTCGACTTCTTGTGTGCGTTCTTCTTGCACACACACAACCATATTACGCTCACCTGTACTCCTCCAGCAGATAAAATCGCTCGTTCGCGTGATGGTGCCTTTAGGTGCAGAGGTCAGTGGGCGCTTGTTGTTATGTTCGCACTTGCTGCCGAGTGTACTCACCTCAGCCTACACAGCTGCGCCCCTTGTGCCTACCAGTTGGAGAGAATGTCTACCAACAGCTATAGACGAGGCAGTAGGCAATTCATGTGAGCTTGGTCTTTGTGTGCCCCTCCCCCTCTCACCTCACGCTCTACGTTTGATAGGCTTCTACCCCTGTGAGGCACTCGTCTTCGTTGCTGGAGGCGCTAAGTGTGCCCCTGTCAACCCAGGAGGTGAGCTGCTTCCTTGCCGTTTGTATATCTTTTACTAACAACCCCCTCCCACCCCTGAAGCTACCTGCACTGAATCTAGTGTGCGCTTTCCTTTTACGTTGGGTCTGTCCCACGATGTGCTCTCGTTTGTCTGGCAATTGTCCCGCCTACACCCGTCATTGTCAACCGCTGTGGCGATATTGTTTACATGTGTATGTGTCCTTCTGTTGTCCATCATTGCTCTTCCAGGCATACCGTACAAATACAGAAGCTGTAGAGGTCATCTCGTTGGTGGGCACCTTGCCCGAGTTCTGCACTACAGCGAACTTGAAGATTATGTAATAAATGGTCCTGTTGTGAAAGAAGTCAACAAAGTTGGCCTTATATTTCATGGTGTTTATTCTGACATAGAGGTCTTGCAATATCCTGCCAGTGTGTATTTGCATGTCAAAGCAGATGTTACCATCATTCTTCCTTTGTTGTCTGCCCGAGAATGTATATCTGTAGCTTTAAAACATGGTATAGTGTGCGGTAGCAAGTGTACAAAGTCATTGATAATTAGCATGTCTCAGGATCACTCATGTGCTATTTGCTACTCCCTTACCTATGTGTTTGAGGTAAAAAATACAAAGAAATTTACCACACAACTTAGTCGTATGCCTGTTGAAGAGAAAAAGAAGCTGGAGAAGAATGGGGGAACTTTAGATGAGATCACTGACTTCCCTCCATTGCCAACATCCAAATATGCAGTTAAGAATATTGTGACTGCTTGTGCAAAGAGAATGGAGTTCTCAGCAGTTCAAGAGGCAGGATGTGCAGTATGTGGCCAACTGGTTCCAAAGACAGAACTTTCCAGACTCAAGGCAGTTAAGAACTTGCTTCATGTACTGGAGGTTCCTGGAATGAGCAGACTACCACAAAAACGAGAAAGTGATTCTATCAGATCCATACCTGGTCCAGTAATTGACCCCACTGGTATGATCTGTGCAGAGTGTCGGTCTGCTTTGCGTAATGAGCAAGTTCCAAAAAATGCATTAGCTTGGGGTCTGTGGCTTGGTGCAGTCCCTCCAGAGCTGCAAGACCTGAGGTTTGTTGAGAAGCTAGTTATTGCTCGTGTTCGGTATAGCAACTGCTTTGTCTGAGTGTCTAGCGGTTTCAGAAAAATGATCGCGAATGCACTGGCGTTTGAGTCACCAGTTCCCAAAGTATACACAAGACTTCCAATTTCCAAAGCAGAGCTAGATGAGGTCCTTGTCATATTGTTCACAGGTCCAAGACGCCCAGAGAAAGACGATTTGAAGAGAACACTGTTTCTGGTTCGTGCAAACAAAGTGAGAGCTGCCTTGGAGTGGTTGATACTGAACCATTCAGACTATGCACAGACAGTTGTTGACAGTGAAAATCTTGCCCAATATAATGATGATGTAGCTCCAGTAACCATACAATATAAGGCTACAGGAACTGCAAAAGTTAGTGGAACACCTGCAGTCAACGACATGGAAGAAGAAGATGGAACTGAAGAAGGGCCATGTCCTTTTGTCATACATGGTCTGACTGGTGCACAAATGGAAGAGATGTCAAGCAACGCTCTTAAGACTCTTGCATTGCAGTACTTCAGCCAGTCTGGAAGGGTTTTAGCAATAGGACAAGCCTCTCATTTTGAATCAATATGGAACAATCCTCAGTTGTATCCATCAATGTTTCCATGGCTATTCCCATATGGATTTGGAGGGATTGGTTCTGTCTACCATATGTCAACTGCAGCACACAAGAAGTGGCTCCTAATGTATCATGACAAGCGCTTTCAAACTGATGCTACATTTCCATTCATCACATTCAGTCATGAACAAATCATGAAAACCTCAACCAGTGCATTCCTGTTAACAGAAAAGTCTAAATTCAAAGGAATGTCTGAACGTATAATGAGCCTCAATGAGGATGTGCTTGCATCTATTGCCACACACACAGCCAGTGGTGAGCATGTTAAGCCAGAGACAGCTGAGGAGAAGAACTGTTTTGACATTGTGAGAGATTTGGATCATATTGCAGTTGGTGTTAAAGGATCACCTACCTCTAAAAAATACCAAAGGAATGAGATATGGTCACTGATGTATCATGTGGGAAGCCCTATCTGGTATATTACATTGTCACCAGTGGACATCAAGCACCCTATTAGCATTTATTATGCAGGTACAAATGAAACCTTTCAACCAACCATGCCAGCAGATGAGCAGATGCGCACAGTCACATCAAACCCTGTGGCATGTGCAAGATTCTTCAAATTCATGGTAGATGTGTTCATCTATGAGATATTACGGTTTGATGCAAAGGGACCTGGCATTTATGGCAATGTTGAAGCATACTACAGTACTGTGGAACAACAAGGGCAACTGTCTCTGCACCTGCATGCAATGCTATGGATTATGGGATCACTGTCTCCTCAGGAAATGTGTGCTAATATTCTCGACTCAGATGGTACATGGTGCAAGAAAATCCTCCAGTGGCTAGAAGGCTGTCATGTGGGTGAGTTCCTAACTGGTTCTCAGAAAGACATTGAAGATCGTGTTATCAAGGCAAAGGCTAATGGTAAATATGTTGATCATACACTAGAGGTCCCAGAGATTCCTCCCTATACATCAGAGTGCACATGTGCAGATGAATCCTGTCACTCCTGTGTTACAATGCTAGAGTGGTGGTCTCAGTTCTCACTGGTGACAGATGAAATTGTTTTGCAATCAAATGTGCATAATTGTGACAGGTATCTCAACAAAGATGGCACTCAGAACAAGCTTCATGTGTACAAAGGTTGCAAAGACAATAAATGGGGAAAGTGCAAGGCTCGATTTCCACGCAAAGTTGTAACAGCCACAGAAGTTGACAAGAATACAGGCTCCATTGTTATGAAAAAGCTTGAGCAGTGGATAAATACATATACTCCACTTATATCATATATCATAAGATCAAACACAGATGTGACTTCCATGCTCTCTGGCACTGCTGTGAAAGCTGTTGTTGCATATGTATCAGACTACATAACAAAGTGTGGCTTGAAGACACATGTTGTGTTTGAATGTATACAGGCTATACTAACAAGAAATCCTGACATACTGAATGACACAGGTGTTGAATCAGCTGTAAAAGCACGTCAAATCATGACCAAAGTGGTCAACTTGATGGGTGCCAAACTTGAGATGGGATCTCCTATGATATGTATGTATTTGCTTGGCCATCAAGACCATTACACCAGTCACATTTTCAAAGTATTTTACTGGACATCTTATGTGTCTGAAGCTAGAAGCTACTGGCATCCTGATGATGCCTATAAGACCACAGATAAAGTGGCTTTGGTAAAGATGAACAACAGAATAACAGGATTATCACCTGTGTTTGATTATGTATACTGTCCAGACTCCTTAGAATCAATGAGTCTTTATGACTGGGCTATCCGTTGTACACGAGTCAAGCCCATAAAATCAAAGTCTAAAGATTCATCAACTTCTGATTGTGATGATGATAAGGATGCAGACCAAGAGGTGGTCGATGGTGAGCTTGGCATAGATGATGAAGACACTGACAAACTTTTGTCAGGCTCTAAGAAATGCAAACAGACAATGCTAGATTTTCAGTCAGATCACCCTCTTCATGCTACCCACAAATGTGCTTTGATGTTGGACACAAATAAAAAGCTGAAACAAACAGTTCTCAACTTTATGAGTGCACCTCCACGTCGAGACCAAGGTGATCGTGAATACTACTGCAGTGTCATGTTAACTTTGTTCTTGCCTTGGCGTAGTGGAAAAGAGCTTAAAGGCAAAGATAAAACATGGGATGAAGCATTTCTGAGTCAAGACTTCAGTGCTCAACACATTCAAATCATGAACAACTTCAATCTCCAGTATGAGTGCCTTGATGCCAAAGATGACTTCAGAACTGAAATGAAGACTGGTGTAGATGGTGAACTGTCTCTTCCATTTTCTGATGATCAATATGTTTCCCAGCAGTGTGATAATGAGCTAGAAGGTATATTGCAAAGTAGTAGCAACATTGACTTGCAGTTGGAGATTGACAAAATGAGTGCATCTGCTCTTCGGCGGGAGAAGGCAATCAAGAGCATGAAGGCACTAATGCAGAACTCTCATTGGGCAACCCCTTTGTTGAGTCAAGAGTCCACATCATTTGACAGCATCCAAGAGTCTTACCCAAAACTACCAAAGAAGTCACCACGTGAGTGGCGCCAACTTGTTTTATCACTTCGCCAACAAGTTTCAGAAGCTCAGAAACAGACCAGTTCAGGCACTAGTAGCCCTGACACATTGAATTCATCCCATTCCAAAGACTACAACTATGTAAAGGTAGTGGACAAGTCGTACCTTGAGGCTGCATATGTTCCAAGTGTACATCGTGAACTCATGGTGGAATGTGTTTCTGCCTTTTGTCTAAATGAGGAGCAAAATAGAGCCTTCACAATTGTTGCCAATCATTCAGTGGCTGAGAACAGTGGCCAATTGAAAATGTATATTGGTGGCATGGGCTGAAGGCCCTTGTTCACTTGTTCAAAAGTCGCAATGAACTTCACAAATTGTTGGTTGTAGCACCAACTGCAAATGCTGCATGCTTATTACCAGGAGGTATGACTTATCACTCAGCCTTTGGTATTAATTTTGCAGTTTCAAAAAAAAATTCTGACCTCAACAAAGGAAAGACTAGAAGGGGTATCCTATGTGTTCTTTGATGAGATTTCAATGTGCTCAGCAAGAGATTTACACAACATTAGTGTCCGAATTTGTCTGTCACTAAATGTGCCTCCAGGCACTCAATTTGGTGGTTTGAACATGATATTTGCAGGTGATTTTGCACAACTTCCCCCTCCCATTGGTGGGGAGACTGTATCACTTTACAGTCATTCCATTGGGTATTCATTGAAGAAGCTGAAGCAGCAGGAAGAGGCATTTGGGAAGGTTCTGTGGCACCAAGTCACAACAGTGGTTATTTTGCGAAAGAATATGAGGCAAAAGTCACAAACAAAAGAGGATGCAAAGTTCTGTACTGCACTTGAAAATATGAGATATCGTTCTTGTACTTTGGAAGACGTCCAATTCTTAAGGGGTAGAGTCTCTGCCAATATTGAAGGTAGAGCCTCGGTTTGCGATGCAAAGTTTAGGAATGTTTCTATTATCACTGCCAGACATGTGAACAAAGATGCTATTAATGTTCTAGGAGAGCAGCGGTTTGCAGCAGAGCACAAGATGTCCTTGACCACCTTTTACTGTGAAGACACTATTGTTCCAATTGCAGATCTTGAGGAGGTAAAAGGGAAGAAACGGGCTGCAAAGGTAAGGTTAGATGAGAAAATCCAGAGAGTGTTGTGGGAGCAGCCAGCTTGTTCAGTTGAGAAGAAAATACCAGCAAAGCTTAACTTGTGTAAAGGGCTACCAGTTATGTTGCGAGATAATAGTGCTACAGAGTTATGCATGACAAATGGACAAGAGGGAACTGTGTTTGATTGGGTGTCTGCAACTGGTGTATATGGCCAGCTAGTGTTAGATGTTCTGTTTGTTGAACTAAAAAGCCCACCAAAAGATGTTCAGTTTGAAGGGTTGCCACTCAATGTAGTGCCTATCTTGAGAACCTCTGTCCTCACTTGGTGTGATTTGCCTTCTGGAAAGAGACTGCATGTGTCCAGAAGCCAAGTTGAGGTTACTGTCAATTATGCTATGACTGATTTTGCTTCACAAGGTAAAACCAGAGAGAATAATGTTGTTCATCTGAATGACACCACAAGCCATCAAGGCTACTATACAGCGCTGTCCAGGAGTGCAACTGCTGCTGGCACACTCATTTTGCAAGGCTTTAATCCATCTGTTATCTCTGATAAAAAAAATGCTCAGGTGCACTCCATCAGGAGTTTTGTGATCTTGAACTACTTGATGACATAACACGCTTGCATTTTGAAGGGAAGCTGCCTGCCTCAGTGATTGGTGACACCAGAAGAACATTGATCCATGCATTCAGACAACACAAATCTGACTCATATGTTCCCCAACATGTACACAGTGCGATACGTTGGAACAAGAAGCAACCATATATTGAGCCTGATTTTCAAGATCTAGATTGGAGTATCATACCAACTCAACATGTTACCAAATTCCTTCCAAGTGAGTTTGTTCAGAAAATGAAGGAAAAGACTGATGCTTGGAAATCTGATAATATTGTAGATGCGAAGTCACCACAGATAGATGTTCCATCCACTGCTCCTGTTACCTATGGCCATACAGAGGATGCTAGAGTGCAGAAGCAAGTCAACAGTTTGAAGCACATTATCCCAGAAGATTCTTTGTTAAACACAAGTCTGTCTGATGCAAAGGTTAAACGTGTTAAATTCTCCACCTCTACAAGCTCGGATGCCCATCCAGCTATCCATCATCTTATACCTATTGGATGTCAATGGAGCAACAATAGCTGTGCATATGACACAGTTATCTCATTATTGTATCATGTATGGCTGGACAAACCATCTTCAGTGACAACATTTATGGAAATGTCCAGTAGTCTGTTTCCTGTCCTTCTCAAATGCTTTGAGCAAGTGAATCACAGCCAACACCGGCTGACTGACACGCGTGAGTATGTAAGACAAGCTCTAAGTGTCCAAAGGCCTAGTGAATTCTGGTATGGGGAGTATGCTTCAGTGTCTTCAATCCTGGATGTCCTTTTCAGTGCCAAAGATGGGCTGGTTGCCTTGTCACACAAGTGCACTGATGGTCATTGCAGCTCAGTGACCTCTGCTTCTCATGCTAGCTTCTTGACCTCATTGGAGAGCACGGTGTACACCTCAACTGCAGAATGGTGTTCAAGTCAAGGTTCGAGTACACGTCGGTTATGTATTGTCTGCTCACAAGGTGTAATGGTGAAGCATGTCTACACTTATCCACCATATTTTATTGCATTTGACTTTGCTGCAGGAACTGTAAATGTAGACCGAGAGATTTCCTTAGACATACAAGGTCTGTCTATAGTCTACTATCTGAAGTGTGTTGTGTACTATGGTAGGTCTCATTTCATTGGTAGGTACCTTGATAAAAGTGGGAAAATATGGATTTATGATGGTATGTCTAACTCTGGCCTCATGGAGTATGAAAGCAATCACACATACTGTGATTTCTCCACTTGTAGGTCAATGCAAGTTATTGCTGCTGTGTATACCCGCTCTCCAAGAGTTTATGTACAAGCTGGAATTTTTTTTTTTTTTTATTATTTTTTTTTTGGATTCCGTTTAACGTCCATCGGAGTTCCCTCCATGCGGACGACTCATTACTACATGTGTTCGTATCTACTGCTGTATGTATAGAGATATAAATACTACGGGCCCTGTGCCCACCTTGACTGCCTGGCTCTTCATGTACGACAGACAGACAGTCCGTGACCTCGTCCCCCTGCCGCCCAGTGACGGAAACCACTGTTTTTTCGGACGCCAGTGTGATTGCAGGTAGCCATTGCAGCGAGGATAGCTCGTCTTCTTGGCTCAGAGGCCTCGCGTGTTAGGTGCTCATCCCAAGGGAGAGCGAAAACGTGGCTATCTGTCAAGGTAAGAAAGAAAGAAAGGATCTTGCGGCTGTTCTTGAGGATTGGTCGCAAAGGAAAGCACTATCCTCTATTCTTCCCTCGTCAGATCACGCTCCGCCTGCGAGCGAATCGCGGCTGCGGCCATCGTTGGTGCCAAACCGCCCCTACCCGTCCCTACCTCCCCTTCTTCCCCCTTTCCTCCTCTTCTTCTCCTCCTGACGTTCCCCTCTTCTCCTTTAGAACCGCCGCCCTCTTGGGTGCCACCAGTTCTCCCTCAAAGCTTCCGAAAGGCTTCTTGAATCTCTTCGTGCGTTGGACATATTCGATGGTGGCCTTCATTCCCTCCTCCGTTGCTAGTAGGATTTTGAGTGGTAGGTCATAGTTTTTGCATCTGCGCTGCAGTTCCTTGCGTTCTATGTCGTATGCCGGGCATGCAGTGAGGAAGTGGTGCACTGTCTCCTCCTTGTCGTTGCAGTGCGGGCAGAGCGGCAAGTCCGCTTTTTGGATGCGAGAGAGGTGGTAGTTGAGGGGGATATGGCCAGTGCGAAGTTGCGTAATGATGCTCGTACGGTTCTTCTTCCAGTCGCCCACCATATCGAGGTATTTGCCCACCTTCAGTCCAGGGTCAACTCTTTCCAGCTTCGCCCTGTGCGTCGACTTCTTCCATTTCGCTTCCCATCGTAGTGAGACTTGTTGGCGTGCTTCCTTACGAACTGCGGCTTTACTATAGGGTACAAGCTGGAATACTTTAACTACAATACTGCAATCCAGTAATGAGACAGCAACAACTTAAGGAAAAAAAGGACCCGTACATGCCATGCACCGCAGTGGCCCATACCCCCAAGTCAAATCTGGCTAACAAGACCTAATCTGATGTTTTGTTCTTGAGAAATCAATGCAAATCTGCCAGCATTTGAACTCTTCTTCAAGACATTGAACCATAGTATCATTATTTGAAGCATTATCAATTGTTATCCAGCCAAGCTACCCACACAAATGTCAATGTTGAATAAAAAAGCAGGAGGTTGACTGACTTGTTCAGTGATGCCGACACAGTCAGTTACAAACAAGAATGCATGTGCCATATGCTTGCTAGTATGGCGACCAGGAACAGTACCAGGACATAGGATCAAAGTTTGTTTGATGCTGTCCAAAGTCTGCATCTCCATTTCCTGAATCCAGTAAGCCATTACAGCCATGTAGGGAACAAGGTTCGGGTCTGTCCACATGTCTGTTGTTGTCGAGATCTTGCCCAGAGATTTCTAGATGTGGGGTAAGTATATAAACAATGTCTATAATTCATGTCTACATACTGCCATTTCATTCTGAAGGTGGTCCAAATGGTCATATCACAATTCCTAAACCTTCTTACAAATAGTTGTCCTGTGTGGGATATCAGAATCTTGGAGTTCTTCATGAAGGATCATGAAGACTGTATGAAGTTGTGGTGATTCAATGGTGTTAAGTGACTATCATGATTCAATGAACAAACCACTAAACGTATGTGAGAAATGGGTTACCTGGCCATCAACAATAATCCATTCTGTCACTGCATTAATGAACACATCTTGTGAGAATGTTTGGGTGCTGGGGGGGGTTGCTTTCAGTAGAGGGGTGTTTGACCTTGCTAACGATGATATTCAGCAACAATTGGAAGGGCTGCCTTTGCTGAGATTTGTATATTGAGAACATTGCAACCCTTAATCCACATGTCTTGATGGCTCATAAAGAGGTGGTGGCAGATGGGATCAGTAGCTGTTGTCATTGAGAATATGCCTGGACCCTTTGAAAGCAGTAAGGGAGGACCACCAGTGATAGGCAAACAGCTGACACTGTTATCAGTCATGGATATTCATTTGATTAACAAACAATACAAGACTCACTGGCAGGATTTGCAAAACTGATGGGTGCCTTCTTGCTGTACAAAAGTCCATACATCTGCTGCCACAAAGCACCCATTACTGTTGTTCATTGCAGTTGTCCTCTGTTGGTGTTGCAAGCTGTGATTAACAATGTGAGGCCCAGCTCTTGGGGGCCCTGGAGTTCTTGCTGGAGTTCATGATGAGGCAGGAAATGTGCGAGTGCATGGGTGAGGTGTTGTAACAGGTTGAGGAAACATGTCAGAGTCTGATCCTCATCTCCTTAGGGGTCCCCCCCTACGCCCCTTTCGGATACTCGGACCTTCGGAATCCCTCGGGCTCCGCCCTCGAGGCTTATGTATGGTGCACAGTACTAGGATTTGTAAGGGCAACCTCAAGATGGCTGACAGCGCAGGCCTAGCAGAGGGAGAATCCAAAGAGAACAGGATAAGGATTCTCCATGCTAGGAAGCAAAGTATATACTGTAGTAGCGTGGGAGGAATGAAGGATAACTGTACAGTACACCAGCCACAAGTCCAAACAAATATCACAAGGTACGAGGGGGCATGTGATAATGAAGTGGAAGGGGAATGTACAGGAGTCGTGCCAGTGACCTGGGGAAGGAAGGGTGAAGAGTAATGAAGTGGGGGAAGGAGGTAATGGTAGCCCAGACGACCCCCGAAGTGTATATACGAGTCCAAGCAAGTCCAAGCAAGTCCAAAGTGCAGGAAGACTCCGGAGTCACTGGACATGACTCAGATGCGAAAGGAGTGGGTGGAAAGGAAGTGGAAAGGAAAGGGAACGAAAGGAATGTAGGTAAGAGTCTGTGGGATGAAGGAAAGGAGAAAGGAACGAGAAGGAAGGGAGGGGAACAGGGGGAATAGGAGAAAATAGGAGTGTCCCCTTACAGGATTACTTTGTTACATGTTTCATGTACATGTGTACTTACATACTAGCCTCACTACATACATGTGTTAGTTAGTATTTATAGTAGCACTAGTACACATGTATTCTTCACTTTGAATCTTAGTTCCCTTTCGCCACTTGGCTACCTCTTGTATTCGCTGCGGGCTCCTCCACAGAGCCCGCCTCTCACCTTGCTCTCTCTGAAATCGGAACACCACAGGGCTAGGAGGGCGCAGCATCAAAGCTGAAGCCGAGTCCTGTATGCTCCTCTTGTCCGCGCGTCCGCACTCCCGCACTCCCTGCGAATTCCTGCGCCCCCTAAATGGACGAGCCAGGAGGCCCCCCTTGATATGGTTCTTAACAGCAGATTCAAAGTAACACTCCACACCCTGCACTAATTTGTCATGACCTCAGATCTCATGCTCCGTGGGCCCCCTGTGTCCTGCTCCTAGTCAGGATATGACCTCCACACCTCACCACTCCGCTTCCATGGCCTGTCGCTCATTCGTCATCATGTCCCTTTCTGTCCCCCACTTTGATTCTGCCTTTTGTCTCACCCCTTCCTGGATTTCCGCTCTCCCCTCACCTCTGCGCACCCCCTCAGAAATCCACCTTCGACCTCTTGACTCCCTTGACTGTGGCCACCCTTTGACTTTGAGAGCACCATTTGACTTCCCACTATTACAATCCGTTGATTGTGTGGGTTAAGCAAATACTTTGCATTTTGAACTCAAGTTTGACCTCTAGTTTGACCTATGAGAGCTCACTCCCCGCGCAACCCTGTCACATGGCATACCACCATGGCGCTCCAGCGCACCCACGCACCCCTACGCTCTGAGGCCCCCCTCGGAAATTTCGTCCACTCCTTTCACTGGGCTGTATGGTCAGTCTTTGTCCCTTCCTTTGCCCTTGTCCCTCCGCATGTTTCCGTGGGTTTTCCCGTGGTTCCAGCACGGAGACCTGTGCTCCTCTTCCCCTCCGAGATGTGCCACACTTTCCTCGGAGTCCCCACCCCCCGTGCACCCACCATTCCCTTTTCATTTCAGTTCTACTATGGAGGCTTGGACTGTTGTTCGTTCAAGTGCCTCCGCGCTCCCACGAGGAATTTTCCCACGCGACCTGCGCGGATCCACGCGGACAATACCCATCCTCCTACCAGCACTGTTTTGGATTTTTCCCACCATTACATCTCCTTCCATAGGCCTTAAGATTTTGTCTTATGTTGGTTATAGGTTATAGGTTTCATGTTCGTTCAAGCGTTTTCCGCGCATTTCTGCGGTTTTCTCCATGGCCGAAGCGCGGATACGCACAGGCATTCCTCTCCCTTCCATCTTCGACCTCTTGGCCTTGTCACTTTCCCCCTCCTCTCCCTTCAACTTCAAGATATGTGCTACGCTGGGTAGTATTGGGCTTTTTGTTCATTTAAGCGTTCCGCGTGCTCTGCAGGTTTCGTCCTGCGCCCCAGCGCGGATACGCGCACACTCCCCTTGCCCTTTCACCCTCGCCTCCACCATACTCTTGATCCCCCACTCCTTCCCCTCGCAAACTTTCAAGATATGGGTACTACTTAGGTGGTACTGGGTTCTTGTTCGTTCAAGCATTTTCCACGCATTTCCTCACATTTCCGCAGGTAAGCGTGGCTATGCGCAGGCTCCCCACTCCCTTTCATCCTCACCAACTTGAAAAACTTTGCCCCCTCCCATTCCGCTTCTGCAGACTTCTTGTTTTGCATCACTTTTGGGTAGCATCCGACTTTTTCGTCTTCTTTTGTCCGTGTGTTTCCTCGGAATTTTCCCGCGCTCCAGGCGCGGAATCCGCGCACACTATGCTGGCTACTCACCACTTCGCACTCCTCAGAGTTTCTTTGACCTACAAACTCCGCATTTTTCTGCGGAAATTCGTGTTTTTGTACATGACTTGCACTTGTCAGTGCTGCACCTTCGTTTGGATTTCTTTTTAGGCTCCGCACCTCCCTCAGGCTCTGTCTTTTGTGCCAACTCATGTTCATTCATTTCTCTGTCCATATTCCTTCGACATCCTCTCTTTTCGCCCTTCGCTCCATGTGCACCCATGCATCCGTGGCTCCTACGACCTTGACCCTTGTGGGCCTCTTGGGAATCAGCCATAAGGGGGAGGTACTGTCAGAGTCCGATTCCCACCCCCTTAGGGGTCCCCCCCTATGCCCCTTTCGGATACTCGGACCTTCGGAATCCCTCGGGCTCCGCCCTCGAGGCTTATGCATGGTGTGCAGTACTAGGATTACTTTGTTACATGTTTCATGTACATGTGTACTTACATACTAGCCTCACTACATACATGTGTTAGTTAGTATTTATAGTAGCACTAGTACACATGTATTCTTCACTTTGAATCTTAGTTCCCTTTCGCCACTTGATCCTCTCTTGTCTTTGCTGCAGGCTCCTCCGCGGAGCCTGCCTCTCCCCATGCTCTCTCTGAAATCGGAACACCGCAGGGCTAGGAGGGCGCAGCATCAAAGCTGAAGCCAAGTCCCGTACACTCCTCTCATCTGCATGTCCGCGCTTCCGCGCTCCCTGCGAATTCCTGCGCCCCCTAAACGGACAAGTCAGGAAGCCCTGTAATACGGTCCTTAACAAAACAAAAGTTGCAGTGTTGGCAATGGGGGCTTTGAGTCTTCAGAAGAGCCTGGCAATTCAATCTCTTTATTGGGCCCATCTTGCCAAGAACCATGCAGAGTTTCATTGAACAGGCCTTGCAGTGAGCTGGGAATTTGAAATGTATCATTGGTGTTGGCATTGCTATCATAAGCGATCATAATGTGTCGTCGCCTCACATTTGCTGCAGGGGTCAGTTCCAGTAAAGCCATCAGCTGGTCATGCGCAGTTGGTTTGGTGATATGAACCACATCTAGGCCAGCTTGAACATCAGCAATCACCCAATCAACTTGAAGTTTGCACCAACCCCAACTGAACTTGAGTAGAAAGAATACATCCATGGTCATTGACTATTTCAGCCTACTGAGATGTATCCAAACCACCATTGTGTTGGTGACATGATAGTGCACATTGTTGTCCTCTGACTAGGAAAGGGGAACCAAGCAAGAATAATTCAACATGCAGTTGCAAAAAGGAATACATTACACATCTGTGTTTGCTGTTGGTGGTACAATGGCTAGTACAGCTGTTGTCAATGGGCCAGCAGCATCTGAGGTTATTAGAATTGAGCTTTGGATGGAGGCAATGTCAATGTATCAAAAATAACTCACTGGTGGAGTTACTGCCTTCAGCGAGACGAGCTGTGTTGTTCCTGGTCCTATGATGTGGTGGTTCTGGTGCAGCTGCAAGAAAACCCATGGGAATGAGAACAAATTGAAGCAAGGTAGAAGACATACCATTGACAGCAAAGGTTGTTTGTAGCATTCCATTTGGCCATTTGGAAGCTGTTTCAGTCTTATGGTTTGTTAAGAACTGTATCGCGGGGCCTCCTGACTCGTCCGTTTAGGGGGCGTGGAAATGCGCGGGGAGCGCAGGAGTGTGGACGCGCGGATGAGAGGAGCGTACGGGACTTGGCTTCAGCTTTGATGCTGTGCCCTCCTAGCCCTGCAGTGTCCCGATTTCGGAGAGAGCATGGGGAGAGGCGGGCTCCGCGGAGGAGCCCGCAGCAAAGACAAGAGTGAGCAAAGTGGCGAAGAGGAACTAAGATTCAAAGTGTAGAATACATGTTGTACTAGGGCTACTATAAATACTAACTAACACATGTATGTAGTGAGGCTAGTATGTAAGTGCACATGTACCTGAAACATGTAACAAAGTAATCATAGTACTGCGCACCATGCATAAGCCTCGAGGGTGGAGCCCGAGGGATTCCGAAGGTCCGAGTATCCGAAAGGGGCGTAAGGGGGTGAGGATCGGACTCTGACATGGTTCTGCTTTCAACATGCCATGATGAGTCAGTGGGAGGTGGTATTTTAGTTCTTGTAATTGCAGGTCTTATCTTATATATGAGAGAAATAAGATTAGCTATTGGTTACTAGAAAATTCCAGTGGGCTCACAAGTGCTGACTCCATCCAGAGGCACAATGCAAAAGCAGGGACCTTGCAACTCAACAGAAACATGAAGCTGGTAGAAATCAGTCTGTCATCATGATGTACTGCACCATGATGATGACAGAAATGTTGCAGAAATGTGCTCTTGAGACTAGAGTATCCTGCCTATATAACATGCCACAAAAACTCAGTTAAGTGCACATAATAAGGACATGTTTTGATGACAATGGATGCATAGTCATGCATCTAGCATAGTGGTTTTGTTTGGATTATGGGCTAATGGCTACACAGCTTTCAAGCTGGGCGCAGCCATGTGAAAGCTGAGCTATGTATGTGTGGGCTGCATGCTACAGCTCCAGCTTGGCTGACTAATTTTCCAGCTCAGCTCAACCAGCTAGTGGCTCCTGGGCCAGGCTGTGGCAACACTAACAAGACCTCAAGCTTATATCTCAAAACGGATATTCAAATCAGAATAAACAAGTAAAAATATGATTGATTAAGTGTAGCTACCGACTTTGATAAGTATGCCAAGCTAAGGGTCAGATGGGCATCTATGACAGTCTTGCCAGCTGCTCTATCGTGAGTTTGAGCTTTTAAGTTGTATTTGCCTTTGTTTGTAGCTTTTCTCACAGGGAGTCAGATAAAAGATTGCAGAGCTCAACTCACGACATGACATGTGCTGGTTCTAGAAGCCTGCTTCCATCAAGGTTCACTGTTGGCTCAGAAGTACCTTGCTTGATATAAGCCACATGTCAGACAGAAGTCCACCTCAAGTTTTCAAACACAAGTTCCACTTACAAAGTGACATACCTCATGACCTAGCCCAAATGTTCAGCAGCAATGCAACCATATGGGCAGCATCTGAGCATATCATCAAATCAAAGACTCAAAACACATTGCTGCAGCTTACACACCTCCTGTGACAAATACTCTATCTTTGCAGAATGAATCAGCCATGCATACATTAGAACTAAATTTTGTATTTTAGTTGGCTGTGCTTTCTTATATATGCACTCATTGACATCCCAAATGCCATCTCAGATTGCATCAAGCCAACTTGCTTTTGCAAGATCACCTTACCTGTGAGAACTGCCCATTCCCTACCTAAGTGAGGGCAATCATAAAGTGGTTACACCAGTGTGGTATGCAGTGAGGAAGAGGTGCTGTGGTGATGATGAAGACACAGGGCAGGTGTTGTGCACAGTAGAATAAAGGAAGATTATTACTATCTACAGGCCAGTTACAACAGCATTAAATACATGAGTGAAATAGCTACCAGAAATTCTACTAAGTACTACAGTGCCAATGCTAAGTCAAGTTACTACTAAGCATGAGATTCTCAAGTGTTCTCAGCCATTCTGCTATGTGCCAGCTTGTCCTAAAGCTTCACTTGTAACAGCAGGAGTGGGCCCCAAGCATCCATAAATATAATGTGTCTAAGGTGATATTCAGAGGGAGTGAAGGCAGGGCAGGGGCATGGTGGGTTGTCTCACATGAACTTCTTTGTACTTTCATTGCAATGGGTGGCCAGCCACTACTGCATGTCTTTCCAGGGGAACTGTATTCATCTTAGGAGTGATAGGGACAAAAAATGGGTCATTCTCATGCCCAATCTGATGCCGCTAATTGTTGCATCCACTGAGGTGTGATGGGAAGAAGTGTTTTGCTGAAACTTTTAGACATTCAGTCAAAGTCATTGATATATGGCTACTTGACCACTTGTGGATCAGGAGGTTCACATGGTTCAGCAATCCAGGATGCGCTCACATTGATTGCTGGCTAATGCATTCTCACTCTAGTCTTTCATAGGTCCTTTCTGTTGGAGTTACTGTTACACATTTCAAGGGCTCTCCAAATCTGAGCACATGGTTATCCAATCATAATGTAGTTAGATGTAGATACACTTGATTGTTACCACATCAATAAATAGGTAGTAAGAATGAGAAGACCCATCATGCATTTGTGAGGGTCTGCTACTATCTCATACACCTGACTAACCACAAAGAACTGGTTATTTTAACACTTTTCCTAGGCTCAAATGTGCACATTTCACTTTTTGTGATGTTCAAGCTGAATCAGAGGCAGTGACATTTCTAAATGCTGGGGAAGTTCTTGAGGAACTGAAATTATCAGCTGTCAGCATCAGTAAAATTACATATTTCTTTTCTGCTTTCCGCCTTTTTGGCTATATGGAATGAACTACAAAAGAGGAAATACAAAAAACTTGTAAAGATGGATGGTAAAGCTGTAAAGACATATAAAGACGAAAAAGTGGGAAAAGTACAATCATTTATCCATCATTAGTTTGTGTACATGATAATCCACAAAATGGTTTACGAAAAAGGCCTTGAATGATTCTAGTGAGTCTATATAGTTGAAGTCTTCAGGAAGACAGCCAAACCCATACTGCAGTAGAAGATAGGCACCACACATAACAGTGTCAAGGTGGATGACTTCTAATGTTGGCCTTGAGCCATGCATTTTGGGCCTCACAACCCACATTCCAGTAGAAGAATCTGGTTCATCCGATGTAGGCATGATGTCAGAGTCCGATCCTCACCCCCTTAGGGGTCCCCCTTACGCCCCTTTCGGATACTCGGACCTTCAGAATCCCTCGGGCTCTGCCCTCAAGGCTTATGCATGGTGCGCAGTACTAGGATTACCTTGTTACATGTTTCATGTACATGTGTACTTACATACTAGCCTCACTACATACATGTGTTAGTTAGTATTTATAGTAGCACTAGTACACATGTATTCTACACTTTGAATCTTAGTTCCTCTTCAACACCTTAGTTCCTTTTCGCCACTAGGCTACCTCTTGTCTTCGCTGCGGGCTCCTCTGCAGAGCCTGCTCCCCATGCTCTCTCCGAAATCGGGACACTGCAGGGCTAGGAGGGCACAGCATCAAAGCTGAAGCCAAGTCCCGTATGCTCCTCTCGTCTGCGCGTCCGCACTCCCGCACTCCCCACGCATTTCTGCACCCCCTAAATGGACAAGCCAGGAGGCCCCTCGATACGGTTCTTAATACATGAACCAATTGACGAGGGCGCAGGGGAACTCCTGGTGAAGCTTAGGATTGTTGAATGAGAAAAAAAGAAGAATATGAGCAATGAGAAGCCCATGCATGACAAGCTCTTCCGAGTCCACAGACCCATCATCACTATGCTTGTCTTCGACTGTGACGAATACAGTGTCGAATCAGCCACAATCACCGTTCCACATCAGGTTGGCCTGGATCTGCTCACGGTGCATCCCTCCTGAGCCACATAGATTGCTTGGAGCATAGAACAAGGCTATGGCAGAATGGAATACCAAGATATGGAAAGTGAATTCAGGTAGGATGAGGGGGAAGTTTTCGTAGTTTGAATGGCATTGTGTGTAGACGAAGCGCCAAAGCACCATGGGAAAGCCAGGTTGATTGATGTGAGATGCAAGCTCTTGGAGAGTTCTTGGATAGTTATGTGCTATCAATACAATGTAAACACCAATAGCTGCAAGAGAGATGGTCCAACATACCTGGAGTTGCAGCCAACGTCACTTGGGAAAGTGACCTTGGTCCTGACACAGGACCATCTTCGTTGTCTGAGGTCTGGTCCAGTGGCAAGTTGTCTTGTTCAACTTCGGCTTCAACTACTCCATATTCAGATATAGGATGAGTAACTCCATGTGCAGCTGTGGCGCAATAGCTTGATACCAAGCCAGTAAGCATTTCACAATTGAGGAAGACATGCCGAAGAGCCACAAGTTTGTCCAATCATGATACTGTTTTGACCATCTGCGGAAGGGCCTTATGTCTGCTTGAACGTCTCCAAGGCTGCTTGACAGCTTTGATGTGCTTTGATTCTGTAATCGAGGAGCAGTGGCCATTAGGCAAACCAAACAACTCAATTTTTGAGGCATAATGGACAAGGGAATGTTGGCGGGGGAGGGATATGGATGTGCATACACCTGTTTCAACAAAAATGGCCCGTGCCTCATGAAAGCGGATGACATGGCGCTCAAATTCCTTCAAATCAAGAGATGTAATGGCATTGCGGTGGGCGATGTAGCAGCATTCCATAAATGCAGCAATGCACTGCACCATCTTGCTTGGGACTAGGCCAGCAATAGCTGATATATACACCTGCTATGTACATGAGACTCCAATCATGGTGATGGTGGAAAATCAGCACGAACCTTCATCAATGCTTTCAAGTCATCACCTGTCCACTGTGAGAAGTCCCTGCCATCAGGGAAGCATCACAGGCCAGGGTACACTGGAACTGCTGATACCCTGTTTGGGCTCTTAGTTTCTCATCCTGCATCTGAATGAATAAGATAGGCTCACCTTTGGTCTATCTCCTGAATGTATGCCAACGCAACTCTTTCACCGTGTGTGTGAGTGAGATATTCTTCTACCCAGGTAACAAGATGGTCTTTGAAGGTTCCTTTGATCAACTGATGAAGAAGATCTGGTGTGAGGAGTTTGTGGATGTCAGCCCATGGAAAGTGTTGCGTGAAGGGCTAATATAAATGAGTCAGTACAGGAGCAGTAGCATGACAACACAACTTACAATGACATCAACACAGATACCAAAATTATTCCAAACAACACCAGGATCAAAGTTTCAAATGAGGAATTGTGTTGTCTCATGATCGCGAAGTCCTGCATTTGGATTATCTAGATTGTCCGGAGTTGCATCACAGCTATATCAGACTAGTCAGCAGAATACAGGCACAGCAAGATTGGAGCATACCTTGCACACCAGTTCTGCACTACCCCTGCAAGCCAGACTTGCTCTGGATAATCTGCTATGTAGGGCCCAATAGAGAAGATAGCTCACCGGAAGTATCCATCTGGGCATCATGCAGGTATGGGTTTGGTCATTGCTGGTTTCAACAATATGAAAATGTGAGTAAGGCAGGCATGATATAGTTGACATGAAAACGTTTGAAAATCGACATGCTTCCAATGCTTCTTGCTAGCTGGTGCATCCAGAGAAGTCAGTTGTAAGATTTGTATTAGTAAAGGGAAAACAAAACTTTTAGGTATAGGTAGGAGTGCGACAGGTTCCATGCCATGTGCATGGGAGCACCGCATCGAGTTGTGGATATTCCCAGCACCAATATAGACGGGATGGTATTCTTGATGGCCAGTTGCAACTGAGACAGTCATCTTGTCACTACCAATAAGTATGGAAACAAGCATAGCACCTCACGTTGAAGGTGTTTCCTTAATGATATTGGTCTTGTTTGCAGCTATTAGCATGGTGGGAAGATAGTGAATATGATAACTTACTGCTTCAGCCCAAGCCCAGTCGCCAGACATAAGGTTCGACCAGACATGATCATCGTGAGCATTGAATTGCATGTATGGTGCATAGTCAAAGTGGTCTTGAAGCTCTGGGAGTGCAATTTGATTCAATAGAATACTGTGTGGATCTTGAAAGCAGAGTTTGTAGGTTTCCTGCATCCATTTGAGAGGAGTACCCTTCAGGAGAGGACCAGTGTAGTGGAATTGAACGGTCTTCCATGATGTTGGACCCTCCTTGATAGCATCGATTGTGCCATACATCTGTTTCGCTGTCTGCCATGGCACAAGGCAAGGGTCACCACCAGCATTGACAACAGCTGCGAGCCACAAATCGAGAGCTTGGTTAACCTGGAACTCAGAACTCTGTAGTGTGGTGAAATGGTAATCAGCAAATTCAAAGGAAAGGCGATCAGGAAATGGGTTCCATGGATTATTAGGCTTAGCATCAGCTGGTTGCCGTGGTGGTGGTGGAAGACCAGGTGGAAGCATGGTTCCATGTTCGGAACAGGGGAGTCCTAGCCATATGTTTAACTTGATGTGGCATGATCAAGCCTAATGAGGGTACTCACCATTCAGACCCAGGTGTAAAAAGGTTTTGAAGGTGTCTTTGTTGCCCAATGGATGAGCTTGAAGGACTGACTTCTTGTGGTGTATGCGCCAGACATGTTGACTAAGTCCCTGAAGTGTTGTGAAGCTCTCATTGCAGAAGCTGCATGAATGGGGCATGGCCAGCAGAATGGTGGAAGAAAGGAAGGTACAAGTTGCAGTTCAACCATTTAAGTTACACGTACAACAAAAATTGAGTGGTGTTGTAGCAAAAAATATGATGGGGACTTGGCAAAACAGTTTCAGCAATATATCACTAGCTCCGGTCCTGTGGGACGCACCACATATATAAGACCACCACTTGAACACCAGCCCAGAGTTCTTTTACCCACATCAAACTGCAGAAACGCAGGGCACTGGTACACACTACCCACCACTGTATCATCCCATTTGCAATGCAAACAACAGGGTTTAGCAAGGCAAAGTTGCTTGAAACCCAGTCGCCACCTCCTGAGGTCAAGCCAGTCACGATCAAGGAGAAGGAGGTAGGGCACAAGTGAAAGGTTTCTCAGAAAGCCAATCTTGATGAAGAAGGAGGTTCAGCCAAATCCCAGGCGAAGCGTCATAAAGTGTCAGAATCTCCTGTCAAGCTCATGACTGGTTCCCGAAAGCGCACTACTGAACACCCAGGCCTGGTTGGAAAGAGGAAGCGCCGCACTACCAAGGAGGTTCAGGCTGAAAGGGCAGAGAAGGAGGCCTGTGCGCTGGCTGTAGCTGAGGCCAAGACAAATGCTGTTGCTCAATCGGCGAGTATGGCTGTGCAAAAGGCAGATAGTGAGGTGGTACACTAGAGACATATTGGTTATCAGCACTGGAGATCGTATCAAAGGATGATGATGCAGAAGTCTTTGACTGGTCACCGGTCAACAACTACGTCAAGTCTGATTCAGAGATGGTTGAGGATCTAGCTGTGGTTGCTGCTACGCCAAAGCAAAAGGTCAGTGTTCTGGTTTTGGTCAACCTCTCATATTCATACCAGCATAGGAGTCGGCCAAGTTCAAGCAAGCCTTACTAGCTGATGTAGAGGCACAGAAGGCAGAGCTCCATCTGAAGAAGGCGAGTGCTACTGGAAAGCGACAGTGAGTGCAAACAAAGGATCTGAACGATAAGGCGTCTAAATTGGCTTCAGAACTCCCACCGTTTTGCCATTGGCCTCCAGGCTAAAGCTGGGAAGAAAGGCTCCTGTTGTCACTCAAGCAGCAGTTCACCACAAGGAAATAGGCAGGCTCACTGATGATCACACTCTGTCCTCAAGACCTGCCTTTCAAAGCATGAACATGGGACAGGACTTCAATGTTCAGAATGTACAAGTCTATTCATATCAATTTCCATTGAAACCAGGGCTTATTTCTTTAAGGTTGTTGAACTCATTGGTCCCAATTCCACAGACAGCAGTTCAGAGAAGAGTGACAATGTTGCTGTGCATCCAGTACCGAAGGTGAAGCACACCTCAAAGGTATGTGCCCTTCCAAGAGATAACACTGATGGTTTATCAGATTCATCCGCAGCCCCAGATTCAACGACGACAACAGATAGTTACACCAGATTCGGATTCAGACTCACCAATATGTACTATAACAGGAACCTGGAAGCTCAAAACCGCCATTGTTCCCAAGCAGACAAACCGCATGAATGATCCTAAAGTGAAGGCTGTCAATTGGTCATCTGTCCTTGCCTCCCAGATCACTGCAGCCAAAAGCTTCAAAACTCTCCCCTCATTGTTCAGCAACTCTCATGCCATCAAGAAATTTCGCGCCATTTGTTATTCCCATTGGATGAGGTCAGATGATCCATTCAATGACTTCATGCTCGAGTCACCAGTTCTCCTTTCTGTTGTCCAGCAAGCGTTGGAGGAAGCCTTTCCAAACAATCAATATACACCACACAAGAACGACATTTTCCACCAAACGGTAAGTTGTGCTTTCACGCTACCGTGCGACCATACTTAATCTGAGTCGCACTCAATAGATCTACGATAATATAAATATGCATCACTCAAACCTTGCCCGCACTGCACTAAGTCTGATCAAACTCTTTGTATCAGATATGACCAAGTCTGAAATTTGGCAATGGGTACAATGGACACTCGCAACTAGACTAGGGGAAGTCGTGTACGCACAACCTTGCCCACCTGGGTATAGTATTGTAAAGGATGCACCGAATTTTCAGGTAAGTTCTACATGCAAACATCAGTTTCATCATACTAATATCTCAGTAGAAGCCGAAGGGATTTCTATTGACATCGTTTGTCATTGAACTTGCAAAACCACATATGAAGGCAGTGAAAGATGCCAACGTAGATTTCAGTGCTCCAAATGGCCTGCTCGCATTGATCTTAGTCGCAGTATGTGGCTGAGGCTTCGGAATTGAGGATCAAACTGATCATTCTCATTAGCTTGAGCGGGCTGTGTGGTCGTACAAAAGTGGCACATATGTTGCCCCGCAGAAATTTGGTGCTCAACATGCCGCTCTGGTGACTGAATATTTGTGCAGCCTCAAACCATACAATAAATGGGACAACTTCTACAATGCATGCAATCTCTCGCCACATGGTCACAGCTCAGAATACAATGACAATGCGATGGCTGAGACCTCACAAACTGACATTGGGCACCGTGCTCTACTCTTCAGTAGCAGCCCGGTCAAGGCTTAGATTACAGACCTCTGTCTTTACTACTCACAGACTACTTTACCTATCTTTACTACTTTACATGTCTTTTAATATCTTTAGACACTTTTTCGTCAGTTCACACAACCGGACTTTTCCTAAGTCAGACTGTAGCTAAACCACTTTTACCTTTACCGCTTTTCTGACTTCAGGCTGGCTTTATACAGCAAGAAAAGTTTTGTGTGAAATTGCTGATGAGGATGGTACCCTTTAGCATTGCAGCCCACCAGCTCCCCATGTTACACAAACTCTCCACATTTGGTAACAGTGTACATTCACCATTGGCTACTGGGCAATGACAGCCTACACCTGTTGTAAATAGTTCATTATCAAAATTCAACCAAGTCACTTATCAGGTCAACTTCGGCTACTCCAGCAATGGCTGAGCTGTATGCTATACCAAATAAGGAAACCTGCTGCTTTGTTCCAAATCGGGACAGTTCCAAGGTGTTAGACCTTTCTTTTCAAGCAAGGTAACATCAGAATGGTTTGCCCACTAGTATTTAGCTTGATAGGCTCAGATGATACCCCTTTGGGATTTCTGGGCCCGCTACTTTCCGAGTCCCCTGAGCGCCTTCCATAAACAGACCTTTGGGTTTGTTTGCCTCTGATTTTTCAGCAAGGTTCGGCAATGTATGGTTAGCCGCAATGGCCGAATCGTTGATAATCTTCGATAACTCTCTTAGTCACCGTCTGTCACATCACCCGACGTTTGTCGTAAGTGGATGCAGCATATCTTACAGGCATTCATGGCACATATTGGATTAGCAGTGTGAGAAGTCTCTTACCGAGGATAACTTCCATTCTCACCACCACCCTTCGCTCGCAGACGCTGAGTCACTTTCCAGTGATCCTGTCGCCCACCTGCTCTGCTGATCTATCATCGCAGCGCTAATACATCCCCATCCAGGGCGTCTTACACATTCACCTCGCCTACGTCAGTTCCCCGTGATGATCCAACTCGGTTACATAGGTCCCTCCCCCCGGACAATGCCCACACGCAGATATATAAGGCCATCAGACCATCAGGGATTAACACTCGTTCACGCCCACATTCGAGATTCGCGATGCCAGAGACCTTCACTTATCAATTCGATACCCCGGCCTTCAAGGGCGCATCGACCATCAATACCGGATTATTCATTGGTGGTAAATGGGTAGACTCCGTCGATGGGGATTTCATTGAGTGCGTTTCGTTGTCGCTGGCCCTTCCGAATGACTTAACCTCGATTGCGGACATACAGTATCGTCAATCCCGGTGGGTGTCCTTTGTATTGGTTGAATGCGCCGATGCTCATCCCGCCTCTACAGCAACGGGTACACGCATCACGAGAGTAGTAGCCGCGAGCGCGAAAGACATCGACATTGCTGTCGACACCGCAAAGCAGGTTCGATAAAGGCTTGTCTCGTTTGTGTCAATTATCTAGCCCTAATCCTGTTTGTAGGCGTACAAAACCGCCTGGGGAATGAGAGTACCCGGGAAAACCAGAGGTCGCATCATTAACAAGTTGGCCGACTTGATTGAGAAATATGCAGACGAGATGGCTGCCTTGGAGTCACTCAACACTGGTAATAAACCTCTATTGGTGTTGATTCCAACGCAACAATACTCACGTTGCGTAGGAAAGATTTTCAATGATTCGAGGCGAGGGGACATCGACAGTGCCATTGAAGTATTCCGCTACTACGCTGGATGGGCGGACAAAATCCACGGGCAAGTAATTGAGGTACGGCACTTTCGATTGGTTGTGGTTATCTTTTGATTTGACTTATCATTTATAGACTCACGAACATGCTTTGGCGTACACTCGCCACGAACCTTATGGCGTCTGCGTAGGCCAACCAATTGTTCCCGTTCATCTGAATGCGTAACCTATACTTCTCCTTAGGGCCAAATCATCCCTTGGAACTTCCCATGTACGTCATTTATTTACGTCTACGCGCATGTCGTCTTTTGTGGCATTACTGATCATCCTTTTGTAGTCAGCATGCTCTCATGGAAAGTCGCTCCAGCACTGGCCACCGGTAACGTTGTAGTCCTCAAGCCGTCGGAAATCACACCGTTTACCGCCTTGAGGTTCGCTGATATGCTCAGTGAAGCTGGTGTTCCTCCCGGTGTGGTCAATATTGTAACTGGTCTTGGTAAGTTGCATTGATGGGTTAGCACCACCAGTCATGTGTCCTTACCAATGGGTGTATGTAGGCCCCATCGCGGGCCAAGCCATCAGTGAGCATCTGAAGGTGGACAAGGTGGCCTTCACGGGATCCACCCTCGTGGGCAGGAAGATCATGGAAGCCGCTGCTCGATCTAATTTGAAGGCCATTTCTCTTGAGCTCGGCGGAAAGAGCCCAAACATCATCTTTGACGATGCTGATCTAGAACAAACTGTCAAATGGACCGCATTCGGTATTTTGTGCGTCTTTCTACTTTGAAGTTGGTTTCAAACTTATGAGTGACCTTTTTGCTAGCGCGAATATGGGTAAATATCCGTCTGCCGTGTGCTGTCGTCAATGCTGACTTAGGCTACGATGATTCAGGTCAAGTGTGCGCTGCTGGATCACGCGTGTTTGTCCAAGAGGGGATCTACCCGAAATTCATTGAGGCATTCACGAAGGCCGCTCAAGGTCTCGGAACTGCCATCGGGGACCCGTTCGCAAAGGAAAGTAAACACGGGCCCCAGGTGTCCAAGACGCAGTTTGATGTAAGTTCTTTCAATCGGAGAGTCTTTCCCTCGGGGATTCCCTAATATTGATCTCTCAGCGAGTCATGGGGTATATCGAGTCCGGTAAAGAGGCTGGCGCAAATGTTGTTATTGGTGGCCACAAACACGGGAATAACGGATATTTCATCGAGCCTACCATCTTCACCGACTGCCGACCCGGCATGAAGATCGTGCAAGAGGAGATTTTCGGCCCCGTAGCCGCTGTCATCAAGTTCAAGACTGAAGAAGAGGTAATACAAATGGCCAATGACTCGATTTATGGACTTGCTTGCGCTGTCTTCACGGAGAACGGAAGTAGGGCGCTCCGCGTCATCCACGCCCTTGAGGCTGGCACTGGATTTGTGAGCCCCCTTCTATATTTGTTAACGCCTAATTCTCAAGCATTGCCAGGTCAACTGCTATAATACTGTGGGACCAAGTGTACCCTTTGGTGGATATAAGCAATCAGGAACGGGGCGAGATCTAGGGCAATATGCCTTAGACACGTACGTTCCCGACTTCATACGAAATATGTGGCGCTAACGGTGTATGTCACTGAATACAGGTATACGCAAGTGAAGTCTGTCCAAGTCAACATTGGCCAAAAGCTCTAGGAGTATGTCGCCCAAATAATGTAACATTAGTTAGAGCCCACAATCAATCGCACTGTTTCGTATTGTTGCTTACTTCTTGGAACCGTCGCCGGTCAAGCTGACAGTGCCTTAGCGTCACCTCGTCAGTCAAGATATCAATCGGGCCCTCGAGACCGCGCATCGCCTAAAGGCCGGCACAGTCTGGGTAAGGCATCCAGGGTGAAATAATATCAGGTTATTATTCACATCTGCGTAGGTGAACTGCGCAAACCAACTAAACGCCAATGTACCGTTCGGAGGCTTTAAGCAGTCAGGTATAGGACGTGAACTGGGAGAATATGCTCTGCACAAGTAAGCATTCCCCTTTCGTGTTGATTTTGTGGGACTTAATGGGCGTTCTCTCTTTCCCAGTTACACAAACATCAAAGCCGTCCACGTTAACTTCCGTCACAGAAAGTAAAGTGCTAGAGGAACTTTTGTATCAAGAAGGGTGCGGTGAAAAAATGAAGAATATATTTTCTATTCTGCATTTCATTCATGGGGTTATCGTGTGTCCGCGGAAGTGCATCGAACCTTTTGGTACCTGTAAACTAACGTGTAGGTAGGGGTCAATCGCAGACTTCGTCAAGAAGCGACTCGTCCTCTTCGGTTGATAATACGGGAAGCTTGAAACAAGGATAGCATTGACGTAAGACGATCGAAGGAAGAGAAGTTGGTGCATACCTGCGACGATACAGGTTGAATAGAGACAGGCCCTGCAATGGAGGCGGGGAACTGGCCCGGGAAGCTCCAAGTAAAAGTAACATTGTCTCCAGTGGGGCGAGGTACGACGAGGCGATAGCTGAAAGAAATGCGCCACGCAGTCAGCTTTTGTCTCTTATCGGCGGGACCGATTCTCTTGTCAGTGAGTGACTGCAGCCAGTCTTTTAACCGTTCCAAGAACGCGAAGCCCTTCACCGATCCCTTGTGCGTCAGAGATATAGTCATTTGGAGGACGACCACTTCAACGCATCTCAAGTCGTTATCCACCACGAGGTAGAAGGCGTCGAGGAGGGGGAAGTTGCTCTGAGAAGGGAGGTACAGCTTCGTGCCGTCCAAGGTAACTTCCTTGAGGGTTTTGTCGAAACGGGCGCGCATCAGAGCAGTCGGGTGTCCAGGAGTTAATCTGAGAAATCGTCACGAATTGAGAGAGCTCAGCGTATAAAGGGCTTACAAAGTCGAAGAAAACCGTTGACGACCAAGTCGAGGATGATAGGGGGGAAGGGGCAGCTGGAATAGGCGTGAAGAGGTCGTCATTATGATCTGCATTGGTTAACGCCTCTAGGACAAAGTTTTCAAACGCCCATCCAGCTAGTGCAGTACTCTCCGTGTGTTCACAACAATGGCCAATGAACTTGAGCGTGTCATCCCGGTGCAAGATATCGAGCTGTTGTCGGATGCGGTGCGCAATGTAAAGAGATTTAAAGTCCAAGACAGTAGTGTCCTCCATGGTGGCGGACGCATAGGAAGCGGACGCATAGGAAGAGATGAGGATATGAGAAAGTTCGTTGTTGCTGTTGCCTTGGCGATCCTTAAGCCGAAGGAAGAGCTGAGAAGAGGTCAAAGCGCCAAGCGCATCCGTGAGGTTGTTCTCTAGCACTTCATCTCGTCCTTGCAAGTATTTGATTATGTCCCGAGGAGCCCATCCCCACTTGGACACCGCCTTGTTGATCGAGAGGTCTCGCTCACTGTCGGACTGTTCCGGCAATCCGGCGACGAGCTTGACGCTAGAAAGAGAGATGAGTAGGAAGAAAGATTTTGAATGTCAAAAAGCCTACGCATGCGAGAGCTCTTGTCTAGACCAGCGTGCCACAGACAAGACTTGTCCATTCTTCTGTTTAATCCACGCCTTATATCGCGATGTACGAGGCGACGAAGCTTGTAAGGAGAAGATGAATTTTTTGAGTAGCGCATCAGGAGGTGGAAGCCCGTCCCCTTGGTCACTGTTGATAAGAGCCCAAGTTCGATCGGCTGGGTTTTGTGATTTCGGAGGTACCAGGTCGAGCAGGTCCTGCGGTGCGATATCTGTATTCGACTGGACACCCCCCGACGAAAAGTACAGGACTTCATGTTTGCTAAGCGAGAATAGCACGGGCTCTCCTTTGGTTAACTTCTTGAGCAGAAGAAAGAAGAGGTAGTACGTCTTCCCTGTCCCTGGTTGTCCGGATAACACCACCCCGCCGCGTGCAGTCGCCAGATCGCAAAGACGTGCGTATGATCGAACGTAGTGTTCTCTGATGTAAAACTTGCCCTGTGTATCTGCGAGATCGGTATTGGCCAAGGACTCCAAATCAACGTCTCTTCCGGCTAGCAACAACTCGTCTCCTTTCCCCTTTTGATTCCACCAATCCTCCCAGACCGTTCTATACATACCACTGCGTGTGTACGGCTTCCATGAAGGATCAGTAATAGAGTGGGGTTGCCAATGACTTTCATTGGGAGACATGAATATCAGTATGGTGATGGCGAATGGCAAGGGGAAAGGAGCTTCACTCATCTATCTATATCTATATATTATATATTATATATTATATATCTATATATCTATTATATTAAGTCTCAATCCGTGTGAACTTTGAACTTAGGTAATCTTAAGTAAGCAAGGAATTGGCCGGTACGCACACGGCCACTTTGATCCAGTGGCTCTGAGTTCAAACATAAGCAAACATCTCTCCTGCTTTCATCCGCCCTCCATCCCCCTCCCTTGCTTCTTCTGAGCTCCCCATCTGTACCTTAACACATAAAGAAGGTGTCTAAAGTGTGAACTGGGTTATTAGAGGTTTTTTCTGCATTTTTTTGAGCCCAAATAGCCCCAGATAAGCTCATTACATGCTATTTTAGCCAATTTTCTGCCATTTTCTCTGTTTTTTTGGGCACATTTTTGGTGGTTTTTGAAGCCTGGAAAAGGTGAGTATTGCTATCCTACTGTAGGATGATTCTGTGCTTACATTGGTGCTCTTTTTCCTCCCCTACTCTTCATGCTTCCTGCTGCAGATCTGTTGCTTGCTCTTTAAGCACCTTTGGGTGGATTTTGCCTGTTCTTGAAGGCTTAGGGAGGGTGAGTTCAGCTCTTCCACTGTAATAGGAATGTTATACTCATACTTAAAACCTACTCTCCCCCCTTCATCCTCTTTCAAAGTATTTGCTATTCCCTTGCTCCTTCTATTCCTATGCACCTGGACCTGGATTTCTGGACCTGGGTGTTTGAGAAGAGAAGACAGGCTTAGCTGCTGCTGGAGATAAGCATTGGGGTTCTGGAGAAGTAGTAGACCAAGGTGAAGCTGCTGAAAAGTCCTACCTCCCTGGCCTCTCTATACAGAGTGTTTGCCAGTTGCTTGACCTTTTGGGTCTGAACCGCTTTCACAGCACAGTTTGCAGGGAGAGGGTAAATCTTCTTTTGAAGTGGCTCCATTATCAACTGCAGTTGTTGGCACTGATTTCACTACTTTCTTTGCTAAACTTGAATAGCTAGTTTTCACTAGACGTGCTTCTTGTTCTTTGCTTTTTTGACATTCTTCTCTGGGATTCCTGGCTCCTCCATACAATCAAATTGTGGACAACCAGAGCGTGGACGACCGAATCGCGGATGACTGGATACCTGAACCACTGGATACCTGGACCCTTGCCCTTTATTTACCGTGCCCGCTGAATAAGGTATGAAGTACTGTCTGTTAAACTACATTCAAAGCAGCTAATGTTTTTCATAGACTTTACTCTCCTTGCCTGCTTTCATCCCTCCATCTGTTGTAATTATTTCACTGCTGAATCAATGTATGTGTTTCAGTTTTGATATTGATTCTCAAATATTAACCAATTTTATTAGGAGTGGTAACCAAACTCCGCCAACTACTCTACAATGGGCCTGTATTTCTGTCCAACATCATGAGCGTGAACAATGGACTCTGGGTAGCCCTGTACATCGTCGAACTCCAGATCGGCCACCTGTTCCACTCTTTCAACTGATTTTGGGATTGAACTTAGAAGCTGCTATCAATCCTCTACCTCCTCTTGCCAACCACAATAATGTATTCGGCCCTGCTTCTCCTCAACCTCCCATGCCAAACCCATCACGTTTTGAGCATCTACCTCCAGAACTTGCCCAACAACTTGCAAACTTGCCTCCGTTAGTTCCTGTAAGGCATCATGCACCATGAGCCTGTCAGAACAATCAACCTTGCCAAAACCCACCCCCCTCTACCACCTAATCCTCCACTTCCTCTGCCTCTTGATCCACCTCCTTTACCTCAACAACCATGTAATGGTTGAACTCCCCAAAGCCTCTCAGGTGGTCACAAGTGCATTAGATCCAATCTATAATGGACAAAACACAGGTGTAGTGACAGTAGTAAGGCTAGGAGTGATGCTTATGTAAGTACTAAGCCAGTAGCTAAACCCACCCATTACAAACCACCACCACTGCCACCACCATTGGCACATCCACAGCGCCAACAAGGACGAAGGAATAGGATTGCCCAATTGCCCAAGGCACGGCAACCATTTTCTGCTCAGTGGCCAGTACACTACTTGGGAAAGATGGATCTTGAATGTCAACACTGTCATGCGCTTCATTGGAAGGATGAGCGGTTAACATCCTCCACTCGGAATTCTCCACGATTTGGGATGTGCTGTTATTAGGGGAAGATTCAGCTTGCCAGTCTTGAGGCACCGCCTTTGGAGCTTGACAACCTCCTTAGAGATAATAGTCCAGCCTCTAAGGAATTTCAGAAGAATATTCGCCATTACAACAATGCTCTGGCAGTGGCCTCTCTTGGCTGTAAGATTGATGACTCAATCAACTGTGGTGGTGGAGGCCCATATATGTTCAAAATCCAAGGACATTTGACACATCTGGCAGGTGCTCTGCTCCCAGAAGAAGGCCAACTACCACAGTATGCTCAGCTCCACATCCATGACCCTGCAGAAGCTCTTAATCATCGCATGCAACATCCCCTCAACAATCAACTCAACCATGAGACTATATCAAATCTTCAGGACATGCTTCATCGTCGCCACCCAGGGGTTCAGCTTTATAAACAGGCATATGAAGTAACACGGAACATGCCCTCTGCTGCTTCAAGCTGTCATTCTTCCTGGAGATGGTGAAACATTGGAGCGTGGAAGGGATATCATCCTCTACTGCAGAGCAGGACAACCACTTCAACGTATCAGCGAGCTTCATCCCCTGTATCAGTCATTGCATTATGTGCTGCTATTTCCCACTGGCCAATTTGGATGGACCCCACACATTCCTTATCAGGGTGGAGCAGAAGTTGAGGAAGAGGGTGAAGTAGATGCAGATGGGAGCCGTTCATCTCACAAGCACTCAACTGTCTCTCAAACCAAGTACTTCCACTATCATCTTCACATCCGTGCACATGAGACTGTTCATCTCTTTTCATGCTGGAAAGCTGTTTCAGGAGTGGATGGTTGATTTATGGGCATTGTTAGAGCAATCACAGTTGCTATGGGTCACTCTCAACCAGAAGACTTGACGTGTTGACAATCTTTGAGGTCTTATGGATGCAGTAGCAGCAAATGCAAATGCGACTGGAGCAGATGCTGGCCAGTGTTGTAAGGGCAACCTCAAGATGGCCGACAGCACGAGCCTAGCAGAGGGAGAATCCAAAGAGAACAAGATAAGGATTCTCCATGCTAGGAGGTGAAGTATATACTGTAGAAGCGTGAGAGAAAGGTGGGAGAACTGTATAGTACACCTGCCACAAGTCTGGAGAATATCACAAGGTATGAGCAGGCACATGTGATAGAAAGGTGGAGGGAATATGCAAGAATCGTGCCGGCGATCCAGAAAAGTGGAAATGGGAAGTAAAGAGGTGTGGGAAGAAGGTATGGATCATCCAGACGTGCTCCGAAGTGTATATGTGCATCCAAAGCACATCAGATGAGTTGGATATTGCTTGGATGCATCAGATGTGTGGCTGGAGTGCAGCTGAGGTGTGGGAAATGAGTCAGATGAGTTGGATAATGCTCGGATGGATGGTAGAATGGAAAGGAAAGAAGAGGAAAGTAAATAAGAGTCTGTGGAATGAAAAGAAAGAGAAATCAATGAAGAGGAAGGGAGAGACAGTAATACTGTACCCTCTAGTAGACTAAAGTACTGGTACAATCAGTAATTTCTAGTGTAGATGGGCCTGCTTCAAGCAGGGACTTCTAGTTAATCTTTTGACTGTTATATCAGATCATATTCTTCACTTGTCCACTGCTATCTCAGATGGCCTACTCAGTATTTTACTGCTATTTCTAGGGCTATTGGTGGGGGATCGGACTGCTGCATTAGTGTGTGAACGACTGCTATTGTCAGTCCAGTGTTTGGTGAGTATTGGCCTGTTGTTGCAAGCGAACTTACTCACATTATACTGCTATTTCTAGGGCTATTGGTGGGGGATTGGACCGCTGCATTACTACACGAACGACTGCTATTGTCAGTCCGGTGTTTGGTGAGTATTCACCTGTTGTTGCAAGCGCATGTACTCACCTGATACTACTATTTCTGGCATAAGCAACACACATTGCAACCTCTCAATCAAGTATACCACTCTGGCACCATTAGTGAGCATCTCCTGTACAGACTCTGGTCTGTGTTACCACAGTGATTCACCCTCGTTTGCCACATGCGCATTCAGGCACTTACAATTGCTTCCTAATGTTCGCATAAATTCATAACCCTTTGATCCACTAATAATATTGTCATTTAATTCCTTTTGCAAACATCTCAATCAGTATATAGCACTCCATTAACACGCCCTGGCTTTGCCCCAATGATGTCAATGTGCCATGCGATGGTTTGAATAATGCCAGTAACAACTGTAACTAAACTCTGAGTTGAACAGCAACACATTTCATTGTCTTCTTCTTTGTGCCAAGTGCAGTCAATGGGACATTAATGTTGCAACACTTACAGTTGACCATCGATGGCTTGATTTTCCATGACTGCTACTGTGCACCGTGTGTACCAGGCATGATTTCACGGTCAGCAACCTTGAGTCAGGGTTTGATGGCACGATATAGCGGACTTGAAGTGCCAATGGACAAACAATGGAAAACACTCATACGGCGCAAAGAAATTGTTTAAAAATGGTGGGGCTCTGTGTTCTAAGAGTAGATAAGTAGATAGGCATGGGTGTATCATGTACACCCACACACAAGCCAATTGTCTAATGAGTCAGATGAATGGTCGGTGCAATACATCAGAAAGTAGTGGACATCTAAACAGTTACATTCACATTGTTCCCACAGTCAGTACTAGTACTCAGTCATTACAAACTGTATCTCACTCAGTCTAGCTCAGTTCTGTCTTTCCTTGCATTTACAAAGAGCCAAATGTTATGCTACAATTATAGTCTCACTCCCATACCTTAGTCAAAGATCCCTGCACATTTATAACAGCAGCGGGTAAGTAATTCTTGTTGACACATCACGGGGCTTTCTCCCTAACAGACACAGGGGCATAGGAACGTTTGCACTGCAGCGCAGCTAGTTTGTTCATCAGTGCTTCAAGTTCACCACCGAGCGTGAAATCCTGCTTGGTACACACGGCGCATGGTATCAAACATAATCAATGATATTTGAGCTTATGTCTACTCTAGTCGACAAATTTCTACAGGCACTTGCTAGCACTAATTAAGCAGGCATGTCAATCAACAGCAGAAATCAGTGGGCTATCCATCGCTGTGGCCACGATGTCAACATCAGACACCCAATCTGCACCGAGTTGAAAGGATTCCAAGCGGGGGGCACCACAGGACCGCGAAACGCCTGCGAAGATGGCGTAAAATTGCTGCTTGCTTGGCGGCATACGCTGAAAGGCCATCCTGAACTGTCTCTGTAACACTGCTTCCTGAGCGTTGAGGACCTTGTTTATCCCACCAGTTTGCATGCCATTGCAAGTATGCAAGGACCCTCCGCATTTCCTCAAGTACAAGATCTTGTTCTTCTGTCCACCGTTGGGCTCGCGCTCTCGACCTTGACCACTCTGCCTTCAAACCTAAGGCCCTTTGTATCAATTTCATGTGAAACTTGATAGGCGCAATACTTACAATCAGTAATATCGTCAGGCAACATCGGCTGTATATTCTCTAAGGGGCGCTCCACGCCTTCAGATCCACTGGAAACTGACAACCAAATCCATGAGATCTCTCTTCGACTCTCCCCCGGTGCAGGTATCTCATCCTGGCGCTGTGGACACTGGATGTCTGACTGGGTGAGAGGCTTCAAGCAGCCTAATACATCAGACGTTGGATCAAGTGCGATGATGGCCTTTCATGCTGTTCGATATCGTTCGGCTGTGCGCTTCACCTTCGTCTGGAATCGGTTAACTGCAGATCTGCATCTCACTTTAGCAGGGGCAAGAATTCCAATCAAGCGGCAATCACCTAGCACGGGTGTTTCCCCACTGACTGAACCCAACATTGTTGAACTTGAATTCCCATACACCCATCGTTATGTGAAGGAGCTGGCAAAGCTCAACCAGTGCGTCATTGGCCTGCCCAATTCGAAGCCGTTTTTCCTTGAGCCTCAGTGGCTGAATGGATGTAAAAGATGATGGTACCTTCGAAATAGTTAGCACACAGTTTAACACATGCAATTTAGACTACTCGCCTCAGATGGCAGGAATAGCGGGATGCCCTCTGGCTTATCTTGTGAATACTGCGCATCTGGTAGAAGGTCCGAGGTGACAAGAGGCATGTGGACTTGTTGGATCTCCCTCCAAGTGATGATTCACCGCAGAAGGGTGTTCCTTTGTTCCTGTAGGCTAGCCGCCTGATGGGTTCGTTCTGCATCGAATTCAAGAGCCAGTGCCTGTATGAGAAATTTGGTCCCGCGGCTGAAGCTAGTGAGCTGAGTTCACCTACTGCTTGTCTTCGATTTCCATTCCAGCAACAAGGAAAGCAGCCAGCCCCACTTCTACAGAGTCGGATGATACTTCACCAATTTCTTCATTAGCCAGCTCCAAACGGATGGCCGCCATGTTGTCCTCTAGCCCAAGGTTAGACCATTTTATCTGCTATAGGACAATGGCTCATGCTTCGACTCTCCGTCATTGAATGGGTTGGGTTCTCTAGTTGGATCCAGTTCCCAGGCCACAACCTCCCTTTCCCATTCATGAACGATGTCGGCAGGAAAGCTTGCAGAGAAATTAGAGTGTAAGGACGTGTGGCGTGCCTTCATCTCGATCGCTTGTTGTAGACCCTGTAAAAGACCTGAGCCTGAGGCAGGGTAAGTGCATGCAGTAAAAGAACAATTAGAGCCTACCAAATTGGGTGATTTTGCGCCAGTTCCAGCTGCAGGCATGGTCGTCAATGGTTTCTCGATGTGCCCATGGTGTCATGAGCTTCATGGACATGCTGATTGGGTTGATGTGAGCCCACCAACGCTCCAGATCCTCGAGATCACTGTGAGCGCATCCTGGCAGCAGGTTTATGGAATATCGAAGCTGACAGGAGCTTCCGTGGCCATAGAGATGGAATTTCGGGATAACAAAATCGAAAAGAGCAGTTAGATTGTCCGGAATCTGTAGATCGGAGGGCAGTTGTTTCATGCGTGTGAAAAGGTGCTGGGAGTATTGGCAGGCAATGTCATAGGAAAGCAACAGCCGGCGAAAAATTGCACCCGCGAGGCTTTGAAATAATATGGAGTCCATGTTCGCATACCTGAACAATGTCAACGCCACACAATAGAAACTGCTAGAAGAGTGTGCACCTCTCGCCTTTCTGCAAATCACCAAAGCCGTTGCGTCGAACAAGACCATGTCGGCCACAGATGATGCCGCCTACGCCAGTAGAGGCGTAACCCGAAGATCGCTTGGTATTAGCTTGATCAATTGCATGCCACTGGCTGTCGCATAAATTCGGCTTCAGGAGCTTTCAGCAAGCTGCCCATGTCATATCCAGGGATGTACCTCAAGGTCATCCATCTGCACCTGAATGTATGCTAGAAAAGGGACTGAGGGCACCCAGTGACCCCAGCCATCACCCAGTGAAGCGTCATTCTTCACAGTGCGATCCCGGTTCTTGAGTCGGAAATTCGCGTCCATGGTGACAATTAGGGAATATAGCCATCTAGTGTAGATAGGGAGTCAGTCACTATTGATGAAGCCTTCATCTAAATTCATTACCTGCGATCTGTTGCATTCTCCCATCCTTCTGGAAGGTTACAGCCAGGGTGGGGACATGCTGGACATTCAACTGCGCATTGCCCAGGGGCAGTGGCCTTGACACCAGATGGATCGTAAGCCCGACCTGAGCGTTTTGATGCCATCAAATCTCTGTAGGCACGCATGACGTCCAAAAAGCGTTTGTAGTAGTCCTAATGCGACAGAGGTGAGCTACTTATAGGGGTAGAGGGTGGGGTACTTTACTGGCAAATTCTGGATATCTGCACTATCTGTTTTTCGTTCGAGTGACTGGTAGAAGTTGTAAGCTGCAATCTTTGACTGAAGAGTAAGTTTATGGAAGGTATTCAAGACATCGAACGTGAATGCCGCTTGAGGTACTTTGAGTGTGGCCGGGAAGAGTCCGTGTCGAAGAAGCTGTTCGCAGTGATGACCAGGCAGACCAGGCATGTAGCAGCGACAAAATGCCATATTGACGATGTGAATTCCAGAGACATCGATGACTGTGAAGCCCTCCACGATGTCTGTGGCGCCTGGGCAAGCTAAACCATCATGTCCAAGCAAAATACAATGGTTTAACAATCGCAGACTGAATGGCTGGAAATACCCATCTTTCCAGCGCTATGTTGTAGAATATAGGTGACATATCGTGTAATAAATAGGACATCTACGCACGAGAATTCGGTGGAATGGGGTCTTGGAGTGAGAGTTCGAGATGCAAGCAGAGCAGTAAAGTCCTGGATAGATACAGTCCTGGCACTGGTAGAGCCCTTCGTCAATAGCGCAGTCGTGGCACACTCAGCTCCCAAGGCGGCCATCAAGCTCGATGAGTTGATCAAGTATGCTTTGGCGGTGCTGAAGGTAGTCTTCAAGAAAGCGAGAGGGGCGAGAAGTGGTCTGAGAAACATGGGTTGTGTCTACCCTGTTATCCGCTGGCACTGATCCATTGTTATCAACACCAGCAAAGAACGATTCACTCCATGGGGTTTCAGCAGAGTCGTCGGCTGTAGGAGCTCCCGCAGTGGCTTGAACGGGGGCTTCCTGTATCTGTTGTACATATGTTCGCCCCCCGAGGCGGTTGGAAGCAGTGCGATGCACACAGACAGTTGTTGAAGCAACAGAGGACACTGACTCGGGGTAGCTCGAGCGGAAACCTTTCTTCTTACCCATCTGTGGGAGTAAAGTGGAGGTTAGATGTTCACGGGCATGAGCACATAAATTGGTAGTGAGACTCGCCCCAAGGGATAACGTCAAGCAAAAGATGAGAACTACAATGAACAACATGACAAAATTGATACCAATTGACCACTCCTAAGATGCAGAAAGAGTTTGTTATTGATCAAGCCAATTCACTGTCAATATCATCGAGGATAGAAATTCTAACCATATCAGTTTGCACGGAGAAACCACCTTTGTGGGTCTAGTGTTCAACTTGATTCCAGTATCACGGTGAGATGCTTGCCAGTAGCTGCAAGGGTATGGGCACTCGATAGTGATGTCGTTTGAACAACTTGATACAGTGTGAGTACTAGGTGTCCGATTATTTATTTCATTGGATATTGTAGTTCTATAGATATGAGACTAACCTACGTAAGTTGTTACTCCACAATTGAGTGTTGGTTCACCGTTATCGTCAATATTGGTGTCATCTGAACAATTCAATACAGCGGTACCAGTGTAGGAGTCTGATTCCTTATTTCATTGGATATTATTGATCTATAGATCTGATAGATTGACCTGCTTAGGTCAATACACCACAATCAAGTGTTGGTTTGTCGCTATCATTGTCTTTGACAACGTGACAGCTCAAGTAAGGTTATTATTGGGTGGACACGGGTGGACAGGAATCACAAAATATGGACACCAACACAATTGCTTTTCATATTAAGCAACAAACTACCACAGGTGACAAGTACGATGCTAAATTATATGCAGTACGAACTAATGGGGGAAGGGATAGCTCTGTCTACGGACTGGGCCTTGGTGCCAGTGCTCCAAAGCTGAGGAGAAATCCCAAAAGCTCGCATAGCGAGCTTCACCATAACCACAATTTTTTCCAGGGAGACAAACTAAGGGTTGGACACGCTTGATACTTGAACTTACTTACCAGGTATCCCAAAAGACGCCGATCTCAAATCCAATGCGTACAACATGCCATTTCTTCCCACATTTGGAAGTCGGAAGCCAGGGTGCAGCGTAGCGGCGAGACCAAAGTAGGGGAACTCCCCAAGCATCTGGATTGAAAGGACCAATGCCGATGTAGGATGGCGCTGTGGGATGAGCCGGAATCATGTCAGGGACGGGGGCATCTGCAAAGATGAGGGGAGACAGTGGACCCAGGGACGAAGGACTGGAGATGGTGGTAGCTGGGGTGTTCCTGGGGGTCGCAGGGAAGTACAAATGGGCCGGGCTGGGGGGAGCGAAAACAGAAGCATGAGGCTGGTTGGTGAAGGAGGAAGCTGCAGCAGTGCCTCGTTGTGCTGGAGAACCGGTTTTCTTTGTGCAATTGCGCACTGGGGTAACAGGGGGGGGTGACACATTGTGCCAATTCGTCTTCCTCGTCCGAAGATACAACAACTGTGACATTTGGATCACACCTATTGTTGTCAAATCAGTGCTCTGAGACATACAGGCAAAGTGGGTCTACTTTCTCAGCGACATCTGTGACATCATTTCCTCAACTTGAGCAGCTTCGTTGTCGTCATTCACAACAAACTCAAAATTTGGGCGGCCAGCACGGTCGATGACCACTTCGCAGTGCCCAGTTTTGCCAACAACTGAAAAGCGAGCCCCCTCGGGGTCGTCTGGATCTACAAGAATAAGTGGATGAGGAAAGGACCGGGGGACGACTCTTACTACAAGATATGAGGGGCATTGCAGGAAAAAAAAACTGGAGGTGTTGGAGTACGAAATCTGGTTTATAGATGCATGAGGGGCACAGGTTCAGTATTCTGTCAGATTGAAACTAGAGCAGATGAGGCAAAGACTAAGGGAGAGTTCTGAGGGACGGCGCTACAAATAGAGATCAATAGGGGAGGAAAAGTAGGTCTCGAAAAAGTATATAAAGTGCAAGTTAACTACAGCTTGATAGTTCAGTAAAAATTTCAAAAATGTCTACTACCATTGAAATCACCGACTCACCCACCGCTGAAGTCGTTCCTCTTCCTCTCGATGAACCTATGGTCGTTTGGTCCATTATTCCTGCTCAGAAACAATTATTGGTCGTGTATATGCCTGACTACAGGAAGGCTTTTAGCACCAGTTCCCTCGGCGAGTTCTGGGGTATTTTATATGGCGAATGGTTCAGGAAGTGGCCATCCAAGGATGGGAACCAGCCCTATGTAGAGGAGGTAAGCCCCTATTCCCCTTTCGGTGCTTGATCATACATACTGACTAATGGCTATCCCACAGCAACTCAGAGCGTGAATGATCAGGAATAGTCGATGGATTCCCACTGCTGCACAAAGGGACTTGCTCAAAGCCTCGATTGGGGACTACAGGGCATCTCAAGAATCAAAGTCGCTTGGAGACTTCTGGGCAAGAATTTTTGCTGCCTGGTTTCAATGGTGGCCGGCTACCGAGATCGCCCCTCAGGGACTAGTTGAGAAGGTTCGTCAACTCAGAATCCATATATAGGATGCCAGACGCTGGTGCTGATTGTGAGTGTTAGAAGCTGAAGGCATGGTATAATAACAACACATGTGTTACCACCAATGGGCATCAAGTTCTTAATCTCAACCAACCTTCCAAGCACACTCGACATCCTGCCCCTTATCAAACATTCTGCAACATTTACTGGAAGAAACCAGTCGTCGATGGCGCCTCGGTCAGTCAAATTATTAAACAAGAATGGGTAATCGAATGGAAGAATAGCCCAAACTACCAGCCTACTCTACCCCGACCTGCGCCCCCAGTGACTTTCGTCAATGCTGTTTCTGCAAGGCTCTTCGCGCAGATGTCAGTCAACATTCACCAAGAGATCTATGACCACCCTGACCAGAATCGGCCCCTCGATCCTCTACCGCCAAACAACAGAGTCCAGCAAAACAGCCAGCTGGTGGATGTGAATCCTCTAGTAGATGAAGGTCATGCAAGGGAGTTTCAAAAGTAAGTTGTTGGTCTATCTTGTCTTCTGCAATGGCTAATATAGTTTCAAGGGCCATTGCTTCACTTCCCTATAGCATAGATCAGGCCTACAAGCAGGTCTTCGAGAAGTCTGGCTTCATTATGCTCGCCATGGTTTCGGGGCCTGACCCCTCCCGAGGCGGCAACATACTGACCTACAGGTGAGGCCATCCTCCTCAATGTCTGCCATATCTGACAAAGCCTTGTAGCTTCACCCAGGGGACAATCGCCTCCTCTGGCTGCGACTTCATACAATATTGTCCTAATTTCGAAAAGGACATGGAGGGGAAGTTCAGTGAATTTGCAAGGATGGTATTCTGTGAGTGATCCGCCAGCTGCTAGTGTTTCTCTATGCTTATGCTGAACAGCCCCCACCGAACGCATGAGGTGTGCCCTACCAGGAACGGAGTACTTGCAGAATTACCCCCGAGTCAAGGTCGAGACCCCTGCTCCCGGTTCTGCTCCCACCCCCGTGGCATTGACATCTGCTCAGGCTCCCTCCACCAGCCCCGCCAACACCCTCTATCAGATTCAACAGGAGGCCGATGAAAGTGATTCCGACAGCAGCACGTCAGAGCCCACTGCGGTCACCACTAGAGCCCCCCGCATGTCAGCGTATGAGATTGAACGCGAAGCAAACATTGCCCAGAACAACCAGCTTTTGAAGGACCTAGGGCTGAACATGATGCAGCTAGGTTCGAAGGCAAAGGCTCCCCGAGCACCGAGAAAGCCCAAGGAACTGGAAGCTGCCACTGGAACGAGGCGTTCTGCTCGTATATCCGGGTATGTGACATCCTTCTGAATCACTTCGTGCCCACTGACATGGAATATAGACCCGAAGCAACCACCTCTCTGGTGAACACTGAAACTACTGATGACATTGTTATGACCACCGAAAATGTGACGGGGGAGCCCATCGAAACTGACATCAGTGAAGCCGCTACAGAATTGTCAGTGACCGTCGCCACGGACGCTGAGTCAAACACCAGTGTAGCCTCTGAGACAGGCGAAACCAATGGAACGTCTGTTCCCATTCCTGAAGCTCCCATGGTTGCGACTGTCCTTCCCCCTACCTCTTTGAACGCCTCCTCAACCAGCGCCTCCCCCATTGTAGGTGCCCCAGCCTGGCTGATCACTGCCACAGACTATCTGGCTGGAATCAGTGCCGATCCCCGTTGGTGCAATATTGTTGCGCAATTCGTGGAGTTTGAGAAGAGCCTTGGCTATCTCGATGGCAAAGTGAGTTATTAAGAGGTGTATACTAGTGCATCCTTCAATCAATTTCACAGATCGCCGTTCATATGCTCGCACCTGGTAAGCACCGACCCAAAGAGGTTTCCACCTGGGTGAAGAATGCCCACGCCGCCGATCCCGTCATCAAGAACCCTGTCACGTTCGGCGTCCAGTGGTGGATGTGGTACACTGAGCTCCAGCCAGAGTGTAGGAAGGCTGTCGAAGGTCACCTCCAGCGTGTCACACCTGAGAACAACGAATGGACCGAGCTGCACAAGGGTACAATCAATGGCTTTTATGGCCTCCTTGCAAGCCTTGGGTGGTGGATGAAGGCAGCCGAAGTCAGTGGTGAAGCTACTGAGACACTGGACATGGCCCTGAGCGATGTCAGCTGGGCTTTGGAGCTCATGTCGCGTGCCGCTAACACAAAGCGTGCTTCCCCAGGTCCTGAAGAAGGTGCTGCCTCCAAAAAAGTTCGCATCGACTAAGTTTGTACATAATCATCGTTGTCTATCATTACGTCGCCCCTTTCGTAGTATGCTCTGCACTGTCCTTTCTGGTTGACTTTACCTATACCCCACTATCATTACTTGTGCTCCCCTCCTGTCGTTACTCCTGCCCTCACCAATGTGAACATCTGTGCTACTCTTCTTGCCTTATTGAGAAAACAAAGTCCGAAGCACTAACTCTGAAGGGAGCGAGATTGGCACCGAAATACTGTCACTGTGTAGTAATCTAGTGTCGCCTTCTTGTTCTCAATGGTACCACGCTGTGGGATCCAGGCCACCAGACGTTTCAACGTCACACAACGAGTGAATATGAAAATTTCTATGTCTGATGAAGAAATAGTGAATGTTCACCTGATAATATAAGGGGATGCTGATGATGTCAGTGATTGGTTCACTAGTTGTGCGACCGAACAGCTTGTGAAGTACAAGTGCGGGAGTAATCTAGAGTAGCAGGAGAATGGCATATAAAGTTACCTGAACTAGCAGGGAATACTGACAGATATTGGGCTGATAGTACCAGCTTCCTGTTCACTAATGCAGCAGTCCGATCCCCCACCAATAGCCCTAGAGATAGCAGTATAATGTGAGTACATTCGCTGGCAACAACAGGCCAATACTCACCAAACATCGGACTGACAATAGCAGTCGTTCGCACACTAATGCAGCAGTCCGATCCCCCACCAATAGCCCTAGAGATAGCAGTATAATGTGAGTACATTCGCTGGCAACAAACAGGCCAATACTCACCAAACATCGGACTGACAATAGCAGTCATTTGTGCACTAATCCGGCAGTCTGATTCCCCACCAATAGCCCTAGAAATAGCAGTAGAATACTGAGTAGGCCATCTGAGATAGCAGTGGACAAGTGAAGAATACGATCTGATATAACAGTCAAAAGATTAACTAGAAGTCCCTGCTTGAAGCAGGCCCATCTACACTAGAAATTACTGATTGTACCAGTACTTTAGTCTACTAGAGGGTACAGTATTACTGGGAGAGAGACAGGGGAAAAGGAGAAAATAGGAGTGTCCCCTTACATCACCCCCTTTCAAGCCTGCGGCGACCCGATGCGAAGATTCCTGCCTGCTGCGCCACGAATTCACCAACCCCAAAACTCCGGATTGCTGTGAGAAGATATCAAAATATGACTGGACAGAGCCAGGGGCTTTCCGACTGCGCCAATGCTCCAAGGACTGATCGAGGGCTGTCGGAGTCATCCAAAGTACTTGGATCGCATCCAGGTGGCGATCATGGAAGTCCCTGACCTTCTGGGCAGCATGCCAGAGGTTGCTCGTGGGCTCCCAGGAGTCATGCTCAATGCCATAGCCTCGCCAGCGCACCAGATACTTTAACACTTGGCTGAACCATCTGCTATTCTGGACTTCTTCAACTTCGTGTTCCTCTTCTCCATCAACAAGCTGCGGTGGTGGTGGAGCAGCTGGGCATCGACCCAGGATGGGATCCAGAATGAAGGGTGAGAGTTTGACAACAGGGAAGACAGGGTGAAGGCAGGATAAGCCTGGCAGGAGCTCGAGTCAGTACGCTGCCTTGCCAACCTTCCAGATGATCTTGTAGGGACCAAGACATGCATGTCCGAGTTTCTGGGAAGGTTGGGTGAGGTTAATGTCTGATGAATCCAGCCAAACCTTGTCACCCGGTTGGTACTCTGGAGCAGAAGTCTGACGTTGATTGTAGTAGTGCTTCATGTCATCCTGAGCCTTGACCAATGCAGACTGAGCTTCATCAACCGCAGACTTCATCTAGTCTACAAACTCGTTTGCAGACTCCATCCGAGATGGTGGCTGATGAGGTTTGAACCTGAGGCGAGGGTGGCGGCCCATATCCAGGAGGAATGGCAACTGCTGAGTGGATGCATGGACCCAGTTGTTGTATGCAAACTCTGCCATAGGGAGAAGTTGAGCCCAGTCATTCTGACGTTCACCAACAAAGATCCGGAGATAGGACTCAAGTTTCTGGTTTGTCTGCTCTGTCTGTCCATCTGACTGAGGGTGGTAGGCTGTGGATGTGGCCAGCTTGGTCCCAGGCATCTGGTAAACTTCTTGGGTGAACTCTGCAATGAATTGTGAACCTCAATCAGACACAACAGACCGAGGGAGGCTGTGTAGCTTCCAGATGTTCTGTAGGTACAAGTTGGCAGACCCGAGGGCAGATACAGTGGTGTGAGTTGGGATGAAATGGGCGCGTTTACTCACAGAGTCAACCACGTTCATGACTGCATCAAATCCGTCCGACTCTGGAAGCTCGACAATGAAGTCCACACTCAACTGGTCCCAGCGTTCATCCAGAATAGGAAGCGGATGGAGTTCACCCATTGGCGGATGCCTCTGAGCCTTCGTCCGGAGACAGAGGTCGCAATGGTGGGTGTAGGATCTGACGTAGCGGGACATGTTCAGCCACCAGTAGCTGCGGGAGACAAGTTCCAGAGTTTTCCATCTACCTGCATGGCCAGCGACCTTGGTGTCATGGTGCTGGGCTACAATCTTCTGACGCAGGTCTGGTGAGTCCGGAACGTAGATCTTACCCCGGAACATCAGAAGTCCGTCCGATTGAGACCATTCTGCACTCCGGACTGTCTTGCAGCTGCCCTGCGCCTTCTTCAACTCCTCTGCTGCCTTTGCCACTGCATCTTCAAACTTCGTGTTATGAACTCCGGTCCGGATAGCCATGAGGATATCCTTCTCCTCCCCTTCAAGAGTGACACCCGTGGCATGGATGGCAAAGTAGGCTGGTTTGAGCAAGACCACATCCTTGTTGTCGTTCTTACCATCCGAGTGGTCTGAGCGGCACGAGAGAGCATCCAGCTTACCCATAGTCTGACCCAGACGATGTTGGAGAGTGAAGTCGAAGCAGGAGAGGTAGAGGGACCAGCGGGCTTGACAGCGGTTGAATTTCTGAGCTTTGATGAAGTACTCGAGATTCTTGTGGTCCGTCCAGATCTCAAATGGAGTTTCGGCGCCTTCAAGGTAGTGCCGCCACTCTTCAAGTGCCTGGATGATCAAAAGCATCTCCTTGTCATGTATCTCGTAGTTCCGCTCTGCGGCCTGTAGACTTTTAGAGTAGAATGCGACAGGATGCCATTTACCATCATCCGGATCGAGCTGCAACAAGACCACACCCGTTGCATAGTCCGACAAGTCCGCTTCGACCCAATTTGGCCTATCTTCCTTCGGAAACACTAGAACAGGTTCGGAAGTGATCAGCTCTTTAATCTGAAGAAATGCGGACTGAGCAGAGTCATTCCACTGCCATTCCTTCACACAAGTGAGATCGAAGAGCGGCTGGGCAATATGCAAGTAGTCCTTGATGAAGCGGCGGTAGAAATTGATGAACCTGAGGAAGGATTGAAGCTCAGTCCAAGTCTGAGGCATTGGCCAGTCTGCAACACCAGATACCTTCACAGGGTCCATCTCGATCTTACCCTCAGAAATGACAACTCCGAGATATTCCACCTTTGTCTGCTCGAAATCACACTTGTCTGCTTGAAGGAAGAGCTTGTTCTTTTGGAGGATCTCTAGAACTCGCTTGAGGACCCAGCGGTGCTCCTTGCATGTCTTGGTGTAGATCAGGATGTCGTCCAAATAGATAATAACCACACCTTCTGTAATGAGCTCCCGAAATAGGTCATTCATCATGGTCTGGAAGGTAGGTGGGCTGTTGATCAGTCCGAAGAACATCACCAAGGGTTCGAAGAGTCCGTGTGTAGTCCAGAATGCGGCCTTCCACTCGTCACCCTCCTTGATCCAGACGTTGTTGAAACCCCATCGGACGTCGAGCTTGGAGAAGTAGTAAGTGTTCTGGAGTTTGTCCACCAAGTCCGAGATGAGCGGAAGCGGGTACCAATTCTTGACCATCATGTTGTTGAGCTTCCGGTAGTCCTGGACCAAGTGGAGCGATCTGTCCTTCTTCTTGACAAAGAACACTGGGGCAGCCATGGGTGATTTGCTTGGGCGGATTCGGCCAGTCCGGAGGTTCTCTTCCAAAAACTCGTCAAGCTGTTTCTGCTCTGCGGGGGACAGCGGATAACACTTGGTAGAAGTTGGTTCGGCTCCACTCAGCAGTTCAATGATATGGTCCCACGGACACGGCATGGGCAGTTCATCAAAGGACTCCTTGGCGAAGACGTCCTTGAACTCGTAAAGGAAATCCGGGACTGCACTGTTCCGAGGATTGTGGGGTTTGTTGCGCTGGAAAGCCAATGCGAGATGCTGCGAGACTGTTTCCGAAGCTCGGATGTGTCCTTCCTGAAGACTGCAAAGATACTCCAGAGACGGCGGAGGGATGGCCACAAAGATGTGGTCGCCTTCCTTAAGATCCTCATTGGCTGAAGTGTCATCCTCATCATCTTTGTCGCACTTCAGAAGTTGTGGGTGATCATCTGAGTGAAGTTCCTCAACTGTCGGCATTGGGCCTGTACGACACTCCTGGAGTCGCACAGACTCTTTGCATCAGGCCAGCTTGTCATGGTGGAACTCCTTGTGACAGGTGTCACATCCGGATGGGCAGCGACTCATGGTGACCTCTTTGGTTTGCCAGTCAATTTCCAGGTTGTGCTTCTGAAGCCAGGTGTATCCAAGGATGATGTCCTGTCAGCCAATGTTAGTGACTGCGAAAAGCATCCGCTTGGTGTGATCCTTGAACCGGAGTACAAGGTCTACGACTTCGGAGATGGATCCGTTCTCATTTGGTGATCCGTCGACATTGAAGACTGGAATTGGAGCGGACAGCTTACGTCAGGTGAAACCATGAGTGTTGGCAAAGTGCGGATGCATGAAAACTCCAGTGGCTCCACAGTCAACCAGGGCTTGCAGAGTGCATCAGTGTTGTGTATCTGTGCTCAGCACTTCAACGGATATATCTAGTGAAGGCCTGCCAGGCAGAGCGGAAATCTTATAGCTACTGGGTAGCCACCGTTCCCACTGTGGGCGAAACCTTCAGATTGTGCAGATTGTAACCGGGTTGGGTGTCTTAGTGTCAGATGAATCATCAGATGGTTCGGGTTCATCATCGTGTATTGTGTCTACACTAAGACAAGCAAATCAGTTGTTTACCAACAAGGCTGCACAGGTCACTCGTTGGTCTGGGTAAAATCCACTGTGTCCGATTCCTCAGCCGCGGCTGTTTCCTCTGTGTCTATTCCTTCCGAAGCCCCAGCACTATCTACAACATCGGCCACGGTCAAGAGATCTTCGATAGCGGACGTCCGCTCTTTGGCCATCATGAACTGGATGTCAAACCAGAGTGGGCACTCATGGGACATGTGTCTGTGTAAGATCTCTACATATCTTACTACACTTCCCCTATCCCCTGACTCCTATACACGATCATGTGACTATGGTATTTCCTTATATACAGAAGTCACGTACTTATTCTACTTACTTCTGCTTGTACTGTTACTTTCATTATCTCCCTAATACACCCTCGCGTTTGATCCTTTCACCCTAGTCCTGCCTTGAGTGTTGTCACCTTCGGGTGTCTTCCACTTTTTTTTTGAAATCAATCAAACACCCTTACATACCGGCTACGCGACTTCCATCAATCAATTCACTCATTAACTCACACCGCCTACGCAACCCTGAGCAACGCTTGCACCTGACTCCCCAGATCGTTGAACGCCTTTACCCGTTAGGTCGCAGCATCTACATGACCCTGAACGGCGCTCGTGCTTTACTCGCGCACTCCCGGTTCCTGCCCCACCTGACCCTGTCCCATTCCTCCCACCGCCTACGTGATCCTAAACAGCGATTCCGCCTAAACTCCGTATTCACCAAACGCCTTTACCGGCGGATCCACACAATCGACACGACCCTGACTGGCGCTCGCCCGCGCCTGATTTCCAAACCCCCCCAGCTCCCGTCCCAGTCCTCGCACCAGTCCCTGTCTCAGTCCCACCCAGTCCCCAGTATCCCTGAACACCCCAGGAACTTCGGTTCGCATTCCAGGAACTTCGGCTCGCATTCCAGAAACTTCGGTTCGCATCACAGGAACTTCGGTTCACTCAACACCCCGACCCTGCCCCAGATCACCCCAGGAACCTCGGTTCACTCAATGTCCCCACACCCTTTCCCGAATTCCCACCACAGCCCCGACCCTACCTTGAGAATCTGTCTCTGCCTCCATTTTCCCCCCTGCTCCCCACTGCTACGCCCTTGTCGAAAAACCCACCGCCCCCCGCGCTCATCGTTTGGCGACACCCTTCTTCGTGTTCGCCATCTCCTTCCTCACCTGCCCCCTCATCCTCGCCTACCCCGCCACCTCCATCGTCCGCCTCCAGCTCGTCCTCAAGGCAAACCTCATTGCCGCATTCGCCCCCTCCTGGGTCCCCGCCCAGCCCTTCCGCGGCTCCTACCGCCGCTGCCTCCCCCTGCGCCCCATCTACAACGCCTGTCTGCCGCAGCCGTCCAGTGGTTCGACTGGATCACCCTCCTCGGCGCCGCCGAGTTCGACCTCTTCGTCGATCCCTACTGCGTCTCAATCCGCGAGGGCTCCGCGTCTCCGCTCTCCGCCTTCTCCTCCTCGTCAGACTCCGAGGCTGAGTCCCTCGACGGCTCCCTCTTCCACTCGCACTGCTCCTTGCGTTCTTCCAACTTGTCGCTCCACTGCAGCCACCTCCGTCTCGGCGTTCTCGTCCAAAGCTCGTCCCCTATCTCGACTTCACCTTCTACATTCACCCCTTCCCCTTATCAGCGACGCACCTCACTACCCGTTCTGCGACGGGCTTTCATGCGATACAGCAAATCGGATCCCCACCCAGCCGCACCAGTCCCAATCCCAGCGCCAACACCAGCACCAGCACCAGCAGCATTCTCGCGCGCCTTGCCCCAACCACCCCGTGCTCTTCATTTCAAAATCAATCACGCCCGCGTTCGGTCATCTAGATTTCGATCCACACCGCAGCCGTTTCCTCACACTCGCGAAACACCTGCCTTCCGAACGCCGCCTCTCCCTCGCACCCACCTGCCTTCCACCCGAGCCCTGTCTCAACACCCCCGTCTCGACGTCTACATTGCCACAGCCATCCAATGCTTCAACTGGAGCACCATACTCGACTCCTCCTGTGTCTCGTTCCGCGTCGCCGGCCAGTCCCCGTCTTAGCTCATCACCACCTGTTCTAACAAGCTCCCCTCTCCCTCTCCTCCGCATCTTCAAAACTACCTGGATACCCCCTTTCCCAACCATTTCCCCGTGCCCAACCTTCCCGCTGCCTCACGCCCACGTCACATTCCCTCCGCAATTCCACTTTCCCCTATCCCCGTTCAATCATACCCATCGCCTCCTTCCACCTCATTCCATGTTTGCTCATCACGTCGTTTGTCGCACGCTGCCCGCGGTCGACCTGCAATTGTGTGCTGTAACCTACTTCATGCCACCTTCGCCTGCTACTCCATCTCACCATTTCCGCCGTACTTGCCCCATCCTCCGGGTTCTTCGCCCTATTCCCTCTCCCACGCCGATAGCCTCTCCCCCCCCGTCCCCTCCCTCGGGGTCTTCATTTCGCTCCAACCCGCATTTTTCGTTCCTCTCTTTCTGCCGATAACCTCACACCCCCTACGTTTTCAAATCTCGCCAGCCCTCATTTTTGTCTCCTGCGCGTTGCTATTCGTAATTTCGATATCTTTTTCCTCCACACTGCCCTTTCCCTATTTCAGCATTTTTCTGCCTCGCAACTCCCTGTTTTTGCCCCTTTCCTGAGTTTCTTCCCTTGGCCCTTTTACATTATCACTTTTCCTGTCAACCCCTACTTCTTTTTTTAAGGATGGGCGAGTGTAAGATCTCTACATATCTTACTACACTTCCCCTATCCCCTGACTCCTAGACACGATCATGTGACTATGGTATTTCCTTATATACAGAAGTCGCGTACTTATTCTACTTACTTCTGCTTGTACTGTTACTTTCATTATCTCCCTAATACACCCCTGCGTTTGATCCTTTCACCCTAGTCCTGCCTTGAGTGTTGTCACCTTCGGGTGTCTTCCAGTCCGGGCTTGCCGCATTGGTAACAGAGCTGCAAAGTGGCGGGCCAGGAGCGGGTATGATCGACATCCATAGGGACGCCAGGCGAGAGAGCCTTTGGTGGAGGCAGAGGCTGGAAGCGGCGTTGCGAAGGCGGGAAGTGAGTCCGAGGTGCAGGAAGTATACCTGCAGGTGGCTGAGTGGATCCGGAAGTGACGGATGGTCGGCTGAGCGACCCAGATGTGCCAGAGTTGACACCGAAGTGGAAGGAGTGATTGGCAGCACAGTTGTCGGCAACCCGTTGCGCCGCCTTGTACCATTCTTCGAAATCATCCTCACCAGGACAGTCTGCAGACTCAGCGACTCGGCTCTGGATGATAGAGTCCAACCCGCAATGGAATTTCATTGTGATGTTGGAGCCTTCAGTGTATCCAGATTGGTCTATGAGGTCCTGGAACTCGTCAAGGTACTCCTGGAAAGTCTGACAGCCTTGGTGGTATCAGGTGGTCTCTAGCTTGAGCATGGCAGCTTCGTGTTCCCAATCCAGAAGGAAGCGCGTCTGGAATTCAGTTGCAAAGGCAGCCCAGGACTCAAAGTACAGATCCTTCTTGCTCCGAAGCACCATGTCCACATACTCTTTAGCTCGATCCTTCTGGAAGAAGGAGAGACACCAGAGGATTTTAGCTTGCTCCATGGGAAAGTGATCCGGGCAGAGCTGGAAGTAGATGGAGCATGCATTGTAGAATGCACGACCATCTTTGCGGTTTCCGTCGAAGATCAGGGGAGATGCAGGCTTCAATTGGGAATGTGGGGTGGTGTCAGATCGACCTGGGGCGTGCTGAGAGGCTGTGGTGCTCTGCAGGCCAAAATCCAGAGTCGTTTTGGAAGTAGAGGGACGGGGTGTTATGAGGAGTTGTTCGATGCAGGCGAGTGTGTCATGGATAGTGCTGATTTGATTTTGGTGTTCGTATGTCTGAGCCCACAAGGTCTGCAATGTCTTGGAGTCCGTTACCGGCTGCTCAGATGGCAGGATCTGCGTAGATGCACCCGTCATGTCGGAGTCGGCAGGAGAGAGTGGAGGTGCTTCACTTGCGTTGTCAGAGGTGGGTGGGAGTAGCAGGAGAGCGTCTGGAATGTCCGCAAAACCGGAAAGACGTCAGGAGCGAGTCCAGAGTGGCGTGGGACATTTTCCATAGCACTCTGGTGCCAGGATGGGAGATTTTGTTCTGCTGTAAGGGCAACCTCAAGATGGCCAACAGTGCGAGCCTAGTAGAGGGAGAATCCAAAGAGATGAATAGAGCTACTACAGTACATGAGAGGCTGCTCACCTAGCAGAGGGAGAATCCAAAGAGAACAAGATAAGGATTCTCCATGCTAGGAGGCGAAGTATATACTGTAGAAGCGTGAGAGAAAGGTGGAAGAACTGCATAGTACACCCGCCACAAGTCCAGAGAATATCACAAGGTATGAGCAGGCACATGTGATAGAAAGGTGGAGGGAATATGCAAGAATCGTGCTGGCGATCCAGGAAAGTGGAAATGGGAAGTAAAAAGGTGTGGGAAGAAGGTATGGGTCACCCGGATGTGCTCCGAAGTGTATACATGCATCCGAAGCGCATCAGATGAGTCGGATATTGCTTGAATGCATCAGATGTGCGGCCGGAGTGTGGCTGAGGCGCAGGAAATGTGTCGGATGAGTCGGATAATGCTCGGATGGATGGTAGAATGGAAAGGGAAGAAAAAGTAAAGTAAATAAGAGTCCGTGGAATGAAAAGAAAGAGAAATAAATGAAGAGGAAGGGAGAGAGACAGGGGAAAAGGAGAAAATAGGAGTGTCCCCTTACAAGCATGTTATTCTTCCTTCATCATTCATTGGGAGTACCTGGAACATGATTCAAAATTGTCAGGATGCTTTGGCCATTAATTGACATTTTGGGGGAGCAGATCTTTTTATCACAATTACTGCAAATCCCAAGTGGCCAGAAATCACTGAAGCCCTCCTTAAAGGTCAAAAGCCTCATGATTGCCCTGATCTGATTTCCCGTGTCTTTCATGCCAAAGTCAGAGCAATCATTCAGGACATTATGACCAATGGCATTCTGGGCAAAACAGTGGCAAGGGTACACACCATTGAATTTCAGAAGCGCGGCCTTCCTCACATGCACATAATCATCTTCCTTCATCCTGACTCCAAACTGTGAACTCCTGAAGATGTTGATAGCCTTATTTCAACAGAGTTTCCTGAAGACAACCCAGAGCTTCTCGAGTTGGTCAAACACTTCATGGTGCATACTCCCTGTACTGGAAGCTCCACAGCTGCATGTGTAAAGGAACCATCCAAGTGCTGCTCCAAGTCATTCCCAAAGCCATACCATGGCCAAACTACTATCAACGTTGACTCTTACTCTGTGCTACGGCGACATGCAGATCGTGGGACTCACATGGTTGGAGACAAAGAGGTGGACAATCAATGGGTGGTTCCCTACTGCCCATACCTTCTCTGGAAGTACCACTGCCACATCAATGTTGAATGCATTGCCTCTATCAAAGCCATCAAATACATCTACAAATATGTCTACAAAGGCCATGACCGTACCACCATGGAGTTCCAAAATTGTCAGGATGAAGTCACAATGTATCTTGACTCCCGCTTTGTTGGTGCATGCAAGGCTACCTGGTGTTTGATGCACTTCTGGATGCATGAGGAGAAGCCAGCAGTTATATGTCTTCAAGTCCATACTCAGGGCGATCAGATGGTCACATGGAATGAGGATGCAACAGGCAATTTGCAACAGGTCATCGACAATAATGCAAACAAGGAGACTACTTTGACTGCGTACTTCAAGGCCAATCAGGAGATTCCAGAGGCAAGAGATGTGCTATACCCAGACTTCCCATCAAAGTTCGTTTATCAGAAATCTCAGAGCACGGCTCTGATGTTTGGGCAGTTGTGTTATCCTCTGCGAATCCAAAGCTATTCACTGCTGGGCTGGATTTGCATGCAACATCAACTCTCACCATTGATGATACAACTGATCCAGCGAGGCGCGCTCTCAACCTCAGGAAGTATCTCCTGCATCAGGAAGATTCAAGATATCTGGCACAACTAGCACCAGTTGTTCAGTTCCCACAGTACCCCAGTGCTGTGAATTGGACCCGACTTTGACCTACCCATCTCCAGTGTGAAGTACTGGAACCAATGCTCAAACTGGATCAACAGGAACACTGTAAGGAGGTGCGAAGGTAGATTAATTATATCGCTACAGGTGCTACAGGTGCCAGTAGTGTACTAAATGTAGTAGATACACCATCAATAAAACCTCCCCACCCCAATTTGTGTCTATTCATCAGCACCATCAGCAAGGGAATTAGGCAAGGCAGCCATTTACGCACGACAGCATGGTCAATTACTCGGAATCGAGGCCTTCATCGCCAGATGTGTCAATGTCGCGAATATCTGCCTCTGTGGTGGGCTGCTGAACATTACGCTCCTCAAAGGCCGACCCCTTGTCAGGGATGAACATGCATACTCGGCGAATGAGAACACTCCAACGTCTGTCCGACATATTCCTTTCGATGCCTTTTAGCCAACGCAGCGCAACTGGACCCCACCATTCGCCTTTGAACGAGTTCTGCTTGTTGAGTTTCTTATCCTTTTTTGAACCCTCGATCTCGTTGACAGCATCCTTCCAACTGTGTATAGCTCGTTCCAGCTAGAGTAGTGCATGAGTAATAGTGCCTCTGGTACAACAAAAACATACCGCAGCACAAGTGAGAGCCAGAGCACCATATGGGCAGCCAAACGACTGCTCTGCTTGCAGAACGACCCCCATGTGGACAGTGAACGTCTCCATGAGTAACTCCGAGAGATATGAACCACGATCACCGCTCTGCGGGGAGCCCATGAGTCGCAGCCTGAGTATGGTACGATGTAGTTATTAATGATCAATGCGTACCATCACATCTGAATCCCGATAAACAAAGCCTGGGACTGAGTATCAACTTCCACTGAAAATTTTGAGTACAGCTGCTGGTGAACTGCTGGCGGGGACTAGGTTTGCAGTCAGGGCCACAGCTGCCTTCCCCATGGCACTACGATGATTGCCAAGAGTTGCTCCAGCCTATGAGCGTCAGAAAACAGAGAAGGGAGGATACTCAATCCCGTGGTGCGCACCAAGGGAATGATAGCCCAGTTGTTGACATGCTCTGCTAGCTCTGGGAAGATTTCAATCCAGAGAGTCTTGACTGTTGTTATGAACTTGGGGTGCGCAGTAGCGCTGAACATGTCACGCAGGGTTCCACTCCAGTTGATGAGGGATGCCTGATAGTTCCTCCACTTCTTCGAATAGGCCGGGCCTTGACCAGGAGGGAAGGGTAGATCTTGAACTGTGAATGTGTGGCTTTCAGCTTTGGCACAACTGATGGCGGAATTGGCAGCTTCAGTTTTGATGGTTGGCATCGTAATTGCCCTTGTGGACTCGGTTTTAACGTGACCGTTTACTGCCTGAGGAGGGGGGAAACTGCCAGTGATTGGCGTTGGGGTGGCTAAACGTGAATTGCATGAGGTTACATCACTCAAGCCGACTGTGGTGACTCTAAGGCCTGCCTTAGAGAAGAAATGGAAACCTGTGCAGTTGTTAGTTGACTAGCGGTTAGATGAATGAACCATGCTTACTTGAAAGGTGTGTCGTGAGGCGGCCTTTGTGTCCACCATTTGAGATGGCATTGGAGCCTTGTCCTTCAACTTTTGGCTGGAAAAGTTCGCACCCTGTGCAGCCGCAGCGATCTTGCTTGCTCGGGTGGCCTCCAAAGTATCTTGCTGCTCTTCATCATCAAATTCCCCACCTATGTTATCTATGGCCTGTTCATCTCCGAGTCCAGTGTTGGACTCGTCACTGGCAGTCTTCACGTTCTTGGTTCAGGATGTGTTCGATGGACGAGGTTTAGGAAAGGTGGGTCGCCAGTCCCCTCTAAGTCCACCAATTGCTACGGTCTTTGTGCGCTTGCCGCTGAGAATAACTGGGATCAATAAGGACAGTGTGAACAAAGAAGTAAGTACCTACCTTTCTTGGTCAGTTGCGCTGGCGCTCAATGTTTTCTCATGTGTCTTCCGTTTTGCTCCTGCGACCTGGGCTATCTCTCGCTGGGCTGCAATGTTGGCACGAATAGCTCCATGCTCCTTCTTCAGGACCAAGGTCAATAGAAACCCTTCATGACAGTGGTCAGTAAAATGTTACTGACCTTGTTTGTTGACTTTACAGCTGCTGCGTGTTTGCTACTAGTACCTGTGCAGCGCGTGATGACAACCTCTGATGGTAGACTGCTGCTGTCGGAATCATCAGGTGCGTGCTTGATATCTTCTTGAGACTCTGTATCTGAGACATCAACCACCAGCATGTAATCAGGATCTTGGATAGCTTCGCCGTCATGATAAAAGTTGTCAGGAAGTGACAACCCACTGGCGTCTGATAGGTTGCCATTGACTTCATCCTTTCCAAGGCCCTATGGAAACAGTAACGGTGAGTGCACTCTGTGCCAACAAGAAATGGAGCAAGAGACTTACCACTGATACTGACAGATCTGGTTCAATGTCTTCCATGGCAAGATCTGGATGCTCAGCGACAAGTTTGCAGGCAAGATCTTCATCGTACAAACGATCTTCTTCCAATGCTATCCTCTGAACTGAGGCCTTATGTTCTGCTGTATCCGCCACAAGCTTTGCGAGGGCATCGGCTTTCTTCGCAATCTTTTCAGCTTTGACCTCGGCTGGTGAGCGTTGCTTCTGCTTGTTATTGTTGATGATTTGGCCTGGATGAGTGTTCTTGTTGGATGCGCAAGTGCTGACTCTATGGTTGTTACTTGCAGGTTTGTCTTCTTGTGTAGCCTGAGGTTTGTCGACCATTGCTTCTTTTGATGCTTTGGCTGATTTTTTTCGACGGCTGACAGAGGCTGGCTTGGTAGATTGTGCGTCGTGGGAGGCGGAGGTATCAATTTCCTCTGGGGTAGATTGCAGACACTTTTCAAGCACTGCAACCATAGCAACACTGGGCTTTCTTGGAGGCATTTTGTATAGGATGGGACTTTTTTCAAAGTTCAAGTTTGACTTGGAGTTTGGGCGATGGCTTAGTAAGACAGCCACCAGATTGGTACTTGCAAGTTTCAAATTTGAGTTGAGATTCACGGTCTGATTATCAATCTCTAGCTCAACCGGTGTCCCGGCTTTTACGTGTCAACACAATGCAAGCCCCAATACCGTTCTCTGATGGATGGATATACTGCGAAGTCCTGGGGTGTTCTGCTAGATTCAAGACATACTGCGGGCGGACATACCATGTTCGCAGCAAGCACGACAATTCCAACGTTGTTCGCACACAAGCACCATCACCACTGCTTCCAGCTCAAATCCGCCAATTGCCATCCTCAGGTTTTGACTCTGATTCAGATGCCGGCTGCGACATCCTTCACAATGATTTTGCCCCCCAGCAATTTGAAGACGACCATTGTAAGTCACCAAGTTCGCCTGGGCCAGCATCTCCCCTCCTAAGTGAATCAGATTCAGATTCAGAAACAGAAGAAGACCCAGAGCCTATTGGGGCTCCAGGACCTACCGTAGACAAGACCAAGCCTGCAGCCAATTGCACTTGAAAATATCACCCATTTCTCACCGGCGCTCCATGTGATCTTAACAGCAACTGACTCCCCCCAAACAGCCCTCCTATTGCCAGAGATAGCCCCTCCAACGATAATTGGACCCCTTTCATTGACCGCCAACAATTCACTATTGCCGACCTTTTATTCCGTAAAGTTGAGATGTCAGCCAGCAATCTGGATGAACTCTTTATGATATTGAGCCACCCCGGGAACACGGCTGAACAGGACCTTTCTGACAATGACGATACTGAGCCGCCTACTGTCAGACGGTCACCATTCAAGGATCACGACGACATGTACTCTGCCATAGACTCCTCATTGTTAGGTGACACTCCATGGCACTGCTATCAGATTGATTCTGATGATCTGGATGATCCATGCCAATGGAAACAGAAGACGTATAATGTTTGGTACCGTGACCCAGATGTGGTCCTTCAAAACATGCTTGATAACCCGTAGTGTTGCTGCAGCTTCAAGCCTCTTTTTTTTTGTCTTGCTTATATCTCACCCAATACTTTGAGCTACTGGAAGCTTCTGGGCTCCAATTATAGATCAATAAATGTAGTTTTGTATTCCATAAACAAATTTGAACAAATATCCTCAGGAAGCTTAGAATTGGAGGTGAGCCATTTGTCAAGCCAATGGCTTGAAGCCTGGAGCCAAGTCAAAGTTAGAACCACACAGCAAGAACTAATGGGAGTCATAGAATGGCCTTTTGAAATATTAAACTATCATATTATATGTAGGTTTGACAAGAGGTATCATGAAAAAATCTACAAAATTGATGGTGCAGTATAGCTTACAAAGTTTGGAGCCAAGTTGAAGCTGTGGCAACACTAATAACCTGGACTTCAACGGAGAGTTTGACTATAGCCCATATATTGAAGTAGATGAACAGGAACTTGGACAACGGCGGTGGGGAGATGTAATGTCTGCCAATTTTGCCTGGTGCCACAGTGTGAGTTCGACCCACCAGTCTTTCAGCGGTTGTATCTCATGGACTTTTATAGACAGCGATTTACGAAGAGCACAACCAACAAAATAGTGGTGCGATGTATTGTCCCATAATCTTGGGCAGCGACAAAACCACAGTCTCAGTTGCAACAGGCCATGTTGAGTATCACCCTCTGTATATATCAATTGGCAACATACTCGGGAGTACTCGTCGAGCTCATCGTCAAGGTGTGATCCCAATAGCATTTCTGGCGATTCCAAAAGGTATGGACTTGTGAAACCCTATGAGTCTTAATTAATCATTATCATTAGCTGACTGCAAGTACGATAAAGACCTGGTGTTCCGTAAGTTCAAGTGACAGCTCTACCACTCCTCCATTTCTGCCATATTCTCAATGGTTCGACCACACATGAGCACCCCAGTCATTCGGCGATGCCCTGATGGCCACCTTCGACGAGTTGTAAACACGTTTGCCTCTTTCCTCTGACTCCTGACAACATGTGACTTGGGTGCTACTATATAAACAGTAGCTACGCCTTGTACTTACTCACTTCTGGACTACAACTACAAATCCTACTTCTTGATCCTCTCATTCCTTGTTCTCGAGTGTTCCACTACAGTGTGGTTCCACTTTTTTTTTGAGAACGATCAGGCTTCGGCCTCAAACAAAAACCCTTGAACTCCAACCGACAAAGTCAGGGTTCTCAGCGACAACGACCCTGAGATCCCGCCCCTTCCCACCCTGCCCCCGTCTCACCCCCGCCTTTTCCCCGCCTCTCCCAGTTCCCTGTCCCGCCTTTCCCCCACCCATTGCTGTAGAGTTAATACATTATTCCAGGGCAACAGCCCAAAGTGTATTGCATTGTTCTGGGGCTAAGCCATAATGCATTGTTTGACCTTGTAGTCATGTGATCAGATCTTTGCTAGCAGGTTATGATTAGATCGGACTTTGAATGATGAGTGATCTGTCCATGCATGATTAGATTTGGTCGGACTGACAGATCAGATCACTTGATCAATAATAGATCTGGTTGATAATCAATTGCCTTATGGGTTTAGCCACATGTTGGTTCTAGCCTTTGATTTCCAGTGACTGTGAGAATACTGGCAGCATTAATACCATTAGAACCGCATTTTTTACTATTGACTGTGGGAAAAGTACTAAAAAGCCATATTATGGCTTCACAAACTGTGGGAATTCTTTTCTAAAGCCATTAGAACCGCTTCTTGGGCGCTTTTTTGTCCTATAAGCGTGGGAAATAGATGTAAATACATTAGTAGGGCTTCTTACTGTGGGAATTCTTTTGTAGGGGTTATTAAAATCGCTTCTTGAGCGCTTTTTTATCCTGTAAGCGTGGGAAAGAGATGTAAATACATTAGTAGGGCTTTTTACTATGGGAATTCATTTTTATAGACAATTAGAACTACTTTTGGGCGCTTTTTTGCTTTGTAAGCGTGGGAAAAGGCTGCAAAAGAGTCAATAGCATTGTTTACCTTGTGCATCTCAGTATAGTAATCTTTAAGACCACTTTTAAAGCACTTAGCATAAGAATGATACAGAAATAGATTGTAATAATGGTGGTTTGTAACTGTGGGAAAATATTACCCAAAATAGTAACTATAAAGCCTTGAGTTCTGACTATAGTTACTATTTTGGGTAATATTTTCCCACAGTTACAAACCACCATTATTACAATCTATTTCTGTATCATTCTTATGCTAAGTGCTTTAAAAGTGGTCTTAAAGATTACTATACTGAGATGCACAAGGTAAACAATGCTATTGACTCTTTTGCAGCCTTTTCCCACGCTTACAAAGCAAAAAAAAGCGCCCAAAAAGTAGTTCTAATTGTCTATAAAAATGAATTCCCATAGTAAAAAGCCCTACTAATGTATTTACATCTCTTTCCCACGCTTACAGGATAAAAAAAGCGCTCAAGAAGCGATTTTAATAACCCCTACAAAAGAATTCCCACAGTAAGAAGCCCTACTAATGTATTTACATCTATTTCCCACGCTTATAGGACAAAAAAGCGCCCAAGAAGCGGTTCTAATGGCTTTAGAAAAGAATTCCCACAGTTTGTGAAGCCATAATATGGCTTTTTAGTACTTTTCCCACAGTCAATAGTAAAAAATGCGGTTCTAATGGTATTAATGCTGCCAGTATTCTCACAGTCACTGGAAATCAAAGGCTAGAACCAACATGTGGCTAAACCCATAAGGCAATTGATTATCAACCAGATCTATTATTGATCAAGTGATCTGATCTGTCAGTCCGACCAAATCTAATCATGCATGGACAGATCACTCATCATTCAAAGTCCGATCTAATCATAACCTGCTAGCAAAGATCTGATCACATGACTACAAGGTCAAACAATGCATTATGGCTTAGCCCCAGAACAATGCAATACACTTTGGGCTGTTGCCCTGGAATAATGCATTGACTCTACAGCTAGAGCTGTTTCCCAAGCTCTCCAGCCTCTCACCCGCCTTTCCCTGTCTACCACGCTGCCTCCCAGAAACCGCCCATCGATACCTGTTTCGTTGGAAACTCGCAGTCACACTGTCAGCAACTCTCACCCACAGACTCTGGATCCCACACGCTCCTCCCGTTCTCGCACCAAGTCTGCTCCACAAGCTCATCTCACTGTCGTCCACTGCATACGCCTGAACCCCAACGCCACACTTCTCATCTCCGAAGTTTCCTGTTCAGATAGTATGCATATATCTACTGTTCCGACTTGCCTTACACCCAAACCACCCATTTATCCCCTCCCACTCCCTTTCCAACCAATTTCCACCATGGGCGTTTGCGTAAAAATTGAACAGTCAGCACCTAACCATCCTCCCACTATGGGAGAAGGAGACATCGACACCGCGCTGTTGTGGAACTGGTTCGTCAAGTCCGAGAATTTCTTGAGACACAAGAACACCATGGCCCAGGACATGGTCAAGACCGTTGCATATGGGATGACTAGCGTATACGCGATTTGCTGGCTGGCTGCAAATGGCCCCCTCTTACTGGAGATGGACTGGGATACATATAAGGAACAGATGCATGTTCTCTTTCTGCCTACTGATTGGGAATACACAGCAAGGATGGCAGTACTGCGACTCAAGCAAGGCTTCCGCCCTTTCATGGATTTCGCATTGGACACCATGGCGCGGAACAACCTTTTGGCCGGCACCGTTTCCTTCATGAACAACGACTTCCTCAGGGATGCGATCGAGGCTGGTATGGACCCAGAACTTGCACAGGAGTGCCACCGTGAAAATACAAACCGCCTGACCGAGTTTCGCGCTTGGCTCGACGAAGTTAAGAGGTTGGACAAGCGTCGAAGACAGCAATTCAACGAGATCGCGAAGGAGTTCGCAAGGCTCAGCGTACGCACCACAGTCCCAGGCCGTGTACCACCGAAGATGGCTGCGTTCGCAAAGTAGACTGCTTCATCGTCTTCCTCTTCGTCATCCACAACCCAGTCTATGTTTGTCCCCATCCCGAAGCTCACTGACGCTGAGCGCTGTTTGTTACAGGAAAACGGAGGTTGCTATAAGTGCCGCTGGTTTTTCGCTGGCCATATTGGTCCTCGGTGCCCGAATCCGCCTATTGATGGCACCTCGTACAAAACATTGACCACCGCTGACGTGCCTGCTTGTCCTGCTTCATACCTGGCTCGTGGCAACACCGCGCGCGTGGCCGCTGTTGTTGAAGGAGGATCTGCGACAGTGGAGGAACTCATCAACTTCGAGTCGTCTGTGGAGATGGTTGCCGCTGTCCTCCCCAACATTGCATCAGCTGTGGTGGAGACAGGTTCCTCCAACTACTCTGACGATGAGTGTGCGCCGTTTTTGTGTTCTAACCTTTTCTGGTCCTGCCACCTTGCCTCCCCTTCACTTGATTGTCCCCTCACTGTCAAGGGCCTTATTGACGATGGCTCTTCTGTAGTACTTATTAGGGAGAGTGTCGCCTGCTGTCTCAAGCTCCCAATCCTGCAAGCCTCTGATCCTTTTCAATGTCAAGCCGCATTTTCGAATGATAGAACCTCTCTCTCTCTCTCTTCTTACGTCAAGATTTGCCCTTTTTCTTCTGATGGACGCTTTTCTTCCTGTACTTTGCACGTGTTTGTCTCTCCCACTCTTGTTACCGATCTCATACTCGGACTCCCTTTTCTCAACTCCAATGGCTTGGTTGTCGATCACGGACATGGCTCCTGTATTGTTAAACTGGACAATAGTACTTCATATGATCTCTTACACGCTTCTGCAAGTGTCGCCTCTAGGCCCGTGCCGCTATGGAAGACTGGTCATACACGTGCAAGCGAAGTGTGTGCTGCCCAACGACGTGCTCGCCCTGCCATCCGCGATGTTCTCCTGGGCGAGGAGATGACTGCTTGTCTCCGTCCCCAACTTAATGCACACCCCTCTCGCGGTCAACGTGGATCACGTTCGAGCAACATCATTGCGGCGCTAAAGGAATGCATCGAGGACCTGAACACGATAGAAACCTTCGAGGCGCAACTGAAGCGAATGGACGGTGAGATGAAGCGAAAATACACTAACCTGTTTCCAGAGGATATTCCTCTGGTCCACCAACTCCCTAATACGACTTATCACCGCTTCATTTTGAAGGACGCGCACAAGATCGTACGCAAGCGAGAATACGCGTGTCCTAGAAAATGGCAGGATGTGTGGCGAACTCTCTTGGACGGCCATCTGGCTGCTGGGTGCATGCGTCCCTCCAACTCAGAGTATTCCAGCCCCACCTTTTTGGTGCCCAAGGCTGATCCCAATGCGATGCCTTGATGGGTTAACGACTACTGGGAACTCAATGAGAACATGGTCGCTGACAAGTTTCCCCTTCCTCGTATTGCCGATATCCTGGCCGATTGTGGTTGTGGTAAGATTTGGGGAAAGCTAGACATGACTAATGCATTTTTCCAGACCAAAGTGCATCCCGACCACATCAAGTATACAGCCGTTAGGACTCCTTTCGGGCTCTACGAATGGGTGGTGATGCCACAGGGTTGCCGTAATGCGCCTTCAACCCATTAGTGTCGTATGGTTTGCCGCATTGCGGCCGTAGATCGGTAAAATCTGCCACGTCTATCTGGACGACATCATCATCTGGAGCGCCAATTTGGCGGAACACATTCGGAACGTCGAAACGATCCTCCAAGCATTGCGTGCGGCGAGTCTTTACTGCTTGCTTAAGAAGACTTCCCTATTCTGCACATCAATCGAGTTCCTCGGGCATCGCATCTCTGCCAACGGGATTGAGGCGGACAGCTCCAAAGCGGCTAAGATCTCGGCATGGCCTACCCCCTGTACTGCTTCTGATGTGCGACAATGTCTAGGGCTTGTTCATTATCTGTCTGCCTTTCTCCCTCGTTTGGCGGACCTCACTGCTTTGCTCACACCTCTCACGAACAAGGTCTCGGGTGGTGAGCATATCATCTGGCGGCCAGAACACCAAACCGTGTTCGACGGTATCAAGTCCCTCGTCGCTTCTCGTGACTGCCTCACGGTCATTGATCACAAGAACCCAGGTGACAATAGGATCTTTGTTACAACTGATGTGTCTGATTTAGGCACCGGCGCGGTCCTGTCATTTGGAAAAGATTGGGCATCCGCGCGACCTGTTGCCCCCGAGTCGAAACAGCTGTCTCTGGCAGAGAAGAACTACCCAACTCATGACAAGGAACTGTTAGCCATTGTTCGCGTGTTACACAAGTGGCGAAATGACTTATTGGGTGCAGAATTCGAGGTCTTCACTGACCACCAGACGCTGGAGTTTTTCAACAAGCAGCAGGACCTGTCAAAGAAACAGCTACGATGGCAAGAGTTCCTGGCTGATTTTAACTTCTCGATCAAATATATCCGTGGCAAGGATAACATCATTGCCGATGCACTAAGTCGACAGTTCTCCTCAGATGTTCCTACTGTTGTCGCACCTGTGCTAACAGTGTCGACAGATTCTGAGCTTTTACACTCAATCAAAGCTGGTTATAGGGACGATCCTTGGTGCTCCAAGCTCTTGCTGGATGGTATCAGGGTTGCTGGTGTCAGCAAGCGGTCCGGTCTACTATTTGTCGCTGACAGGCTGGTTATTCCTCATATCGCCTCTGTCTGCGAATCCATCTTTCGCCTCACTCACAATTCATTGGGCCATTTCGGCGCTACAAAGTCTTACGAAGCTCTCCACAATTCCTTCTACTGGCCAAACATGCGGAGGGATCTCGAACGAGCATACATCCCAGGTTGTGTCAAATGCCAACATAACAAGGCACCCACATCCAAGCCCACCAGTCCACTCCACTCGCTTCCCATCCCTGATGCCCGTTTGCTGGATATCGCACTTGACTTCATGGGCCCCTTGCCTCCAGATGAAGGTTTCAATTATCTGCTCACAATCACGGACAGACTCAGTGCCGACATTAGGCTTATTCCCTGTCGCAAAGACGTCATCGCCGAGAGAGTCGCTGCTCTTTTCTTCGATCATTGGTACTGCGAAAACGGGTTGCCGTGGACTATCACCAGCGACCGTGATAAGCTTTTCGTTTCACATTTCTGGAGCACCTTACATGAGCTAACAGGGGTTAAACTCAGGTTGTCAAGTTCTTTCCACCCTGAGACGGATGGTTCAAGTGAACGTACAAATAAGACTGTTATTCAATGTCTACAGTTCTACGTTGATCGGCACCAGAAAGGCTGGGTCAAAGCCTTGCCTGCAGTTCGCTTCTCCATCATGAACACTATTAACTCGTCCACAGGTTTCTCGCCCTGTGTTCTGCCACCTATGATTGAATCCCCTCCCTCCGATGTGCCGACTGCTGCCTTGGACATCATCTCTCGTATTGCCGACTTCACCGCAGAAGCTAAGGACAACTTATTGGCTGCAAAAATTTCGCAGACGATTCAGGCAAACGCTCACTGCCGTCCAGATCAGGAGTTCGCCGTTGGCGACTCTGTCTTTCTTTCGACCTTGAACAGACGCAAGGAGTACATGCATGCAGGCGACAACCATGTGGCTAAGTTCATGCCTCGATTCGATGGACCGTACAAGATTGTTTCGCGCGAATCCAGAGAAGTCATCTTACACCCTTAACATGCCGAACACTGAAAATGTCTTCCCTACTTTTCATTCTAGCTTACTGCATCCTTTCGTCGAGAATGATGGTAACCTATTCCCTTCCCGCGACTTGGAGCGACCTGCTGCTGTTGTTGGGGAATTAGGTGATGATGAATATTTCGTTGACAAGATCATAGATGAGAAGCGGGGGTGTCGAGGAATGGAGTATCTGATGTTGTTTCGTGGGTATGATGACGAAGAAAATTGGTGGTTGCCTCGGCGCAAAGTGGAGGAATTGGAGGCTCTGGACAGGTGGTTGGCTTCACGGCCTAAGGTAGATGATGCTGTGGTTCGAAGAAGACGGACGAAGAAGACAAAGATCTCAGCTGCGACGGTGCTCTCGTTCCTAGAGTGCTTGCCGGATGATATTGTTTTCTCTTGGGACTCAGCTACGCCTTTTCTTTAGAGGGTGGGCAAGTGTAAACACGTTTACCTCTTTCCCCTGACTCCTGACAACATGTGACTTGGACGCTACTATATAAACAGTAGCTACACCTTGTACTTACTCACTTCTGGACTACAACTACAAATCCTACTTCTTGATCCTCTCATTCCTTGTTCTCGAGTGTTCCACTACAGTGTGGTTCCACAAGTCATATTTGACTTTGGGCCATTCATTGGTGATTATCCTGAACAGGTCATGCTGGTGGGTGTAGTACAAGGATGGTGTGCATGGTAAGAACACTCCAACCTCATATATCATGACCCCAATTGATGATGATGACTCTTGAACTCTGATAGCTGCACTGCATTGTGCACCGACCTTGACAGCCCGGTATATGCTGCACGCTGGGAACAAGAGTATACCAACACATTGATCGCCATGTTCGACCCAGGAACACTATGGGATGAGTTTGGAGTGGATCATGACATTATTGTATGTACTGCGTTCGTCAGGTGCTATTGTGCATACATTGACCACTGTATGTTAGCCCTTCACTAATGACTTCCCTCAGGCAGACATACATGAACTTCTCTCCCCCGACCTTTTACATCAAATTATCAAGGGAACTTTCAAAGATCACCTTGTGACATGGGTTGGGGATTACCTTGAAATTGAGCACAGCAAAACAGAGGCAGCACGGATCATGGATGACATTGATCAAAGGTAAGCTGCTGCATCAACCACGATTTACCATACATCACCAATGATGCTCCAGAATAGCTGTGACTCCTAGTTTCCCAGGTCTAAGATGTTTCCCAGATGGACGATGATTCAAGCAATGGACCGGTGATGACTTGAAGGCCTTGATGAAGGTATCATCAGTTGTGATCAAAGTACTGCTCAACATTACTAACACAATCATGCAAGGTTTATTTACCTGCGTTGGTTGGCCATGTTCCCGTGGAAATCATCAAAGCTCTGCAGAGCTTTCTAGATTTCTGCTACCTTGTTCGCCGACCCGTTTTCATGCCAAAAACACTAGAGCATGTTCGCTCAGCCTTGGAATTCTTCCACCATCACAGGGAGGTATTCCGCGAACTTGATGTATGCCCCGAAGGGTTTTCCCTACCCTGACAGCACTCGCTTATACACTATATACACCTGATACAAGAGTTCAGTGCCCCCAATGGCTTATGCTCATCTATTACTGAGTCTCGGCATATCACCGCTGTGAAGAAACCCTGGAGGCGCTCCAACCGATGGGAGGCATTGGGGCAAATGCTCACCACCAACCAACGGCTTGATAAGCTAGCTGCATTGCGAGCAGACTATGAGTCCCGTGGCATGATTCCAGTATCTTGCAACACCACCCCAAAGCCAAAGCCCTGTGATCCCTTGGACGAAGATGGCTGTGCCCCGACCAACGACCTTGTGCAGGGCAATGTCAGCCTTGCACGTACTCGAAGTATGCAGAAATTGTTCTATGTCAGTCTTTATCTAACACTATTTCTATATAGTTCGGAGCTATCCTCGAATGATTGGTCCTCTTGCGGAACATGTTGGCCATCCAGAGCTTTACGAGTTGACAAGACGCTTTCTATATGACTATCTATACCCCAACGCCCACTACAGTGCTACCCAGCTACATGTAGATGATTGTCCTGAGATACATTCGAAGATCTCTGTGTTCCATTCTGCAGTCGCCACCTTCTTCGCACCAAGTGATATCTCAGAAATCCACAGAATGCGACATGAGCATATACAATCAACACCCTGTTGGCGCAAGGGAGGGGAGTGACATGATTGTGCCTTTATTGTTGAGGATCAGGACCTCCTCGGCTTCAAGGGGATGAGTGTGGTTAGAGTGCAGCTGCTCTTTTCTTTCATACACGACAGCACAACCATACCCTGCACCTTTGTCGAATGGTTTCAACAGTACGGCCAACGCCCCGATCCCGACACTGGAATGTGGATTGTGCGTCCAGAAACTTCAGGCCATCACGACACTCCCGTTCTCTCCGTCATCCATCTTGACAGTTTGCTACGGCTAGCCCATCTCCTCCCCATTTTTGCATCTACCTCACTACCATACAATTTCTCTCATGTCGACAGTCTTGATGCTTTCTGAGCCTGCTACATCAATAAGTACATAGACCATCACACATTTGAACTGTTGTCTTTAGAGTAATATACTTAAGTTATCATTCGTTGTTCTGCGAGCAGGAAATGATGTATTTTCATGTCACAGGAGCATTGAGCTATACTAGATGATTCAAAATGTCCCCACATTGCTAACCACCAAGTCCACCTCCTTAATCTCCAACCCCGTGGTCTCTGCACAATCATCCATCTGCCCCAGCACCTTATCAACCAGCAGTTCCTGGACAGCATTTGCAAGCTCAACATAAACTTTTTCGGAGGCCTCTTTGACGCGGAGGGCGTCACACAGCATCTGGACTTGCTGCTGAGTCTCGTGGAGGAGCCGGGAGACCGCGGCCAGCTGTTGCTTGTGTAACACTTCCATATACTGCATATCGTGCTCATATAGCTTGAGATGGTGACAGTCCGCTCCTGTAGTAGATAAGTCAGGTTTTTTTTTTCAAATGGAGGAGGAATCTGAACATACCATTGCACAGTGAACGGACACCAACGGTGGCATGGTGGCCAAGGGCAGCACCGCTGACATGATCAGCCTGAGACTCTACTTCGATATTGACATTAATGGAGGTTCTTGGCAAGGAGTGGGGGACGGTGGGGGCACTGTAAGGGGACACTCCTATTTTCTCCTATTCCCCTGTCCCTCTCCCTTCCTCCTTGTTCCTTTCTCTTTTCCTTCATCCCATGGACTCTTACATACATCCCTTTCATTCCCTTTTGTCCCCTTTCCTTTCCACTTCCTTTCCGCCCACTCCTTTCGCATCCGAGTCACGTCCAGTGACTCCGGAGTCTTCCCGCACTTCAGACTCACTTCAGACTCGCTTTGGGCTCACTCGGACTTGTCTATACACTTCAGGGCTCGTCCGGGCTACCTCTATCCTCTTTCCCCACTTCATTTCTCTTCGCTCTTACTTCCCCAGGCCGCTGGCATGACTCCTGTACATTCCCCTTCCACTTCATTATCACATGCCCCCTCATACCTTGTGATATTTGTTCGGACTTGTGGCTGGTGTACTGTACAGTTATCCTTCATTCCTCCCATGCTACTACAGTATATACTTCGCTTCCTAGCATGGAGAATCCCTATTCTGTTCTCTTTGGATTCTCCCTCTGCTAGGTGAGCAGCTCTCTCATGTATTGTAGTTAGACTTATTCATATCTTTGGATTCTCCCTCTGCTAGGCCTGCGCTGTTGGCCATCTTGAGGTTGCCCTTACAGGCACAGCGAGGTGGAGAAAAGCCTGGCATGAGAGAGAAGAGGGCGCATATGAGGGGATTGCAAAGTTGGATTTGGCCACTTGAGGCGTGATCGGGTCTCCCAGGAGAGAATACAGTGGTGGTGGGTGTTGCGTTGATTGTACAATTGATTGGTGTGCAGAACCAAATGGATTAGATTATTTGTCCTTATTTGATCTCAGCATCAGATGATGATGGATGCAGTTTGGCGCCACTGGAGCCTGATCACCAGTACCCCCTGTGATGCCAGTGACCCTCCAGTGGCGTCCAGAGAAGTGTGATCTTGCTGATGTGGGATTCCAACCTGCTATAGGGGCACCTGAACGTTGTCCAGTTCCCGTAATTGCAGCTGTGCACGGGCTCGTTCTTGGACTAGGAATCGATATCCTAGGATATTGCGATGTTCGTTTCGCTGCGTCCAATGCTTCTTTCAGCATCAAGGCACGTGGTTTTGACAGTTTTTCACTGTGAATGAATTGATGACCACATTGCAGGAGGTTGATGTCGGGCTTGCCGCTGATTGCGAGCTATGCTCGCATATCCTTCTCTAAAGGGGGTCCCAGGCCCAGACAAACAATGGCAAACAGAGATGCGCGGCGTCTGCCCTCTGTCGCGTCCATCATTTCGCCACTTTCTCATTATTTCTTGAGTTTATGTGGCAGTCACACGCGTCTTTTGGACGTGCCTCCGCTGTAGCTTCCGATTCATGTCGGGATCAAGGCGTTTCTACCGGAATTGGTGAGAGGAGGACTCTGTTTCGTTGGATGGAGGATCTCTTACTAGTTGCGAGCGTAGCGAGCAATCTTGCTCTGAAGGGTTCAAGGCCTGCGCAAACAAGAACAAACAAGTTTCTCGCTCTTTGGAGGCCAACCCGATTTTTTTCCTGAACGAACTGGCCTCTTTTCCGAAATTCTGAATCATGCGAAGTATGCATTTCGCTTGCCGTAGTTGGTTTGCGCCACGAAAGCGGCACTTTTGGTGGAAATTTGATGTTTTACGACCGTAATTTGGTGAAGATTGTTCAAATTCCATCAACGAGGCTTGCTGACGTGGCGCGCACCTAATTCTCTCTGCCCCCGGTAGCCTACGGTTTTGAGTACTTGAGTACGTACTGGATGAGAACTCATATGTGCGCTAGAGCTCATAGATGCTGCGCAAATATTAGCTAGCAAACATCTACTAGCGATATACACTGAATCCCTGCCCTAGCACTTCGAAGCGAGCTACCGCTGGCGCGGCCCGCGGATCCATATTATTGGAACGTTGTCTACCATTCCGAAAGTGACAGGGAATCAGTCGCTTGTTTGAGAACTTGCGTTCTCTGCTAGGAATTTCTCCGCTCTAGAGGCAGAAAAACTCGGGCTGCTTTCCAGAATTGTTGATGGAAGTAAGGATGAAGTAGTTTCGGCGGCATTAGAGCTGGCAAAAGTGATTGCCGCGAAGAGTCCCTATGCGCTGCGACTAAGCGACTCCTCCTACACTCTAGGGACCATTCGTACGTGGACACCAGATAACAGGACTTCGCTGATTATTCATCTATAGGGTTGCCGAGAGTCTTGAGTATACTGCAACATGGAACTCGGCTGGATTGCAAGCTAAAGTATTTTCCCTTGCTCTAAAATATGCTTCGGTCTTTTCTGATGTAGTTTATCAGGACACGATGGCCAGTATAATCGCGGTTAGGTCAAAGAAGCCGGCACAGTATGAGCCATTGCGGAAGATCACTCCGAAACTTTGAGCTCCTCGTATTTGCCGCAGAGCCGGGGTGAACTGTTCCTTCCGTGAAGATCTTATCAGCTGAAAACCCATGTAATCATTGTATCTCCATAGGATGATAATTTTGTTCAGGCCCCCGAATGTGAGAGGTCGTCGTAATTACAACCGCTGTAGTCCTATATCCCTGGGAATACATTGTGATCATATCCGTTACCCCAGCGCTGAATATTTTACAGGCATTCAATGCGATTACGAAGCATTCATGGCACACATTGGATTAGCAGTGTGAGAAGTCTCTTACCGAGGATAACTTCCATTCTCACCACCATCCTTCGCTCGCAGACGCTGAGTCACTTTCCAGTGATCCTGTCGCCCACCTGCTCTGCTGCTCTATCATCGCAGCGCTGATACATCCCCATCCAAGGTTTCTTATACATTGACCTCGCCTACGTCCGTTCCCCGTGATGATTCAACTCGGTTACATAGGTCCTTCCCACCGGACAATGCCCACACTTAGCTATATGCACACTCCCACAGCGCTTCCACCGAGTATATATATACAAGGCCATCAGACCATCAAGGATTAACACTCGTTCACGCCCACATTCGAGATTCGCGATGCCAGAGACCTTCACTTATCAATTCGATACCCCGGCTTTCAAGGGTGCATCGACCATCAATACCGGATTATTCATTGGTGGTAAATGGGTAGACTCCGTCGATGGGGATTTCATTGAGTGCGTTTCGTTGTCGCTGGCCCTTCCGAATGACTTAACCTCGATTGCGGACATACAGTATCGTCAATCCCGGTGGGTGTCCTTTGTATTGGTTGAATGCGCCGATGCTCATCCCGCCTCTACAGCAACGGGTACACGCATCACGAGAGTAGTAGCCGCGAGCGCGAAAGACATCGACATTGCTGTCGACACCGCAAAGCAGGTTCGATAAAGGCTTGTCTCGTTTGTGTCAATTATCTAGCCCTAATCCTGTTTGTAGGCGTACAAAACCGCCTGGGGAATGAGAGTACCCGGGAAAACCAGAGGTCGCATCATTAACAAGTTGGCCGACTTGATTGAGAAATATGCAGACGAGATGGCTGCCTTGGAGTCACTCAACACTGGTAATAAACCTCTATTGGTGTTGATTCCAACGCAACAATACTCACGTTGCGTAGGAAAGATTTTCAATGATTCGAGGCGAGGGGACATCGACAGTGCCATTGAAGTATTCCGCTACTACGCTGGATGGGCGGACAAAATCCACGGGCAAGTAATTGAGGTACGGCACTTTCGATTGGTTGTGGTTATCTTTTGATTTGACTTATCATTTATAGACTCACGAACATGCTTTGGCGTACACTCGCCACGAACCTTATGGCGTCTGCGTAGGCCAACCAATTGTTCCCGTTCATCTGAATGCGTAACCTATACTTCTCCTTAGGGCCAAATCATCCCTTGGAACTTCCCATGTACGTCATTTATTTACGTCTACGCGCATGTCGTCTTTTGTGGCATTACTGATCATCCTTTTGTAGTCAGCATGCTCTCATGGAAAGTCGCTCCAGCACTGGCCACCGGTAACGTTGTAGTCCTCAAGCCGTCGGAAATCACACCGTTTACCGCCTTGAGGTTCGCTGATATGCTCAGTGAAGCTGGTGTTCCTCCCGGTGTGGTCAATATTGTAACTGGTCTTGGTAAGTTGCATTGATGGGTTAGCACCACCAGTCATGTGTCCTTACCAATGGGTGTATGTAGGCCCCATCGCAGGCCAAGCCATCAGTGAGCATCTGAAGGTGGACAAGGTGGCCTTCACGGGATCCACCCTCGTGGGCAGGAAGATCATGGAAGCCGCTGCTCGATCTAATTTGAAGGCCATTTCTCTTGAGCTCGGCGGAAAGAGCCCAAACATCATCTTTGACGATGCTGATCTAGAACAAACTGTCAAATGGACCGCATTCGGTATTTTGTACGTCCTTCTACTTTGAAGTTGGTTTCAAACTTATGAGTGCCCTTTTTGCTAGCGCGAATATGGGTAAATATCCGTCTGCCGTGTGCTGTCGTCGATGCTGACTTAGACTACGCTGATTCAGGTCAAGTGTGCGCTGCTGGATCACGCGTGTTTGTCCAAGAGGGGATCTACCCGAAATTCATTGAGGCATTCACGAAGGCCGCTCAAGGTCTCGGAACTGCCATCGGGGACCCGTTCGCAAAGGAAAGTAAACACGGGCCCCAGGTGTCCAAGACGCAGTTTGATGTAAGTTCTTTCAATCGGAGAGTCTTTCCCTCGGGGATTCCCTAATATTGATCTCTCAGCGAGTCATGGGGTATATCGAGTCCGGTAAAGAGGCTGGCGCAAATGTTGTTATTGGTGGCCACAAACACGGGAATAACGGATATTTCATCGAGCCTACCATCTTCACCGACTGCCGACCCGGCATGAAGATCGTGCAAGAGGAGATTTTCGGCCCCGTAGCCGCTGTCATCAAGTTTAAGACTGAAGAAGAGGTAATACAAATGGCCAATGACTCGATTTATGGACTTGCTTGCGCTGTCTTCACGGAGAACGGAAGTAGGGCGCTTCGCGTCATCCATGCCCTTGAGGCTGGCACTGGATTTGTGAGCCCCCTTCTATATTTGTTAACGCCTAATTCTCAAGCATTGCCAGGTCAACTGCTATAATACTGTGGGACCAAGTGTACCCTTTGGTGGATATAAACAATCAGGAACGGGGCGAGATCTAGGGCAATATGCCTTAGACACGTACGTTCCCGACTTCATACTAAATATGTGGCGCTAACGGTGTATGTCACTGAATACAGGTATACGCAAGTGAAGTCTGTCCAAGTCAACATTGGCCAAAAGCTCTAGGAGTATGTCGCCCAAATAATGTAACATTAGTTAGAGCCCACAATCAATCGCACTGTTTCGTATTGTTGCTTACTTCTTGGAACCGTCGCCGGTCAAGCTGACAGTGCCTTAGCGTCACCTTGTGCCATCGTGATGAGTAAGTAGTCGGTTGATCCGCCGTGGACGGCAATGATAGTCCTTTTGCCCCGACTCTGAGATTTGTAACAGTGGGGTAGGTACTTACATATCTAGGAGTCGTTGTGGGGTAATTTGTCTCTTATTGCAATCCAATATGCCCGGAACTTTCACTCAGGAGCTTGACACACCATCATTCAAAGGGACTGTCTCCCTCTCCACTGGCTTGTTCATCAATGGCCAATTCGTCGATCCCATAGAAGGAGCGACCATCGAGTAAGTGGACATCCCATGTGAAGACGCAGGATCTTATTGATTCCGGTAGGACTTAGTGTTGTAAATCCTAGTAGGTGAAGTTCACTTGGTTGTGATTCCCTTCTTAACGAATGGTCGACATCGCTAGGTAATGGGAGTATCGTAACTTCGGTCGCGGAAGGAACCTCAAAGGATGTCGATCTAGCTGTACAGGCCGCCAAGAACGTCGGTCACTCTTCCATTAAAAATCACAAATTAACATTCTCTTGATCGACATCCAGGCGTATAGGGAAAACTCGTGGTCTCATCTTGGGCAAGCTGGCGGATTTGATTGAGGCCAATGCAGACGAATTTGCCGCCTTGGAGTCTTTGAACGTTGGCACGTCCGTCCATACGCTCATCATTCGCCAGCATGTTCATGTATATCAACAGGAAAGTTGTACAGGTATGCACAAAGCGATATCGCGAGCGTTGTGCGCGCATTCCAGTACTTTGCTGGTTGGGCAGATAAGATTCATGGCAAGACGATTGAGGTACATGAATCGTTGTCTGTCTGTTTTGTGCCGTCCATGCGGAATTGCTGACTCTGCTACTGTAAAGACGGATGAAACAGGATGGCCTATACGCGCCATGAGCCCTTTGGTGTCTGCGTATGACTCTTAAGCCTTCTCTCTCGCGTTTCCATAATGACGCCGATCCCATTATCTAGGGCCAGATCATCCCCTGGAACTTCCCCTGTACATATTCCCTCTCTTAGGGGGCGGCGAGGCAATACTGATACTCGTACTCCAGTCGTCATGTTAGCTTGGAAAATTGCTCCCGCGCTGGCCACAGGGAATACCGTTGTCCTGAAGCCCTCAGAAGTGACACCTCTGACAGCGCTGAAGTTCGCGGGCCTTTTGAATGAGGCGGGTGTACCCCCTGGCGTCGTGAACATTGTTGTGGGATATGGTAACCCGTCCAACCACATCATTATTTGTAATGTCCACTAATCATCGACTTCAAGGCCATACTGTCGGCCAGGCGATTAGCGAGCACCCGCAGATTGCTAAGGTTGCATTCACTGGTTCTACGCTCGTTGGAAGATATTGGAAGCCTCGTCGAGAACCAACTTGAAGGTGGTCACCTTGGAGTTGGGAGGCAAGAGCCCTAACATCATATTTGACGACGCAGACTTGGAGCAGGCAGTCAAGTGGGCTGCAATGGGTATCTTGTAAGCAATCACTGAGGCTGTCGTCGTTTTCATAACTGACGAGGTCGTGATGTGACTAACAGCTATAACATGGGTATTGCTCGTTCCCCTCAGTATCTTAAGTGGTGATTGACGTGCTCTTTCAGGTCAAGTTTGTGCTGCAGGGTCTCGCATCTTCGTGCAAGAAGGCATTTACCCGAAGTTCATTGAAGCCTTCGCTCAGGCGGCAAAGGGGATTTCTAGCAACGCCGGGGACCCATTTGATAACAAGACCCAGCATGGCCCGCAAGTCTCTCAAACGCAGTTCGATGTATGATAGTCCTTTTCATTCCTGCATCATTACTAATTGAGGAGAGGCAGCGCGTTATGGGTTATATCGAGTCTGGGAAGAAAGACGGGGCCTGTCTCGTCGCTGGCGGTTCCAAAATTAGCAGCGAGGGCTTCTTCATCGAGCCAACAGTATTCACCGATTGCGATAAAGATATGAAGATTGTTCGCGAAGAGATCTTTGGGCCGGTGGCCGTGGTTATCAAGTTCAAAGACGAGGCCGAGGTCATAGAGATGGCTAACGACACAGTCTATGGTTTAGCCTGTGCGGTGTTCACAGAGAACGGTAGCCGCGCTTTGCGAGTAGCTCATGCACTTGAAGCGGGTACTGCTTCGGTAAGCAAAGGTGGATAAGTTTGTACACTCGCATACTAACCCGTAACAATAAATTAATTTTTTCGGCGCGGGTGATATCTCTATCCCTTTCGGTGGCTACAAACAGTCCGGAATCGGTCGCGAGCTAGGCGAATATGCCTTGTCAACGTGAGGTTCTTTTCAGAGTACCAAGGGTTGTACTGAATTGTTCCCGTTAGATATACCCAGGTCAAAGCTGTTCAAATCAATCTCGGTATTCGGCTTTAAATAATTTGTGAAAAGAGAATGTATTTTTATCATAGCGTTGGTATGTGACAAGCGGCGGCGATGTCCTCCGCCGTGTCTGGGCAGCTTGAAGTTTCTCCTGATAGCATGTGACTTGCAGCCCATATCGGCCCGGGATTCGGAACGCAAGCATCTTTCGCTTCTTCCTCCTCTGTAACTTGTAAGCCTTGTAAAGACCTAGCGAGCGACTCTGACAGGCACGAAGATGCTCTACGCCGCGAGGGGTGGTTGAAGCGATTTGGAAACCATTCAAGCACCTCACAAGTATCCCGCATGAGACGTGTATCACATTTCACCCATACCACTCTGTCGCACACTCAGTGCCAAGGTCACAGGTGCCCCTTCTCTCGGAGCCAGACGCTCAAAAAGTCTGTGTCTCTTCTAGCGGGGCGGCCACTGTCACCGCCAGTGTCCACTTCGCATCGGCAACGTTCGGCTGACTTCCGCAGTACTGAATGCCGTTCATACAATTCGCAATTAAGCACTGGTTGGATCAAGAACACAGCGCCTTCGTTTGTTCTTACTCCACTTTTATCAAAGTTATCCCATTCTCCAAATAGACATGCCCATCAGCCGGTCAAACACTTGTATCACTTATGGATCGGAGGTGTTGCGCAGTTTGCCCACCGTTTCAAGGGTCTTCTGTTACCGCACAGAAGCGCGGTCTAGGGCAGCGCCTCATTTAAACTGCACGGCGCAGCGCCCATAGCTCCAGTGACTCTGGTAGTTTCCCCCGAGGTTTGTGGCTTTACCTTTCGTCCCCTCTTATAATCTTCCTTTTCCCGGGTTTTCTCTTCACAATGTCCAACACTCCTCCGACGCCAAGATTCGACGCTCCACGACCCGGTACCCCTCTGTCTCTGATGCCATCGCAAGGTCGTAGTGGCTCGCTAAGTTCAACACCTGAGCCCGGTGTCTATGGCGATGATGACCCCTTCGGGGACTCGCGCTCTCAGAATCCTCATATCCGGTTTGTTGAGCCTTCCATAGGCGCGCGGAGTACCAGTGAGTTTGGTGCAAGTTCAGTAACATTGCCCTACGACACCGAGGGCAAGGAAAGCCACTATGACGAAGAAGCCGAGAGGATGCCGCTCACTGCCGGTCAGGAATTCACTGGAGGATTCTATCCTCCTGGGTGAGCGGACTATCGTACTAGCATCTTCGTCAAAGAAACTTACAACCTACCAGTGATGTGGATAAACTAGGCCTTCCATACCCAGGGACAATTGGCCGACCAGCTTCATCGTACTCGATGGGAGTGGAGAGTGCATGGCGCCGGCGCCAGACAATCAAACGCGGAGTAACGCGAAGGGTCAAGCTTACGAACGGCAATTTCATAGCGGAATACGCTGTGCCAACGCCAATCTACAATGCGATCGAAGGAAAGTACAGGCAGACCAACACCACGGAATTCTCGTACGTCTTTCTGCGCTCACAGACTGTTCAACGAACAACAATCTCGTACAGGCATATGCGGTACACTGCTGCGACATGTGATCCTGATGAATTTACGACAGAGAACGGGTGGTCTCTTAGGACCAAAAACTACGGTCGCCAGACCGAGATCCTCATCGCAGTCACCTCCTACAACGAGGATAAAACCCTCTACGCCCGCACGTTGCACGGTGTCATGCTTAACATCCGTGACATATGCAAAACCAAGCAGTCAAAATTCTGGCGCCGTACGGCTGAGGAAGGCAACCCTGGATGGCAACGAATAACGGTCGCGCTGATTGTTGATGGGTTGGAACCGATGGACAAGAGTGTTTTGGATATTCTAGCAACCGTGGGCGTGTATCAAGATGGTGTGTACATCACATCTCCGACATCATCGCCACAACCAACTCTAACTCGTATCAGGTGTGATGAAAAAGGACGTGGACGGCAGGGACACAGTCGCTCATATTTTCGAGGTATGGACTAAAAATATAACCCGATATCAATTACTGACAGTACAATTAATCCATCTAGTACACTACACAGCTTTCCGTCGACGCCAAACCGCAACTGGTTCTACCGATAGAGGGAAACGATGCGCTGAACTTAGTTCCAGTTCAAATCATCTTTGTTCTCAAAGCCAAGAATCAGAAGAAAATCAACTCTCACAGATGGTTGTTCAACGCCATCGGTAAGATGCTTGAGGCAAGTCAACCGAGATCTCCGGGGTGTAATGCGCGCTGACGTTTTCTGATTAGCCGGAGACCTGTGTACTGATCGATGCTGGGACAAAGCCAGGCCATAAATCAATCTACTACCTGTGGGAGGCGTTCTACAACGACAGGAACTTGGGCGGATGCTGTGGTGAAATCCACGCGATGATCAAAGGAGGGAAGAAGCTTCTCAACCCTCTAGTCGCCGCTCAGAACTTCGAATACAAGATGTCCAACATCTTGGGTGAGCAAAGTCAACTATTCCGGTTTCGGAATTCATATTAAATACTACCCCTGCACTCCTAGACAAACCCCTAGAAAGCAGTTTTGGTTACGTCTCGGTCCTTCCGGGTGCCTTCTCTGCGTACCGATATCGCGCAATTCTCGGCAAGCCTCTCGAGCAATACTTCCACGGCGACCATTCACTTGCAGACCGCCTTGGTGCGAAAGGAATTCATGGGATGAGCATCTTCACGAAGAATATGTTCTTGGCGGAGGACAGAATTCTTTGCTTTGAGCTCGTCGCAAAGGCCGGGGATAGATGGACGTTGACATATGTCAAGCCTAGCAAAGCGGAGACGGACGTACCCGAAAGCGCAGCAGAATTGATCGGTCAGCGGAGGAGATGGCTGAATGGATCGTTTGCTGCTTCGGTAGTGAGTAGTGTTCCTTCCTGCATGGATGGGAATGCGATCCTTATGTGGCTCGTAGTATGCACTTGTCAATTTCTTCAAGATCTACAAGTCTGGTCATGGGATCATCCGGTTATTCTTCCTCCATATTCAAGCCTTAGTGCGTTATCGCAACTCCTTCCGACACAGTCGTCTGACTATCTATTTCGTGTCTAGTACAACTCCTTCTCGCTGTTCTTCACCTGGTTTGCGCTCGCCAATCTATGGTTGACATTCAGTATCATCATCGATTTGCTACCATCACAAGGAGTGGTTATCATCAGCCGCGCATTCGTACATCTTGCACTCCATCAGATGTCAACTGGGCTGACTTCGGTTCTCTACAGGCACACTGGTTCAACCTTGCGCTACAATGGCTTTATCTGATTTTCCTGGCTCTCCAGGTGACTACCCTACTTTTCCCGCCGGTTTTGCCCGCATCCCTAACACCATCGCTTTAGTTTGTTCTTGCATTGGGCAATCGTCCGAAGGGTGAAAGGCTGGCGTATACCATCACACTTGTGTATGTTCTTATTCCCTACGATGGCTGAGCTAGCGCTTATCGTTCCTCCAGCGTATACGCCGTGTTATCGCTGTACCTTCTAATTTGCTCATTCTGGCTCACCGCACTGGCTTTCAAAGTCAGTCCTTTTAATCGCATCCATCTAGAATAATTCCTAACCCACCTCGAACGCTCAGCAAATCCCTTCGCTACTCAATGGGAAGACGTCGTCTGAGGTCATTTCACAGTTTTTTGCTCCTCCGATAGGACCGCTGGTTGCTGCTATCATATCAACATTCGGTAAGTTACATATGTTGAACCAATACCTCACATCCTTATATGATTTTTTATTCTACAGGTGTTTACTTCATCGCTTCCTTCTTATTTGTACGTGCATAAGTTTGGGGTGTTCTCCCATATACTAACGCGCATTATGTAGGGCGATCCCTGGCATATGTTCTCAAGCTTCCTGCAATACCTCCTTTTAGCCCCTTCTTTCATCAACGTCCTCAATGTGTACGCCTTCTGCAATCTTCACGATGTAAGCCCGCACCCTTGTTGCATAGCGTGCTGCCGAGCGTACTTCCCGTCTATCAGGTCTCTTGGGGAACAAAAGGCAGTGACAAAGCCGATGCCCTTCCATCAGTCTCGTCTAAGAAAGGCCCTGAAGCTCCCGAAGTAGAGGATGTGACGAAAGTGCAGGAAGATGTGGATGCCGCCTTCAAAGAAACTGTCTCCCGGGCGCTCACTAAGGTCAACGAAGTCGAGGTTCGGGAAAAGCCCACGATGGACGACGAGAATAAGACGTTCCGAACAAGACTCGTAGCCTTCTGGATGATCACAAATGGAGCCCTTGTAATCTTCGTCCAGAACATCAATGGCTGGCTTGATATCGAAGACCCAAACATCACGAAGGAGCAAATCCAAGACTTTCAGAAGGGCGTCGTGAGTATCCCGAGCCCTTCTACCTTGCCGAGATGGATACTAACACCCTTCCTAGGGATCAAAAACCAACAGCTACTTTGCGTTCATCTTGTACTCGACGTTCGCCCTTGCCATGATTCGCTTCTGCGGTGTAAGTCGTTTGCTTGGGCATCCCGATGTATCGGACTCATATTGTTGTATCCACAGTGCCTATTTTACTGGACCAAGAGAAATATGTTCAGATGTTGTCGAAGAAATTGAGACCCCGCATCGAGTATATACCCATCTATTGTACATTCTCCACTTACTAGACCTTCTCGACGTATTGAACTGTTGTCTATAAGCTTGTAATCCGTTTATTATACATGGGGGACTATGTATTATACGCTCTCATATAGGACAATTGTTGATCACATACTATGATACATTCCAAAATAAAGTCCATGATTTCCGAAACGCTTGACGCGCGCCGACTACCCACAAATTATTCTCGGGTATGCCAGCTCTCCTGAGGATAGGATAACATACTGGGTGAAGGGGTCCATCGCATGACAGCTTCCGCTGGGGGTTGAATGTATGACATTGAATCGACGGTCTTGGTCTCCTTGTCATAACGAAAGGACAGTCTTGCCTCCTTGGGCGAGAACTGCAGAGTAGACACAGGCGATGCCCGCTCTCGTCTGTTAATCCAAGTTCGAATTATAATCATGGTCGGCGCGATCCCCTGAATTACATTAGAACTGTATTGTCGCGAAGGAAGGAATTACCTACAACCGCCTGGGAGGTAATCGCATAGGCGATAGCCTTGCAGTGGGATCAGCATATAAACGGACTTGGAAAGCTGCGAGTACCTACGAAAGCAGGCCCTGCGTCCGGTAATTTCATGGCCTTTGTCGAGACCGGGTTCTCGCCCCCAATTGCCAGACTGAGGGCCAGAGCAAGTAGACAAAGGGAATATATGGCTCCGGACTCAACACTATGAGGCATTCAACGACACACTCGGCTGGCTTGTGTTGACTGAACGTACACAGTATAAATTACTTGTTTCAATGAGGGAGGGCCCATTGTTGTGAATCCGCTTGTTCGGTGGTACATGAGCCATATACGCTTGGCTGACGCTGGGGTGAACAAACGGGTTCCTAGATGAGAGCGTTGGTGACTGACCACAAAGGGATGTGACAATAATCTGCGCGACCATTGCAACTATGAAATATACCATAGACAGCGGGAAGACATAACCGCAGACTAGAGTGGGATGAGACCCGCGTCGTTAGTGTTTCGTTGGCAGGCAATGAAGGAAGACTCACTGGCGGATGCTAGGAAAAGGATGCAGAAGGAGTACGTGGCCCATCTTGAATGGAAGATCACACAACCTTGGTAGACCTAGGTACGGAAGTAAGCGGCTGCTACTGAGCACGGATGGTTATCCTAGACCATTAGACCATTTGCAAGGGCACTGCATAGCATGAGCGAGCAGCGTCTGTTCAAATGGAAAGCGACGTACTTGTTGGTCGTATGCAAGATTGCCACCGGTATGTCAACTCTCTCGCTTACATCGCCAGTTGATGTGAGGAGGATTAGCTTCCAAATGTCTATTCCGGCTCGGACAGTCGATAGTGTGAACATGGCAACTATAAGGGGGGCAAAGTATAGTCTTATACGCCGATGACGGGCAATATATATGGCGGCACTGAACAGAACAATGAATATACCTTGTCAAAATCTGTCATGATGTGCCCAGGTATCGAGGATAGGATAGAGTTGCTGACCGTAAAACATTGTTTCTAGCTTGACGTGGAATTAGTAAAGTAGCCATCCGGGAGGGAAGACCAGAACTTACAGCTAGTGCAACTACCGATGCTTGGGAACATTTCACCCCATGAACATTCGGAGCAAGGACATGGGTGGAATTTCGGGTCGACATACATTGAACGAAGATGCCTACGACGCACAATAATTGCCGTGCACCTCTTTATATCTCCTGTGTAGGCGTGAGTTCAGAAGGCTATCGCATATTCCCTCGCAGTTGCCTGAGCAGTTACGATACTGCAAGCATACCTATTATCATAAGCCTTCCCCGACGGTCCGCTTTGCTGTAGGATATACGGCTCTAAAGTAGAGTATCGCAGAATCGTCCATTGTAATTTAGCTCTTCCGAAGCTCTGTGCTGTAGAGCTGATACAGCCTCCAAGTAGCACGAAGTAAAGTTTTTAGATAAGGCTGTTGATTCCGACGCTTCTCATGAATCATGTCCTTGACATCGGCATCTCCCCTGCCATATTCCAAGTACAATATATCCAGACTAGGTTTGCCGTTGGGATCCTGGGGGACTCGTACTGGGTTTGCTGTAAACATGCCCCTAGGTCTTACTTGAGCGCTTGAGCGCTAGCACGAGACACTACACTAGTCCCAATAAAAGAGCCCCCGTTCTCGTCCTCGCCCATGCTCTTCTCCCAGTATACGGATGTCGATGTCCACGGATATGCGAGGTCCTAGACGACGTCAAGACAGACGAGCAAAGACATCATCTATATTCACCCCATAATCCCGCAACATATTCTCCGACTTGTTACCTCAGCTGGACACCCATTGTGAAAATCAAGTATCACTGTCGATTCGAGTCTTGAATCTAGCGTCGTTTTGTTGGATGAGGTTCGGTTCACTTGACATGTCCCAAGTAAGACGCTAAGATCTAGAGAAGCGAGACTGCGACCGGCAGTTTGGTGGGCATTGTAATCATCGGTTCTTCACAATGCTGAATGGCATATGTGCTCCTAGCTTTTCATTCCCCCTTCTTCACCTTATCACATCCACATGCGAACAATAGTTACTGAGACCGCCGCACAAAGTCTAAAGTTGCAAGTTGAAAGGCTGCGACCGGCCATGAATATTTGGCGGTCCAGTCTTCTTACTATGCCCTCTTACTATGCCCTTTAGGTCTCATAAATCAGCGCCCAGGAGGTACCTATTGCCTTTGCTCCGAATGGCTCGAATAAACCACATTGTGTACTCGGGTACTGTTTTCATGGCGCACATCTTCACGATCACTCGCGTAAAGCGCCGCTGTCTCTTGGGGGGAGGCAACGCCGCAACCATACGCTTCAAGCGTATGGTTTCCTCTATGCTTTCTCACCGCTGTACTCGCTGTTTTACTCCCCCCCCCGTAACCATCAATGAGTTCGCTGTGAGCGCAGCCCCGACCCATGCTATAGCCCCCTCACCCCTCCACTTCTGTTGCAGGCCGTTCTCACTGCGAATGGATGAGCTACGAATACTGGCCATTATTCCAAGCACAGACTTTGATGAGAAGCCCCGCTCATGCATGGTACCGAACCTGGTGTTTTTGCTTCTCAGAGGATAACTAAGGGAACGTCTAGGTATGCGGCATCCAGCGGTTGCGCCATAAGCATGCGAAAGCTCTAGTTAAGGTCACTCATCGGCACGACGAATTAGAAGCCAACATTCCAGAAGAATCAAATCTCTATCAGCATCATCAGTCTCATCATGTTGTGACTGTTGTAAATCTTCCCGCTGGCTTCGCAGCATCAAAGTTTAGCGTCGAATGTCGATGTGAGTGTTCTAGAGAAAGTCTAACATACCGGTACTTATTTCCTTACATCTTGGACCTAGACCGTGATCAGGCAATCGTTGTAACAAGCCTTACAGGCGCTGTCCATTCGAGATAGTCCTCGTCGGACCGTTCATTGTATTGCCGCGGGGCATCGGGCTGATCCGTCGTGGTGAGAGACTGGGCTGCAAGAGAGGGGCTAGTATGATAGGTGACTATGAATATCACACCTAAATGCGGAAGTCTCCTTCCGTGGGCAACGCTCTCCATCATGAAGAAGTCAGCTCGCATCATTTGACTTGGTTCTCACCACCCGGCCCAGCAGCTCCTGCTTTATAGATCCCATGCGCGTCTTCTACTCTCTTCTCCGTTATCCTCGTCCTCCCCCCTCTGGTTGTAAAATATGGCAGTATTGACTCTTCCAATGGCCGAGCTGGCGGGCATAGTGGTCCACAGCACCATGTACGGTACGACATTGACTCTAACACCGCACTGCTGCCTGTCGTTGACAGCCACGCAGGCATCTACATTATGCTTTTCATTGGATGCATCTACGTGCTATGTTTCAAGTACCGATCACTAAGCGGACGACATCACTCGAGACCAGTCAACAAGATTCTCCTGACTGTCGCATTCACTCTATTTGTGTTGATAACAGCAGTACGTGAAGGGTCGGACATTTTCCCCATTCACGGCTCAATATTGGTAAAGCATTGGATCATCCAAATATCTCGGCTGTTTGATGCTTTCATCTTCGTCGCGAATGGGACGACACCTGAGAGTGTATACATCGCTGCCCGGAATCCCAAGAACGTCGCAAAAACAGCACTCTACGTCGCCCAAACGCTGGTCGGCGATATGACCATGGTCAGTTTACCGGCCTTATTTGAACGAGCTTCCCTGACAGCAACGCTAAATCAGGTATACCGCCTGTTCATCGTCTGGAACCGAAGTTGGACAGTTATCATTTTGCCGACTTTGACAACAGCTGGGCTACTTGGTTCGTGGTACATTTCACCGCTCTCTTCTCGACATGCCGTAACATGCGTGATTACAGCGGCTGGTGTGAATGTCGTTGTTTCATTTGCTCGCCAGACTCCGGGCGTGGACATCTTTACGAGTGCTAGTGGTCACTGGATCATAACTGTATTTGCGACGACACTAGCGTGAGTGATACATTTAATTCATAGCACATGAAGCTGAGCTCTTCTTCATTTCAGCACGAATCTGATCGTTACGAGTACGCCTTTTCTTCGTGGTTGTACTGCGGCGATCTCACACCCCGTATGTTAGGCCTCATTGCCTACCGAATATGGTCCATCAATCGAATGGTTCAAGGAGTGACTCGCACCAGTATAATGGTTCGTCGACCGCTTCTTCGCAATTCGCATTTGACTGATCCTTGATACCAGCCGATCATAAACATTATATTAGAGAGTGCAGGCCTCTATACGTGAGCTTGTGTAAAATTTCACCGCGCCTGGACGCTGACAGACTTGTATATTTAGAGCTTTCTTAGTTATGACTCACATGGCGTACCTTGCCAAGGCACCGTTCCAGTTTATCGCGTTAGATGCCGTGAGTCTGCCTGAATTTAGGTCCATTGACCGGCGATGTCTCAAGCTAATGTGATTCCTTCCTGTGTAGAGTAGCCCGGCAATCGTGAGTCAACAAGGCATCCAAAAATACCTCCCAACTAACACTAACTCCATCGGAGGGCATCGCATTCTCCTTGATCATCGTACGTGTGGGTCTGGGGCTTGGCACAGAAGACCACGAAATTGTCGCGCGATCACGATCCAACCTCGTCTTCCGCTCAGAAAACCAATCTTTCCCATTAAATTCTGTCTCAGTCAGCGTCTCGAAGGAGGTTAGCCGGCGAGTGGATGGGATTGAGGGTGTTATTCTGGAAGACTCGGATTCTACGAGGGATGCCGATAAAACTCTATCAGAAAACAAGTCACAATCGCCGCCACGGGCGGAGTGGTCGGCCTATTAGTATTTGTCAGGCTGTCCTGGAGCCATCATCGGGATGTGTACTATTTATCGGGCTGCTTGTGTATCTAGATCTTTCAAGTACCCGGACACTTGTATGTAACGAGAGCACCGCTCATGAGCGGCCATTTACAAGGATTACTCAACGTAGTAGGCTAGTCACTATGTTCCTGGTAGGTACATACTACACCCATGGTTCAACTGAACTCACCTTCCGTGGATCCATCAACGCGACTGTAAGAATACATTCCAATCACCGTCTTGCATCACTTCAAATGGGCTTATAACGGATTGTCTCCATTAGCTTCGTAGGTTAGCACAAATGGTCGTGTACATTGATGGAAGAATTTTTGCCAAGAGATTAAAAGAGATTACAAGGATGAAGGTCGGAGGCAGTAGCATCAGACATACAGTGTTCCATCACTCCTTGGAACACCATCATTGGGTGACTTCCCGTAAGGATTTGAAGATGAGTTCGCATCTTCAAACGCTTCAAACTGCAAGAAGCCGATATGCCGGACGCCACCATCACCATTTTCGAGGTCCGAAACAGCAGTTATGCGTCTTCAGACTACCCCTCCTCAGACTCATCTTCAAAGACATTTGACGCCGGGGAGTGGTTGCATGTGCGCACTTACTCTATTAAGGAATTTCTATTACACGTGCCAATTCTTGGGCCCATTCCACCAGCCATACCCACCGAGTGGACGTTGCGTTACGGTTTGAAGAAGACAAACTGAAATTTCCGAGGGACGGGTTTCAATCTCCACCTTCATGGGTTTGAAGACGATTTTGTCTTCAGATTCTTACGGGAAGTCACCCATTCCTTGAATCACTTGCATTTTGTCGGACCACTACCTAAATTCATGCTCTCAGAAAATTACATCTCCTGTATATACATTGTATCTACCCCGGAAAATATTTACATGGCACGGAAGGTTATTGGGAAGGAGAAATAAATGAAAAGGCTACCAAGTTAGTCACAATTTTGGCACGTGTGAGTAGATCAGTCACATACTGTCACGGTGTTCCAAGGAGTAATGTTACTGCGAAAAGTGATGTTGCAAAGTTCAAACATTGAACAAGATCATACGGTAGTGTCCTCCTTAATTCATGAAAATATTTGAGGCTATTACCAATTTACTTTACTAGTTATCTACGTAGCTAAAAGGAGGATCACACCTATAGATCGAAGTCGGAATGCTTATCTATTTCTGTGTGTCCAAGGAGTGATGGAAAGGTGTAGATAAAGAACAAAAGAATGTCAACGATCAATCATAGAAGACCAGTGCCCGAAGTTCAATGGACTCGCGCAGAGGTGCACCTGGGGGTGTATCGGGGTCTTGAAAGGCGGTGTGAGGCGTGAAAACGGCCACACTGCCATCTTGCAGAGAGTCAAAGCTGAACATCCGGTCAATTAGGGTTCTCTTCAAAGCAACGAAGGTAGTGGCTTACCATTTGATAAGCACACATTCGTCAGGCGCCATATCGCGTACGTATTTCCACTGGTGGCTCGGGTTGTATTTGACACCAAACGTCTCCCCCTCACGGTCGGGGTAGACGAGCGCCATGGGCACCATGTCCGCCTTCGGGTCTACGCTGCGGTAGTCGCAGAGTGCAAGGGGCCAGTCGGATGCTACGTGAGAGATTGGACGCCAAAGGTTGATGATTTGGAAGCGTTTTTGGAGGAGCTGTGGTGCTTCTGAAGGCGGGAGATGGAGGTGAACTCGGTCGACCGATGATTTAGTGGTCTGGTCTACGTGGACCTGGGCAACAGGCTGCCTCTTCTGAGGTGTGTCCTCTTTATCTTCAGGACGACGTCTCCGCACGGCTACGACAACGATTTCAGCCGTTTGTATTGTCTCCCACAGATAGAAGATAAAATGCATACTGTGATCAAAGATGACAACCTTGCTAGCACCTGTGAGTTCCTTGATGAGCTCAATGCTCTCCGGGTAATATTCATTCGATATCTCCTCGTCGTTCCGAAATGATTCATGCTTTGCGGGGCGGCGTAAATACTGAAAGCCCGTCGTGTCCAACGACACGGAGGACTCTTTCCCTCGAAGATTCTCTACGATAACCTCCTTGTCTTCGTATGTAAAGTTACGTGGTCGTTCGCTGGTGGTATCGGTACTGATATGCTGGTACGCCCGGGCGCCATCCGCTGGTGGGACGTAATAATTGAGCACTGCTGTCGTTGACGATGGGTTTCCTATGGCCATGATGTTCGAAATTGCGTTGGGTCGTGTGGTCTGTTGCTTGAGATTGCGCTCCTTTATAAAGCACTGATGCCAAATTGGCATGTCTTACTGTAACAGTCTTAGAAAGCCTTAGAAAGCAGAGACAGAATAAGCAATGTCAAATGGCCGATGGCGTGCTTGGGTTAGTGATGTCCGACGTTAGTGGTGTGGGATATGGATGACCATCCCACTGTCGGGGATGAACGTTTGAACCCGAATGTTGATCAATGAGACTCGGTGTAATAGTAGCCTTTACTAATACTCCTATGGCTCGCGTTGGCCGAATTTCCTTTTCCTAGCCATTCTTTATGTTGCTTCATGGTAAATCGTCAAGAGGTAACCGCCATACCTGAATACTTGAAGGATACTTGAAAAGCTTCAAGCTAGTTTTTTGTCGCTTCTTTCATCATGTTCTTCTAATTGACGGACCGCGGTAAGAACTGACCGCGGCAAAGGTCTCGAGACCAAGCAGATTCGCTAGACATCACAGGTCCGTCCCTCGAGTTCCCATTAGCACCCCCTGGGGTCTCAAGAAGGGTTCAGAACTCAGTAAAATGGAGACGTCTCTGTGTTGGAGACTATCTGGCGGAAGGCGACGGTATTGAGCTCTATTCTTCTTCCTTCCTCCCACTCACTCAGAAACTTCACTATCAAGTCAGGGGTCAGGGGAGCCCTGTACATATGCACGTGGCGATTTCACACGCAACTCGCAAGGCAGTCACAGATGGCTCGGACTATTGTCCGTTTCGCCTCCGTTCTGCCAATTGCGATTGATGCTGAAGAGAACCCAATGTTTGTTCCATGAGAACCCTTTAGTATGTACGGAAGCCGACTTGCCATATTGTCATTCACACCGCGTGCAAACTAGGGTCTTCCCAGAAAAGGTGTTACTGGTGCTCCTCAGTTTCCCTCGACGTACGCCCGTTGTAAAACGAAATATTCCCTATGTCAAACGCGTCGTTGCTGTTGCAAGTGGCAAGGGTGGTGTAGGGAAGAGCACAGTAGCAGGTTAGTCGTCGGCGCAGCGCTACGTCGACGCGACTAACATGTCTCACCTAGTTAATCTTGCGTTACACCTGGCTCTTCAACGGACCCCCTTTGCTAGTAGTTCTCAGCGACTGCGGGTTGGAATCCTAGACTTAGATATATTTGGACCATCCATTCCGACTTTGATGGGCCTACGAAATGCGCCCGAGCCAGAGTTAACAACAGGTAGGGACCTATCTACACTCATCCCCGGCCCTGTCGACAAGATTACGCTTTCCAGGAGGCGCTATTGTACCACTCACGAACCACGGTCTACCTTGCATGTCTATGGGCTTCCTCCTACCCAAGAGTCCAAATCAGATCGGTGACGACTTCGACGACACCCCCGTGGTTTGGCGTGGCCTTATGGTCCAAAAAGCAGTTCAACAACTTCTCTTTGATGTGGATTGGCGCGCGGCGTCAGGAAATGAACTGGATGTTCTAGTGATTGACATGCCCCCGGGTACAGGTGATGTCCCACTAACGCTAGGACAATTGGTCAACGTGAATGGTAACTTCCGGATACAGCTAGCATCCATCATCCTAATATACTTCCCTAGGGACTGTGATTGTCTCCACACCGCAAGATGTGGCCTTGTCTGACGTCCGGCGTGGCATGTCCATGTTTAAAAAAGTCAACATTCCCGTGAGTTCCCATCGTTGATACATCAGCAAAGTTGCGTCACCTTGAAATATCGGTGCTTAGATTATTGGACTCCTGCTCAATGAGGCGACTTTCATCTGCCCATCATGCACCACTGCGCACCCGCTGTTCGGATCGCCGGATGCATTCCGGCGCACTGCGGAAAAGATGTCGATAGATATCCTGGGCGAGTTGCCGCTTGTGAGCGAGGTGAGTTTCGCTGGAGATGCTGGGAAATTGTACGGCCTTGACCAGCAAGAACCGTCCCACGGAGGAGAAATGTGGCTGGAGGGTATGGCGAAAGTCGCAGGGCATGTTTGGAATGCAGTCAAATGATCTGTTCGCCTCTTTCTTTGCAAGACTTTTAGGCCGACAGATCGCTTGACTCCAACTTTTGTGATCCTGGGACATTCAAGTACTTTACCTGCAGATGCTCCAAAAGCGCAGATACAATCAGTCCCCTATTTATAGCGAACGGAGTACGAGGGAAAACATGAACCAATTAATTCATTTCCATGACATTCTTTGGACGACATCGCGTCATTTACGGAAGAAGAATCATCGTTGTGATGAACGGGACTACACACCCTTGCCGAAGAGAGACGAGGAGGAGACAAGGCCTCGGACCTTCGACGATGTTTCCGAGCGTCCTTCGCCGCTCTCGGCATATTCGGTACGGCTGTGTTCCATGTTGCTTGCGTCTAGCTGGTCCGCCACTGAAACTGAAAGGGATGCGGAAGTGAACTGCATTTGGCTACGGGAGCTAAAGACGAAGGATAGTTCGGGTGTATCCCACAATGTCTTCTGGAGTTGGACGAGGACCACAATAACTGTTGGGTACATTCCCTGGTATGTGTCAATGTTTGACAGTGGCCATTCCTTAGCCCAATGACTCACCATCGCCTGCTGGATAATGGCATTCGCAGCTTGAACCACTATGACTGTCTTCGGGTTGAAGCTCCCACCGTAAATGGGAACAGCTTGGAAGGTCTGTCTGAATGTTTTCAGAATCAGTTAAGAAGTAATGGACTGCGACTAACGTAGATGGCCAGATAAACGAATCCTGATTCTACCAAGAGAACAAGTACCTTCTCAACTTGCGTCGTTTTCCTTGCGGTGCCCATGAATGTCTTCATGTTTTGGCGATACTGCCTACGGTTCGTTATCAGGATGGGTCGGTTTGCATCTCGCACAGAACCAATCTTACCAAGCTCGGAACATAATGAGCGTTGTGCAAATTATGTTGGTGCTGTAAGAGAGGCTGAAACTGACGGTGTCTGCCTTCGCGCAGGACTCGATGCCAACTGACGCGGCGGAAGGTCGACTATCTGGAAGAGTCCAATCAAACTTGTTGTCACAGCCAACTTCGTAGAAAGCGGCCACTGTTCAAGGCGCGTTAGTGAGTAATACTCGCTCTGTTTATCTATTCGACCCATGTACTCACCCACTGAACCGACCCACGTCAATCCAGGGATAACGACGGGAACTAGGCTGTATTTATACAGAACCACCGTTCGCCAGAGTACGATGCTATCTCCCAGAATAAGCTTGAGTTTTCTATGAGTACCTTCGGCCGAATCTCGCCGGTTTACACGGCTTACCAAGAAGATAAACAGCATCTCGCCAGCCCAGACGAAGTTCTGCAACTTAGCATCCGCTGCTACTAGTTTATCGGCGAACAGTTCGTCTGGACCTTCGATGAGTATTATCTTGAAACGGTATATGATGTCGGATAAGTCGATGATCAAGAACATCGTGCATCCCAGGAACAAAGCCCATGTCAAGGCTAGTAAAGCCATCGCGCCGATGTGGCGCCTTCCTCGTCGGCTGGGGAAGGGTTGCTCAATTTCTCGCTAACATAGCTGATTAGGGACCGTTACCAAAGGATGGTCGTCGAGAAGAACATCAATAGAACATAAATTCCTGGTCGATGTCACCGACGTTAGTAAAAAAACACCGCTTGGGTGAATTCAATAACACTGGCGCCTACCATAACACGTAGTCCCGACGGCGATCCGAACGACCTTGATAATGAAGTCGAAGCCAATTTCAGAGAGCACATCCGTGTTGCTTGACATTGGGTGAAAACAGGAGTTACCCAGAATCCGGCATTCCTGCTACGCACGCTCACACTTTATATTCCGTGCTCTCCGTTGACCGAATTGGGTAGATCTACAGCCAACACCAGGTCGTTTGCGTGTGGATCCATCACATCAATGAACTGACTGATGAACACGGCGCTCCGAAGGGAGATAACATATCGGCAGTGATACCTTCGCTGAGATCACGCACAATATTCATCTTGATTGCTTCGCACCGTATCTCGTTTCATTACATCCAAAATAAACATAACATTCAACACTATTTCGAAGGTCGCAGCGATACCGCTTTGTCAAGTTTCGTCCTGGATCACGAGCGGTGCAAGGGTTAATTCGACCCAGACCGTGACAAGGATCAGTTAGTAGCCCACACGTTGGTGTATCAAAGCCACTGACATGATGACGACCAGAATTAGCAGTCCAGAAACCCTCCACGAGTGTGGGACCTCGTGCTATACACAAAAATAATGGCTGATCGTCCGTCATTGTAACACGTTTCCGCTGAACCCATGCTGGACGCCAAACATACCACATGGTACCGCCTCCCCTATAAAAGGACCAGAATCACCGGGAGCAAATCCAACAGAACAACATGCTCAAACTCTCAAGTCCTCTGTCTCTCTATTCGATCCCAGTTGTATGGTTCCTTGCGTTCTATCCAGCAGAGTGGCGAGTGAGCCACCATCTCTAAGAGATTCAATCATTTGGCCTTGACTTTCGGGCTCCTTTCCACAGGCCCTCCTCATCGACAGCACCATTGGCTACGACAAGTATGCCGCGGTATGATCTACGAGACGCGTACTAAGTTACTCTATCTTAGTGAACGGCCGCGTGGCAACTTATCGATAGCCAAGGCGAATAAGCTGTCGCCTGAATTCGTCAGCAAACTTGAACGTCTTGACGGTGCCCATCTGGTATAAATTAGTTCCATGCCTTCTGGTCAATAGAGGCTAAGTATACTTACACACCACTATGTAGAATGGGAACGAAGCGTTCCCACTCTGGGCCGCTGCCATTGTAAAGGGGTTTGCTTCAACAACGCGTATATGACTAACTCTTTCATGTTGTAGATCACCGCCAATCTGGTTGGCGTAGACAATCGTACCTTAAACATAGCTTCTCTCTCATAGTAAGCAGACCCTTCGTATACATCTTGGTCACCCTGACACTACGCTATAGTGTCGGACTACGTTTACTCTACAACACAATATATATAAATTACAACAGTGCACTCAAGGGCTGGCTACGGTAGGTCTTCAATTATCTGCTTACTTGAATATGTACTAACAGAACACCCTAGGACCGCTGTCTTCTTCACAGGACTTCGTAGGTCTTTCAACAGGCTTGTAGTATAATATAAGACTAACGATTCGTCTTCTAGCTATCCCATTGTGGCTTTTAGTAAAATCAGCGAACAAACACGCATGATTCGCGTAGAGGGATCGCGGTGGGGGGGAGGGAGATCCTAGTGCTCGATATCCAGGGAGGAAGGTCACATCCAAGTATTGAGATATTCATCGATTGAGGATTCAGCACGAAGGCTTCTTTGAATATAAGTCATACCGGCTTGATCCTCCGACTCAGCGTGGTTCCTTGTAGCATACTCTTCGGGATGAAGTGTACGTTTTACTGAATTGAGCAACAACTAGCCCATGTGAAGGCATAACATCTTTTCTTCAGTATCGACAAAGCCTATCTCCAGCGTTGGTCACTTCTGCAGATCGAACGGAGCCTGCCCCGGAGACAGTACATAACTACATACTATCCTATTAAGAGAATACCATACTACTAGTTTGCCCATGCGTACTCTTTATTACCCCTGCAACTGTTTGAATTTTCCTGTTCTAGTCCGACGTGATGAGCGACTAATGAGCGACTCCTGACCCCGTTCCGTCTTCTGCTGGAACGACGCCTGAACACGCTCAACCTCGCGTTCACACAAACGGAATCGTTCGTTTCCTACGCCAACTCGCTCAGTCTCAGACCCCTGTGGCAGAAGCCCACATCGCTACGTCGCGCGGAACTCACGCAATGGACACTCCTGGCTACCATGAGTTTGCGAATACCATTAACACCCTTCTCACTTCACCGCCGCCATTTCTTTATATCAGAGATTCGATTACGCCACGCATCACATCACACGTGCTGAATAGCATCCTGGCATCTGCGGAAAACCTGCGATACGCACACATCGATACCATAGCGTGTTTTACGCCTCGCCTCATCTTCGACAGCGTTCTCAACGCGCTTGCGAGATGGTCCCCTCGGTGGAGTGATGGATGCACGAACTGGAGCAAAGAAGACGCGTCCGATGAAGCTTATAACACTAGCTTGGGTAGTTTCATGAGGGGTCTGAGGGACGTTCGAAGCGACGCCACCAGCGCGGGCAAGGGTAAAGCCAAAGCCATAGAGGATGCACAGATGGTCGTCTTGATCGAAAACGCCGATCGTTTGACTGCTATGCCCAACCTTATGGTCCCTTTAACCCGCTTGGCCGAGTTGGTGAGTTCGCATTTGCACAGGCATCGGGGGCTTCTAACAGAAATCAAGTCTCAATTGGACACTAGTCTTTCTGTGATCTTCTTATCTCGAGTGCGGTGGGAGGATATACGGCCCCCTCTCGGGGCATCGCCTGATCCGTTCGTCGTCGATGTACAGCCTCTGACGAAAGACGGTGCGCCCCACGACGCGATTTTCTAATGTCTCTATTTATACCTGACCGCAGATGCCACGCAGTTCCTCGAAGCAAACTATCTCCGTATCTGCGCAGAGAATCCATGCGACGCGTACGACCCCTCATTTCTGTCTTTGTACAAACAATTCGTCTCGGCGGTCGTGAGCATCAACTTCCCGTTCACGCACGACCCGAACGAGCTGGCGTACGTGATTGCTGCTCAGTGGCCGCACTTCATCGGCGCTGCGCTCCGAGAAGCATCAGATGAGGACGCCCTCCCGGACGAGCCAACTCGGATGCGCCTGCTTCGTTCTTTCACAGCGTCGATGACAACTGCGTTTGAGTCTCTGTACCCTCGGGACACACATGCTGCCGATTGGGTCGAAGGTCTTTCCACGGATACAAACGCGCCTTCATCGTCGCTGCCCCGAATGCACAAATATATACTGCTAGCGTCATACATCGCCTCGTCTAACCCTCCGAAGACGGACCTCCGGATGTTCGGCAGGGGTCTAGATGAGCGGGGCAAGAAGAAGAAAAGAAAGGGCGGGGGCAGAGCTAGGCAGGGAGCAGGCAAAGTCGCGAAGGTCCCGCAACGCTTGATTGGCCCATCGTCGTTTCCGCTGGATCGGCTTGTGGCTATCCTAGGCGCGCTTGTGGAAGAGAACGAAGAGTACCGCGTGGAGGTGCACGAGGGGATGAGTATCCCTGGTGAATGGACCGATATGGAGGTCAGCCGGGTTGGTGTGCTCGGGACGGTGAGTGGTTAATACATAATGGTGCGTTTGTCGCTTGGCTAATGGAATGACGCATGGTAGGTCAGCGAGTTGACGAGGATGCGACTGTTGCAGCGGACGACGGCCGTTGATAGACTCGATGGGCCGCCTGTGTTGAAGTGTGCGATCTCATATGAGACGGCCTTGGAATATGCTCGCGAGTTGGGGGTTCCTTTGGTCGATCTCCTTTGGGAGACTGATTGAGGTACGCAGTACGTTCCTTCAGAAATTAGATTGGGAATACGCTCATTACCAACGATCAACATAGATGTGTTCGTGTTCGTGTAATCACTATAAAATTGCATAGCCCATACCTACCCGGACTACCTTCATACCTCTCCATATCAGCCGCCAGGCCAGTAATTGCTTGAGGGATCGGAAACTCAAAAGCGCCGGCCCCGCGCACTTGTCAGCCCACGGTATACGAACCACATGCAATCAGACTACCACGTACGTACGCGACTTCTGCGACGGAGGGCTTGAGCATCTCGACGAGCATTGGAACACAGCTTCATAACTACCCAACTACCAGCCCGTCGGAGGATTGGTGGCGTTCAATGCCCTTTGTCAGGTCAGGACAACCCTTGGGCAAACCCTCAGATCACTCACTGATGCGCCAATTCGTCGGTCAACCCATATTTCCTTGGACGTATCGACCAATTCGCGAATAACTCTAGGTGGCTAGGTACTACACTCCCCAATCCATAAAGATCTTCATTCCCCAGCCCCTACCCCCTACCCGCAACTAAGGCAAGTTGCAACACGATTATTTGTTTCCGTTGTTATGGTTCTGTCGTGTAGACTTTGTCTGTGTTGCTCGTCTTCGCTCCTTGCTCAGTTGATCTAGTAGCTACCTAATTCTCCTTTTGAAGAATGTGTCGATCCAAGACGTATGGGTGTATTGATCGTCTGCGTACTACACTAGGTACAAGTCTAGTCGAGGTCCGTGACAAGAAATATAGGCTGTCAACACAGACCAATCATCACCGATAACTCTGCTTCCTGAACTTATAGCGGCGCTAGTTTGGTGCACCGCGAGGACCGTCCCTCCTCTATAATGCCTTCACCATTCCCCGTTCAACCCTGTTCAACCCGGGGGGGAACTCGTGCGACTTTCTGGAAGACGCCCTCGCTGTAGCACCATCGGCCACAGGGATTTATTTCATGCAAGAGACGCGGCTCTCATTTTTGCATCATAAAGACGGCGTACGCGCCGTAGCTCATCTTGACCTTGATAATGAAGCCTATAAGCGCAACAACAAAAGGAAGCTGCTCAACACCACGCCAAGTCTATCCGCACCTGATTATCCTAACAATGTCGTCCATAGAATGCCAACGAAGGTGGTGAGTGTCCGTAAGGAAAGGGGGAGCCAGGGAGACATGTCTAAACATCGGAAGTTGATCCTGAAGGCTTGGTTATCACTCCGCATGATACGTCGGTTGACGGCGGAAGGGTCGTAGACTTGGGCACTCGCTTCCGGAATGCCCAGGCCCAGAGTATGTCCTAGATAGTTGACATAAATGATTTAGTTCGTTCGTCTGCGATACGGTAACCGACAATTTGGACTCCAAATATCAACGCAGCCCAAATAGGATCTGACAGAGATGTATCAACTCCAAGGACACATGTAGAAGGGGAAGATAGACCCACAAGCGGCGATTGCCACAGCCAGAGGACCTTCAGCGCGACCATGAAACACTGGCATGCTAAGGAGCACTCTAGATTTCCGCATCGATCAGCTCGGCAAGAATTGTACGCTTGAAAACGTTACCAACGACGATATAATGGCAGGTAGTGGCAAAATGCGCACCATACCGAAGCGCAAGAGCATTTGTATGGGCACACGACCGTCCTTCGATGGAGTTGCTCAGACGCCTTCCATTTTCTCGATACTCTGTAAATGGTGACTCCTACACGAGGTGGTCCATGTCAATATCTCCCATCGCAAGGCGTAATATGAGACATACCGAATACAGGGAGGAGGAGTACCGTGATAATGGTGACTACGATAGAGACCTACGGAAACGCCCGATTTAATATGTTCGTCAGGAAAGAAATCAACCTACGCTGCGGGTATTGTGAGATGACAATACATTCCGATGGACTACGTCATGGCGGGTCAAAGCGAACGGAAGAGATTCCAGTGACGCAACAAATGAGATGAGCTAGATATTACCGCTAGAACCTCCATGGAGACGAGGGGTGGTAGAAGGTAGGGTATCAATATTATCTACGCGTGTATACTTGCATGAGACAGGTTATCAGGTAACTCTCAAACGCAGCATACCAAGAGTCTGAGCGGTAGCACAAGACACGGAAGAAAAGCTTGTAAAAGCCTATCAGTAATGTTGAAAGGTATAAATTTCCGGGTATACTTCAAGGGCGAAGCAGAGAGACACACAAGCATTCTTACTTAGTCCGAACGGAGGCTCTGGGCCGTATTGCTTGCCCATGATTAGGAGACAGGAAGCAGCGTAGAATATGAGTGAAATAATGAGGTTGCACCACGCCGTAGAGTGATTGATAGTTGATGATAACCGGGCAGTCAGAGCAATTGCGACAAGAAGAACGAGTCCGGTGATTTGAAGGGCATTGTAGGCATTAACAGGGGTAGGTTCTGGAGAACCAGCTGCTTCAGAAGCCCCTGTACAGTTTCAGAATGCAAATGAATGGCGAAACAGCGAAAAGCGTACCACGAGGAAACATTAAGTACACCACCTCGGGTCGCGCCAAAGGGAGTAAACCTTGGGGTAAAAGGGAGGCAAAGAGCCTTGCTCCCTTCACCTGCTGCTTAAGACAGGAGCCCAGTGCACGGGACAATATCAAAGACTAATTACGGCCTGATGATTAACAGGTGCTCATGAATGGATACCCCATCCTTTGACAAGTGGCATCCCAATTGCACGTCGTTACCTGGACAATTGATGTACACGGTCAGTCACTTCACACGTTCCCGGGCCTCCGCTACATCGTCCACTTACCTTGGCTCTTTTCGACGCGTCAAGCACGAAATTTTGTGGAATGCACCAACGAGCTCAGCTGTGCCTCCCACTGCTCAACATCGGAGTCGTGGTCGTAAATCAAAGTTCTTTGCTCTCGACGCATTCAGCCCGTCATACTTCTCGCCTGATGTCTGACACAAGTGTGAGCCCATCATGCGTTGACGGTCATCAAACAATGGGCCATGGCCATGACTGAGGAACTGAGGATTCAACGGGCGCTTATCACTTACTTACTCTACTAAAGTCAGGGTCACGACTACTTCGAACTTCTCAACACCGCGGCTTGTAACCTCGTACCCTTTTCCTTTCAAGACGAAGCGGCAATGTGACTCGCAAGCTGCGAATTCAGGAGACAGCCCTAGTGCCCAAGCTCAAGTCGCATCTGCCATTAATGCCGGATTATTGACGGAAAGCTGGAGTCCTGTTTCAACCTAACTCAGCTTCACGCATTACTTTGAGATCGAATTGACAGGCCTTCCTCCGTGAAATCCGCCTGCTACGACCTAGCCAGTGCTGCCATCCGAGGCGTTCATGAGCAGTTTACCACGACAACGATTCCACACCTGCATATTGGAATGGGACATTTTCAGCGGCCATGACACCATGCACACCTATTATTGTTGGTTTCGTCCCAACATCTCACATCCCGCGACCAAAGGTAGCCATCGTCTCGCTTTCAAATTTGATTCATTGCCACGCAGTTGATGCGATCGAGGCGCACCGTGACACTCCGGTCATTCCATTACACGAGTAGTGAATCAACCTGCATAGTTTCGCGGAACAATGCCCTCGCAGCGACCTTATTTATCCGTCGTCAACGATATACCTGGATTGCTTGTCGATGAAAGGACATGCAATCAATGATGCGTGATTTCTCAACAGTCGTCCTTGGATCCCCAGGACTCGCCTGCGTTGAACTCGATGAAAACTCGCCGTATATGTAGGTAGCTATTGTTGCTCTCAATCCGTTATGAGTATTGACCGGGAGGGCCAATTGCGACAGTTCAGCAGTGCTCGTACGGCTGACGCCTCATCAACTTCATCAACACTTCAAATTGACGTCTCATCTCACTTGGTACATAGACTCTAATGTCTTAGCCGATCTCACGACTGGTGATTCGAGCACGAGTCCGGAAAATGATTTACCGAGATCAACTATCCAATTCTCACCAACCCGCGGCTGTTTAGATGGTCACCAATTGCAGGATTTCTGCGCTGCATATCCCTTTGGCATGCTACCCACCGACGACTTGTCCCCATTCATTACTGAATTTTGGATCCTTTGCAAGTATCTCAAAGCACTCAGGTGGGCGTAGATCTGATTGCCATCATCGTTACGCCAGGCCTCGCCTCCACAAGCCCCCGGCTATACACCTCACTACCCATCATCCAACCTACTTTTCCGCACTGTTGCTGTCTAGTCACCTCAGGATGCACGACGTCCAATGCGACACCATCCTACATCCAAGGGAACTGAGATAGCGCCCTCTAGGCGCGGTGGCATAAAGTCGGACTACTGCGTTAGTGCAAGTATCCCTCTCTGCACCTCCCACGCTCCTTGATTTCATTAAGATGTCTTCAGGCCCGGGCTCCTTCCCGCCTGCATTGACGCCCACCGTCACTGATTTCTACGGGCTACAGTCATGGATAACATACACACTTATTGGCTCCTGCTTCTCGTCACTCCTTGTCCCAGTCCTCATCGCGTTATTCTTCTTCTCTACAAGCGACATCAGGGGTCGACCCATATTTATCCTGAATGTAATGGCTCTACTCTTGGGCATCGGCGAAGGCGTCGTCCTTGTCGTCCTACAGGTGCGTACATATTTCTGTTCTCACAACAATCATATTGATTTACGCACTCTTCTGCTTGATGATTACTTACGCCCATAGATACAAAATATACTATCGCCAGTCGCAAACTCGACATCACCCGGGGGTGTTCTAACCTGGATTCTGTTTTCATTCTGGTCGCCGGCTTTCATCGACTCTATCTTGTACTTGCGTCTATGGGCCGTTTATCCATCCACGCTGACGTCACGAGCGGTTCGATGTATGATTCTGGGGACGCCCATTGTTTCCAAGATGGCCAGATTTGTCGTCCTGTCCGTGGCAACGGCTAGGTGGGCCCATCGTACAAGGATTATCGGGACTTTCCTCGCCGGATTAGAGCTTTGGCCGTATGCTAGGGTGGTTTGGTGCTTCCAGCTGTTTGATAACGTGTGAGTGGGCTTTGTGTCGAGTGGGCTTCGTTCGTCGCTGACGCCTGTGCTCTGTCCTCTAAGATATATGTCGGCTTTGTTCATATATCAACTCCGTCACCAAATGCACTCCGACCCCCCACCAGTATTTCGGCATCGTAGTAAGCCTCTGACTGTTCGGTGCTGTCCAACCTCAGATCTGACTTTGGTTTATAAGACCCCTTCACCTCTCGCCTACGCATGTTGTTCATCATATCCGTATCGAACTTCGTCGTCCCCTGTCTATTCAGCACCGCCCAAATCGTCATTGCTTCAACGGACATAGACGCAACCAACCTCGCTCTCTTCCTTACATCCACATATCTCTCCATAGCCAACAATTTCGTCACTATCGTCGGCGTTGTGTTTGCTACCATATGGTCGACGGGATCGACCTGGATGGGCAGCAACAGCAATGTTGGCGCGACGATGTCTGCTGCTCTGCCTAGTTGGGTAGCAAATGGATCCCAGTCTGCGATGACGATACTTAATTTACCCCCACCACCCCTGCCTGCACACCGTGGCTCCCATTCACCTTCGTCGTCCTTCCAAATAGGTTGGCGCAGTACGTTAGACCTGTCTCAAGGGGAAGCACCTGACAGTCCTATCACGGATGCTAAAATTAAACGATTCGGCTTCATCTGGTCCTCCGGCACCCTCCGTTTTCCGCCAGCATAAAAGGCGAAATATCATCTTTTAATCTCAATATTATAGAAGTTCAAGCATTTGGACACTCACAATTCACTTGTACACTACAAGAGTCCTAGCAGGAAACTGTTATCAGGTCAATGTACCAAGTACGTACGTTCGAGAATCTCGAGAACCGTTGTTATAACAATAGAGTATTGATGGCGCACGGGTGCATTCAGAATCTCACACAACGTAAAACTTGTCCTCTGTTTATGAATAGGTTTCCGAGATGACCGACGGTATCAAGATTCGAGGAGAGATCTAACTCAGAAAGTCGAGGCCGGTGGCCACAGGTTGTAAGTACATACCTCCTCCACCGAATATGTGAATGACGAGGGAGACTTTTGTTCCAGCCAACGAACCTAGAGCTACTGACCCTCGAACGCATGCTTCTCGGATACTGTAAAGCTAGCCTATTTAGCGAACGGACTTTTGTCGGCCATTAGCTTGACACGGCTGAACACTGGAAGACTCCCCGAAATCAAGTACGTCCCCCCACACGACCGTAACGGAATCCAGGGAACGGGTTTCCCGACGACTGATTGGTGAGAAGTTCGAGTGGGGGGAGAAGCTAACGTGGGGGAACCTGTGGGGAGAAACCTAGCGTAGAAGCGGGAAGACGCGGTCCCGAATGCTATGGAATGGTAGAGAGCAAAGCGATCACATGTCTTGATGATCCATGTATTATGCATGACAGCATATCGGCCACCCGATGGCTTGCGGGTAATCCGAGTCGTCGCGAATTGGAAGCCCCAGGCGCTGTTGTGTACAGCATGCTACAGCAAAAACATCGATAACCCACGCGTGGTTTGTAATGTGGCGTAGGCACTCGGTCGAGATGCTTTCTATGTGGAAAGGAAGGATGAAAGGAAGAGAGGATGGTGGAGGAGTGGGCTTTGAGCGGTGGGGCGTCCCAACCGTGGCGGCTGTATTCCCGTAATTGGCGTGGGGGGTCTCCAAGGGGTATTACCGGGAAGATAGTCTTAGCGAGTCGGGTGTCGATAGCCCGGCAGAGGCTAAGTATACTATCTTCGGCGGCGCTGACACTTGGTAAGTCGTCTTACGAGCGCAGGTACGTACTCATCCAGAACAAAATGACACGTGGGGACTGGATGATTAATCTTGTGGCAGCGCAGTCTCGGCCTGATTACACTGGTGGTGAGTGCGCCGTTGGTGTTCTCCGGGTCAACTAAGGTTTCGATTCTGTCTGTGGGAGCTGCCGGCCCGCCCGGGAGCTGCCGCCTTGATCCGCGCTGACGACATGCCTCCTCCGAGGCCTGCAGATGACTGATGCACTCAGAACGCTACTCCCTACAGGCCTGTATATTCTCGTCAATAGAATCGGCAAAGGTAGGGATTAAAACACTGCAGCATTATTATTGAGTCCGCGACTCGGTATCTAGCGTTCCAAGCTCGCAGCTAAGGCGTAACCGCGCCCTGTATTGTTGCAATGAACCTTGGCGGGATACGACTTATCAGGTGGGTCACCTCCGACAGCAACGCAAAAAAGTAGTCCTGAACGGCGGAACGTTCAGAATCAGGATGCGTTGGGCCTTGAAACAGTAAACCATGATAATGATAGCGAGAGGTACGTTGTAAACCTGATGATTTCACAGGTGAACGTTAACGCAGAAGTATCTCACCGGGTAGTTCCGTTGATTAATCCTGGAGAATGGGGTTACCTCCCAGGCACGAACACCGTCGCCAGAGCCGTGTGCAATTCTGAGCTTGAGGAGATGCTCCAAGTCCAGGAGGGCACCGTGAGCGTACAGGTGGTTCACCAGGGGGCAGCAACGGTCTTGTGCTGAACACAGGGGGTAGTGTGCCAATAACCTGCGATCCAAACAACGCGCGCAGGGTCAGAACCTCAAGCTTGGTCGCTAAAACGCCCGGTAGCCACGTGAGTTTCCCAGTTTGGTGCAGTAGGTGCCTTGATAGCAAGAGGGTTGGCTGAGGGAGGGTCCACGATTATCTCCGGAATGCCTTCTCTTCCTACCACCAACAATTATCCATCTCGCCCTCCACGACCTTGAACTAACATTTCACCTCATTTACCTTGCATTTTGTCGATTTTCAGGGCCCCATCGCGACGAACTGACCGCCAATTATATATCTGACGACCACACCCTTCACCTTGCTCAAAATACGCACCGCTTTCCTACCACTGAGCTACCTCGCCATCAGTATACACTCTAGGACATCGTCTGGAGGCTTTTGGACTCAATCATCACACCTAAATTACCGCTATACTATCTTCGTTCAATCTGCTTGACCAGCCTAGTAGTCTGAATAGGGATGAGATGTCAGACGCCGTTCTCAGGGAAGAGAACAACACCCGTGCGTCGATATACCTGCAATACAATGTGCGAGATGCAGAGAAATCATTTGGTGCGTGTGCTCTCAGTCAAGTCGTTTTATCGCTCATGGGACCCCTAGATGCAGTCAGCAGACCTAGAACAGAGTCGCAGAGTCGTATATCGCTTGCCAGTCAAGATGGAAGCGATATGTTCGACCCCAACTTTGACACTGAGTCAGAGTTCCTTGGTACGTCTCCTACTTGGTCCCAGCAGTTACAATCTTCCCCCCCCCATCGCCCCCAATTCCCTCCATATGCCTTCATAATCACATGCTGAACTTACGGCTCCCAATTTCCAGAGTTGGACTCGCCCTACCCAGAGGTACGCTCGGCGGTGGCCAATTTCGATGACCCTACCATGCCAGTTTCGACGCTCCGAGCCTGGATTCTTGGTATCATCCTCGCGATGGTAATACCAGGCATGAACCAATTTTTCTACATGCGGTACCCCTCGATAGTAGTCGGTAGTGTGAGTACATTCTATTCTACTATTCCATTGCTTTATCTCCCATCCACCATGCTTTCGCTACCCTGCACATCCCCCACATATAGACGATATGCTCGCTTGTTATCGAATGCTTGGACCCCCCCTTAGTTAGCTAGCTGACGATCGCTTATTTTTTTAGCTTGTGGCGCAACTGGTTGTGTTTCCAGTGGGACGACTTTGGGCGCGAATAATGCCCCACTTACGAGTATTTGGTGTATCACTCAATCCCGGGCCATTCACCGTCAAGGAGCACGTATGTATATCTGACTGACTTGAACCAGACGAAGGGATTTAATGTACCCGTTTGTTCCTAAGGTCTTGGTCACTATTATGGCGACAGTTGGCGCTCAGTCTGCCTACGCGACTGATATTGTCGCCGTACAACGGGTCACATACGATAGACCCTTCGGATTCGGTTGTGAGTACGCCTCCAAGCATTTGAGCTCCACACATGACATCGTACCCGTAGACAACTGGATGCTTGTCATGTCTACCCAACTTATTGGCTTCTCCATCGGCGGTATTGCTAAAAGGTTCTTGGTATCCCCTCCGTCCATGAGTGAGTTTATTCTCTAACTTGTCACCGCTTCTGCTGCCAAAGTCTGGCGATTTTTCACCGTCATTGCTCCACCATCATGTTTCTATACGTCGTTTTATTCACTCAACTTCTGCACTACAGTATGGCCAAACACTTTGGTATCTTGCGCGCTATTCAACACCCTACATTCCCAGTCCTATGCTGGTATTGGGCAGCATCAAGGGTTAAGCCGAGAACGCTACTTCTGCTATGCCTTTATCGGGGCGATCATATGGTGTAAGTGATTGCTTTCTTTATTTGTGGTCTCTGTCACAGTGCCATGAGGACCGCCGAACCCTTTGGGGTTTTACATCTTCGCAGATGGCCAGTCCTTATCGTTGGCTCTTCTTGTGGTGCAGCAAGATACTCATCATTAGAAAGATTTCTTCCCAGGATACCTGTTCCAGGCGCTCAGGTATGCAATCTTATTTTCTCCAGCTCCACGAGAAACTGAAACTCTGATAGCTACTTTACCTGGGCTTGCTGGATAGCCCCAAGTAATCCCGTATGTCTTCATTTCCCGTCTCTGTCAGATAAGAACTAATTAGAGCTAACGGACGTTGCAGAAAGTTAATCAGCTTTTCGGGTTCGTTGCTATACATCAGCGGCATTCGTTGTCGTATGTCTAACGGTCAATGCCTGGCAGATATCACAGCGGCCTCGGTTTCTCCCTTCTGACATTCGATTGGAACCAAATAGCGTTTATCGGCAGTCCGTGAGTATTCTGCCACCGGCTCACCATCCCAATTCACTAATTAATACTGCAGCCTCGCGACACCATGGTGGGCGGAAGCGAACGTCATGATAGGGTTTCTGTTGTTTTACTGTATGTGCTTCCCGTCGGCATTTCCTCTTATCGACTGAATGCACTTTCTATATAGGGTTCTTGACTCCCATACTTTATGTACGTGGAATTCTGCTGTGATTGATTTTCGAGGGGCATGCTCATATCTTGGCGAAGTATACGAACGCCTGGAGCAGCCAGTACATGCCGTGGGTTTCCCGTCTGAATGGCAACAACTATCACTGATCATGCCATCGCAGAATTTCGGGAATAGGCGCTTATGATAACATCGGCAAGGAGTATAATCTCTCTCGGATTCTTACGCAAGATTCCAAGATGAATATGACTGCGTATCAAGAGTACAGTCCATTGTTCCTCCCGTGCGTTCCTTATTGGTTGTTTGACTTGCGCCACTAACCGGGATAAACACATTCAGCACGACGTTCGCCATGTCCTACGGCCTTTCGTTCCTGTCAATTACAGCCACCATCACCCATGCTGTCATCTACTTCTGGAAACCCATACAAATTCAGTTCAAGAGGTCTCTCAGAGAGCAACCTGATATCCATGCACAGCTTATGTCGAATTATTCTCAAGGTACTTCCTTGTGTTTCTAATGTTTACGTTATTGACAAACAAAGTTTAGTTCCGGAATGGTATTATGCGTGCATTTTCGGTGGGTTGTTTCATTGTAGCACCTAAGCTGTAGCTTATTCGGTTCGTCGTAGTGTTCACCTTCTCCTTCGCGTGCGTATGCGTGCAAGTATGGGACACCGGGTTACCGATATGGGCGCTGATAATCGCTCTTCTCATTGGTAAGTGTTTTCATCTTCATCACGTCAGCTCTAAATTTCTAAACGTTTTCGTAGCTCTTGTCTATATCGTTCCTATCGGTGAGCATCTCGTTTGTCTTGTATTGCCGTGCTCTGTGCTCTCGTACTAAGCGTGCTTGAACCAGGCATGATCCAAGCCATCACCAATCGCCAGATCGGGCTCAAGTGCGTAGTCTCAGTAGCGTAATCAAAACCGCAATCGCTGATCCTTTACAACAGTGTCGTCACGGAACTCATCATCGGTTACATGTTACCTGGAAGGCCTATTGCCATGATGATGTAAGTTTTGCGAGTCGAAGCCTGGAACCAATACTCACAAATCTGTCTTTAGATTTAAAGTGGGTGAATATTCGTTCGGCGTTAAATCATTACTGAAAGATTACCAGACCTTTGGATATATCACCGTTTCGCAAGGTTGATTATTTGCTTGTCTTTTAGATCTCCATACACTGACAATGCCTCAGCTCTACAATTTACCTCGGACTTTAAGCTGGGCCACTATATGAAAGTTCCTCCCAGACCTATGTTCTGGTGTCAAGTTGTCGCTACTATCGTCGCTGGTACGACACAGCTGGCGGTACAGACTTGGTATGTCGTTATGAACTAATCATTGCACGTCATTTTGTTGATTTTCTACACAATCTAGGATGTTTTCATATATACCGTACGTTTGGCTTGCTATTACATCTGTGAAGTCCACTCACAGACGCGCATGCAGTGATCTCTGTGAACCGGATCAGCCGAATAGGTTCGTAGCCCCTAATATCCCCTATACGTCGCTTAACTTTGACACGTAGTTTCACTTGCAACTCAACGAGGGTTTTCGGAACTGCTTCTGTAATTGTAAGCTATGGCTTCCCTCTGAGCACGTCCATACATCAATCGTCTACGCTTAGTGGGGTGTCATAGGTCCTAGACTGCTGTTCTCTCCTGGTCAGGTGTACTAGTGCGTTGTCCCCTTAACCTGGTTCCATACCATGCTAATCTTCATTCGCATAGTGGTACGTGCGAAGCATATGTCTGGATGGAAGATGTTTATCTTGCATTCTAGTGTTATCGTTCTTCTTCCTTATAGGAGCGGCGTGTCCTGTTGTACTGTATTTCATCATCCGAAAGTATCCGAACACCATTCTAAGCTACATAAAGTAAGCAACCTATCTACCTCCTTCGCTCTTCTCTTGAACTCATAATACCCTTTTAGTTTCCCGTGAGCACTCCGAAATGTCGATATCTTGCCGCATTCACACTAATGATTTGTTCAGCCTCATCTTCGCTGGCCTTGGCATGATACCGCCTGCCACAGCGGTCAATTATGTTCCATGGGTAATCATCGGCTTCGTCTTCCAGTATTTAGTGCGGAGAAAACATTTCGCTTATTGGGCGAAGTACAACTGTCAGTGCCCTGCTTTCGATTACTACTCGTGCGGTAGTTGCTGACGGACTGGTGGATATAGATGTCCTATCGGCCGCCTTAGATGCTGGCACTGCAATTGGTGTAATTTTAGTATATTTCTGGTTCGTCACTGCGGCCATTTCACCGTGCTTGCTGCCGCTCACATCGCCTCGTGTTCTTAGTCTTCAGTATCCCATGAACGGGTCAATAGGGAAAGACACAATACAGAGCTGGTGGGGGAATAAGGTGCATACAAGAACATTGGATTGGTCTGCCAAACCATATAGAGCGCTGCAGACTGGCGAGAGGTTTGGGTGAGTACAAATTTCAGACATAATAGTTTCTGCTCATCGCTTTCTGGTAGTCCGGAGACATGGTAACATTTATGAGGATGTTTAAGATCAAAATGTATGTATGACTCGGACTTGTGGGCTTCGGTCGACCAGATCGCGACAGTATATGTGATCTCGAGGTCATGTTTAGTGTATCATTAGATGTATTTTCTGTTTCGTTCAACCCGCGCCATTCTACGACCCCTTACTACAACTACTCACCCCATTTGACTGCCAGTTACGACCCACGAGAAGAGAAAGAAGTTAAATGACTATTTATCACTATTTTACATTTATGTATACGTGCACACTGCCCGTTTTATCACTCCTCGTTTCACATGATGCTACCGTACATTTAGAAAACAGTTCCGTCGCTTTCAATCTCGAGTGGAGGTCCTCCGGTGGCGGGTCTCTTTATTTTTGCGATTTCTCTGCCTCCTTTCCACGTCGCACTCTCGAGGACTTGAGCAAGAGACAAGGCTTCGGGGTCAAGGCCGAGTTTTAGTACGGATTTGCTCTGTGATGCGGTCCCTGCGTGCAGTGCAATCGTTAGTTTCGAGTTGGACGATGCATTCAGCGACCGGAACACTTGCAATTCGATCACTGTCATAGCCCTCCACTCGATTACAGCTGGATGAGCAGGCGAGATACGAGGAAGCCCAGATTGTGGATCAACGGGAAGTGATTGAGGTGGGTTGGGTTTCAACGTCAGTACACCATGGTCCATCAGAAGCCCGCCTACGATCGTTTAAATATCTCGGTGGGTGGAGCCCAAACCTTTGGAGACTAACCGTTTCGATACTCCGGTAGTCCTGTGAGAAGATTCTTGCCTTCGAATTTCCATCCGAGGACTTTCTCGATTGGCTCAACGACGGAGTAGGTGATCCATCCTGTTAGTTTTTGGAATGGGACGAGGATGGAGGGGTCAATCTCCTCAGAGGATTTCGAGGGATCTGTAATTAGGGGTAACGGAGAGGGGGAGAGGGGTGAGCGTCAGATGGGAAGACAGAAGCGGGTGATAGGGTAGAAGGGTGTGTAGAAGAGGATGATAAACAAACCTCGGAGGGCTTCGCAAGGCCAAACATCCCCTAAAGAGACCCCACCAAGCGATGTTCTCGATGGAGGCCAGATGGGGTTGAGTCCCTCGATGAGCGCTGCCCAGAGCGCGGAGACAGGGATAACAGTCTCCCCGGCGTCAGATTTCGCAGATTGAGCCTCGAGGAAGTCTACACACAGAAAGTATCAGCAATGGGGTGTATTTTTTGGCCTATTTGCCCCTGGAGGGGTCCATACCAAGCAGATTTCCGAGACGGGCGTTATCCCCACCCCCGAAGAACTCTTTACCTTCTTTTAGTGCTCCTCCTAAACGCTGAAGAAGTTGTGCGCGGCCTTCGATGCCAACCATCGGGTTGGCGTCTGAGACTTGCATCGCTAGAGCAATATCCGGAGGCGAGATATTGGACAAACCCTTAGCTAAAACAAATCGTCATCAACACATCACATCAACATATCACCAAGGGGTTTGGCCTACCGTCAACCTGATATGGCTGCTCTTCATCGCTGCTGAACATCCCAGACGTAAACATGTCAAAGCTGGCCACTGCCAATCCCTCCGATCTTGTGAATCTCTTCCCCCCATGATTATCCTCTGTGAATCCCCACGTAGGTCCGGCGCCTGCGTCAAGAAGGACAGAGACGATGAAGAGATCTACCAAGCGGCGACAGATCTCCTTCGTATCTGGAGGATTTGGCGACGAGGCCCAAGTATTGAGAAGAGCTTGGATACGTGGTCGACCAGAGTCAAGGTGGCGCCAACGACCATGAGGGGGGATCTTTAGATGAGTTGTAGTTAAACTTGGTGAGTCCGGTGAAGAAATGGGAAACTTACCTCCACATAATCTGTTCCGAAATCTCTCTGGGTCATACAGGCAGGTCAGGATACGATTCAAGCTAAGTCGTGCGTGTTCTTCACCTCAATTATAGCTGCACAGAAATCGACTACTTTTTGTTCATTTTCTGGATGATATTCGAAATACTGCAGGCCGTCCTTCTGCGCAAGAGTATGAACTCGAGTGCAACGTTCCCTTATAGCGGGAAGTGTGCGTAGGTACGCTGCTTGTTCCAGCAGTGAATCGGAAGTACTATTTGGTAGAAGGCTCATCGTAATGTCGTTTCGTGCAAATTGGTCGTGTGGGCTTTGTGGAGGAAGGAGCGTCGAGGAGGTCCGGATACTAAGACAGGGGCGTCTTGAGCGCCTAACTACGTTTGGCGCCGCGGACTTATCAGACATCCTGTCAACAGTCATTCAGCCCACTCCATTTGCAAACTCCAATTACCGACTCGGCAATTGGTGTCGGTTACCATTACAGTGTACACGTCGTTTCCCAGAAGTATTTCAGTCGCCCACAGTGTTCATTTCTTGAGTTGTCTATTAGCGTACATATTCCCTGAGAGGAATCCTGACTCGTGACCTTATTCATAAAAGTTGAGGCGCCTATGACGTCTAGCTTCAACCTTGCCAGTTTCCGCTACGATGCCGTTCTGGAATAGCGCGCCAATGCCAATGCCCATGGGCACCTACAACCCAAACACGCCCTATCTATCACAGTGAGTATTCTACATCTAAATCAACCGTGATTAATCCTGTGACAGACCACTGTTAGCGCCTCAACAGCCTGTATATGTCTATCGTAGCCACCGTTCTCACTCTCACTCTCACTCCCACTCGCGCCGTCACCGCAGCCGCGCACGTACCTACTCTTCATCTCGCTCGTCTTCTCGTGATCGTGATCGCGATCGCGATCGGTCGCGGTCTAGGTCTCATTCCGTTGCACCCCCTCTGCAGCAGCAGCCCCCGATGATGCCTCAAATGATGCCTCAAATATACCACGTACCAGGTCACATCAGACCCGAAACTCTTCCTCCGAACGCCCAAGTCGTCCACCTCAGTGGGCACCATCACCACAGGAGACATCGCAGTCACGGTCATGAACGGGACCCACGCCACGAGATCATGGCACAACCTCCACCACATATACAACCCCAGCCTCCGGCTCCGGCGAATTATCAACTCCCCAGTGACAGATTCCTTGACGGGGACCCCGAGAGGTATAGCCGGTACCCACAAGTTGTTCATTCAGAACCCCCTCAGCACCAACCCGAATCCCGCCAACGGCCTTATCCGCGCGATGATGAGTACGAGCGGCGCCACGGCCATCATGGGTACTACGGGGATAGACACGACGATCGGCCACGGCCACAGTCGGAATTCGCGTCCAATCACTCACACTATGGGGGAGGTCACCAGCCACAACAGCAACAGTATAGTCAACAACAGGACTCTCACTCTCCTCGCCCAAGCAGCATGAATTTTAGGCCAAGTCACAATGGCGGCGCAGGAGGACTTGGGGATATGGCTGCCAATTTCGCTTCAGGCGTACTGAACAATCACGTTCAAGGACATTCTCCACGTCCCCATTCATTCCACTACCCACCTCGTCCCAATAACCCACCATATCCTATGAATAACGGTGGTGGCGTTTACCAAGGGGGAGTAGGAGGAACTGAATACGCTCCGCCGCCTGGGAAATTAGGCCTCGGCGACATCGCTTCGACCTTCCAAGGTGGGAGCGCCTCGGGAAACTTAGAAGCAATGGGCCAGGCCATTGTCGATGCGTATCGGTATTCGAGGTGTACGGGAAGGAAAAAGGCAGTTTGTGTGGGTTTCCTCGTCCCTTACTCTTTCTATTTTCCCTACTAGACCTGGTCCCCCCACAGATCGGGATCAACTATATCGGCTCGTCTAACGAGCTCAAGGGGTGTATCAACGATGCGTGGCGCGTCCGGGATTTCTTGGTGGACTCTCACGGCTTCAAAGCCCAGGATATCCTCATGCTGACGGACGACGCTCCCGATCCCTCAATCGACACACGTTCCATGAACAACTCCCGTTCGCGCTCGAAAACCAGCGGTAGCAGGGATCTTAGCAGAAGCCAATTCCGCGCACTCAACTCGCGGTCGAAAGTGCAGACGCCAACGAGGGAGAATATCCTGCAGGCGATGAAGTGGCTGGTGGGGAGTCCGAAGCAGGATGATTCGTTGTTTTTTCCATTGTGAGTGGGTTTGAATGCTAGCGCGCTGTATTATTATTATAACTTTCTGCGTAGATTCGGGACACGGTGGGAGGACACCAGACGTAGACGGGGACGAAGCGGATGGGTACGACGAAGGCGAGTCTATATTTCTCTATCTCTCCCTCTGTTCTTAATGGTTTGTGAATAGTAATATACCCGGTTGACCACAAGAGGAATGGGCACATTTTGGACGATGTGCGTGTTTCTTCTTCTCTGCGTTGCACGAATTTAACACTCGATCCACACATTCTAGACGATGCATGAGATCATGGTAGGCTTCATCCTTTTGCCTACCTTATTCCGTATCGTTACCTACGTCGGTAGATGAAATGCCTGCCCGAAGGCTGCCGGTTAACCGTGAGTTTCTCCTCACTCTCCAACGTATGCCCCTACTTAATCATTGTTAATTTTGAAAGACTTTGTTCGATGTAAGCCCGCGTCCAACGCTGTGTTCTGGACCTTACTGACTATGAACCCTCTATCTCAGTGCTGTCACTCTGGGACAATTCTCGGTACGTGTAGCTCAAACCCCACTACTTACGGACTCTCATCTATGTGCTGTCTTGTGTATAGACCTTCCATATACTGTACGTCTGCAAAAGCTACCCCTCCCCTTTGAATCTCATGATCCTTCTTTTCCCTTCTTTCCACATATTCCTACCATCAATTCTCAATCGCGTCTTGTATCACTCACGACCCAAACATACGGAACCGCGCGTATAGTATTCCCCCGGTGGACAACGTTCCAGAGGCGATATAACGGAGAAGGCTAAGAGAAGGTTGGCATGTGTTGGTGACATCGTACGTTGTCTTCTTTGTAATACTACGGCGTTTCGTTTCTCTAACTTGTACCCTCTCCTCGCCGATCTTTACTATACGATGACCGCCCAATAGCGACCCATAGATTTCCATCGCCGGATGCGCGGATCGCCAAACAAGTGCAGATACGTTTAGTGGCGGAGTGGCTATCGGCGCTACTAGTTACGTACGTACGCTTTCCCTTTTCTCTGTGCGTGCTTCAAGAATACGTTGACCATTCGTTTTGTAAAAACAGGCTTTCCTCAAGATATTGAGTGCGTAATGGTTGATTTTCCCGTCTCATTGGTAGCTGATTGCTCTTCGCAATGCCTCATTCCTGGCTTCCCGAACAAATTCGCGTTTTGCTCGCCTCGATGCGAATGAACAGAGCAACAACCAAGGCAAACATACCTCGAGCTCCTCAACCACCTCTAGTAAGTCCCTCGAACACCTAACGCCCAACCCAATATGCCCACGCTTGCATTAGTGAGATGCTTCATGAGAAATACGATCAGACACCACAATTGGGGAGTTCGCATTCGATTGTGAGTACTTTAATTTATTCCACTCCATTCAGGTTCTCCCGTTATGTTTACGCGGCGTATGGGTCGCAAGTCGACATATCGTTGATCTCTTAAATGGTCTTCAACATCTCTTGTTGTTGAAGCTAACAATACTATAGGATCTGAACAAGGAGTTTGTGATATGAACGAAGCCCGAGACATAGGTCATTTTGGCTCGTATAGTCAATTCAAACGGTCTCTCGGCGTTCAATGATGAGGTATCTCGCCCACTTGTGGCTTCGAAACACCATGATGGCAGCGATTCCGCCGTCCATTCCTTTGTCGCTTTCAGTTGACGGTCAGGTAGGTGGGAGCTATCAAGCGTGGGGCTCTACTGGCTAGTGGAAAGGATCGAACACTTCTTTTGTCCTTGGATAGCGTAAAGTTCAGGCTTCGGCTGTCGCACTTGATTCGATTCACGAGGTGATGTATGAAATAGACATATCCGCTCGTTCTGAGCTCTCAATATTAATGGCGGGACATGATCAAATTTCCTTAACAGCACGCCGTAAACTGACACGGTGCTGGTAGTAGTTTGTCCATCACCACTGGTACAGTGGTACCTTCGGCATCGCGCGAATCGGATTGCCTAAGCTTTGAAGTACCTTCGGCGATCTTCGACTTCATAACTGGTTTCGCCAGTCGCGCAAGCTCTTCTCGCCAACAAGTTTTGTAATGGTTACCTTGTGTATCCATCAAATTCTCCACCGCTCGTCACTCCGCTGTTTGCTTGGTTGGGCTTACCACCCCAATCTCTCGATATCGCTGTGAAATGAGGATCACACTAACTAGTGAGGCCATGATCACATGCTGGAGCGATGAATGCCCTCGAAGCGTATTGGGTATTCTTTACTACACACGATGACAGGTAACCATTTGTGTCGCACCACAGCCTGAGCCACGTATTGCATCCAACGCCCTCGTCAGTTCGTTTGGCATTCTCCCTATGGGACAATGGATTGATCAACTGTCCCAGATGAACTGCGTGAGGTATTCAAGGACGACGGACCCAAGGTGGGTGTTAAACATAGACCATTATGTGTCCCTTTGGGCTACGATGCCACTCTTGCTCTCTTCGCGGGTATATGGTTATGCACATTAAGAAACAAATCATATGAAACAATTACACAAAACGTGGGTGGATACCTTTCGTCATCCTCACCCAGGTCGCCGTCAAAGTCCTTCGTTCGTTTGGTAGCCCGGGTGCCGATGGTGAAAAGAAGTACCAAAAGGTCTGCGATACCGTCTTGCGCTACGCGGCTCAGCTTAATCCTGCCACGGACCAAACCTACTAGAGACTGCGCCGTGAGCTGGCAGTCTGGCTGATGCTCAAGCATCCTCAGATTTCAGTGAGTAGATGGTCTGCAGCGTGAAGAAGATGATCATTCCCGCCGTGGACACCAGGAATAAGGGCCGACGACCCGCACGGTCGAGTAACACTGCTCCCAATAAAGCCCAAGCCAGATTCCATATTTGCAGGATGCCATTGATCGATGAAAACAGTTTGTCTACGTCCTAAACCATCTGCCAGAAACGGGGAGAATGGGTAACCACCCAAAGACCAGATATACTATGGTTATTATTCATATAATGATATCCCTTTAATTCTATGCGATGCGAAAAAATGTTGAGGGGAGAGTCGAAGAAGTTACTTGCCTGGATGGCGTTCAATAAGCCGATCATGCTACCAGAAGCCTGATGATTGTTGAAGGACAGTTTCCACTGAGGAAGGCTTCGTAGGCCGTTCATCATAGTCCCATCGTAGCCGTTGTTCGACGCCGTTACAAGCCTTGAGAAGAGATCCCCACCGCTGAGTGAAACGGGTGAGCAAGAGGGAAGACAAGTGAGCTCACAAGAGTAAAATCTAAGCGTTGAGAATGATAAGCCTTGTACCGAACCTAAAGTCAGCATCAATGAAACACAAGGGACAGATAATTCGCAAACCCGCGATTATTATACCATGTCCGTCTTGGATCCAAAAGATGATGATATGTAGGATCTTAGCTGCTTCTGATGTCATCGCCTGGCCCATTATCGTGAAGTTGGCGAGTCGTAGAAAAGGCGGAGGTTCACCACATCCAGGAGATGTATTGGAGCGTAGCTCATGTACGGGCGTAAGAAGATGGAAAACCTTTCATCCACAACTCGCGAGTCGTTGACAACTGACTGGACTTCGTCTTCATTTGCCCGCAGAATAGCCTCCGACCACAAAAAGTGGAACAAGTCTATTATTAAACTTGAAGATGCTGGCTCTCTGTCGAAAGATCGCCTGTGGCCGAGCTACAGTTCAGGAGCAGAAGAAGTAGGGCAGGGACGGTTGCAATTCACTGTCAGCATGCGCAAGGGGGACGATGGGCACCCAAAAATACTGGTTAAAGACTTAATCGAGGCCTATAAATATATACTCCGTCACCTGGCATGGTACCCCGTCAGCGGTATTCGGAGACACATACAGCAATGGAGGACACACTGACCTGCTGTACAGGGAACTACGCAAGCTTATACGACCAAGTTCAAGGTTCAGAGACGCAGGCGCTCTTAGCTCCCGCCACCCGGTTGGATACGCCCCAGTCCCATGTCCAGACATTTGTTCGGTAGGTGCACTTCAAGATAATCGATCTCGTGTGTATATTGGATCAGTAGAACGGGCGTTGTACTAGCTCGGAATTGGCACGATGATGGGAGGGCACAAGGAAGGCCTAGGCGTCTAATTCACTTGCTTTTCTTCAAGTTTCTTGAGGTTTCAAATTTTCACTACCATTAGGGTTCGGGATAAAGACATCCCTTATGTACGCAACAATATAAATTACTCGGAGGGTTAGAATAAGAATATTATTGGCTTAATGTTTACGAATGCCGACCCGATGATAGATATTTTCAAGAACACCAACACATCGGACATCGATGGTGAAACGGTATCATGCTTGCCTTCCATGTTGTTATACTGTAAGCAAGCGGCACGGGTTCGACTCCCGTTCGATGTAAATTTTGGTTGGGCCCAATCGCTTTTGCACCGCGGTGGCCATTGCGTCTCGATCACCGTCACCATCTTCACTGCCAACAATATCTGCTAATAATAACATATATACCTTGACCACTCTGGCCAGCCTTCGCGCGGCTGCAGGAGATGCCATGTTGAGTATGGTTGTTCAGTTTGGTGATGATCCTGTCGAAGCCGCCCAGCACCAGATGCGAACTGAATCATCTAGCGCGACGGCCGCCGCAGAAATTATAGGCCATGGTTCAAGCGAAAGATCGCTGGCTCTTCATAGATCAGAAAGCGCTCAAACCCCCTTTGGTTCTTCTTCAGTATAAACTGTCCTACTTACTATACTTTAGTTCAATGCTACGCGTGGGTGCCCTACATCATGGACTGACGGGAGTGTGTATGCGTTTAGCAACCGCTGGAAGAACCCGGCAGTCGCGACTGGGAGTCATCAACTTACAGGTGTTTCCTATTTCAACTACATAAGCCTTGGACACGAGAACAAATGCCGCCTAGGGAACCCACCACATTCAAAATGACTGCTGTAGTAGTGAAGAGGGAAATAATGCTGTGAAACATCAGCAACCCCTTCGTATCCTCGGAAACACTGATAGAATGATGAATACCCAAAATAAAGAACACCTTCCTCGAAGATTAGGTTGATGAGGCCTTTTGGGCGTCCCTCCCTTCTGCCGACTTTGAAAGCCATGGGGCTGCGAGTGATGGTAAGAATCGCGGAGGAGTGCTCGAAGACGACCATTAGGATCGAGAGTAATAGATTCGCTAGCAACGGTAAACAATTTGTGTCTAACACTAAACCACGAGCATACCTCTTTTAGAAGAGGTGAACATCAAGAGCCGATCAGTCGTTGTTCGCAAACAACGAAACGTAGAGATGGCTTACAAGGGGTTACTCGACGAACCCACATAACGAAGACCTGGAACTTCGTGCACCTACGAGTACGTCAATTGACGTCAATGGATATCGCTGTGGGGGGTCGTACTTACGATATCTAACGCAATACAAGCGGCGCCAATGAGGCCCAGATAAATTAGGATGTATGCATTCCTTGCGTATATCGCGTACGTTCCAGCCGCTCGCCCAAGGACACTCAATGCGCCGATTATTTTGTACCACGTGTCGCAGCTAACGCCATGGGGGATAGTTAGTCAGGAGTTGGAAGGGATACCAGCGGAAGGAGGGCTGACTGAGGTATACATTATATCCGTAAGCATTGCTGGGACTTGGACGATTAGAATAAGCGCACCCCTTGTTTGAGTCGATTGGCGATAGCTAAGAGGTAAAGGACGTTGGCCACCAACGCGTATCGACAGAAGATGTACAGAATTGTTGAGAGTCGAACTTTCGACCCCAGATGTACTTGACTTCCAGGGGGAACGTTAAAGCGTGGTCATAGAATAGAAGAGTTGAGCCGAGGGTCAGCCTGCGATGTCGAAACCTACCTCACGCTCGACTCAGATTTGTTCAATGTGGGCATCCCTAGGTAAATACGATGAACATGACAACTTATTCAGAATTTTACTATCTTAAGCCCATAGATCCAGGCGAAGATACACGGAGCCCCCCCAACTCTACAGTGGCACGCTATGACCTCCGACCAATCAAGAGGCGGATGTCGGTGCACTGAATCCACTATCGGGAGAAATCATAAGCACGCTATAGAATCGGGAGCATCAGCTAGATTATAGCAAAATGGCAACCAACGTCTTGACAATCGTCGAATCGGAGGTGGCGATGCTCAGGGAGTGTCAGCCAGATCCCGACATACAACATCCGCGCACCCAAATCTGGATTGTCAGCCAACGAGACACCAAATAATATATAAACCTCACATACGCTCAGGAGGCCCCCCACGATTCTTGATTCATTACCACCATCATCATTGCATTGATCCCAATATTTGCCTATTCGCAATGTCTTTCATGCACACCCCCTCTATGCTCGTCGCTGGTTCGACTTCCTCAAGTTCATCGCCTTCGCCTTCCTTCGCTTCCTTCAGCTCCGGCAAGACGGTTGCCTGGTGGAAAGAGGGCTCCTCGTCTCCTTCTCCGTCGCGCTTGGAGGTTCCCGTCGCTTCGTCAAGATACGGCGGGCTTCAAAGGTCGATGGCGATTGGTCGCAAGCGGGGTGCTGAGATCGCTCGCCGATGGAGCGATTCGAAGGGCGTTGTTTATGTCTAGGCGTTCACGTAAGATCAAGAGGTGCGCGCGGCAGGCGGCTCCGGTTTACGTCTAGGCGATTCCGTCGTTTCGAGAAAGGCGTGCAAAATTCGTGGCTGGTCCAGTAAATTGCAAGCGATCCCGGGACTATTCGGCGTGCGTTACAATATCTTCCGCACCCCGTGGCTGACTATGTGCGAGGCAGGTCCTTTATCAACTCCTTAGGTTCGGCGGAAAATCAAGCTCGACCTCGAGATTCTGGGGACTGGTAGCTGGTAAGTACGAAGGTAGGTGTTTGTGTTGGGAGGTGTGTGCCTCTCCTGATGAGTCCAAAAGGACGAAACACTTTTCTCTAAAATCTGTTGTTCGAGATGACTGACCACTAGTATAGGGGTGTGTGCGGCTGACTTACCGCTAGGATGAGGCTCCCGAACAGGATTGTCGATTGGCAATCAGGGCTTCGAATTTGCTTCCTGTACTGTAATGATTGTAATAAAGCCACCATTGTATACCATTGGTTCATTCGGTGCTCGAAATCGTCAGACGGGAACAGCTATGATTTGAGAATGCAGAGAGCCAGGGATCGGGAAGACTTGAACTATTTTCCATCCGGCACCTTCTATCAGCTCAACCCATGTATCGATTGTCATCCCCTCCCCACACAACCCGTATACATCTTCCGAATGAATCGCGGTTAGTAACAGATTAGACGGAGGCCCTCGGAAAAGCGTCATTCACCTGAAAGTCGCTTAGATACGCGATTGCATTGGCCTTCCCCAGGTTGGCCAGTAAGGGCTCCGGCGGTTGTGATTGCTCGACTCCTGATATTGGTCTCGCGGTGGCATCTGAGTCTACATAGGCGTAGGGCACAATCTATGTAGGATGATTATACGTGTGAGACGATTTAAGATCCATTCGATCGAAGTGCTGGTGCACCAGCTTACCTGCTCGATGAGGAAAAGCTTTGTGTTAGGTGAAGCAGCTTGCCGCAAACACGACAGTATCTGAGTTGCCTTTGTCTTTCCGCAATCGTGGCATATCATGCGGCACAAGAAAACGGAGGCGTTCTGAGCAACCTGCGGCGTGAAAAAGTCGTGTGCTGTAAGATAGCAATCGATAAATGTGAGCGAGTGGCTGTGGTCTAGGCTCACTGATCTAAAGCACACTTTGTAATTCAACACTTCCATCTGTGATCGCAGCAGGAAGCGATTCTCTCCAGTGCTGCAAGGAAACATGTATGAAGTTGCTGATATACGAGATGCAATTTGAGGAATAAAACACGCCTGCTTAGCTTGCTCGATAACGGCTGGCCGGTCCTGTACGATAAACTTCAGATGCTTGTATTCTTTAGTAATGTTCAAAGTTGTATGCCCCAATCCGCCGCCAACGTCCACAATGATCGACCTGTCCGGTAAATCTTTTCATTTGAACCCTAGCAGAAGAAAGGTTAGCGGGGGTACCGTCCTCCACAAGGGGCCTACCTAGGTGAATTGCGTCAGGGGGATCGGCCCCCGAAGTTCCTTCCATCGCCACTGCGAAACGTCTAAGACGATATTCGTTCCCTGGTCCTTCGTACCACTCCCAGGACGGCTTCGAACTCTTGAACGAGAGCTTTTTACGGCGACACAATGAACGCAACGTCCTGTAAAATGAATAACGCAAGTGGGCATACCATCATTGGTGCATCTTTCGGGTCCTCTGAAGTCGACTTCTTGGGGTCGAGAACTGTGCCTGCCGTTGAGACATGGAAAGGGTTTACGTGTATTCAACCAATGCGCCTATCCCAGGGGTCCCAACGTGTTTATTAACGGGGCTACCAGCACACGTATTAGACACGAACAAATCGAAATTAAGGACACTTACTCAGCCTTGATCGCCTCGACAAATTTCAACGTGTCCATCATGGAAGACAAACGGTTATTGGTAAACACATTAGGCGAGACCTCTCGGAAGACGTGATGAGTTGCGAGGATCCGCAGGACTCGGGCTGTGGGAGCGTAAGTCCACTGCATACAGGCGAATTGTCGAGGTCAGACTACATACTAATTGTGGTGGGGCCCATTCCATTCTGCTTCGAGATATCCTTTGCGTGCAATCCGCCGGGCGATCCCCTTAGGATTTCGACGGTATTGGTCCCAAGAGCCACACGCAAAGCCGACGCGACATGGGAACTACACAGAAGACCAGTGATTTGTCAACAAGGAATCACGAAATTTAGTAAGTTCCAACCCCCCCCCCCCCCCCGACGACATCATACAGAGTCAATGCCAGGATCCTCACTGATGCGCCTAACTGGGCACACGCAGCAACAGCTAAAGCAGATGCGTGGATAACTTCCGGCGCCATAAAAAGGCGCTCGGACTCGGAAGAAGTGGGATCGAATGGTGCATCAAGAGAAGGGTATTCTGCACCTGCTTTGTCAAAGACCGCGTCGATTTGTGTGACCGACGCTGAGATAATATCGGCGAGTTGGCGAAGGGGAGAAACACGCTTCGGTTTATCCATTCCTTAAAAGTGGGGGATTGATTACTTGTGCACATGTAGCCCGATCCTTTGGTTTATATGTGATTCTAGATAGATAATCCTGGACACACAGTCATCCGCAATCCATGACCATTGATCAGTAATCAATGTTGGGGCAAATTTCCATCTGAGAATCTTCGACACTGTTGCTGGTGGTTCGTGTTCCGCGCGGGCGGTTTTTGGAATTTGGTATACAGGGAGCACTGCAATCTGAGACTCGAGCCTCGCGCCTTCGTCTGATCAGAGGGAGGGGAAATGACATTCGGACCGTATCGAAGAGGGTAGAGTTTCACATACCGTAGCATTCTGTATCCCACGAAGGTTCAGCGACTCGGTTAGCCACGGAAACTCTGAGATAATTTAGCTGCACGTCCTGAAACACCGCAGGCCTCTTCCGCGCTGGTGTTTGTGTACCTCGGTCCTGTGGTCCTCCTATGAAATTTGACAGTGGTCACAGAAGAGAAATATAAGCGCCCGAAACACCACTGTTGATGCCAACCACGAACGTCAAAAACGATTTGGTCGACTCCCATCCATGGGCTGGTCTCAGAACGCGCTTAGAACGGCGCCGGATATTCTCTTCAATTAATTTCATTTCTTGGCTTAAACGTTCTGTGGTTCCGGCCGTCACCAGTTAGAAGAAGAAACCTGTGGGGTACGTTCCAGTTATCGTTCAACGTTCATTGGCTGGTAGACGCCCGTCCTAAACTTCCTCCCGTTAGGCTGGGGTCATGCGCGACTTCCCAATATCATATACGCCTCTTCTTGACCATCAATCGACGCGGACCAATGTCATTCCGTTTATCAAGCGACTAAAGGAGCTTTGTCTACAAGAAAAGTTCGCACACTCAATGGACCTCCGGACCCAAATCAGCGTCGGTTCCTCATTAGGTAACGAACATTATACCCTTATGCAACTACGCCTGACCTCATAGTGGGTGTTTGATTGCGCCAGTCGCTGCAGTTGCGCGAAGCACCATGAAAACACCCTGACTGGTGTTGACCATGACAATGTTGACCTCACGTCAAGGTGCCTCATGTTCGAAGAAGCTCGAATTTATGTGAATCTTACCAGTTTGCGGCGCTTCATGATCAACCCATCGGATGGAGCGTCCGATACTGCACAGTGATCGCTTACTGTCGGTTACACAAGCCACACTTTGGACGGCTTCTTTTCGTGGTGCTCACGCATTGCAGTCTTTTGCTTATAAATGATGAATCCGAATTCCCCTCGAGCTCAGCTTTCTCCCATGTCGTCTGATTCACCTACACCAACCCTTCTAGACACCCAAAAGCTCGAACAGGGGCCGCAGTCTCTGGAGCCCATCGTCGTGAGCATGTCTCGTCCGTCCCGATGTATGGGTTCGGTGCTGATCGTCTTACTTCCTTAGATTGAGTTCGAGGCGGGAGACACTAGAAATCCGGTGAACTGGTCAAGGGGGAGAAAATGGTTTATGACTATTGTGGCGTGTATATTCACGGTCACGACAGGTACGGCCTTCCTCGCATTTCATGTGGGTTCCATTTACCGTGTTGATGTATAGCCGCCGCCGCTGGGGCGTACAACCTGGGGTTCACGTCCATGACGCGGGACCTTAACTGTACCAATTTCCAAGCGACCATTGGTCTCAGCGTGTACCCTCTCGGATACGGTGTCATTTCCATGTTAACCGTCTCATTCAGCGAGGAATTCGGGCGACACATCATCTATCTATTTTCCAGCCTGGGTTTCACTGCGATGTTCACGCTCATAGCATTGTAAGGGTTCTATCTAATGACATAACAGTCGACTCACTAAAGATACATTCTCAGGGGTCCGAATATTCAGATAGTCATTTTAGCGCGGTTCCTACAGGCAGCGTTCGCCGCCACAGGAGCAACCATGGTTGGCGGTACTATTGCAGACATGTGGGAATCCCACGAACGAGGAATCCCAATGGCCACATTCTCTTATGCAGCCTTTGCTGGGATCGCTCTTGGGCCTATCGTAGGCGGCTGGATCGAGATGAATCCCAGACTCCAATGGCGGTGGATACAATGGGTACAGCTCATGTACATCTTCAACCCAATAACGACGACACCATCTGACTCTTGGCGCTATAGCATCAACGCTGCATATATCATCCTATATTCCGTGACAATGCGCGAGACGCGTTCCTCCATCATCCTGCTCAGAATAGCCCGAAATCTCCGGAATAAGACCGGAGACGCAAGATATATTGCTCCCGTAGAGATTCACGGAAGGAAAATCTGGAACCTTGTTTACACTGCCTGCACTCGTCCTCTCTGTAAGTACACGCCAAACTCCCTTGATCGCAGTGAACTGCTTCTGAGTCAGTAAACAGATCTCCTATTGACTGAGCCAATCGTGACGAGTTTCAGTGTATGTTTAATTTACTAGGTCATGCCGGCAGTTTGTCATTCCTATTGCAGGTTTGGGTTGGATTTGCGTGGGGTGTTACGTATGGCGTCCTCGAGTTAGTGAAAGCACCCTCTATCTTCTACTTGAATCACTGACGACGCTCTAGGTCCATTCCTGAAGGTTTCCGCACCTTCCATCATTTCAACGATGGTGAAATTGGTACCGTGTTCGTCAGTATGCTGTGAGTCTCCGAAGCTCCGTGCCCCCACCCGTATTCACGATACGTCGTATGTCACAGAGTAGGATCTACCCTCGGTTTTCTAAGCAACCTATATCAAGACAAAGTCTATGTGTTCGTTTTGTCTTCTTAGGCACAATGCGCAACAAACACTCATGGATTACATTTTAGCAAGTATGTCGCTTTCAGAGGGCCCGAGGCACGGCTCTACTCGGCATGCGTCGCTGCAATTATTCTTCCCGTCGGGATGTTAATTTATGCGTGGACCTCATTTCCGTTCGTTCATTGGATAGCACCATGCATTGGGTTTGGGGTACGTCTTCCTACTAGCCCCTTTGACTTGCGGTGACTCATGAGTTTCATCTCTCTAGATATTCATGGGTGCCACCTTCATAATATTCCTGGTCGTATGCAATTACCTCGCTGACTGGTACGTGTGTCAAAAGTATCCCACACAACGCAATGCTCATTTGATCTACCCAAGCTATGGTCCATACGCGTCTTCTGCCCTTGCTGGATCTAGTCTCCTCCGTGAGTCAATTTCTACCGCCTTTCTTAGTATCAGCCATTCAATGCTGGCGGTATCACAGGAAATGGTTTTGCAACTGTATTCCCTTTGTTTATGCCCCAAATGTTCGAACATTTGTCATACAAGTGGGCCGGGACTCTGATTGCAGGCGTTGCCGCGCTATTGATTCCCATCCCGTTTGTGAGTAACCCAAGCTATCTCTTTGGTGTGTATTAACAGTAGCCTGGCCAGGTGTTTTTTTCTTTGGGCCGCAGATCCGAAGCAGAAGCAAGTTCTCGATAAGTGTCACATAAACGACCCCACCCCAAAATTGATACGAAACCATAACCCAATGTATGGTACCTTGGGACCTGGTTCATCCTTAGACTAACGAATAATAATGAGTCGCTTAGCCCCACGTAGACGCCACGTATCATGACATCTTCTATAGAATAATGCATGTATATATCAATCTTTTAATTATTACCCTAGTACGCTGGCACCAGGGTGCTCCAGACGAAGCTTGTTCTAGTGGGAATATCAGAGTTTCTCGACACTTCTACGAGATTCCTTCCACCGTCCGTCCTTCGGTAGATGACTACACCACCAGTCCCGGCCACACCGCTAGCCACCAAGAATTCTTCCCCACCCACCGAGGCAGGACCGAATTCCATGCCTCTCACCTGATCGAGACCAGTGAATACTTGCGTGACCAACTTGAGACTCTCACGCGTCTTGACCGTGGCAGGGACATGCTCGAAGATCGCAATAGAATCTCCTTGAGGCGCCTGCACGCCGGTGTTTCGATTTGAAACATAGATGTACGGGACAGGGAATTTGGCGGTTGGCTGCGGTATGAGAATTTCGCCTGCTGCCCAAAGTGCGCCTGCTGGTGGGTTTGGGGGGATGATTGAAACACTGTCGATGATGGGGGAAGTGCCGTTCGGGGCAGGCGGAATAGCTTGCACCGTCAAAGTGGACGCTAGCTCATGCAGTGTGTACAACGAATTGCCTATATAGGGATGTTGGGTCTGAGGCTTGGAGCTTACATGACCGAAAAAGGAAAGGAAGATCTTACCGTGAATTGCCAGGTGCCTTGGGCCACTACCTCGAGGCTGAGCGATCGAGCCTTGAATCTTCCAACTTCCGGGAGCGCCGTTTCTTACAAGACGCCAGATTTTGTCTCCTCCCTGGATGATATTCAGCATTGAGGATTTACCTCCAAGATCAACCACGCAGGACATACCAAGTCAGGGACGAACACCTCATCACCATGCTGCAAAGTCATGTGGGGATGGGACACGCCACCAACGGGTGGGGGAAACGTGATGACGGCAGCGGATGGATCAAAGCGTTCCGGGGATCCAGCCGTCGCGATGATACGTCCATTACCTCCAGAGTACTATCCGAGGGGTCAGTTTTCCGTGGACTTACGCCACCGTAGTATAGCTCACATTCATGATCGCGACTTCGCCGTCCCTTAATGGGACGACATGTGCAGGATTGTCACCGCCAGAAGGTACTGTATCAACTGGGTTGGAAAGCACGCCAGTGGAACTTATGTCGAATGACTGGAGGGCACCATTCTGCACTTCATTGACGGCACTGGGCGATAAACTGTCAAGGGCATGATCTCTTAAATATTCAGCATTATACTCACTATAGCACGTTTGGATTGGTCGGATGAGGTGTGATCCATGAGGCATTGGGTCCAGTTGGAAATTGCTGGAGAAGCGATAGCGAAGAGTTATGGCTGTTGAAAAGGTAGCTCGCGATAAAATTGGTGTATCCGCCAGCAAAGATGGTGAAGGAGACCATGGTGTGATCCCGCTGTGTCGCAGGAAAAGGGAGAAGCGAATGATAGAAGTGGGGACACGACTGTTCTGGCTGGAATTTTATACGGAAGGCAGTGATTCATTTATAGCAGATGTGCTAAACAAGAAGCACGATCGGCAAGCACATGCAGGGGCGAAGATGTGGAGGCATGCAGGAATCAGTGTCACTGGACAACGATGCCATGTGCTTCGAGAGTGAGGGAAGAAGAGACGTTGCAGGTGGGAAATATGATCAATAGGGTAGTGTGGACGATATGATCGAGAAGACAAGCGAGAGTTGGGGTTTCTCTGCGTAGAGTGAGTGGCTAGCCACCGAAGATAGTGACCTCGGTCAGTTATTATGGTATGTCGCCAAACTTCTTTGTCTTTCTTAGAAGTTGCGGAACACGGAAATGTTATTTCGCTTTCCGGAGATTTGTAGACGGCAAGAGGAAAGTCCGTCCGCCCGGCGACTCTTGACATAGACTTCTCGATGGTATGGATTGGAATGGAACCGCGGGTGTTCTTCGATATATCCGATGCACCCAGTCGATAGCGTGGCGACGACAGGGCGCGTCTCAACACAGTTATTCCGTGGATGATCCAAGAAGCCCGGCAATGTTGATAAGGATGCAAGCAGCGTCTAGTCTTCGGCTGAACTAGCGGTTCCGCTGTCGTCGCCATCTACGTCGGATGTGGACACATCAGAAGCCGTGCTCGATGTCTCCATTAGCGGATGGAATCGCCATTCAACTGTCTCCAGAGCGGGTGGGCGTGCGTACATAATTCCCTTTTTCGATGACACCCATTTCTCTCGGAACTCGTCTGACTTGTACATGAGGCTCATGCAGCCGTCGCACTCACCAGTCCAGAAGTTGGGATTGTCTTTCTCGCTACTTCCAATTGTCGTTGATCCATCGGTAGTATAAGCAACAGCGATCACGACCGTGTGCAACTTTCTACATGTTAACAAAACGTTGGCGTAATGGATCTAGTAACCTCGCTCAGTGGGGCGTCGATATGGAAGAGACCACGAAACTTACCGGGAGTCCTAGGCCCTTCTCGTAGATGATTGATTCGGGAATGGTTCCGGCAAACTGTATTTTGTTGCATAAGTTGCAAAGATGACACCATACGCGCTTGAGCTGCATTCGAAGCGTGCGCAGTTCGGGCACACTGGATGTAAACGCGCAAAGATTCATCGGTGTCAGCCATCCGTGGCCGCCAATATGTAACTCTGTAAGGCTGGTCGGAGCATTCGAGAATGGTATCATCCATATACGAGGCTCGTTGGTGAAATCGAGATACAACCGAGTTAACCGTTTGAAACCTGAGATATCATGCACCGTCTGCTTGTCCGCGTAAAGGCAGAGGATTTCTCTACTAGGATGCGGAAAATGAGAAACAGGAATACATTTCTAAGATAATGATATGATACTCGCCTCGTCCATTGCTCCACCGCCAGGGGTAACACCTCCGTGCAGTACGCCACATCGGATGCTTCTTTGAGAACCAGGACGCGGAACCAGGCTGCCAGAGAGAAACCGCGAAGCATTTTCGAGGCTAGGGTGCATGACTGAATATTTGTCCAATGGCCCGGGGCTTTGATGGTTTCGAGGGTAATCCATCCACCGGGGTCGGTGGCATGGGGGACTAACTGCGCGATTATAGCCTGGACAAGCTCAGGAGGAAGCTGTTGGCCTCTAGGGCCCACCCCGGTCTTCATCCCAGTCGACCTATATGGTTGGGTGTCGTGGTGAAATGCCAAGTCTATTCTGGCTCAATAATGAAGGGGACTCAGGGGCGCCCAAGGTGTACAGTAGGTACAATCAGCTAATGAAACAGACATACGTACATACAACAAGCGTCCGTGACCCAAAAGCGAGGAAATTATTCTACGTATTTTTCCTCTGATCGCAGAGACATAGCATCTCTGTCCAAGCTCAGAAGGCGTACATACTCTAGGATTAATCTACCCCTTCTACGTTATTTTCCGCTTGGTTAAATGAGAAACCATGGGACGCACCTGAAGAAGTAAGCAATAAGGTCCTCACGCCGCCAGTAGGTCTTACTCCACTCTCGTCCAGCTACCGCAATTTTCCGTGCCATGTCTTCATGTGCACCTGCTCCGTTTGGATCGCCGCGGAAGAATAGCAAGGAGTCGTGCAGATCAGAGAGGTCTACCTGGACTGGCACGTAGTGTAGCCACGGCTGTATACGGTCTGAGTACCTGAAAGTGTATGGGTTTGTCCTTACATCAACTTCGGAAAGAATGAGACGAACCATTCGGGGTATATAGTAGCCTTGAACACCAAAGAGTTCGAAGTTATAAGACGTTTAAATCTCCCAGACCAACCATTACCATCGACCTATGTACTGATTAGCAGGTTATAAACGCTTGAAAGCTCAACCCCTCACATCAAGCACATATTTGTAGCTCCCCGCTTCCTTGATGGATTGCATGCGGCGCCACTCATACATCGTTGCTAATTGCTTGCAAACAGGTTCAGCACATGAATGCGGAGAACCCGAGTACGCTATGTCTAGTAACGCTGGATTGAGTCGGGATTTGCGGAAGGGGATCCCATCGCCAATAGGCTCGTCTTGAGTCTTGTTTGGCGGGAGAATATTAGCTGTGCCATTAATATCGTTCGTAAACTCGATAAGCCGATTCCTATGAGCGGGTTTCCACCGGGAAGTTGACGAATGGAAGATCCCAGTATTGCTTCCTCGCCAAAGAAGGCGTTCGTCGGTTTTGTCATCGAAGTCGGGGTCGTCCGCTCGCGGATATATATCATCCACCCATCCATAAGGGGTGGGTATCCGAATGTTATGGTGCAGCGTCGATGAGCATTGTGAGAACTCCGGAACCATTTCCTTCTGCGGCGTGGGTCCATAATTATGGGATAGGAACTGCCCGTGCTGAAAGAATAGCTGTGGGTGATTGCACGGGTCCATGGCCAGACGGTGGTCGTAGATAAATGACTTATTTGGAGGTGGGGGCGGGGGATTGTCCAGGTCAATCTTGAATTGTCGAGCAGGGGAATCAGGAGAGCAGGCTGATACCCATCCTGTAGGGTTAATCTTCGGAAGGTCACCAATTTCAATGGCTGTAAACGATTCAAAATGACTGTCATATGTGGGCGCCAGGAGTGCGACTCACGTTCATACTCGCGTGCGGCCTTTAGCACAGCTTGTTGAACTCCGTAGTCAGTTAACCGATTCGGGCCGTCATGAGGGGAGAATGTGGCCCGGAACGCAGGTAACACATCGTCGATTTCCTCCAGAAGGTCAATGATCCTCACGGAGCCCACAATGAGTTGATTGTAGCGCCCTTCTTGAAATGACGACGTGACGACTTCCACCGAGCCAGTCTCTGTCTTCCCGAGAGTAAAGGAGTCTAATTTGGTTTCAAGCTCCTTTTGGATCTTACGTAGGTCCCTTGGCTCAATCCCCCAATAGTGCTCCAAGTCGCGGTGGATCTGATCATATTCGTCGGGCAACTGGACATCGTTCTGTATCACATACTCCCACCTACGGACACGGACACCCTCCAGTCACCATACTTGTGGAGAATTCACGCGACGTACCAATCGTCAAAGCCCTTCGGGGGTGGGCGTTTGTATCTGCGTTTGTATTCCGCTATCGCCTCCTCTAAACTCTTGCTAGCGCGCGAAACCTTCTCGTTCCAGCGTTCCTCCGCGTCCTTCACAAGGGTATAAATGGGATGAGCACCTTCTGGATTGACTTCCAGCATGCCATTCGGGAGAAACGTATGCTCTCCTAGAGGCCTCTGGGGCACCTCAGCTGCTGCTGATGTGGGGGTCTGGGGCACCACTTCAGTCACATAAACACGGACGGTCTTGGTCGGCACTGGCTCGTGTTTCGGAGGAGAAGGCGGTGGCGGTGACACAGGAGGCGCGCATTCCTGGGTATCGTGACCAATGAGGATGAAAACCATCAAGTTCTTGAAGTGGGCTGAGAAGAAGAACAAGAAGATGCACGCGACAATGGCGAACCGGATGAGGCGAGCGGAGAACGGCATCGTTTCGGCGTCGCCCTGCACGGTCCCGAGCACTGGACTTCGCGATGTCGAAGCGGAGGTTTGAAGCCTAAGCCTGGAGACCACCGTTGAGACTCGAGAAGACCGTACGTGGGACCTGGGTGGCGCTTCACCTGATCCAATCATGTGATCATATGGACATCTAAGCATTTGGAGTTGCTTGCGGACTTCAAGTTCTCGCCAACTCGTCAGATGGAGATCTGAACACTGAAGTACAGATCCCGAGTGTGTTAGTCGATATACCCCTCGGTTCTAACTCGCGCGCCGACAAATCTGCAATCCCCGCGACGAAATCACGATGATTCAACTCCAGCTCACAGCCGTGTTAGCTTCTGTCTCGATTTTCCTGGCCATAGTTGCTATTTTCCTTCGAAACGCGCTTTTGGTCGCGTCTGGCCTGTATGTTCGCGTAAATCCGACCGGTTCAGAGCGCGTCTTCACGCCTAGCCCTGCTACGGATAAACTTGCATCCCACATATATGCCGACGATGGACTGCTCCACGTAAACCCAAATGGTCAGCATCCTATCATCGAGCTCATGGGACGCGCACAGAAGGAATGGCAAACGAAACTGGACCGCGCAAGTAAAACTCTTCCGGCTGCCGTCGCAGAATACCAACGACGTTACAAGAGACTTCCCCCTCCTGGCTTCGACGCGTGGTAGGTTTCTCAACTTCCCTCTCCCGATAGCTTTGGCGTGAATTGGGTAGGTGGAATTATGTGGAAGAACACAATGTGATGCTTCCCGACGAATACGATCAAATATGGCGGGACTTGGAACCGTTTTGGGCGATGGAACCGTTAGACCTTCAGAGGCTCGTAGAAGACGAACAGGCTGAAGTGGAAACCTATACCATCGGCAGGGATAATATGACAAGTCCGATCGCCCTGGTCAATTTCACCTTCGCTGATCCAGAACATTGGAAGGAGAAAAATGCTTTGCGTGGGGCGGACGACATCGTCGAACTGCTGAAGGATGTCCAACAGCACTTACCGCCATTTCGAGCGGTCATATCTCCTATGGACAACCCGATGCTGCTTGCGGATGCCAGAACAAGAGGGCAGCTCTTTGCAGCGGCTGCAAAAAAACCAGAGTCAGTCAATACCAGCCATCGGTCGCCAAACGCTCATCCTTCGTAGCTGTTCCTCTTTCTGGGCTTCCAAAGGCTGAAACGAAGAACCTCCAGCTGACCTGCCGCCCGACCTCTCCAGCGTATAAGTATGGTATCGATTTCACCAAGCCACCGCCTGCACTACCGAAGGGCAAGACATTCATATGGAACCACCGAACATCAATGGACCCTTGCATCCACCCCTCCCTTTTCTATCAACACGGCGAATTTCTGGGTCTCGACGACAGGAACATACCGCCTCAAGGGATAAGGCCGCGTTTCTCGGATTGCTCGACCTTCGTTCACTATGACATACAACTCCCCACCATGCTGGGGTGGGTCGACGACGTTGAGCCCTCCGACGATCCAGACTGGGAAGACAAGCACGATCAACGGATGACATGGAGAGGAAGCAACACGGGAATTTGGTTCGACGGTGGCTTGCGTTGGAAGGGTTCCCAGCGAGCACGTCTGGTACAAATAGCAAACGAAGTCGCGGGCACGGTAGATGTCCTCATCCCGGGCAACGGGTCGTCGTTCTCCGCCGTTGGTCCGGGTGTCCCAATAGACAAGGCGAAGATCAATCCTGCGCTGTTCGACATTGCCTTCGCTGGGAATCCCATCGACTGCGACCCCGACGTATGTCAGGAGCTGGAAGAGATCTTCGACTTCCGTAGGCGGCAATCACTGAAAGAAGCTGGGAGGCACAAGTATATATTCGACGTACGTATGCCGGGTTAATACTGCTTTCGCTGATTTCCTGTGCAGATGGACGGCAATGCATGGTCCAGTCGATTCAAACGGGTAATTGCGACCAGGTCGCTTGTATTCAAGTCGACCGTTTACCCTGAGTGGTAGGTATTTACGTTCTATTGGAGAGCGTGATCATGGTTGACCACGAGTATACAGGTTCCTCGATCGCATTCAGCCATGGGTCCATTACGTCCCTGTACAAATCGACCTTTCGGATTTCCACGACACTTTCTTATTCTTCCACGGTGGCTTGTACGGCGAGGGTGGGCATGAAGAAGAAGCGTCGAAGATAGCTGCTGCCGGTCGCGTATGGGGGAAGACCTACTGGAGGAAAGAAGACATGACGGCATATTTGTTTAGGTATGCTGCACTCCAATGTACACTGATTGTTTTACAAGCTAATCAATCGCATTAGACTGTTTCTAGAGTATGCACGCGTTTTGAACAAGGACAGACATTTGTTAGTGTTCTCTGTTTAGAGTGCCTTTGGGGTGTATTATCGCATGGGTAGGACCTTTGTATCAGTAGCTTCCCTTGTCAATGCTGAGGCCGTAGTGAACAGAAGCATAATGTTTGAGATAAACTTTGTAAATATGCGCATGTATTTATAATACTTATGTTCACCATATTCCCTCCGGCTGGGAAGTGGACGGCGATGGGCAGCATAGCGGACAGGGGTCATTAGGGGTAATAGTGGCGGTGATTTACGCATGCCCCTGTACGCTGTGACAGAACCTTCGCGTTAGGTCACAGATCACGGGGCCACGCGCTATTTGCGCTTGCTTGGCTTCTATATAAAGCTACTTGCCACTGCTTTTGGGACTTCCATCATCTCCTCGACCCCCTCGGACCCAATGTTGGCCTCGACACTCTGCCTTTCCCGCCATCAACGCTCCAGGCACCTGGCGTTGCCTTCTCTCGCACTCCTCCCCACGGCCTTTCGTTGCTCCAGCCAAAATCAATACGTTCTACCCTGGACGAATTCTAACCCTAAGTACCCACGAGCTAGCGGCTTTCACCCCGTTCATTCGCCTCTTGTCCTCGATTTGGGTCTGGTCCTCAGGTGATCCGGACCGCCAAGGGGTGCTTTGCGGTTGTCTGGAATTACGAACCATGGGTATCAACCGCGTAGTATCGCCGGCCCATACCTCGGTCACTCTTTTCGGCCATGATGTTGTCTGTTGCTATGCTCTATCGCATCTCCGGAAAGTGCATTGGCTGTGTCGCTTCTGGTTCTGCACGGTCGGACACGTACAGAACCTCGCATGTGCCACCTCGGGACCCGGGTTCTTCACATTCAATGCAATCCATGCTCACACAGGATGCCCCCGGGCGCTTCCATGCATGGATGCATTGGCGTGCTGTTGAAACGGCTAGGTGGAACCGGAAATGCGCAGGTTCATTGTTCTAAGTGCACCGAGACAGGACTTGCTATGCACCAGAGACGCGTCGCGGGACATCAAGCACAGCGCCGTGCAACGGAGTTGGAGACGTACAGCTTCTATGGGTCGGCGGTCTGACGTACATTGAGTCTCGCACAGGCTATCTGGCCAATCTTGCTCATGGGTCACCTGTGCCCTTCGGTTCGTCGTTCTACAAGGAGGACACATTGCATCGCCGTTCCAAATCCCCAGGCTTAGCGCGAAGCTATGAACCCCCACAGAAAGCTAGCTACTCGGGTCCCCGACCCTTTCCCTGGAGCAGCTCTCCAAACCCCGGCGACGTTCTGCTGGATCCCGTTCGCCGAGGATCACTTCCGTCGCTTGCGTGCTCATCGTTGGATGGACCCTGCACGGAAGGGGAGGTCCTGAAGCAACAGGCGTTGCAACGAATCCACATGGCTACGCAATGATATGTCTCGTGGATTAGGAGGAGCGTACGAGTTGGTCTCGCATTTCAACAGGCTTTACAGGGAAGCATGAGCTTGAGGATTCTTCGACGGCTACGAAGAGAGGAAATACTGTGGCATGCAGTAAATATGCGACGCTTCGAGCCATACTGCTGGACCCACAATCGAGAGCTACTCTTCGGCCACTTGCTATTAGGCGTCAACCCACCCCCAACCACGGGCCCTTCCATTACAGGAAGGCTTGTCTAGGTACGTTCTCTGCGTGCGATTAGCTGGGCTTGCACTACGTTTTCCTGCCCCGGATGGCGCTCAGCATTCGGCCAGACATGCAGGCCGAGCGTTATAGGCGTGTAGATGTTACATTCTGGAGGACTTTGTCATGCAGCTCTGACCGCCAAGACGTTGGACCTCCCTTTCGCACGGCGTGTTTTTTTGTCTTTCTTCCCACCTCTCGTCTGTTTACGGGACGTCTTCGTTCTCCGGCTCAGACGACCCATCCTGTACGACATCGGCATCTTCTATGCGGTTCCTTTGCCGTGCATGTACACTGTGGTTCATGTCGATTGACGTCGCTTCCCTCGTTGTCGCAGATACTGTTCCTTCGGGAACTGTATCAGAGATTCGTTCTCGAGTACGACAATAGTGAGTTTGTGCGATCCGCCGATTTGGTGTGCCTGCAGTATGTATGTTGTGCGCAGAGGGGCTGAGTGGGTATGCCAGGTGCCCTCTACTTGATGGTGATGGGTCTTGAAGTTGACATACCGCGACTGAGGGGCTCGAACAGGAAGGCGACGGAGGATACTGCCTGCGCTAGGAAACCAAACGAGCGGTGCTCTGCGCCTCCAAAGGAGAAGTCTTTCATTCTATGGGACCCTACCTGCTTGACCCCGGTACCCTGGTTGTGTGTATTTGAGCGCCTCCGATCAGGTAGGCAGGATGAAAGGCATCCGAACGTATGTGGGAGGAAACTTGCGGCCCTAGTGCCCTTGGAGTACCGGGAGCAGGAGTTCAGTGAAAGCATGTTAGACACGCGGCCTAAGCGGGGGAAATCCTTCGTGATTTCGAGAGTGGGTGCATCGCTGTGCTTGTGGTCTGGATGATGTGACCGGCATGTGAGGCAGATGTGACTCGTGCAATGTCGCCGGCGAGGATGGTCCTCATCCGAAGACCCGTCAATTTTTTCATCCTTTGTCATCTTCGCGATGATGTTTTCTATCGACCATGGCCAATTTGTCCGGGTCCTTGTGCGTATTGTGATTACCCCCTTTCATGACGTAGCTAATGAAACGTAAACAGAGACAGGTATTCGCCCCAAAGTCCAGGTAGATTTACATTTGTCTTAATTACCAAATTAAATTCCTTGTTCCTTCTGCTTCCGCAGATAGTCTCCTCTTCACTGATCCAACTTCAACAACTTGATTGCTGTTCCCCGTTTCAATGCGACGATATCTTCTTCGCTCAAGCTTGTGGTCTCCCCTAAAGTGTTGATGAACTCTGCCTTGTTCGATGGTCACGAATGGGTAATCCACGGAGTACAGTATCCTGTCCAACCCGATCTGGCCTATGTGAAATCTGAGGAGATTGGTGCCAAAGTTGCCGGACGTGGTTTCGAAGATGTTGGTACGCCAGTAATCAGAGAGCTTCTTTTGCATGGGCATACCGTTTACGACCTGGCGAGCGAGTTCTGCTTGCAACAATGAAAATCCAATTTTTGTCAATGCGATATCATGAACGTACGGTCGTTGATGCGCGAGAAATCCGAGGGAATGCGTTCGCCCATATGACCAACAATTATCTTCAGTGTTGGGAAGCGGCTATTATCGTTGTTTCTAGATTTATCCCTGCACTTCCACAGATGCACACTCACTCGAAGACTCCATTAGTGCAGAGGCCCATGACGTGAGTCGACAATGTGGCGGCGAACTCCTGCGACGATCCACGAAGGAACGATGAATGCCCGAACTCCAAATTGCTGAGCAACGGGATGTTCGAACGAGGATGGAAGTAGACAGGTACGTCTAAATCTGTCACCACTTGCCAAAATGGATCGAATTCTGACGTGTCAAAGAATTTTATCATTGCTGATGGTAAACCCATTAGCTATCTGCACGTATAACATTTTTACGAAGCAGAGTCCACCCACAGCTGTCGTTGGTCTGTTGGTAATCATTGACCAACGCTCCCAGGAATCCGAGCTCTTCAACTGTTCGTTTCAACTCTTGTGCGGCTTCTACGGGATCATGCATAGCCAGGGCAGCAAACCCGCCAAAGCGAAGCGTGTTGTTCGAAATGGTCGCTGCCAATTCGTCGTTTGCTTGTCTCGCCGTTGCGGCAGCTACCACTTGGTCGGATATTCCTTGTATACAAGGAGATGTACACGACAGAACCATCTGCGGAAAGAATATAGATCTCAACATTTTTATTGCAAGTTGGTGGATGCTTCGCTCACAAAATCTACGCCGTTGGCATCCATACCTACTAAGCGTTGATTGTGTACATCAAGCAGGTTTGCAGCCAACTGTTCACTCGTTTGTCCTGCGATTATGAGATAGGTATGATATGGGGGTATGGACAGGGGGAATGGACACACCGACAGGGGGGGTTTGTTTTCTTTCGGGACAAGGTCAGCGCCAGTCAAAGAGGGCCATCCAGACTTCGGCGTACCCTACTGTACTAGCCAGCACCGGCGGTGTCCACGCCTCTTCGAATATAATGGTTCCAACGCCGGTGTTATTCCAGATGCGTGCGGCTACTACTGACGTGTAAAGAATCGTGAAGACTGAAAAGTAGGTAAGCATTGTTATTCTGTTTCACTGCCTGCCGACGTTTGTGGCCCGCTTTTATGAGCATTGATCACTTAGTCTATACATAACTTGTACCAGTAGGCAAGGGCCTTCCGGCGCGGCGTTGTTATTTATATTTACGAGGGCATGCGTGCTTGCAGATGGCATTCTCAGGCAAGACAAATACAATGGCCACATGATAGGGGTACGGGGTACCGTTACCTGATCCTAGGTCTGAGACTTGAAATGAACCAATGAGACGGGCAAGGAACAACTCAAGGCATTGGTCAATGTATGGCATAAATGATTTGGACAATGTGGTCAGCACATCGTGTCACGCAACGTGTGCGTATGGGAGCAGAACGTGGGGTTATGAGCCTCGAACTTGACCTTCATCCAAGTGACTACTCTGAGACCGCCTTCTGCTTCTGTAGCTCCCCACCCAGACTGGGACAATACTTCCTTCAATGCTTGTGTACCTGTGCCTATCTTTCGTGCATCAACAATACGGGGGGGCCCTCGAGGCGTGTGGAATATGAGGGGATTCCCGTCCTCTACCCGTCCATTTCTTCGAGACAATCTGATAAAGTCTGAGAACGAACGGTACAGGGAATACACGATAGTGGAGTACCCGGCGATCCTTCATGAAGAGTGACCTGACGGACTTCTGTTCTATTTGCTAATCTATAATCCAACGCACTGCATCATTGTCTCACGTATGCCTTTGGTGGTCGGACATCGATAGCTTTCTGGACATGACCTCGCTCTTGTAACAATTTGCAACCCCTTCCACTTGGACATCACGAATTTGGAGACATACTGTATTACACTCAGTCCATCAGAACATCCGAGTCATTGAATATTTGAGCGAGGCTTCAACCTCTCCAACCTTTCCCTCTTAAAGGCTACTCTCCACGCATAAAACCTGCATCACGGAGCCATTAGCAGATAGCTTAGACGAGATGATGTAAACTTACTTCTCCGGGGTATACATTGGTGCATCCACTATCAAGATTTGGGTTACTGGCAATCAAGGTAGGCACGCTAATTCCAGCCGCGCTGGCGATGGAAGTACACGTATCGCCGGGCTCTACAACGTGCACGGTACTACAGCTCAAGCACGCTCGGCGAAGGCAAATCACCTAAGTTAGATATGAGTCAATAAGAGAGTGTAATGAAAGGTTAACAAATTTACTTGAGACGGGAAGATGTTTGAGCAATCGTTATTGATGCCGGGGTTGGACGCGGACAACTGGAAACTGTTTGTTGGTCAGTACCGGGATGTCCAACACTTCTGAGTGTAGATATCTTTACGTGGAGACTCCTTCGCTGGCAGAAATTCCATCACAGGTATCTCCTGGTTGTACGGTGTACGAACGTACGCAAGGAATCTGCGATTGAGCAACAGTGCCCACTGTGAGGATAGGTGAGAGGACGTTGTAGTCATCGGTGGGAAATATTTACCTGCGACGACAGCAAGGAGTGTAAGACGAAGAATGGCAGAGGACATTGTGTAAGAGAGGCTTTCGTTAGAAGCTGGGGCATACCATAGCGAACGAGCCTGCTTTTATACGCAAGAGGTCCATGGCTAGGCGGTCAGATAATTCCGAGTGACTGAAATCATTGAACTGACTCGTTCCACGTGGGAGTCGACATGTACGACGACCGAATCATACCTAGTAAAAGCGCAGGCTTGCAGCTCTTTGGGCAATATGTAGGGAATGGGCGCTTTGCCGATTATTGTCCGCCATGCCGTACAACCCAAATACGGATACAGAGCATCAGAAAGGCGCAAACTCATGAGAGAGTTGATATTCATTCTATTACCGGCCGCGCTTCTCGGTCTCGGAGTACTGAAGGCTAGAGTCGGCGTGGGTGTAGAGTCGGTCATATTGACTCATCTAAATCCGGGCGGGGGTATGAGAAACGTCGTAGTCGCTACTCATGATGGTCTACGGGCACGTACCTTATTTATGATGGCTTCGGTCGAGGCAATCAGTCAGATGCACCACTCCTAGTATCAAACCATAGTTACCTCTAGTACACCTTTGCCGTAATGAATCCGATATCGGACAGAGGGTAAAGGGTCCACACTGTATATTGTGCAGGAAGTATTGAACACGGCGTGTATGCGACTTGAAACGTGTCGACTCCATTATACTTGCCACATTGCTGACCCAACACACCTACGCTTTCTACCGCCTTACGCCCTGGGGATGGTCAATGCGCCGCCCCAGGGTGCCACCCCATAAGCACCAACGACCTTTGCATTCTGCCAAGCAGAATCGTCGAATGAAGACGACTCGAATCCTTGAGGAAGTGTCAGGGCGGCCTTCCAGCTGCCGTCAGTGACGACCGTTTCGTTGGAACCATCTCTGTATGTGATGAAGATAGTTGCAATGACGCCCGCAGGGCCAGCATTGTTCGTTGCATTGATGGCAAAAGTGTTGAAGGTGGGTAGGAGGTTAGGGATGGTGTAGGCATCGGCGGCAGAGAAGCTGGAACCGGAGCCGACTGTGGCTCCATTAACGTATAATGTATAATGGTCGTCACTAAATCGAAGATCCTCGAGTTTAGTGATATGCGCTCTAACCTCAGAACGAAATACAGAACTTACGCGGAGATTAAGACAGTGGCGCAGACCGCGACTTTGGTACATTGATTGATTGTCTTTCTGAAAGCACGAGATCCAGCTGGAGCATTACCACCCACATTGTCGGACGTCCAGATCCAGTTTGAACCAGTGAGGGGAAGGACAGGTGGGAGGGTTGGTTGTCCCCAAACCGAATTCTGGAATGTCCCTTGCACAGCGGCGAAGGCCCAAGTACTGTCGTCGACTGACGGGAGCTGGAAATTCGCGGGGGGCGCAGCTTGGAGGGTTCTCCACGACTCGTCAGTGATGAAGGTCCCGCTTGTGCCATCCGAATAGTGAACCAAAATAGTGGCCATGATACCTGCTGGACTATTGACGACAGTGTTCTGACCAGCGATCGCAAAGAGGTTCCAGGATGGTTGTAACGCTACGAACAAGGCCTGGCCCTGTTTCCAGTTCCCACCAGCACCGATACGAACACCATTGACGTAGAACGTGTGGGCATCATCACTATCAAGATGTCTATCTTCAGAGCGCCCTCCAAGGTCCCTTAATACAGGGACTTACGAAGCTACTATGATGGTGGCGCAGACGGCGCACTTGTCGCAAGGAGTCGTGATATTCTTCCTCAGAGGTCGAGTGCTGATGATATTGTTACCTCCTGGTGTCAGATTCTCGCCAGTCCAGATCCACTTGGAGACGTTGAAGGAGGCCGGTTGAAACACCTGCGGAGAGGCAGTGGCCTTGCACGTCGGCGTGCTGTCGACAGCGTTCTGTCCGCGAGCGCAAACTGCACAGAGGTTAGCCCCTCATTATGGACGAGCCAATGCTTCCAAATGCGTACGCTGACTATTGGGGGCCGCCACGACAAGGGGTGCCGTGAATAGGCCCACAAAAGGGAAGACAATTGCTAACCAAGGGGAAAGTATGTAAGTAATGCGGTAGCAAGATTGGGCATATTCACTCGCCTGCAAATAGCATCTTGTTTGAGATGTCAGCTTCTGCTTTCAGAGCGAGGCTGCTCGTCCCATGTCAGAACAATTGGGCTTTTATAGTGAACGAGCACGCCACTGAGCGGTTCCCTATTGATTGTCAGGCTGCTTGGGACCTTCACTGGATCCGTACCACGAGTGACTTCTACTCTAGAAGAACCCGCCGAGGATTCAATCAACATGCTTCTCACAGCACACAGGACACACTACCATACAGCACTGGGACTAGACGTTACCCACTCCTCATTCAGTTCAATGCTCCATTCCATCGGCATGCAGCGACTGACGCATACTGGCACCATTGAAGCCTGGTGGAAGCGAAAAGGAGTGAACCGACACAGGTTCTGAGACCGATACCGTCTTCTTGAGTCCTCCGTTGGCATTACTGGCGAATCTTTCCGCGCCTAGTTTGTGTTTCCACGTGACCAGTCCAAATTTTTATCATTAATTATTGAATCCTCCGTTCGATTGTACAGTGTCTTGTGCGTGTCTTGATCCAGGAGCTCCTTTGTCAATGTCGAACTCGGAGCTAGCCGTGAATGAAGTTGTACACAAGAAAAAATCGAAGTCGAAGGAGACACCCGTATCGGCAGAGACCGACGATGCCATGGTAGTAGAATCGTTGAAAAGTGACAAAAAGAAGCGCAAGAGAGCGAAGAAGGAGGAAGCGGACGGTACGCCTAGGTTGTACCCTCTGTCGATAATATGTGATACGAATCATCGAATAATCAATTCGCTCCGAACTGAACAGATGACAAAACCGAGCCCTCTGGTGATATTCAGGACCCTCAAGCCAAGAAACGACGGAAGCACGATGGGGAGAAAAGTTGGTGAACAATCCTTGTTGATCCTTTAGACATTACTTATTCTCCCCAACAGAGTCGAAGAAACGACAAGATGCCCCTGAAACCTCAGCAAACGACCCCGAGCCCTCCTCTACTTCGACGTTGACGACTGATGCCATGGAAGTAGATGTCTCAGGAACCAAGACCAGCAAGAAGGATAAGAGGAGCAAGAAGAAGAAAGCCAAGAGCGCTCCTGACGGGTTACCAACTGAACCTACTATCGAGGAAACAATACCTTCCGGTACAGCCGACAATGTCGAGGGGAAACTCAAGAAGAGCAAAAGAGGAAAAACGCGGTCGAGACATCACAGAATGATGCACCATCGCCAACGACCCCGCCTTCGAGCTCGTTATCGGAATCCGAAGCCGCCGCATACCTGCAAACACACGAAATCACCATTCATTCCACAGAATCTCGAATCACACCCATCATAGAATTCTCCAATTTGCCAATACCTAAGAAACTCCTTGCTGCCTTCAGCAGTACGTTCAAGGAGCCAACACCAATTCAAGCTTGTACTTGGCCTGCGGCGTTCATGGGCAAGGATGTCGTGGGCATCGCCGAGACTGGGAGGTAAGCTGCCCATTTCCACCCTTGACCATCGCTAATGTCCATATCAGTGGTAAGACGCTGGCCTTTGGCATCCCCCTGCTCTCCCGTCTGTTAGCGTCTCCGCCTTCTTCATCTGGTGTCGCAGCCCTGATTGTAGCCCCCACACGAGAGCTCGCCGTGCAAACACACGACACACTCTCTGCCTTGGGAGAGCAGTTTGGGATCGGATCCGTGGCCGTATACGGCGGTGTATCCAAAGAAGCTCAGATAAACTTATTGAAAGCTAAGCAAGGGGAAAAGTCGAAAACGACAACCAGAATTGTGGTCGGCACTCCCGGGAGAATCCTAGATCTTTCGCAGGATGGCACTTGTGATCTCTCTGGGTAAGTGCTTGCCGCCGATCTGCACTATCGCTGCTCATTCCTTATAGTGTTGACTACCTCGTACTAGACGAGGCGGACAGAATGCTTGATAGAGGCTTGAGAATGATATTCGTCGTATCATCAGCTTCACCAAGCAAGGCTCACCTCGACAAACCATGATGTGTACGTACTTCTCCGTTGATAACCTTCGTCACTCACTGACAATATCCCCAACCCAGTCAGTGCGACTTGGCCAGAGGCCGTCCGACGCCTAGCCAGTACCTTCCAACAAGATCCTGTGCGAGTGACGGTCGGGAGCGACGATCTGACCGCTAATACCCGCGTTGAACAAACTGTTGAAGTATTTGATGATCCGCGATCCAAAGAGCAAGCGAACGTGCCCCCCCCCCTTGTTTCATTACTAACCTCTTTCGTTCGTTTGTAGCACGCGCCTGCTTAACCACTTGCGTACTATCAAATCAAAAACGGCTGGCATCAAACCTCGTATCCTTATATTTGCCCTTTACAAGAAGGAGCGTCGCGGGTTGAACAGTCACTCCATCAGAAGGGATTCAGCGTTGGCGCCCTCCACGGTGACATGTCCCAAAATCTGCGTCTAGAAGCCCTAGAAAATTTCAAAAACGGTACCACACAATTGCTCGTTGCTACTGATGTCGCGGCCAGGGGTTTGGATATCCCCAACGTGGCGGCAGTCATCAATTACACGTTCCCCCTGACGATCGAGGATTACATTCACCGAATTGGCCGAACGGGGCGAGGTGGCAAGAGCGGCAAATCGATCACGTTCTTCACAGGCGAGGGTCACGAAAAGGCCCTCGCTGGTGAACTTGCTCGGGTATTGAGAGATGCGGGCTTTGAGAAAGAGTGTGAAGACCTCCGAGAGAAGTTCCCGATGACGATTAAAAAGAAGACACATAGTGTTTATGGGGCTTTCTATAGAGACGATATACCGGCGCCCAAAGGTCCCACCAAGATTGTCTTTACCTAGATGTTCTATCTTTAGATGCTTGTCCTATCTACCCGAGTGTATCTCAGTGGTGTGCCCTACTCCTTGCCAACAAGACTAGACAGTGTTGTTCTTGGAAGGAAGTCGGCGACATGTACGTAAGCCAGATTTGTTCCTTCTCACCACTACAGTACTGCCACCTTGTCGTGGTGCTGAAGCTTCGGAACCCTGACAGTCTCACACGCCGAGGTTGCGTTCCCGAGTCCAGACCCACAAAATGACTTCAAAGGCGAAGATCCCTGTCATCAGTACGACCTCCATTCAATCTTCCCCCTTATCGTATCAAGTTGCTGAGTCAGATTGCAGTCGATACTGACCCAGGAATCGACGATGTCGTGGCTCTGTGAGCACTGATCTTCTTCAATGGAGCGTCGTACTTACTTCCAGGTTAGTCTATTGGCGCTAGCATCCCCCGAACTGGAGATCTTGGCCATCCTTGTGTCGTTCGGCGCGTCGTTATCTTTGGTCGTCGAGACTCTGGTCTGAAATATCATCGTACAATTTCTGTCCACAGGAAACACGGATTTGGCTGCGTCACGGTTGGTCCCGCTTAATTTTACCTATCAAATTGTAGCCCATTCTCGCATTGCGATAGAATCAATGTCCTCAAAACTTATCAAGCTTTGTCCGCTCATTTTGAGCAACACCCAGACGCCCAGGCCCGCTTTCCTAATTTCCAACCCGAGACAAAACTATACTAGCACTCGGGGCCACCGGGCCTCTCGAAGGCGATCTCCACAGTGCCCAGTACTTCCACGGAAGGTCGGTTGCCCATTTACCCGTCTCTTCTCTTAGTATTTTAGTAACCCATCGGCCCAGAGACGGGTTGGGTGACATTGCCGAACGTCACCCTGAACTCAATGTAGAGACCGTGGCGGCCGACCAGGCGCAGCTTCAACTAACCGAGAAATCGGGGGTTGACGTGGCTCTGGAACTGCTCCACTCCCGCGAACCGCGCAGCATCACCTACATCGCTCTCGGTCCGCTAACTAATCTCGCTACACTCATGCACGTTGATCGCGACGCGGTTATTTCGCGGATCGACCGCGTCATCTGCATGGGCGGTGCGCTGGACGTGCCTGGAAACACGAGTCCTGTAGCTGAATGTTCGTACGCGTTCCTTTGAGGTATTTTTTCCTTTGCTTGCTAACAGTGAAGCGTAACGGTGATGATGTATGGGGGATATGTAGTCAATTTCTTCGCCGACCCTTACGCCGTACAGGAACTGCTGACGCCCAAAGACTCACACCCACTGCCCCACTTTCCTCTGGAGCGGTTCTTCCTGCTTCCATTAGACATCACTACACCCCACGAGCTCCGGTTTCCGTACTACAAGGAAACGGTCGATCCGACGTTTCATTCCACAGTGGTGCCTTCCGTGCCATTGGGCAAGTCTCCGCTAACGCACTTCACGAGCAGCTTTCTGGAGCGGACGAGAGAGGTGATGCTCGAGTTTGGAAAAGACGCGATGGAGCTTCATGATATCGTTGCCGTATGGTGCGCGATAGCGAATGCACCCATCGGTAAGAAACATAGAAGATGCGACCCTATCGCCTGGCTGGAGGATGGTGAAGCGGAAATTTGAGATCGAACGGTAAACGGTGTATCGTCTGTTTTACGTGAAGAGAGCTCAATCTTTACAGAGTCGGGGAGCTTACTCGGGGCATGCTGGTCGTCGATCGTCGGGAAGACGAGACTGCATATGCTCCTGGGGCGAATCGGGCACACGTCCAAGCCGAACTCGAGAGGCTGGTCTCCGATCACCATCACGAATGGGAGTCGACTGCCTTCCCTGCCCAAGTCGAAATCGAGAAACCAGCCGACAACACCCAGTTGTCGGAAGGAGTGCAGTGCATAGTGGAGACGCCGGGTCCAGACGCGCTGCTCAAGTTGTTAGTGAAGCGGGTGTGGGGAATCGATGCATAAGGGGTGATATACAAGTACAGCTGATCTAATGGATACATAGTAGCGTGTTTATCGGTGCCGAACTTCGTAGGGGTGTCGTACAAGCTCCTCGTATAGCTCCGTGGGCAGATCGCGCACCAGCGTCACCGCGATCCCGACAACCGGCAGTGCCTCCAGCGGGGGGAATGTCCGCAGGAGCCGCATCGGGCTCGGCGAGCTCATCACGTCCTCTCGTATCAGCAGCAGCTGTGCGATCACACACACAGCACGTTGAGGTGCACACCAAACGCGAGGAGGAAGTCCCACAGCTGGAGCACCTGGTCTAGCGGGGTGTGTACACGCGCAGAGCGTGAGAACGGCTGTGGCGGGTAATCAAGTCAATAATGAAGAGTATGAGGCGTCGAACGTACATGGAAATGCGTAGATTTCTGCTGACAGATTCTTGGATCGGAGGTGCGCGTACAGCTCCGGGTCTACAATTTTGAGGCATCGATCGAGTAACTGAGCCAGATGGGGGGGGAGTCACGCAAGGGACAATATGATCACCGTACCTTGAGACCTCTGTGGACGCCTTCGAGCGTCGGCTGCACGTAGAGTGGACAGCTTTCTTTCGATGAATTTGGAGAAGCAGTAGAATGCTTCTAGCTCTGATGGCATGGTGTACAGAAACGGCGCCGCTAGAACGTTCATCCCTTGAACATACGTGAAGCCAAGCTGGTCAGATTCCTGTCTGTCTGGGCGCTGGTCAGTTCCAGCAGATGTCTCGTTCTATGAATTCAGACGCACCGTGATTCCGCCAAACAAATGCGTCTAGAAGGCGAACGAGCATGTCTTCCCGGACGCGTTCTTTGAATCCCCTGTCTGTAGCAAGAGTTCTGCGCGGGTAATAGTGCCATTAGAGATCGGCAACTTAAGGAAGGAGAGGGGTCACCTGAAAGTATCATTGCGTATCTTCTCTCTCACTTCGCAAGGTCCCCTCGAGACGTACTTCAAGAAAAGGTCGGCAGATACGTCGGTTACTCGCAGAAGGATCTTCCAAATTCTTGGCCGGAGAGTGGGGTCCTGGCTGCAAGTCAGACAACTACAAAACTGCTCGAGATGCGCTCACAATCGCAGACGGTATTCCGTCAACCAGGATAAGGCGGCGCAGCTTCTTCAGACTGTCCTCCGGATCTGCTGATCCCCTCGAGCGGGAGGCAGTCTTTGGCTGGTTCAGCAGCTTGTTGAAAGAGTGCGCCGCTGCCGCTGCCGTCGACATGCTTGTCTGCAGTTAGTTGCGGTAAATTGGCGGCTGAGAGCCTGAGTTTGCAGGGAAGCTGACCAAAGTCGTAGGCGCTTATTGGCCTGTGTTATTCGGAATGGGCGCTTGTGTATATTCATCAACCCCCCGCTCCTAGGCCTCAACTCGATTCTTTTGGTTTCGACTTCAACTTCACTTCTATTCCTCTTTGTTTTGCATATAAATCAACGAACCGAGCCGGAATAGACCATGAACTTCTTCAAGACGAAACAACGGACTCCACCTGACTTGGTTCGAGGGCTTCGAGATGCGATACCGAAGCTGGAAAACGGGCGCTCCGGGGGGAGAAACGAGGAGGAAGGTGAGTAACATGGGCGGTGAGATTCAGAACAAAATCGCCCTTTTGGAACCTCGCCCAGCTGAGTTCAATCATAGGCAAACGAGGATGTCTCGAAGAATCTGCAACAAATCAAGGCAATTCTCTATGGGGACGGAGGTACGTCTACGAAGCATGCCACCAGAGTACCAGGGTTGATGAATGGTACAGACCCCATCCCTGAACTAGTGGCCCAACTTGCGCAAGAGACATACTCGACCGACCTCTTACATTCATTAGTAGTGAATATATCAAGATTCGAATTCGAGGCACGCAAAGACGTGGTACAGATCTTCAACAATCTTCTGCGCCGCCAAATAGGGTCTCGCTATCCGACTGTCGAATACCTTTGCTCCAAACCCGAGATTATCTTCTCGACACTGGGTGGGTACAAGAACGAAGAAGTAGCGCTGAACACGGGCATGATTCTCAAGGAAATGTTGAGGCATGAACAGCTTTGCAAGATTCTCCTGTACTCCGACGAGTGAGTGTTCAACGACTATGCCTTTCACTGAGGACCGATCAGAGACATTGACAGATTCTACAAGTACCCCCATTACATCGAGAACACTACCTTCGGCATATCCTGCGATGCCTTTGCCAACCTGAAAGAGACGCTGACTCGTCACAAACCTATGGTGGCTGAGTACTTAGATAAGAATTACGATCGAGTACGCAATATCTCCTCGTCCCTCAACAGCGTCTCATCCTTCTCCAGTTCTTCTCGTCTTACACGACTCTGATACTCTCGAACAACTATGTGACGAAGCGACAGTCACTCAAGCTACTCGGAGAGATTCTTCTTGATCGGGCTAATTTCAACGTCATGACTCGTTACATTGCCAACGAAGCCAATCTCAAGATGATGATGAATCTTTTGCGAGATAAGAGTAAGAATATACAATTCGAAGCATTTCATGTATTCAAGGTGCGCATCTCCGGATTACGGCGGGACTCTCCACTAAGAACCAAATCGCGCAGGTGTTCGTCGCGAATCCAAAGAAACCGCCCCAGATCGAAGTTATCCTGCGCAGGAATAAAGACAAACTGCTGGTATTCCTGAAAAATTTCCATAACGACAAAGAAGGTCAGCCTCTTGTCGTTCAGTTATGTTCACATATTGACTGCCTTTCTAGATGAGCAATTCACAGTAAGTTCTCTGGGCGATGACATGATAACGTCGCTGACAAGGTGCATCCTCTAGGACGAGAAACAGTTCCTTATCGTTCAGATACAAGGTCTTTGAGCGACCCTACACCCCCATATCCTTCATCTTATTTGTATTTGCATTCGATACCCGAAGCACCCCTTAATGTAGCATCCATCGTCTGGCTTCCTCATCTTCCATCCTTTGGTCCTTTCCACACGGTCCTTACTGTGCTGATCACCATTCTAGGGCCTGCCCTTCCTCTAGGACGTCATTCGGCCCCGTCTCGCGTGTTCCGCATATCAGCGCCGACATCGCACCACGATATGTTACAAGTTTCTTCGCATGTGTACTGTAAAGCACAATGCACTCATTTATTGACGACGACATGTTGCAAAAGCATAATTACAGGTTCAAGTACAAAGGTGATTACAACATTACTACAATGTCATTGATAATCCTTTCTCTTTTCGGGTATAATTACGTGAAAGACATGTTCAAAGCCCGGAAAATAACGTCGAGATGGTGCTCCCCTTTGTAGATGGCAGGGGGATGGGGGTTGCTGGGAAGTCCCATCAACTCGTAGACGGCGATCATTGCGGAACGAACCGAGTACTCCACTGTGAAGACGGTGTCGTCTGGGATTTCTGTCCATTGGCCGAGCCAGGCGAAGTTGTGGCTCCCCTTCGGGACGACCTTCGGCCGATCTTTGTGCTCGCGAGTAAGGAATTGAGAGGTGATGTAGGGGAGCATGGCGGGGATGACTTGGACTGTGGGGAGGATGGTGTCGAACTGGTCGGCCAGGCCGACGTGATATAGAAGCTCCTGGAGAATCTCAGCGCCCGTACATTTCGACATTGGCTTATTCACGAAGTTTCCGGGCTTGTCGACGTACAGGCCGTAACCCCAGAACACGGAGACGCCTTCAGGCTGTCCACGGAAGTGGGGTTGGTGGGGAAGGACGTAGGAAAGAAGCCAATTGGAATCTTTGAACGTGACGAGGGCTCCGGAACCTGGTTCATTGCCACTCCAGTCGACGAGGAGGTTCTGGAGCAGGGGGTCGTGGGTGGTGACGGTAAATGATTCCCACTTCGATTCATCGATGCGCTTAATGAAGTTGGCGGGGTTTCCAGCGAACTTTTCGCCGAGTCTGAACGCTATGGAGGACCACAGCGGCCATGCTCCGTCGACGTTAGGATCGGTAATGGTTTGGGGGGCAGATGTGAGCGATCCAACCGATGAAGCAGAAGTCATACTGCCATTCGTAATGAAAGTCAGGTCTTCGGGCCTGACTTCGATGATAGATGTGCTGTGCTTTTGATTCAGGGTGTGGATTCGAGTGGCGGTCACTTTCTTGTTCGCATCAACATCAAATTCGACATCAACCACCTTCGTCTCCATCACGAAGTTAACGCCCTGTTTCTGCAGCCATGACTCGAGAGGCGCAATGATGGAATCGTATTGATTGTACGGTGTGCGGTCGACTCCCTCGAGCGTGTTGATTCGAGGGAATTCGTGGATGAAGCGATGGAGATAACGCTTGAACTCGACGGCACTATGCCATGGCTGGAACGCGAAGGTGGTAATCCACATGAACCAGAAATTGGTAGTGAAGAAGTGCGCTGAGAAGCATTCCTGGATTTTCTTCGTCCCGAGAGCCTCTTCGCTGGATACCCAAAGGTTCAGCAGTTCCAGCCGATCTACACGCAGGCCTGTTAACAAGATGTCGCTTCGTTGAGATATTTAGACGTACCTTGGTTGCTGAAGCCCATGTGAGTGACATCAACCTTCTTTCCCTCACCCTCTACTAATCTTGCTTTGGCGTGTGATGGATGCGCCTGCGTGAAGTCCATGATGTCGTCGTACAAAGTCTTGCCTTCGTTGTCGACGGACGGCACGCTCTTTAGGAGATTGTACAAGCAGACGTAGCTGCAGTTGAGCATCCTCCCGTCGCGAGCGATGTACCCCGGCTCCGGTGCACCTGAACCATCCATCGCACCTCCAGCTACTTTCCCCTCGTCGATGATGTGAATGTTTGTCGCCGGAACGTGGGCATCGCGGATCAGGATAGCGGCGGCGGCGAAGGAACCTATGCCGCCGCCAACGAGGTATGCCTTGGTTTGGACGGGGTCGCGGCGGGCTCTGCCAGCTCGCGACAAGTGTGCGTATTGGAGAATATCGGTAATAATAGACATGTTTAGTTGGGTGTCCCACTTTCCGTATCGCGAGGCTTTTTATTGCTCGAGGCATTCATATGGCACTGCTGAGAACCGCACATACATGTTATTGGAATCACAAGACACGCATCGGATTAGAATCGAGGACTCTCGTAGGCCGGCCTCTTTTTCGAAATTTCCGCCTCGATCGCGACGAGCAAAGTCTACTTGTGCTCGAAGGCGAACAGGCTCAAGCCTAGAACTGATCGATGACAATCGAGTTTAACATGCGACACATGACCGAAGCCGAGACACGCAGACACGGACAAATGCCTTATGACAATACTCAGCAAGTGTTCAATATATCATTGAAACTGAGAGCGAGAATAAAACACTACGTATACTACGGTTAAGCAAAGTGATTGACTATTGTCCATGACGAGTTAATTGATCATTATCTCTACGCCCTGCCTTAGATTGCAGAAACAGACGTGAAAGACGAAGAGACGTCGGTGGCGGTGGCGGTAGCGAAGGTGGAGCTGATCGGAGTGACCGTGTCCGTCCCCGTCGCAGTTGCCTGAGGAATTGGCACGCAGACATAAGTGGGCAGGGCCGTATCGCTAACTGAACTAGCGGTGGAGGTAGCGCCGACTACAGTCGTTGGAGACGCAGACGCGAAAGCATCTGTCGTCGCCTCTTGTCGGCGGGCGGGAGCATCTGTCGTCACCTGTTTGTCGGCGGGCGAACGAGTTGGAAACATCCTCCGTGGTAATGGCGGACGACGTTATGGGCTCCGTGGGCACCGTGATGGTCGAAGAGCTAACCGGACTGTTTGATCGAAAATCGTAAGAATATTCGAGGAAGAAACAGGTACAGCACTAACAATGGCTCAGGAACGATGGTCGGGACCGCCGATGGGATGGCGAAGCAGGAGTACACTCCATTGCCGATGGGCACAATGGCCGAGCTATTCAACGCATCAGAAATGACAAACGTTAGCGCGAAACGAAGACTTATTACTTGTTGAACGTTGGCGACGACGAGGGTGGCGTGGCCGTCGGGAGAACACTGATGCAAGGTGGGCTCATCTATATGCTTAGATTCTAACAGAAAAACGCACGATGAAAATACACTATCGACAGCTTGGTATTAGCCTGGTGTACATTTCATTGGGGGATTCGAGCTTACCTGGTCACATTGCTACTGGAGGCAGTCACAGATGCACTGGAAGAAACAGCGGCTGCAGAAGCCACCAAAGCAACGGAGGAAAGTGCAAGAAGTTTTGAGAACATCGTGTTTGGAGTGACTGTAGATTATTCGGTCGTGGTATTGGGTCATGCGCGGGTGGGGTTTATATACTCCAGGCGTGGGCGGTTAGCTCCGGCCACAGCCTATGGATATAGATCTCCGGTGGAGCTGTCACCTGCGCAAAGTTGTAAAACTTGATCATGCTATTCAGCCGAAAGTGGTACTCCACTCGCCATGATGCGCACAGAAAGGACCACCCTCGCACGGTTTGTGTCATGGAGACATAGGGCCGACTGCGGACGAAGCACCGCTCCAATTATTTACACAAATGTACATACATTTGGCAGCGGGGTAAAGTCACCGCCCGTGTATATCCGGGTTCAAACGGACAATCGGTTGGCAAGTTCAAACTTAGTTCACTGTTACATCTGTAGTTGTTGATCAGTGTCACGGCCACTGACAATGACCCACCATCTTGCTGCGCAATAAGTCCGGAGATAATTCCTCCATAGAATGCCATACTTGGTCAGTCTTGGTGACATTGAGTTCTCTGGGCTTTATGTAACTTGAATGTCATGACATGAGCTTGGGCCGAGCGCGTGCAACGTGTCTCCTGAGCGCCTTGATAGGGGACTACGGATAATTCGACTCTGGAGTTGTTGCCGCCATCTAGATGCAAATGATGGCTTAGGGATTACTGGCTGAAGGTGGGTGAACGCCAGGCTGAACCTCACCAGTGGTTTTAGCCCCAGTAATTGGTAAGGCGACTCTGATTTCGCAAAGCATACTAGTAAATGGCAACGTCAAGAGGATTATTGGAGTGAGTAAATGAAGTATTACACACTGATTCCACGATCCACGGTCCAAATATACTGTTGGTGTTTGGCCTTGGCGTGTTCTCGGTGTTCTCATTCAATTCTCGTCCATCATTCGCTCGATCCTTGCGGGGAAATCGCTGCACTGGATGTGGACTCGAACGCCATATACCCGGTTTCGGACGGTGCAAGTGCGAGATGGCGTACTGCGAACGATCACTGCTGCTTCGGAAAGCCAGAACTGCCAGAGCTCCGAGCATTTCGCCTTCCAAGGCCTGCTCCTATAGATAGAGATGCCGGGTAACATAGGAAGTACCTACCAAGTGGTACATTCTCATATGACCATTCTTTCGTGCAGACCTTGTGCAGGCCTTAAATATCCGTCGAAGAAGATAGTGGATGCTCCAAACCTTCGTGCCATCGTGCATGCGGTCCGCTTTGTGAACGTGTTGCTGCTTTCAGCTTGGTAGCTGTGGAGATTTCGCTTCTCGAACACGCATGTTTGGGGATTGGAGGGCAGGCAGTGGCGCACTCTAAGTGCCCTTTTTCAGGTCATGAGAAAGTCACAAAAGGTTGCCAACAATTGATAGCGAGTCAATGCACCATACTATCGCGTGCACCGCAATGAAAACCGGTATAGAAGAACAAATCAATTTTTGGAAGACGCAGCACTAACCTTAGTAGCATTCTGAACTATATAAAGGCTGATAAACTATATCTGAAGTGTCTATATAAATTACAGTGTGTACAGATGAAGACATATTTTATGATTTTTGTATTGCCCGAATTTTGTCTTCTTGCACATTAGGCCGTGTATAGCTCCTGTCATAAGGGCGTTATCAGTCTGATGAAGCTTTATGTTACGGAAGGACTGGACCTGTACGCTGCCTGCAGCCCACACTTTAAAATCCGCAAAGTACGACGTGACGAAGGTCTTTACTCGATTCAGGGGCTTTCAATCTCCGAAAGTCGATTCGACGAACTGATTAGATTTCTCACTTCCGTAGGTAATAAGAATCAATTATCGGAGTTCCATCAACTGTGACTAACCTGTGACCACCACTTTTCACTTCGATACTCGCGTCGCCGGCATCGCTACAGTGCTTAAAGCTCACATTCAACTAACAAGGAAAAAATACGGAGCTCGGGGTAAGATACTCTAGCACCTGTCTGCGGAAGCCGAAGAGATTCAAGGCAGTGAGCATTGCGCTACAAGGATGTTTTTACAAACCTTTTCACTTCTATTGATGTCATAGTATTGTCCGAAGTAAATCACCACGCGTACTTCACGCTACACAACGAAAATCTCCTTCTGGAAACGAACCAGACTAAGCGAAGGCATGAAACGGGCAATATCCCAGTGGAATAAGCTACTGAAATACCATCCGGCGCCCGAGGCCAACCGCTTCGCGCTCTTCAAGCTACAGACGCGGACGGGAAAGTACCGTTATAAACGAAAGTCGGGGTAGCAGTGGCAGACGAGTTGGCGGTCGCATTGGGGAATATGGCGGTCTCGTTCCCGGCGATTGGTACGCAGAGATAGGTGGGAAGGGCCGACGGTTTGTCTGGGGAGGCCGTGCTAGAGGGCAAGACGAAGGACGTGGCGGAGACAATGGAACTATTGGATGTCACATTGAATGAATCCGTTTGCGTTTGTGTCTACGCTGGAAGCCGAGGCGTTCGGGCTGTTATAGGTACAGATGAGAATACAAGCGGAGGAAATTAGCGAGCGGACTTACAAGGGCACTGCACTCGTAGCAGCGGATGGGAAGGCATCCGCGTAGACAAAGCAGGAGTATGTCCCATTTCCAATAGGCACGACGACAGACCTAGAGAAATGATCAAATACGGCTAGGAGCTAGAGAGAGCAACTGGCTTACTCGTTGAACGTAGGGGACCCACTCGAGGGCGTCGGGAAGCTAAGTTGTGTCGACATAGGTCAGGTTCAAACATTATACACAATCTTTGCGAATACGTACGGCGCGAATGTACTACAAAGAGATTAACGTCAGCAGCCCGTCCATACTTTGCCAAAGGCGTTGGAATTTACCTAGTAGCATTCCCAAAGAGCGAGGATACAGTCGAGTTCGTCGTCGAATTATCTGCTGCAGAAGCCGCTACAGCAACCAAGGAAAGTGCGAGCAGTGTCGGGAACATCATATCTGCAGCTGTAATGAGTATAAGTCGAAGTAAGTCGAAGTGGAGTATGGGGTATTCGACCGCATATTTTTACGACGCCTTTATAGTCAAAGAAGACCTAGGAGACTTAGCCAAGCCAGGGGTCCCGAGAAACCCAACCTCGCTCGGAATATCGCAATGCAGCTCTCGTCCTCCTACACGGGCAGTAATGACCTCCGCTGGATCGCCTCGTCATGGGGACGAAGCAGAGTCTGACTGCGGACGAGGTGTGCCCTTAGCATCTGAAATTAACTAACAACACATTCAGTCATGCTTCGCGGGGTGAACTCACCGTCCAAGGACCGTAATACAATACATGTACCAGAAGACGCCTTCTTCCCAGTTAGTGCCCTTCCTTTTGCGGGGACTTCGAAAAACATGTTAGGGAAAGTACCGCGAATTTGGCCCTTCTCCTGTTCGACTCTGGTATCTCGGGTTCAACATGAGCAGAGGCGGCCTCCTGGGCAGCTGCGGCGTGGATCACGATGACATAGACGAGGTTATCGTTCTCGCCTTGGCTCTTTCGGCAGTAGAATTATTGCGAGCGACGTGCGGATGCCTGCGTGAGTTCGAACGCGAGGTGCCCGCCGGTTTCAAACCACCAATGTGCGAATATCTGCTGCGGACGTCTTGGAGCCTATTCACTCAAGGGCATCGACCTTTATCCCGCCCTAGAAGCCCTTATCCCATCTGCCATCTACGGAAGCGCAACACTCAGGGCGGAATTGCACGTCGGAGCACAGCATGCAGCCACTCACCCGAGGGGTCCTACCACATATGATGCCCGCAATGACCAGATGGCTGATTTTCTTCACGGAATCGTCCGCTGTTGCTAAGATGAGCCTCCCCGCGTGAAAAATATTCGTCCGAGAATATAGGGACTCCAAAATACGGGGAAAATCCTTCAATATCCATGCAACGTACTGGGCTCAGGTGTGGAGACTTCGTGTTGAAGACGCATGTATGGGGGAGAAGATAAGTGCCGTAACCGTCCTATGATATCTACGCGAAGGAGTGACCACTTGTTACTGGTGCTGGAGGCATTATCACGTTGTCGAGGACGCAGTCGCTGGTGTGCATCGCAATTTCCAAGGCCTTGTCACGGCCATTGCTAATCCGCCGTTTGCATATGACTTTGGTATATGGCGAGTGCATCGCTCGTCTAGGGGTATAAATACCAGGAGGCGTAGGTCAAACTTCTCAGCATCGGTGCTTTCCTCCACACCTCAGCAACAGCAACCAACCCTCCGCCTCCCAACGCGCAACAATGGTCAACAGCTTCTTCACGTTCGCCCTCTTGCCCGCGTTCTGCGCGCTGCTTGCTGCCGGAGGCCCAGTGTCGAAGGCTCCCGCATCCACCTACAAGCCGCCTAAATCATCCAGCAGGCCCATGAGCTCGCGTCATGTTAGCAGCCGGGGCTTCGCCAGCGAGGCATTTACATCTACCGCTATCGCCAGCTCCCAAAACGATCTCCCGGGCAGTTCCTTCTCCGAGTACAATCCCCAGCGCGAGTGGCGGCATCCCCTTCCCCCTCAGCTTCCCCAGCAGCGGCATCGCCAGCTCTTCAGTTTACACGAGCTATATCCCTGGTCCCTCCGGGGGAAGTAGTCATGTCTTCAGCAGCGCGATTCTAGAGTATTCCAACTTCCCGGGCAGCGATGGCGTGTCGTACGGTGATCACCCCAGCTCCGTTGTCCCGGGCTCTAGCTTCGCGGGTGCTAGCAACGTCTACAGCAGCGGCGTGCCAGAGTACTCCGACTTCCCCAGCAGCGCGGTTTACAGCGGCGATGCTCTTGTCTTCACGAGCGATGGGTCGTACAGCAATTTCCCCGGCTCCTTCGACCCGGGTTATTCGACGGGCTTCCCGGGTGCCAGCGATGTCAACAGCAGCGATGTCCCTATCGCCACTGGTGCGAGCAGCGGCATCAATAGCAGCGGCATTCCCATCGCCACCAGTGCTAGCGAGATCAATAGCAGCAACATTCCTTTCCCCACAAGTGCCGGCGCCAGTGAGATCAACGGTAGCGACATTCCCTTCCCTACCAGTGCTGGAGCGAGCGAGATCAACAGCAGCGAGATCCCAATCGCTACCAGCGCGATCTGAACCAGTCACTTAGTATGTAGCATGCTACCCATAGAGTATTAGCAATGGACACTATTTCTGTTCGATCGGACTTACTATCTCCTTAGGCTTCCTAGATATTAGATATTCGATATTTAAATTCTGTTAGCGATTGCGCTGTGACCTGTCTTTCCTTTTCGATGCAAAATAGCAATATGCGTACATGCGCCGTCTAACAGACCGATAGTCGGCGTCAGTTGCTATTTCGCTTGATTGAAGTCAAGAAAGGGAGAACGCACGCTACATTTCGGGACGTGGGAACGTAGGCGCCAATCGCGATGGAGACTTTCAAACGGACAACACCGCAGCAGATGCTCAATCAACGACGCAGCGACGCGGCAGCCGTCCCGTCGCCTTCGAGACGCCGAAGACCACATATTCAAAGACGGGCATGAGCTGCATATATACAGATATAGACGCGAAATCTAGCGTATAGTCTCGGGCTACGCCCGCCGGTCTCTTCTCTCCGCGGCGTGCAGCAGAGTAACTGTAGGCCCCGGGCTGGCGGAGTGACAACTGAATCTGTACGTATGGAGAAACAGCGCATACACGCACCTTCCATGCAACTAGATCCTAGATGCTATTGTTTGGCTAGCTCGTCTTTGATAACTTCGTACGCACTCAGTTCCAAGGCGTACGATCCAAATCTTCAATCCGAAGCGCCAGCTGGATATAGGACTGATATTTGCAAGGACGTCGAGACTCGAGACGCCGTCGTCTCGGTGAAAACACATACATTATCCCGTCGGACGGTCGAAGTACTGATTGGATCGGATTCGAGGTGTCCTGATGTTTGAGCGATCACTTTATGGGGCGAGTCCCTGTGGTGTCCGAAGAATTCCTGTACTGGTGATCGCAATGGTAAGGAGCCAAGAAGTCAAAACAAAGGGTGGCGAATAGATGTGGTCTGCTCCAAGGCTTAAAGTTCAAAGTTCAAGGGCATCACCGGTAAAATGGGGGGGATAGGGTGCGAAAGGAGGCATCAACTAAAAGCACAACCCGTCGCGTTCGCGCCATCGCGTCTTAAACGAGCAGCGTCTTCCACCCACTGAGGTGCGGATGTCGGTGTGTCGAAATCGCCGTTGAGAGATATCGTGCGCGTCGTAGGATTGCGAGCTTGAGTCAGATTCCAGCAAAATGGCATCCGACATCTCAACATTTCGGCCAGATTTCGACATCTAACATCCGCACAAGAAATCCTAACCAAATCCAAATTATCCGGCGTCAGCCATCGAGATGCACGAAATCATATATAAACCCCACATACGCTCAGGACGCCCCCCACTATTCTTGATTCAGTACCACGAGCATCTCTGCATTGCATTTATGATGTCTTTCGCCTGTACTGCTCCTATGTCCGTCGCTGGTTCGACTTCCTCATGTTCATCACCTTCGCCTTCCTTCGGTTCCTTCAGCTCTGGCAAAACGGTCGCCTGGTGGAAGGAGAGCTCGTCGTCTCCTTCCCCGTCCTCGATGTCGTCCGCCGGATATGATCGTGCTGCAAGCGAGACCGTGGTCGCTCAAGTCCCCTCCGCAAGATACGGCGGGCTTCAAAGGTCAACGGCGATTGGCCGCAAGCGGGGCGCTGAGATTGCTCGCCGATGGAGCGACTCAAGGGGCGTTGTTTACGTCTAGGCGGTTACACAAGTTCAAGAGGTGCGCGTGGTTGGCGGCACCGTTTTTCGCGCCTAGGCGGTTTCGTTGTTTCAAGAGGAGAAGCGTGCAAGATTCGTGGCTGGCCCGCAAATTGCAAGCAATCCCAGCGTGCGTTACAATGTCCTGCGTACCCCGTGGCTGACTATGTGCGTGGCAGGTCCTCTCTTGACTTTACAGGTTCGGCGGACGCGCAAGCTCGACTTCAAGATCCCGGGGACTGGTAGCTGGTAGGTACCAAGGTAGGTGTTGTGTTGGGAGGTGTGTACCTCTCCTGATGAGTCCAAAAGGACGAAACACAATTTTCATACTGTAGTCTGGTCTGGCTCGCGTATACGCTTCTTCTCGTTGTGCACATGTACTTGAAATTTGAAATCGTGCTCACGCGTGCTCCTAAGTTCTGTCCGTTAACCGCTAAAAGTCAGGATAGGCATTCTAATAGGGACTTGCTCGCCGTTGTGATATTAATGGCTTACGCACCCCAATCCCCAACTGTACGGCCCTGAAGTCCCAAGAGTTGAATGTCAAGACGTTCGGGCGTTGCATATTCGGAATCCGGATGCTTGCCTGCCACTGGCCACCAGAGCCCTTTAAAGAAAACATACATAAGAGCCAATCGAGATACTTGTTTCCGAGGTGTCAGCAGAAGGTCGCGCGCTTATGACCTGGATAGTTGACATTGTGGAACTATTGTGGATTGTCAGGGGAGCACGTGACTGTTAGACTTAGTGGCCGCCACTTGCGACTAGTCGTACCAAGTAATGCAAGATATCATCATGAATATAAGAGTATACAAGTATATATACAGGCTAACGCCTCGTATCTCGTATCTAGCATCGCTTATCGTCCAGCAGAGTTCAGAGTCCAGAAGGGTGTAATCTACGAAGGGGGTATGCTTTGAATGTGTGTAGTGTAGTGAGTATGGCTGTGGGGATCTCGAGAAGATGATAGAAGGTCAAGAGCCACGATCAAGAAGGGATGCAACGCGTCGAGATTGTGGGTTGGGTTCAGGCTGAAAGTTTGGGCTTAGAGTTTGGGCGGTGCGCTGGCGGGCAGCGGCTTGTACTTGGCCTGAAAAGAGCGTTTGTATTAGTATTGGACATGGAGGGAGAGGACAGAGCGGCGCACCATCTCATTCTCCTTTTTCTCGAAACCGCACTTCTGGTAGAAACGCTAACACGAAACAAGTAAGCATCTATCCCCCAAACGCCTACCACCCAAGCAAAACGACGTACGTATATTATCATCGCTACAGTTAAGGATCGTCTTGTAGCAACCGCTGTTTTCTCGCTGATATACGTGAGCGCCTGGATGACCCGCAGTCCGAGCTTCTTCCCCTGCTGGCCCTTGTCGACCGCGATATCCTCGATGTGGCCGACGCTGCCGAGGCCTCTGAGGAACTTGCGTTCAATGAAGACGCAGCCGACGGCGACGATAACGTCTGTCGCCTTGTCGACGATGACGAGGGGGTAGTATGTGTGCGGAGCGGAGCGCATGGCGTGGAAACTGCGCCTCCCATGCTGCCTGGCCTGGGTCGGGCGTCACAGTGAGGACGCGGAGGACGTCGAGATGGCCGCGGCGGGTAATCCGTTGAGGCGAGCGGGGCGAATCTAAGAAAGCTCCTCGTCAGCAACGCGCTCACTAACGACCTTTTACCAGCTGACTCACGTGTAGGGAAGAGTGAAGCTGGGTCTTGACTTCCTCAGAAATGAGGGCGGGCGGGAAGAAAAGGTCGAGCTCGTTGTCAGGCGTGAAAGTCATGGTATTAGCGATGGTGTGGGTGCCTTTGATGCTGAAGGGAATGTGGGGAAAGTACGATGTAGTGGTGGTGGTGGTGGTGGTGGTGGTGGTGGTGGTGAGACGATTAGCATCCAGCAACGTTCGTCGTTATATTGATGCTACGGCACAGCCACAGGGTCAGGGGTGTTTCATATCGTTTATCCGCGCCCCGCTGACGACTGACGGCGGTGTCGCCAAACCCGCTTCATTGCAGTGCTCGCTAGGAACGTAGAAATCTGATGTCGGTGTGTCGGCTGCAGCTGTGGTTTGAGTTCAAGACACATGATACGCGCGCTCGGACGATTGTTGACATGATATCCTGGTCGTTCTTGGAAACCTGTGGCGACTGGGCTGATTCCGGGATACTTCAAAATACCAAGGGTACACAACAACGATGAGCACTTTATGCAGGGCTTTCTGTACAATATATTCAATACAACCAGTCTCCCTGCAGGACGTCGTCTCTCGTTGTGCTGGAGGCTGTCGAAATCACTGAGTCAACGAGCGCTTGTCATTATTTGCACCTGTTAGACTCCCAAGCCACTACCCAATTCGTCCCAAACCCTCCAAGGTCACCACGACAAACCGCCGCCCAGTAAGTGCACCGCAAAATACATCAAGGTGAGCCTCCCATACCGTTCTAATCCCCCGAATCCACGATTGGAGACGAAACGGCTTCGCGACGGTGCCAAATTCATGGTGGTTCGCGGTAGTTTAGGATGGATGCGCATCTTAGCACTTGGATGAGGCGCTATGGCTACCCGACCACCGTAAAGTAATTGCGAAGCCAGATTGGAACCATTGGATTGCCCCCACTCCCTCATCTCAATCCCGAGCGTAGCCGTGCTGCCGCCATTGTGTTTGGTCTTCGATTGTGTGAAGAGTTGCTAACGGGATTACTTTGAATTCGGTTGCGTTTATAGATGGTGCGTAATGGACCTCTTACATTCGGCAAATAGAGATTGCTGACGATGCTATTGTCCCGAGTGTAGAAGGTTGAGATCGACTCGTTCTCTGGTTACAAAATCTACCCCTCCAAGGGCAAGCTCTTCGTTCGCGGAGACAGCAAAGTATGTCATATCATCACACTTGCATCAACCCATACTCTCCGGTGTACCCCCTCCACCCTCGCACCTCCGATCTCACCTCCGATCTCACATACTGCACCTTGAACTATAGGTCTTCCGCTTCGCCTCCTCCAAAAACGCATCCCTTTTCCTCCAACGCAAGAACCCCCGTAAGATCGCATGGACGGTCGTCTACCGCCGCATGCACAAGAAGGGCATCACAGAAGAAGTCGCCAAGAAACGGTCGCGCCGCACCGTAAAGCACCAGCGAGGCATTGTCGGTGCTGACCTCGCCACCATCGCCGCCAAGCGCAACCAGACCGCCGCTGTCCGCTCGCAGCAACGTCTCTCCGCCATCACGAAGGCCAAGTCGGAGAAGAAGGAGAAGGAGACCAAGAAGGCCAAGGTGCGTACTTTGACTTTCTTCCCTTCATTCTTTTATTATCGTCACCGTTCCCATTCTTGTTCTTGATGGAATTGTCGAGCAATCCATTGATTGTTGATTGTTTTTTGGTCGATATAGCCCGCTCGTGTTGCAACCGGCCCCAAAGTATCGAAACAGCAAATGAAGGGCGGAAAGGGTGGAAGATAAGCGATCTTACCTCGACGGCGCGGCGCGGTGTGCTGGTGGTCAACTTCAACCGCCTTACGCGATTCCATATATGCATCGTTCATAGTACATGCTATATCCCATTCCTATCCATTCACATTTGCGAAGGCATAGCTGTTCTTACATGGTCACCGCGTTACCGTAAGATCACTCGAATATATAGAATGGAACCAGACCCCGGTCGACGTAACTTCTGGGGTCCGTGTGACTGACCACCCTTCCTCAAGGCCTCAAGTATCACCCGTGTAATCTTCGCACAGGACAGAGGAGGTTCCCTGACAAGCGATATGCTGCAAACCCCCAGTCTGGCTAGCATCCAGCTAGCCTCTTAGCATGCGAACGGCGGCGTCTGCGGTGATTAGGAAAGGCGGAAGTTATATTTATAAGTCATGTATAATGAACACAGAACAAGGTCCAAGAACCGCTAGCACAACCTAGAGCCAAGACGCAGGCATGAGGCGGGGAAGGAAAAAGTAAGAGGCGAGGATTAATCGCATAGTGCATGTGTACAACCGACAAACACAGAACAAGGAGGAGTATGATACACGAGAGACCGCGCTCCTTTCAGTGTTTTGTTGCTTTGACGATGGAGACCACAATGATGACGATGATCACTGCGATGGCTACGCCAATGATAATCCGCATCTGATAAAGAGTTGAGGAGGGGTGAACAGGGAAAGGGAATGCCACGCACTTTCATGTCCTTCCACCTTAAGATTGGGAGAGAATTGAGCGATAGGGTTATTCACAACGACTGCGGAAAGGGCAGGGTCACATACCACATATTCTGCGGAAATAAGTGTGCAGCGGATGAGCAAAGAGCGGAATGATTCCACAGAAAGGACACGTACCTTGCGAACACGATTGGCTCCACGGCGGAAGCCTTGGGCGGAAACGGCCAAGTTATCTAGCGGGTGAGCTCAGCTACGCAGCAAACAGCGAGCGCCTCGTCTTCGGGGCAGAGCGGAGGCAACGTGGGCGCCCAAGTGACACGAAGGACTCACCAGTCTTATCCTGCAGTGAATCCAGCCTCTCTCCTCGTTCCGCAACCTTGGTGATGTTCTCCCTCATTATGCCGACTGTATCGTCAATTTGCGCCTGGATGGCAGCAGTCTTTGCGTTTCCCTGGCTGGGGCCGGAACCTGGGTTCGCGCCGGAGCCATTTCGTGGAAGATATGGGTCGTATGGTTCAGACCTACGAAAGAAAAAAGCCAAACGGGCATCAGAACGCAAGGGTTAGTGAGTGGTGCGAGATGAACGGACATGAGGCTGGCGTGAGAGGTGGGGGGTCTGCCGACGATGAGTGGGACGACGAGGAGAGGCGGTTGTGAGCGACCAGGCGACAGCGAGGACGAACGCTTACCGTATCAACGATGTGGGAGTCGTGGAGGGAAGAAACGCAAAGGGGTGTAAGTTTGAGAGGTGCCTTGTTTGGCATTTATTCCCACGCCCCTCTCAACGGCTGTGTCGAACCGCCATCGCCGCTGAGGTAACGATCTGTTACGAACACAGTGCGGCTTGTTGCGGCGCAGTACAAACTTGGCAGCAGCAGCCGCGAGTTTGTCACTACCTGGTTGACGCCTGCAGATGGCAGTCGAAATCAGAAATTCGGCCACTGCCACTAGAGCACTCTCATGTGAGTTGCTTCAAGGTTATTAATCTACCGTTGCACTAGCACCGGGATCATCGATGATTGCTCAAGCTCAAGCTTTCAGGCTGCAGCACGTCCCCATATTGATCTACGCAAAAGAAGGTGCATTTCGCTGTGCGAACAAACCTTATGGAGCTCGCCATGGGTATTGAACGGTGTCAAAAAACCATGAAGACGGAAGTGTATTCACAGCTAACAGAATTGCAAATTATACATCATCATCAAATTTGAATACCGATCACAATCACAATCGCATCTGAGTAGTAAGTCAGCCACTCTGTATTGGGGGTCAGTTATCATGAACAACGGATTTTAGGTGAAAAGTGTTTCGTCCTTTTGGACTCATCAGGAGAGGCGCACACCTCCCAACACAAACACCTACCTTCATACCTACCAGCTACCAGTCCCGAGGTCGTGAAGTTGATGAACCTGCCACGCACATAGTCAGCCACGGGGTACGCAGGACATTGTAACGTACGCTGGGATTGCTTGCAATTTGCGGGCCAGCCACGAATCTTGCACGCTTCTCCTCTTGAAACAACGAAACCCGCCTAGGCGCGAAAAACGGTGCCGCCAACCACGCGCACCTCTTGAACTTGTGTAACCGCCTAGACGTAAACAACGCCCCTTGAGTCGCTCCATCGGCGAGCAATCTTAGCGCCCCGCTTGCGGCCAATCGCCATTGACCTTTGAAGCCCGCCGTATCTTGCGGAGGGGACTTGAGCGACCACGGTCTCGCTTGCAGCACGATCATATCCAGCGGACGACATCGAGGACGGGGAAGGAGACGACGAGCTCTCCTTCCACCAGGCGACCGTTTTGCCAGAGCTGAAGGAACCGAAGGAAGGCGAAGGTGATGAACATGAGGAAGTCGAACCAGCGACGGACATAGGAGCAGTACAGGCGAAAGACATCATAAATGCAATGCAGAGATGCTCGTGGTACTGAATCAAGAATAGTGGGGGGCGTCCTGAGCGTATGTGGGGTTTATATATGATTTCGTGCATCTCGATGGCTGACGCCGGATAATTTGGATTTGGTTAGGATTTCTTGTGCGGATGTTAGATGTCGAAATCTGGCCGAAATGCTGAGATGTCGGATGCCATTTTGCTGGAATCTGACTCAAGCTCGCAATCCTACGACGTGCATGATATCTCTCAATGGCGATTTCGACACACCGACATCCGCTCGTTGGCGAGTGGCTGACTCGGAAAGTGGATTCTGGAAGGCATTACGCGTTACGATGTGTTGGCGCGAACATCGTCGCGTTGTGGTATTAATATTGACGCGCCCCTTCACGCCTCTTTCAACAAGTTGCGATATTGTAGGGATTGAACCGTGTTCAATCCTTGATACACGGTATTTTGTACGTATTCTATCGTTTCGTTTACTTCTTGTTTTGGTCCGTCATCAGCTGCGGCCGCGTTGTTTGTTAGGTACTATCTTCTTACTTACTCATACATGCATATTCCGCATGTTTAGTTGCATGTAGTACAAGTGTATATAGTACCTACCCATCTACATATAACAAGAAGTTTCCCTCACTCAGTTGCGTTGCGAAAGTCGAGTCCAGCAGTGCGGCGCTGTCTGGTTTGCGTTTCCGTCCTCCGTTCCGTTCGTCACGTGGCGTTCGGATCACGTTCATTCGTTCCTCGTTTGGTGGGAACACACCATTCCCAGTCCTCGTGTTCACACGGCGAATACTTCGCACCTACAATATCTCACGCACAGGTGACGGAGCCTTCTGCGCGGCAGCACCATCTACACGCTTTGTGAAGACGTGTAGAGGCGCTCATCGAGCGGGGGCTACGGTCGTTCCCTCGGGAATTCGGGGCTTGCACAGGCAAGTTAGATTACGACATGCATCGTTATCGTTCATCGCCATGTTTCGGAAGATAATAGTCAAATTGCAGTCGAACGTAAGGCTAGATCCAAGAAGCGCACACCAACCATGTTCGATTCCCCATTCCCGACTTTCCTTCCCCATCGCATGACCTGTTGCCATCAACGCATGTGGTTTTTATCTGATTTCTTGTTCTATCACTCCGTGCAACTGCTTCGACATGATATTCATAGCAGCTTTCTCACCCTATCCGTTGATGCTCCTTGATGGCGAGCTTAATATGACAGCAAGCACCACATCCATCTCATCCATCTTATCATAGTTCGGTTCCTTGCTCATCGCCTTAATATTTCATCTTCATGAGTCACATCTAATCAAGGTGGCAAGGAGACAACAGCGCTCGTTTACTTTTACTTCCCATCGTGTTTGGAGCCATCAGGAAGGATGAGATCGAAGAAGATGGGTAAACCAAGGATAAACATTTATAAAGCGGCGGAAAGGGTGAGGACGCGTCACAAATACCAGTCCTCCACTCTCCGTTTCCATCGTAAAAGTACCGAATGCTATGGCCTCTAAAGCAGCAACCCAGTGCGTATCTTGTAGTCGCGCTTCGTACCGAAGTTCTTATTGTCGATTTAGCTACCTTCAGTTCGACATACAATGGTCAAGCCTTGGTACTTACTTTCGCACCCATCTGCGGAAGATCGGCGACGCTGACCCCTTCTCAAGCGCTCCTGTTCTATGATTATGCGTTGACGTTCCCCTCGGAAGTCAAGTACATCTGGGGGTCAAAAATGCGGCTGTCAACCTTTCTGTACATCTTTTGCCGATATGCATTGGTTGCCAACGTCCTTTACCTCTTAGCTATTGCCAATAAACTCAAGCAAGGGGTACGTCCGAATCTGTTCTCTCCTACCCGGTTGCTTACATATCCCTTGTAACTCAGTCAGTTCTGCGTCTGCTGGTTATCTCTCAACTTCTGACTAGCTGTCCACGATGGTAGTTGCGATACATGGTATAAAATCATCGGCGCGTTGAGCGTCTTTGGGCGAGCAGCTGTGATAGGTATCATGGCCTTCTAACCATTGCATGTCATGCGCGCTGACTTGCGGCATCGTAGTAACATTCACGAGCAGAACGTATGCGATATACGCACGAAACACCTACATCCTCATCTATCTTGGTCTCATTGGCGCTGCCTGCATCGCGTTAGACATCGTGAGTACATACACCCTCCGACTCACTGCCTCTATATTGATTGACGTGTGCATTCGGGTAGATGCATGTCCCAGGCGTACGATGTGTGGGGTCGTCAAGCAATCCCTTGTGAGCGGTCTTCGGACACTGTTGTTTCAGAACACCGACTGATCGGTTCTTAATGTTCTTCCCTCCGAAAGAGGTATGCATACGTTTCGTGTTAAACAAATGATGCTGATTGTTCGCAGCGAATCTCTTACTCTCAATTCTTATGGTCATCTTCGAATATTCCTCCGCGATTCTCACCATCACTCGCAGTCTCATGGCCTTCAGAGTCGGCGGGCGGAAGCAGCACGCAAAAGGGCTTATGAATCTTATCTTCGAACAAGGCGTCCTGTATTTTAGGTGTGTCAGTTAATCAGTGTTTCCTTGGTAGCACACTGGGAAGAAATGCGAGCTTGTTGCTGATCGATGATTAATCGCAGCGTCATTTCCCTGTTCACCACGGCAGCAGTGATATTGAATGTGGTGGGTGTTCTGGATAGTATTCGACTTCTCCGCCGAGGCTGATGTTGCTGTTGCCCAGGAAGCACCCGTAAGTTGATGACACCCAGCTGCGGTCTTTCATGGGTACTTAGCCGTTGATGGCAGGCCGGATTCTTCCAACGGTTGCTAAATGCATTTACGCTCCCGTAAGTTCATCACTCCATTACCATCTTTACATCTTACTCCTGTTTATATATTTACTGATGATGATACTTATTTATATAAATGTGTTCAACAGGCTGTCGGGTCTACTCACCGCCCGCTTCTTACTGCATATCCGAGCATATGAACACGCACGTTCCCTGAGTACAGAGACCCAAACCGGCGCCTCCCACCATCATGCCGTAGGCACGCTGGCGACCTTCCGCGCCGCGGCGGGAGGTGTCATGTCGAGCATGGTTGATCAGTTCGGTGATGATCCCGTCGAGGCGGCACAGCGCCAGGTACAGGCTGAAGCCTCTGGTGTGACGACGGCCGCAGCTAGCAATAGCACAGATGGACCAAGTGCGGGAATAGGTATGAGCCATCACCTTCACAAAAGAGACGGAAATTGTGTTTGAAATGAGTGTTTTGATTTCTATACAGTGTTCCATCACTTGTTGGCGCACCATCATTTCTTGAATCACTTGCATTTTGTTGGACCACTACCTAAATTCATGCTCTCAGAAAATTCTATCTCCTGTATACATTGTATCTACCCCGGAAAATATTTACATGGCATGGAAGGTTATTGGGAAGGAGAAATAAATGAAAAGGCTACCAAAAAGGGGGTGTGGGAAGTGAGCTATGAATGTGGGAGTGGAATTGAGGGACAATGGAAGTGGGTGAAATCATGGAGAAAATTTGATGATACAGGCCATATACTCCATCTACCATCCCTACTATATATCTGTGGCTATACAACATGAAATACTCGTAGGAAAAATAACTTGCGAGTGACCTTCAGACAAAGTTGAGAGATCTTGAGTGGTTCCCACATTCATCACATTGCTAGTCACATACGGTCACGGTGTTCCAAGAAGTGATGTTACTGCAAAGAGTGATGTTGCAAACATTGAGCAAGATCATACCTGTAGTGTCCTCCTTAATTCATGAAAATCTTTGAGCCTATTACCAATTTACTTTACTAGTTATCTATGTAGCTAAAAGGAGGATCACACCTATAGAGATGCTTATGTGTCAAGGAGTGATGGAACACTGTACAGTATATAAGTTAGTACAGCATTTCTACACAGTATATGGGACCCCCAGCAAAAATTGATTGGGTTGAGTTGAGAAGAATATGAAGATCTACTGGAAGTGTTTGTATGTTGCATAGTACTCATCCAACATTCCAGTGATATCCTGCTTCTCATACAGATTGTGGTTTGATATTGGAATGGTTTGGTTTGTCATTTGATTATTTTTTCATTTCTTATCTTATCAGTCACATCAGCAACATCACAAGCCCACATCTGATGCTGACATATTCTTTTACTAATAGAATATTACATAGCCTGAGTAAGTGCTATATTGCTTACTCATCCTCACAGTTGATTTGTAACAGTTGGTTTGTAATCCATGGACAGACAATGTGTAAATATGTTATATTTACTACATCACTTTCCCTTATCCCCTGTTCTCCCCCTAATGTTGTCATACCAGAACATGGGTTTGGTATAAAGACATTAGGAAATAGGATGCTACCCCTGAACCCCTAGGAGCGGAGCCCCTAGGAGATTCATTACTATTCCTACCCTTCTATTGTCCTTCATTTGCCATGGAAAATCACTGTGGAAACCAGTTCACAATAGGATTCATTGTTCTCCTTTAGTCTCATTGTTCTATTATATCCAACTATTGTTCATATTTCTACCATCTTTCCTTGACAATCATTGTAGTCATTGATATATTCAATGAACTATTATACTTGCCCATTGTCTTTCTTAACGACAATTGTGCATACAATGGAACTCATTGTTTAAGACACCTTCCATTGTTTTATTTGTATTTACCTCACTAGGATACTATTGTTCTTAGGAACAAACAGTGTAGGTATAAAAGGGAGCAGGTCTCTCTGTCTCAATATACAACTTTATCCCCCAGATACAAGGTATCACCCACTTTCAAGTGCTTTAGTTCGGCTGTATCTGAAAAGAGTAGGATACCAGCATTTCTGTTTGTTAGAAACCCAAAAAGTAAGTAAGGTCTATTTTTCTTTTGCTAAGTCTGCACTGAAACAAGTAGGTGTCAGTAACACTAATATGGACAGATTGATTATCCTGAAATGAGTAGGGAAACCATTACAAGTCCCAGGTCTGAAATGAGTAGGGTTCTAGCATACTGACTTTAGTTATTTAGTTATCTGGTTCATCCCATAGGTTTATCAATTGATCTATACCACTGTACATACTTGTTACTTATTGTACAAGTAAATACACCACCACACCCTTAACTACTTAGGAGTAGTATTGTTGATTGACATACTATTTCTAATAACCAACCTCACCCTATCCTTACCCTCTCTCAGTATTTCTATTCCAGACAATCCCAAAATCAATGATAGACCAGGTGCAACTTGATGTAGTTGTAAGGGGACACTCCTATTTTCTCCTTTCCCCCTGTCTCTCTTCCTCCCTCTTTGTTCCTTTCTCCTTTCTTTCCTTCCACAGACTCTTATTTACTTTCCTTTTCCTTTCCTTCATTCTACCATCCATCCAAGCCTCATCCAATGCATCTGGGCTATGTAAGGGGACACTCCTATTTTCTCCTATTTTCTCCTATTCCCCTGTCCCTACGCCCTTCTCCTCGTTCCTTTCTTTTTCCATTCATCCCACAGACTCTTAGCTACATCTCCTTCACTCCCCTTTTGTTCCCCTTCCTTTCCATTTCCCTTCTGCCCATTCACTTTGCATCTGAGTTTTGTCTGATGACTCCAGACTCTTCCCGCGCCTTCAGACTCGCTCAGACTCATATATACACTTCGGGGCTTGTCCGGGCTACCTCTATCCTCCTTTCCCTCTTCGTTACTCCTTGTCTCCACTTCTCCAGGTTGCTGGCACAACTCCTGTACACTCTCCTTCCACTTCGTTATCACATGCCTCCTCGTACCTTGTGATATTCGTTTTGGACTTGCGGCTGGTGTACTGTACAGTTATCCTTCATTCCTCCCATGCTACTACAGTATATACTTCGCTTCCTAGCATGGAGAATCCTTATCCTATTCTCTTCAGATTCTCCCTCTGCTAAGCCTGCACTGTTGGCCATCTTGAGATTGCCCTTACAGTAGTAGTCCACAACCATCTGAGCACTAATTCGTTAACTCAACTTAGTGTAACATCAGACATACACACTTACTTACTTGACCTTTTTGTTCTGCTACTACCATCTTCCCTTCATCCCTCAATCATATCTCTGATCCTATCAGTTGTTCAATCCTTGAGTGTTCCATGCTCTCAGCGCACTTCCACAATGACTAAGTAGTGTGTAGTACTATTATATGTACAGTAGTATATATATTCCAATAGGACACCCAGAGAGGACAGCTTGTTCTCTTGGGATCTCCACTAGTCATAGTGTGAAGTCTGAGTCAATCAAACTATTCTATCACTTTTCCTGTTCTAGTATTTTTGTGGAAGCCACACTAGTTGTTGATTAGTGTTGCCCTAACACAGATTCTGGATGCCTTCCATCTCCTCCACACTCATGCACACCTTCTCTGCAGGATTATCATCATATGTTACTAGAAAATATTCACTGTTCCTCTGTTTGACATAGCCAGCAATTGTGATGATTTATAGGTGTTTGTTGACTATATGAGGATACTTTTCTTCAGTTCCAAAGCCATAGAAGTTGTGGGAAGCTGCTGTTGCCTGAATATGAGGGTCAGTGGATGCTTGTGCTTTTTGGACAGGACCACCTAATAACAAGGGTGGATGAGGAGCAGCAATGACAGGTTTATTTGCAAGAACATTAGGGAAGTGGAGAGTACTGGAGTTGAAGAAAGTGAATGGGTATGTTGATGTGAGAATGAGAGGTTGGCTGTCAGGGCCAATACAATTCCAAATTGAATGCCTACAATGTTTTTTAAAGAAAGTATGAGTTTAAGGAGACATGAACTCACTGTTACTCAATGGTGCGCTCAGACACCTTCATCTTGCTGCTACCCAAGGTTCATCATCTGATGTGACAATAAAAGGTCATGAAGTGTGCAGCCACAATTGCAAGGAATAGCCTACAGACAATTAGGGCAGAGATGTTTAATAAGAATATAATAAAAAGCTTGATCCACTCACACTTTTGGATCTTCTGGAGTATTGCACTTACAGTGCATGTCAGAGATCTTCAACACTTCATTGATTTTGTATTGAAAGTCAGGATGGTCAGCATCAGCAAAGGAAGGGCATATTTTGTGCCATTCCTCCTTTGCTTCCTTGTCAAGGTGATCATGGTTAGGCTGGGGGATTTGACACACACCCTGCCCATGCATGAAGGCAAGGATGTGGTACTCTCCTAGCATATCTCCAAGTTTGTTGATGATTGTGACATCAATGGGCATGTTGGAACAAGCAATGTGTGGAACTCAGTAATGATGAGGGGGGTTGCCTCCTTGAAGCCCAAAGCTTAAAGCCTTGAAGGGTAATTAGTTGAGACAAATAGGGAAGCAAGCTTTGACACAGAAGACTCTGGCACCATGATCATTGAAGCTGAAGAGATCTGGGACTTCTTAATACCCGAGACTTCTTAATATTCATAACTTCCACAGTAGATAAGATAAGAAGAAGAAGAGAAGAAGAAGAAGAAGAAGAAGAAGTGTATCTGAGCTGTTGTGAGCATTGGGAAATGCACACCCCCAGCACTGGTAAGCTATAAATCTGTTTGCACCAAAAGGACACAAGGGTATGTTCAGACAAAGTTTATGTGCAGCCCCTGTGCCCCCTATAGAAAAATACTCCAATGTGTAGGTGCACTTGCATGTGCATTTCCTGACACAAACCCCAATTACATATTATTCTTATGCCCTAGGACATGTCATCCATGTGTGAAGAAGCAATGAAGAAGGCAAGAAAAAAGTAAGTCATAATAACTTGAAGGCAACCATCTGAGACAAGGAGGTACTAGTCAAATCACCACAGTCTTAGATCTCATTCAGTCTTATAAGCAATAATACAGCAAGTCCTTGAAAGTTCCAAGTTGACACCTCAAGTAATGGCTGCTTAGGCAATTCAGGCTATATTCAAGTCTTTATTTATGTTTTATATGAGATTTTTCTAAGTGACATGCAGCCCTTCAAACATAGGATTGTTTACTTCTTTTCTATTTCTTGTTTATATGGAAAGATACTCAGGACTAAAAGTTTTACCAAACATAGGATTTAAATTTACCTTTTCTATTTAATTTTAACATAGAACTACTATGCTTCATCAGTGCTTCATACCCCATCAGTACTTCATGCCCCTGCTAAGATATCTTCAGGATATGATGTTCTAATGCCTACATACACATTCACATTTGTACCACTTTCAAGCCATACATGTCCATATTTCAACAATAGAACTTTGGCCAGTGTCATGCTCTGTGTTAGGGCAACACTATACACAATAAGTGCATGTGGGCTCTACAAGGATTCGAGTTAGTAAAGTTGTAGTGGAGAAGGATGGGGCTTAGTCTGAGAGTAAGGGACAATTGAAGACGCTGACTTAGGCACTATGTAAGTGGGAATCCCAAGAGAACAAGTTAATGTCTCTGGGTATGGTATTCATCTTTATATACTGCAGTCCTCATGTCTACTACACACCGTATCCTGCTGGTATTCCATGGAATGGTTAGCACATCACCTTGAGCCGTGATGTCATGGACTGTGCCCATGAGGTTACGGCGAGGTTCTGACTAATGTGATTATAAATACGGGGGCCGATGCATAAGCACAATATTGTAAGTGGTAAGCACGATGTAGTAAGCTACTACATGTTTGTCATGTGATGCATGGGAAAAAGAAATAGAAATAGAAAAGAAAAGTGAACCGTAACATCACCCCCCTTCTACAACCTGTCAACTCCGTTTGACGACCGCGCCTTCTCATCATGAATGCCGTTGATAATAATTTGGGTGCTTCCTTTTTCATGTCGTGGCCCATCCATCGGCATATCTTGCTGGTGCTAATCCTCCTCTTCGCCGCCGCAGTGGTGGTGGGGTACGCCATCGTCCTCGTCTGGTACTTCCGGTTCGTAAATTTTGGTTTTGGTGGTATATGTTGGCTCAGTATAGACGTGTCATGGTCTGAAGCCTACCAGATCGAAGGCTGCGACAGCGATCCTCCTGGGCGCTGCCCCGCGACGAGCGTGGAATGCCCTTGTCTGTTCTGGTGCGTTTTCCAAATTACCCTCCAGTTCCCATGAGTCATGCTTGGGGGTGTAACCTTTCCATCTGATGAGATATTCTAGCCGCCCCCTCCTCAAGCGGCTGTCTAACACCTCTTTGACTTCATACTCCCGCTCCCCTTGGATCTGCACTGGTGGTGGTGGTGGTGGTGGTATTCGTTGGCCCGGGATGGTGGGGACGTTCGCCTTTTTGGTGCGATGAGTCGAGATAGTGGGGAGTATAGATAGTTTTTTGGGTAGTTTCAATGTTATTGCGTTTTTTGTTGGCACCGCAATCACCTCATATGGTCTGATTTTCTTTTGTTCGAGTTTGCGCGACGGCCGGGTCATGCTTAAGTTATTGGTGAATATGAATGCTTTATCGCCTACTTGGCATTTGGGGGTTTCTCCTACTTTTCTGTCTGCATACTTCTTCATTTCCTCCCCTGCTCTTACTAATGCGGACCGCACCTCCTCCCAGGTTTGTTTCATTCGCTCAGCGAACTTGTCAACTGCTTCTACCTTCGACTGCCTCCTCAGTTCTATTCCCATCCTTGGATGTCTGCCATAGTTTAAATAAAACGGACTCTGCTGGAAGCTCGTTTGGTTTTTATTATTTAATGAGAATTTGCAGATGGCCAGCCATTCTGCCCAGTCGTCCTGCCTGTGATTGATAAACATTCTCAGGTAGGTTTCGATTTCTCAGTTTGCCCATTCGGTCTGCCCATCGGTTTGCGGGTGGAAGGCAGTCAATAGTCGCGTCTGAATTCCTAATAGTTTATTTAGTTCCTGCATCACCTGTGATGTGAATTGAGGGCCTCGATCTGATATAATGGTGTTTGGTAGTCCGAAGTCCTTCCAGATGTGATCTCGGTATAATTTGGCTAGACTGAGTGAGGATAGCTCCTCCGTTGTTGGTACCAGTCGGACCATTTTGGCTAGACTGAGTGAGGATAGCTCCTCCGTTGTTGGTACCAGTCAGACCATTTTGGTGAATCGGTCGACTACTGTTAGAATGGCGTCGTATCCTGACGACTTGGGTAATTTAATGATAAAATCTGCGGAGATGTTGGTCCATGGTTCGGTCGGAACGGGGTTAGGTTGGAGTTTTCCTTGCGGTTGGTGCAGGTAGGATTTACTCCTTTGGCATTGATCACAGCCCTTGATGTACTCCACAATGAATCAGTTCATTCCTGGCCACCAATAGTTACGCAAGACCAGCTCTATGGTCTTCCACCTTCCTGGGTGTCCTGCTACTGCTGAGTCATGATGTAATTTTACGATTTCCCTTCTGATGTCGACGTCTTTGGGGACATACACCTTTCCGTGGTATAATACAAGGTCCTGCTCTTCTGACCACTCCACTTCTCTTAGCATCTTGGTAGGTGATCTCTTCAGCTCTTCGACTGCTTTCACCACTGATTCATTGTAGTTTTTTATTTTTCTAATTTTTGACAAGATTGGTGATTCTGCCCTGTCAATTAAGACATGCCCTTGTTGCATAGCCTTGATTCGAAAGTACTCGGGTTTCAAAAGTACCATCATGTTGTCATCCTCCCCCCTGTCTAAATCCGGTTGTCTCGACAGGACGTCTGCCTTCATATTTGAAGCGCCTGGCTTGTGTTTTAAGATAAAGTTGAATCTTGATAAATATAGGGCCTAGCGCGCCTGGCGCCTGTTGAGTTTCTTAGTTGTCATGAAGTATTCTAGGTTCTTATGATCCGTCCAGATAGTGAATTGGCAAGTGTTCCCTTCAAGGTAGTGTCGCCATGCCTCCAGGGCTCGAATAATGGCCAGCATCTCTTTGTCGTGAATGTCATAATTTTGTTCCGTTTCTGAGAATCCTTTTGAAAGGAATGCGCAGGGTCTCCACTTTTCATCGTCGCATAGCATGGAGAGCACTGCTCCTGAGGCATAATTTGATGAATCCGCTTCTATCTTCATTTCCTGGTCCATGTCTGGTAGGACTAGGATCAGTTCTTCCGTGAATGCTTTCTTCAGCCCTTCGAAAGCTTCTTCTCTCCGTTTGTCCCATACAAATTCTTCCTCTTTTTTTGTAAGCTCGTGCAGTGGTTTTAGCGACGGTGGCGAAGTCCTTGATGAACCGTTGGTAATAGTTGCTGAACCCTAGGAACTGTTGTACATGTTGTACGTTCTTCGGGACAGGCCAGTTTTTTACTGCTTCTATTTTAGCTTCCTCCATCTGCACCTTGCCATCTTTCACCACTACTCCTAGGAATTCCACTTCTTCAACTTCGAAGGAGCATTTTTCTGGTTTTACATATAGGTCATTGTCCTCCATGATCTTCAGCGCCCTTCATACTACTTCCCTGTGCTTTTCTACATTATTGTCCGTAAATATAAGTAAGTCGTCCAGATATATGACTACTAGTCCTTCATCGATCAAGTCCTTAAAGAGTTCGTTCATCATGGTTTGGAAAGTGGAAGGGGAATTGCTAAGTCCAAAGTACATGACCATTGGTTCAAATGCTCCCCTTGGTGTCTGGAATGCGGCTTTCCACTGGTCTCCATCCTTGATTCTTACGTTATTGTATCCCCATCGAAGGTCCATCTTCATAAATAATCTAGCTTTGGAGATCCTGTCCACCAATTGCGAAATGAGAGGTAAGGGGTACGTGTTTCGAACGGTATATTTATTTAGGTATCAGTAGTCCTGTACCAATCGCTTCTTGCTGTCCTTCTTCTGCACAAAGAATACGGGTGATGTTTGTGGAGATTTGGATGGTTGGATATAGCCCTTTTTCAGATTTCCGTCAAGGAAGTCGTTTAGTTCTTGTTGTTCGACTGGCGATAGTGGATAGACCTTTGAGGCCTTTGGTTCGAATTCCGGGGCCAGTTTGATGGCATGATTCCATGGTCTTTCGATTGGCATTCTTTCTGAGTCGCGTTTCCTGAATACTTTCATGAATTTGTGATAGTAGTTCGGTACCATCTCTTCTTCCGTTTTCTCTTTTTTGTTTTTCAACTCCTCCTGGTTATGTTCTATCACGTAGTCGTACTTCCCTATTGCCTTCAGGTGCATTTCTTCCTCCTTGCCTACTTCTACTTCCACTTGCGTGTGCGTCTTCCACATCTGGTCGATGTACATTCGGGCGACTGACTCATGATATTGGTTGGTCAAGTCATCCAGATTTCGCAAGTATCCGCTTCTCAGTCGATTCCACTGCCTTACCCCTGCCACTGAGATATTCCTTTCACCTAGCTGGAAGACGTCCGTAGACGTAACACTCAGAGTAGTAACGGGATCAAACGTATGGGATTTGCGTGTAAGTGGGGGTACAAGAAAGAGAGGGAAAGGTAAGTAAGTATTCTACGACGCGTGTATTTATAAGGGTGCGAATGTCATGTGATTGTATATAGGAGAAAGGGGGAAGCAGGGGTAAAGCACCGGTGGTTTACACTCGCCCACACTTTAAGAAAGAAGCATCGGTGACGGGGGAGTGTCCAATGAATCCAACAAACTTAAGAGAGTCGCAACAACGCGCCGTTTGTTAGCACGCCGAGGGCGGCGAAGGTGTCGACCATCCATCCAAGTATCCAGGGCCTCCAAATCCTCGACATCAGCTCTGCACAACCAACGGTCTTCATCGGCACCATATCCCTTATACCTGACCAAAAATTCCGCCCCGCGACGTCCTTTTCTCTCGTCAATGATACGCTCAACAAGCCACTCTTCTTCTCCATCGACCTGGACTGGGTCAGGCTGTTCCAGTTCTCGTGAAGGGAACAGGTTGCTGTCGTTTGCTACGAAAGGACAGAGCAAGCTTGTGTGGAATGTGGGGAACGTATTAGGCGCGTTAGGCATGTCGAGAGTGTACGAGGAGCGTGAGGGGTTCGCCCGTATGATCTTATAAGGTCCATCGAATCTTGGCATGAATTTAGCAACACGACCTTCACCAGAGTGCATGTACTCGCGACGGCGATTGGAAGTGGAAAGATACACGGAGTCTCCAATTTTGTAAGGGGTCTCCGGGCTACGCGCAGAAAGAGAGTTAATAGATTGCATGATCTTAGAAGCGAGAAGCGAATCCTGGGCGCTGGCAGTGATGTCCTCCAAGCGCGCAATGACGTCTCTAGCCTCCGTCTCGTTTCCATCTTCCGCTGGTAGCAGGGGGGGCAGTACCCGTGGGCTGATACCCAAACGAAGTTGGAAGGGGGTGTAACCTGTAGAAGCATTAACAGTGTTCATTATTGTGAAATGTACTAGTGGCAAGGCCTTAACCCAGCCCTTTTGTTCACGATCGACGTAATAGCGTAGAGCCTGGATAACCGTCTTGTTCGTTCGTTCGCTAGCGCCATCAGTCTGAGGGTGAAACGTGGAAGACAGCTTGACTTTAATCCCTGTCAGATGGTGTAAGCTAGACCAAAATTTCGAGACGAAAAGCTTATCACGGTCAGATATGATCTCCAGAGGTAACCCATTTTCGCAGTACCAATTCTCGAAGAAGAGTACTGCGCAACGTTCGGCGGAAATGTCCTTGCAGCATGGAATCAGACGAATATCGGCGCCAAGGCGGTTGGTGATGGTGAGGAGGTAGTCGTAGCCTTCATCCTCCAGTAGGGGACCCACGAAGTCGAGAGCAACACACGAGAAATGAGAGTCGGGCACGGGGAGGGAGTGTAAGGGTCCAGCTGGTTTCGAAGTTGAGCATTTGTTACGCTGACACGAGACACATCCTGGGATGTAGGCCTCCTCGAGATCCTTCTTCATATTCGGCCAGTAGAACGATCCACGCAGCGCGAGGTAGGACTTGTCTCCACCAAAGTGACCTAGGCAGTCATGAGCAGATTGGAACAACAGTTCACGCACTTTCACGACCCGCGGAACAACGAGGTGTTCCCCAACGTAGAGAAGTCCGCTTCATTGACTTATGCCCGCAAGCCCGATACCCTTATCCAACAGCTTAACACACCAGGGGTCGGTCGCATATCCGTCTTTGATGAGACGCAGCAGGGCTTCATCCGGGCCCAAGGAAAGAACAGGTGCCACCAAATTGAGGGAGGGGTCTGCAGGTGAACGCGAAAGGACCGCCGCACAGGACATTGGAGGAGACGGCGAGACAGAGAATTCCCTAGATAACGTGTCTGCCACTGAGTTATCCTCTCCACGGACGTACTTAATAACGAAGTCGTAGTCAGCTAAGAATTCCGACCAGCGCAGCTGCTTCTTCGACAAGTCTCGCTGCTTGTTGAAAAACTCCAGGGTCCTATGGTCAGTGTAAACTTCGAAAGAAGCCCCAAGAAGGTCGGTACGCCATTTACGCAGCGCGCGGACGATCGCGAGCATTTCCTTGTCATGTGTGGGGTAGTTCTTCTCTGCGTCGTTAAGTTGTTTTGACTCGAAGGCCACTGGCCGCGCAGACTTCCAGTCAGGCCCGAAACTTAAGACGGCACCTGTGCCCAAGTCGCTCGCGTCCGTAGTCACAAAAATCTTGTTGTCGCCCGGATTATCGTGGTCGATAACGGTGAGACATTCGCGCGAGACCACGAGGGCCTTGATGTCTTCGAAGGCCTTCTGGTGCACGGGTGACCAAGCTACAGGATCCTTCCCGTTGACTTTGTTCGTCAGAGGGGTCAGAACGGCGGTCAGAGAAGCGAGGCCGGGTAGGAAGGCGGAGAGGTAGCGGACGAGGCCGAGGAATTGACGCACGTCCGTGGCAGTGCGGGGCGCAGGCCACTGAGCGATCTTGACGGCCTTGTTGGCGTCCGCCTGTATACCATTGCGGGAGATGTGGTGTCCGAGGAAATCGATCTCAGTGCAGAATAGTGAGGTCTTTTTCAATGAGCAATAAAGACTTGCCTCTCGCAGCGCGTCAAGTACGAGACGAACGTTTTTGATGTGTTCTGCCAGAGTCATACTCCAGAGGATAATGTCGTCGAGGTATACATGGCAGATCTTTCCAATGAGGTGCCGAAGGGCGGCGACCATACGGCGTTGGTGAGTAGACGGAGCGTTTCGACATCCCTGCGGCATCACCACCCACTCATAGAGTCCGAATGGTGTACGTACGGCCGTATACTTGATGTCATCTGGGTGGACCTTGGTCTGGAAGAAAGCATTCGTCATGTCCAGCTTCCCCCAGAAGCGGCCACGGCCACAATCGGCCAGGATCTCGTCGATCCTGGGCAGCGGGAAGCGGTCAGCGATCGTGTTCTCGTTGAGGGCGCGGTAATCATTGACCCATCTAGGCAATGCTGTCGGGTCCGCCTTGGGCACGAGGAAGGCTGGGCTTGCGTACTCAGAGTCAGAAGGCCGCATGCGACCTGCAGCGAGGTGCTGATCCAGCAGGACCTTGAAAACGTCACGGAGTTTACGAGGGCACGAGTATTCCCGTTTTGAAACGACCTTGTCAGCATCCTTCAAACGGAACCTGTGGTAGACCTGGTCGGGGAGATGGTGGACGGCGGGGATGTCGTCCGGGAATAAGTCGGCGTATTTTGCTTTCATCTCACCGTCCATCTTCTTCAACTGAGCTTGCAGATCGGCCATGGAGTTGAGGTCCTCGATACGCCCACGCAAAGCGGCGACAATCGAATCCAGGCTATCATCGCGTGCACCTTGTGAAGGGCTCCGCAAGAGACGCGCCTCCAGCTTACGAGCCATCTCCTCACCATTCAAGACGTTCGACACCAACGGGCGGGCACGCCTACGAGCGGCTCGAACATCACTCGCCCGAACATGAGTAGACTTCCACGCGGGATGGGGCTTCGACGAGGGGCACGCGAGGGGGTTGAGGAGGTCATACACATTGTCATCATTAATCGTTGTGATACAGGTATTGCGTCCGTGATCGAGAACAAGGCTATTTGACTGAAGGAATGGGAGACCAAGGATAACGTCCGTAACCAGCGAAGGTGAAACAAAAGCCCGCAAGGGGCGCAAAGAAAAAAGTCCATCTAAAGAGCGAGGCCGAATTTTGACAAACTTGGACAGTGAGTGGTCTTGCGAGGAGCCGGAGAAGGCGGAGGTACACGTGAAAGGGGAGGGCGCAGTAAATGTTCAAAGTTGTAGGCGTTCTGCGACACTTTGTTTAATAAGAACTATTGATGACCCATCGTCAATAAGACATTTCACAGGCACATCGTTGTCAAGAGTAGACGGTGAGGAAACATTGCATGCCCAAAAGATGTTAGGACAAACGAATGGTGCGTACTCATCGTCGGAGAAATCAGGCTCATCTGTGTCGACGACGCAGCTAGCGACGTTGGGCAGTACAGCGGCAACGGTAGCCTCATCACCCTTCGCGGGTGACTCGAAGTCGGTAAGAGAAGCCTCCGAGGTGGGTGCATCAGCTTGAGCAGCGAGGAGTGCGGCGACAGCAGTCCGGGAGGAGTTGCCACGCGCACTGAAAGAAGAGGGCCGAGGTGGAACGCTGGCGGCGGTTAGAGGTTTGTACGTGGCACCGTCGAGGGCGGGCGCCGTGCAGCGGGCACCAATATGGCCAGCCCAAAACTTCCTGCACTTAAAGCACCCACCGTTGTCCTGAAGAAGCTGACGTTCGATGTCAGTCAGCTTGGGCATGGGAGTCGTGGTACGTGACGAAGATGTGGACGCGCCAGGGTTTCCAGATGTCGACGAATTAGTGCCGCGAGAGAATGGGGTACGGGTGGAGGGAGTCTGACGCACGGAAAACTTCGCGAACTCGCGGGCCACTTCGTCTAGTCGAGCACGTCTTTTCTCATCCAGTTGTTTCACTTCATCGAGCCAGGCTTGAAACTCAACGATGCGGTTAGTTCCCTCCCGGTTACACTCACGCGATAGTTCCTGTTCCATCCCAGCTTCGATCGTCTCTCTCATGAAGTCGTCGTTCATGAAGGAATCCGTGCCGGCCAGTAAGTTGTTCTTCCCCATGAGATCCAAGGCGAAATCTATGAAGGGTTTAGAAGCCGGCTGTCGGTACCTGAGGATGTCCATCCTCGTGCTGTGCTCCCAATCTGAAGGGAGAAAGAGGGAACGCATCTGAAGCTTGTAATCGTCCCAATCGAGGGAGCCGAGTACAGGTCCTTTGGCGGCAAGCCACCTGATCGCCTGAACACTGCTCATACCGTAAGCGACCGTCTTCACCATGTCTGGACCAGAGATGTTCTTGTGGCGGAGGAAAATCTCGCATTTCGTGAACCAATCCCACAGTAGGCCAGGGTCAACGTCACCATCGCCCATGGTGGGAGGGCGGTTGGGCGCGGCTTGAGTGATAACGGCCTTGACACCCATGCTGAGGAGGTCGTCAAAGGGAGCTACGAAGGTGCGGAGATCGGCAAGGGTGGAGGTAGTGCCGTTGAGTACACGGCGTGGTGGGGAACTTGATATATGCGCACTGGTCGCGTCACAAGGTGCGGTTGCTGTGGGGGCGGTGATGAAGCGGGCACCTACAGGTAACGAGAAGGCACAGGCTCGCTCTAAGGGGGGTGTGGGCGGGTTTAGCACCGGTGGTTTACACTCGCCCACACTTTAAGAAAGAAGCATCGGTGACGGGGGAGTGTCCAATGAATCCAACAAACTTAAGAGAGTCGCAACAACGTGCCGTTTGTTAGCACGCCGAGGGCGGCGAAGGTGTCGACCATCCATCCAAGTATCCAGGGCCTCCAAATCCTCGACATCAGCTCTGCACAACCAACGGTCTTCATCGGCACCATATCCCTTATACCTGACCAAAAATTCCGCCCCGCGACGTCCTTTTCTCTCGTCGATGATACGCTCAACAAGCCACTCTTCTTCTCCATCGACCTGGACTGGGTCAGGCTGTTCCAGTTCTCGTGAAGGGAACAGGTTGCTGTCGTTTGCTACGAAAGGACAGAGCAAGCTTGTGTGGAATGTGGGGAACGTATTAGGCGCGTTAGGCATGTCGAGAGTGTACGAGGAGCGCCGTTAAAAAAAAAGTGGAAGACGTCCGTAGACGTAACACTCAGAGTAGTAACGGGATCAAACGTATGGGATTTGCATGTAAGTGGGGGTACAAGAAAGAGAGGGAAAGGTAAGTAAGTATTCTACGACGCGTGTATTTATAAGGGTGCGAATGTCATGTGATCGTATATAGGAGAAAGGGGGAAGCAGGGGTAAAGCACCGGTGGTTTACACTAGCTGGTACCTCAGTACTTCCTCTGCTTCCTCCGCACCTTCCTCATCGCCTTCGTCCATGCACACCTCCCATTCCTTCTTTGCCCATGTTCGGCATCCTTTCGGGCATCGTGACATGACTACCTCTCCTGTCTTCCAATTGATTTCTGGGTTATGTTGTTTTAGCCATGATAATCCGAGGATTACATCGACGTTTCCCAGGTTGGTGATGTAGAGAGTCATCACTTCTGCGTGTCCCTTATAGGTTACCCTTACATTCACCTTTTCTGTGACTCTTCCTGCGTTGTTGGGTGTTCTGTCAGCATTCCTGATGATGGCAGGGTTTGATAGGTTTTTGGTTTTTATGTTGTTTTTCTTTACATATCCTTGGTCGATAAACGAGTCTGATGCTCCACAATCCAACATTGATTCAGGAGTGAGCATGGTCAGGGTATCCTTTGTTTTCAAGCCAATTTCTACTGGGACATAATTTTTATCCGAGAAGGTTCTTTGCAAATAAATTTCTTTTGATTTTGGTTTTTCTTGTGTCTTAGGAGTCTCGTCTTTGGGTGAAGAAATAGATATTGTGTTGGTTACTACTGGTACATGATTTTCGGAAACAAAAATGAAGTCCGGCTCCGAGACGAGTACTGCAAACTTGTTCTTGGAACTCAAGTCGACGCTTCCTGAGTTCCTTTGGAAAAACCCTTCTTGGTCAGTTCCTCCCTCCAATACTCCTGTTGGTCTTCATACGTCATTTGTCTGACATCTAGCCTCCCCTCTTGCAATCTCAGGCCATGTGCCCTAGACCTCCACACTTGTAGCAACGAATTGGCGCCCTTTGTGACCGATCTACGTCCATAGTGTTCAGATCTCTAGCTGCGATTTGCGGGGCGGGGGGGTTCGGCCTCGTCTGCTGCTGCTGCTGTTGTTGTTGTTGTTGCTGCCCTGGCGGGGGCAGTGCCTGTCGTTGGTATGTGTATGGATGCCACTGGTTTTGTGTCATCGTCATCGTGGTTGTGTTCTTGGCCGCGGGTTTGGCCGGTGCTGACCTTGCGTAAGCCTGCTGTTCCCTCCATTGTCTGTCCATGGTGATGGCTTCGTCCTGCCATTCTTCCAATTTTGCCAGTAGGGGTCTCCTACCGTATACCTTACCCAGCAATCCCAGGTTTAGTCCTCTCTTGAATGCTTCTGTTAGTGCTATGTCGTTGTAGCCTGTGTCATCTTTGTATGCGTTGAACTTCATGATGAAGTCCTCTGCCAAGTCCGATCCTTGTCGTAGCTGACCTAGGAACGTAATTGCCGTATCCCTGGGGTTGGGATCTCCGAATGCTTCCTGTAGACTCCTGCAGATCCTTTGGAAGCTCAACACCTGTTCATCATGCACCTGGGTCCTTACCCATTCTAATACCTTTGACATCATGGTATTTTTCCAATTATCCACCCTTTTTCCTTGTACATAGGACAGAAGATATAGAACCTTGGTCGGTTCTGTCGGAAACTCGTAGGCGTTTATGTAGATGTAAACCTCAATGCTCCAGATAAAACTCCGGCATTTGGACCATTCCCCATCGAAGGGTTCAGGTCGCGCCATTTTCAGGCCATTTCTGGCTTGAGGCGGCATCGGGTTTTCAGCTACAGGTGCGAGGGGAATCGTTGGTGGGAAGGGTGGTGGAGCTGGTGCTCCGTAGGGTGTGTGAGGTAGTGGGCAACTTGCCTGGGTCATGACGCTGGGTGGTCAGGTTTGCGGAACCAGCGCTTGTTGGATGCGTGCCTCCATTCTTGCTTCCATGTCTGTCATCATTTGTCTCATGGCGGCGAGGATATTGTTGGTGTCGGTGGGGGCGGTGGATTGCTCAGTGGGTGCGGGTGTTTTGGTGCCTTGCGGCAGCCATGCATATTGAACAGGGTTTTGAGGAGCGGGTGACGCAGTATCAAGGGCTCCTGCCCAGACACCAGGTTCCGTGCTAGTGTCGAGGGCTCCCGCCCAGACACTAGGTCCTGCATTGTCTGTTGATGTATTTCTGCCTTGAAGTGCAGGCCGCCTCAGCCTGTCGTAAGGTTGTGCGGACGTTGGCCTGGCAGTCGAGTACAACATTATTGCCGCGGATAAAGTACCATGCTGGGGTTTGGTGTGGGTTGTGATGGGGGTCTTCAGGTGTAACTGGGATGATGATGGTCTCGAAAAGCTGAGGAGTACTCTTCAAGATTTGAGTGGCAAGTTTCTTATTCCAGCAGTTGAGGGTGGGGTCGGGAATAAGAAAGTATGGGAAGACCATGTAAAAGCTTGAGCGGGTTAAATGTGTATGGGTCGCGGGCATGCAAGGTTTCTGTCAACCAACGTTGAATTTCAAACTAGTGCACGCCAGCACCTGAGCAGACAACGATGGTGAGGTAGGGGTTGTGGGTAGAGTGGTTGGGTGTCGTAGAGCGGGCGTGTGGGTTGGAACTCGTTCTTCTGTTAGGGCAACACTATACACAATAAGTGCACATGGGCTCTACAAGGATTCGAGTTAGTAAAGTTGTAGTGGAGAAGGATGGGGCTTAGTCTGAGAGTAAGGGACAATTGAAGACACTGACTTAGGCACTATGTAAGTGGGAATCCCAAGAGAACAAGTTAATGTCTCTGGGTATGGTATTCATCTTTATATACTGCAGTCCTCATGTCTACTACACACCGTATCCTGCTGGTATTCCATGGAATGGTTAGCACATCACCTTGAGTCGTGATGTCATGGACTGTGCCCATGAGGTTACGGCGAGGTTCTGACTAATGTGATTATAAATACGGGGGCCGATGCATAAGCACAATATTGTAAGTGGTAAGCATGATGTAGTAAGCTACTATGTGTTCGTCATGTGATGCATGGGAAAAAGAAAAAGAAATAGAAAAGAAAAGCGAACCGTAACACTCTGCCACAGAAGCCACAGCAGACAATCAATCTGGGACTGGTTTATTCTGCATGAGTTTTAATACCTTTTTCACTCATCCCTGTGATCATCTAGTCGGAGTACAACATTGTGATGTGACATTTGCGATGCTGCAAAGTAGTAATGGGGTATGAAGCACTAATGAAGCATAGTATGTTTAAAACCTAAAGTTGAGCCTGCTGTAGATGAGAGATTTAAAATTTTCTCTACATATTTGATAAATAAAATATCTAAATAATATTATTCTCTTTCTAATATAAACTTTTTGGATATTTTTTACAATAATCCTAAATCATCTAAAATAGCTAAGCAAAAATTATTATGCCCATATTTTCTTAAGCTGTTTTATATATAGGTAAATCTCTTAACAGTACATTAGGGTGAAATTAACTTAGCAATCTTGTAGAACCTATAAAAGTGCTACCTATATATATTTTACCATTATTAAATTAGTCCATTTGTAGATCACAACTCTTTTTCTATTTTCAGTTCCAATCAGATTGCTATTTAAATTAGGATTATAAAAATCTAACAGGTTCATTTAAAAAGATTGGTTTTATATAAGGCCCAAAAGGAAAATGATAAATAGCAGATAAAAGCATATTTTCATTTGTACAAGATATAAAATTGAATACACCAGATAAACCTAAGAAATGTTGAGGGAAGAATGTTAAATTTACTTCCACAAATAAAGTCTAGAAATGTACTTTACTTAAGAAATCGTTAACAGTTCTACCTACAATTTTAGGAGTACAATAATAGAATCTGGCAAATAAAGCAAAATAGCTTCCATTGATAATATGTAGTGGAAATGCTAATTAAATGTTATTTAATTAATGGAATATCTCTTTATCTAATTCTCTAACAAAAGGAATTTTAAACCAAATACAATCTATCACCACACCCCCGATTGGATATCCTTACAATACCATGGGCCAAAGTATTGTAAAAGTATTGTAAAAGTATTGTAAATACTTTTACCATCCTTTGTCCTAAGTTATTAATGAAAGTGTCATGAAAGTATCGAAGAATTTGCCTTTTTAGGCCATTTTCTTCAATACTTTCTGAATACTTTCACTATATTTGGCAACAAAGGATGATGAAAGTATTTCACATACTTTTGTTATACTTTGGCCCTTTGTATCATAAGAGTATCCAATTGCGGGCGTGGTGTATATGGACAGCCCAGCGGTATGCATGAGATCACGTTTGATCGATTCGATCTGTTGTCCCACATCATCACGGACGACCTCCCTAATGGATGGCATTGTTCATCTGGTAGGTTTCATCACGGACCTTTGGTAGTAATAATCTTATGTGAGTCATATCAGCCATAATCTATCGAAGGATCAAGGCCAGCCTCAGGCGGAGCGGTTTTCATCGAATCCAAAAATCAGTCTACTTAAGCAATGCCATCATCGCAGCTTCGAATACTTGGCACTGTGCGGTGCAGCTGCGCCACGTCGTTCCTTTGGGTATAATCCCCACGAGCGTACAAGATATACGCATCTTCTACCATACTAATACAATGGTTGTCACCCCAACATTGTCCCTTGGCGGTCCTGCATGCCCCCTTCTTCTAGGACCTACACCAGCCAATATCATCCCCCCTTTTGTGCCTTCCGCCCCTGTAGTGCTGGCAGCAAACCTTCCTAATGTTCGACCGTCACCCGCCGCAGCCAACCCAGCGAATTGGCGCCAATAAATTGTAGATAGTACCATAGCGTCCACCCAAAGCTTTTCTTATCATGGCTTGTGTGATTGTTGGCGTACGATATGAGTATATGAATGAATCAACATCGAAGCAGCGGCGAAGAAATATAGAAGAATAATGATCGAAAAACATGACTCGTCCCAAGGGAAAGTCCGAAATAATAGATATAGAAATACCATCAACTAGCCCAACAGGTCGCGTATTGAAGAAAATACGGAGGTCGCATCAGCGCAGTGAACCATGAAATGGTATCATCTCCCCCATGTACCTCCCCGACCTCGCGGTCGTGACCAGTTATTACGATCCCGATCCCAATCCCTGTCCCGGTCAGCCGAGGGCCCACGAGGGATGTACTGCTGCCCGCTCGCAGACCTTGGAGATGGAGCATACGAGGATGGCTGATAGGACTGCCCAGCGTATGCCCTGGGTGCTCGAGGAGCCGTCGGAGGTCGTTTAGGCGCGATCGCGAGAGAGGGTGGGTTGTATGAAGCGAGAGCGGCGGGGGGAGGCGGTGGTGGGCGAAATGCACTCAAATGAGCCGGCATTGCCGTTGGTACATGGGAATTCCTTGGTCCCGTTGGCGGTGTGTGCGTTCGAGCACCATAAGAGCCATTGACTCCGTTATGTGCTTTCGGCCCTGCTGGCGGGCCGGGAGGCGGAGACGAGGCTTCGCTCCGCGTAGACGAGATCTCCCCATCCTCGTGTGAAGGTCGTCGATAATGTCCAGGTCCCCTATACACATCAGGATATACGGGAATGCCATAACTAGGGCATGATGGAGTCCGGTTGATATCGTGAAATGGCTGATTGGGTGGTGGTTCGGGTGTGCGCGGTATCACCATAGGAGATTTAGTCTTGTCTTGAACCTTCTTCGGAAGCACTTGTTCCGCGAGCTCTATCTCGGCTTGCAGCGTCAGAGAGTGATGATGGACATGCGTGTTCTCCTTCCCGCCAAGGGTCTGAGGTGAAGGCGATCGAGACGGAGTTGATGGAGGTGAATGACTCGGCGGAGTGTGGGGACTGAGGGGAGGCGTGCTGGACGGTGGGCTGAGGACCGGACCGGAATGCGATTCTTCTGATCGAGGACGGGATTCCTCTGTCTGACGATGCTCATGCTGTACCATGAATTGACTAACGCCCTCTGCACGGGTACTACGATCCGTATCCGTTGTTTCAGGAGGGTCAACATCCATACCGGGAGCAGTATCTAGCTGAAGTAGAGATCGACGATCATCAGTACTGCGAAGGGCAACGTCCTCCTTGTCGTTCATAGTCATCCCCCTATCAGGATCATCAACACCTCCATGTCTCGGAGGCGACTGCGACAGTGGGATGTCATGAGCAGCTGACAAAGGCTGAACCTTCGCCATCTCTTCCTCCCGTTGCTTCTTCCTGCGCATGGCAAAGTCTTTCAAAGATAATTTAACCTTTGGAGCAGGCTGAGGTGGTGGTGGCGGTGGAGTGGGCGGACGAGGCTCATCTTGACGAGGTTGGTCATTTTCGTCGACCCCCGCATCTTGACTCTCCTCCTTCGATGGCTCGTGCTCTACAACAACCGGGGAAAGCTGGTCTGAAGGCGTCGAAGAGGACAAGGTTTGGGGCTCAACTAGCTGAGACGTGGGGGACGGGAGGACAGTTTCGGAGGATGGCCCTGATAGAGAGGATGGCCCTGATGGAGGCACATCTACAGCCATCTCATCGACCTCATTGACAACCAACGGTGATGGTTCATCGAGATTGAGGGGTGGAAGGGCAGGTGGAAGGGGTTCTGCTTCGGGGGGCGCCAGTGATGGTTCACCCTGGTCAACACTTTCTTCCTTCATATCGTTTGGCGCGCCAATAACTTCGTTGTTCACCTCCGGAGGCACCTCATCCAAGTCAGTAGTGGCAGGGGGAGATGTCCGCCGCTGTAAAGAAACAGGGAGATCTATTGACGGCGGGGTGGTTGGACGAACTTCATCAACGTCGTTGGTATCCGATGTGCCTATATTTTCGGCGACATTGGGTGGAAGCGAATGAAGCACGGGCGACTTTGGTGGGGTGATTGGAACATTGGTAGATAAGTCTGGGGCAGTCTTTGGAGGAGGCGAGGTGGTGGAGATAGGTGGCGATCGATGAATAACAACAGGAGATAATAATGATAATTTAGCAAAGGAAGTGGTAGGAGACGTTGAAACTGGGTTGGAGTTCGCTGGAGCAGCGGGACTGGCGAAGTCGAAAGAAGACGATAGAGCTTGACGAGTGGGAGGTATGGATGTGATGGTCGTGGGGTCCAATGCAGCGGGCATGGGTGGAGGTGGCATGTCAGTCGCGCGAGGGTGGACGAGAGCTGCGTTGGAGGATGATTAGTGCGAGCGAGCGGGTTGCGGAGTAGGTGGGACGCACTGTCAATCGACATTCGATTTAAAAGAGGCACTTGAATGACCCGCGATTGTCCATCACTACGACCTTCAATCACATCCATTGCCACTTCTTCCACCGGTTGCGCAGTTATTGACTGACTTGGCGATTCGGGGGAGACATCCCGTCGAGCAATCTCCTTCAAGGCGTCTAGATTCTTATGGATCCAGCGCTTTCTCATCTTCGGAGGCATCTTTTCCTCGTTCTCCTCGCCATCTATATCCATAGAATCAGAACGAGGTGACGCGGAAGGAATCTCCGGTGGTCGAGGTAGTAATAGAGGTGGAATCGGTGGGGCAGGTATCGAGTCCGTCGCGGTGCGTTTCCTAGGTAGACGTTTGAAGTTGCCTACAGCCACGAAAGTCAGTGGAGAAAGCGAAATAGAAACGGGTTGATGAAGCGTACGTAGTGGTGACGAGAGCCCTACCCCACGAATGTCACCATATGCACCTGCCCCGTAAGACGCTTCGTCCATCTCAACGTCCGAAGCCATGCCCGCTGTGGCTTTCGCCTTCCCCTTCCGTTTCGCGCTCATCGTCATATTTTCAGGCGCGACCTCAGGACACATCTCGACACCACCGATCCCTCCTGACAGAGGAACTTTCTCCCGTGTCCTAAACCCTCTCTCAACACCAATCAACGGACCCAAGTCGATGGGCTTCGAGGTCCCAGGCCCAGGAGAACAGGCGGAATATCCATCAACGAAGGCAGCTGCTTGGGCAATTGCACAATCTTTCGCCTTCGCTCCGCAGGCGCATGTTGTAAAAGTCGAGCTGAGTGTGTGGATGATGATGGACATTTGGCGGCGTAGGTAATCGAGTTGCTCGGCGCTGTCGCGTTCACGATTGATGTCGCTGAATATAAGGATGGACGTTCAATAGAATAGCTATAAGGGCAGAAATCACACACCGAAATAGATGCGGCGTCTGTATGGCTGCTGGAAGGTTATGAATTGCATTACCGTCATCCCATTCCCAACCTAAGACAACCTCTTCGTTGGCCTTGAGATCTCGGAGCGCGAATACGCCAAAAGATAGCGCGTCGTCTTGGACCTTTGTATCTGGGGAACGTGAGCACAGCATTGGTCGAAGTATGGCGTTCGGGCGGCACCCGTTTCGAGCGAAACGGCTCTTGTCTCCGCGCCATCGAGAATCGAGAGCAACGTCAAGTGGATGACCAATGAGGTGTACAAAGGGTTTCGGTATTCCAAGATGAGCGTATGCGTTGAGGGGGTCGGAGAGATACGCCGCTGAGGGCGTAATGAGAGATGGATACGGCGCGATGAGCTGGTCGTTTGGGATAGGCGCTGTAGTGTGCAATGCGAATGATGGTAGGCGCACTGAGGGGTTCGAGTAGGGTGAATGGGGAACGTGAACTGGACGAACTGTCGTCAATGTCTCTTGTACTGGTGAGATAGCGGTAACACCCCTCCATCGTTGAGCATGCCGTTGTAGCCTCTCCCTCGTTTCAGGATGGTTGATGATATCGTGGGTGATGGGGACATAGCTCTGCATCCAATAGTCACCAACGTCTACGTGCTCTTCGTCCACATGACTTCCATGGCTGGTCGACGGGTTGATGATTGATGGCCTACGAGGCTTTCTCTTCCCGCCATGGGTATGGCCATCGACGCCGTTGGTGACAGCGCTGGGCCTCCGAGCACCTCCCTTCCTATCCCCTACTGGACTTGGTTTCCGCGGCTTGGGCTTGTTGTTACCATTCCCCACGCGCAGAACCTTCTGCTTCTCCAGTTGTATTCTTTTCGCAGCCTCTTTATCAACCTCTCGGGGTACGCAGACCGAACATCGCCATTCACAAGCCTTCACCTCGCCCGGGTCGACGATCCCATAACAAGCAGCATGGACCCATCTCTGGCAGTCATCGCATTGGATTGAAAACCCGTCGTCGTACGAGAATGCGCAAATGCAGTCGATGCCTTCGTCAGGTAATTCAAATTGCGTTTGGTGACTTGAAATTGCGACTTGGGGTTGCAATGGGTCGTTGTGCTTGCGTTTAGAAGGTACGATGGGGCTTGGTGGTTGCAAATTCGTCGGTGAGAGTCCAAGAAGACCCAGAGCAGCCTCTGCAGCGGCATCGTTCATTCCCTCGACCATATTCATCCGCCAAAATAATGTCAAGAATTAGAAGAAAATCACAAGAAATTGAAGACGTCGGACAAGAGGTAGTTAAGATAAGTTTCGGGTGTGGGTTGGGCGGGAAAGGGAGTTCGGTCGTCGTCAGAAAATGGTTAATCTTCGTCAAATGTCATCGTCGAACTCTGCGTGCATGGTGAGGCCTGTGAGGAGCCAAGCGCGAACAGAATGGCATATTTGTGGTTGTTTGGATCAGGCCGCTAGGAGCTCACTCACGCTGGACACTCACCTCCGTTGTAGTATTCTGAGGGTATAATAAAGCTGGAAGTGATGCTTGCTATGGGGCGCGAAACTCTCCATAGATAGTTCCCAGAAAATATGTCAAATTGCATTCATGCGTCTATGCAGGGTGTCCTATGCATAACAAAGGGGCGGCAAAGGGGCACCGCTTGGACACTAATGAAACGAATATTGCGCTCTGCTTAAGGCACACCATTCAAGCTAACTTGACCATATAGGCTCGCAGAAGATATATATTGTACTGGCATAATGCGTAAAGGCGGGATCCGTGGTAATCGATATGACGAGTGCTTTGGATCGTTGGCATTTCATGGGCGCATAATTAACAGTATATTGCAGAAGTTTAACCTGAATTTTACACGTATAATACATAATAACCCCCCTCTAGCAAGCAGGCGTTGAGAACTTGAGAACGGAGCAAAGCGATGATTTCGAGCGCTTAGATTAGATTGTGCCTGATCGGCTTGATATTCCCGATATGGCAGGTTGTTCATTCCCTCTGCTTGAGCACAGATCCACGTTTGGAAACTCGCGTGTACGACGCACCAAGTGCCTGGTATGGTGTTGCGAGAGGAATGTCTACGTACTACAGACAGCTCACTCTTTGCCAGCCCTCGCTGGTGGCTGAACGCTATGCATGGTAACGTCTTTGTGGTATGCTTGGAAGCGGTCGACTTGTATAAAGAGCCATTGTCTGTACCTTTGTTCCTCAGCAACCACCAACGATCCAGCCTATTTTGTGAGTGTCTTCTACTCTCCTAGTCCAACACAATAGACTAATCGGTGACACAGTTCGATCCGATCACGATCTCACGTTCCTTTCTCAGACAATCCTCAGAAACAATCCAGTCGTGAGTCGAGTTTCCACTAATTCGTGATCAATTCGGCAACTGACAGTCTCGCATACTACAGATTATGAAGTCCATCGTTTTTATCTTCGCCTCTCTCTTCGCTGCGTCCTTCGTCTCCGCAATGCCCACACCTAATCCCGCGTTTGGATGCTCAAGCATTTTCGGCGGGTGCCGTCGCCCAGGCGTCCCCTCCAAAACTACTACTAAATCAACCCCTACGCCAATCGACGTCGGCGCATCGTCTTCATCTGCGAAAACCCAAAACGGCTTCCGTCCGGTCATTTAACGCGATTTAGCGTGAATTACGGTTGCTACCGTTTTTGCATTTCTGATCATTTGTACTACAAGTTACCCCCCATGCTGTGTACCACCACGATATTGTTGTATTATACCAACTGGGACTTTCCCTGTATAACGGTCGCATACCTTCGTTCGTCATCTTTCTTGGGTCTCTTCTTGTACATTTCGGGGTTGCGTCGCGTGCTAGACATGTTGATGACCACTGTACTAGTATCATTGTATCCCCACAGCAACGCTGTATTTCCTGTTTTGTACTCTTTCCTGTTTTGTACTCTGTAAAAATATCATGGCAAGTCACCAGTCAGATTTGTAACATATCGGGTCTCAATGTCTATCAATAAGGACTTCTGTACTTGAGCCCAAGTGTTCAGTTTTACGGCCCCAATCCCGATGTCCCGCAACCTCCATATTGTTACCAATTGCTAATCCCCTGCCACGTTCGGAAATAAACATTGCTGTGAGCTTTCTGTCGCTTAGCTAGTGAATAACGGCAATAACGAATCCGTTCCCAGTGGGTCTGCTGTCAATGTTCACCATCGGGGCTTGTCGTAGGTATGTTGATTTAGTCGGGCCTGAGGAGAGTTTTCAGCTACCTCGGACGATGCCCTCTTGCTGGCGATTCTGTATATACGATTACGGAAAGGGAGCACAGAATGATCTCGTCGGAAGTGGGAGCATGTAGAATGTACATGTGTGCATATCACTGAACAGGTTGTCAAGAGTCTTTCGCACAGTGGGCGGTGTCCTATGTTTGGAGGCTACCCGCTTCGCCCGACGGAATAGGGCATGCAAAATGTCAAGCAATCCGCCTGTCGCGCCTTGGAATACGAGATTACATCGTCGCGCAGCAAGGAATACCAATATCTAGTAGGCCAATGTTGATTACTGTGCCATTTCACCATATTTAATTCCAAATTAACTAAAGTTTCTGTCCTAAAATCTCAATGTGCACCACTATATATTCAAACAGAGTCGCTGTCAACTACGAGACTGATCACAGTGTCGGTTGCATCCATTGGGCGTATTGACTGCTTGACAGCGCGAAGATAGGGATCCGCAGGGACTGATTCCGTTTATGGAATAGGCAACTCGGTTGCTGCAATTCACCATTTCAATATTACCTGTGCCCGAATTTGCCATTCCAGCCGCCTAACGTCGACATGCTCGGGAGCGTCAGTGCTCCATTGAAACTGAATAAATATCCGGGCCATTCCCGCATCACTATCAATACGCACAGTCGCTTTCCCGTGCATCCTTGGTACTAAGTGATTCTTCCTTACAGATGCCACCAGATACTCAACGATGTGCGTTCCGTAGGTTGACCCATCCATTTTGCTACCCCACATTCTTTTGGTTTCGCCGTAACACTTTCATCTCAGTTCATGTGCGTCGGGCTCTTCGTCTTTGGCATTATAAACTAAATCATCAACCTACCGCAGACTCCGGAATCATGAAAGGCTTCTTTGTTATAGTTCTTATTGCCCTTGCCTCTACCGCTGCATCAACTCCAGTACCATCACCAGCACCCGAACCCCTGGTTGGCGACCTGGTCGGTACCCTTGTAGGCCTCCTGACAGGCCTCGGAAACACGGTGACTAGCACTATCGGCAATGTTGGGAACCTTGCAAACAATGTAGTCACAACGGTTGGCGGAGTTGTCAATAAATTGCCTGTCGTTGGCCAAGCCCTGAATTAATCTTGTCCCAAGTAAGTCTTACTGAACTCTGGTCGGCGACAGTACTTAATCGGCCGTAACAGATGCTTTGGTCGTTCCTGCTCTTGATTCGACTTCTGTTTAGACATATAAATGAAGCCTTTGCTTTCGTCTTCTATACCCCCACCTATTGTACATTGCTAGTTTTTATCGTATATTTCGTTGTTTTTCGTGTTCATTTGATTTTGACTGTACGACACTCGGTTGTTTTATCACCTTATGTATCTTGTTTTAAGTATTATCAGTTAATCACTTCTTCAAATGTATTTCGTAGCACTTGGCCGCGCCTCATCTTGTGCAAGGACACCGTCTATCGTCTGAGAGTTCTAAAAGAAATATGATCAATCAATTAATCAAGTCCGATAGGAGCTTAGGGGGATAATGGGCGCTTAATGTGTCGATACTGACAGATAACATGCTCGGTGCTGCTTGAGTAACGGAACTCTCGTTTCTTGATACTGACTCTCCGTCGTCCTTTCTGTATGAGTGTATGTCAGGCACACAGAACTCATTCGGTCCAATTGTGGCTGTAGACTTTTCAGTTCTCGCCAAGCACAACCTCGAACGCCTGATGTGATCATCAGGTCAAAGGGAGGGCAAAAGACTCTCACACAGTCTACCTGTCCATCCGTTGTCCTACCAATTGCGGGCCCTTGTGGTGTTGCGGATTTATTCCGATACGTGGTAGAACATTAAAGGCGTCTAAAAGAGGCACCTAGTTCTGCGTTGCCATATCCTTGTGGAACCATCATGGGCCGCCACCGATGTCGAGACACGAGAAATGCAATCCAAAAACATTCCGGTGTCATGTCACTGGCCCTGGCTATTCAGTAGGATAAAAGGCCGTACGGTACGAGCTGCGGATCAACTACACTTCCGTCCTCTTGGAACCCTGGTAAGAGAGTCCCGAGTGTCTCGGTTTCTTGGAACGGCTCACGGAGAAGTATTTGCAGAGCGCCCTCGCCCCGATTCGCCCCGACTTCCATCTCTCCCCAGTAGGTGGGTGTCATGTCATCGTGGGCCTATAAACACAGGATACGGACTGATAAACTCAATTACTAGAAAGATGAAGTCGTACATTTCAGCACTCCTCTTCGCGGCATTCGCAGCCGCCGCGCCAGTGCCACAGCCCCAGCTACCAGCGCTACCCTTGGTCGGCGGCATACTGCCCCTCGTCAACAACCTTCTCCAACCTGTGACTGGCATTGCAGCTGGCCTTCCCCAGCCTATCGGACCACTTGTTGCGAACCTGTTAGGAAGCGTCGGAGGGGTTGCAAATGCCGTTGCATAGTTTAGGTGAGAGTCTCATCGAGTTGCGCCAAGAGCCACGCACTGAGAGATTTTGAAGCGGATATCACTACCTGTTCTCGATTGTGATCCAGTAGCCAGCTAGACTGACGCTACACCCACGCTCCCTTCCACCACTCTCTGCTGTAATTTGTACACCACGCTTTGCGTCACTTATACCCGTATCTCGAGCTAAAAATTCGCGTGCAATATGATTATAATGCCATCGACTTGCTCGATATTCCTAGTAAAAGGCGTTGGGTACCTTCGACGGGACCCTCCAGCCCACAACTAGGCCTGTTCAGGAAATAGAGTCGATACTTTACACAAGTGGAATATAGTGTTACAGAAAGCCCGCGGTGACATGCCAAAATGCCGCTGCCGCGTCTACCATCGGCAAATGTCCCGCGCCTTCGACTTCGACAAACTGCGCAGCGGGCCAACTATCTACGAGCTTCTTCATTCCCTGAGAAACCTTGCCCCCTCCATCCAAGCTGCCAGCCACCAACAACGTCGGGACCGTACACTCCTTGATCGGCTTGCCAATATAGTTCTCATTCATAGGATCTTCTGGGGGTGCGAGGAGGTCGTAGTCTTGTAACGCCTGCGCCCCAGCCTCAAACCCAAGTAGAGACGTTTTCTCGATCATGGCGGTAGCGCGATCAAGGGCCCATTGTTTGTACGACAACCTGTTGGATGGCGCTGGGTCTGATTGCCATTCAGGGGGTATGGGAAACCATCTGGTTGATGTTACTGCTCCGAGCGCGGTCATGCCGTCCTTTTTTGCCAGTGCAATTCGCTCGTCCCAGGCATCCTTATTTCCCGGAGCCGTTCGAGGGCCGGTGTCGCACGCAATGATCTTACCCACTTTCTGGGGGTATAGCGCTCCAAAAGCGAGTACGGCGGCCCCGCCCTGGGATACGCCAATCGCGGCGTGGACCTTCGGAATGTTTAGTGCATCGAGGATGTGGGCAATGTCATGAGCAAGGCGGGCGATTGTGACGCAGCGCGGTATGGGACCTATAGGAGATGTCGACGATGGCGTGCTCGACGATGGAGGGGGAGGTAGGTCTGACGCTCCGTGTCCGCGTTGATCAAAGGTAATGACATTGTATGTGTTGCGCTCTTGCTGGGGTCCTAGAAGGTATGGCAAGTACTCGTACCACATGGAGTGATCCGTTATGAGGGAGTTGGAGAGAATGACCCATGGCGCACGCGGGTCGGTGGTATGCGTGACGACATGGAGCTTGGAATCCGGGGCATCCGCGATGGGGATTTGGTGCTGTCAAGATGTTGCATCGGTAATCAGCGTTGGACCGGATGTTGCTATCGAGTAGAAAGGATGCCAACCTCTTGCTTGTCTGCAGGCCAAGGCAGAGGCTCATCCGACAAACCTGCCACGTCTGTTGCCACAAGGAGTCTCGAAACCATGTTGTAAGTCGCCACAACGGCAGAAGCCTCCACATATAAGTCTTGCACCGCTGCATCAATGTTGCCCTGGTCGAAGCCGTCACCCTCTAAAACCAATTGCCGCAATTCCTGCATCAACTTCTTGGAGACGGCTGGCGGTACCTTGACATCTCGTGTCGAGCTATCAGCAAAGGATAGGGCCGCAAGGTGCAACGGTTTGAGGAGATCGGCGAGGGGGTGTTTGAGGAGGCCTTCTGTATCCCGAATTACTTGCAATTGCCGCGTAGTAAGGCCAGCTACTCGTCCGACGGGCTCATGCTGTATCCACTCGAAAGCAGCGCGGTTCCATACCGCGACGCGTAGAATCTGATAGCAACGTGTTGTAGTGCTGAGGGATTCTTCGATAAGAGAAGCTACTCACCATTAACTCTCTGACATCTCCCGGCAGCTTTCCTTTGCTTCGAACTGCACCCAAAAGCGAATTCCAACCTTCTGCAACGGATGGTACGTGCAACAGAGTACCATCCAAGGGCGTCAATCCTCTCGCGCCACGACGGACCCGAATGGCGTCAGCAATGGGCGAGGTCCCCGCTGGTGGATAACGACCTGGGACTAGCCTTGATGTTCGCATTCCCAATATTGCTCCTGTTGGGAGTCGGCAAGATTTCAACTTGGTAGTATCGATGGACGATCGTATGCCCACATGGGTTCGGTTTCGAAAATGAGGGTTGTCAGTTGATCACTTTTGGCCGGCTCCCCGCATCGCCATGATCCGCGATGTGAGTTCATGCAAGAAAGATTCGAAACTGGTGTAGTAATGATTTTGGGTGGGACCGGGGACCCTGAAGCGCGACGGCATCGGTTTCCTTCTTCAAATTCTGATTCATGCAGCAGGCCCAACAGATCTCGATCTCTCTCCGAGTTTCCACACTCAGGCTTACTGATTCGACACAAATATCGAATTCTGGAGGACGGACACGTTGGTTCAATAACCGGGCAACTGACTTAAAGTGGCCTTGTAACTGATAGGGGTATCCCCTGTTCTCCTATTAAAATATGCTTGGGTTTACAGTGCACACACACCAGCACTTATTCTTTACCACACTACTACTACACTCTTGTTCATACTAATAGTACTCAATTAGTTGGATATACCCTGTGTGTAAGATATATGATTATGAGGGTAGCTGCTTACAGGCCCCTGATCTCATCGTGATGTCTTGTCTTAGCATTCAGACAAGGAGCAACTACGACATATATGCAACATGTGTGTTGTTGAAATAAGCTTCTGAGCATTGCATGATGTTTGAGTGGATGAGTTGTCTCTAACTAGAACTCTGGTAGCAAGCACATAAAGAAACAGCAGCAACATGATTAGCAGGCGCCAACAAACGGATAGTGGTAAGTAATTACGAGTGCTAAAACGCGTTGGTTGATCACAAATCCAAGAGAGGAAGGTAGTAGTTGAGATTCTCTCAATTAAACTGATCTGAAATGACATTTCCGAACTCCGCTTACACATTCACGAACTTGGTGCCCGACCACATTGCCCGGCGGCCCAACTTACCAAGATCCGGAAACACATAGAAAGTCGGAGCCACTGGGCGTAAGTTGCAGTGTTTTCAGCGACATTTCTCAGCGACGACAACGCTCAGCACCCTTTCCCCTTGACCCCCTGGTCTTCTGAACGATGTTTCTTTCCTACGTCGCTCATGCTTTTCACTCGTTGACAACCTCTGTCGTGTCGCCTTCGTATTTTCCTTTTGTATATGGACCAACTCTGCATGCGGCAAGGTACACGAAAAGCTGTTCGATGCAGAGAGTACGTTCTGAAGTCCATTCGTAGAGTTTCAATAGCGTTCCAATTCAATGCGCGAAGGAATCAGCGCCCGCATTCATGGGGGACCTACGTAGTTGGGTATCTAATCATGGTATGCGTTGCTGTGTCAAAACGGCCGTAATCCTCGTGCCATGCTCACGCCGAAATTTGAATCGTATCTCTAGGCATGGGGAGGGTCCGTCATTTCCTACATCCTGCTATCCCTACCACCACCACAACTCTATTCGGTACAGCCATACATCAATTATCTCACCGTTCACTTCTTCCTCACGGCCTTTTTCCAACAATTCCCGTCGGTAAGTCACCCCTGCTGGGCATCATCCGTCCACGCCCCCCAAAAATTAATATTTATAATCTGGATTCCGTATGGTTGGTAGGCCCTCAACCCACGTATCCTCGACACCCTTCTCTTTCCCCTCGACGCAGCTTTAAGAGTCAACTCTATAGCATCGACAGTCGCTATGCTGTCCCCCACTTCCGCGTTTTCCGGGTCGATCAACCCTCTGCTCGCTGGCTCGCCTCTGACGCATTGTATACTCGGAGCCGTAGCCTCGTCAGGCGGCGGCCAAACCGCTTCGATGTTAAATGTCTGGTCCGACACCTGGTCTCTATCCCCGCCAGCATTCTTACGAGGAACTGCAGTACCTGGCTTGAAGGGGTGGTTCGTGGGGAGCTTGGACATATTGGACGTTTGGGGCGGTGCCTTGATTGCGGTCATCTACGACATCTTGACGGCCCATGCGGCGTTTCTTGGATCATCGCGCCTACACACCTTGTTGGATTTAACGGGTCTAGAGACGAGCAAGGTTCTCAGTCCGTTGGGCGCGAAAGCTGCTTGTTGCATTATCCTAAGCTTTCTGTTTGGCATACGTGTCTTCTGGATCCATTATTGGAGTATAGTCCCTCGGACAGTAGTCAAGAAGAAAAAGTCCAAGATTCAGTAGAAGTAGAAGCGTTTGATACAAGGATTTACAGTGGATTGTTATTCGTGGTAGCATATACAAAGTTGGTATTGAATACAAAAATCTAAGGTCTCCAGTAATTGGGGTAGTCCGCACTTGCGTTGATTCCCTAAGGAATGTACATCATCAGTGCCGTGTCCAAAGTTCCGTAAAGCAAACGCACCATCGTAATATACGCCATAATACCTTGGTTGATTACACCACCAAGGAAATGGGTCTTGAACACAGGATCGTACTTGCCCTCCGGTCCTTCAGCCTCTCCAAATACGTTCAGCGAATCACGCCAGTTGCGCGTTCGTCCGTATGTGTCCCGGATTGGGTTTGTGGTGTAGGGGAACATCTAGAGGAATTTAATATGGAATATGGAGGGAAGGGGAGGGGGGGATAACGTACCTTATCGACTTCCACCTCAAGGTCGTCTTCGAAGAAGAATTGTCCGGTGTGCGCAAGATTGCCTGGTAAGAACGTTCCGTTGGGCAGAGGTTCCCACTTCGGGAACACCTTGGTGTGGATGTGGACGGCTCGTCCAGTGTAATACCCCGGGAATATCGCTGAGACAGGTAGGTCAGATACACATGCAGCCGAGAGACGAGGGGCTTACTGGTAAATTGCGCGACGCCGTTCCTATCAGTTGGCCATGCACCTCGTAGCCATGTCTCTTCGTGCAGCGTGCGAGGGAATGCAGACAGTAGTCCGCTACGCTTGCCTCCGACCTGCGGTTTTTCGTCCTTCAGGTGCGGGTGAGGCCGGGGATGTCCTGCATAGTGTCCTGTGGCATTGGCTTGCCAGATGTCCACGAGGACGTTAGGCAGGGGTTTGCATGTCTCCACGTCGATTACCCCTATATCGAGGAGCTGACGAAGGCATCAGAATACTCAAGTGTCATAGCGACTAGGGAAAACTGACCGTCAGAAGGCCGTTCTGGTATTCCGCGATGTTTTGGCGGATTGGGTGGCCGGCTATGTGATAGTACGGGCCCTCAGTTGTCTCAGGCGCTAGTTGTCGTGATTCAGCCACCACTTCCTCCGCCCGATAACTGCCACTCACCGAGAACACACGTATTGTTTTCGATCTTCGTATCCTCCACGGGCGTGCACGATAGAAGTTTCTCGTTCGCTTCTTGGATCGCTTGGTCACGGATTCCCCCCGGTGCGTAATCGGCGAACGTCCCCTCCAAGAACAGCTCGTTGTACCCGGGGAGAGATGGGTTTCCCGCCAACACCTTTTGGGCCCACGACCGTTTACGCGCGGCAGTAAACTCGGCTACGGCTGGTGCGCAATGATACGCGGCGACTTGGAGTGCGCGTTGGACCTCTAGCTCCTCTGCGGTCTTTGGTTCTTTGTGCGCAGAAACGAGCGCCGAGGCGAGTACGAGAAGAAGCTGTATCGACTTCATTGTGAAGCTCTATTCTGAAGTGCAATAACATGGGTCCAGGATATATATATATATACCCCACCGGACCTTATATCTTCCAGAACTGAGAATATGGGGGCCGACGCGTACGGTCAGGTCAGGATCAGAAGATCCGATTGTTAGGGGAGCCGCAATTGTCCTAGTAATTTATCAGACAGTCAGCTTCAGCTGCCATGCGCTGCCATGCGCCATTTCATTACCATTGCCGCCACTGATTTGCTGAACGTACCCTTTGCCAACAGAGATTATCAGGCATTCGGTGCAGTTCGTCTGGACTCTAGAGCCATCGACCTTCGATTTCTCACCCATTTACACGCCACCCACTTCCTGTGATTTTGTATCCCCAGTAACAGGACAGATTGCTGTCATCTGGGTACGTTATTATCCCTGCGTTTCTATGATTCGACTAATACGAGCTGTGACTTTTATGTATTAGCCTTAGGCGTTAGGATATCGGACAACACTAATGGACGGCCAGCTCGTACTATCTGGGGATTTTTCCGTGGACAATCAGTCAACGACGCGCTCTGAGCCTGGAGCGCCAGTGCATCACATCATCGCGGGTTCTTTCCGTTCATTGTCGTTGTTCTTGCTGGCCTTTTCGCCCTTCAACCGAACAATATCCCATGTCCAGACTATTCCAGCATTCGGGCCCCATCAGTATCTCGCGGTCAATTCACAGAGAGATCGTGTGTATACGACCAGCTGGGCGCAGCCACCGTCTTTGAGTAGCTGGTCGATAGGCAAAAGTGAACACGCTTGGGGCAAGTGGACTGTTAACCTTGTAAACATGGTACCGATCAGTGAGTAAATGTACAGATCTGTGAAGCGGCCGAAGCCTAGTGCTGTGCTAATGCAAGCGAGTTAGCCGCAACGTCGTCCTACATAACCTTACCGCCGCCGTACACACACATCTATTCGGCTGGCGGACCTACGGGGGAAGCCCATATCGTTGAACCTTCTACACGAGGCTTTGGTGCCAAAGCTCAGCAGTTGCTCTTCGTACCAGAAGACGAGTTGCCCGCTGCCGATAAGACCCGTGTTGCACTGGCAGGTTACGTAAACTATATCCACGTACATGCGTGCTGATTTGTTGGACAGCGGTATGGGTCCCATGCAATAGAATTCTCTAACCGTGGATTTGCTTTCGTCCCTGTGCTGTATGTCTCGTCGCATTCTGGCCGCATTCTCGCATTCTGATGACCCCGTAGAGGGACCAATTCCATTGAGAGATATCGGCTCTCTTCCTCGCTGCCAGGCGGACTGGATCACATAGGGACTACCCTCTCTCCTCGACCGCATGACGGACCCCGTCATCTTATCATATCCCCGAACGGATCAAAGCTCTACGTAATTACAGAACATAGTACGCCTCGAGTTCAGCGTTTGCCTCAAAAGAACTAAGCTTCTAATAGCGAACTTCCTCGACGTCTACGACATCTCACATACAGGGGACCTCACCCTTGCGCAATCTCGGTCCATCATCCCTCAGGATTGCGACAGAATTTATCCCTTTACCGCGGGGATACGCTTCGCTTTACTCCACCGTCACCGTCACACCCATCTCCTGGGTTCTTATTCACCACGACCCGTGGCGCAAGGTCGGAAACGAAAGGATGGTTAGCTGTCTTCAGACTTGGCCAGGATGGTGCAATCGTCGGCGAAGATGCTGAAGATGACATTGAAAGATGGGAGACGCCCACGTCGGGTGGTAAAGCTAACGCGATTGAAATTATTCATGGAGAGATGGATGGGGGAGAGGACACGAAGGCGTGGGTCCTTCTCACCGACGACGACGAATCAGTGGAAAGCGGCGGACCTGGAATTAGGGTGATTGAATGGAGTGGTTGGAAGAAGGGCGTCTCTGTGGTTGCTGAGTGGCCGGGCGAACGGGACTCTCAATCATATAGCGAGGGTGATGGAATGCGTGGAGGGAGCCATGCTGTATGGCTTGACTGACATGTAACTACTTACAGTGTCTAATATCAGCCAGGACTTGCTACAGGGATAAATCATATAAACCCTACGGCCTTCCAATACGTTAACCAGCCATCAATATCCGCTTCACCCAATATCCTCAACGTTCCTCCGCTACCATTGTCCAATGGGTCCATTACCCTCAATGAAGGTGCAACTCGCACTGCATCTACCGTCGCCAACCTTGGAAACCCGAATGCTTCAGCGTCTGCGCTTAACAAGGGCTTTTCTAACGCAGATTGATAGAAGTCCAGGAGGCGCAAGGCAGGGTTTGTATCCTCATCCGCCGCATTTGACGTGTCGCCGGATTCTTCTAGGCGGCCTAACCATGCGTCGTAGGGAACCAACCGTACGCCCACTTTGCGTGATATTATGCTTATGATATCATTCCATTGAACGGGGCGAGGGTGAACTATATGCAAGTATCGCGCAGATTCTCCAATGGTTGGTAGATTGATCAGTGCCATTTCTTTGATCGCAGAAGCAGCGACGTCGACCGGTATCCACGAAACGACCTGAACCATGGTCAACACCCGCCATGATGCGATCATCGGGTACTCACCCCGTCTGACTTTGGCAAACATCTTAGCGTTATCCCTGATTTGACGATGCTCGGCACCCATTCGTGCGTATTCCAGCATCCGTTAACGTAACTCCCGCTCATCTGCCCGATGCGGACGATTGTTGTCTGGAGCGGAGTACTTTCTCCAGCTTTATGTAGGAGTCGTTCAGCAACCCACTTGGATTCTGGGTAGCCTGAACCAATGGCGAAAGCTGGATCAAGGAGAGCCTCTTCCGGGGCTATTCCGTGTGGATAATCTGGCAAATATACGTAGGTCAGAATCAATGCAAGTAGCGCATGAGTTCTGGTTGTCTTACTCCTAGCAACGCCGATGGAACTAATGAAGAGAATACTTGGAGGCTTGGCTCGGGCTGATTGGAGTGCGAAGTCGATCAGCCGACGAGTGCCAGCCACCAACGGCTCCATTGACGACAATGCTACGTTGAAATCTACTCTCCAAGCTGTATAAATCGGCCAATAAATGAATGTGCACGAGAAGTAGCTGGGCGCGCACTCACCATTGTGCATGATACAAGTTATGTCTTTCCGCATAACGTCGAGCAATTCTGCGTCCAAATTGTGAATAGATCCTGCATCGCCTTCGACGAAGATCAGTTTCTGAGATTCCAGCAAATTGATGTCCAATCCCCTCTCCACAAAAGCAACCTTCTGTCGGTCTTTAACTGTTCGAGAAGAACTGCCCCCCTTCCTATTCAGCGCGTAAACCTTGCGGACAGAATCGTCGAGTAGGAGAAGTTCCAGAATATAAGACCCCAGGGCCCCGGTACTTCCAGTAAGAAGTACGGCTTCCCCGTGGCCGTGCTCGGGGGAGGGATAATGCGTTGGATAGTCTTGGGAGTATTTCTCGACCATCGCCTCCATCTCCGATATAGTGTCTTCCGTTCGTTGAGCCTCGGAATCGGATGAGTGATTCGTCAAGTTCGTTATATATTTCGCCAAACGTCGAATCGAGGGGTGTAGGTAAACGAAGTTGACCGGCACGGACTTGACGGTGACATTGTCGACCGTACTGAGTGATCGCAAGAGAGAGTTACGGATCCATGTAGCTTGCAAACTGGAGAGATACAGTCAATTTTCTAGTGTGAGGAGTGACAACATGACACAGGTCCATACCTATCGCATCCATTCTGGAAAACATCATCATCGTCTGCAGGAGTTCGCCTCATTACCTTTACAACGACCCTTCGAACGAAGCTTAGACAGTCTACTTCACTAAACACATCGGGCAAAGGGATGTCTTCTTCCGAAGTTTCTTCAAGTTGATCGTATGCCACGTCGATTTCATTAGCATAGGCATCTATGATGATATGCCGCCTTGGTGTCCCCTTAGCTGTGAATTCAAACGGTTTCGCTGGGCTAGACACCAGAACCATCTTTGGGTCTTGTAAGTACGCGGCAATTGTACAATTTCAGACAGTACATACTTGTTTAAATATCCTCGAGTGAGAAGGCGCGATCTTGTTGGCTTCTTCAATCGTCGGCCTAGTCATCAATCAGCTTCAAATTACCAACGATGAGAGGTGAAGGCATACCAAACTATGTCGCGGAAGGAATTTAACTGTTCTAAGTCTTCTGGGTCGAGGACATAATTTGGGTGTGGTTCGATCAAGATTCCGGCCTGAAAGCGACCCCGCCCAAATACCAGCCCACAGTGAACGGCTGGATTACGATTAATCAAAGTTTCTGCATTTTCTGTTAGCGTGTAAGCAAATACTGGGGTATTCATAGGACCAACCGATAGGCACTGGGTTTGTCTTTTCGAAGTGTAATCAGCACCGATGCACCTCAGACATGTCTTCCGATGTTTTACCTTTTCCCCTGTGGAATGCATGAGTTGATCATCTGCCCTGCCATATACCTTCATCAACTTTGGATTGGATGGGTGACGGATGACTAGATCATTTGAGTCGTATCCTTTTCCAGTGCCAGCAGTGGTATTGGAAACAGCAAGTGAATGGGTACGACATTCCTTCTGTTGCATGAGCGACCATATCGGCATACATTGTAAAAGACACACCAAGAATACCAGCTTGAAAAGGTTCTCCTCGCCTGCTTGCTCAACGAGAAAGGAGCTGCAATGGTCTGATATCTAGGGGTAATTTCTAGGAGTCAGGGAAGGCGTTTGCACGAAGCATGAAATCTATGGGACCTCAAAGTACTCCCAACCTTCGCCCGGTGGGCGACCTAAAATGCGTAAGTCGAGTGTGTAGATTAAGTCAAGGAGAATTACACACCCGGGACAAATTTTGATGTACCACCAATTTCAGTGCTGAGATAAATGTTATTTCATAGTCGAGGGGTGCAGTGATAGGCATACTGACGCGCCGTAGAATGGATACAACTTAACGCCAGCCTCCACCAGTTTATCTCCCACAGATTTCTGTAAAGGAGCACCTCCGAACATCTAATCAAAGTGTTCGTCGCATCAGTCTGTAGATATCAGTAGTTAATCCACTAACCACTCCATCGAATTTCTGGAGTTCGGCTATTCGCTCTGGGTCTTGCGACCATTCCTGAAATTGTTCAGCGATTTTCGCGTCATGAGGTCAGGCGAATTACCTCAACAAATGAGGGAACACAGAATATAAGAGTACTTCCAGTCGCCAAAGCACTTGAATACAGCCGATCCGGAGTAGAAAGTATTGGTGGTTCAGAGGGCTCAAAATTCGACAGTATAACTCCGGTCATTGTCTTTGGAGGCATTGGTCACAGCGAATGTATTTGTCCGGGTAGCACTCACCGCCCATTGAAGTGAAACAACCCCCATCGCGTCTGTTCGTCAACCCAGAAAGTCAGATCTGCCATCCTAGCGCCATATCAAAACCTTACGGAAGAAGGGAAGGGAATGGTTTGACAGCGTTTTGCCGCAGATGTCCATGTCTCCATAGTCTAAAGAGAGGTGCGTGAGACGCAGCTTATAATGAAGGAGATCTGCGTGCTTACAAGGTTGCATCCCCCATTGTAGGAGATTAAGGTTACTGAGGGAAATTGGCTTCGGAAAGGATGTCGATCCTAGAAAGGAAAGCAGAGGCCTCGGGTTCATAATTGTCAAAGCGATAGCAGAGCAAGTAAAAGTACCAGAAGAGTGCAAAATCATAGCGATGTCTTCAAGGCCGGTTTCTATCATCGGTGGGACGAGCTCAGAGCTGCTATGCTTAGCGTGCCCGTAAAGGTCACGAAAGGTCGGGATTTGAAGTAACTTTACTTCCTGGTCGAGCCTTTCGCAAGCGCGTTCTGCAAGGCCTTGCATGGCCTGGTCACCGCTAACGAACATATAGCGAACTCCCATTTTCTGCATCATATTGGCCGTCCCTGCGTCGGAATTACGAGGCGAGATGGGGAACACCTGGCATCCAGCTCTCATAACACCGGCACTCAGAGCGAAATAACTTAGCTGGTCTGGGCGGGCGCTTTCGTCAAGATGCTGATTTTATCAACTACTGGGGACGCACCTGTGACTGCAAGAATGGCCACGACCGGTCGTCTAGGCGGGGAGACTTGTACATGGGCGGTCAAAACCCGCGCAGCCCTGTAGATAGCCTCTACGGCCACCTTCCATGAGATGATGGAAATTACCCCTTCTTTATCGTACTTGAAGAGAGGGTGGTCTGGATTGTGCTTGTAGTGGAAGTCGTAGATGGCTGGGATAAAAACTGTGCCGTCTAGCGGGGGTACAGTAAAGGCGGGATTGAGGCTGGGGAAGTCACGAAGGGGCATGATAGCGGGCAACCTTTGCCTATGCTTTGCCTCGGACGAATAGCTATTAAGCCATTTTGCCCCGATCGACAATACAAGCCCTCTAGCAGCGCATCACAATTCTGTCATATGTTCACTGGAATGGCAGCTCCACCGAGAACGGTACTTTTCTGAGAAACCAGTGAGGTACCCTGGGGTTAAGCCTGCCGAAACCCCATCAATGGTTGGTGCTCAGCGCCCAGTACCGGGCCTGACAAAAGAGCTGGTGAGTTCGCCCCACTTGCGCAAGAAGTTGCTAGCGGAACGCGTCTCAGGACTCCCCATACTCAAAATGAACTGTTCACTCACTTGTACGTTTATCCCAGGGCCGTCGTTAATGAGATTTGAAGGGCACGGTGCAAGAAGAGAGGTAAGGGGGTATACGCAAAACGGCGGACCGAGGTAGCCACCATAATTTGGACGATACAAACTAGTAATGCATTGCGATTAGTCAAACAAAGACGAGCGTACAGTAGTTGAGGGGCATCTGAATGGTCCACTATCTGATAGTACCGAATCTGTGGCTATTCCAAGAACTGAACTTTGTCCATATCCACATGAGTAAAAGTAGGGAGAGGCAGGAGATATAAAAGGGGGTATCTAGTAAAGCATCCTTGGATGTCAGCCATAAAGGCAAACGATAAGTTAAATCATATATGGGACGGCGAAAACGAAGAAACGGTTGTAGAGCATCCAGAGCATTCTAATCGCGAATCAAAACACATACTAAAGCAATATGTTGACAAATTTATCCCTCCTCTTCGTCTTCATCTTCTTCTTGAATTACATTACCACGGAAAGAAGGTCCAGCACGCCCAGGAAGCTGCCTCCTACCGCCTCTGGGCTCAATTTGATTGTCCATGGGGACGGGTGACACCCTTTCGACGGGAGAGTGTCCAGTCTTCGGCCGTAGACCGCCTGTGTTATTGCGATTACTGTTCCGCTTGCCGGTGTTCCTGTGCCCTTTCGGTGCAGGAGATAGAGTAACCACGGGTTCAGCCATTGACTGCGCAAAGGCGGAATTCGCCATTGCCAAAGACGTCGGCATCTGCCCTAGTCCGCCTGCAAACGCCGGCAAGTCATCGTCTTCGTCAACCCAATCACTCTCGTCGCCTAGATTAAGTGAATGCCGTCCAGTGATAACGTCTCTGAAGCCCGAGCCATCAGGAGTGGGAGAGATGGTTAACACCTCAACGGGTATGTGGGTTGTCCTTGTCTGCCAACCAGGAGGTTCTAACCCCCAGGATTTCTTCCAACTAGAACGCCCAATGGAACCTGAGTAAGACGCGCCTGGACTCATAAAAGGTGCCTGCCGTTTCTGAGCAATAAACTTTGTACTGGATCCATACCGTCGAGAACCACCATCTTCGGGGAGTCTCCGTGAACTCGCTTTCATTGGTGACGCCGTCCGCGGCATGTCGACGTCCGAGGGATCATACCACGAGGCTGGGCGTGACGAAGCAGGAGAATGTATAGAAGAGGTGGTGGAGTTAGACCGTACATGTGGAGGGCGGTTTGAATGAATCTGACGAACGACCCTGGTGGTCGAAGATCCTCCCGAACCTGCTCTCCTATGATACTTGGACATCGGTGAAGCGCCACGATAATGTATCGACCCAGCCGAACTCGCTGACGGAGACTTGCGGTGACGTTGCATGGTGAAGCTGCGTATGGACGAAGGACGAGACGAATGGTCTCCTCTCTCCGAATTGGGCGTGTGGCTTCCCAAGGAGGGACGATTTGGAATCTGCGGCGAGTCTAAATGAATAGGCTGGATGGATGCTACCGACGATCTCCGAGAGTTTACGCTACTGGAGCGACGCGAGGATACGGACGGACGATGAGGACGATGCCCACTTCTACCGGCGTATCCGCCAGACCCACTCCGCCTGCGCTTACCCGTACCAAACGACGGTGCCTTCCCTTGGACAGGCGTTTGTCTATATGGTGTACTAGGTGCCTTCGGCGGATTCACGACCTCTTTCCGTTTGCCTTTCCTCTCTTCGTTGAACCATAATCTGAACGTACTCAAGATACTAGCCCGATTACGCGCGTTCCCCTTCCCTTGGCTCCCTGACTCCGCCGGCTTCATATCCCCTGGTGAGTTTGCAGGCGTTGGAGCGCCGAGGTCTTGTCTACTAGAGGGGCTACCAGCAAACACCCAAGGAGAGCCGATCTGAGGTTGAGGATGTCGCAGCTCGGGCGTTGAAGGGTGGGTATCCCTAGAGACCTTATAAGGAGGAGACTTGGTTAACTTTGAAGAACTGGCTTGCGACGACCGTGGTTCGTCACCGCTGCCAGCTCGCTTCTCCGTCTCCTTCACAGACTTCTCCTTCTCCTTGTCATCCCTCCCAACACCCTCAGAAGACTTCTTACGCACCAACCCAGCAGCCTCCAGCGCCGTGGTAGCACGTTGCATGATACTGACACTGCCAGATCTATTCTTTCGGGCTTTCGAATTCTCCTTGTCCTTGAGACTACTAGCCGGCGTGGAGGGATGGGAACGTGAGGACTCTCCGGTGATGATACTCGGCGACGCTGAGAGCATCGAAGAACGGGTAGGCGTAGATGGTAATGGAGGGGTGGCATTCCGCGCCAGAGTCGGAGTGGGCGGTACGAAAGCCAACTGTGGGGCTGAGCGGTTCAGCGTGGCCAGGCTGCGAGGACTCCCCTCGTCAGTCTGCACTCCAACCGTTGTTTTACGCTTCCGCCTATGTTCACTAGGGTGCTTCTTCGGTCCAAGGGTAGCGTCCGTAGTAGCACCGCTCGCAGCACCAGAGGCATTTGGCGTATCACCCTCCAACGCCTTCCTTTCTGCTTTCTTCATTAACATCCACCATACAGCGCTGGCGGCGTCACAGGCGTCGGAAAGGACGGAATGCACTATTTGGGCGGTGTCGAAGCCTAGCGTGCTCATGCCGTTTAGTAGGTCTCGTTCTTGGGGCGTGGAAAAGATGATGGGGGCTGGAGTGCTAAGGAGGGACGAGAAATTGGTGTCATGAGGTTGGGGAAGTGGGAGAGGGGAGGGCAGCTTTTCAGCGGTAGGTGAACCGGGGTCAGAGAGGGTAGAAGACACCGAGCGGCGTTTAGTACGAGCAGGTGTGCGCAGAGGGTACGAAGGCGGCTGTGCCTTCGAGTTGGACCCAGAGCCAGAATTGGATGCGGCCACAGGTATAGGCGAAGGCGTCCTGCGCATGAGATTACTGGCATCATCCTGTTCCTCTTCTACTACGGTCTCCGGGTGTCTCAGCTTGTCATGAATAGTCGTGCTTAGATCCTCCTGATGTTCGCTTAATTTGCGGAGGGTGGTTTCGCTGGGGTTTCGCTCGCGGTGAGTGAGCTGCTGTCCGTCATCGGCCTTGTATATAAACGGGTCGTTGGAAGAGAGGTCATCAGGAGTCGTAGGAGTAGAGAATTCAAAGTCGGAGGATGCAGAGTGGTAAGTGTGGTCGGAGGCAGCTGATTGGGCGGTGGAAGCTTCAGAAGAACGGACGGACTCTGGGACGTGGATCGACAAGTCATCCTTGACCGTGAACCACGGATGGGCCAGGATTTGGGGTATCGTCATACGTGTCGATGTGTCCTGTTCCAGTATTCCCTTGAAGAGTTGTCGAGATTCTGCGTTGAATAAGTAAAAAAAAAACACGTCGCTATGTGGGTAGACAGTACGCACCCAGTGAGAGCCATACTGGGTCCTCGAAATCTCCATTGATTATCTTGCTTTTCATTACGGATTCGTCATCGTCGTCAAAAGGAAGGGTTCCTGTCAGCAAGCAATACAGTATGACCCCAAGTGACCACACGTCGACCTCCGGGCCTTGATACTTCTTTCCCTGCAGCATTTCAGGTGACGCGTAGCCAGTTGTGCCACAGAAAGTCTCCATTAGCGACCCGCGCTCGAACTCGCGCGTGAATCCAAAGTCGCCCAACTTGACCCGACATCGCTCATCCAGCAAGACATTCTCGAGCTTCAGATCCCGATGCACGATCCCCTTCTCGTGCAAGTACGCCACAGCAAGGCAGAGCTGGCCGAAGATGACTCTCGTCTCCTCTTCTGATAGGCGACCCTTCTCGGCGAGGTAATCGAAGAGTTCGCCTCCACAACAGAGTTCGGTGACAATCCAGATGTTTGCCTCGGTTGCGATGACTTCGTACATCTGAGTGACGTGCGGATGGTGGAGCTGGCGATGGTGATGGATTTCTCGGGTCAGATAAGAGGACATGGCTTTTGGAATCTGCTTGATCGCTACGCGGGTGGAGGTTAGACGGTGTGTCCCGAGGCGAACCTTGCCATAGGCACCTAGTAGATGATGAGGGGGTTGCGTGTGTAGCATATTAGGCTCCTCACCTTCGCCTATGACCTTGCCGAGGGTATAATTACCGACCACTCTTATCTTATTCGACGACAGCTCCTTCCCAAGTTCATTATAAGCGGTTGCGAGGTGAGCCTTGAGGTTCTGAGTTACGGAGGTGGAGTGCTTGTGACCGAGCATAGTGACATGTAGAAATATAAAGGAAAGACAGAGGCAAGGTGCCTGGATTCTGGATGTAAATGTTCTGCGAGAACGATGAGGAGCAGAGGGTAATGTTTTTACCACGGTCGATTATGTTGCAGTCACGTGGCGCAATAGGAGACACAGGACTTAATTTCAGAACAACTCTCCCTGTCTCGTTGCCACTCCCAAGCTGTATGTAGGTCGCACCTGTCGTATTAAATGAACGTGAATCTGACATCGCTACTCTAGTATCACTCTAAAGTCGCTTGGGGGTTTTTGCAAGTATCCTCCCACATAAAACACATAGATCTGTCTAATCAATCCGAGTCACCAACATGCCTCTGATCTATGCAACGAGACCGTCAACAATCCATCACGATTCGCCTCCTGGAGAGATGCATCCCAACCACGACGTAGCCACGACTTCTTAGCGCCTTTTGTTCTCAAAACAATGGCAATGGTTGTCGCCGCGAAACAACGTTCACACGAAGCCACTCCGAATGTTTGTCAGGCCTCACCGGGGACATCATATATTAACAGCCCGCCACCAGGAGGCCCCGGGACTTATTCCACTTTCTTTTTTCTTTCCCTCTTTCTGTGTCTTTGGCCACTGGCAGTATCACTAGCCACTTCAAGGTTTTCTATACATAAGACACGATCCCTCGTCCGGATTACGAGCAACACACCACATCTCATTCATCATGGTCAATTTCACTATCCTCGCAGGCGGCTTCAGCTCTTTCGTGGTCAGCTACCTGTTCGATTCCGAAGCCAACACCCTGACACTTCTGAGAAACACGACGACCGGCGTCAATCCCTCATGGATCGCGTCGCACCCCCAGAATACGAGTATTCTATAGTAAGCCGCCTTTGCTTATCAGAGTAGTAGATTAACCAATACTGCTTACGATCTAGTGCAGTCAATGAGAACTCACCCGCCGGCGCGCTCCAGTCCTTCGAAGTTGATTCGGAGGGCGCACTGACGCTCGCTGATACCGTCGCGTCTGGCGGCAACGGCCCTACCTTCTCTGGCGTACTCTCCACCGGCGAGGTAACTGCAATCAACGTGAGTTTGCTCTTTCGTGCCGCTGCCGTCCTGTGTCTTACCGAACCCAATGATAGTTCGGATCCCCCAATTGCTCCTTAGTAGCCACCGTCCCTGGCGACCCGCTGCGCTTCCAAACGGACTCGCCTGCTGTCCCATTCCCCGTCCCTGACGGAGCGCCTTCCAACCCCCACATGTCCCTCGAATTCAACCGCGAGGTCTTCGTCCCCGACCTGGGCGCAGACAAGATCTGGCGCCTCTCCAACACCGGCGCGCCAGGAAACTTCCAAGTGCGCGGCCAAATTGACATCGACCCAGGCGCCGGCCCGCGCCACATTGCCGTCCTCGACAACATCCTCTTCACGCTCCACGAGAAGACGTCGACGCTCACCGCGCAGCGCATCCCCGAGGGGCCAAACGGCACGACTCTTCCGCTCATCGCGAATGTGTCCATCGTCCCGCCGGGTCAGCCCGCTGGAGCCATGTTCGCCGCGGCGGAGCTACTCATCTCTACCCCCTCAGAGAAGTTCCCGAATCCCATCATCTACGCGAGCAACCGCAATATTGGCAACGAAACAGATCCACGGGGCGACGCCATCGCCATCTTCGAGTTCATCAACCCTGCTAGTGCGATCAACGAACCCGACAACGCCTCATCGACATCAACATCGGGCTGTACGTGCCGCGCGAAACGCATGCACAAGTTCCATAAGCGCGTCTTTGCCCAAGGCGGTTGTCAGTTCGCCAGACGCCAAGAAGATCAGCCTGAGGCTTCAGCACAGACCGAGGGCCCGCTTCGTTTGATCAATCACGTCTTCACGGGACTCGATCAGATTCGCTCGATGGCGCTGGGGTCCGTCGATGCGGGCAGCGACGAGTTCCTCATTGCTGGGGCGGCTATTGGCGAGAAAGGCGTTGCGGTGTTCAAGAGAGTTGATGGTGGGAGGAACTTGACGGAGGTTGCGAGGAACACTGATGTCCCCACTAGGACCAGCTTTGTGTTTTTGTGACGATCCTAAAGAGACATGCCCACATTTATGTATCATATAGCAAACCTATGTAGAATATCCCAATCCAAGATACATATTCTCAGCACTCCAAAGCATGTACGATAAATACTCGCTATTATATCCAATCGTTCATCCATATTCCACCGCCCGACTACACGACACCAGCTTCGAGCTCACCCCATACCCTCCATCATTAGTATACTCGACCTCCTCTTGTTCCACGACCCGCCTATCCCTCCAACTCATCCACACACTCAACGCCAAAGTCAGGAGACATGCAAAGATGGTCACAGTGAACGCCTCAGCCACTGCCCTCCAAGCACCGACGTCTCTCGAAACCCGGCGTATCTGCGAAATAAATGAGCGGTGACTCGATGGGGACGGGGTAGGAGAGAGTTCGTGTACATCGAGTGTCTTCCCGATGGCGACTGAGAAAAGATATCCCGTAAAGATGGGGCTGAGCGTTGCAAACCCGAAGTTCTCTGAAAAGTGAGCTGCATGTTTCAAGAGACTCTCAGTGCAACTGCATCAACATGGAAGGAGGATCATGACCCACCTAGTCGAAAATACCCGATACACAACGTAGGGAGCAGTGAAAGTGAACCACCATACACGAAGCCTTGCATCGCACTTCACCAAGAAAGCGAGTGATCAACTGTTGGAGGATAACCTGCACCAAGAGGAATGCCGTCGACGAAGCAATATGATCGAGGGTGGTACAATCGGTGTTTCGTGAAGTCTGATATGAGTGATACTCATGTTGGCGTTGGGGTTACTATTGTGGACAGGAGACATACATACCAAGACAGTTCATGAGGCCGACGATCGTCACTTGCTTTGCCTGTTACGCGGGCGGCATATGCAGTCTCGTATTCTGGGTTCTCTTGGGCGATGCTAGTGAGCGCCTGCGATATCGTGCCCATGTTGTTGATATCTGCATAAATCCACGAAACAATGAGCACTCGCGGTGGTTGAGTTTCCAAGGAATAGGATGAACGAAGAATCCAAAGATCATCGGAAAGGCTGTGCCCACAGTTAGCAGGAATAGGAGCGAAGATGAATCGCCCGGGGAGAAGAGACCAGCAATAGCGGAAAAGAAGAAAGCAGACAGCCCGAACCCGGAGCACTAGATGCTCTCTGTGACCACCGGGGATCCTTGGTGTAATTTATACACCTACCGCGTGGTCTGGAAATGTTCTGGCGGTGGTATTGACGCCGCCGCAGACTGCAAAAGGAGGACTTGTGAAAGTGCACTGCAACTTGGACATCTTACATAATGCATCAAGCTCCTTGCCATTCGCCTTCGCCATATTCATGTCTCCCCGGAGAGTCGTTGATCTGGCGTCCTTGGCCAGTTCCGATCTACTCTCCCCTTCAAACACGTCATTGACCTGTTCGACGCGTCTCCCTTCGTTCACCAGCCCAACCTCACCCCAACACTTCTGCCTTTGCCCCGTATACCGCATTCGTGAATTCACTCTCACTCGCCTTTTCGCCTAGGCTACTGCCCACACCCCGTCTCACTTCTGCTCAAATGCGTCCCCAACGTTAGTTAACTCCCATGCGCCGGTCCTCTCTCCTCCCTCTCCAGTAGGCGCGATCAAGTCACCAGCCCAGCCCTCCCCACCCACTCCTTCTCGCTTCCTTGTCCTCTCACGCGTCCACTTCCTTCCCCTCACGTCGTCCTCCGCCGCCTCCCTGCACACAAGCGACGAAACACGCGAAACAAAGAATGAACAACCGTAAGCGGGGAAATCGAGCGGGGAAAAAGGACAACAAGAACAACGATACAGAAGCGACGCATACACCAGTGAGCCGGCCCCTCGTTTCTCTTCAAGCACACGGGCCGCGACGAACGCTCGCGTACGAGCACACACAGACTATTCGTGCGTGCTGGCTGGTAGCGAAGCGACCTCGGGAACGACAAAGATAACGAAAACGAAAAGCGAAAGAAGATACTAATGTGAGTACCCAAAACAACCTCCCACCCCCTCGAATCTCAAGCGAACCCCACCCCCCCAGCGCAGCACCCCTGCTCATCGTGCACCTCAACATCAGGCCTCAATGCCTCAGTACTCAGCGTTCGACTCCACCGCCACCCAATCGTCAGCAAAACCCAGACCATCGCGCACGAACGAACGAACGAACGAACGAACGAACGCCAGAGCGAGCGTGTATGCCAGAGCGCGAACGCGTATGGAGACGGCCGCCAAGACTTGTATACACGGCCACATACCCATACACCCATTCCACGAGGAGCCAACGGGTGGGTATGTTTATGCTCAACGATCGCGAGCCGGAGAAAGCGGGGGAAAGAAATGGGGAAGTGGAGAAACGGCGAAACGGGGAAACGGGAGTACGGAAAACAGAGAAACGGAAACACGAGGTACGTAGCCAATAACTGGAGTCGTTCGTTCGCGGCTTCGTTAACGCAGTCCCCGATCATTAATAGAACCCTTTATCCGCGCGACATAGTGCGAACACAAACGACGACGAACACGGGCGAGGACGTAGTCAACGAGGAGGAACTCAACGGTCGACGACGGCGACGATCAGAGCATCAGAGCAGAACCCTGGCCCGGGAAATCGGCGAACACGCAAGGCGTAGAAGGATGGGGCCAACGCAGAATGAAGAACGGGAAACGAAAAAACGAAAAACAAAGAATGGGACACAACGCAAGATCGTAAGTACACTTCCTCGGGCTTATCCACACGTATACTGACGTGTTTTCGATCAGGTAACTGTTCTGAGCTCGGCGGCGATCTGGGCCACGCCCACTCTGAGCTAGCCGGGTGTCCCACCGGTGGTTATCTACGGCGCGGGCAAGGGTCGGACGAGAAGGAGAAAACGAAAGGAGAACGAGAGAATTCGAAATGGAAGCGGAGAGACGGAGAGAGAAAATGAGAAGGAGAAGAGGAATGGAATGGGGAAACAGACGCGAGACGGAAAGAGAGAGAAAAGGAGAGGGGGAGAGAGAGAGAGAGAGAGAGAGAAAGAGAACGAGAACGAGACAGAGAGACGAGAGAGAGATTCGTACGTACCTTGTAATACTGCAATGTACTAGCTAACGCTGAATAAATTACAAACTAGGTTAGTTGCGAACACGAGAAGACAAGCGAACGAAGCAGAATTAGACGGAGAATAAAAGGAAAGGAGCGAACCTTAATACAAGTCGACGTAGGCACGACGCGGGTCGTAGTCGATCATGATCGACACCCCGCATTATGACGAACCGAAGACAAGGACTCGGCGCCACACCATCTTCAGCATCTCACGACACCCCTCGCCATGCTCAAGAAAAGAACCGGAGAACGTAAACTGCTAGCCAAGGAAGCCAGGGCGAGGCTATTGCCCAAGGCCCGTCCCCGTTCCCTGCACGCACTAGCCGAACGGAAACCGGAAGCGCGGGACACGGCCTAAGAACGCGACAAGGGGAAAGAAGGGAAGGCGACAAGACGAAAAGATGACGAAGAACGAGTCACGACGTTGGAGATCGTGTATGTGCGATCTCCGGTCTCTTTTGGATATCCCCGCGTTTTCGAATCCAATGGGCGACAGTCTCCCCTCACGTAGTCAAAACAAGGGGAAATGGAAAGAAAGGGAAATGAAAAGGGACGCCGCGTAGGCACGATCTCCCCGCTCCCTTATCATTTTTCGAAGCAACGCAGTCACGCGAGACCAGTTGAAACGAGTGGCAGGTCTCGAGAAGGCACCTACACGGGGAGATTGCGTGAGTTCGTTCTTTGGCATTTCACCCCCATGTCTTCGAATTGAAATGACGTGTCTTTGCATCTAGCGGGCCCAAAACGCGACGAAGAACGGGAACAGAGAAGAGAAGAAAAGAAGGAAATGAGGCAGACTGCCCGTCGACGATCGCTCACGTTCGAACGTCCCGCGCCTGCACAAGGATCGAGAGCACGTCAAAAGGACAGGCAATGAAATGCGAAAAGAAGAAGATCGAGCTCGACAAACCACGTCGACTTGGAACACGCAAGCCAGACAGCGAACATAAAGGAGGTCACGAGCACCCGCACCCGCACCCGTCGAAGGAAATTAAAGAACGGACGGGCAGGGAACAAGTACAATGACCCAGGCCGAGAATGGCCGGAACAACGTAAAAGGGAACACGAATGGGGGATTAACGAGAAGAGAATCAGGAAGGGACGAAGAAACGAGGCAGCGGCGCAAAGACGGCTTCGCGCTATGGAAACAGAGGGAACAGACGAGAAACACAGAAAGAAGGAAGGTAGGGAAGAGACGAAATGGAGGACACGAAAGACGCAGAAATGCACACGAACGAGAAGACGGCAAAGCGAACGAACAGGTCGACTACGTTGTTGAGCCTCTAACGAAGGCGATGCTCGTCCCGCAGAGCGCATCAAGACAAGGGCTAACGCTGGAGGAAGGGACAAAGGAAGGCGCCTCGCAACCAACACACCCGCTCGTTCGAATGAAACAACAGCTACACAAAACTAAATAGGACGCTAGGTCAGCGACGAAAAGAAACCACGACGGCGACGATTGCTGCCACCAAGTCCACCCACCAACGCGGCCGTGGAAGTACCGCTAGGCGCATCAAATCCACAAGCATGCTGGGGGAAAGAAGGGAGCGGGGCGAGAAGACGTCAGGATCGATCAAGGATGAAACCAACGAGAAGGGAAACGAAGATGCAAGCACGCGCCCACGCTCGTCAGGAAGATAGAGCGATGGGCAGGAAACATGGGGTCGACAAAGGCAAGCCCTGCGCTCCCCGTCCCAGCGAGGTTGTGTCCAGTACCGTCAAACGCATCAGGTACACGAACGCAACACCGGGTAAGGCAGCGAGAACAAGCGACACGACGAACGGCCGTCACAGGAATGGAGCGAACGCGAAGAGAAAGAAGGAAGAAGATCGGCGACCGAGCACGATCAGCCAGCGGTTGCTGCTCCCAGTACCGTTGCACGCATCAAGCACGCAAGCACAACACCAGAGGACGAACTCGGCCACCTAGTGGATCCCTCTCCGTTGGGGAAATGGAATAGAAGGAAAGGAAGAACGGGAGGGGGAGAAGAGAGTGTGGCTCTTCTCACCATCAGCGACGGCCTAGACAACATGGAGGGAGATGAGCGTCGGTCGAACGGATAGGAATGGGAACGACAGGGCTTACCGGCTGGGATGCGAACTGGAAGTTAGACGAGCTGGACTACGACGTAGACAAATACCTACGGTCATCTCCATGAACCAAACGACACGTGTAGCACGTTTGCGATGGGTGGTTATGGACTCGGATTGACTCGGTCAGCAAGCTACGATGGGGGAATGGGCACTCAGTAGAGTGTCACTGTCGTTGACGGCTTCGTCTAGCGTAGGACTTTGTTAGGTTGTTTGCATCGACGGCGGCGAGCGTTCTAGCTGGCATTCGGTTCGTCTAGTCGGGTCATTTCTTTGCGCTCAGCTTACTCACTCACTCAGGTTTCTAGTTAACTGGTGTCAACGGACCAGATCACACTGCAGATCGACGGTTGGGTTTCGTGGTAATTTGGGTGCAAGACTTTGATGGAGGCAACTCACAACGTGGTCGGTCTAATTAGTAGGTTAGTAGTGGTTTGGTTAGGCGATCGCATGTATGAACGGCAATAACATATATATTTTGTGTTGACCTACAAACGGCGTGTAAACGGTCAGTCAACGGAGATCACTATGCAAAGAGTTACGTTGTGGACATAATCAAGGTAATTCGCGATGCTAACGACAGGCTAGGTCAGTTCGTTCCACTGAACGGGAGTGAACTCGAACTCACATAAATAGATTGTATATTGTATTCAATGCAGCATCTGTGAGTCTCGCAATCCATTGGTCGTGAATTGAACTGACCTCGTCTATTGGATCGTCGCGACGGGACTGCGAACAAGAATGGGTGAGTGCAGCAGAGTGGCGAACCAGTCCAACTCACTTGACGGCGTCTCTGCGACGTCAGAGAGGACGGACTTGAAAGAAGCGGCTTGCGACGAACTGGGAATATACTGCGAACTGTGAAGACGAGCGAATTAGGGCAACGGCAAAGCGATCATCGACGGCGAACTTACCTCTTGGTAAGACTCGGGTGCGTACGGAGCCTTGGCCTATACTACACAATAATCCGGGGAGAGTCGAAGGAAGCAATTGCGAACGATGACCTGGCAACCGGAAATCCAAGCGTACGTGTTTGGGGCTACGTCGTGTCCGATACCTTGGTCGTCATCGCTGGCCATTTGATCGCGCTGGGTAGATAGTGAACTCGCGAGCTGATCTGATTTCAAGATAAGCAATCATTCGTCTTGCGCCCAACCAGCGAGAACGTCGCAGGTCAAAGGCTACGGGAAAATGAGTCAGGATGACGGCACATTGGTTCTGTATTACATTCGACTCGCAATGGAATAGGTTTGAGAGGGAGTGCCGAAGTTTACAAGGAGATATCGACGATTGAACGAATGGGCCTGCGTTGGGTGTGCCGGTTCGTTTTGAATAGACCTGCCCATTGCCCGTAGGAGCTTACATTTACTAACCCAGTGTGTCCACAGTGGACTTGAATACGGCCTAGTCATTGATCGCTGACACGCAGTTAGTAAAGATAGATAGACGCGGCGTCAGCTCGTTGCGAGCGTGGACTGACCGAGTAAATAGCGGTCGGCGCCGGGGTTATCTAGGTAGCAAAGAGTTTGTTGAAAACCGATGCAATGAATATAATTGAAACTCACTCTGCGCACAATGCAAAGACTAGCCGTTGTATGATATCTGTAGTCCATCTGACCACCGACTCTTCATCTTCGCCTTCATGATCGCTTCGGAGGTCATCTACTATGATATCTATTTCGATTTTTGAATTAGAAGTTCGTTCGGTCTATTAGTGTATCTAGCTCACTATAGTTAAGCGTATTGAGGACACTTGTTCATGATCTGGGTGGCTTATCTTGCCAGTCTTCATCTCGGCCTTCATGATCACCTCGAAAGTCATCTGCGACGATACCTATTTCGGAAACAGTCATTTGAGCGCGTTGTAACGGATAAAGCTACTGATGACTTACTGATAAGGAGTGATCCTTGAGTAGTACCTAGATGTAAGGACAATAGTTAGTAATCAAGGCAGATAAGCGAAGACGTTGTTGAAGTCGAACAGGGGGTCGATAGGAGAACAGTGAGTTGATCATTGCGAGTGTAGTACAGCTCGAGAGAGGAGAGGAGGAGAGTAGAGAAGAAAATTCCTGAAGAGGATGGAGAATACCTAACGATTTTTGTGCCCGTTATGTAGGGGAAAAGGGTGTGGTAAGTGGAAACGGCGTTATTGAGTGTTTTCACTCGCAAATACCTTGGTAGGGTTCGAAAGAAATGGCTGATTGATGTTAGTGATGGTGAGACGTAATAGAAGCAGCTAAGCGCTGACGCCCACAGCCTAGTAGTCGCGTACCTTGCAATTTCAATTGGGATCAAGGAGATGAGTACGAGCGGGGGAGTGGGCCGAGTGAGGGTTGTCGGCGAGGTTCCTGAGTTCGAGATGGTTGGAGGACAGTTTGGCGTGTGGTATGAATGTATATTATGTGGTGGGCACAGTCATCGTGAGCGCATCATGCGCTGAGCGGTGCGTATATGAGGAGGAGGGTTTCTTGAGTAGGTTTGCGAGGAATGCGGAATCGCATCGGAGAGAGCGATCGAAGCGGCGAAAATGGTAGCCGAGTAATGAAATGCTCGTAATGCACATACCCTGAGATGCCCAGCATGTTTTACTCCTCCATTCCCTGCAGTATATGTGTCTACCAGCAGGCTTGAGGCCGCTCCGGGGTTTCTATTGAGATGGTGAATGAATACTCCATATATGGAGTGAAATGAGTGTTACGTACCCAGTATCCATGGGGGGGTACTGCCTTTGCATGTGTAGTAGTCGATGGGGACGAAGGACGAGCAGACGGGATTGGGTACAGGGGGGCATCGGAGCAGGATGAGTGTTCGGGGCCAGATTGGACAGAGTGTAGGCGGGATGGTTGGGGGAAGACGAGTTTGTTTGAGTCGATTGCGTAGCTTATAGGGATCTGTCGAAGGTAGAATTGCAAGGAATAGTACGAGTAGGAGTTGGAGGTAAGTAGGGTGTGGACTTGTCGGAGATGCCAAATATGGAATAATTAGGCGCACAGATTTGGACTCTGATGTCGCACACCGACGATCATTCTTTCTACCACACCCTGCTCATGTGCGACCCACTTCTCCGCCGACTGTTCTACCTCCATTACTTGGATGCCTCGGGACCCAGTTCTCCGCCACCCATATCACCAATGCCATCTGCCACCACTACCAAAACATGAAAGCTTTGTTGCATGACAACAACAGTAGGTGGTCCTGCTTTCTTTTGTGTCAAACATGCTGATAGGTTTGTCGCAGTCTCCCTCTCACACCAGAAAGAAAATGCAGAACAAATTGGCTCCAATAAATCCCGGGTACGTGGCAGCACTGTAGTTACTCAGAGACTCACCCTCACTTCCGCAAAAGCTCCGCACACCCGGAAACACGAAGACACCATGGATCGACACCATTTGATTGGGTGCTGTGTGGCCTGCAAGTGTTCACCGGCACCCAGCACAGCTGTCTTTTCGTCGCTGTCTTGACAGCTACTGTCAATTTTCGACCCCGAACATCAAATACACTACAGATCGCCGCCGTTTTGTTGCATACCACTCGACTGTCTGTCTTGCGCAATTTGTAACCAATTTTGCGACAATTGAATGGTGTTTCTGTCCCCTCAACTACGATGACGCAATAGATAATTGCAAAGACACGACGGTTCGGCCCCGTTTCAATGGCACCTCCATCCCAAATGACGAAGACGCAACATTTCAACGCCCATTTACTGGACCACCATGACCAGCCATTCCGCACCGTGCACCACCAAGTTCGTCGTCGTTTTGCCGCAGCTTTCAGCACTCGAAATTACAACGACACGACGTATCGACGCCATTTTGTTGCCCTCTTCCTGTGCGTTTCCCTAACCCCGAATGGTGAAGACACGACATATTGGTGCCATCCTATCAGTACCTCCTGCGTTTCACCCACCCCAAACGATGAAGACACAACATATCGTCTCCATTTTGTGGGTACCTCCTGCACATTCCATTTCACATTCCCCCGCCCCAAAATGACGAAGAGACGACAGATCGACGGCGTTTTATTCCCCCTTTCCCGCACATTCCCCAACCCCCGAGTGGTGAAGACATGACATATCGACTCTGTTTTATTAGTACCTCCGTTTACATTTCCCCCACGCCAAAAGGTGAAGACACGACAGATCGACTCCGTTTTATCAGCACCTCCTGCCCCTTTATTCCTACTTCCCCTGCCCCGAATGACGAAGACACGACATATCGACTCTGTTTTATTAGTACCTCTGTTTACATTTCCCCCACGCCAAACGGCAAAGACACGACAGATCGACTCCATTTTATCAGCACCTCTTGCCTCTTTATTCCTATTTCCCCCGCCCCGAATGACAAAGACACGACATATCGACTCCGTTTTGTCGGTACCTCCCGCTCATTCCATTCGCACTTCCCCAACCTCGAATGACGATGACACAACAGATCGACGCCGTTTTGTTGGTACCTTCGCGGCTGTTTTTACTCAAATTCACGCCTGTGCTGAGCACTTTGCGCTATCAAAGCCCAGACAACTACCCTTTGAAGCACTGTCAAACTCGAGTTGATCCTTGCTGCCGCCTATTGGGGAGGTTATTTCCGACAGAGCAAAATGGCCTCGCTAGAGGACGTTCTGTTCTGGCTCCTTCCCTGCCATCTTGCCTATTTCATTCGCATTCCCCCCGCCCCGAATAACGAAGACACAATGGATCGACACCGTTTTATCCCACCCCCCCTCCTGCATATTCCTCCACCCCCGAAGGGTAAACACACGACATATTGACACCTCCTGCCCGTTCTAGTCCTATTTCCCTGCGCCAGATGATGAAGACAACACACTGATGTCATTTTATTCCCTTCTCTTCCCACATTGAAGGCAAAGACACGACATATCACCTCCATTTTATCGGTGCCTCCTGCCCATTCTATTCCTACTTCACGTGTCCCAAATGACGAAGACACAATGTATTGACTCCGTTTTATCGGTACCTCTGCAACTCTTTTTATCCTGATTCAAGCCCAGATTGCATTGCTTCATGAAACCCCAGACAACCTGCGTGGACACATGTCTCACTCTGTCAAGCTTAAAATTGATATTTCAGTGCCGTTTTATTACCTGCCGCTCCCTTTTGTAGATGGTACCTCCGACAGACCAAGGCTGTTCTACTTTGGCTGTTTCCGTCTATACTCCCGTACCTCACCCCAACCTCAAACTGATTATCTGGACCTCCTTGTAGTTACGTCCGTACTGTTGCTTCCTTGCAACCTCTCTACTGCCCTGTAACAGTTGAAATTGCATATTCCGACACCATTTTATTGGTCTTACGGTGTCATATGAACATATCGCTGTTTATCTTTGGACCACTGGCACTCGAACTCACTTTTTCAACACTGTTTCATTGCCCCCTCACTTCCATGCCAAGTCATACTTAAGATTACATATTTCAGCCGCATTTTGTTACCTGCACGGTGCTCTCAATTGCCCTTAAAGTCTGCCAATCTAAATTCATTATCCTGACTGCCTTGCATACCTTTGCTGTCTATTGCTCAACCTCTCAAGTGAATACTATATGCTACATTGTGAGAACTTTGAGTTTGCCGTTGTTTCAGACTAGGTGTTCTGCCGAGTAGGCATAAGCGAGTTTGGCACTGTGTGTTAAGCAAGGTTTGCCTAGTGTTTGCAAGTGAGCGTACACCATTGTAGGCAGGCTCTGTGAAGTCTGGAGAGTGAGACCAGAACCGTACTTGGCCTTTGAAATATAAAGTGGAAGGAATACTCGAGGACTGAAGTGAGTGAAGACGTAATGGGAGTTCGGCAGGTAGTGAGTGCGTTGCCAAGGTGTAGACAGCCACGTAGGAATACTTGGCAGAGTCTACATATATAAGGCCTGCAAACAGAGGCAGTTGTCAGTAATCCCCGCCATTCCCGCTTGCCGTCATGCTGTTATTCTGCCCTATCACCATGCCACCTTACCTTTCCCCCCCCATCGTAGTCAGTAGTCAGTAGTCAATATATAGCTACATGCCTGCAGCTGGGAGTGTGGACGTATGTCCGTGCTCTCAGCTGTTGGCACATCGTGGGAATGTAATCTCGCTTCGTCCCTATCACAAACCCTTGAATTTTGTTTCTTCCTCCCAAGGTCGATAGTAAGCCGCCTTTGCTTATCAGAGTAGTAAATTAACCAATACTAGTGCAGTCAATGAGAACTCACCCGTCGGCGCCCTCCAGTCCTTCGAAGTTCATTCGGAGGGCGCACTGACCCTCGTTGATACCGTCGCGTCTGGCGGCAACGGCGCGTACTCTCCACCGGCGAGGTAACTGCAATGAACGTGAGTTTCCTCTTTCGTGCCGCTGCCGTCCTGTGTCTTACCGAACCCAATGATAGTTCGGATCCCCCAATTGCTCCTTAGTAGCCACCGTCCCTGGCGACCCGCTGCGCTTCCAAACGGACTCGCCTGCTGTCCCATTCCCCGTCCCTGACGGAGCACCTTCCAACCCCCACATGTCCCTCGAATTCAACGGCGAGGTCTTCGTCCCCGACCTGGGCGCAGACAAGATCTGGCGCCTCTCCAACACCGGCGCGCCAGGAAACTTCCAAGTGCGCGGCCAAATTGACATCGACCCAGGCGCCGGCCCGCGCCACATTGCCGTCCTCGACAACATCCTCTTCACGCTCCACGAGAAGACGTCGACGCTCACCGCGCAGCGCATCCCCGAGGGGCCAAACGGCACGACTCTTCCGCTCATCGCGAATGTGTCCATCGTCCCGCCGGGTCAGCCCGCTGGAGCCATGTTCGCCGCGGCGGAGCTACTCATCTCTACCCCCTCAGAGAAGTTCCCGAATCCCATCATCTACGCGAGCAACCGCAATATTGGCAACGAAACAGATCCACGGGGCGACGCCATCGCCATCTTCGAGTTCATCAACCCTGCTAGTGCGATCAACGAAACCGACAACGCCTCATCATCGGGCTGTACGTGCCACGCGAAGCGCATGCACAAGTTCCATAAGCGCGTCTTTGCCCGAGGCGGTTGTCAGTTCGCCAGACACCAAGAAGATCAGCCTGAGGCTTCAGCACAGACCGAGGGCCCGCTTCGTTTGATCAACCACGTCTTCACGGGACTCGATCAGATTCGCTCGATGGCGCTGGGGTCCGTCGACGCGGGCAGCGACGAGTTCCTCATTGCTGGAGCGGCTATCGGTGAGAAGGGTGTTGCGGTGTTCCAGAGAGTTGATGGAGGGAGGAACTTGACGGAGGTTGCGAGGAACACTGATGTCCCCACTAGGACCAGCTTTGTGTTTTTGTGACGATCCTAAAGAGACATGCCCACATTTATAAATGTATCATATAGCAAACCTATGTAGAATATCCCAATCCAAGATACATATTCTCAGCACTCCAAAGCATGTACGATAAATACTCGCTATTATATCCAATCATTCATCCATATTCCACCGCCCGACTACACGACACCAGCTTCGAGCTCACCCCATACCCTCCATCATTAGTATACTCGACCTCCTCTTGTTCCACGACCCGCCTATCCCTCCAACTCATCCACACACTCAACGCCAAAGTCAGGAGACATGCAAAGATGGTCACAGTGAACGCCTCAGCCACTGCCCTCCAAGCACCGACGTCTCTCGAAACCCGGCGTATCTGCGAAATAAATGGGCGGTGACTCAATGGGGACGAGGTAGGAGAGAGTTCGTGTACATCGAGTGTCTTCCCGAAGGCGACTGAGAAGAGATATCCCATAAAGATGGGGCTGAGCGTCGCGAACCCGAAGTTCTCTGAAAAGTGAGCTACATGTTTCGAGAGACTCAGTGCAACTGCATCAACACACAACGTAGGGAGCAGTGAAAGTGAACCACCATACACGAAGCCTTGCATCGCACTTGGCCAAGAAAGCGAGTGATCAACTGTTGGAGGATAACCTGCACCAAGAGGAATGCCGTCGACGAAGCAATACGATCGAGGGCGGTACAGTCGGTGTTTCGTGAAGTCTGATATGAGTGATACTCATGTTGGCGTTGGGGTTACTATTGTGGACAGGAGACATACATACCAAGACAGTTCATGAGGCCGACGATCGTCACTTGCTTTGCCTGTTACGCGGGCGGCATATGCAGTCTCGTATTCTGGGTTCTCTTGGGCGATGTTAGTGAGCGCCTGCGATATCGTGCCCATGTTGTTGATATCTGCATAAATCCACGAAACAATGAGCACTCGCGGTGGTTGAGTTTCCAAGAAATAGGATGAACGAAGAATCCAAAGATCATCGGAAAGGCTGTGCCCACAGTTAGCAGGAATAGGAGCGAAGATGAATCGCCCGGGGAGAAGAGACCAGCAATAGCGGAAAAGAAGAAAGCAGACAGCCCGAACCCGGAGCACTAGATGCTCTCTGTGACCACCGGGGATCCTTGGTGTAATTTATACACCTACCGCGTGGTCTGGAAATGTTCTGGCAGTGGTATTGACGCCGCCCATGATGCCCGCCGTGCCTGCCACTCCGGGCAAAAGTTGCAGAGCGTGAGCAAGGCGTAGGTAGCTCAAGCGCGATAAAGGGAAGTCACTCGGGATAGCGCTGGCATCGTAGGAATAGCGAATGCCAGAGTATCCCTGTGAGCAATAGTAAATAATGGTTTGGGTCCATACTGATCTGTGAACCGCCCCCAAACTCGTGCGCTGCTGAAGACGCCAACTAGTATGATTGACGGTGGGGTTTGAAAGCAGATGCTAGTGAATGTTAGATGGGCGACGCACTGTTCCCGGTGATGCCAACAATGTTCAATAGGATGCGCGTCAGTTTCAGGCGTTCGCTCAGCCGGGCGGGCGTAAGCTAAGTGATGTACACAAAGGCTGAGTTCTTGCCTAGAGATGAGCAACCGACACTCACCAGAAAATGCCTGTCCGGAACATGTAAGGTGTCTGCTGAAGGAAAGACGGTATCGAAACTCACATAATTTGTTCCCGATCCTGGGAGTGGTGAGAGCGGCGAGCTCCTTGGGCTGCGAGAGTGCCCCCAGCATGTTTTGGAGTTGGTTATCGTTCGGCATACACCGCCAGTGTAGTTTCGCCAATTGCACAACTTGCAATATAGTGAAAGTATATACTGAGGAGTCTGGTCTTACGTCTATAGGCTGCAGACTGCAAAAGGAGGACTTGTGAAAGTGCACTGCAACTTGCAAGACTTGGGCATCTTACATAATGCATCAAGCTCCTTGCCATTCGCCATCACCACATTCATGTCTCCCACTCAAAGTCATTGGCAACCCCTCTCTCTTACCCACTCTTCATGGCAGCCATACCACTACCCCGACTATCTCAGTATTTGGCATGATTGGTGGAATCGAAACGAGAAAGAAGACCATTTGCAAGCCGGGAGAGTCGTTGATCTGGCGTCCTTAGCCAGTTCCGATCTCGCAAGTACAAGGGGCAAGCTTTACATCAGAGAACACTACGTTCGATTATACGCACGTCTTTGCGATCTGGCGACTGCACGCGGCGGGGTGGTGTTATCCGGACAACCAGGGGCAGGGAAGACCTACTACCTCTTCTTTCTTCTGCTCAAGAAGTTGGCGAAAGGAGAGCCCGTGCTATTCTCGCTACGCAAACGTGAAGTCTTGTACTTTTCGTCGGGAGGTGTCCAGTCGAATATAGATATCACATCGCTGAGCGTGCGCCCACTGATTCCAGATTCCGGGGATGTAGCCAATCGAACCTGGGCTCTTATCAACAGTGACCAAGGGGCCGGGTTTCCACCTCCTGATGCGCTACTCGAAAATTTCATCTTCTCCTTCCAAGCTTCGTCGCCTCGTACATCGCGATATAAGGCGTGGATCAAACAGAAGGATGGACAAGTCTTGTCTGTGGCACGCTGGTCTAGACAAGAGCTCTCGCATGCGTAGGCTTTTTGACATTCAAAATCTTTCTTCCTACTCATCTCTCTTTCTAGCGTCAAGCTCGTCGCCAGATTGCCGGAACAGTCCGACAGTGAACGAGACCTCTCGATCAACAAGGCGGTGTCCAAGTGGGGATGGGCTCCTCGGGACATAATCAAATACTTGCAAGGACGAGATGAAGTGCTAGAGAAGAAACCTCACGGATGCGCTTGGCGCTTTGACTCCTTCTCAGCTCTTCCTTCGGCTTAAGGATCGCCAAGGCAACAGCGACAACGAACTTTCTCATATCCTCATCTCTTCCTATGCGTCCGCTTCCTATGCGTCCGCCACCATGGAGGACACTACTGTCTTGGACTTTAAAATCTCTTTACATTGCGCACCGCGTCCGACAACAGCTCGATATCTTGCACCGGGATGACACGCTCAGGTTCATTGGCCATTGTCGTGAACACACAGAGAGTACTGCACTAGCTGGATGGGCGTTTGAAAACTTTGTCCTAGAGGCCTTAACCGATGCTGGTCATAATGATGACCTCTTCACGCCTATTCCAGCCGCCCTTTCCCCCCTATCATCCTCGACTTGGTCGTCAACGGTTTCTTCGACTTCGTAAGCCCTTTATACTCCGAGCTCTCTCAATTCGTGACGATTTCTCAGATTAACTCCTGGACACCCCGACTGCTCTGATGCGCGCCCGTTTCGACAAAACCCTCAAGGAAGTTACCTTGGACGGCACGAAGCTGTACCTCCCTTCTCAGAGCAACTTCCCCCTCCTCGACGCCTTCTACCTCGTGGTGGATAACGAATTGAGATGCGTTGAAGTGGTCGTCCTCCGAATGACTATATCTTTCATGCACAAGGGATCAGCGAAGGGCTTCACGTTCTTGGAACGGTTAAAGGACTGGCTGCAGTCACTCGCTGACAAGAGAACCGGTCCGCCGATAAGAGACAAAAGCTGACTGCATGGTGCATTTCTTTCAGCTATCGCCTCGTCGTCCCTCGCCCCACTGGAGACAATGTTACTTTCACTTGGAGCTTCCCAGGCCAGTTCCCCGCCTCCATTGCAGGGCCTGTCTCTATTCAGCCTGTATCGTCGCAGGTATGCACCAACTTTCTTTCCTTCAATTGCCTTTCCTCAATTCTGTCCTTGTTTCAAGCTTCCCGTATCATCAACCACAGAGGAAGAGGATGAGTTGCTTCTTGACGAAGTCTACGATTGACGCCCCTACATTTTATGTTACTCGCATGCGGCCGAGTTGTACCGAGAGGTTCGATGCATCATAATGTCTACATATAAACACAATAAACTAGGTTTGCGTAACACGGATATAAGACACAAATAAAATACAGAATGGGAGGTGGTATTCTTCATTTCTTATCTTAACTGCACCTTTCTAAGATACACAAAAGTTCTGTTGGCCCTTTACTTTCTGTGGCGGAAGTTGACGCGGACGGCCTCGTGTTTTCAGTACGAATACGTTCTTGCCGCTATCCAGCGTGAATGTGAGCGCGCCCTATAGTCCTGAATACGACCATGAATTCGGAGTTGGGTGAATTAATTGCGGCTCTGACACTAGACTTTTCATCGTTGCTCAAGTCGACTGGGGAGGCATTGTGGTCGCCACTTGATTCAACGCTGCGCACTTTGTTGTGCATGTACGATAAACAAAATATGGGAAATATCCACTTGTATATCCAATCGTCAACGTTCAACTCTTAACGACAGGCCTCTATCATCGAATCAGACTTATCTAGATTCCACCGTCCGTCGACACGACCCCGGCTTCGAGCTCGCTCTATACCCTCCATCGTACCCTCCCCCAACACCATACTCGACCTCCTCCGAGTCCATGCGCCGCAAATCTCTCCAGCTCATCCATACGCTCAACGCCAGAGCCACCAAACACGCGAGGATGGTCACGGTGAACGCTTCGGCGTAGCACGCGCTACCCTCTAAGCACCTGTGTCTCTCCGCAGGTGGGTGCAAAATGGATGGGTGGCTGCTAGATGAGTTGCCTACACCACCGTCTTGTCCTACCTCTGGAGGGAGTTCGTGCAGATCGAGCGTCTTTCCGAAGGCGACTGAGAAGAGATATCCCGTAAAGATGGGGCTGAGCGTCGCGAACCCGAAGTTTTCCGAGAAGTGGGCTACATATTTCGAGAGTCGCGCTCAGCACAACCGCACGGGGAAGACAAAGAGTTACTCACCTAAGCCGAAATAGCCAATGCACAGCGTCGGCAGAAGCGAGAAAGACCCGCCATACACGAAGCCGAGCATTGCGCTGCCCCAAGAAAGCGACGCTACATCCGTGATCGCCTGTTGGAGGACAACCTGCACCAAGAGGAATGCCGTCGAGGCTGCGACGAAGCAGTACGACCTAGGACGGTGCAGTCGGTGTTTGGTGAAGTCCGATATAAAACCTGGTTCGCGTAAAATTGTATATTGAATGACAGTTATGAGAGCGTTGTGGTTACCGCTACGGAGGGATAGAGGGGGACATGCGTACCGAAACATATTCGACCAAGGCAGTTCATGAGGCTGACGATCGTCACTTGCTTAGCTTGCACGCGCGCGGCGTACGCAATGTCGTAGTCTGGGTTGGCTTGAGCAATGAGCGCCTGCGATATCGTGCCTACGTTGTTGATGTCTAGAATAGCGTCAACTACCTATACGAAACCGAGGTCCCGCTGTGGCACATACACATCAATCCAGTACCCGTCACTTCGTGTAAAAAAGTATTAGAAGGAGCGGCGGACGCCTCTCGAAGCTCAACTCACATAATCCAAAGATCGAGAAACACAGCCAAAAGTCACACGTCTTCCACAGCGCCCATCCATGTATGTTCGCCTCGCCCGTGCTTTGTGAGGGCTGCGAGGCAAGTTCAGAACCCACATCCCCTTCAGCAGCCCTTCTTCTATCTAACATCCTCCTGACATCCGCAGACAGGTTGGAAAACGGGTCCTCTGAGCGCACCGTCTGTGGAGTCAGAAATGCCTCCGGAGTCGACTCTGGGTGGGACGAAGCACCCGCAGCGGTCCCCTGGTAGCAATTACACACAAGAGCTCCGTCCTGGCCACCTAGCAGAGGCGTACAGCTATCATACTCAGTGCAGCGGTGGTATATTGTGTTCGAGGTGGATGCGAAGTTCTCTGGTTCACGATTACGATTAGCTGGCGTACCACAGTTGTTGGGTTTCCAGGGAATAGGATGGATGAAGAAGAACCCGAGTATCATGGGAAAGGCCGTGCCTACAGTCAACAGGAGCAGGAGCAAGGATGTATCGCCAGGCGAGAAGAGGCCAGCGATCGTGGAGAAGAAGAATGCAGACAGTCCGAACCCGGAGAGCACTATCCCGGTTGTCGATGCTCTCTGTCGCCAAAATCAAGACATTGGTAAGTGACGTGTATATCGCTAGGAGATGATGATATAGTATGTACCGCGTGGTCCGGAAATGTTCTGGCGGTGGTATTGACGCTGCCCATGATGCCCGCAGTGCCCGCCACCCCGGTCATGAAGTTGCAGAGCGCGAGTGATGCGAATCTCAAGCCCAATGAAGGAAAGTCGCTTGGGATAGCACCAGCGTGGTAGGAATAGCGAATGCCAGAGTACCCGGTGAGCAATAGCACGAACGCGGTCGCGAACAATGGTTTAGGACCATAGCGATCTACGCAACGCCCCCAAACTGGTGCGCTGCTGAATACACCAACTTATATAATGTATAATCGAAGGTAAGAATTGTGGTTGCAGTTGTGATTGAAGGCGGATATATCATTATGTGTTATGCATTATAACGCATTGACAACTTACTGTTCCCTGCGATACCAACAATGTTCAGTTGCGTGTGAGTCAGTTTCAATCGTTCACCCAGCTGAGGGGCGTAAGCTGGATGGACAGTGGATGCATCAGGGTTATCGCCAGTGAGAGTTGAAATGTTCAACGGGTGCCTACCAGAGAACGCCTGTCAGGAAGCTTGTAAGGAGTCTGCCAGAGGAAGGACACTATCGTAACCCACATAATTTGTCCCCGATCCCATTGCAACCAGAATGCATGCGGCTAGCATACCGATTCTGGGAACGGTGAGAGCACTGAGCTCCTTGGGCTGCGAGAGTGCCTCCAGCATATGTTGGATTCGTTATCGTGAAGTGAATAATCTGGCAAACATCATATGGCGCTGGTATAGCACTCGCAGAACTTGCGTACTGAGTGCTAGGGTGTCTGGCCTTGGGGGCCTTAGATGTCCGGCGCAGCGAGTGCGCGCGCCGCCGTTCGCGAGATTCCAAGACGGCCGACAGGGTGCTTGAACACGGACTTGCCCGGACTAGCGAGTAGGTGAGTATCCAGGTAGCCCAGGCGTGTATACGAACTTGTAATTTTGACAAGTCGCGTAAGGACGTTGCCAAATGTAATCTGTCTTGGCCGGTGGTAATTTGACCCCTAAGCTAGTTTCCCACGCCTCATCACAATAGCGGACGGTGCGCAGTGCCCGAAGTTGAACGACCACAACGACAATGCCTCCCCAGTCGACTTTAACTAACGACGAAAAAGTCGAGCGTACGAGCCGCAATCAACTCCCCTCCGAAATCTCCTCCTAGTCGCGGCGCTAGCCCGTGTTTATTACGCCTACCCCACTCCGAATTCATGGTCGTATTCGGGGCTGCAGGGCGCGCTCACGTTCACGCTGGATAGCGGCAAGAATGTATTCGTGCTCAAGCTCGTGGACTTGGCTGGGACGAGGGGGGTCGTTTGGGAGCACGAGCTATACGATGGATTTGAATACTTCCAAGACAGACCCTATTTTCATTCGTTTGCAGGTGATGTACGGCTGTCACTATTTATCAATCAATCGCGCAGGTGTGTATCTAAAATGCCAACATTGAACAGACGTGCATGATAGGGCTGGTCTTTGCGGACGAATCTGAAGCCAAGTTATTCTACAAGAAAGTCAACAAGAGGAAATCTCCAAATGCGAGTATGTCCTATATCTTCTCGAGTTCCATTGTGAGATGAACGGCTAATAAACTAACTGCAGCGAAGAGCAAGTCACAGGAGAAAGCGCAGAAGAAGGCCGCCAAGGGCAAGATCAACAAATCTATGATCTCTGGCCCTACCGCCGGCTCGTTCATTCACATTGGACACATCGGCTTCGACTCGGACGCCGGCTTCTCGTCGCGTGGCGTCGACAAGTCATGGCACTCCATCCTAACCGACTCCCATAACCAACGCGGGGGCGGGGAGTGAAATCATAAAGGAGTACGCTACGCAGGAATCACCAAAGAAGAAACCGCCCCCACCACCTGCGCCGCGACGATCGCACACACACAATGATAGCTCGTCGTCCGCTCACAAAGTCCCCCGCCCCCGCCCGCTCCCCGTGCTTCCATGCAACCGCCTGCTCCTGCCCCTCCTGCCCCTCCCCCGTCTAGGGCTCCGCCCCCGCCTCAGCCAGCGTTTACGCCGCCAACTCAGCCTCCCGCACCTCCCGTTAGGGCACCATCGGCTCCCGTCCAGCCCCCAGCACCCCCTCAACCGCCCTCCAGACCCCCTGCCCGCAATAACGCGCCGCCACCGCCTCCCTCCCGCCCTGTCAGTACCGCGCCCGTCGCGCCTCCTCCCCCTCCCGTGCGCAGTGCACATACGCCCCTCGCTCCCACGCTCCCACCTGCACCACCCGCTCCACCAACACGCACAGTACCCGTTGCACCGGCACCTCCTCCTCCTCCGCCACCACCCCCTCCTCCCATGGGCGGCCCGCCACCACCTCCGCCACCGCCACCACCGCCTGCGGGCGAGATTGCCGCTAAACTAGATCTGCCTCCGCCCCAGCCTGGTAGAAACGCGTTGTTAGAATCTATTCAAGGCAAAGGCATTCACTCTTTGCGCAAGACCAGCAATGAGCCGTCCTCGCGCGCTGCGCCGGCCACGCCTGTTGCAGAAGAGTCAAGCTCTGCGGGCGCAGCAGTAGCTGGGGCCGCTGTTGGGGCCGCTGCTGGAGCTGCTGCTGGCGGTGGCGACCTCACCAGCGCCCTTGCACAGGCTCTTTCTGCGAGGAATAAGAAGCTTGGTGACAGTGACGATGAAGACGATGACGACGACGACGATTGGGACTGATGAACTGATGAACTTTGAACTCTACATCTCCATTGTTAACTAATAGCTTATACAACATCTTCATTTTACGAAGTGAAAGTGTGCGGGGTATGTATTCTCTAGATGGGGGATATGTATGTATGTGTGTCTACCAATTATCAAGCATGGTTTGGGCGACCTCCTGTAAATGACGATGATTAGTATGCGTTCATAGTAAATGGCGTCTCGACTCACGCTTAGTCGGGTCAGATTATGGAGGCGGGCGATGTTGACCATTGTCCTCACGCGCTTTTTCATGTCGGCTCGGGCAATCGTCAAATTATACGGGCCAGAGCACTGGCACCACCGTGAGACGTAGTCACTGCGAACTTGCTTGCATTTTTTACAGCGTAGATCCTGTTGGGAGAAGGCCTTCTCAATGGTGAAGACCATTTCCATGAGAGTGTGCTCGATCACGAGGCGGTCGTATTCCCCGCCGCAGCTCTGACATAGCCAGCGAGGCGCAGACTCAAGGTCGTTGGGCTTGAGCTCAGGATCTCGGCAAAAATCGAAGTCACGGATACTGTCGCAATGTCTGCAAGGAACATTGGCCAATTTCAACGGTTCGCATGGATTGCGGAAGGCAGCTTCGCTTGCGAATTCGCGTACGCCGACAAGTTCGAGGACGTTGCGCTTCAGCAGACCAATCTCGACTTGGTAGTCCCTGGCCAGCCCGAGGACTGCGCAAACAAATTTCACGAATTCCAAGGCCGGGTTTGTAAGCTGTAGATGGCCGCCAGGATGGACAGGGAAATCAAAGGTATCTTTGTCGGGATCGTCGTCATCGAGCATCATTGCGTGGCGTTGACGGTCAAGGATATCCCCGACCATTCTAAGCAGCTTCCTGGTCAGCCGTCTTGCGATGAACTCCTGAATGGCTTCTGTCTCTTTGACAGACACGGCGTCTCGTTGTGAAGCATCGGGAGCCCCGTTGGCCAGCTGCTTAAGCGGCACACGCTTGGCTTCGTTGGATTTCTGCCGTATTTTGAACATCTCGACCATGAAGTACTTGAGGATGTGGGCGAAATCGTTATGCAGTGCAGGGGGAAGGAACTCCTGGATGTTCCACCTCATCTCTATGGATAGCTGCGAAGCAGCTTCCGTTGCTAGGGGATCGTCGCATACTATCCCGCTCATATTCGCCTGGTCCATAAATAACAGGAAGTCATAGAACCTTTCGGTCCGCAGATAGATGTGTTGGAAGAGCTCGTGGGAGGTCACTGCGGTTGTGATGTAGGTGGCGTAGGCATGCGCCGTGCCAGGCGGCTTCGATGTCGCGAGGAGGATGTGGCTGAAGTCGGCGTACACAACATAGGAGCCTAGCCGCTTGAACTCGGCCAAGAGCTGGATGAAAGTCTTGCGCATCAACCCGTGTATAAAGCGGTGGATAATTGGGTCGTACAGGTGCGAGGCACTAGAACATATCCATCGATAAAAGTGGTCGATTGCGAGGTTGGCTGGGCTGTCCGAATTCCCTTGGATTTTATCGAGGAGCCAGGTCTTCACGATATTCTTCATAATGATGAATGCCTGGGCGGACATATTGGATTCGCCCAAGGTGAGGTCCCGCGGGGCTCCATTAGCGTATTCATCTAGTGTATGGGAGACCGAATCGAAGGCAGTAGCACCACCACTCCCTTCTAGCTCATTCACTACGACGGAATGTATCACTGAGTTGATCGCGAGATTTCTGACCGATATTTCCAAGCAAACGTTACTGTACGAGCCAGGAGCCATGAATTCGGTGTTCGGAAGTTCTTCTGCGGGTCTGGAATCGGACTCTACACCACCAAGGTCAGGTCGCGCTCCAGGAGACCACCATAACACGAAGTCGTGCTCTATGAGTCGCCTTGCGAAGCTGAGGTCAGAAATGAAGAGGGGTTGATCGCCTTCAATGTGGCCAAGAGGGATATCGTAGTAATCGGCAAGGGCAGTCAACCGATCCAGCCAAATCCCGAGTGACAGGTATCGATTTACCAACTTCGCGGTTACGTGCTTCTGCCATTGTAAGACATCTAGCGAGTGTGGAGCCCGAGATTTTGACATGGCCAATAGCGGGAAACTTGCGAGCCTACGAATTTGGTGCTCGTAGTACGACTGGTCTTTCCCGGACGAGATGACAATGGTATATGATTTCCTCTCGAAGGGGCTGAGCTCGCGATCCACGGCACTCATGGCTGCTTTGATAGACCGATGATTGATCGTGGTGAATTCCAGTGTAGATGGGTATGTGAACGATGCGCACGGTCCATAGAAAGCCTCGCGCTTCTCGGCCAGATTATTGTACATGGTATGAAGTCGATTATGGGATATGGGTTCGCGATGGACGGCGGGATCTACGACGTGCAACTTGACGACACCATCGGGTAGGAATAAGGCGAGGACATGGAGCAATGATGACGATGAATATGCGTGGTATAGCATGATATATCTCCCTCTTGATGTAGAACTGTCCAGGTATCTATAACGTTTATCGCTGGCAATTGCTCGTTGAAGGTCGTCCAAGTCAAGATCAGAAGCTTGGGCCCTGTTGATAGTCAAATGCGATTTCTCCGGGGTGCAAGTTTTTTCCTAGCTTGAGCAACGCACGAATAGTCAATGGTACCTAGGAATGGTTGGGTGACATATGATCGTCAAAAAAGTATATTGCTTACTTGTTGCTCGTAAACTCCATCGACATTCGGGTCATTCTCGAGATCGATGAAATGTTCACTGATATCTTGGTACGTATCCTCCTTCACGGTCAGTTTATAGAGGTTGACACAAGGGGTATCCCGGGGTAAATTCTTGGTGGTCTTCTCGTAAGAGTAGTAGTCAGGTCTGAAAACCTCCGTCTTAGGTACTCGCATGTGGACGTAGAATTGCCGAGGAATGTGAAGATTCAGAGAGACGAGTTCCGAGTCCACGGATAGCCATAATACATGGCGTCCAGGTGTTTGAGTGGGACGGATTTGCACAATGTCCCAGAGCTTAGAACGACCTTGCGGCCGGCTAGGAGGGATTGCACCAGAAATAGACGTCGATATAGGGTCCGTTTGTGGATTAAGTCGTCTGCGCCACACGCGTCTCATTGCCGCGACCCATCCAGGATAGTCGACCAATGGATTCGGGAGAGATGTAGGAGCTTCGTCATCGGCATCCACCAACGCGCGATTTGAAGACTTGACACCCGGCGCACGAAGCAGCAGTCGCTTAGGCTGCGTCTGGGAACCAACGATATCCTCAACATCGACTAAATCAGGCTGAGACTGCGACTCCCCCTGGCCCCTAGCTCCAAAGAAATCGGTGAGCTTATTCTGTTTGAATTTGTCCACCGCGCCGGCAACCCTCCTGTGCAGCCAATCTGGATGTTTAATCCTCGGCACAGGATTGGGCACCTTCTGCATCGCCGCAGGAATGGTGATCAGCTTCTGGATGACCGATCCCAACCTCTCGATGTAATAGTCCCAATCCAGTATCGACCGCAGATCGAAATCCACGACGCTGTTGTCTTTCAGCCATTTGCGAAGGTAGCTACGCTTGATGCTCTCTTCCGCTGAAAAGATGGCGACGGGAACAGCGCGTTCAGTTACAGGCGCCCCCTGAGGCTTCGCGGAGATGATGAATTTACAGGCGAGGCCCTTGTCTTTGACCATTTGAGCACCGAGGAACTCTGCCAGGCGCCGGGCAGTACTGATCGAGGTCGATTTCTGCGCGCCGTATTCTGCGAGTGTCTTCGACATGCTTCGGTTCTCTGCAATGAGTTCGACTAGTTCGTCGTCCCCCAGACTGTCACCGCGAGTGAAAAGTACGTCTAGCCACTGATCAGCCACCTGCGCAACGGCGTGGTAACACTCCTCCGTCGTCGTGCCCAGAAGGAATTTCTCGAAAATCTGCGACTGAAATATCTTGATCAGCTGCAGTTCTCCTCTCCGCTTGACCTCGAACCCCTTGAGCTCGGCTAACGACCCGTCGTCGTTAAACACGGCGTATCTCTTCTTCAGCAGCTTGTCCTCTTCCTTAGAACTTGGCAATATCATCGCCCTATACGGCCCATCCAACTCAAAGAAGATCGAGTTCTCCGAATGCACGACATACTCGCCAGTATCGGGATTGAGGTCGTGGTATTGGTGGTTGGTGAACTGTGCGTGCACGAGGTGGTTAAGCATCGAGCACGGATAAGAGAACGCGAGCGATTTGCCGTTCGATAATTTGAACTTGAAGTTCTCCGGGAACACCCCGGGCAACATGCACCAGATGCCATCAGTATCTAACTCCAGCGGCCTTCCAATCTGTTCGACCAATGCGCGCGCCATCTGGATGATCGTGGCCCCCGTCAAGCAGGTGATACCCGCCATTTCCATTGAATGCCAGCGCGCGCCCTTGCGCATGACGTACCCGTAGAACGAGTTGAGGATGCACTTGTGCGCCAACTGCAGCGAGTCGTACAGCACGATCATCTTCTTCGCCTCGTCGACCTCCGCGATCGACTTCCCCTCGCTAACAACCTGATCCAAGTTCTTCTTCCACGTCTTGTGCAGCCCCTTGTACTCATACCGGCGATCTCTGAACCGGCGCACCGTATCGACATAGAATGGATTCTCCCGCTGGCAGACGATGGCCTCCCGCGTCTCTACCTTCGTTTCTTTCGTCTTCTTGTACACCTTCCGTGAGTAGTCGCCCAGCCGCTTGTGCAACAGGGCCGACTGCTCGGCGACGCTCAGGTCCGCGAACTTCCTCTGCGGCTGGCCCGGGCGCTTCGGGGGAAACGTTTCTTGATTCAACGCGTGCTTGATCATGTTGAACTCGTCGCGATGCGCGGGGAAGTACTCCCCCCTCCACGCCCATTCCAGGCGCCGATCACACGTCTTGCCCGGCCTGTTGTAGTCGCAGACCGCGCAGACGGATTCCTCTACCATCGAATCAGGCTGGAGGCGATTAGACAACATGATGTTGGGGTACATGGCGGCGACGTCCAAGTGGTAGATGAGGGGCGTGTCAGTACGTTTGGGGTTGTCACGCATGACTTCGAGGGCGGTCTGGACGGACGCCTTGACTTCGTCGTAGTTCGTGACCAGATCCAGTGAAGTATTGGACTCTACGGTGATGCAGAACTTTAGAGCCGCGTCGAGGTCGTCGATGAGCTGGACCATGGTATATGAGAAACATAAGCAACGCGAGATGGGACGAGATGCATACCTGCTGCACTGCAGCGGGCACGATCTTGAAGTCTATTGGAATGTCGCTGCGGAAGACGCCAGCTTCTAACGCCTCGACGTGTCCTCCGACATATGTTTCCGAGGCGAGTAGATGCCCTTCGTGCATATTCCCATGGGCATCCTCATGCCTATTAGGCATAATAATGCCACCTCGATAAGCCTCCACCTACAACAATGCAATATTCGCAGAATTTGAGTTCATTTCTCACTGAAGCGTCCAGATAAATCGTCGCGAGATGATTGACGTACCATGAGCAGAGTCTCGCACAGCGTCCCACTGCCCTTGCGCAACACCTCGTCTGGGCACAGCGGAATGATGTTGCATAAAGAGAAGATGAAGGGGTGCACGTATTTCATGTAGAGGTAATAGGTCGCCACGGCATCGGAGACGGAGTACTGCGCGAGCACCTGGGGCTGTTCGGTTGCATACCTATCGAGTCCAAAGGTCAGAAAAGGATATGATACAATACAAGTAGATAAGACTAACGGTGTCATCAGCTCGGGGTCCAATTCAATGGGGTTGTAGCCCAGTTTCGCGGTTGTGACAGCTTTTAAACCTTGACTCCCTTGAGGCAGATACGAGTCTCTCTTCACCCACCTGCATTCGACAGTTGGATAACGACCTCAGAGATACGAAAATAAAGCGACCAACCTGAAGCAGTCCATATGGACACATCCCCTGCTCTTGTATTCATCCTCGCTGTCCTTCTGAAACCCGGTTTCTAAATACAAGGATATTCCGTGCACTCGAGCACGGGCATCGAGGAATGGGAAATCGAAGAAGTCGCCGTTGAATGTGGCTAGCACGGTAGGTTTGACAGCCTGGATATGGGTGAAGAATCGCATCAATGTAGCTTTCTGTTGTATTCAAAGAGTCAGTAAGCATGTAGAAACAAACGACTTTGCTTCTCGAACGGGCACTTGCCTCATCCTTCTCATTGAACACCGTAAACATCCCTCCATCCCATCTTTCGGAGTATACTCAAAGTCTTCGATGTCGTCGCCTACGATCTCCCTATTGGTGATGAGATAACCCTGCCCGTCCACCATATACGAAATCATCATAACTTGGTCCAGCTCGTGGTCGGGGAACTTCAGCGGCGCCTTCGTCGTCTCGATATCGTACGCCAGCACCACAGGGTCCGCACGCTTCACCCGCTCCACGATCTGCGCGAACGACGGCTGCTGCGGGTTGTTCATCGGGAACGTGATTGAGTACCACAGCCCCACGCGCAGGTCGTTGTCGATCGACACCCGCAGGTAGTACGGCACGTCGTACTCTCGAATGTCGATGATGCACTCCCGCGGGTCTTTGTCCCCCGCACCCCGCACCTGGCCCGCGCGCGACCCGCCTTCTATCCCCCCCCTCCTCGTCCTCGAACTGGATGTCCACCCCCGCCAGCGCGTCCTCCGTACCGTGCTCGAACCCTGACGTCGAGTTGATCACCTCCGCGTACACGTCCACCGCATCGCGTTTCGCGCTGTTCTCCAGCGCCAGCGGCATGATGTCGCGCCGCACCCCGAGCAGGTCCGAGACGTTGCGGAACACGAGCTGCAGGTAGAGCCGCTTATGCCCCATCAGGTGGTTCGGGAGCTTGAGGTCTTCCTTGTACATACGCGTGATGCGCAGCAGGGACGGGGAGTACGTTTTGAGCAGGTACTCTTCGATAACGGTCTCTGTGTTGGCCTGGAGAATAAAGATGCTGAGTTGACAGCAGAAAGCCGCAGCGACACACCTTGCAGGCAATGTAGAAGTAAGGCTCGTAGGTATACGTGCACTTGAACATTCCGCCGTCGTCTTGGATGAAGTAGAAGTCAACCGCGGCCTTTCCCCCAGGCCAGTCAGGATCCTTCACTAGGGTCTGCGTCCATGAGGCGGTGAACTTTCAAATGGAAGCGATACAAAGCGCGTACCGGGTGCATATTGATCAACCACCCTTCCCTTCGGTATCCCTCCTGCACCTTGGAAAAGCCCAGTTTCTCGTCCACTTCATCGCTGATCCTGACCTGCTCGAACCTCTCCGCCAACTGCGTCGCGTCGTCTTCTCTTCGTGGCATGACTGCGTCGTTCCCCGTGCTCTTGGAGCTTCCACCTCGACCGCGACCGCGGCCGCCCCTCCAAGCGCCACCTCTGCCGCCGCCACGAAACCGAGTACGTGAGTTCAAGCCAAAGGAGCCCCTACCTCTCGCCATCTTGTGAGTATTGTCCAGCGAAGATTTACCAGATCGTGCAGTCTAAGTGAGTGTGGCGCGGTGTGTCACGTATCACGTGATCTATTCGGTCACCAATCACGCCGAGTCCAACAACTTCTATATACCGCAAAAAAGGTGGCTAAAAGAATGGAATTACAAGCTGAAAAGTAATCAGTACTAGTAGTATAACGCACCTTTGAAAATCTCACTCTTTGTCGCTCCGTCCCCGACTTGTTTGAGTCTCTCTGCCGATCATGTGGCGTCGAGGTGCAACCGCTTTGCTCCTGCGTCTTTAGAGCTTCCGCCTTGACCGTCCTCTTCCCCCGCCACTGCGAAACTAGGTACGCGAGTTCAGTGTCGAGCACGACACGTGCCATACAGAACTTGCCCCCTAACCTCATCATTTTCTTTGTTTCTCTTCAAGTTTTCCTTGGCTCGGTCAGGATAAAGTAGCCCGAAGCGCTGAGAGATACGGGTCCGACTTTGAAGCGGCCACGCGCACGCCACGCCCAGCGCAGCCTTCGCAAGCATTTGGACGACCACACGGTTGCACATCTTTCCATCGGCACACCCGCCTCCCACACTCCCCAAACATTGGGGGCCACAAAAGTTTGACAGAATATCAACAACAGCGCCTACCGTTCAATCGACATGTCGACACCAGCTTTAAGGAACCGTACTCGCACTGTGCAGGCCCTTTTGTCAAGTATGAGTCTCAAAGTGACACCAGCGACGATCATTCGCTCACTACCAACGTTGGCGAAATACATCTTGTATCTCCTGGTCCTCCTGAATGTTCGCTCGTTCCCCTTGGCGTGGCATGGTACGTTTCTCATGCACGCGCTACCATGGAATCGTGCAACTAACTTTTATTAGTCAGGGTATTTCAGCCAGTCACCAATCTACGTATAAAGTACCGCCTTTTCCGGCTCAGCCTTCTCTTCAAATCGAAGCAACTCAAGGATAAAGCTGACGCCGATTGGTGGGATTCGGTTTCGCCGATAGGTTGTAACCCCCTTCGGGACATGGTCACATACACATCTTGGTCAAGTGCGTATTAATACTCGTTTGGATTTGGTACGGGGATGAACGTTTGGACAACCTCTCGCAGGCCTAGATGACAGTGATTTCAACCTCCATCTCTCGAACTCGAGCTACGCCAAGGCTCTCGATGCGGGTCGCTTCAAGGCAGCACTGCAGTGGTTCCCCCAATTCTTCCGACTAGGGGGTTGGTGTCCGCTTGCCGGTACGATACATTTATGACTGTATTCCTCCGTAGCAACGCTGAGAATCTCGCCATACAGCCACTCACTATCACTTCATTCGGGAGATCCCCATGCTTGCACCGTATGAGGTTAGGGTAAGAATAGGTGCATGGGACGACAAATGGGTATGGCTTCTCCTGCTAGTTGCTCTGCATTACATTGAGCTCGTTACAGACGTACATTATCTGCCGCTTTGTTACGAATCCCAAGTCGAAATCCAAGAAGCCCGCCGCGGTACCAGCCGCAGCACCCGCTACGACAGGGGATGATTTCATCTCTGCGCACGCACTTCATACCCCCGCCTACGATTCCGAACTCAATACAAGCGTCTCCCCCACGCCTATCCCCTCGTCCACCGTCCATCCCCTACCTTCCGCCAACACACTAGAAAAACTGCTGCACAACCAACAGCATATCGAGGAGGCAGACGGTGCAGTCCTCCACACGGTCTCAATATCGCAGATTTGTTTCAAGCATGGCAGGATAACCGTCCCTCCCGCGCTCGTCCTCGCCATGAACGGATTCTCTGCGTCTCCCCAGCGTAGCGCCTCGCCCTCGAGCTTAGAAACTTCTTCTGTAGTTAACATTTCCCTCCCCAGCGCAGGTTCCGCACAAACGACAACGTATTCCCGCGTGAATCCACCCCCGCACTGGGACACTGTCCGCGAGACGATGTACGTGGCACGCGGCGGACACCCGAAGAAGATGCAGGCGCTGATGAAGGGTGGGTGGAAGGAGGTCGAGCAGGAGAAGAGGTGGTGGGTTAATTGCCTTGGCGGCGAGATTGAGGAGATGAGGAAGGAGAGGCTGGCGCTCCTTGAAGGGATCCGAAAGGGCACAGAGAGCGCCAGAGGGATTTTGTGATGTTGGCCTTTGGTGAGTTAATTAGTCACCACTGCAAGCCGGTCGGTTCGTTTAGGCCCTTATAGATATGTTTAGAATTTAGATGTGTACGCTGCGAGCTCTTGCCGAGCTATTTATAACAAGTAATTTTAATGAGTCTCTAGTTGACGTTGACCCTTCAAGTTTATGGCTTGAAACTTTAGTTTTCTTCCAAGCACGCCGCGATTAACAGTCTGCGACCTCGCTGTCTGGCACTCGGCATGGGTGTTCACTTCGTTTCCCCTACATGTGAATATTCTGATGGATACAGTAAGTGAATATATGTAGCATCCTTCTCTCTTCGTGATACAGAGCTTCTTAAGTCTCGCCCATCCACCAAGCGGTCTTTCATTTCATACTGATCCTGCTAAAACCCCGCCTGAGCAGCGGCTCTTTCCGCCAGACTTCCCCTCGGCTCCCATGCCTTCATATGTCCATGAGTAAAGTCGTTTCCCCGTGACCCTTCCGCCTCGCCCCAAGCACCCCCGCCCGGTGTCTCGATCAGCAATCTGTCACCCTTTCCCATCCACACTGATGCCTTGCCGCCGATATTAATATTTCTCTCAGTGGGACCACCATCAACCAGGTCTCCATCTGCCTTGCATGCTTTCTTTACCCACGTATTACGCCCGGACCCCCCTGGCCCACCGCCTTCCATGCCATAAGGCTGTCTCGTTCGCCGCTGAATTTTCACGCCCCGTTGGAGAATCACTGGATCTCGAATGTCCCAGACTCACCTCTGATAGTATAGACACCTGCATGGGTTCCATAAATTCGATGTCTCTGATAACACCTTCTCCGCCGTGGTACTTGCCCTGTCCAGCTGATCCTGTACGTAACCCGAAGCGATTCAGCATCACAGGATAACGACGTTCAAGAATCTCGACATCTCCGATTCGCGTATTTGTTATGTGAGTGTGTACGCCTGAGGTTCCATGCCAACCGGGGCCAGCGCCCGATCCACCTGCAATAGTCTTGATGACGATGAACATGCGCAAGAGTTACAATTAATCTTTGGCACTTACTTCGTAGTATCCCCATCCACTCACGCTGTTTCCGTCCTTGTCCTTCCCACCCGTGCCAAACGTTAGGTTGCTGGGTCCATTCATCAGCGAGGATCGTACGCGTGCGATTAGAGCGTGCGCACTTTGTACACCCCTGACTTGCGGCGCATGCATGGAATGCTTTTAGAACGACATCCACGATGCGCTGGGATGTTAGAACATTCCCTCCGCAAACAGCAGCAGTCCGCGACGGTGATAGAAGCGACCTCTCAGGAATTTTGACTAGATCAGAATGTTAATAGAATCTTGTTATGAAGCAAGATCGCTGATGACTTGCTTTCAAGCGGAACAAGGCAACCAGCGTTTAACGGAATTTCCAAGTCGAGCATGGAGCGCATGCAGTAGATGACTGCCGAATGTACGACGGAGATGGGCGAGTTCAGATTCCCTCTCACCTCGCATCCTGTCCCCGTGAAATCCAGTACGGCAGACCCCTTCTCAACATTGATATCAACCTTCAGCTGAATCTATAGAAATTGAGCTGGCGGGGATCATTCTCTTATATTGCCCTGAAGGCACTTACGGGAGAGCCGTCATCAAGGTAGTCGATGGCTTCTAGCACGTTTGTTCCAGCACGCCTTGCCACATCTTTCAGAAGGTTGCGAACGGATTGCTCAGCGTTCGCCCTGATGTGGTACATGTATTCTTGGACCGTTTCAAGGCCGTAATCATCCACGACTACGTCACGATTGGTTAGTGTCTGCCGATGGCATGTTATGGAAAACGTACTAGCATGTATCAGTTGGATTCCCTTGTGGTTTGCAGCAATTTGCTGCGAAGACACTCAGTGAGCCGCGCGGTTCATAAGAACACTTGATCCTACCGCCTTCAAATCGCTTTCAACGTCCCGAATGTTCCTGCAGCCTGAGCTACCTGGGTATTGACTGGGCTTATCCACCATGTACTCTATCAAGCCTTCACGGTCGAAGATGCCCCCATTGACAATCTTGAAGCTGACTATTTCAGCACCCTCTTCGAATATACTGACGGACGTGGGGGGCATAGAACCTGGTAAAATACCACCAATGTCTGCATGGTGCCCACGAGACGCGGTAAAGAAGATAATATCCTTCGTTGTGGAATCGAAAACCGGGGTAATGATCGTGATATCTGGGAGGTGGCTGCGGTTACGATTCAGAACGAGCAACTCAGAATAACGAGTTGGAGATGACACACGAGCCACCTGCGTGCGGCGAATTGGTCATGAGAACGTCTCCTTCTTTGAGCTCCTTCCCATAGAGATTCATCTGATATTTCACAGCACTAGGATATTCGTTCAGTAATTCCACGATGCCGCGGATTGAGTGATGTACATACAAACTCATGGAACCGAGGTGAATCGGAATAAATGGTGCATTGGCTACCAAGTCCCCATCGGGAGCGAACAGCGCACAGGAGAAATCAAGCCTCTCCTTGATATTCGTGCTGATTGATGTCTGCTGCAAGGAACGGCCCATGGCTTCGGCTACGCTCATGAATCGGTTGGCGAAAAGGGTCAACAGAATTGGATCCGGTCCCTTCGAAGCAGGTTTCGACCCATTATCTTCGTTCGACATGGTCGGAAATGTAGATATGGTGGTTCGTGAATTCAACTCTACGGACGGCGATATCGTTATAAATCCTGGGCAATTCCGTTCGTATTCCGACGACTCGGCTTCGGATTCCCTATCAGAATTCAGAACGGATGGAACCTAAGGTCAGAAATATCGCTCATACGTGGTAAAGGAGGGCGGAAGCTGCTGGGTGGTTGTACTCACGTAGTAGTGAAGCGGAAACACTACCGGTTGTAAACATTCATCTAGACGCCCAGAGATAAGATTACAATATATAGGCGCTGATGCTTACCCACCCTGCAGTAACCCTGAACTTGACTTCCGTTTGCACTTGAACAGTGGGCTACCGAAGTCTTATTAGGAGCGACCCCCCAACCTGAGCAGGTACGACCGCTTTGTCTTGAAGAAATACCACTAGCTTACTAACAACTAGCTCCCTCTCAATGGCTGATCCAGCGACTCTGACAGACGTATTGGCCTTGCAAGATGAACTAGTCGAAGAGGCAGCTCTAGCACTACCTCACCAATTTTCTGAGTGCTCGTACCCTCTTGGCCAAATTAGGTGAAGTGGGGCCTTGCGTGATATCGTGCACCTGCTCAGGCAACCCTGTAGACAGGCCATATATCTTTGCCTGACTTGTTCAGAACCGCGGGGAATCTGCTCTTCGTGTAGCATTGCCTGTCATACCGAACACGAACAGGTAGAGCTATTTCCAAAGCGGAATTTTCGATGCGACTGCCCGACAAGTGCGCTGGCTTATCCCTGCACCCTGCATAAGCAGTTGGAAGATGTGAATTCTTCCAACATCTATGGCCAAAACTTCAAGGGCCTCTTTTGCCGTTGCGGCAGGTCGTATGACCCGAATACTGAACGCGAAAACCATGATTCAGTGTCTAGCATGTGAAGTTCGTATATATTTCAGTCTCCTCGTCCGCTTTCTGATCCCCTTGCTAAACAGGACTGGTTCCACGAATCGTGCTGTAATCTGAGAGAACGGCCTTCGTCTCGAGAACCGACCCCAGTTGGCGGTCCGGAAAAGGCGGCTGGAGCGGCAGATGAATTTGACGACAGTCGATCTAATGCCTCCTCTTCATGTCTCCCCCCTCCTCTCATCAATGGCTCGGAATACGAATCATTTGTTTGTGCAGGATGCGTGGCCACCATCCCTATACTCCAACGTTATGCTGGAACCCACGGTGCTATCATGGTCATCCGTGAAGCAGATAATCAGGAATGGAAACGAATAGAAAACAGTCCTCGCGAAGGCAGCATCATAGTAGACGACGGAGGGAAACCTGACATTTCTTCAGCCGGGATGAAGCGAACTCGTACACTATCTAATGACGATACCCCTGCCGCCAAAAAACCTCGTGCTTCATCGCCCTCACTCGTTACAACTTCCGCCGAATGTATCGCCCCACCCCCAAATCCGTTGGCTCAAGCTTTCTTCTACCCACGGGAATCTGATCGTTCAGTTCTGAGCCCGGGTGATATCTTCCTTACGGAGGGATTTCGTGACAGATGGTGTCGATGCGCAAAGGTAGACATTTCCGTCCTGACCAATACTGAATCACCTTCTCATGACTTCCCAAGTGTTTGTCATCGCTAGAGCCATTCCCCTTCTTGCTACGCGAGGAAGAGACCTACGAGCCTCCAGAAGATCCCGATTCAGGTAAATCTATTAGTTTCATGTATCCTCCATCCCTCATCGGTGATGCTAGGTTTGTCACTGGAGGAGCTAGGCATGCGTGCACTGGAACGATTACCGAGAGACCGCGCTATAGAAGGGATACACGCTTATAATGGAATGAAGTAAGTGACCATGTCTTTCCATGCGGATACGGCTTAATGGGCTCTGGTGTGCACCAGGGACGATCTGAAGCAATTCCTACGACCTTTTGCTCAGGATGGCAAGATTGTGAATGAATCCGACATACGAGCTTTCTTTGATAAACTCAGAGATTCCGGCAAAGGAGAGGCTCTATAGGCGACAGCCGGCCACCGTGATTTGTACTATGTTCCTGATGGTTAGAGGATTTTTGCGGCGGATGTTCTCGCTATTATGAATGCTTAACAAGTGCTTGAATATACCTCCCGACTCGAATGTTCCCTCGCTCCGATTGCAGCGCGTCAGTGGGATCCTGACGTTTCGGGCAGCCTGACCAATGTTCCTGTTATTGGCTCATCCCATTTCATCGTGGTCACAATCGCAACGGCTATGCTATGAGATCCTAGGGGCAGCAATGGGCATTCTGTGAGTGTCCTCATTAGATCTAGGTGGTAGCAGATAACTAAGCCTTCTCAGAGCTTTATCACGTTACGATGTCCGTACCTCATGTCTGTGACCACGTCCCATATGTAGATGGATGGTGAAACTGGGTGACTTCCCGTAAGAATCTGAAGACAAATCGCCTTCAAACCCGCGGAAATTGAAACCTGTCCTTCGGAAATCTCAGTTTGTCTTCAAACTGTAACGCAACGTCCACTCGGTGAGTACGGCTAGTGGAATGGGCCCAAGACTTGGGATGTGTGCGTTTGAAGATGTGAACCTGTCTTCAAATCCTTACGGGAGGTCACCCAGTGACTCTCACATCAGTATCAGTTTGTGAGGTAACACCTCAGTACGAACCACCCGGCCAGTAGGAGCTCTTTGCGGGGTACCCAGACTTACACGGCGATCTACATGTGGCATACCTCGGGTAGACTACAGCTCACTGGGTGCAGGATAAGATATTACCTATGGTACTATTTGATCATTATACATCTTAATTAAGCATTTCATGCTGAGTTATCTGGATTGTGACAAATATGCAATGGCAATGGCACTATTCTTCTCAACTAACACAAAGCTCTCTGTGTGATTAAGTATTTACCGCATATTACATTGTTCAATATGAGAGGATTATTGCACATTTACTCTATATATTGAATATGTAATGTTAGCAACAATATATTATGTTGCACGCTGTGTGATCAAGGAGCGAAGTTTGGAGCTGAAGAGGGGGCAATTGTCGCCAATATGTGCTATCCCCATGGACAAATAGTGTGCTTCAGTTCATGGCATGTGCTCGACATGTCGAATTCGTTCGACAGAGAGTTCCGCCAAATTCTGACTAATGAATAGATGTCATATTGTACCCACAGGCGCGGACTCCGACCACCGGCATTGGGGCCCGACGGGGGCTTTTGCACCTGCTATGAACTGATGGTGTGACATGCAATTTGACCATGTATAACTTATCATAAAATTGACTCTTTGGCGCTTTTCACATCGAGACCTCGGTCGTTCCTCGGAGCATGCATACTCGAAGCTCAATCTCCGTGGTGGGAAAGATATCGGTTGATATAACAGCATCTAGTTCAAATCATAGAACCCAGATTTCATCAAACAACTGACCAAATAATCAGAATGTGTCTCAACTCCACTTGATTCGGACGCCTATAAAAGATCTACGAAGTATATAAATACTAAAAATACACTGACGTGTTCTGCATAAGAAGATGAACCACTAGTTTGAACCTTCAACATGACAATACTTCGAAAATGGTGCTTGGTGTTGGTTTGGCGTGGTCATTTAAGGGGAAGCGCCGTTGATGAGTGAAGACAGTGATTAATGGAATCATCGGAGGATAGCAGACATCTAAATGTTCGGGACAAAGCGAAGAAGCATGGAAAATGGTGAACATCAGGGTCTGAACATGGTTTTAGTTTTAAGACTTACAAGGCGAAAGTTTATAGCATCGCTTGCACGAGGCCGAACTCTGGCGAGGCGTTTCCCGTATGAACAGGAAGCTGCGCAAGATACGTTTTCCAGGAGGCGTCGGAAACTATCGGCGCGGAGATGTATTCCTCTATGTTCAGGGCGGAAAGATAGGTAGAGAGGTTGGGCAACATCGACGATATTGCCGCATCTTCGCGTCGTCGTTGCGACAACCGGGATAAACCACCTTCCTCAGAGTACCACGCGGGGTCCTGACGGATCACAGAGCTCTCGTAGACATCCAAGACGGGACGTGGGATACCAGCCTTCTGGGCTGCAGAATATGCCAAAGCGTGGCCGATAGCTTCTATGACAGGCTGAGATTGGGGGAGGATAAGTGAATTGAACGCTTCGCTCCGATGATCACATTGGAGTTGAGAGTAGAGCTGGATGTTCTCTTCAAGAAGGGAAGTAGCATGCGCAGCTAGCAGCGATTCGGATAGGTCAGGCACGGGAACTTGATAGCGGCCTTGAACCAGCTCAGAGAATAGCCGTATGCACAGGGTTAGGACGTCCCCTTCCGCTATTATGACGCCCTTGCCATCGTTCTACACATCGAGAGTAGTGGATTTAGTGCAATGAAACACGAGCGGGGTTAAGCGATCGTACCTCTATTCTCGCCATGTAATTATGCTCAAACGTCCCTTGCGCACCGCACCGTTCCGCAACCTCAGTCACGCAACGTTGGAAGTGACGGCAGATGGTGGCCTTGGCGATGACAGATAGCGCATGCCTGATGCGTTGGTTGGACGCCATGGCTTCTTGGATGACCAATGGGAACCAACTAGAAAGAACCATTCCGACAGCCGTGGCCTCAAGCACTGGCCGCTGCTGCGTTCTGAAGGACAGAATAGGGACGGGTTCACTGCGCTTCCCAATTAAGCAGCGGTGCATGGAATAACGACCGCCAATAAAAGCGACGGCCTTGATGGCTGATACCCACGGCGCCGGCACTGCAAGGGTGCCAAGCTGAATCCTCCAGATTTCGTCCCACCAAGCCTCTAGGGGCTGAGCCGGGATAGACAGGTCGTTGATATCCGATGAGATGAGGGCCGTGTCAGGCAGGTGGACGTTATTGAAGGATGTGATGGAAAAATCAAGAGGGCCGGTCCCACTGCGAGGCGGCAGCCGGGTCGATAAAATACCACGATACATTTCGTACTTGTTGCAAATTGGTACGAGGAAGAATCGCGACCCATGATCATTACCATTGACGATGAGCCTTGCCATCACAAGGGCCACTTTGGGAATGCTAAATGAGGGCGTTGATGCGGGCATGAACCTAACACGAGCGTTAGTCTCCGTCCAACTCGAACAAGGGAAACACTTACTTAGCAGCTTCTTCTCGAGGTGTGTGAAGAATATATCCATCCGGAGTCTTCGTCGCGGTGGTTTCGATATTGAATGCATCCAAGCCGTGACCGCGTTCTGTGAGGAGGTAGATACCAACAGTATCGAATCGCAGCAAACGCTCGACCAGCCGCCTGAGGTCCGGGCGTTTCTTCAAATGCCGAGAGAGCGTGCCGATAGTTAAACCGACGTGGGCTGCTATGATGGTAAACATTGCAATATCAAGACAGCAGATTGGATCCATCATCATGGACCAGAATCTCGGCGAACAATATTGGACATCATCCACGGATAACCCTATTTGCAATGGTTAGATCCCTCTACAGAGCTTATATACTATAGTTGCTACTGACGATATGTTTGCATGAGCAGTCTGGCGCGTTGGTATGAGAGGGAGACGCGTTCATCCTTGTCAAGATGCTCCACCTTGATTCGGAAGAGTGGGTGTTGGTGAAGGTGGTTGTCCATGTCAGCGAAAGAGGAGGGAGAATATGTGATGGAGAAAGGTGGTGCGTTTGGACACTTTTTAAGTCATCCTTGACCAGGCGGATCGAAAGGCACACATGGATGGAGAGGGATTCGTCTGTCTGTCCTCGTAATCTTGAGAAGCTCCAATGGAAAAGATGTGATTTCCATCGCAGGATGATCGAACCATGTCGAGCTATACACAAAGCAGTAGCACAAGGGAAATGGATGCAGATAATGTTTAGGCCGCCATTAGGGACGATGAATTCTGCCGAGGGAGAAATTAGTTGATAAAGGACATCGGCAATGGTTAGGATTCAAGCCTAATGTGGGTCAAACGGGGTGAGATCCAGTCGCACTGCTATGGGCGGGGGTGCGACCTGGTAAAGAATCATGTCGTAAATGGCCTATGTCAGTGCAAATATCACTTGCATGCTGAGATAAGTAAGATTTTTCGCTTGGTCTGACGTGGAGTGAGAAGGGGCAAGAACGGATCTGGCTTCCTGAGCTCAGTTCGCGATCAGACTTTGAGTACAGTGCGACTTGAACCAGAATGAGTTCTCTTTCAGGGGAGGCCGAGTGATTCGGAGTATGTACACACCAAGTATTGCATTTCCCAGCTTGACATCTATAATCACAGTTAAGCCGACATCTTGGAGAGAGAAGCTTCGTTAACCTCTGCGATGCGGCGTACACGTTCCGCTACTACCGCCACATACGAACGCCAGATTCATCATCATAATCATTGTAAGGAGACATATGACTCTCTTCAATGTCCATCTGATTTTCGCGTGCATTTCTCCCTTGAATTGCGAATTGGAAGAACATTGGAATGTTCTCTCCCACAGATGTGGAACTGGGCCTACCATAGATGGGTCGCGCTAGTGTTTGTGCGGCGAACTACAAACTCGGGGGAGCAAGCGCATTTCGTTCCGGTAATCGCAATGTTCTTTGATCCCTGTTAGGCCAAACCCATGGCCACGCATCGATCCCACCGGGTTATCGCTCGCAGATCGCTACCAGTTCATACTTTATCCGCAATAGCTGTTTTCGTCCACGCCGTTCCGAAGGGGAAGGCAAAGAGAAGGGCACGGCGTACGTCGGTTTCTAATCCATGCCATTGGGCACCGGTTAAGTAAGGCTCATGGGATTTCCACGCTCCGTTCTCATCATAATCGTTGCATAAGGTTTTGACCCAGCCGCCTGCTGTTGGCGTGGTCAAACAGAGCTGCGACCACTGGGCCTAAATTTAGGCCTACAAAAAGTTGGAATTCTCATGAGAGGATCCCCTTGGCATATACAGTATGTTTGTGGGTCACCTACATTGTATTTCTTTATAACCCCCATTACCAACACGAATCATCAAGAAGGAAAAGAAGGAGCCTACCATTCGGCCTGAGCCCGATGCTCTCACAAATGATGGGCGCTTAACAACTCGAGACTATGGGCGCTTGATGATACTTCTTCTGTATCTCCATCCATCCGGCTTCCCTCCCACAAACGACAGGCTTCAGTACTGATGATTCTGTGAGACTTGCCGCCGTGCATTTTCCATTACTGCGCTGCTCGCACAGCATAGACTCAACGGCTCCAATTTCATTGCTGGCATTTATAGTCAAACTGTAGGCTTGCAATGGAGACTCGCAGGTGAGGAGCAGCGAGAAGCACGCAGGGCGATGGAGCCATCCAACCTACGCCTATACCATATTTTAAGCATGGGAACTTTCTATGGATCAGCCTATAGTTGTTAGATGTGCCTACTGTGCATGCGTTCCTTGAACTCAATCCTCTCCCTCGTACTCTGCTTGTACGGTGCAGCCGCTACTCATGTCACCCCCGCCGCGCCTTGAAAAAGATAATGGTCTATCAAGCACGGGAAGTAAAGCTCCTTTGAGGTCTGGCAAGAAGTCAGTGGAAGTCGACGTTGGCACTTCGCCGTCCACGGCATCGATCCCGACTTGTACTCAGACGCAGAGTGATAGTCAACCTACGTTCCCAGAGGGGGGACTCCAGGCATGGCTTACGGTCATAGGAGGGTGAGTTGTCTTCCTAAAATACGACCAGCTAAGCTTATATGTCAGTAACCTTCAAAGGTCGATGGTCCTCTTCTGCACGTTTGGTGTGGTTCAATCGTTTGGCGTCTATCAAGATTACTACACGGTTAGACTCAAAGCCGTTATGCGTACGACACTGAGCTCACAATCGATCAGCGCGTCTTCTTGGATGAACACACACCAAGCGAAATATCCTGGATCGGGTCCGTTCAGGTGTTCTTCTTGTTCGCCTTGGGACTACCGGCTGGGAAGCTGTTTGATGAAGGCTACTTCCACCACACCGTCATCTCGGGTTCAGTAATATATCTCGTGTCGTGGGTGTCCAGTTCCCTGCCCTTTCGCTGGTAACCCAAGCCTTTGCAGGCTGTTCTTGTTGTCTCTGGCGAAGCCTCATAGCTATTACCAAAATTTCCTAGCTCAAGGAGTTGGGATGGGAATTGGGATGGGATTGATGTTCTTGCCTTCCCTTACGATCACGTCCCACTACTTTCGCCGACGAAGGTCGTTGGCGATGGGTGTCGTAATTGCGGGTACGGCTTCGTCTTCGTCTTCTGAGCTCACGGACTGAATGTCAACCCGTTTCACGTCACGCAGGCTCTTCTCTCGGCGGTTGTCTATACCCTATACTTCTTAATAACCTCTTCGACAAAAATGACTGGGGTTGGGGCGTAAGGTGTGTTTTTTCTGTATCTCGCGCCCGGAGAGGACCTGAATGTTGCCCAAACACAGGGCCGTTGGGTTCATCGACCTTGGTCTCTTGTTGATGGCCAACCTGTTTATGAGAACGAGACTTCCCAGTCGCAAGTATAAACCGGATAGGAAGACGGTAGAATTCAAGACGATCATCTATGACCTTCCATACATGGTCTTCGTAGCCGGGTAGGTCTAATAGTTGGCTCCAAGAGCTTGTTGAGCTAGTAGAACTTATTCTTTCCCCGCCAGCTCATTTTTGGTCTTCTGGGGCCTCTTCTTCCCGTGTACGTGACGACTCGATTTCGACGTCGTAAATCTAATTTGGTGCAGTTTTCTACCTTCAATACTACGGCGCTCAGCGCCATGTCTCTCCTACAGTTGCCAAATACTCAGTAAGTAGACCCCCCCTGTCAACCGGTTAGCATCACACTCACAGCCCGGAAGATATCGATCATGAACGCGGCATCGGTGTTTGGACGGACGATCCCCAACTTCTTGGCTGACAAGTATGGGCCGTTCAATGGTATGTTGGGCTTCAGGTATGGAATACGATACCCCCTGCTAAAACAGTGCTTCATAAGTCATGATACCCTCCACCATCATATCTGGTGGGCTGATTTATGCTATGTTTGGCGCGTCGACCACAGGTGGAATCATAGCTTTCGCCATCTTCTATGGGTTCTTTTCCGGCGGATGTGAGATTATCCCCCCTGGTTCGGACAGAGTTTAACCTTACTTCCCATCTAGTTGTGTCTATTTGCACCCCAGCTGCCAGTCTCTTCGCTAACGATATATCCGAGCTGGGGTAACGCTTATTAGTCGACACACCACGACACCTGCCTCTAATATGTTCGCTTCTTTCTAGAATTCGCATAGGAGTACTCTCGTCGAGCTTGGGATTGGCCTTGTTGACTGGGAATCCCATAGCGGGGGCCGTCTTGTCGCCTCCGACGTATGCATGGTGGAGATCATTCGTGTTCTCTTCGGTACGTTTCTGACATCGGGAACCACACGTCTGTTTCTGATACTCGCGCCTAGGTGGTCGTGTTCGCAGGAGCGGCCTGCCAGGTTCTAGCAAGAAGTTCGCTTGTCAAAAGAAAAGGTTCTAACATCACATAACTCATGACATCCATGCTCGGACTTGTGCTCACGAAGCTGTGGAGGGTCTTCTGGTCCATTTCTTGACTACTTTATTTCTGGCATATAATAATTGCTTTGAAATGTCGCATTCAGTAGACACCAATGACATAGTTGGAAGTCGTCGTGCAGGGCCGTCGGTACCTTCGGACGCCACGAAGGCTTACCCCACATTCAGCGCGGTTCCTTATAAGTAAAGGTCTGCATGACATTGAGGACCGCGTGCCTTGCGGTCGAGCCGTCAAGTGCATCATGCCTTTCCTCGGAGAATCTCACGCCGGACGACTACGGGCAGCTATTATTATGATTATCTTGGGCAAGCCACGCTGGCAGGCCAACGCCGTACTCTCGCCTCATCAAAGAAGGTCACAACGGCCGCTTTCCTGTGCGCTCCTCTTGCGTGTCGCTTAGGTCATGTCGTATTACAATCGCTCTTTCTCCATGCGGCGAGAACAGAGGAAATCAGCGAGGTTCTCATGGCTACCGCAACACTGCGTCCGCCACGTTGGTCTGCAAGAGGCCTCTTAAACGATGTGTCGGAGAGACTTGTTTCTTGTGAGGAGAGAGTAGGGCGGGTTGTGTGGCGCTCGGTAGTCAAAGCCTACCGGCGGGTTTTCGACAAGAGCCACGCCAAGTTCCAATAAAGCCAGCGTGGCTAGGGCGTCCTACGATCAAAAGAATTCATCTCAATCATGCTGATCCGTGCATCATGGGATCCTTTGTCATTCCACGTACATATATATACGTTAGACATCTACCTAGGTGTTCTGTTTGCCTTCACGTTCGCTGTGCTCGCTAGCCAAAAAGTATAGTCTGCCCTGAGGGCCCTGCGTGGAATATCACAACTGGCGAGACATGCCTGGAGAACTCCTGAAGCATCGATCGGGTACCCTGCCCCTAAAATTCATTATAATCGGAGGAAGCATTGCGGGCTTAGCGGCTGGATATGCACTCCGAATGGGTGGCCACTATGTGGAAATTCTTGAACAAAGTGATGGAACGGAAAGGGTGAGTACCTCCTGCTCAGTGCTGCTTGCGTTTAGAGTTCTGAAGCGGGATGTGTAGTGCTTTGGGGGTATTCGGGCACCTCCAAACATGACCCGAATACTAAATGACTGGGGTCTACGTCCGCTCCTTGATAAAGTCGGGGTGAAGTGCACAGAGTACGATTTCTTCGATGGTGAGGTCGCGTCTAGCTTGCGCGGTGATATCTAACTGTGGAAACCAGGGGAAACAGGAGAGCCTTTGGGAGTAGTGAGGATGCACGAGCAAATGATGGCGGATCTCATGGCGGATTTCCTCTTCATGCAAGTAGGTGCTAGCTGTAATAAGCCCTCCCGGCCCCTAGAACTATTTACTAAGTTTGAGGGTCTTCTAGCATGGCGATCTACGTCGCATCTTGTTCGATGCCGCGCTTCAAGCGGGAGTGGAGTTCAAATACAGCATGAAGGTCACAAAGGTTGACCCAGATGCTGTCGCTGTTCACTTGGAAGATGGGCAAGTCCGCAGCGCCGATGTCATTGTGGGGGCCGATGGGCATCAAAGCATCGTGCGCAAGTCGTTCATGAATCCTGACTATGAACAGGGAACACAGGACAAGCACGTGGCTCTCATGTAAGTTCTAGTTCATATCCGCACTAGGCCTGTATCTGATGTTCTTCGTAGCATGGTGATACCTGCGGAAGTCATGCAGGCTCATGATGACTTGAATCCGTTATTAACGACCCAGGTACGTTCGTCGCTTTGCGAACCTGCAAACCGGTTGTGTTTAATGGCGTACATTGCAGTGGAGTCTGTGGTTGGGGGACAACTTTTTCGTCCACGGCTCATCAATTGTGAGAGCTTTTTGAATTATTGACGGAGACCGTCTCAGGCTGAGTTCCCTTGACTAGCATTCAAAGCAAGGATACAACATCAATGCTTTCGTTCCCTGCAAGGGCCAACTCCCAAATTGCCAAGAAACCTGGCGCACTAGATGTCGAGTTGATGAACTCGACATTGATATGGATCAATTCGAGCCGAGGTCAGCCGTCGTTTCTGAGTGCGATGACGAAACTCCTCTGATTCAAGACAGGTTGCGGAAGATGTTTTTGTTAGCGAAGGAAGCTATACCAACGGCGCACACAATACGACAGCCGTTCGATAATTATGTGTCCGATAGCTCTGGGATTGTCTTGGTGGGGGAAGCTGCTCACCCAATGATGGTGCGCATTGGAGTTTGCAAACACGGCGGCTACGACATTGACGTGAATCTTGTAGCCAAATAGTTCACATAATGCCTCTATGGCCATAGAAGACGCAGCGACGCTCGGCAGACTCTTCTCTCGGATCCAGCACCGTGACCAAATACCGCGGATAATGGCCGCCTACGAAGAGCTCCGTCAGCCCCGCTGCGCTGCGACTATCGAGTATGAATGGCGTAAAAGGGTATTTTTCACTCTTCCGAGAGGCGAAGCCCAGATGGCGAGAAACGCGGGTCTGAGAGAGGCGATGAAGAGGGAATCAGATGACTGGGATGAGATCGATGAAGATTATCTTCAGTGGAAGTACGAGAGAGAGCTGGAATTATTCGCTCATGATGCCTTGGAAATAGTCGACGATTGGTGGACCAAGTGGGGTGCTCTCGTGAACCGCTCCTCCATATTAAATGGAAGCACGCACAGTGGACATCCTCCTCCAGTTGAAATATCAGTGCTTCGAAATGGACGAATACTTTAGACGCGGACTCTGGCCCAACCATGACTTACGACTCAGGTACTTACGATTTATCCCTACATTTTACTTGTTCAGGCATTCTTATGATACCCCATCAACACTACACGATTACCTAACTAGGCTGTGCTGGTTCCCGAGTAATAGAAGTACCACTTTGTTGTTGTTTCTGGGCTTGGAGCAGTAGAGGCATGATCTGGTGATAATCTAGGACTGACCTAAGTTGTTAGAGGAAGCGACTGGGAACGTAGTGGAATCTGGAGCCAACTGCATCGAGGGACCACATGCCGTCATAAACAGGAGTCCGCAAGTTTAGGATTCCTGTCTTCTGAGCCCAAAGATGACAGAAGAAAGATGGAAGGAGTAGGCTGATATAAGGGATTGGTTTGATCTTCCAAAAGTGATGCATCGATGGGAAACCCGGGACCCAAGAGTAACAGGCGTAGGAGCTACTTGAACCGCATGAATCAGTTCGCGGACAGTATCCGAAAATCGTGGCGATTTGAACGGAATACGTGGTCAGAATTGGAGAAGATCTCAAACGAATCTTGGGGACTGTCCAACAACATTATAGAAGAACCAGTGGGCTTATCGGGGACACGGAGCAGTAACGAGTGTTGAGATAAGCGGCCGCCACCGATCCCGTCCGCAAGGCGCTAGCGTTCTTGTTGTCCCAAATGACGCGAACCCGCCTTGACACAAGGTAATACGTCCCGTTCTCGAGTGGCGGTCTCCACTACGAGGCTCGCCGACGATCAGAGCCTGTAGAGAAAATCTGGTGCCTGATAGCATCCGTGGCGTACGCAACTTACATCGCAATGAGCATCGATGGCATTGATGGTAAGGATAGTCGATTGCGTGCTAGATTCGTGCGAAAACGGGTTTCGCAAGTTCCTAATAATCTCCATGCCATTATTTTGAAGCGACGAGGTTGACTAGACAGACTCAGCTTCTGTGATGCCGGATGCTGGATTATACAACTCCATGCTTGGTGACAACAATGAAGTAGGCGTTGATTGGTCTAGTGGCAGCAGCCAAACATTGAGCAACGTGGTCACGTGTCTAAGTTGAATGGCGCGCCACTTCGATTCCAACCACCATCTGCCACTGTTTGTTCCACGACAATGGCTTCATTGACCGCTCTTTTGGACTCGTTGCATACACATCTTCAAACGCAAACGCGAATACTTCCTACCCTGCATGCACAACTTGGCCTTCCACCATCGACACTCCAAGACGAACTCAATGCGCTCAAGGATCATCTCATTCAAAGCGTTGAATCCCAGGTCGAGGGCCGCCGCAAGGAAGTGGACGACTGGATGGTTAAATGCGACGGCGTGGAAGGCGAATGTTTGAAGTACTGTAAATCGCTTGGCGGGAACATCAAGGCCACCGGTACTACACTGGGAGAGCTTAGAAAGGAGCAAGTGTTGCCACGGCGGTTTGAATTGGTTTCGGAGCATCAGGAGAAACTACGACAGGTGAGTTCTTATTTGAAGTCAACATACGGGACTTCGACGGAGCCAGTTTCGCATCAAGATGGTCGGGGCAGCGCTGAGGCTGGCTGGTCTAAGTCCCTTATCCGCTGGCTAGTTTCGTCGCTTTTGCAACCGGAAGCTTACTGTTTGTGCAGCTATACCACACCAAGCTAGAGCAGCTAACGACTCTCACCAATCGAATCAACGCCCTCATGCGCACGCTTGGCCCAACTTTCTACACGCCTGACGTCCTGTTAATCAACGACGAACCCCCGGTCGATGTAACGCCGGAGCGCTTTCTGAAACTAGAAAAAGAACTGGTCAGGGGGAAGGCGGAGGTGGTAAGCACAGAAATCCTACTGTAACGAGGTTGAATGTTTATGACGTGACCTCTATCTAGTCTAAACGCCTTTCACAACTATGCGAAACCTTTGCCCAAATTGACTGGCTATACACAGAGCTCGGGATGGCTCCGCCGTCTCCTGAAGATCAATCCGTGGCATCCTCGAGTAACAGCGATCCCTTTCTATCCGCTTCCACTTCTACCCCGACGCCCACTAGCCGCTCCCGAGCCGGTTCTCTGCTTTTTGCAGTACCAGATGATGACGGAGAATACTTAGCCATCTTATCTCGTTTCATCAGTGTTTCAGCTGGCTGCGACTCTACCCCCAGTCCAACAATTGGGTTAGATGGCGTCGAACCTACATTATCTCTCCTTTCTTGGGCGAACAATCTACTCTCTTCGCTCTCGGAGAACAAACGATGCCGGGAGACTCATATCCAGGCCATGTATGACCAACTAGAGGTATTGTGGCGGAGACTGGGCGTGGCTGAAGAGGACATGGACGCGTTTGTTGAGGTTAACCGAGGGAGCACGGACGAATGTGTTCGTGCGTACGAAGAAGAATTAGAAAGAATGTTAGATGTCAAGAGAGAGCGCATGGGCGAGTTCGTGGCCAACGCCAGAGAAGAAATCTGGAGACTTTGGGAGGACATTATGGTGGGGGAGGACGAACGCAGAGACTTCGCACCTTTTGCCGACGGTGAGTAATAATTGCGCTCGTCTCGAATATCGTTACTTAACTTATTGCAGATGAATTTTCGGAGGAACTGCTTTCTATTCACGAAGCCGAAATACAACGACTGAAAGACGAGCGTAGGAAGAAAGCGCCGCTGCTCGCAAGTATCAAGAAGTATTTTGAAATTTGCGAAGAAGAAAAAGAGCTAGCTGCAGCCGCCTCAGATCAGAGCCGTTTACTTGGACGTGGGACGAGCGGTAGTCGCGACCCAGGTCGGTTGCTGAGGGAGGAGAAGATGAGACGGCGAGTCAAGAAGGAAAAACCTCGTGTACACAAGCGTTTATGTCCAACTCATTCGAACAGAAGTTGATTTTCTCGTTATTAGCTCGAACAAGATCTCCTAGCCTCCATACCTTCTTGGGAACTGGAGAATGGCCGACCGTTCCTCGTTCATGGAGAAAGCGTCCTGCAAATTCTCATGGAGACTGTCAGCGCCGCCGATCAAGAGAACGCCCCGAAGAAGAACAAGATGACACACTCGCGCTCTGGTTCTGGTTCAAACAGCAATCACGGCGCCTCAATAACTCGGGCGAAGACACCCAGCGGTACCTCGGGCAACCGAGGCGTCGTTACACCCGCCGTCCGATCTGCATCCAGCATGAGTAACGGCAGACCAGAGAGCTCGAATAAACGGCCGAGAATGGACGAGAATGGACGTACTAGTGGGGGTAAACTGCCGATGCCTTTGCAGGATCACCGTGGACAATCGCGAACGGTGAGCAAGAGTGGGAGGTCGGTATCGCCTACGAAGATCCCCGGGAAGTCGTCTCTCCCTAGGCAGGCCCCACCAGCGCTGGCTATGCCTGTGCCGCAAGTGAGCACGCAACATCATTCGCTCGGGCATGGGCGGGTACCATCTGAGCACCCAAATACGGCGAGCCGAAGTACAAGTGGGTACTCCACAGGGAGAAGCACCTCTGGCACCTACGCGAACAGCCAAGCACAGCGATACGGCAGAGGAATGCCATCAGAGGCTATGGCACAGAAGGTGCAGAAGTTACGAAGGGAGAGTTTCAAGCCTCGACCGAGCGCTGATGTACTTGATATCCCTGGTGGTCAAGTACTGAAGAAGTGGGTTCGCGGAACGCTTACTTCCTCTGGATGTGTGAAGGAAGAAGACGAAGGGTATTAGTCCCAGGACGCGATCCTTCGGTTGAGAGCAAATAATCTATATGTACAATATGTTCTATTTCTTCGTTTTCATGTCACTTTTCGATTTGTATCTTTACACTATCTAGCACCCGGGGGGATGTATATTGTTGTTCACCCTGGTCGATTCTGTTGTGCTTGAAGTTTCGTCGACACCGCTCGCGTTTTGGACATTTTAGGCCGTTGTCAGGGGTGGGTTCAGGGGCCGTCCTGATTTGTACAGCCCAAACGGCGATTGCCTGATCCCCTAAGCCCTGTGGCGAGTATAAGATCAGTTGGCCTCTCGACAAGAAACATTCTGAACTACCATGGCCGACCAACTGGTGAGTCCTCTATTCATCCATTCTCCTCGATCTTGCGATGTGCTGAAAAGTTGCGGTTTTTCAGTCCGAAGGTAAGACTTTACCTTGCCTCGATCTTCGTGCGATTGCTCAATAACCAATCGCTTTCAATCGAATCGAACCCGCTTAGAGCAAATCTCTGGTACGTTATTATGAGAACTGTTTTTACTTCAACCAGGAGGTTGCTGACCTAGTTTGTGCTGTGTAGAATTCAAGGAGGCCTTTTCACTTTTCGATAAGGGTGAGTGAGGCCACAGCTGGGCCATCTTGGCGCCGTCACTTTGCGCGCGACACGGGCGCAACCCATCGCGTCGATCTGTACTGACGAATTGAAATAGACGGAGATGGCACCATCACCACCAAAGAGCTCGGAAACCGTCATGCGCTCGCTAGGGCAGAACCCCACCGAAGCCGAATTGCAGGACATGATCAACGAAGTCGACGCAGACGGCAACGGCACGATTGATTTCCCTGAATTTCTTACAATGATGGCGCGAAAGATGCGTGACACGGACAGCGAGGAGGAGATCAAGGAGGCGTTCAAGGTTTTCGATAAGGATGGGAACGGGTACATCAGCGCTGCTGAGCTCAGGCATGTCATGACAAATCTGGGTCAGTGCTTTTGCTTGGGTTGCAATAAGGTGCTTTACTGATGATTGTGTATGAATAGGCGAGAAGTTGACCGATAACGAGGTGGATGAAATGATCCGTGAAGCTGATGTTGACGGCGATGGGCAAATTAACTACGAAGGTGCGTGCCTGCTGGTTCCTCTTTGACAACACTCCTCACCTTCATCGTCATTCTCCATCACAGAATTCGTCAAGGTAGGCTTTATCCTCCCATTCAGAAAGTCGCCCGCTAACTCCTCGTGAACAGATGATGCTCTCAAAGTAAAACCAACCTATACCTGCCCTACTATTGTGTCCTATTTCTGATCGCTCAGAGCTCCTTCTGATGTATACGTTATCATCTGTACCATGAAAACCTGAATATGGATATTTAATCGCCAGTTCGCTTTAACGCCTAGAGTCTCAGATCTCAGAGGCAAAGCCCAATCAACCAAGTGGGATAAAATACCTCCTAGAGGATCAGTGGAGCCCCTTTCTGACTCCCATGCCGTGGACGGGTGCGCCCATGTTTCCCGGTAATGCTGGAGTTGCATAGCAGGAACAAGGATCCTGTCGAACCTGACGTCAGCCTCTAGACTTGTACCGGAGCTCAGATCGCGCCTTACTCATACTGCGGGAGCACAGCAATATTTCAATTGTTGAGCCGCTATATAAAGATGCACTCACGGGCGCAGGGGTATTCCCATCATCTCCCACTCATACACCCACTATCATCAGTATCATTATTATGGCTGGATTCATTAGCGATGCTCAGGCCAAGGCCCTTTCTCAAGAAGCGGAGGCCTCTATCTGGAGCAATGATGGCCAGAGCGCCAACGCTGTCCAAGGCTCGAAAGAGCAGCCATTCACCATCCAGCCCCATCCTGCTGTAAGTGATCCGACCATCACTCCGAACAGCTTAGCCGATTACTACCGATAGAAAACCAACGACCCCAACGATTTGAAGCCTTCGGATGGCTTCTTGGCCAATGCCGGCATAGCAGCTCACCATGCCACTGGCCCGCAAATCCCGAATCAGGAGACTTTGAACAGTTTAGAGCAACCTCTTGTGAGTTCCATCTGGTGCTTCAAATTTAGGTTGAGATCTGACAACGTCGCCGCTTCACAGAGCCGTGAAGAACTTCAGAAGCGACAAGCCGAGTTGAACAACCTCAACTAGAAATCGCACATTACAATATTTAATTGCAACTGGAAAGGAGTGCAACTACAGTAGCAGCAGCTAGTTTATAATAATTCTTTGAAACTTTTACCGACCGACACATATAACGCCACGGCTGAGTGACTTGTAAGAATACATATGAGAAACAGCTAGGAGAAAGAGTACCCGCTCAGGAGTCACGACCACGTGGACTTCCAGCATGAAAGGGACTGACAGTGAAAGATAAAGACATCCTCATTCTTACCTGAATTACCGCAATTTTCGAGGCAACTGAAATCAATTCACCGTAAGACGAGATCGACCGGCCTTCGCTTTCCAGGCCCAGGTAACTCGCAGATTCGCTAATATCGTCTCCGATCAACATTCTCACCACTAGCTGTTCATAGGATCCACCTCATCAGCAAGTCGCGTAGAACATATGTTATCTCTGGATACAAGCGCTGATTTCAAAAACCAGTCTCATCATGCGATATCCACCCCCGTGAAGCTCCCCGTCGACGTAATTCAACATCTCATCGAGGCTGTAGATGTCCACGGTGGAGACTTTCGCGCCGACGCGGAAGATCGCAGATCCTTGCTTGCTGCTTGCTCCCTCGTGTGTCGCGCATGGAACGACATCTGCCGGCATGTCATCTTTCGCAAGATCTCCTTCAGAGAGAGATTTTTCTTGATCTCTCGCCTTTGTTTCTTCCGCGACAAAGCCCACCACCTCACTAAATATGTCAAAGAGACCGACATATCGTTCGAGAATGATTTCAACTTGAGCGTTCCTCGTATCCACGGTTGGCTATCAGAATGCTTCGACAAATTCGAGAATCTGACCGTGTTGCACCTTGTGAATCATGAGGATAGTTATTGCATCTGTTACGGGGAGGTGTACAGCGGATTCCTCCATCTGCTCACCAATGCTCGTCTTCGGGAGTTCTATTTACATCACTGGGTGTTCCAAACTCCCGACTGCCTTCTCAGCTTGCTCGGATGCAGCTGCCCCACCACCTTGGAAAGCCTATCGCTCAAAAACATCAAGATGATGGTGAGGGAGTCTCCGTCTATTGGTCCTGCCCATCTCGAGGAGCTCCGTAACCTGGAGGTATACGACTACAAGGACATTTTTTACGGCCCGGGGCAGGTCATCGTCTGCCCGAATCTCAAAACATGTTCTGTCAACGATTGGCCCTTTCCATCGTGGATTGCAACGAGTAGGCTATCCAAGCTCACTTTATGCAACGGTATGCCTCCCTATGTCTCCTGTGCTGTTAACGCGAATTGATTACATCACCGCGAGTGTAGTCACGCCCTCTCGCAATATTCCCTTCTTTAAAAGGGCGATATGTCCCTTTGAATTGGTGATAAACATGTCGGTGGATCGTGGGTCCCGCGAGTACAGCACCTGGATCGCGAACTGCTTGAATAGTATCCCCGCTCCCGACCATCTTCGCCAGCTCTCACTGCACATCTGCTTCCGCGCCTCAGATACCGACCCTCTCCACTTCCCAGACTACGCACCGTTATCGCGAGTCCTCCATCGTTTTTACAAGAATTTCAAAGTGGAGCGTATTCAAATCAGTGTCGATCTGGATTTTTGCGCTGTGAAAGACTGGTTGTACAGTGCCTCGGCTGGATCGGTCGAGGTGGCAAGGCTTGAGGATGCATTTGATCCATTGTTGAAAGGGGGTGTTTTATTCATCGAGTTTTCAGTCCGGGGATATTCTCCTGGAAGGGGAGAAGGAACGTTCATGCGATGTCGTGTATAGAACAGAAGTCTTGCGGGCTGATACTATCACCTTGCTCTTCGACATTGCCCATGGAACCATCTACAATTTATTCTACCAGTTGGTATTTTTGATTCACCGTTCTCCGCTGTTAGGTTGGGTGGACTGCATAATGGTCGTCGAAGTACGCCGTTAGGAGCTATCAGGGGCTTCCCCTTTCACATAGGTTCCTTCCGCGGCTGAACCGCCGCCGGTCCAGGGCCTACTGCGCGGTGTGTTCCTAAAATGAAATTCTATAAATATGATGGGGAACTACCAAGTTATTTATAGAAGCCTCCAATAACGTATGTCAGTTCGACGTCATTATCCACTGGGTGATCAATGGGCGATAACATATAAAAGTATTCAATGAACAAAAGACCTTATCAAAACACTAGCCCCAACATCACCTCTCAATAAGAACAGAATCAACCTCTATAGTTCATCGCAATGTCCGGCGCCGACGTCCACCCTTCAGCTATCGGCAATAATGTGACACCACGAACGGGGTCGTCGTCTTCAGCGAGCGAGCCGCACTCAGAAGCTGCTGTTAGCAACGACGACGCTTCAGGTGGTGGCGGATTTGGTAATGAGCCTTATCCCGAACAGCTGCACAGTGGTGCTGTTGGTGTTGGGCCAAACTTTACGCAAGAAAGCGTACGTTGCAGTCACATCCTTGATCACAGAGAATGGAATAGGAATGATTCGTATGTGCGTTGATTTCTATAGACAATGGCGGAGAAATGGATCGGCGTGAAGGAAGAAATGAAGGGGAAAGTCACGCACAACCCGGGGATGGTCGAAGAGGTTCGTTTACCAACACGCCTACGCTGAATCGTCTGTTTGATGGCGTGTTTTTACCAGGGAAGGAAACGACGGACGGGCGAGTTGAAGCGTGAACAAATGGAACGAGATGTAAGTCCCAATCTCACTTCCTTATCAAATCCGATTCGCAGACATGCCCAATGAACATCCATCCGGCAGGCCAAATTCGATTCATATGATGATAAATCCCCTGGCCCCAAGACGTTTGAGGAGACACATGCAATTGGGCGAGAGAAGAGTAACTTCGAGCAGGCTGCAAGTGTAGCCCCTGAAGGGACCCATCAGGGGGAGAAACAAAGAAAAGGAGGTGAGATGAAGCATTTCGGCGAGTAGGCGTTTCAGGAAGGACTTGTGTAAACGTTGTATACAAAATGCAGAAGAATAGATTCCTCCTATGTCTAATGTAGACATAGGAAGACGTCAATTTCTTTGAACCTGACGAGTGGCTTGTCGAGTAAGATATTCACGTTTTATAGGCTACTTGCTCCCCGGATTGTCATTGAAACTGAGAACGTCGTGCAGAGGGTTGGGGTGCATGTAGGGGCTAGGGAATTAATTTTCCCGCGGGTAGGCTTCAGCTTCAACATTGAAGCTGAAGTCCAGTACGCGCTCTTACAGTGAACCTTGGTCTCTCCTCCGTTAGATTCCTCCCTTTCTTCCTTAGGTGACATCGCGTCCATGTTGATAATCGCAGGTTTATTACCAGGCTGGCCTAACAAATTAGTGAGATAGGAAAAAATATGACGTGTATTCGCTGGCAAAACATAATAATCATACCAGTGTTTTGAAGAATGAGGCAACGCTAGGTTGCATATCCATCGCGCGTGCCTTCCTCGTTTTACCTTTCTGGTCGCGCCATACGCTTGTTCGGGATCTTTTCTTCACGCTTCCAACTTCGACATTGGCTTGGTCTTCTATTACGCTCACGGTACGGGTACCAGTCGCAGTGGGTGTGTCGCTGAGTTTGCGCATCAGAAGAATGACAAAACGGACTTTTGTCGCTTTTTGGGCACTTTTACGGGGCTTCAAGCTCCACCGAAGCGCTTCAAAAAGCTAGGTCCATAGCCTTTCTCCACTTTTCACCACTTTTCTCACCCCCAAAGCCCCACAAAAGTGGTCAAAAAGCGGAAAGCGACGTGTATTCTTACTGATGTGCTTGAGTTGCTGCTAACTTATTGAATCAGTACAATACGAATCACATGGCCCAGGAAGCTCAGCAATCCACCAACCGTACTACTATGTGCGCGTTCTCCATCATCGGATTCTTCCGACGATTCGTCGTCTTCTTCAAGTTCCAATGGTGGTTGGTAGTCCGCGTCTCTATTTTCGGCTTCTCCGTCGATTTCAAGGAGCAAAGCGGACTCCCTAGCGAGAAGTTCCCGTTCTGTGCGTTTATTTGCTTCGCGCTTTAATGCTGCATCTCTTTTTCCGTTGGCTTTTCGCCGTGGCATGGGGTTGCATAACGGAGGAAATAAGGTTAGGTCAAGCCTGGGGAACAAAATAATCCTCACTTCCACACGGACTTTATTTCCTCCCTCCCGGATGGAGCGACCATCGTTACAGAGCGACGCCTTACGACCATATGTCCGAGATGACCACCATGCCCCCCATATCACGCAACACCTTGGCCGGTTCTTTCTCGCTAAGCGGCGCCGCGTCAGAATTTTCCGAAATTCCTGCGAATACTACCTTTTACACCGACGGCCCTCGGCTATCTTCCCGACTTCGATTTCCGCGTCACTTTCGTATACTCTTGCCTCATGATCTGCGGTGTTCTCAATACCATGCTCCTTGATATCCCGTGACGCACTCTACCCGACGCCAGCCGCCAGACGACGACCCCTGGTGCGCTTCTCAATAACAACGGTGTACAGTGGACCGCCCGCGGACCGCCCCGACGCACATCCTGACACGGATGATTAGTCCGATAGCTCCAAGATGGGCCTCACTAGTTGTTATATCTCCACAGCTAAACAACGAAAATGTGACTCCGTTTTTTCCGCGTTGAACACATGGTTTTGCCTGCAATTTCCATTAACTGCCGTTTCGAACGCACGAGCTCTCGCTACGACCTATGGCGGATAAAGCCTGGGATGCTCGATTCAAGGGAGAATATATAAGGCTTAAAGATACACTTTACTGGAGTAGTTGTCCAACGTTCAACCGCTCCCGTCCTGTAATTCTGCAATGATGGTCTCCAAGTCAATCGCTCTGTCCTTCCTACTGCCTTTCGCTCTCGCAGCTCCCACCTCCCCAAACAACATCCTCGAAGCCCGCCAATCCATCGATACCTCTACTCACTGCGGCCAATGGGACACCGTCAACGCTGGTACTTATACATTCTTCCAGAACCTCTGGGGAGCAGGCGGCGCGTCGTCCGGCTCTCAATGTGGTAACCTCGTATCTTTGAGAGGATCAACCATCGCTTGGAAGACCACATGGACATGGACAGGAGGCAACGGCGTCAAGAGCTACTCCAACATCCAGCAGAATCAAAACGCCGGTAAACAACTGTCTGCCATCAGCAGCATTCCCGTATGTATAATAACCTTAGCTCTCCGTTTGTCAGCGCAGATCTGACAAGTTGTGTTTATTCTAGTCTACATGGAGTTGGTCACAGACCACCTCTGGCAACGTCGTCGGCAACGTCGCCTACGACCTCTTCACTGCAAGCACGCCTACCGGAAACAACGTAAACGAAATCATGATCTGGCTCGCCAACCTAAATGCCGGCCCCATTTCTGCCCAATACAACTCTGACGGTACTCCCAAACCAACCGCTAGCAACGTGTCGATCGCTGGACATACTTGGTATTTGCACTTTATCTTTATGCACGACAGCAACCGCTACTAACCCACACTCCTTCAGGAACCTTTATTTCGGCTCCAACGGTGCTAACAATGTTTACTCGTTCCTCCCCGCTAACAATGCTGTTATCACGAACTTCAGTGGTGACATCAATGCTTTCCTCAAGGTACTCCGCACGCCCTCCATTTCAAAGTCCTGATCGTTGACTTCTTTTCCCTTCTGTTTCGTTTTAGTTCTTAACTTCCAGCCAAGGCGTCAGTTCTTCGCAGTACCTGAAGACGGCTCAAGCAGGGACTGAACCAACATCCGGTTCAGCTACATTGACTACGTCAGTGTCCTTGCTTCCCTTCTTACATGTTACGTCACTCACTGATCCTTCATTCATTAGATCCGCGTATAGTTTAGTGATCAATTGAACTCATATAATTCTGGTCGATATACGTGTAACTACAGTCGTAGTAGCCAGTGCACATTATCACAGCCATGGTTTAAAGAACGACAGCGCCTCAGTGGTGCTAGACCGGCGGGAGACAAGCCAATGCGTCGCCAGCTAAAAAGAGAACCTCGAGGCTTGCATGGACTTCCCGTAATAATTGCATCCATACATCGTCGTCAAAGTGGTTCACGCCCAAATTGAAGATCTAGTTTCTAAAAGAAACCCGTCGTCTCAAGTCGCGAAGGAAGCGTAAGGGTTCCTAGGTCCGGCAAGATGTCCGGCAAGATTGGCACAAATGTAGGTGGATATATTTCATTCATACAGGCGCACGAAAGGGGTGAAAAATGTCTCTTGGCGGAAGTATCACAGAAAACGGGGGATCTGGAGGTAGAGGTAACGAATAAAACTTGACAAGAGAAATGGACGAAAGAGGAGACAGTAGACGACAGATCCAAGGCGATATCTAAGGGGCAGTTTAATTGATGTACAAACAGCGGCAGAGATCTTCTCACCTTGATTTATTCAGAGTTCGATATCGAGCAAATTGGGCGATGTCCCTAACAGGCTGGATTTGATCAATCCCAGTAACGCTGACATTGTGTCGTCGTTACGCCGACAGTCACTTCCTTCGAGGTCGTTGAGTAATTTGACTGTGTCATGTAGAGCATTGTTGGTAGCATCCAGCGTCAACGCGAGCAAGGCATCGCTGAGAGCGACAGTCCATGCTACGAGATCATCATAGTTTGTGACTGCGCCTAAATCCCCAAGACTCGCTAGAGTAAGACCGAGATTGAGATCGAGCAGCGAGGTAATCAGGGCATTGAGGTCGAGTCCAAGTAGCGTTCCTGATGCTGGGGTTGAGGTAAGGCTTCCTCCGGAGACAGGCTTGGCTGGCGTCCCACCAAGATTTAGCGATGCTAATAGATCGTTGGTGAGTTCGTTGAGACCAGTGGTGCCGAGGAGTCCATCGAGGTCAAGCCAGATAGGAATCCAGATACCTCCTAGGCCCAGCTCGGTAAGCAAAGGATGTAAATCAATGAAGATAGGATCGTTTGAGGGTACAGGCGCGGTAGTAGGATGCGGTGAAGCGACAGTCGTAATCGGAGTCGGTGGAGTAGGAGGGCGAGCGTATGAGTTAGAATCGCATAGACTCAGCAAGGCAAGCGTTGTGTTGAGGATGTTTTTCGTGAGAGTTAACCACGATTCAGGCCCGGATAGCGCCGCAAGAGAGGTTGCGAGCAATTGGTCTGCACGAATGACGACATTGGCGTAGGTAATCAGATCATCCGTGGAAGTGGTGGCATCGAGCAGGTTTGCAACAGTAGCCATCAATACTTGGGAGTTTACCGCAATTGTTGATATGATCAAGACTCTGGACGAATCGTCTCCAGGGTTGGCTGTAATAGTGGCAAGACCTGCGTAAAGTTCGTTTGTGTAGTCGATCAATTCCTTCGTAGCGTGGATAATTGCCAACGTAGTGCCATCGGATGAAGCCCCGTGATGCATTGAACCACCGCCAAGGTCGATCACAGTTTTTTAAACCAGAGAGGAGCCCCGAAGAGTGACGGGGGTGTAGTTGAGAGGCTACATCGTCACCAGCGACCATCGATGTAGTGCTATCGAGCTCGCCATCTTGGATGCTGGTCTTGGATTCCTCGAATAACGGTTCGAGTAACGGGTCGGTGGCAGGGCCGATTGCAGCGCCTATCTCACCGATTAGCCGCGGCACATGGCGAGGATGTGGTCGAGAGGCTGCGGTGACATTGTCACAGTAATGATGAGTTTAGGTCTAAAATTGACAACGAAGAACCTACAATTGTGTCGCTTTTTAACCATACGTGTCGAAACGGAACGGACAGGGCCAGAATTCTCAGCTTCGGTGGTCCGTTTAGTGTTGACCAACGGAGTTGCAGACGGACAGGACTAATGGGAAAAGGCGAATTCGATTGACATATGCGCTAGATTGAAAAGCGTACACATACCAGAGCACACTTGCCGCGGCATTCAACCATTGGCGGAGCAACAGACGCAGGTCTTACCAACCTTTTGGTAGCTGTCTGTACATTCAAAGCCACAATGATTGTCGCAGATTGGCTTCGCGTGGGATGGATAATGACACTGCTGCCCTAAGCCCGTAATCTACGCGTTCACACACTTATCTAAGTCTGAATCGATGAAGTAGATGGGCACCTACGAGGGACGTCAGGAGTTTCAATGCACCGTCCTCCCCAAGTAGACGAATAAGGGCCTTGAGTTGTAGGTTGGTTTGGAGGGTTAATGGAAGTGCTGAGAGGCAAAGGCATAGCTTCAAGTCGAGGTCAATGCCAAGGAGCTGGAGAACCGAAAGGTCGACATATGCGCATAGATCTACAAATTTTTAGCAAAGCAGAGAAGCGTCCTTGACATCGCATACCGAGAAGAGTGCGCTTGGGGCGATGCTGGCGAGCAGCAATCGTTCGTGACGCGCGTGGGTTGTGATTGTTGTCCAGGGAGGATGCTATGGACGGAAGAATGAGAGAAAAGAGGGAGATGAGAAGGAGTGTGGGTGCGAGACGCATGCTGTCGACGTGCTCGCTCGACGCGTCTGGAGGCAGTGAGAGATGGTGGGGGTTCGGGGGAAAGAGGCGATGGGGGGTCGCAATAAGACGCGCTCCTTTATATATGTCCCAGAGCCCCACCATTTTACCGGCGTTTTCATTCCCCGAGCACGCTTTGGAGAGTTTGTAGGGGGTACTACGCGCGACCCAAAATGGACATTGGATTCCCTTTCTCGGTAAACCAGCACGGCGCTTAGCAAGACTATCCTCGGAGCGTCGATCCGAGCATAACCGGCAGACATTGAAAGGACCTATGCTATCTACAGTGCTTCAGTGAATGATGAATGTATACCCACTGAATTCCACGTACGCAGGAAACGGGACCCTTAAGAATTGAATGATCTGCGTGGACGCTAGTGAACGGTCTCTCAGAAGTACTTATTCAGTTATTCCACGGATATGGTGAGAGACAACAAGATAACGAGGAAGCGAGTGACTACTGGAATGAGTTTAATTCATACGGTCTGTCGGGCAAAGCGGGACCCGTATGAAAGACAGTCATATAAAATATCCATACTTACACCAAGGGGTACTTCTATGTATAAAAAGAAAAGATAGGTGATCGATCATGGCAGCGATGTTCGCTCGGTGATGAACAGTCTCTGCGATGGCGGTATCGCGTGTAATGTTGAGACCGAGACTGATGGACTAGGTCGCGGACCAGGCTGAGGCTGAGGATTGGACACGCTGGACTGGTCACATGACGAGATGTACTCGACACCTCCGTCAAGAACGCCTACTCGCATCATAGACAGTAACTACAGAGGAACTCCATGAGTGAGTGCAGATATCAGCAAGAAGCGACGTCACGTACGTTATGCGCGGCGTGTGAGTGAGAGTAAACTCCTCCGAAGAACGCAGCGGTCATGTCCCTCCCAGAGTTTTTTTCTAGCGTGCTGCGTCCGCCAGGATGCTGGTCCACAAACAATGAAACATCGTGTATGAACCCAGATATCAGCAAAAGTGGACACTTCTCTGCCTCATTCTGGACTAGTAGGAACACCATCAGTTTTGAGAGACAAGTATATTGCTGTGGCGAATTCACGAACATGTTTCCCATGTCACCACTGGCAACTTCTTAGTTGTGACAGGCCATTTCAGCCGATCTTGTTCTCGCTTCAGATCCTTGAGCTTCATTGTCAGCACGCCCTTGTCAATCTCGTTACTGGGGAATACCCGCAGATTCGCCGCCAGACCTATAAAGTTACACAGGGCGATGAACCACTTCGTCGGGTCGTATTGGTACCAGCGGAATGCATTTCTATAGTCCATGGGGAATTGATGATGGAAATTATGATATCCTTCTCCCATGGTGAGGATTGCGGAAAGGAAATGGTCGCGTGGCGTAAGCGCATCATCGTAGGGAGTAGAACCAAGGTAATGAGCTACGGAGTTTATGCAAAACGTACTCTGCAATAGAAGTCGAAGTCACTGAAGAAAATAGGATGTCGGATGCTTGACTTACGTGATGTGCGATTGTCAATCGAAGCATACCTGAGAAGCAGAAACCGCCCAACCAGTCTCCCCACCCGATCCCAGGTACTAAGGTGGGAAGGAGATACCCGAAGAACGCTGAGAGGAACATGTACCATGTATGTTGCCATTGAAGCAAGGTGTCATTTCGGAGGTCGGAATCGTCGACGGAGCCGGAGCGAAGGTTCGTTTTGAAGAGCATCCATCCAACATGGGTCCAGAACAGTCCTCGCTTGGCGTTGTACGGATCGAAGTCTGTATCTGTATGTCGATGGTGGGAACGGTGCGTGCGAGCCCACCAGAAGCAAGAACCTTGCACAGCACTCGTTCCTCCGAATAACAGGAAACACTGCAACGGGAAGGATGCCGTATATGATCTGTGGGACCACAGCCGATGATATCCTGTGTGAGGACAATAGTCAGGCGTCGACGTTCATTGAACGCGTTGGAAGTTTAGGCGCGGACTGACCAGCGGTAATACCTAGTGAAATGGTTAGCAGCTGAGAACTTGGATAGTACTTGTGACGTACCTAGCATGGAATATATGTAGTATGCTGCGGCGAACAGAAGAGTTCTTGCCTGAAATGGCACATGCAAGAGACCCCAGACTGCAATGCTTGGTGTAACGGTGAAGACGGCGACATTGAACCACCGGACGCCTTGGATGAACGGAAACGAAGAGGGCGGTAGTTGCGCTGCCATATTGGAGTGACGCCTCTTGCGATCGGTGACCTGGTGGCCGTGGTATAGCGAGCGTCGATGTAGATGTTTGCAGCGCTTCAATGACAACTCTGGCTCTCTGGATCAGAGGTAGCCAACGGGGCGTGGGGTAGGAGACGCGATTTTCCATCTTTAATATCGCACGATTAACCATGTCTAAGAGGGTGGTAAGCTTTATTGGATAATACAAAGTACACGCATGCGATGAAAAATTTCCCGCCTCGGTAGAAATCCGAACACCCATCTGCACCTTATCCGGAAGAAGTCGAAAGAATTACGAGACAAACCCGCCGGCTCTGGATGCACGTACAGGGGCAGCGGATCCAATCAAGAGCGACAACGCAGGTCATCGGTGATGTCCGTTATATGGTCTCCGGCTTGGCCAGGGCCCGACGTATGTAATATCAGGGAGTATATAAAGTTAAAAAGTGAGAATTCAAGGACACACAGATGACATTGTGTGCAATGTATTGAGCCCACTGAATGCGGTGGGTAGCCCACATATGTTGGGACATTTGCCACGGCCCCAGAAGCAGCAACAAACCGCCGGTGAGAACGCCGTACTTCCGTTCTTTTGAACTATTCCTATGATTTGGGGTCAAAGGAGCACTCTGTGAACCCAGATCGGAAACGTACCAATGCGTTTATCGACAGTTGGCAAATCACGGTGCTGGCTTCGCCTGCTGTTTGTGCCGTGAATAGCTCCTGGTGATGGTTTCAAGCCTCGTTCTTGGATGTCATGGGTGTATCAGGGAAGACACCCGGGCGGAATTTCTGCATCTTCGATGGGAAACTAAAGACCTAGAACGGCCCGGGTTTCTATGTCTGTGCTCCCTAACGGTGCAGACGGCGCTTGAGCGGATATGTTGTGATTCCAGAAGGTAGATCCAACATTGATTCCGAGTCAATATTTCGTGCGTACGGACGTCGGAGACCAATACAGCGCCTAAACATATAACGGCCTCCGAGATTCGATCTATACCAATGGAGCGTTGTAAGGCCTCCGAATTTCTTCCTGCCTTGGAGCTGGAACACGAACAGGAATATTCAGGTGTTCTTCTGCTTCTGCAAGACATTGGCCTGCAATGCTGAGCAGTGGTAGAGGCCAACGGAAGATAATGATAAGCGCCAGGTTAGGGTTTGGTTCGAAATTCAGCCGGGCTCCGGTTAGATGTTTACTAACATTCCCCCTCGTCGCATTTGTTGACAGCTGTGACTAACTGTTAATTCTCACGATAGTTTCTAACTGTTAGAAAACATGCAATATTGTTACTAACTGGGGTTAACAATGGAAATAGTTTGTTAGAAAACCGCCTCGCCGTGGGTTAATCTACAACAATAGTGAGCTCATTACCACCAGAGAAAGTGAAGACATACCGTTATAACCAATACCATTGCGCTGACAAATGGCCTCTGCGCCAATAGCCACGTCAATTATCCATTTCTTTACCACGTTATCATTGGGATGCTGGGCAAGGAAGTTGCGAAAGGCAGGAACCATTGCCAAAACTATGAGGCCGAGTTCAAGAATTGGAACAACACCGTCGTTGGTTGTGCGCGGCCGTCATCCAAAAATATCTTTCATTTGTTTGCTGAAAGCTCCGCATTCATCTCCGGTGCATAATGGGATCGATTGAGAACGACAAAAGGCTTAAGTGTATTGAGCTGACTTCGTTCTTGCATGGTAGCGTAGTGGGAAACCGATTGAGGAGTACCTTAAGGCGTTCAAGGACATCTGCCATGTCTTCGTGAGAAGGATCCTCGGCTGTTCGACGTGTACGTGGAAAGAAATGGGTAACAACCCTGTTCGGCTGTTGCCGTTGCTCCATTTTTGGGTTGCCTATTCTAACCAATTTCTAACTGTACAAAATCGGCGCCCGGGAGGTACCTGTTACTAAATGCTATTAACTACTGAGGCAACTCTCTCCCCATCTCACTATCTCCCTCGATCGCCTACCATCTGACATGGTCTGGGCGTCCCCTGAACAAAAGCAATATCTTCACTTGTATGTCCAACGATCAAGACACGATGGGCAACAAATCGGCGCGGACTAAGTTCTGGGAGGACGTACGTGCAGGATGGTTAGCATAGTGGGAGCTGTTGAGCAAACAGAATAGCGTACGTGATCTGATTAACCGTAGGTCTTGAACTAACTACTCGAATAGAGGCTCTCAACCTACTCTCGCGATGAGATGGTAGCGCGCGGCACCATTCCAAAGCCGGTTCGCAAGCCCCGGAAGAAGGCATGGACGGCACTCACCTCCACTTCCCACCATCAAGAAACGCGAGTGAAAAGCCAGGAGTCATTGTTGTTGCGCTCGATCGAAGACTACCTCATGAACCGCGCTTCTCCATCTCCCGGGTCCTCGTGCGTCCCACCTGTACATCTCCACATCCCCGAGCAGCGGGACTTCTCCGAGAAGCCGAGCAAAGTTGCGGTGCTGCCTTCGTAAGTCCTATTTATCTTCGTTTTTCCCACTCATGTCGCTCTTTATAGAAAAGTCTGGCAGAAAGAACTCTACAAGTCGTTAGCGTTTCAACTCGACTTGCCTAGCACTCACCCAGAGGACGTTCAAGTCGTCGTTCACGGCCCACGCCTCTCCGTTCTCACCCAAAACGAAACCGTAGCGTATAGATGGGCTATAGACTTAGGCGAGAATGTCGTGGTAAGTCCCTTAATTCCCCGGCACGAAGCGCTTGCTCACCGGAACAGTCTGAACGCCTCCGATGTGGTCTCGTCGACGCCCAGTTGAGGATGTTGGTCAGCGTCATGATGCCCACTGACAACGACACCGAAGCGCAGACATTCAGCATTAAAAGTAAGTTGATTACCAGCTCCGTATGGATTTTGGACTCATTTCTCAATAGACGAATGGCCCTGGTGATCGCTACATCCCAATTCACACCCCCCTCCGCTTGCCGAAGATCTCAAACGCTCCGCTACGACTTGATTACCATTGGACGGACCTCGCTCTACGCCCTCGCCCTACCCTCGTACACATTTACTTAGCATTTCCTTGTACTCTCATGCCATTCCTGTACCCCGCTTTCATTCGAACCCGCTGTGATTTGGACTTGCATCTACCTACATACTATACGCATCCCTGTATACCTACCTTTTTGTATTTATATGTGTACCTACGCGCGAATCTGTGCAATCCACGCCCAACCTAGGAATCAGGACTCACCGACGCGAGCGTGGCCATCCAAGCAGCCCGTGCTGACTTGGGTGAGTCCTCCGTTGGGCCACTGTAAGTATGGCTGTATCAATATGTACTGACTTACGCTTCTCGGTTCACAAAACACACCACCGCGCGTCTGGGCTTCGTGGCAGCCCATGTTGAGAGCGGGAGTGATCCATTTCTCCTCCCGCGCGCATGGACTTCCTGGACGGCCATGGTGATTGTGCTACAGTACGGCACGTGTGGGCGGCTAAGCAGCCCACGCGTGCAACGGCGCGTCTTGGTGTGTCGCCACCGTCGCCATGGGCTTTCTGGAGGTCCATGCTTGAGTGGGAATGACGGTAAGTGTCTCAGATATATCCACACACCATGGATTAATTTTCTAACTGTTCCTTCTTCACGGTGGGCCTCCTGGAAGGCCAGATGTCCTCTGAGTATTCTAATACTTATGGACGGCCATCCAGCAAGCCCACACCTCATCTATAACTTAGGGTAAGCCTTATTATATTTAGGGGAGGCACTACTTAGACTTGGAGTAATATATGGGTAGGATTATCATATGATTTTCTTTTCTCTCTGATAACCCTAAGCCATGGATGATGCTATCAAGATGCCTGATGACGCCCATACCAACACCATGCACTCCATGAAGCCTAATGCGGAGCAAAGAAGTGAGTGCATGTTCAAATAATACATATCTATCCTTCTGATCACTACTTGTAGTCAAAAACACCTGTGTGATTGGGTGTAAGCTCCAGATCATGGCAATTGACTTCATGAACAAAACAGAGGTGACTAGAATGATCCAGGACATTGTCTTGCATCTGGAGATGTGTTTCACCAAGGACGACATCACACATTACACTGCCAACAGCATAGATGCTGATTTCAACACCACAGAAGATTTAGGTGTTGAGGGGGTAGCTAATATAATGTATGACAAGCTGGCTGGTATGCTGGAGTTCCCTGGAGGACACCCTGCAAATTGGAACAAGTATGTTCACATTGACAGGCAAACCACGTGGCAAATCATTGAAGATCACTGATACCTTGCAAGCCTGGTCCCATAGATGTGCAGCCCACTTCAGGTTTGAGCAAGTCTTGACATGGGTGAGCTTAGAAGGAGGCAGTGGGTTGGCAATCTTCAAGGGTTTGGGGTAGACTTCCTTGGGAGGTGGGTCAACAACAAGCGAGGGCTCCTTGGGCTGATCAGCAACTCTCATGGGCTTGAGATGCAGCTTCTTGTTGCAGATGGTGCTGGCTGTCATGTGCACCACCTTCATTTTTGCCTCCAGCACCTTGACCTCCTTCACAACTGCCCAGAATGCCCCAGCAGATGCGGAGCAACTGATCATCAGCCTCTTGCATGCCTTCCCCATAGCTTCCTCAAGCTCAGTAGAGTGCACATCCACAGCAGCCCCACTTTGGGTTCTTGCATACCCTGACAGCAGTAGTAGGCTTTGGTGAAGGAGGGTTGGTGACCATCAAGGATTCCTTGGCTGGGGTGACAACATACTTAAGCTTCATGCGCAACTTCACATCACAAGCAGCATCTGCTGTAGCACACCACCTTCATCACAGCCTCAAATGCCTCTGCAGAGGTGAACTTTCAGACCATCAGGTGCTCCCATGTGAGCCATTTGGGGTTGAAGCAGGATTTGCTAGGGAAGTGGACGATGAGGAATGCCTGACTGTGTTGAGAGATCTCTATGCCACTGTATGTGTGCCTGAAAGAGTGGTGGGTCATATAGCATATTCAAGAACACAAACTTAGGCAGTAGAGGATGGATCTGGAATCTGGTATTGTTGAATTAATGGTATCTGAAGAGTTGGTGAAGGACTTGTTTAAGTTAGTAGTATGAACATGTTGATGGAAGAGCTGGTTCAAAGGCCTGAGAATATGCTACACATCAAAAGACAAGCATGTAGGGGGCTGGAAGTATGAAGCCTTGAGGGTCCAGATATTGGGTATGTAAACAGTGAGAATGTGAGGCTTTGGACTTCAAGTACATGTGATGGTCTATGTACCTGCAGGGAGAAGTATTAATGAACAGTAAAGAAAGGCAGAGAGCATGATGAAGCAGCAACAGAGTACTGAATATCCATTCTGTTGGGCCCACTATCCACTTTTCTGCCCTTGATGTCACCATCTCCAAGTAGCCTGTTCTTTTGGTTGAGGGCATCAACAAGAGTATGCTCACCAGTGCTATGGTCCAAAAGGGGACTGGCAGAACTGCAATCTATCCTGGGCTCCATGGGACTGTCTTTCCAGACAGTCTTCAACCATGCCCTTACATCTGCTATGATATCTCTTGGATCGTCAGTGAAGCTGCAGAATTCTCACTTGTTGTCCTCCTCAATATTGTCCATACTATTTTTTTATTTTTATTTTTATGGTCTCTGTTTAACATCCATTGGAGGTGCTCCATGCAGATGGCTCTGTACTACCTGTATCTAGTTCTACCTGTATATACTTGAAAGTAAATAAAATGGGCCCCCATGCCCACCTTGACCCCTAGCTTGTCATGTACAACAGACGGATGGTCCTGGATCTTGTCCCCCTGCTGCTCAGTGATGGAAACCACTGTTTTTTTCGGATGCTAGTGTGTATGTGAGTAGCCAAGTGATGTGGATTGGACAAACTTCTTGGCTTAGAGCCTTCCCCATTAGGTGCTTATCCTGAGGAAGAGTGAGTCCATGGCTATCTGTCAAGGTAAGAAGAGTAAAGTCTTGAGGTGATCTTGAGGAGTTGCTGCCAGAAGAGGGACCTTGCCTATCCTGCCAGATGATGGCCTGCATGCGAGCAAATTGCGGATGCGGCCTTCATCTGCTCCTGCCTGCCCTTTCTCCTTCTGCTGTTCCTTTCTCTTCTTCTTTCTTTTCCTTTTGTCTCTCCCTTTTCTCCTTCAGAATGGCTGCCCTTCTCAGTGCAAGTAGCTCTCCTTCCAGACTCCCAAACAGATTGTCAAAGCATTCTGTACATTGGACAAAGGCAATGGTGGCCTTCATGCCCCCTGCTGTAGATAGTAACACCTTCATAGGCAGGTCGAAGTTTTTACACTCTGTCTGCAGTGTCGCCCGCTCCATGTTGTAGGCAGGGCACTCAATTAGGTAAAGTCAGACTGGTTCCTCCTTGTTGTTTACAGTGGGGGCAGAACAGCAAGTCAGCCTTCTTTATTCAGTGTAGGTGCTGATTGAGGAGGACGTGTCCTGTACATAGTTGTGTAATAACAATTGTGCAGTTCTTCTTCCAGTCCCCAACCATACCCAGATATTTGCTGACCTTCAGCATTGGGTCAATCCTGTCCAGCTTTGGTTTGCAAGCAGACTTCTGCCATGCTGCCTCCCATTGAAGTGGGATTCACATACGTGCTATGCATCACATAGCTGCTCTGCTAATGGGTAGCCTCAGATGGTCAACAAAGAGGGAGGGATGATGCTCAGCTAGTTGTGCCACTTCCATGGCTGCCTCTTTTGCTAGCATGTCCACTCACTTCTTACCTACAACATCATTGTGCACTGAGATCCAGTGCAGGCTGATATTGAGGGGGGCTACTACCTCCACCTGTAAGGGGACACTTTTATTTTTCTCCTTTTCCCCTGTCTCTCTCCCTTTCTATTCATTTCTTTCTCCTTTCTTTCCTTTCACAGACTCTTATTTACATTTCCCTTGCTCCCTTCCCATCCTACCATGCATCCAAGCCATATCCAACACATCTGAGCCTAATCCGAAGCATCCAACATATTCCTGCAGTTCAGATTCCCCCAGCTGCACTTGGCCACACTTGGGCAGCCTGGACATGCTTTGAACACACATATACACTTCAGGGCATGTTTGGATGACCTATACCTTCTTTCCGCACCTCTTTACTCCCTGTTCCCACTTCCCTGGGTTGCTGGCACAACTCTTGCATGTTCCCTCCACTTTGCTATCACATGTGCCCACTTGTACCTTGTGATATTCTATGGACTTGTGGCTGGTATACTATACAGTTTATCCCACTTTACTTCCACACTTCTACAGTATATACTTTGCCTCCTAGCATGGAGAATCCTTATCTTGTTCTCTTTGGATTCTCCCTCTGCTAGGTTTGCACTGTTGGCCATCTTGAGGTTGCCCTTACAACTGCTGCCCTTTCTTTGGCAAGTTTCAAAGTGACCTCGACCTGCTTAAGGATGTACTGTCCTGTGCCCTTCTTGCCTGATTACAGTCATTGGATCATGGACTGGTTGTCCATGTAGATCTCAATCTCTCCCTGTAAGTTTCTCGTCAGTACCTCATTTATGGTGAGAAGAAGTCCCACCACTTCAGCATCAAAGGTAGTGTAGTGTGTGAGCGGCCCAAAAGTGTGGCTTGCTGCTACGATTTCCCCCTTACCCTGATGGACGAATGCCACTGCTCCTGCACCACCCTTGTAGCCTGAGCTGTCAACATAGATCTTGTAGTCTGCTGTCGAGTGGGCTTCCCACTCCTTGGAGTTATCCTGGGAGGCTGCTATATATATTGGGATAGGGCAGACACTGCTGAGTCTCCTGTGTGAGGTTGTCTGAGTGACCTCTGTTTCCATTGGCTTGAGGTCATATAGTCTTATGAGTGCAATGATAGGAGACATATGACAGCCTTGATAGCTGTGAGTCCACAACAGGATCTCACCCAGTGCATGCATGCCTGGGAGTGTCACTGCTCTTCATGCATTCCTGTGACAGATGAAGTCCAGTGTGTATTCCAGCAGCGGAAGGCTAGCGTGAAGGTCCAAGACATTGTTGGCAGTGGTGCACATGGCTCCAGAGATCCCTAATGCTGCTACCTGTTACACCTTGGTAAGGATTTTCAGAGTCCTTACTGAACCAACCCTCCATTTGTGTCCTGCAGGTAGCCGAACTGGGGTGTACCAGACATCTAGTGTGTAAGTTAGCTTGGGGACAGCAACTGCCAGATAAAGCTGCCTGAGGAATTTAGAGCTGATTCTGCCCCCCAACCTGGTGTAGCCTCTTGAAGGCATTGATTCACTGCACTGTCTTACTAAGGGCTGCTGCTGTCTGTTCCTTCCACTGAAGGTGCTTGTCAAGTATGATTCCTAGAATTTTGTACAATGACTCATGTGTGACCTCTTGACCTCATAGTAGCAGGGTGGGGTGTTCAATGTCATTTGGTGTGAAGTTCATGATCCTGAGCTTGCTGGCCTCAAAACAGGAGTTGTGAGTGGCTGACCATTTGTAGCCCCCTCCTCGGCACATCATCATGTCAAACAGCTTGCAGTGTGCTTCCTGGAAAGTTTTAGCCTTTGCAATGAATGTAATGTTGTTGATGTAGGCAATGGCGGCCTCCCCCTTGTTATTAGCTGGAATGTCAACTAGGTTAGCATTATAGAAGAGGTAGAGAATCATTGAAATGGGTTCCCTTGCCCAACACCATTGTCCATGTTGATCCAGTTGGACCTGTAATTGTCAAAGACCATGGTGGTTTGTCTGTTGGTAAGGAGGTTCCATACAAAGTTGATGAACTCCAGTGGAATCCTGCACTTGTGAAGGTTAGTCAATAGCTGGTCAGTTACTGCATTTGGAGAGGCAGCTTTGATGTCTAGGAAGAGTGCAGATACCACTCTTCCCTTGCTCCTGGCCCCTTTTATTTTGGTGGTGAGTGTGTGCAGAGCGTCACTTGTCATCCTGCCTGGGCACCCCCCAAAGTGGTGGCTGGGCAGGAGATTGTACTTCTCACACATTTCCACCATGTCCTCAGTGACCAGTGCTGTGAGGACCTTTCCCATCATGTTGAGTAGGGTGATTGGCCTCCAGGCCTTGGCCAGGTTGTATTGTGGCTTCTCTGGCTTCTTGAGGACAATGGTAGTCCATCTTTTCCAGGTTAGGGGGTAGTGGTCCAGTTGTAGGACTGCTTCATAGATTTTTGTTAGTATGAGGGCAAGTGTGCTGCTGCACTTCATGAGGACAACATTCAGAATGCCATCTGGTCTGCAGACCTTGTAAGGTTTGTGTAAGGGGACACTCCTATTTTCTCCTTTTCCCCTGTCTCTCTCCCTTTCTATTCATTTCTTTCTCCTTTCCTTCCACAGACTCTTATTTACATTTCCCTTGCTCCCCTCCCATCCTACCATGCATCTGAGCCATATCTGACACATCCAAGCCATATCCGAAGCATCTGATGTATTCCCATGGTCCAGATTCACTCAGCTGCACTCAGCCACACTTGGGCATGCCCAGACATGCTTTGGATGCACATATATGCTTCAGAGCACATTCGGATGACCTATACCTTCTTCCCACAACTCTTTACTCCCTGTTCCCACTTCTCCATCTCGCTGGCATGACTCCTGCACGTTCCCTCCACTTTGGTATCACATGTGCCTGCTTGTACCTTGTGATATTCTCTGAACTTGTGGCTGGTGTACTATACAGTTATTCCACTTTCCTCCCATGCTTCTACAGTATATACTCCACCTTCTAGCATGAAGAATCCTTATCCTGTTCTCTTTGGATTCTTCCTCTGCTAGGTGAGCAGTCTCTCATGTATTGTAGTAGCTCTAATCATATCTTTGGATTCTCCCTCTGCCAGGCTTGTGCTGTTAGCCATCTTGAGATTGTGTCAGGGTCTGATCCTCACCCCCTTATGGGTACCTCTTTGTGCCCCCTTCAGACAATCAGACCATTGGAATCCCTCAGGCTCTGCCCTCAAGGTGTAGGCATGGTGTGCAGTACTTAGATTCACTTGTTACATGTTTCATGTACATGTGTACTTACATACTAGCCTCACTACATACACATGTTAGTTAGTATTTGAAGTAGCACTAGTACACATGTATTCCCTACTCTGAATCTTAGTTCCTTTTCGTCCAATACTTGCCTTCTTGTCTTTGCTGCAGGCTCCTCTGCAGAGCCTGCCTCTCACCTTGCTCTTCCTGAAATCAGAACACCACAGGGCTAGGAGGGTGCAGCATCAAAGCTGAAGCTGAGTTCTGTATGCTCCTCTTGTCTACGTGTTCTGTGCTCCTGCACTTCCTGCACATTCCTGCACCCCCTAAATAGATGAGTCAAGAGGCCCCATGATATGGTTCTTAACAGGTTGCCCTTACAGTTTGAGCCTAGCAATGACACTGTTCGTTCTGTGTAGCAAGGTGGTGAATCTGTGAGGAACTGGCTCTGGAAACACCTTGGATGCTGTTGCTTGAAAGTCCAGAGGGTGTTTGGGAAAGAACATGTTAGCAAGCATGCAGCCTTTCTCCTCATTAGAGGTGGCCTCCTTTTGTGTGCCATTGGGCATGCTGAACTTGAGAGATGGGACACACACCTTACCTCCATCTGAGCCTGGACTAGAGATATACCTGTTGGCTATCCACAACTCCTGGGGATCAAGGTCTTCAAGGAAGTCTTCCCAGTGTGCTATTTTGGTCTCTTCTAATCATCACTTGTACTCACTGCTGAGCTGTCATGCCTCATTGTGGACTGGCAAGGCCACCCCCCAAAGTTTGTGTGATGCTTGCTTTGCCCTAGTGTGTTGTGTGCAGAGGGCCTCCAGTTTTGAATTCCACCATCTACAATTGTAGGGGGCAGTGCTGCTCTCCTTGACAGTGTCTTTGATGATGACTTGCAGGAGCCCTGTAAGTGCATCCACAGTGAAGTCAATGTCCTGTGTGGTAAGAAGGTGGCTGGGAATGCCAGCAGTCAGGAAGTGTGCCATGAGCTTGTCATTGAAGGCCTTCCAGTCCACAAGTCGGAAGTTGTGTGTACATCACTTCTCTACTAGGTCAGTAGAGAGGTCCAGGATGGTGTCTATGGGGTAGTGATCTGTGCCTGTGGGGGCTTCCTTCAGGTGCACTTCACATACCAGAACCCTATCAATGAGATCAGCAGACACAAAAACATTGTCAACTCAATACTCGTTTTTCGTTACCATGTGCTCCAGTGTGGAAACCCCAGGCTCTAGTGCCATTTTCCATCTTGAAGTTGGATGTGAGGTCAATAAGCAGCTAAGTGTCTTTGTGAGCCTTGTCTGTGAAAAGATGGTGGTCAGCTGGCCTATCCCACCATTCATGGTGTCAGTTGAAGTCTCCAGCCCAAACCATTAGTGGGTGCCTGTACCCCAGCCACAGGTCCAGGGCCATCTGTCAGATGCTGTCAAGGGCTTGTGAGTGGTTACAGTCATTGTAGATGTTGAATATGAAGATGTTGCCAGCATTAGAGGTGAGGTGTAGGGCAGTGACATTGCTGTACCTGGAAATGGGTAGCTGGTCATAGGTGTTGGTGCTGATCCTACTGTTGACCAAAATCAGGAAGCATGTGGGACAGAGATTGTCAGCCTGCAAGTAGGGATAGAGTCCAGTTGCAGTTAGTATGTATTAGTTGTGCATGGCATAGGTAGGGTTCTTGAATTAGCAGGATGTCAAATTCTTCATGTAATGGGTTGTTGGAGACTGTCTGTTGAGTGATCAATGACTTGTTGGGATTGTACTGTCGGATATGAATGCTGTTAGATGGTTTGTCAGTCATGGGGCTACAGACATGGGGGACTTCTCTGTTGCTTTTGTCATTGGATCCTGGTCCATGGGTAAACTCCAGCTAGAGTCTGACCACTCAGTGTCAGCTAACAGCAGAGAGCGGTTGCTATGTGCAAGCACTGCAGCCACCAAAGGCTTGAAGACATCAGATAGCATTGTTTGTAGCAATCAGTCCTTCTTGGTCTATTGCCAATCACAGTCCACAAGGCTGTAGTTTGAGGCACAATCTGAATAAAAGGGGGAGCAGCACTGGGTCCAGGGCTCCTTGGTGGGGAAGAAGGGTAGACAGTTGCCCTTCAAGCATTTGTCAAGCAGTTTCTGAAGTTTGAGTCAGCTGGGACATGAATGTTCCTAGCTCACATGGCCTCCAATTCTGCAGGTGATGCAGGCATGGGCTTCCTTTCAATTCAGCTAGGGGCAGTCCCCAACAGTATTGTAATGCTGGGCACAAGTGGTGCAGATTATGTGTGGGGCTGCACAGGCACTGGCAATGTGAGCATAGACCTGGCACTTAAGGCAGTGCAGTGGCTCCATTTTGCTCTTGTGGCAGTGGTAATTGGTATCTAGAGAGGTGAGTCTCTGTTGGAGAATGAGGTTAGCATTTTTTGGTGAGGTGAAGGTAATGGTTGCATGTCCGTATTGCTGATCCTTGCCACAATGTTCTGCTGGTTTCATCCATTTGATTTGTGCAATAGCATTGGGGGGGAGGCTGTTTTCCTTCTCAATATTGATGCAGGCTTCATTTGTGTCAATTGGCTGGTCCACCAGGAGGTACAAGGCCTTGATGGTGTATTTCTTTGCTTTGACAATGGCACCAGGGCTGAAGATGGCCATGAAATTTGTGAGGTACTCTCTGGTCACAAGCCAATCCTTTTAGGAGCACCCCTCCTTTCTCGAGCTTGATGCAGCCAATGAATGCCCAAGTGGGTTTACCTCCAACTTGGTGGAGTACCTCAGTGGCCTTCTTTGTGATCCCTATATTCCCCACTGTGGTGGGGTAGAGATGGATGTGCCCTACAGGTGGGCTGATGAGAATGTCTGTGATCCTGTTCCATCCTGGCCTATGTAGCTGGCTGTAAGAGTGCTGATGTCGAGAGGGGGGGAAGCACTAGCAGACACTGCACCAGCATACAACTTTGGGGTGGTCTCTGTTGTGGCTTTCAAATCTCTGGTTGCTACTTTTACCACATCAGTACACTTGTCTAATTCACAACCTGCCTTAATGACACCTTGTCAGACCACTGTAACTGTTTCCTTGGTCAGCTCAGCCAGTTTCTTGGTGAGGTTTTCTGAGATTTCTTTTGCTGTGTCCTGCAGAGTACAGGTGGCCTGCTCTGTGGCCTGCTGCAGCAGGAGTTTTGTCCTAGACTGTGGCAAGAGCATAAAGGAGCTTGCTTGTCCCAGTATCCTGTAAGCATGCCACTACCCTAAAGAGTGTGTTAGTAACAGAGTGGGTCGATTTTTCCCATGAGTCCAAACATCCCCACATTTCAGAGATGCTTAGTGGCCTTGCTGAGGGGTGTCTCCACTTCTGCCTCCAGTGTCAGGAACTTGGCCCATTTCCATAGGGATCAGGGCATACTGCAGGCAGGAGTATCTAAGTTCATTGTTGAAGTGGCCACAGTTGTTGGGGACGCTGAGGCAGGTACATCTATACTCTTTCCTTTACTTTTGGTGCCTGCCAGCCCAGTCATGGAGGGGGAGAAGTGGAGGGTGCTCTGCTGAAGGGTTATGTGTGGGGGGGGATTGCAAGTCTTGGACAGCTCTGCATGCTGGGATGCTGCCTGATTTCTGATCCTAAGTTTGTTCAATATTGCTTGAAAGGTGAAATGGCTGAGTCCACCATCATCAGACTGGATGGATTCTGCCCTGGCCCTGATCTTGGATGTTGGTATTGACATTGGCATTGGCTGGTTGAAGGTGGAATGGTAGGTCTCATTGTCATTGTCTTCATCCTCAGTGTTGCGCATGCACCTCCACATGACCATGCTTCCATCAGGACATGAGTCAGAGCGCAGTCCGCAGAAGAACTTCATAGAAGGTTCTTACTAACGACGTGAGTCAGCCATGACTCATACTGAGTCATATACGCTTAGTATTGACTGCGCACCTATCTTTAGAATAGGTCGAGTACAGTATATAAGGAGCCTGTATCCTACTGTACTCAATAACAACTACTCTACCCAGAGAAGTCTAAAGAGGTCGCATAAGCACTAACGTAGCTACAAACGTAGTACTAGCTTTACAACCAGTGAGTAGGCTACTTAGTCTTTCACTCAGCGCACGCTCGCTCTCCCCCGCTTAAGGGTTGAGGGCAGATGCTCGCTTAACAGGTTATGGGCCCTGGAGACGCCCACTTATGTGTAGCCGCACTCCTAGTCTAAAAAACTAGCGGCGGTACACACTGTGGTGACTATGTCAGCCATAACCTAACCCTGGCTACAAGCTAGCCCGGACGTTAAACCACGAGCCTAGACTCGGAAGGTCCGTCCGGTATGCGCACCCCCTGAAAGCCGGTTGATCCGGACTCAGAAGGGTTAAAGCCAATTGGTGTAGAGTGATTCACCTCGATGTGTAATCACGCACCCCCTATATGCTAGCCAAACGGGGCAAACTTAGGGAAAAGGGGTTTCGTTGATCGAGCATCTTTCGATTGCTCTCATGGATTGAAGTTCGGTTCGCTGACGGAGCTTTAATTTCAGGTCTAGCCAACCCGAAACAAAACTCAAGTCGCAAACATGTCGAACCAAACCGAAAACCACACCCAATCCCTCAAGGTTCTTACCGGTTCCAACTGGAACGCCTGGGAAGGCCCGATGACCGCATTCCTCAAGTCCAAAGGACTATGGATGTACATCGACGGTAGCTATACGCTTCCGACCCCCTCAGACCCAACCGCGATAACCGCCGAAGAGGTGAAGATCATTCGTGATTGGAAGAAAGAGGATGGGATGGCCTTAGGGTACATTACATTGTACATAGCCTCGAACCTTAACACCCACGTGAGAGGGAATTCCAAAGAAACATGGGAATCTCTCAAGGCTGCGTACGCCGGCACTAATACTGCTGCTGCGTTCGAGTGGTTGAAGCAAATCATGAATTTCAAGATTAGCTCCCACTCCGCACCTCACGCGGATATTGCCAAGTTTCAGACTGCCCAGTCAAAACTCAAAGAGTTGAGCCAACCGATTTCGGACCAGCTCCTCGCCCTTATCATGCTCGCGGGATTACCCAAAGAGTATGAAAGTGTCGCCCAAGCACAGATTAGTAAAAAACTTGAAAATCTGGAATTGGACGAGCTCATCCTCTACATAGAGGCAGAATGGCAACGAAAGCAGCTGCAAAAGCAGCAGCATTCGTCTGGCCAGAGCTCCAACGCGAACAAACTGTCTGCCGTGAAAGGGAAGGGAAAACCTCCCCAATTCCAGCAACAGAAGCAGCATAAGCATGAAAATGCTGAAGCTGGGCCTTCGAAGCAGCCGCAGTCGAAAGACAAGCAGCAGCAGCCGAAGCGCAAACGTGTTCGCAAGGGCACAAGGGCACATGGGAATGCCAATATGGCATTACCAACCCAAACTGGCACAGGGTTCGCCCAAATGCTGAATTTCAGCAGGCTTCCCATCGTGGAGGATCAGAGGCAATTTCCGCCTCTCCCCATGGATCCCGCCAAACGCCTGATCGAACGGATCGTGGCTCAGCCTGAATACTGGAGTGAAAGAACCGCTGCGGTGAGTTCATCACGTCCACAAGGTCCCCAGTTTGAATTCAAAGTTGGGACTCCGCCAAAACAGATGGTTGGACTCAACGGACCGGAATTCACGCCTGACACACGACCATCGGTCGTAATCTCTGGCAGTACAGCGAAAGCTGTTAAACTTGCCGGACTTCCCCAAATTCCCAAGCCTAAGTTTTTCAACCAACGGCATAGGGAAGACACCCCACAAAAGTATCACGGCAACTCCAAGCCTGTTTACCGTGGTGGTGACTACGAAACGCACCAGAGAACGAGACAGTTACTCGATCTCATGCCTGGGATTCCCCAGAGTGCGCAACGTATCAGAAGATTGGAAAAGATTGCTGGTAAACTACCCGATCTGTCGGAAAACTCCGATATGGTTGAGAGAACCACTCCCAATATCGTTGAGATTCCAGATACCTCTTCTGATGGGGAAGACGATGAAGAAATGGAACGAACGCCGAAACGGCAAAGGTCCTTAACGCCTTACCCGGAAAAACCGGATGTGAGCATGGACAGCGATTCCATCTTCGGCGAAGATGCGGACGAACCGAGTCATGAACCCAATTTCTTGGACAAAGCTTTCCAAGAAGAGGATGACAGGTACGACCTCCTTCATAAACTCTTTCCTTATTCGGAAGAAGTTCTAATAAAATGTTTACTACAGCGCGTGGTTCTACAAAGACACAAACGCCGACGGGCCATCGCCCATGTAAATATTTCACTAGATACATTAGAACTGTCCCGCGCAATAGATCGCTGTAGACAATCTAATGATTTGTATGCTAAAAATGTGTACAACTTCTCCAATAAAGAAATTGAGGCTACATCAAACATGGAATGGTGGTTACACGATACAGGCTGTTCACAGCACGTATCTGGCGACAAGTCTGACTTTGTCGACTTTGTGTCTTTCAAACCGAAAGACTACATTCATGTCAAAACAGCCAGTACACCTGCCTTCATTAGTGGAGTCGGAACGATCATACTCAAGTACGAACAACTCCGCAATGACGCTAAAGGCAATATCGTGCGACTATTTAAAACCATAAGGCTTTATCCGGCATATTACATGCCAGCACTCGGAACCACTCGATTGCTGTCCACTGGTACCCTATTAATGGATCCAGACGTGACACTCGAAGGTAACCGCGATGTTATGCAATACATCAATAAAAAATTGCACGATCGGATATTCCTAACGGGATACCACCGTGGTCTCGATGACCAATGCTACTGGACTAGAGCATCTTCCAGTCTCCAGTCACGAAATGGGTCTAAACTACAATCGTTTGACTGTGCGCCAGCAGCATTGAACAGTGTTGACTTTGACACTTGGCATCGTCGATTAGGACACCCGTTCAAAGACGTTATACGCCAGTTCAGGAAGCACACAGAGAATTTCCCAGAGTTGAAATTCCCTGATCGTGAGAAACCTTGCAAAGGCTGCGCAAAAGGCAAAATGCCTGCAGACTCGTTTCCACAATCAGAATCTAGAGCCCAGGAATCTTTCGAGAAAATCCATTCGGATCTCAAAGAATTTCCTGTGATATCATATCACAAATATCGATATTATATCTCATTCTTAGATGATTTCTCCTCACATGGCTGGATTCGCTTATTAAAGCACAAGTCCGACGCTGTAAAAGCTACTCGTGACTTTATCGCCATGGTGAAAACCCAATTCGGTACTACCATTAAAGTATGGATGTCCGATGCAGGGGGAGAATACAAATCTCAAGAATTCGATGAGCTACTCAAGAGTCATGGAATTATCACTCGCCAATCAGTCGCGCATCAACCGCAACAAAACGGGCGCGCTGAGCGATTTAATCGCACCATTATGGATAAGGCAGAAGCGATGAGACACCACTCTTGCTTACCCAATTCCTGGTGGGAATTCTCAGTCGAGTATGCGGTACATATTTACAACCGCACACCCATACGGAGATTAAAGTGGAAAACTCCATTTGAAACTCTGTATGAGAAAGCTCCTGATGTGACTCATCTACGAGTTCTCGGATGTGGCGCATATGTGCACCTACCTGATGCAGTTAGAAATAACAAACTTCACCCAAAAGCCGAACTAATGGTATTCATTGGCTTTACGGAAGGCATCAAAGGGTACAAATTCATGCGTATCCACAATAATAATATCTTTCACGGGACTAAAGCAGTCTTTGATGAAGAATTATTACCGAAGTGTCAAAAGGCTAACAAGCCCAAAGACTTCACACACGGTGACCATCACGATAGTGATGACGATCAACCAGACCATGGTACAGGACCAACAGGAAATGGTGGACCACCACCAGGCTCCGATGCCGACGATGACATTAATCACCCCGGACACCGTGATGAGCCATCCCGTGCTCCTTCCCCTGAACAAGACGGTCATGAGGATGATCAACCTCGAGATCGCTCCCCTTCACCTGCGGGACCTCCTATAGATCCGGATAGAATGGATTTCAATCCGAGACAAGGAGATAATGAGGAGTTTAGACGTCTACCACGACGCAATCCTCTCAGGTTGAAGAGGAAATATGAAAAACCAGACAATGTCTATAACGATCCGGGAGACCGACGTCTTCCATCGGAAATACAAAGAGACATAAACAGGGATAGGACTTGGCGTCGACAAGTTGGGGACGATCAACCGGGTAGCTCCCGATTGCCCACTAGTTCGACACGCAGGCGTAACCGACCGCCTCGCACCCAAGAACCTGATGATAGCATCCCTGAAAGGAAGGAATTTCCACCTTCCAATCCCAAAGTCGATAATGACTGGGAAATGTCTGGTTCTGATGCGAACTTAATCCGCATTACTCAGGAAGGGGGAGTAAGTCTGATGAATTTCCTGCTTTCAAAAGCGGTTGAAGATTCGGAGACAGAGCTAGGAACTGCGTCGCACCTGACGACAAACAGTTCAGATCCTAAACCCGATAACGTCCGGGAATGGACCTACCATGACATCATGCGATTACCGCCTGATCAGAGAAAAACCATGGGTTGATGCTTGCCATGAGGAGCTCAAATCGCTCCGTGAGCGTCAGGTTTTCAGTCTGGCACGACTCCCAGAGGGTCGAAAGGCAATTAAATGCCGATGGGTATTTGACATTAAGTCAGATGGCCGTAAAAAAAGCTAGGCTCGTCGCCAAAGGCTTCTCACAACGAGAGGGAATTGATTTCAATGAAATCTTCTCACCAGTTGTACGCTACGAGACATTCCGCATGCTGCTCGCATTATCTGTGCTTGAGCAATGGCATATAGAAGGCCTAGACGTAAAAACCGCCTTCCTATATGGGAAACTCGAAGAGGAGCTCTATATGGAACAGCCAGAAGGCTTTAGAGTCAAGGGAAAAGAGGACTTCGTTCTCCGCTTATGGCGTGCCCTTTACGGACTCAAACAAGCAGCTCTTTCCTGGTGGAAAGAACTCTCCAAGTCTATGGAAGAGCTTGGATTCAAACGTGCATCCACTGATAGTGGAGTATTCATTTACCGTCACAAAACTTAATTGTTATCGCAATTGTTTATGTGGACGATGCACTATTCTGCGGCTCTAACCGGGAGCTTGTCTTACGACTAAAAAACCGAGTTTATGAAGCGATGGGAATGTCGCGACCTAGGCGAAGCCAAAGAATTCCTTCGTATGCGAATTCTTAGGAAAGGCTCCAGTATCTACATAGATCAGGAGACCTACCTACAAAAAGTTCTGAGGAGATTCAATCTCTCGAACGGCAAAACCGCCCGGACTCCACTTCCCATGGGATACAAACCGCAACCCTACAAGGGAACTGTGGACCCCACGCTTCGATCAAAGTTCCAACAGGTCATAGGATCCTTGTTGTACATCATGCTAGGAACTCGTCCCGACATTTCCTATGCAGTGATCAAGTTATCACAGCAGAGCGCAAACCCTTCCAAGGATCACCTTGAGAAAGCGTTCTACATCTTGCGTTATCTCGCAGGGACCCCAAACTACTCCCTTTGCTTTGAGAACAACCAAGAAGGATTACTTGCGTACACGGATTTGGACTGGTCTAGTCCCAGATCCACGACCAGATACTTTGTTCAATTAGCCGGTGGGATAATTTCTTGGCAATCACATGCTCAGAAAACCACTGCGCTGTCATCCACTGAAGCCGAATATATGGCTCTCTCCAACACCTGTCGACAGATCATGTGGATAAAAGAATCTCTTTCAAGAGATCGGCATAGACATCAGCCGTATACCCATATACACTGATAACCAGGGTGCAATCTTCATTGCCTCAAACCCTGTGTCTGACAGACGAACTAAACATATCGATATCCGCTATCACTACATTCGTGATCGCGTTGAGCTCAAAGACGTCGAACTCTTCTTCGTCAATGGCGCAGAAAATCCTGCAGATATGTTCACCAAAAATCTGGGTTTCCAGAAGTTCGAACTGTTCAGGTCCATGCTGGGAATCAAATTCTTTGATTCCTCACTATCCGCTTCGAAGTTCAGAGGAACGTCTTAGCGAGGGGGAGTGTTGCGCATGCACCTCCACATGACCATGCTTCCATCAGGACATGAGTCAGAGCGCAGTCCGCAGAAGAACTTCATAGAAGGTTCTTACTAACGACGTGAGTCAGCCATGACTCATACTGAGTCATATACGCTTAGTATTGACTGCGCACCTATCTTTAGAATAGGTCGAGTACAGTATATAAGAAGCCTGTATCCTACTGTACTCAATAACAACTACTCTACCCAGAGAAGTCTAAAGAGGTCGCATAAGCACTAACGTAGCTACAACGTAGTACTAGCTTTACAACCAGTGAGTAGGCTACTTAGTCTTTCACTCAGCGCACGCTCGCTCTCCCCGCTTAAGGGTTGAGGGCAGATGCTCGCTTAACACTCAGCCGCATCATTTCACCCATCATGAGGGGCAGTTGGTATATATAATATATATATATATCACATGGTTTTTTGTCTTTTCACAATCTGCCAAGTGGGCAGGAAGAAGCTAGTTGCTTAGGTCAAACCCAGGTTTGCTGCCCAGGTTGGAGCTGGTCATGTTACCTCTTATCTTCACTTTACTTATGGTTTACCATGGTGTACTCAGAATTTGGGCAGGTGCTTAGCTTGATGATCATGGTAAAAGGAGGAGAGAGGTCTGTATTGTCCATACTATCCTTGTTGATGTGACCAGCTGGTTCAGAAGCACAGGAGATAGAGTCATAAGGACCCATGTCCAAATCATTGTCCTCATTAGCACAGTCAGCTGGCACATCTGGGTAGGATACTGAGTCACAAAAGGGTATGTTATCCAGTGCATCACTGTGCTGCTTTTGAGCATTACAATATTTGGTGGAGGCGTCACTATGAGTGTTGTCACTATGAGCACTACTGTGATTATTGTACAAGTGGTGGGAAGTGTATGAGGGGCCAGACTGGGTAGATGACCCAAGTGAATTATTCATGGCCTTTGATAAATCTAGGCTGTTGATGAACAAAGTGTCTGGGGGTGGTGTCCATCCACCATCAATAGACCTTGTAGCAGACCAACATCATTCCAGCCTCCATTTCTAACACAGAAAAACTGTGAGCAAATGGTGAAATTGTTGACAGGCTGGTTATGAAAAATCTGTTCCAGCTTCATGCTGGTGTGGACAAGAGCAAAATGGGGGAAGACAGTCAGGTTTACAGATGGGAGGTCCTTGAAGGGGTAGTAATGCTGCTTAAGGAGATTATGATCAAGTGAAGGGTATGTGCCAGAATATGACCAGACTCCAAGATAGTTCTCCATGCTATGAGATGTGACAAAACAATACTTGAAGACAGTTTGGTTGTCATAAAGCTGGGATATTGGGTGAGTCATGTGGGCTCAAGGTCAAATGGTATGTGCACTGTGTTGGGATTACAATGGGGAGGGGCATCACCATCCAGATATGCCCTTTCAAATCGATGGGCAATATCTAAGTTGAATGGTGTCACACCAAGTGAAGAAATCACTTAAATGTATTGGATGTTGCTGGGCCAGTCAAGATAGGTCAAGCAAGTCACCCAAGCGGATGCAGGGCAGAGTGGTTATGTATAAAAGAATGGAGGTCTGGAGAGAGAAGTAATTAAGCTACGGAGTAGCTTAACTGGAGCTGAAGAAGGAAAAGTAGAGAAGAATTGGGGTGTGGGAAAATCCGAGTCTGGGCCTAGCTTGCTTGCCGTAAGGAAATTCAATAGATAATCCTTATTCAAGAAACAAAGGTGTCTCAAGACTAATTCTGATACAATGATACTGTCAAGGAAGATCTCCTATTGACTAGTATAGTTGGGTGTCTCCGCTAAAAGACAATACGTTGGAGTTCCAAGGTTTTAACTTGGCGAACTCCTGACAAATGAAGTTCCATGGTTTGAACGGGCTAACTTCAAGACACTAAACAAAGTCCCACGGTTTGAACGGGCTAACTTTGCTGAAGCTCTAGCTCAATGCTAGATCACTTCCAATAAGAAGCTCCAGGATAGGGCTGGAACGGCTTCTAAGACACTGAGCGGAATGACAATACCAAACTATCCAAAACAAGGTAGACACAAGCTACGAGTTGTTCTGTTTGTCTAGCAAGAAGCAAATTCACAAGCACAGTACTCAATTATCACGTAATTAAGTCTATCTGAACTGTGTATCTGATACAAGACTTATCCTACTGATCACAATAGGAAGAAAGAGTTGGCTGGTTGAGAGGGAGGTGGGGGCACTTTGAACTGAATCTGTTCAACTGTTGAATTGTTCTCTACTACAGGAATTGGGGCAGTATTTATACTTTTACAGATACTAAAGCTATGACTAGGTCTTCTATTGCCGAGGTTGTATATTAGTAAGCTGAGACTTGCCGAGGCCGTTATGTAACATGCTGAGACCAACATGAAACTTGAAACTATGTTTCAGAGGTTGAGGCTATGCTAGCATAGCAGGGTGAAACATGTTTCAGGTCTCCTACACAGCATTATTCTGTCTTGGTCACAAATCTTTAAGTGGCCAGAATAGAGAACACTGGAGTTCCAAGCCTAGGCTTCCAGCTATGACCTGGATCTGCCTGGATGGGCCTGGTCCTGAAGGCTGAGTGCAGAGTAATCTATCACAGAAGAATCAGGGGTCAAAATAGGAGATAAAAGGAGGAAAGATTATGTTGTACTGTAAGCTAAGGGGTTGAATAGGGGATAGGGGAAGGATGATTATATGTACTATATGCTAAAATAATAAATAACGGTAAAAACCTATGTGGAACTTTTTGGGAGGCGGGGTTCAGAGTGGCAGCAAGTATCCTTCTGAACAAGGTATGATATGAGTCATGGTGTTTCATGTCCCATACTACAAAACCCATTTTGGAGTATGACATCTGCAGGCAACATTGAATCAACCGTCCTCGGTTGCTGATGACTGTTTTTCGCATTGTCCCCAAGGTGAGAAAAGGAGTTCATACAAACAATTGATACGACATGTGACTAATCCGTGGTGTACACTATTTCAACATCGTACTCAGTATCAGAAACACGTATGGCTAAGGAAGGGGTGATGCCTATGTCGAACTCTGGTGAGGTACTAGCAGTGTCCATAGCTGACCTGAGAGCTTCGTCGACGACAATGTGCCTACTGTGAATCCAAGCCGCTACAAATGTGACAATACCATGCTTGTCCTGATGATTTCGAAATGAAAGCAAGAGTTGGACATAAGTCCTTGTTTGGCAAATGATACCCTGCACCAATCCCATGCCTAATCGAGGGTGAAAGATGAGATCATCTCCTGTGATGGGGAGTCGATCTACCCCCAAAATGAACTTGTAGGCCTGACGGGATATTGGCTCGAACAAGGTCTCAATGAGAAACTTGTTAAGATGAGGGGGAGGGTTGACCAGTTGAACCCATTTTTCGTAATTGACTTCTTGCTCAATTCGAAACGATGGCGGAAGGTGATCAAGAAGGTCGAAGTCACAGAAGCCATGAAGGCGGGATAGAAGTGACTCTTCCGGGTGACATGAGTATGGCGTGTCGGATAAACTTGGGTCATATGACAGCATATGCCGGTGCTGAAATAGCATGCCGTTGCCTGTCAAGATGAGGGGAATGAAGACGAAAGGGGTGCAAGGTAGTGCAAGGGGGTTGGCCATGGTCGGTTGAGGTTGGTCTATGGCTTGACGGGTGGTGCTGCGTTGGGTGCTGCTTGCAGAAGCTTCAGCGTTTTGAACGTGAATCCTTTTTTAGTCACGTGATGCGCCATATAGGAGTCGACACGTTGCCAGCGCTTAGCGATAATAGGCGTATAATGGGTCCACCTAGCGCTTCCTGGCCTCCCAGTGGGGACTGATAGAAGGCAGGGTGCAGGCAACATTCGATTTCAAAGGCTCCTGTCATCTTTCATATTGGAAGGTACGTCTATAGTATATAGAGTATCTATCCAGATAGGTAGATTATACAGCGAGTAAAATCACTTATAAAAGTCAGACATGGTGAAGCGAAAACCTCCAACGAATCATCCACTCTTTAATTGTTTCCCAACGCATCTGCCAAGGTAGGATCAAATCCCAACTACTAATCCACATACGCAGTTCTGCCAATGGTGCTTCCATGGGTGAACGAGGTATTCCGTAGATTTGCATAGAAATCACGGAATAACGCCCACATAACTGCCTGAGCTGGAAGACTTTGGCCAATCCCATCCTGGGTATCCATACCCATTCTCCCATCCTGAGCCGTTCCGCCGGAAGGACAAACTGTTGAGCAGCTCCATAGGTCGCTGCTCTGACGGATCTTGTCTGTATTCGGATGATGGGGCGCCCATGATATGTGGTTAGGGGTGCTATTACAGAGGGAATGATGGGGATATCCGTGAACGTGTACCGTGATTCAGGAAGTAATGGTAATGCGGGAGGCGAATGATGGGTTGCAGCGGGCGGAAAAGGTTTACGTGAGGGAATGATTTGAAGGGGAATATCTTCATGATACGCTGGGTGTTTGTGTCCCAAATGTACAGCAGTGATTAACGTCAAGTCGCTTTCACTGATGGTCTCTTGAGAATGAGTAGACATGATGGTTCAGAGGGCGAAGCCGATGGTAAAGGGCTGAGTTAGTGAAAGGTGAGGCGGTCTGATGAATACTTGTCTCCTCTTTTTGACTAGCCAGGGCTGGCTGGTTCGTCAGGGTCTTCCCAATCCGTATATATTTCCTCATCCGAATTAGGCTCCTCTTCTTCAACTAAGTCATTATTGTCATCCCTTTCATTGTCCGAAACTTCTACTCCCAGGATGGGGTCATCTCTGGAGATGTACCTCAAGATGCGAAATGCAGCAAAGGGTTTAGCCAATATTGTGCCATCCAATTCTTGGACCACATAATTGCCCTTATAAGTGCGTTCCACAATCTGATAGGGTCCTAAATACCGAGGTTGGGTCTTCATGGCACTGAGAGTATCTTCTACCTGACTGTTGCGTACTAACACTAGTTCTCCTACTTCGTAGGTATCTTTCTGCAGACGATGTGCGTAACGTCGCATGAACTGGGCCTTAGATCTGCACCGGGCTTTCCTGAGTGCTTCTGTGGCGGCAGTGATATCAGCAGGTCGTTTCTCCAGTTGACGGATCCTAAGGGCTAATAGGTCTGATGTGCTCATTCCCGGTTGAAATCCTCTTATTAGGAAACTTGCCTCTACGTAATCTAGTGGTAGCACTGGGTGCATTCCATGTAGCAGGTAGTATGGCGAGTAACCAGTGACGGAGCTAACAGTGACTTTATCTGCAAATACAGCTAAGTCTACCTGCTTATGCCATTGAATGATGGTCCCATCAGGTCTCTTGGGAGAAGACTTCACTATGGCCTCTCTAAGGATGTAATGTCCTCGTTCCACTACACCATTGGCGGTCTTGTTATATGGCGTAATCTTGACATGTGGGATTCCAAGTCGGCTGACTACTTCAGCAAAAGCACCCTCTAGTTCAGATCCATTATCAGTTACTACTCGTCCAATGACTCCGTACCTATAATAGATCTGTTCTAGGAAAAACTTGGCGAGGCCCGCTGAATTTTTATTGCGAAGTGCTCTGGCTTCAGTGATTCCGGTGAGGTCATCTTTGGCAGCTATGATGAATTCAAATCCAGCACATTTAGGCATCTTCATCAAATCCAAGTAGACTTTCTCAAACACTCGGGTGGGGGCAGAGATTTCGTAGGGCATTTTCAGGAGTTTCGTATTGCGAGTCTGGCATTCATGGCAAGATGACACATAAAAGTGTATATCTGCCTTGAGTCCTGGCCAATAGAATCTCAACTGGATAAGGTCCAGTACTGCTTGCTCTCCTTTGTGTCCTAGCTTGTCATGAGCCTGGAAAAGTATGTCCTTCTTCTGGGCTTCATCTATAATGACATGTCGCGGGGTTTCATGTTCAGTCCTTCTGTATAGGATGCCTTGGTGTAGGAAGTACGGCTTCACTTTCTTCCGAAATCGATCCTGACCTTGAATGGTCTCTAAGGGAGGTAGCTGAGAACTTCTCAAATACTTGGTGATGTCATCAAACAGAATCTCATACTTGAAGGATTTGGAGGTTGAAGGGAGAGTGAATAGTACCACAGGAAGCGATACTCGTTCTTCATATCTATCTTCTGGATGGCTTGCTGGCTGGAGTATTGATAAGGCAATCTCATCAAGCCACTCGTCATCTTCCTTCACAAATTCTTCTGGTGTGTGTGTGCGTCGAGAGAGTGCATCAGGTCCCTTGAACTTGGCTCCTGGGACATGGACAAGTTCAAAATCAAACATGAGGATGCCTTGAATCCATCGGTTCATTGCATTGCTAGGCTGAAGATCTGGCTCCTTCAACATTCCCTTAATGTATTTGGCATCCACTTCCACAATCAACTTCTTAGCACCAATGATATACAGTCTCCAATGTCGTAGAGCACGATAGAGTCCATATAACTCAAGTTTGGGCTGTGAATATCTTGCTTGAGTACTATCCATGGGAAGGGAGCCATAACGTGCAGGTCGTCGTTTACCATTTTCATCCTTCTGTGAGAGGATGAATCCAGTTGCAATATAACTTGTGTCCACAGAAAGTATAATGGGCTCTTCTGAGGTGTAGTTGATGGGGCGTAAGGCAGGAGCTGAAGTCACTTTAGCTTTGAGGGTGTCAAAGGCTTCTTGACGGCGTTCGTTCCATTCAAACACTGCATCTTTATGCACAAGTTCCGTTAATGGCCGGGCCAGTGCGGAGTAATCTTGGATCCATATCCTGACTGTTCCACATAGTCCAAGAAATCCCCTGACTTCCTTAGGGGTAGTCAGGCGAGGCCATTTGACAATTTTGGCAATTCTATCATCATCAGGACATCTCCCTTCTGGAGTACACTTCTGTCCTACAATCACAGCTTCTTGTCGACAAATCTGGGTCTTCTTTGCAGAGAAGGTAGCTCCAGCACAGTTGACATGGTGCATAACCCGATGTACATCTTGGGCATGTTCCCAAATAAACCTTCTGATGCCAGGGTTTTCGGGTAGTGTCTCGGGCTTGCCGTTATTATCCAAATATTGAGTCTTGGGTCCTTTAACTGGCAGATCGTCAATAAAGATGTTGGCCACATGAGGAATTTCATCTTGTAGCACATGTACCATACATTTCTGAAATTCAGCCGGAGAGTTGGTATATCCAGTGGGTAGGGCAGTCAATCTAAGTAATCCTAATGGAGACCAGAATGCTGTCATGTCACGTGAAGCGACATCAACAATTCGCGCATCAAATCCCCAATAGAGATCAAAAGTGGTGCAGACTTGACATCCAGCATAAGGTTCCACAAAGTCATCTATGATGGGTAGGAGTCCTGCATCTCTAATGGAGACAGCATTGAGAGGTTGGAGGTCATGAACTATCCTCAAGGCTCCATTCTTCTTGAGTACACAGAACCATCTGCCACGATATGAAGATTGACAGGATTCATATACACCAGCATCTATCTTGTTTCGTGGTACTTCAATTACCTTGTCTTTTATTCCAGGAGGTATAGGAATATTCTTATACTCCCAAGGTGTATGTGGTACGGTCGGCATGATATAGTCTGAGAAGTAATCCTTGCGTAGTGTTCCTCGATCTTGTTCCTCAAAAGCTAAAGCCATTTGGTTTACTTCTAGGATATGGTTGAATAGTTTCTCCTCCTCGGGTAAGAGGAATTGATTCTTATTCACTTCCATTCCTTGAAGTCTCTCCAGTGTGAGTCTTGGTCCTGGCGTAAAGTCTGGTGGTCGCCTTGGTAGAGGTGGTAGACTTGCAAGAGGATCTTCTGGAAAGGTGCGAGTGACTTTAGCACTTTCGGGGTACACTCCTGATACTGGGTGTATTTTCTGGCCTACACGCTTGTATGCTGTGAATGCCTTGAAAGTGAAGTCTAACTTTGCGGCAGTCTCCATAGGTAACAATATTGTGTCTTCATTCCAATCCACATCGTCCGTCAAGGTGTATATGCGCTGAATTTCCTGATCTACAAGTTCCGTACTATAGTAATAGCTTGCTTGAGTGGGAACTGTACTTGGTGGAGGTAGAGTCGAGGGGTTATCGTAGGCGAGTATTAGTCCAGATAATAAAGTAGGGCCGGTAGGGAAGAAGGGGGAATTTGGAGCTTCAGCATCATTCTTGATCTGATGTTTCTCAATTCTAAGGTAATGTTGCCACATAACCACTATTGAGATTATCATGATCCAAAGCCACACAAGACTGCTTCCAAATTGGATACCTGGTTGACTTATAGGTAAATATTCCAGGTCGGTAGCTACAGTGGTGGGAAGATGAGTAAATAAAAAATATGGTATAGAGATAATCCTAAGTAGTCGGAGAATCATAAATAATATGAATAGAAAGGTAGTCCAACATGGTACGTAGCATGTTGTATAAAAGAGAAAGAGAAACTCGGATGTCCGTACAGAGATGAGAGATAGAGAAATAGATATAGAAACAAACATGAAAGTTTGGGCGACATAAGGGTCTAGAGTCCACGCTGGGCGTAATAATATAAGTACACAGGGGTGAGGGGAAATCTGACAGGGGTGTGGCACATTTACTTTAATAAATATGAGAGAGAGCAGTGTCGAATACAGTAAACAGGGGGTCAAAACAAAAGAATAGATGAAAGGGAATGAGATGGGGTATCCAACAGGAGTGGGAGTTTACAAGGTCGCATCAAGGCTGGATCGCCACGCAATAGCACGACGATTGCCTTGGCCATCGAACATATAGTCTGGGTCGAGATATCCAAGCTCGAAAAGTTCGCGAGCTTGCGAGGAGTGGAAGGGAGTGAGTTCGCGAAGATGGCGTAGGGTATTTGCGAAACGCTGGCGATCCTGTTCCAGAAAGAAGTTGGCGGCGTGGTGAAGAAACTCATCTTCGACGGCGGTGATGAGTGGATTGCGTGGTGTATTCGGCTGTCGTTCTTCCCAGTTATGTGCACTCCCATAGTCCACGTGTATGCAGCAGCGAGAGAATCCTTGAAATATAAGAGGCGTTTCGTTCTCGAGCAACCGAAAGAAAGGTCAGTGGTGGTACCAAAAGTGGCGCGCGTCGTTGCTAGCTTCGCCGGCGTCGATGTGGTACTGGAATTCTGGGGAATGTATGAGATATTCAACCGTTTCGCGAAAGAGTTGCAGGAGTTCGAGTCGGATTCGTCGTAAGAGTACTATCTTGACATTCCAAGGATTGATAGCGACTGAGACATCGGGATCCTGCCAGGGGTTTCTGTAGTGATCTGTAAACCACCGGCACTGCGAAATATTCCCATAGCTCATGGGTGACGTTAGATATGTGTTTGCGCGCAGGATTGGGTTTCCTTCGACTGATTCCAACGGTTCGTCCGAATGATTCATGTCGCAGGTGGAGCAGATCTTGAGGGATTCGAGGTTAGGCTCGGTATTGGTCCAAACATCGTTGATGCGGCGGCGCGTCTTGTCAATCATTGAGGATGGGGCGTAAACTCGTTCCCAATCTTGAGATTGAATCGTGCCACAGCGCATGGCTTCGCAAACGTCGACGACGATCTGGGCAAGATCTTGATCACCGTCGTCAAACCATCCTTGGTCGTAATCTTCGGGGAGTAAGATTTCGTTGTCCCAGGTCTTGAGGGGGTGGTTGTCCGGGATTCCATTATAACTGGTCCAGGTGCGTACACGTTCGAACTTACTTCGATCCTTGCGCCAGTAGGGATGGTCGGGGGGAGGCTCTTTGGTGAAGGTAGCGCCACGTTTCGTGATCTCGAACGGCGCAATCATGACTTGAACTATTGATGTCGAGGCGTCATTATAATCCCATGGGTCGGGAAGGTCTGTGACGAGTTCGTACATGAATCGTCCAGGCGCCAAATTGTTCGGGCAGGAAAAAACTCCGGCCAGGTGTGCGGGTTCTAACGGAGGGGAGTATCGCAAGGTGAGTGCAGTGTTCGTCTCTACGCTGGAGTCGGAATCCATTTCGTCGTCGGTCGAGGAGTACAGGCGTGGGCGTGTCGTCAAGGCCGTTAGGGATTCTGGTGCCGACGAGTCGTCTCCGTTGTGCTCTGGGTCTCCATTCAAGGTTTTCCAGGTGGGGAGGATTTGGTGGAGGAGCTCGACTCCATCCCCACTCAATGACCTGGGGAACTTGACTCCCTGCCAGGTATTCCGTAAACGATCGAAGAATTCGTTTGTGGGCGTAGGGTACGGCGTGGGGGGTCTGGGTGCATAGCTGGGGGGCGGTGTGCATGGGTTCTCGTTCGTGATGATCTCGAACGAGCTGTCGGATGATTCTCGTCCGCTGGAGTTATCTGTCGGCGAGGCGAGTGCGGGGATGTCGTCTGATAGGGCAGCGGGTGACGGCCGTAATATCATAGCTAGGACACGGGGTGCGTCGGTTGTGGGAGGAGGCGGAGGATTGTCGAGGGACAGACGATCAATCCACTCCGTTAATCCTACGGCTACGTCTAAGCTGGGTGAGTGAAATTGTCGCGCTTGTTTTGACTGGTACTCACTCGGCTCGTCCTCGCCCAATTCCACCGTCATCTTGGGACGCTTCGGGCGTGGTCCCAAGGTTATCATAGTCCCAACGATTGCGCGGAGTGTCTCTAGACGTTCCTGTGGGCCCATAGCGTCGACTTCATTCAGTGTGAACCCGCTTTCCTGCAACAAAAAGTGTTGCTCGTGGGTGAGTCCATGGCGTACACAAGCGAATTGTCCATTCGACGGCTCCAGTTGGCAGTCCAGAGGGTCGTAATCGCGAGGCTGGGCGGCAGGGCTAGGGCGTCCACATTCCGCTGGTTTGTCGGCTTCGGTAGGTGATCCAGGAGGATCGAAACGATCCTCTATCGTTGGCTGTACCCTAAATAAATGTTGTGAGGTTTGGAGTGAGGCGCAACACAGTGTGTTTGCATACCCAGGTCCAAAGTCGGATCGTTGGAGAACACAGGAATCGTTGCTGGCGAACGTGGGTTCGGCGTGCGTCAGTGTGGGAATGGGAGTAAGGGGTTTGACAGGAGGGAGGTGTATCCCAAAAGAGAGATTCGTGAGGCGGGCGAGCTGCGTTTCGAGTGCAGGCATAGCTCGTGCAATTGGAAAGAAAGGTTCGCGCGGGTCTTGGTTGGCGTCGATGGGTGGGGTAGGTTCGGTGTCCATGGCGCTATCGAAGGATTCTCGTCGACTGGTGAGAGATGGGGAATAGATGGCGGCGACGCTGGTGGAGACGGAGGCCTTGTCACTAGATGGGTACCCTATTATTGTCGTCCCATATGTTAGTGACTGGGATTCCATCGTGTCTGACATGGGGAAATCCTTACTAAGTTCTCCCAATTCCATTGGTTCGTGTAGCTCGTCATCGTCGTCGTCTGACTCCATGACAAAGTACCGCGGGTTTCGAATGAGAGTAGGGCGGGCACCCGAATGATTCGTGACGGCAGCTGAATGAGAGGGATGAGAAGGAGTGTGGGTGGGGCGTAGAGGGTTGTCGGGATCACGAATGAATGTGTAATACATCCGACCCTTGATTATAGAACGGCGTTCTGGGTCGTTGTTTGTCTGGACGATCTTGGTGGCTTCCAGCATTACCCCATACTCCATGAGTGTAGAGCCAAGTGCAGCTTCGAAGATGACGACCGAGTTCGTACTGGTGACGACGGCGTTCATACGGCGGATCCAGGGCGTGAAATCATGCTGTTCAGAGACCTCATTGGCCCAACGTAGGTGATTGAGATGGTCGGTAGTGTTGGGAGTGGGTTGGTTGTGTTCAAACCTAAATGTGGGGGTGTCCGTGAGGTATACTCCATTTGGGGAGGGCGGCCAAGTGGGTATGCTGGAGATTATCTCGGCGAGAAGGTGGGATGTGAGACGGTCGATGGCCACAAGTGGCGCGTCGGAGACAAGTTCCGGGTCGGAAGTAATGTCCATCGATCGCGTATGCAGAATGATCGGGGTGTCGTCCACGTGCGTCGATCGTACTGAGCTCAAATTATTGGGTGAAGTGGGATGTAAGTGGTTGTAGTGTTGGTAGATCCTATTTACGGTTCTACCCCCGCTGTTTATATACAAATAAAATCCCAAAAATTGCGGAAAAAATTGCGAATAAACGCGACAGTGTATACTTCGAGTTAGTACCACTTACTAGCCCAAAAGCAGTCCCTAGAATGAAGCAGTAAGTCATCTTTCCCATGGAATTAGCCACAGGGACTTCCCAATTTTGACAAATATGGAAACAATTCCTGAGAAGGGTTAGTGATTGACTAATCCAGTGCCAAACTGCCAAGAATAGATAGACTGAATCAGCTTGTGTTTTGCTGTCTGCTTGATGGTCGTCGGCTTGGTTGATGTATCGGCACATAGGGTCTGTTTCAAAGATCGTGGCAAAGGTACAATCCTGAGAGGTCCTGACATTCAGGGAATAATAGTCGTCCAAGAGATCAGAATCTTCTAGACCACCCTCGGCATCATCTTGATCAAAATCCGAGTCAAAATCTTCCCCTAAGTCTTCTAGGGGTTCTTCCAAACAAGAGACAGGAGTGATGGCTGTCAGAATTGAAGTGTCTGATAGTGCTGACTGGGTCGCAGTGGGTAGTTCCAGCTTTCTCCCAGATCTTCCTTGAGTGGGGAATACTAGATAAGCTCCAGAGTCTCGTTGGTCAATACTAACCTTATTATTGACTTGCCATGGTCGTCCAAGTAAAAGTTGGAAGGGTACACCTTCGCCAACATATAAATCAGCCACTGTTTCAATATCGCCATTTCGCAGTGATACTCCACGAATAAGTCCTTTAAGTTCCTTGGCTCCACTGCTAGCATCAATAATGTTCTGACGCATAGCAGGATCAATAGGTGAACGGATAAATTCAGGAACAAGACTGGCATTGATAATGTTTAACTGAGAACCAGTATCAATAATGGATTCTACTGCTGTGGGACTACCATCGCAACTCCATTGGGTATAAATCAATGTTCCTGCGGTAGGTCGATTCCCATTCTGGTAGTGTACCAGGGCTGGTTTCTCACTTGGCGGAGTTACGGGAGACGAGAGTGATGTTCCTTGAGATTCAATATGGTGAGATCTCAGTCCAGGGGCTGAGGTTGGCCTAGGCTTGCTGGTATTGGAGTTAACTCCATTGGGTACCAAATTAGGTTTACTTCCGTTATTTAAACGATTAGAGTTTGTCTCAGCCGGCGGCTTGGGGTTCTTGCGTCGCAATTGGTCTGAGACTTCGTCTGACAGCTCCTTGGAGGTTCCAAGTATGTCACCCAAAGACAGAAGTACTTCTGTGTTGAGTATGCTCTTCACAACCTTATGCATATCAACCTGGGTGGATAGTTCGGATTGCCGTGGCGCTGCCTTCTGACGTGGCTTATCCAGGGTTGAGGAGTTAGTGGCGGAAGATTCCGACGGTACACTCTTATTAGGGGTCTGATCTCTCATATCCACGTCTTCGTCTGTTGTTGGGTGTATCCTTGGTAGTCTTGCGTCTATGGGCTTGATCACAGGTAGATTGGCTGGGCGAAAGGTAGTACTTGACTTGGGCGAGGCTGACGTTGGTGTGCGTGATGGGTTGCTTGATGAGTAGGGTTTGGGTGTCGCAATTTTCTCAAATGCATCACGGCGCGTAGAGGCAATCTTCCGTTCTGGTTTCTGAGCAGGATAGATGAATGGTGTGTGGACTGGATATGCTTCATAGTACTCATCTTCATTGTCAAAGTAGTCATAATAGTCTTCAGAGAAGTACTCCTCTTCTGAATTGAGAGCAACGTAGTGCGACTGCAAAGGTATTTGTGCTCGCTTGAGAGCATCAACAATAGTCTCATTGAACTCTCGTGGAATGCGAGACCCATCTTTCAGAGCCATTCTACCATTTTCATCACGGATGAGCACACCATTCCTCATCAATTCGTTGATTCGGGAACAGGTGCGTAATCCATGCCCATATTCTCCACATCCATAGCATAGCATGGGAGTCGCATTACCCCCTGACAAACTAGGTGGTCGAGGGTTTGGTGGAGTTGGTGGGCGTGGTGGAGAATAGCTTGTCTGGACTTGGTCTGAAAATGAAACTCTACTAGAACGTACTGGAGTACTCTTAACCTGTTGCACTGTTTGGCTTACTGCTGGCGGTCGCACAATATCAACCACTAATGGGTCAAGCTTTGCTGCCTTATAGTATACCACAGCATAACTGGGATCTGAGACTTCCATGCGGCTCATCTGAGTAATAAGCTCCTCTACCTCATCCTGAGGTTCAGTGTCTTTTCGTGACTTTGGACGAAGGCCATGCCACCTAGATTTAGGGGTCTTGCTCTTCTTCTTATAGTCTATATCAGAATCACTGTCAACCTTCCGGGGTGTCTTAGAGAGTGTCCTACGATCTCTACGTTTCTTTGCCTTGCGACGTCTCTCTTCATCTGAAGAGTCATCTGAGTCAGATTCTGTTTGTGTATACCATTCCGGTCTTTCTGTGTTGACTCCCATTAGACTGTACTCAAATCGATTTCGCTCAAGTAAGCCTTCAGCTATACGTGAAACCATTTCAATAGGGTAAGCCTTCTTGGGAGTCAGATTAGGATTGGTTGCAAATAGCCTGATCTCAATATCCTGTCTGAACTTCCTATGAATTCCTTGCCAGAAGTAGCCGGCCTCCATTTCGTCGGTTACCTTATTTCTAGCCCGAAGCCATCCAGCTTTGGTCAGAAATTCTCTCTGATAAGTTTTCCATGTTGCCAGATCCGGAATTTTTATCTCTTTCCATTCATCAGCCAGTTCAGCTAACTGATCAGGAATGTACCGAGTCTCATTTAGATCGGCATCGTAGTATTTGAGGACATCACGTTCTAAGGCAAGCCAATTGCCATTCTGATAACTAGGTAGTGATTCTATAAATAGTCTCACTGACCTGCTGCAGTAGTCCGTAAGGCGCTCGCATTTCTCTAGAGGGTCCACAAGGTTGTAGGCGGCACATAGTCGATTATACTTGCGAATGAATGGTCTCACCATATCATAATCACCTTTGAATCGAGAAGGGGCGGCCTTCTCACCTGGTCCAGGCATCATATCTGGCGAACGTCCTTTAGAGTCATGGTGTAGGTGTGGCGGGGTGTGTCTCGTGGCGGAGGCGAAGTAGGGGATAGTTCTGTGAAACGTGACTCTGGCGTAGAGTCAATGGTGCGTGTGGGTTCTCTCATTCTAGAGAAATCCATGGTTTGAGGTGTGGGGAACTGGTAGTTGTGAGGGTTGGTTCCAGAAGTAGATTCTGTAGTCATAGGGTCGTGCGTATTGGCGTTGATTGCGTGAAGTTGATTTCTCCAATTCTTTTAACAAGATTAAAACTCTGTCCTGCGGTGGTCACCAGATTTCTTGTCACACCAAGTGAAGAAATCACTTAAATGTATTGGATGTTGCTGGGCCAGTCAAGATAGGTCAAGCAAGTCACCCAAGCGGATGCAGGGCAGAGTGGTTATGTATAAAAGAATGGAGGTCTGGAGAGAGAAGTAATTAAGCTACGGAGTAGCTTAACTGGAGCTGAAGAAGGAAAAGTAGAGAAGAATTGGGGTGTGGGAAAATCCGAGTCTGGGCCTAGCTTGCTTGCCGTAAGGAAATTCAATAGATAATCCTTATTCAAGAAACAAAGGTGTCTCAAGACTAATTCTGATACAATGATACTGTCAAGGAAGATCTCCTATTGACTAGTATAGTTGGGTGTCTCCGCTAAAAGACAATACGTTGGAGTTCCAAGGTTTTAACTTGGCGAACTCCTGACAAATGAAGTTCCATGGTTTGAACGGGCTAACTTCAAGACACTAAACAAAGTCCCACGGTTTGAACGGGCTAACTTTGCTGAAGCTCTAGCTCAATGCTAGATCACTTCCAATAAGAAGCTCCAGGATAGGGCTGGAACGGCTTCTAAGACACTGAGCGGAATGACAATACCAAACTATCCAAAACAAGGTAGACACAAGCTACGAGTTGTTCTGTTTGTCTAGCAAGAAGCAAATTCACAAGCACAGTACTCAATTATCACGTAATTAAGTCTATCTGAACTGTGTATCTGATACAAGACTTATCCTACTGATCACAATAGGAAGAAAGAGTTGGCTGGTTGAGAGGGAGGTGGGGGCACTTTGAACTGAATCTGTTCAACTGTTGAATTGTTCTCTACTACAGGAATTGGGGCAGTATTTATACTTTTACAGATACTAAAGCTATGACTAGGTCTTCTATTGCCGAGGTTGTATATTAGTAAGCTGAGACTTGCCGAGGCCGTTATGTAACATGCTGAGACCAACATGAAACTTGAAACTATGTTTCAGAGGTTGAGGCTATGCTAGCATAGCAGGGTGAAACATGTTTCAGGTCTCCTACACAGCATTATTCTGTCTTGGTCACAAATCTTTAAGTGGCCAGAATAGAGAACACTGGAGTTCCAAGCCTAGGCTTCCAGCTATGACCTGGATCTGCCTGGATGGGCCTGGTCCTGAAGGCTGAGTGCAGAGTAATCTATCACAGAAGAATCAGGGGTCAAAATAGGAGATAAAAGGAGGAAAGATTATGTTGTACTGTAAGCTAAGGGGTTGAATAGGGGATAGGGGAAGGATGATTATATGTACTATATGCTAAAATAATAAATAACGGTAAAAACCTATGTGGAACTTTTTGGGAGGTGGGGTTCAGAGTGGCAGCAAGTATCCTTCTGAACAAGGTATGATATGAGTCATGGTGTTTCATGTCCCATACTACAAAACCCATTTTGGAGTATGACAACGGAAGCCATAATCATCCATGAGTTTGGTAGTCAAACCACATATGTAGTGATGTTGTCACTGAAATGAAAATGAGAACAGTGTGATGACCTTAGACTAAGACTTACAAGTCTGGAGGTTCTTCATAGTGTTCAGATTGAGCATGTGGTATGGCATCTTCCAGCACCACTCCAATTTAGTGAGCTATTATAGCAGAAGTTGAGTTCTTCCCATTCATGCATGCACAAAAATGGCTTACCATATCATTCTTAGATGACCTTGATACCACATGAGAAAGCTGTATGACTTCCATCCCACCAGTGAAGCAGGCAACCATGCAGAACCAGTGTTGCTGTGTGTAGTTTTGTATGCTGGCTTGGTTCACCTTGATGGGTGGGGAGACTTGAATGTTTAAGGAATGGTTGATAATGAATCATGCCCTACTTTTGAGAGAAGACACAACAATGAATAGGGATTTGACAGTGCATTTTGAGGGTGTGGCTTCCCTAGCAGTGAGAGGCTGTTTGTCCCTTGGGTTGTAAGAAGCATCATTGTGTGATTCATCCTGCTCAGGCCATTTACTTGCAGAGGCAGCTGATTCTGTGGGAGAAGCACTACCTTCTGATGTGGCCAGAAGGAAGTTTTGCTGCACAGGAGGGGTTAGACTGTGTTCAGCCAGAAGATAGATGGACCTGGTTCAGAAGATGCGATTCTTTTGCAGTGGGAACAAGGGCTCAGTAGGCAGTCTTTATATGGAGGCACATAGTCTAGCCTCTGAGGCAGAGTCAAGCTGCATTGAGAAGGCATCATGGAAGGCAACAGCAACAGCCTTCAAAGCTTTAAGGCTTTGGCTTTAAGAGACACCAGTCACAGTCATGATCGTCACAATCTGTCACGCTCCAAATCCTGTTAACCATTACTAACCGTTAGTTATTAACTAGCGCCTTGCTAACCCTGACCCTGATTTTGGCGGGCGGTTTCTTTTCTTAGGCGTGAGAACTGCTCATGATGTCAGATGGCTGGCTTCGGCTTCAGGTCGCAGGTGCAATACCCCCATTAAATCGCAGACGGCGCTTTCGGCCGATCCCGATTCTCTGTTTCGTGAGCTTACATAAGGTAATGCGAAGTGGAAACTCACTTTCTCGTCGAGTTCAATTTACTTACAAAAGCCATGGGTTATCGCTGATTACCTTTTCACTGTGTCACTGTTTAGCATGCTGACTGGTTGAGCCGCATCGGGCCTACGTGGTTTGCTCTCGCGGTTGCTGTTCGTCGCGTGTGTACGTTGCAATCACAATACTAGCAGGTGATGAGAATTCGGAAAACCATGAGAACGCGGAAGTTCGCAGAAGTGTGCTACATAGTTATGGTGAGTATTGCTTCCGAATCGTTTTGGTTGTTGAAGTCTAACTTCAGGACCCGGCACACCTTCGGGTTAGAAATAATCGAACAGTGACCGGTTGTTGTTTCGTTTTCAACTTGTGCAAGATGATTACTGCATAAACGCCGTAAATATTGTATAGACCTCTAGCGTATGCGATCGGCACACCGTTGCTTCTTGACACCCACCATCTGACGCGTCCTGTGAATTGTTTGGTTGGGATGGGAAGAACGAAGGTTCATAAGCAGTCCAATCCGCCCGCTATGCCACAGGAAGGCCTCATTTCTCGATATTGGACGTTCTCGTCAACGCTACTGGCAATGTCCTTCGTGTTCCCAGGTTTAGTGGCCTTGGCCACCTTAAAGTCCTCTGGTGCGCAAAACACGGTTAGCAGCAATGCAGCCTTCGGATCACTGCCTCCCCAATCAGTCGTGTGTCCCCTTCTATCTCCTCCGAAGTCAATCAGACACTAACCGTCTCCGAAATGCTCGACAGTTCGTGGATCCCCACTCGTTCTCTGTAATTGGCCAGAACGGAACATTCCGAGCATCGTCTTTCGAGGGTTTCTTTAACCCCACATCTACGACGCCCCCTTTCTTCCAGATATTTGATCAGGAGTTTCTAACGGTGCTGGGTGCTTCCCCATCCTTAACGGAGATTGCATCGAATCCTGGGTTTGCGTTCGCTCACGAGGCTCCGATATATGTGCCGGAGACTGATGAACTCTTCTTTGCGAGCAACGATGGTGGGCCCTTGGGTATGAGCGACTTGGATCACAACAATGAAGTGAGCAAAATTAGTATGGCCGAAGTGGAAGCTGCATTGGCAAGGATAAGCAGCTCGCCTATCAATGTCACAGTGACCCCCGTTAGTACGCCTGACTGCGAAGCTTTTGTTCTCGATCTGATCATACACCCAATCACAGCTCAATTTATCAGACACAATCCAAATGACAAACGGGGGGACTGGGCCTTTCCGCTCTGAGCTGCTGCTGGTTAACTCAGGCCGCGGGCCGCTTCCACCAAACATAGCATTAGTGAACCCCAAACCGCCGTTCAACTCGACGATCATCTTGGACAATTTCTTTGGCCGCCAGTTCAATTCATTGAACGACGTCAAGGTTCATCCAAGCGGAAAGATATTCTTCACCGACGTAACGTATGCATCTTTTCACTGTTCACAATCTATTCCCGGTGTCTGAAGTACTTATCTGTCTAGCTATGGCTTCCTGAATAACTTTCGTCCTGCTCCTCTAATGCCCAACCAAGTCTACCGGCTTGATCCAGATACGCGTGCCGTCCGTGTGGTCGCGGATGGGTTTGACAAATGCAATGGAATCGCCTTCACCGCAGATGGGAATACTGCTTATATGTGAGGCTTCTAGGTTAATATTGCAAACATTGATCCTATCACCTCGTAAAGCTCTGATACCGGCGCAACTGGCGGCAATTCCACTCAGACGGAGCCCTCGACCGTGTTGGTCATACTTTACTTGGTTTGTCGATGATTACTACGCTGACCATGGTCCCTCCACGTAGGTACGCATTTGATGTTGACCCCATTTCACACGCATTCAAGAATCGTCGCGTGCTGGCCTACGTAGATGCCGGCGTCCCAGATGGCATCCAGGTAGACACCAACGGTAATGTCTACTCTGGCACCGGCGATGGAGTTCAGGTATGCTAGTTATCACTCTCCCCATCCATCGTCATGATGCTATAGCTCAAATACTCTCTATATCCTCCACAGACATGGAACTCCGAGGGAACGCTTCTTGGGAAATTCTTCTTGGGCACCACTTCCGCCAACATGGTTTTCGCTGGAAAGGGACGGCTTGTTATTTTGGCCGAAACCAAAATATTCTTGGCTAAAATAGCCGCGGAGGGGTTCGATCTGGGAGGAAACTGACTAGTTTGGTGCTCAATATTCAATGCTGTGCGTCCGTGGGGCGCCTGATCTATATATACACGAATGTAGCGTGTAGAGTGGGCGGTGAGCTGCCTCAAACAAGCTTCAATTAGTTGGGCGGCCCGTTCCGTAATTAACATCATTCGGTACACACACTTCGTTTGGAAGCTCTCGAGGGGGCAGCCTTGCTTCTAACCATCAGTCAGGCTCGCACACAAGGATTCAGAAGCGATTGGTGTACGAAGGCACTAACTGCACTAACGAAGAATGATGAAGGAGACAGAAAAGATATCGACATCGCCGAAGGCTCAGCGTGCAGACTCTAGTGTACAAGTCCAACGAGAGACAAGTCGACGACCTTCCGACGCGAAGCACACCACTTCGCACGAACATGAAGCCAAGAGGCCCGTAAATGGTAGAAAAGTATCAACTACATCGACGAAGGCACAGCGACCTCCATTAACGGCCACGCCAAGCCAGATGGACACTCAATACGTCAATATGCTGTTAGCTCTGGACGGAATACCAAAGATCCACAATATGATGGCGTCCTTCTTCACGTGGATATTGCTGGCGGGATTTGTTCTCTTTCCAGGAACATTCAGCAGCTTGCAAGATTTCCAAACGAGTTTGGGGCAGACAGAATTACAAGTGCTGAATGCAGTTCAGCAAGTACCCCTGTAAGTCTGTTTTTGATATCATGGTTGACGTGCGGGGTACCTATGCGTCTTCAAACGACGCGGCAAACAGGTTCATCGTGGCTTGGATATGCAGTGGCATCGGAGCGCTGGGTATGTGCTACATGTGGTGGAGGTGGATGCGCAATTATGTCTGGCTCGTCAATCATATATTTTTGTAAGAGCATGGGCACCGGCAAATTTATAATTACTTACGATGCCTTTGTCTAGGCCGGGCTGCCTCAACGCACTGGCGGGGATCATCTCTACGCTCGCGAGTGTGTTTGGCGCTCAAGATGGCAGGTTTACAACCGCCAGCACGATCACCATAGCGGTCACCATCGTTACCGCAGTAATCTGTGGTGTATTGAGTGGGTTGTATACGTTCCTCATAGCCCGGGTGAAGCGCCAACATGATCAGATAGTTGGGCAGCAGAAGGCGGGGAAGCATGGCGAAGGGGTGGTGGAACAGATCAAGCGAAAGGCATACGAAACAGAGCCCGAGTCGGGAGTGGTCTGACAAGATACTCAGTATCCGTGAATCTTGGAAAGTTGAATGTTTGGGCCTGTGTTTGTGCAATACGGTCTGAAAAGTGTCATTCCGCACCTTGGTAACGCATCTTCTTGTTGTAACCACCTAAGTTGAACGTAGAGGCGGGAAATGGGAATGTGACGAGTCGGCGGCTTGGAATGTCATTTCTATCGGTATACCACAGGTCAAAGTAAGGCGACTACCCCCACATCTGACAACGTCTCAAGACGCGGTGATGTTATGAAAGCAGCTGTGCGACTCTGGTCTCTACTTCGGTTGACGACAAATTATCGAGCTCGACATGTTTCTCTAATCCGTGCTCTGGTTGCCAAAGAGCGGGGTTTACATCAGTTGTATACCAGGCGAATGTGAAATACGCACCAAATCTAGCGAAAACTCGTGCGGGTGTTCCTGTAGCCTCCCGGATGAGAATAGGCAGGTCAGGATTGTGTTGCTTGATAACTGGGTATTTCGAGATTATGAATTGCCTGTTAAACATTTAGTGCGAGCCCGAGGAAACTTGCAGTCAGTGAAGCTAGATGCTTACCGTGTTCCAGCAGACGCTTGACCGGACTGGGAGCACAGAATACGGAGTTCTCGCAGCGCTGGCGAAAAGGCTTTCGAGAAAGACATCGTAGAGTTCGACGTTTTGGGACTCAATATAATGTTCAAGACCGGGTGCCCTGAGACACACCCGCGCGCCATTCAGTGTGTGAGAAGAGATTATGTCAGCTGTCGCGTGTGGGTGACAATCAACATTTGTCGTTCTCCTCCTCCCCGACGCTCGCACATCGCATTTGATCATGGACGACGAACATCAGCAGGAAGATTGGGCGGGGAGTCGCATCAACAGGCTACCGTCATTTACGGAGGTTCTCTCGCGACGTACCCGGCCGCCCGTGGATTTGTTTATGTTCTAGTGCGTTCCCTTGGCTTGCATTTACTTTTCTATGGCTGACAGATAATTATCATAGCCTCTTCTTACAGCGGGAAGGCGCAGAAGATGTCTTAGACTTCTGGCTAGACGTGCAGCAGCACGAAAATCTGTGCAGGGCATACTTCAAGGACGTCAGGAAATCTGGCCGATCCATCAAGGAGGACTGGCCACAATATTGGGACTATGCCCGACGGCGGGGGTCCATTTATGGTACCGTGGTGGGACTTCATCCAGACGGTAATGGGAAGCGTAGCACTGCGAGCACAGGGGATTTGGTGGGTGAGCAGGAGAAGCGACATTTGGTAGCGACGGACGAGAAGCATGGCGCACGCTCCACCAGCCCAAATTTCATAACGCCCATGTCAGAAGGCACCAGAGTGGGCTCCCCTCCTGCTGAGGACCAACCACGGTCATCAACCCCCTTCTCGCTATCAGGTCGCACGCCCACCTTGTTCAACTTGAAGCGTGCGTCTCGTGCACCGACAGTCATCCCACGTTCTACTCCCATCACACGGCAGAATCTCATAGCTTCCGCTGAACGCATCTACTTCCGCTATCTCTCCCCAGCTGGCAACGTCATCAACTCACAAGAAAACCACGAAATCTACCTCCCACCTTCTTTGCGAATACACAGCTTCCCTCTGAGCAGCGCGTCTGAGCCAAGGACCCAGACGGAGCTCAATTTGATGGCCCAGATACCCGACATGTTCCATGCCCAGAAGGAATATTGCTTCAGAGCAATGGAACAAGACGCCTTCCCTCGTTTCCTTCGATCGAAAGCCTTCGGAAACCTCACACCCGTTTCGGGGCTCGTTCGCCTGATTTTGGGTCTCATCATCCTATGGATAGGCCTCGCCACGGCGTTTTCGCTCGTATTCCTCGACGTGCAACCGAAGTCCAAGCGATTTTTCGTGAGCCCCATTCCCGGTTTCTTTGAATAAACACTAATCGTGTTTGTACGTAGCTGTTTCTCCCGTTTAGCTTTGCAGTCCTCTTCCTCGTGTCGCATCAATATGAACTGGACCCGATCCTCGTGTTCCTGGGGCAGTCTGAGACGACGCCGTTCCGCACGCTGACGATCCGTGAGCCGTACGTAAAGAAGCTGCTGCTGGGTCGCGCGATCTGGGTCAGCGTGCTGACGGCTGCGTTTGTGGTCGCGTTGACGTTCATCTTCTGGGCGGTTCCAGGGCATCGGCTATAGGTTCTCGGAGGATTTGAGCATCTCGCCTCGTCGCTCTTGTTTGTCGGATTTGTTCGCTCGATCTTGTTATGACTTTCCGCTTCTTAATCTTTTTTATTCCTTTTCTAATTCTAGCACTCTTCTTATGTGACAAACACTCCGTTCTCTCGTTGGATACCCTCCTTTCTAGTAGTCGCCGCCATCACCCGATGGACTTGAGTATCGCTCATATGTATCCAAATTGCTTAACTGTAGGTAGAAGAGTAGTACGCAGTGGAATTTCCATGTGACATGAATATTTAACGCATAGTTAAGAGACAAAGCGCGGCAAGATAGTGGACTATAGCACTTTTGATGATGACTGGCGACGTTTCTCCCATTCGACTTTGTCGGTAAGCCATGCCTGCCTGTAAACCTATTGGTTGTTGATGTGATTAGAGGTGATGTTATGTGTGACTGATGCACTTACATCTTTCTCTTCTTCAGACATTGCGCGCCATCGTTCGCCTGCAGTGCGGGCAGCGGCAGCGCCTCTGAGGTGACTCCCTTCTGTTGTTTCACGGAACTCGGCCATGAATCTAGGGTATGTCCGTGAGTGTCAACGAGAACGAGTTAACAAAGTGAGCTTTTATTTCGGGCACCTGAAGTAGGAAGAAAGAGGCTTTGGTTCTTGGCCAGCAGGTCGGTGGTTTCGAAGCCTCTTGTGTCCTTTCGCGACTCGTTTCTTGTTGAGGGCTCTCAAGATCTTGGGGTCGTTGTTCTCGAAGTATTCTGCACGTTTCTTCTTATACTCTTCCTTGAGGACCTCAGCCCGCTTCAGATAGGGCTAGAGATAATGATGACGTTAATTAGCATGAGAGAAGGCGTTAGATAGCTCAGGGTGCGTTGGAACGAACCTCCTTCTCCGCCTCAGAGAGGGCATGCCACGCTGTTCCGCTGTCGCGTGCCGACTGCTTCGCTTGATCCAGCGACGTAGATGGGGCGCCCACCTGAAGAACCCTGTGCTTGTGGAATAGAATGAAGGCGCCTGAGTAACCCCTTGGTGGCGCCATGGCGAGCGTCACCCTGGGTGCTATCCCACAGTAAGCAGCAGAAAAAGGAACGTAGTGCGGAGAAAAAAAGCGCTTACCTTTGACCGGCCGCTTCTTCCTCACTACGCGTTTCTTCTTCGCAGCACCCCTTACTACGCGCTTGGACTTGGGTTTGGCCTTGGGTTTGGCAGCCTTGGTAGATGCCTTCTTCGCAGGCTTCTTCGCGGTGGCTTTAGCACCTTTAGCAGCGGGGCGTTTCCGACCAGCAGTAGTGGCCTTCGTCGAGCTTGCCTTCTTCTCCGTAGTTGACTTAGCTGGAAAATCGTGGCTGGGGCTTGTATGGAGCGTTCGACGCGCTTGCAGTGCTGCCGCGACGCGCGGGGAGAAGAAGCTCCTTGAGAAGAGCGGAGCACGCGTCAATGCAGGCCCTGACGGGAGCCTCGCTCGAATTCTGAATAACGACTGCATAGTTGAGTTGAGAGGGGCGAGTTGGGAGGGGCGAACCAAGTCGCAAAGTCAATACGAGAAACTGTTACAACGCGTTCTTCTCACGCTTTATTTAGAATTCCCACAGCCATTCGACAATCAGGGGACATTGCGACTCCTGTTGAACAAACAGTCCGACTCCCATGTACAAGTTGGGTCGTTCCGAAAGTATGGAAGGGATAGAAATGTGGATCATGAGTTCTCTGAGTCCATTGGTTTGCCTTACTAAATATGCAAACAGTTTTGCAACAAAGATAGAGTACATCATGAGAGTCAGAACCGACTGATAATAGTTTTACGGTTTAGAAATTCTGAGAGGGTGGCGGAGTCGTCGCTCAAGGTGATCAAGTCCCCATCCAAATGTGCTCGGGGCCTCCAGACCCCTTCGCTGATAAACACTCCCAGTGGATAGCGAACATCGCCGACAACCCCCGCCCAATCAAAATCAATGATTTGGCAGTCCCATCTGTCCCCGTCTTTGGCGATCCATACGTTGGAATCGCGAAGGTCCCCATGAACATGGCCCGAGTCATGCAAGCGATCCACGGCTGCCTTGATAACGGCTTGACACGGCTCGGAGAAATCTTCAACGTGTAGACAGGATTTGAACTGGGCGGGTAGAGGGCGCATAACTACCATCCAAATCCCACCAGGAAGGTCAGAGTAGCTGAGAAGAGCAGGTGCGATTCCTGCTGCGGCAGCCGCCTTATGGGTCTCGGCTCCGTACTTCCCAAATCCGAACTTGATAATGATGTCTTCGCCGTCGCCGTCGGTACGAGCAGCGAAGACCAGTCTGATTGGGTTGATCCGCTTGGTGTAGGTGAACTGAATGGTCTTTCCAGTAGCGCTGGTCGAGTCCTGAGGGACATTTGCAACATACGATCGTGGGTAAGGGAATTCGATTTGTCTCCCATCAACGACGTGGTTCTGGGGATTTCTGTACACTTCGCAAAGAGACTCGAACAAACCTCGTAGGGCGGTCATGAACCGAAGGAGGTCTTCAATGGCTTCCGTATCAAACTCGTTGAAATGAAGCGGGAGTGAGTGAGAAAGGACTTCTACATATCCCTTCGACAGCCAGACACCGCCGTAAACCTGGATATTGGGGCCTGTGATACTGATGAGTGGTAAAATCCTATTTGATAACAGCGAGAAGCATACCATTATGCATGATCAAATGGAGGGAAGTCGAGTCTTTACCCAGTCTCCTTTGTGAGGGAAGTCCCGGCGTAAGACGTGCCTTACTCCTTCTTTGTAGTTGAGGAGAAGCTCGAAGACAGCATCTGATGTTCCACAGGTTGTCTCATTATTGACCTTAATGAGAATGGGCATAGTAGGAAGGTTTGGGGGAGAGATGTGCACAACACCTCCGTCAGCCTTGTATGGCCCAACGGAACGCTTTTCTAGGGTTACGTCGTTACCGAAGAGCTCAGCAAGCAGGCGATGCAGACATGACTCCCGGAGGTCCTCAGTCTTAAACAAAGGGGAGAGCTCAACAGCCAACCTCCAGCCAAGAGGAGACAAGCAGGGATTTGGAGTAATGGTACGTACGTCTCTCTTGAAGCGCCCGAATTCGGGCTGCAGAAGTGAGATGGGAATGGGGTAATGGTCGACAGGTTTGGGTCGATTGAATTCGAAGGCATCAGGCGATTTCCGCGCACGAAATGCCGACGGATGGGGCACCAGTTGACGGCGTGTGTCTGTCGATTGAAACCCTGGCTGGGCTTTTCGTAGTTCGGTCAATATGTCTCGTTCTTCATTGATTTCATCGTATTGCTGTTGTGGCACAATAAAAACCGATATATAATTGGCGTCCGCGTTAGCGACAGGGACGGGGACATGCATATCCTCCCATACGGTCCAACTCCTGGCGAAGTACTCGACAGGAGGCAATTGGGCAACGCGGGTCCAGAAAGTGGACGATGGCCCCCATTTAACGGGCTGTCCAGGAACCTATGAGGCGGTCAGCGCAAAGAAGATTGCAAGAGTAAATTCATTCATACTAAAACCACGAAATCATCCTTCATGACTGTAGGTCTCGTGGTGCGGATAGAATCGTCCAACGAACCAAAGTCTACGCATGGCCTACATAAGTATCGACTTTTCATTCGAGGATCCCGTACAAGAGTAGATCCTTGAAGCTTTGCAAATACATAGGGAACGGAAGAAGGCATGATAGCAAGCAGTCTTCCCCACGTATCACGTGGACTGGATTTAGAGTTCCAATGGCAACCGTCATTTACTGATTCGCCGTGCTTGCCAATTATCAACATCCTTTGGCTAATTGGAGTCTGACAATGGCAGTGACGGTAGATCAAGCCGCTCGAATCATCCGAAAACACCATCCTGACGACCAGAGCCCTGCCGTGGTGGACACGCTCCAGAAGGTCACCAACGTGGGATACAGGTCAGCAAATGTACAATGCGATTTGCTAATATTTGCCTGAGATGGGTGTAACTTCCAGCTACAATGCAAACATCACATCGTATATGATTACGCTGAAACGGGAGGAAGAGGAACAACATCCGACGTATCTTCTCCACGTCGAGGAGATGGGAACGACCTCGCCACGTTCACATTCGGACCATCGCGCGAATGGGCTCTCCGTCATTTACAACCTTCTGTCTAAAATTGAAAGTAACTCCTCTATCCCAGTCCCCCCTGGTATCCTAGACGCGAGCCTCGGCATTATACCACATGAATGCATCTTATTCACTATGTGCTCCGGATCGTCCAAGGCAATCCCCCTTCCAGCCGCCAAGTCATCCGGGATACTGGATGCGCGAGGGCTAGCAAGGGTCGAACTAGAACTGGGCGCATATCTAGGACAGCTACACGCCATTCAAAATGACTGGTTTGGCCTGCCATCCGTCACTGAGCCCGCGGAACCCTCATACAGCTGGCAGGAATCCTTCGTATCCCTCTTCGAAACGATCTTGGAGGAGATCAAGCCACTGCCCATTTCCGAACGACTGGATCTGCCATTCGAAGATATCCAAAGATGTCTATCACGGGCCATCGGATTCTTCCTCTTTGACGATGTTGAGGTCCCCGCGCTCATTGGATTCGCCGTTTTCCGAAGACGACGTTTTGGTGCATGTCCCAGACGAGGCTTCGCCAACGGCGACGATCAAGATGATTCTGCCGAATTTCAGCTGGGCGGTCTGGGAGATCCGTTGTTAGAAAGCCTTTTCATGCCACCGGGCCCCTCGCCCGCCGTGATGGAAGGTTATACGGGAGCTGGAGGGACACGTCCAATCGTGTTCCCAAGACAAAAGACGAAACGGTTGTGGTATTCGTTATACTTATCGTTGCTGGTACTTTGGAAGGAAGAATCGCGCCCAAAGGAAACATCGGAAGATAGTCCAAAGATATTATGGGCTTTGAAAACAGCGCAAGAATGTGCCAAGGCCCTGAAGGATGCACCATGTTATTGAGGGAGCCGCAGAGTCGTTGATTGTCGGTAGATATGATAATTAATTTGTGATGCTCGGTGGCTCGGGGTAATACGACATATTCTGTTGCTTCATTAGTATGGAACGGAGAAAATATGGGATGCACACCACTCACGAATCACTCTACATTGACACAGCATCAACTGGAGTTGGAGTTGGTGCTTGTACCTGCATACCCGTAGACTCCTGCGAGTGCGTAGGTTGGGGCGTCTGGGGGGCAGGTGTACGGACCAGTTCTCCTTCGACTTCGTCTTCATCACTGTTACCATCCTGGCTATCGTCCATGCCGTCGTCGTCGCTGTTGGGACTTGGCACGCCCTCCGGCTCCTCCCCATTCGGCATCCCCATCCTAGGGTCCCACTCAAGTTCCTCCGGTTCTTCAACTTCAACTTCGACTCTCTGCTTCCAATCGTACTTGTCCCTCAGCATAGTAACCGCTCTCACTGCTCGATCGACCATCCTATCATGCTGCTCTCTGATTTCCCCGCATTCCTTGAGGACATCTTCGTACTCCGGCTTGCGAGCGGTTCCAAACGATGACACGGGAGGCGGCACAGCGCCCATTACACCAAGGGACCCTCGCGTGGTCATTCGTTCCGCCAATCGACGGACCGCATCGTTCTCCGTCTTCAAAATCTCGGGTAGCTGGAACGTGCGCACCAGTAACGCGATTTCGTCCGCCTCCTTCTCTGAAGCGGCCGAGCTGAGGTGCAACGCGATCTTCTCATACGGACTGACATTCTGCTGTTGGCCTCCATTTCCATTTGAGACGCGACTGGTGGTTTGGCTGGCGCCCCCGATGGTCGCGCCTAACGAGTTCGAAAAGTTTAGTGTTTGTGACAGCAAGATGTTGTATTTGGATAGAATGTCAGGCCAAGGGAGCATCATATTCTGGTGACCTGCATCTACTGTGGCCCTCAGAGCCATTATTGATTCCACAATTTGGTTTGCCTTGAATTTTAACGATTCTAATTGGGCAACCGGGAGGGTAGACGAATCAAAATTAAGTCGCGGAGTCGCCATTGTCCTGAACGGGATAATCGTCGATATTCTTCCTTCGAGAAAAACCAGCACGTACTCACAATGAATCCCACTACTGCTATAGTACTTGCAGGATTTCGCAAGCAACGGACAAAAGTCCGCTGGAAACAATCCAAATCAAGATTAGCGCTCGGCGGATGCAAAACATGGGAGCCATAGGGGAACTCGCACGCTACTTTCCATGGGTTTCACAACGTCCTCATCGTTGTCTCTCCAAGAAGGTTTGTGGGTAAATGTTTTTGTGGATAAAGCGATACACAGACAGTGAGCAGACATGTGCATATACAGATTGTGTTTATGTTTGGGCATGCACGTATACAATCCAGGGGGTCATATGCGTATACATCGATATTCGAGTGGGGGTGCATTTAGCACTTGCATTCACCAGGCTTGCAGGCACAGCTATACATTCGTGTAAGGAAAGGTCTGACACAGTGGAACGATATGCTAACCTCTCGCCGCAGCTGCAGGAGGAGCTGCCGCAGTTGGCTTGGGAAACGGGGGCTTCGATGTGCTGGAGAGGGAAGGTCAACAAGTATCAGGTTCTTGTGTGTCGCAAGTACGTACAGCGAACATTACGATTGGTGGGCTGTTTAGTGCAGGTAGGTCGTTGGCTACTTGGCTGAAGGAGTCCGGCGTGAAGGACCCTCATTTATACCCCTCCATGCTCCTATTTGACCATGTTTGCATGGAAGACCGGAACTCGGAAAGGCACAGTCTCCTCCTCGGCCACAAGCTTATCTGCCCAGGCGATTTGAAACAACAGCAATTGATGTGATTCGATCATCCATATATTCGCGCATTTGAAGGATGCGGTGTGACTTTCTATCCGCAAATTGGCGCATCTAAAGGGAGCCAGCGCTGATTATCAGCGGCATTCCAGAGATTTCTGGTGGGTGTCGTAAAAGTGTACCATCTGCTTCAATAGCTATCTATATTTGATTCAAGTATCGAATTCGGCACGCCGCTTGATTGTTAGAGAAGAGCGAAAGAAGCCTGATCCATCAAGGGGCCTTGACACTGTCATGAAGCTGACATTTTGACCACCCCTATTCATTATACATTCACTTGATATCCATTCGGGTGGTGTACAAAGCAGTTAGACTACGATGACAATCTCGGCGTGAATGAACTCAAACTGAGGTCTTGTACTTCTCCCAAACCTTAGAAGAAACAGCCTTTCGAGGGCAAGCCCTCCCAGTCCAAAGTTTGAATTGTTGATACCCTTGCTCTAGAAGCACCTCTACGCCTGGCACCGTCGCCCAATTGTCTCCGGCGAGTCTCTTCGCAAGTTGAAGCAGCGGTGTCTCGGCAGGCTTGTATGCCATGTCGACAACAACAGCGGGGCCAGAGCGGTAGTTAAAGACCGACACAGGAATCTGTAAACTGGTGTTGAGGGCTTCGATCGTGGTAGCTGACGCTGGCACCGTAGATACGATGACATTCGGAGGATCAGACGACCAGGAGCCCAACTCCCCGATGACTTCAATGGCGCTGTTGGAGAACGCGGCCTCCAGCTCCTGTGCCTTGCTTTGAGTTCGATTGAATAGGTAGATTTTCTTCGCACCGAGACTGGTCAAAGCGTACAGGGCTGCTCTAGCAGTCCCCCCTGCGCCGATCACCAAGGCAGAATAGATGTTGCCCTCCCCAACGATATTAACGACCGACGTGCGGATTCCTATCCAATCGGTATTGTCGCCGTAAAGGATCTTTGAGCTTTCTGTTGGCTTTGCAATGACGGTGTTGACGGCGCCGATGGCTTGCGCCGCCGGCGAGAGCTCGTCCAACAAGGGAACTATATCCAGCTTGAACGGAATAGTCACGCTTGCACCGCCGAAATCGTGGCTAGCCAGGGCGGCTTTTATTTCTTCGCCGACGGCTTTCGTCTCCAGCAGTTCGTATACATATGGCAATCCGAGTAGGGAGAATGCGGTATTGTGCAATGTGGGCGACATTGAGTGGGCGATGGGCGTACCGAAGAGGAAGAATCGTCGCGAAGGCAGCTGACCCAGTAAGTGTAGAGCCTGCTGTATCTGAGGGAAGGATAGCTGGCCAGGGGCAGCCTTGTTGGGTAAAAGGGGGTGGGACACAGGGCTGAAGGAAGTATTGAGAATCCTCGTCATCTGGCCTTCCACACCCATGTTAATGGCTATGATGGGCTTCGCTCCGGGCACAGAAGACACCCTCTTAACGAAGGTGAACAACTCGAAGTTGTCTTCGAGCCGATTGGCCTTCCCCACAATCTTGACGATATCCCCGAATGTCTTCGCCGCGTCGTACTTCTCTTTGACTGCGCCGCTACTCCACTGCACCTTTCCGCTCCAGTCGTGCCAAGATGCGATGATCTGGGAGAACCCTTTCCTTGACACGAGGCCTTGGATTCTTTTAGCCGGCCATGAGGTTTCAACATCGATATACTCAACACCCATGCGAAGCCCCAAATTCAAGAGCTCGAAGGCTTCGTCGTCCGCATTATCAGGGAAGGATCCTCCTTGTGATGCCGTTCTGACTGTGAACACGATAGGTAGCGTAGTCGAACGACGCAGTAGGGCGATTTGATCAGCAACGTATGTTGCTGGTGGAATATATTTGCCGACCACATCGAAGTCTTTAGGCGAACGAAGGAGATCAACCCTCAATTCGATAGCATCGACTCCTGTGGTCAGCTCCTCGATGTGGGGAAGCGCAGGCGTGACGTCCGGATAAGTAAGGGAGAGGAAGTACGAACGGTTGCCCTGCACGAGATTGTGTGCAAGGTTTGGCCTCTCTCCTGTAATATGCTTGAAGAACCTTTCCACTTCCGCCCTGGTGGTTTTCCTGGTTGTTACCTCGTCCGAAGCAGAAGACCCAGAGGTCACCCAATTGACAAACTCGTAATTGGAGCATTCCTTATACCAAGGTTCTCTTCGTCGGAAAACGTCCGTAATAGGCTCCCCGTATGCCGGCCTGGATACCTCGGCGCCTAGGTACTTCACTACCTCATCGATTTCCCTGATAACATGCACTACCGGTCCTTTCGTCGCGTAATCTTTCAGAAGTTGTCTTGCACCTTCGGTATCAACAATACCACCGCCGAGGCTTATCACATGTCGCGTAGATTTCTCGTCGGCAGTGAGGAGTTCTTTCAGAAGGCTGGTCTCTGCTTCTCGGAATGCTGGCCAGCCATTTTTGTGGACGAACTCCCGAAACGCCTGTCTGGTGCTTTTCTTCGAAATAAGCGTCCGCGTCGACGAAGGTCCACGACAAAGCGGAAGCCGCGAGCTCGCCGATGAAAGTCTTTCCAGAACCACGCATACCAACGACCACCACCGATGTAGCCGACTCAGGAGATAATGCACCGACAGAAGAAGTTGCGTTCGAAGGAGGCAATTCAACCCCTTCGACTTTTAGGCCAATCTAGGGGGAGATGTTGGGCAAGCTTGAATACAAAAGCAACTTTGCGCCTCACCTTGTTTTCCAAGTCATCCCACCAGTTAGGCCAAGTCTTCTCGACGCAGCGTTTCTCCTCAAGAATCGTGCCTTTGATGACGGAGCCCAAGACACTGAAGGCCATCGCGACGCGGTGGTCGTCGTAACAGTGGACGCTCACACCTTCTTTGAGCTCAGCGATGGGCCTCCCGATAATCTCCAGACCGTCGTCCAACTCGTTTGTCTCGACGCCGAATTTAGCTAAGGAACCGAATTGGCTGACATTATTCCACGGTCGATGTAGCACTTACCAAGTTGATCAATCATTGCTCGAATTCGATTGCATTCTTTCACCCTTTGGTTCGCGATGCCTAGGATCCTGGTTTTCCCCTTGGCGACCGCAGCAAGTGCAGTAGCGGTGAGGAAGGCGTCGGTCATCACCTCCATGTCAACTTCCTCGATCGCCTGTAAACTACCGATAGGAGGGCCAGTGACCGTCGTCTCAGTCTCCGTTTGTGTGACGCTACACCCCATCCTCTCGAGTACTTCCTTCGCGAAGCGTGCGTCACCCTGCAATGAGGCAGACCCAATATTCTCGATGGTGCAAGTGGTCCCAGTAATAGCAGCGATGGCTAGCGGGTAGGTCGCACTGCTGGCATCTGATTCGATGGCATAGACAGGAGGGCTGATGTATGTAGCCTTCGGGATGTCATAGATATCTAGCAAAGCGTTCGTTTCAGGATCTCTGCGCCGAACCACATCAACCCCAAACGTCTTCATCATAGCGATGGTCATGTCGATATACGGCTGGGAAATTACTTGCCCACCGGTCAGTTCTAACGTCACGGCTTCAGCGGCATACGGCGCGCAGAGCAGGATCGAAGAAACATATTGACTAGAAACGCTCGCAGCTAGCTGGATTCTGGAGCCCTTGAGACCGTTGGGTGCAATTGAAAGCGGAAGACAGCCCTGCGATTCGAGATACTCGATTTGGGCTCCATTCGCTTTGAGAGCGTTTACGAGGGGTCCGATAGGACGCTGCTTCATGCGTGCGTTTCCAGTGATGACGGTTGCAGTGCCGTCGGAGGAAGATGTCGATTGGACGAGCGTACAGACGGTGGTAAGGAACCGTGCGGCAGTGCCTGCATTTCCCAAGTAAAGTTCCTTCCCTTTGGTAGGAACGGAAAAGCGAGCCGTCACCACCCTGGACCACCAGTGTCTCGCCTCCGTCCTCCCATGAAAAGCTAGCGCCCTATTAAATCCCTCAGATTCAATCAATCTCTAACATTGGGGACGATACCTTCAGCTCCATTAGCGCAGCCATCATAACAGCAGTGTCGTCGGAGTGGAGCAGGTTTTTCAACCTGCAGGTGCCTTGGCCAAGTGCGGCTAGGACTAAGGCTCGATTAGAGATGCTCTTCGAACCTGGGGTTGCCATTTTAACGGGATCTTTGGATGGAATACCGGGAACCACCCTCGCGGCCTCAGACAACGTCTTAGCGATCACATCGTCCCTGACCACTGTCGCTTTCTGCTCGTACGTAACACCTATTTTTGACAAGATAACGACCTTCTTTTCGGGGCCGCTGTTCTTCTTGTCAACGCGCATTATGTCCAGAAGCTTGTCGACCGTGAGGAATTTTGAGGCGGGGAGATTGGCGATACGAGGGTCGGACAAAGCTATAGGCAGGTTGTACGATTTCAAGCATCGTGAAAGTCGTCCTACACCAACTTGGCTGAGGACGCCAAGTTGCCTAGACACCTCCGCCTCCAGGACCATACCAACACTGACACATTCGCCGTGTAAGATGGTCGGCGTCAAGACAGCCTCAATAGCATGGCCGATGGTGTGACCGAAATTGACCAGATTTCGCAAGCCAGTTTCGCGTTCGTCAATGGTGACGATATGTGCCTTAACAGATATTGATCCCACAATGACAGAGAGCAAGATATCCTGAGCGGGGGAACGAGTGGCTTTGGTACGGCCCGAGTAGTCCCGCGAGGGTGTCTGTATTGCTGCGAAGATCTCGCCGTAACGAGATTCCAGTGACGCGAACTCGCTTTCATCCCAAATAGCTGCGGTCTTAGAACATACTGCTTATCAGCATCCCTGAATTCGACGTTTACGCGGCGTTCATACCTTGACTACTTCGGCCATGCCATTTGAGAACTCTCTTGCGGGGAGCGTTTCGAGAAACGCAGCGTCGATGAAGATGTACTCGGGCTGCCAGAAGGCACCGATCAAGTTTTTGCCTTGCGGTGTGTCAATAGCAGTCTTTCCCCCAACACTTGAGTCAACCATAGCCAAAAGAGTAGTGGGTATCTGCACAAAGCGCACTCCGCGCATACTATATATCAAACGTGAAAGAAGTGTATGAGTTTGCGTGTACATAAAGCATCGTAGGGTAACTCACAATGTCGCGGCCACAAATCCTACGAGATCACCAATCACTCCACCTCCGAGGGCTAATATGACGGTATCTCTCGTACATTTGTTGAGCAGTAGAAAGTCCTCAATATTGGCCTTCCCCTCGCGGCTTTTGGACGTTTCTCCGGGAAGAATGACATGGCTCAGAAACCTAGGCCGTGTAAGAACGTTCTCTAATCGTCCAATGGAAGCCATGAACTCTTCCTCGAACGTCGATAGATGGAAATTCGCGACATTTGTGTCAGTGACCAAGACGTATGTGGACGATGGTAGCGTCGACAATACCGTAGCCGCGATGTGGGGGGAACAGGTGAAAGCCACAGTGGATTGATTCCTTTCCCAGTATGGACACTTTGAAGACGTCTGTAGCCGCCATCCTCGTCGCCGGCAAACCAAGTCACGGAAGGTAAGGGGGTAGTCTTTGAAATGTCGGCTTCATGATATCGATATTGTTATAATACAGAGAATCAGCCGTGGGAACCTCCGATGAATCCGCGCTTCTACCGCGTCCATGTACTCTGGAACAGCGTCAGCAAGCAGAATGTCAGTAGAGCACGATCTGTAGTTCTCTGATGTGGCCTCGTCACTGGTGGTGATGCCGAAACGCAAGCATCCAATGTCGCGCATAATTATTCTGGTATATCTAAAAAGTAACGTATCTGCCCAATTCTAAGCCATGGATTGACAGTCAATGTTGTGCCCTAGCCGTCCACGTAGCCGTATATTAAGCGGGCGGGGCTACGGTCTCGACTTTACCATCGTGGTACTTAACGGTCACACTGCCATCCTATTCCCATAGCATCAGCCTTCCGTTACCCGCGTATTAGCAGGTCCATCTCACCTCATTTCCGAAGTATGCCGCCTGAGCCATGTGGCAGAACAATCCTACCTCAACCACACCGGTAAGCATCTTAATCCGTGCCATAATCTATCAAGGGTGCGCGTCATGCAGTGTACTTTTCGCACCAAGCGATGACTCACTTCGTATGGCTGTTCCATATGCTCCCGCTCAAACGGCGCGTCGATAATGAAGTTTCCGTTGTCGGAGACAACAGGACCAGCTGCCGACGGTTGAGATACGCCCGTCGGGCATCTTTGTATTGGTGCTTACCCTTAGCTACCGCCATGCGAAGAGTTGCTTTTGGCGATCCAAGGATGTGGTGTAGATTCTGGAGAACTTTGGCGTATGCGAAAGGCACAACTTCAATGGGTACACCAGGCTTAAACTTATGAGTATAACGAAGGAGGCATGAGCTTTCAACCTGTAAATCGATACGAGGAACGCACGTTCGTCCCCAGGTACTCTACGTTCTTGCGGTAATCGGCGACAAGGATAAACCTACGATGATACGGGTTAGGTAGGTCATAGTGACAGAGAGCAGGGAATATCACGTCTGGGCGGCCTCGGCAAGCACCTTCTCGCGAAGATGACAGGCTCCTCCCCCTTTGATGCAGTTGAGGTCTCGATCAACCCTAGTTGTTTGCTTAGAGGTGAGAGCTTGAGTACTGGATGTAGGTGACTTACTCGTCGGCACCGTCTAGTGTAACGTCGATTGTAGGATATTGGTCAACATCTCCGAGATTGAGGTTAGAGGAAACGATCAACTCCTTTGACTGGAAACCTGGAGCAACTCAGAAAGAGGCACAATCCATAACGAGCATAACACACCGGTAGGAATGAAGACACGGTCCTTATTGGCCTCTCTTCCCTGCTGTACAATGCGCTCGACAACATAAGGGACCGTAGATCCTGAGAATTACTGAGAGACGTTGGTTGAGGACATTGGGAGTGACATACCTGAACCGATACCTATTATCTAGACTCTGCTTTGAGTATACTGACCTCCGCTTATGCCGAGAATACTGACTATGTGCTCTGGCTTGACGTGGCGGTCTACAGCAGTGTAGGCAGCTAAACGCTTGGCCGCTTCGATCGTGCTTAGGGGTTTAAGGATAGCTAGGATAGTTTGAGAGACGGGGGTACAATGAATTGAGAATGCTCACTATCAACGACGGTCTCCGTAGCATTCTTGGATCCTACAACGACTGGTTGGATACGTGTCGCGGATGGTGCTCTGGCGGCCATGGATAACGGAAGATGCAGAGTTCAGATACGTAGAAGGGGGCGTTTAATTGAGACCGAGACCGAAGTGAGAGCGTATTTCCGTCGACCAGGATCAGCGGCCAAGTTACATCACGATGGTGCCATTTTGAAAAGGCAACCAATATGCGAACGTTCGGTCAATTCATTCATGGATCCGTTGATGAAGGGGATGAGGTGAACGCGGGTCCCGGCTAATCAGTGAAATCGCAAACGCACGAAAGGTCCGCTCTATTCTGCGATGGTAGAGGCATCCTGGCTCGTGTCTGATAAGGGGATTTGGGAGAAATAGAGATGGCGGCTGCAAGGAAGGGGCGGTGCGTTGACGGTGATAATAATCGTACTCCAGCGGTAACGGAGGTGAACCGTAGGCTATAACTGCTCATATACTAGCCGTACCGGCAACGAACGGTGATGGGGGAATCCACTTATGTGAGACCACTTGTGAGTGCTAATGTCCAGGAAGTCTAATGATGCGAGATGGCCATCTGTCACGTGCTTTGCAGCCCGCCCGATACCTAAATATGTTAATTGACGCGGCGTCACGTGTATAATGGCATGAAATGGTGGCTCATCATGTCAATGACTCCGTTTCCCTTTACTGTCGCGAACGACTGGAATGAGAGCCATCAAAGGTGAGCAACCCATCATGCTTATTTCCAGAAAGTCGCTCACCGTCGACGTGCAGGTGTTCTTCTGCAATGGTACGTGCTTTTAGCACTTGCTATCCGTTCTTCCTCGACCAGTCCACAGTGACCCTGCCGTGAAGCAGATTCTCCTGGCAATGAACGAGAAGCAAAGCTTCATAATCGAAGAACTTGATGATTATCATCTCGTCATCAAGGCTGACGAAGAATACAGAATTCGGAGAGAACTCGAGGCGGAAGTGCGTACCATCGAGATGTTGAAGAAGCTTGCTGACATTTTACACGGATTAGCTGGAGAAGAACACGTACTCTCTGGAAGGATCATGACAATATAACGGCGTGCCAACAAAGACTCCCGGACCTTCTACGCTCGGCTTCGTGGTCTCATACGACGTGCCATGATCGCAGCAGGTCACAGTACACACTCCGACATCGAACACCACCGAATCTATATATTATTATGTCCCATTGACAATAAACATATGTATACTCTATGATATCTGAGTCTAAGAAAGTCTAAAAGGTATCTTCGTGTCAAAAACTCAGTCTCAATGTTCGACGATGGAGGCAAAGACTGCATAGACCGACGAAGTCAGGCTGTTAAGCGTCGCGACTGACGTCCCTGAGCACCAGCAGGCGTGATTAGGAAGAGGACACTGGAGGGTACGAGAATGAAGACGCACCGTCCGAAGATTTTCACTTTCAGCCAGTCGTTGGCTACAAGGACGCGGTTTCGGAGGGAAAAGAGGGTGCTCAAATAAGCACTTCTCCAGAACAAGAATGTAGCAACGCCTCCGGTGGCCACCTGCAACAAGCAATTGTCAAAAAGCTGTCTAGAAGATACTGTCGGACTAGACGTACGTTGCCGTTCATAAATGGCAAATCAGCGATTGCTTTGTCCGAGCCAATGTACCTATTGAGACCAGCGTTTAGACTTCCCGTTCACGATAAGGGACGCATGCTAGTGAACCACTCACGCGAGGGAACCTTGGTGGGAGTATTGGAACGGACGAAGCTTGGACAACTTCGTAAGCTGCTTCTCAACGTTCGCCAATTCCGCAACGACAGTCTTCTTCTCTTCCTCGCCCGTTATTTGGTTCACAGTGGCAGAGAGTTCTGCTTTGCGCGCGACGAATGCCTCCTTCCTCGCCATCTGCTTGAATATGCGAGCAAGGTAGGCACCTTGTTGAGAGGCGACTTGGGCAGTGGGTGCGTATGATGTGGCAGTGCAATCGCCAATGGCGAAGATACTTCCGTCAGTGCCATCCATTCGCATGTGGTCTACCAGCGGGTATGAGGGGAAGTCATGGAATACTCGAGGGGGGGGGGGGGGGGGGATCTCACCATCGACAGCAATGCCTCGTCTGTTCGTCTGTGCGGTAGGTAGCTGCGCAATCAGATCCCTCGTAACTTGCCGTCCGGTATTCCCAGCCGCCCAGACAACCATGCCACAAGGAACCTCGACAATGGACTTATCAGGGTTTTGCAGGACCACGCTCTTGGGCTTGACCTATAGAAACGTGCAAAGGTAAAGAGCACCGTTGATGATAAGATGGCGCGAAAAAACGGACCTCTTTGACCATCGTCTTGGTTAGGATCTGGATCTTACTCTCCTTGAACGTCGACTCCGTATAGTCGATGAGCTGCTTGCTAAACATCGGGAGTACGGACGGAAGGGCTTCGACAAGCGTTATGCGAACTTTCCCCGCGAGTTCGGGGTACCATGACTTGAGGTCATCCTGCGAGATAAATGAGTTGAGAGAAGGAAATGTTGGCCGATATGAAGTGAATAGCGGACCTCGAGGAAATCATGTAGCTCGCCACTCAATTCAACACCCGTCGGTCCACCACCAACGACAACCATGTGGAGCAGGCGATCGAGTTCCTGTTGCGACTGACCTGGGAATGCAGCGGACTCCAAGCCTGTTGTAAATCAGTAAAGAATACGGAGATGAGAAGGATCATACATACAGTCCATGAATTGCCTTTGCATCTGCAGCTATATGTCAGAGGTATGTCATGTCCCTATGCATAATTAGCGACGTACCCGCTCAGCGTCGGCCAACTCCTTCATGAAACAGGCATGTTCTCGAACACCGGGGATGCCAAACGTTTGAACCTCCGCGCCGACCGCATACACAAGATAGTCATACGGGAGGGTGGTCGTTGAGACTTCGCCTTGGATCTCAGAGTTATCTATGATCGAAGAATAGCGGAAACGAGTGCTCAGAAGCCGGAATGCGATCACGTGGAGGAATATCACATACCAGTGAAAGTAACGGTCTTCGCGACTGGCTAGATCGACGACATGTTGGGATGAGAGATTGATGGTTTTTCGTAGTCAAAGGAAAGGAACATACATCGACCGACTTGGCTTCAGCCTCAATAACAGACACAGTCCTGGTTTTGTGACGAGTAATGTAGCGCGTTGGTTGTAGGATCGACCGTGTGCTCAACGTTCCAACCGCAACACTAGGAAGGAGTGGAGTGAACAGAAAATAGTTCTTCGGACTTATGACAACCTGAAAAAAAAAGTCAATAAATTTATGATGCTTATCGGGAAGAGCATGAACTACGCACGACATTGTAGTCCTCCGTATCAAGGTGCTTCAATAAGCTGGTTGCCCCCCATCCACTTCCCAGAACTACAACCGTCTTCTTCTCCTTGTCGAACGGCAATTGCGGTCCAGGATGGCGTTCCTTTTGTGTGACGTAGTAGAAACCACCGATGCCTCCGACGACAGTGACCAGCGTTGTGAGACCGAGGATTTGCAGGAAGTTCCTCCAGCGTGTCTGCTTGATAACCGGCGCTGATTCAGGCTAAGGGAAAGAGTTAGACGAGTGAATGGAAAACGGTGGCGTTAGATAGGCATCACCAATTCCGAAGATGAAGATGAATCTGAGAAGGCTCGGCGACATATTTGCTTCTGTACGGGGGAGGCGTGAACCAGCGCTGCAGCCCTAGAACCTTGGAGAAGAGGCCTGGCCAACTTTTGTGCTGCTTTTGTGCCGTTAGTTCTGGGCCAACGGGTTTGCACCCACGCAAAGGGCGGCCGGTTGTGAAGCTTACCGAGACGCATGTTGGTGGTTCAGCAACGAGTCGACACCGGAAACGCAATGAGCAGATGGGGGGGTTATATAGGGCAGCACGAAAACTGCACTCCTTCGCCGGGAGAGGAAACAGGTGGGATCAGTGGAGACGGAGTCGCGCACATTTCGGTGATGTTATATTAATAATTTCTGACGCTCGTACATGTCACATGTTTCCGATAGCTCTACTTCCTCGTTGGACGGGATTCAAACGGGATCATCTCGGAATCCCTTACAACCCGTTATCGAGCTGATAGATACACTCGTTCAAGCGTTCAGACTCAACATTCAACTTCCAATGACCGGACATCCGCGAATAGCACACATGCTAAGTGCCCGCACTAGTGCTGTAAACAAGGACAACACTGATGCGAAGCAATCATGGCTCATTTCCCAGAGTGAAATAGAACAGAACCCAAAGATAAGGAGATCTTCCTTCGATAGTTCTCTACTTCACGAATAGCTCTAGCAAACACAATTGCTCAAAACAAAAGATTTATAATGGTTATTGTCCAATACTATCTCCAGTATCCCCGACCACAACCGACTGGATTCCAGAACCCTTGAGCTGCACTCTTACAAGGCAACGTTGATGGGCGTGCATCCAATGTTGACGACACCATCTGAAACGCAGAAGAATTAGTGTCAAATTCTACGCCGAAAGGAAATGAAGGGGCCAAAGATCCATTGCTTGCTTACTGAATTTAGCGTTTTCGCAGCAAACGGTTTGCCCAGAGCTAATAAACGAGTCAGATCAGACTTGACGTCGGAGATACACAAAGACACGTACCAGCTAGTCCCGCCAACGAGGCCGACAATGGGAGAACACTGAGAGTACACCTTGCCGGTAATCTCACCGATCTCGATCGGGATGAGGGCGGCCAACACATTCTCCTTGAAGGTATGCGCATCCTCAGAGCTGTTGCAGCACTTCACGGACTCAGTGTTGCAGCTACTGTCGGTGCGAAGCGCGAGAGGAGTGGCGACCGCAAGGGAAGCGAGGGCGGCGACGACGGCAGTTTGGAAGAACATCTTTGAAAGAGTGGCTGGTAAAGAGCGAGAGTATTTTCTTGGAAGATTGAGAAGTAACTGAAAGACGAATTGGTGGATTCGAATGAGGAATTACTGGTCGAAACCGCTGGGTATTTATACCTTCCTGCTCAGTGTACGTACTGCCCTTGCGTTGGTGGTCGGTGCCCGGCGTCTTGTAAATCGCCTGCGGGTGCAGGTTTGGTACAGATGCTGTAACATTTTAAATTTTCTGAAGCTTCTTTTCACAATCTCGCCATTGATTCAGAGGCAAACGGCGAAGCGAAGCCTGCTTTGAATTCTTTGCTGCAGGGTCGGTTAGCAAGTCAAGTTGGCACCCCCGAGCGCCCGAACATTACTTACTAAGTTAAAACGGCGAACAAGAATAATTTGATGAACGAAGGATGCAGATTGGCCAGAGCCCTTCCGTAATGCATTATGCATTTATGTAAGGAGTGTCCAACATTGAGCAACCGAAAAGTAATTCCAGACTTGGCGCTTCGATCTTAACATTTTTACGAGCTATTCTTGCTCTAACTTCTAACTTAAGCCGCTGTGATGATGAATTTGTCAGATGAGTGCAACGGAAGCACAGGATACTCACGTTGTGTCGCGGATATGTCAGGATCACAATCAAAATCCTCTTCGCAGAACGAACGCGAAGTACGGAGCGCCCTAGTAACTTGCTAGTAGCTGGACATAGTCTGAGAACTGAACGTAGTCTGAGAACGTTAGGTCTAGGTTCAGAACGCTAACTTGCAATTGCAAGTTCAGCGGAGCCAACCGAGGACGAGTTAGACCGCGGCCCGCAAGAGCTACGCGTACAGCTTGCGGTCGCGGAACGAAGCAGCGGGGACATTCACATTCATAAATCGCGTAAAATGCAATAAGCCGGTGAATATCCCCTTGCTTGTCATGGGTTCTGGGACTCACACAAGTCTTTAAGTTTATTTGACCATTTACATATATTTGCCACAGAGGCCCCAGCCAAACATCTCTGTGGTCTGCCTCCAAAACAAAATTAGAAAAACCCATGTAGTAGATGTTGACTATAAGTAGCCTTGGTCTAAAGTATAAATATACATACCTGCGCCACCTAGCTTCAAAAATTACTCTCAAGTTGTCGCACTCTAATAATAATGAGGTCGCTACCCCTGTCTTCTATTCCCTTTCCGACCTGCGCTCCTCAATGGTCTTGACGCCGCCCAAAGTATTATTCTCAGCCAGTGACCCGGTTGTTATCAGTGCATAAAGTAGACCAACATGGAATTCACAAAGCCTCATAGGCGCAAGCTGCCACAATAGATGGCACTTGCCAAGCACAAATGACTCAATTCGAAGGCGTTTACAATCACATGGAGTATGATAGGAGTCAAGAGCTCAATACGATTAGGGTACCATGAGAGATGGGGTCGTGAAACTTGATTTCTTGCCAAGATACGTAGCAACGCCCGGAGGACACGAGTACGGTTCACCACCCACTACACGAGGAGAACGGGACGGACGATCGTGTGCAGAAGGAGCACAGAACCCCCGTGGTTTGAAGATGGAAACGAAGTTGTGATAGCAACTTGGGACTAAGTAAAGGCCGAAATAGAAGGCTAGATTGGACTATTCGAAAGCTAGACGGTGTCGAAAAGAGTTAGCCTAGTGTTGGCCCTCATGGCCAAACGAACGAACCTGGTCAGTATCAATATCGCATACCCTAGAACTTACTGGATCTGTTCTCGAAGGCCACTGTCGCATTCTCGGACATGAAAATCGACAGTTCAACGTACAGCGCTCAGCGTCCTCATACCCAAGATAGAGGCCATGAGCGACCTCGTGCTTACGAGCACCCAAATCTGTGGTCCTCAGTTCAACTCAGGCAGTGAAAGAGATATAGCAAGACAAGACCTACTAACTGCGAAGACCTTATAATTCGTCGTGAAAGACCTTTCCTCCAACAATATCGACCAACAAACACTTCAAAGGTGCTGCTGATCGCAGAGACCGGCTTCACAGGCACCAAGCAAATTGAGCAAGGAGCCAGCAAGTGGGAGAAGAGTCATCCAGAGGCATTGCAGCTACGGAAGTTGTAGGTTGAAAGATCTTTGCTCCGTCGTGGTCTCAATCAAGTCGGATTGGGGATGGGATGGGATGGTGGGGAGGATAGAAAGATGATACATTAATCTCTGGTTTGCGATCTACTTGCTCCACGGTTGCGAAGAATACATGTCACTGTCCGGAATGTTCATGAATGAAGTCGTTCCTGGGAAGGCAACCTTCTCCCTGGTGTAAGGAAGATAGCGAACCTCGAGAGTTGCTCCGGCACTAATACACGTCGATAGGTGAGCAAACCAATGAGACCCAGCGCGGACTAAACAGCTAGTGGTCATTTCCGCTAGGTATATTAATTGAGCTCCAAAGGTAAGTGTTGAAACCACGGCTCGGAATTTGGTAGTACTGTTCGGATAGGTTACCGTCAAATCTATTGACGAACGGTAGCAGATGATAAGGATGCTTACATCCTATATCGCCTACGGCGCCAAATGGCAACTCGTTGATTGGGAATGTATGGTCACTTTGGTGTCATGGATAGAGGGTGTGGCCAAAGCTGACAAAAATAACTGTCGTTAAGAGAGAGAATTTTTCAGTGATAACTGGACTACTGAGTATGGTGAGAATACCAAGCACGCACCAGCGGCCTTTCCAGCATGTATTGATATAAAAGAGGCTGTCGGTGACCGCGCGCTGGCGCACTCAGACGGTAAACCGACTAGCATCTGCACCAGATTAGGACAGGTCCGTCGACAAGGCGAAACCTTTGCCAACGGTAGACACCGCATCTACTATGTAGGGTTCTAGCTTACCCGAGAGCACCGGCAATTCATCAACTGAGCTGACACAGCGTGCAAGATGGGATAATGTAGCGAGTAATATGCAATCACTATGTGAGAACTATCTTTGATAATGAATGCATATTGATGGTTACATTAGACAATAAGTAGATAATGTAAGTAAGCAATATTCTCACCCTCAATATGCAAACATAACATGAAACAAACTTAATCCTTAGCCTGAGAATATCTTATTAACATAATGGCATAGCCACTCCGTAATGATTAGATATTGTTCATGTATTGTGTGGGTAAGTACACAAAGAATATAAGTCATTGTTTATCCCATATTGATTGTCTATTAGAGCTTCCATTACATGGTCAATATCTTTTGTAGTATTTGAGGAATGATTGAATAATGTATATGCTATTGATCCTGTAATTATTGTGTATTCCTCTTGCTAGTTTGTGTTCAATATGTCATCTCAGTCATCAGATATCTGTTGCAAATTGTATGAGATAGAGTTTCATCTATTCTATGCTGGATTATTCAGGTTATATTCCATGCACTATGTATTTATTATGCCTTGTCTGACAATCACATATTGTACAATGTATTAATGCCATATTGATGGTGTGAATATATGATCCATATCTGGGAGCAATATCTATGGAATATGCAATCACAGTATACAGAGAATATATGATTCCGATATATGGAGAATATGTGATTGTGATATGCAAAATATATGGAGAATAGATCCTAGTAATATATAGAAAATATATGGTATTAGTATTGGATTTGACAGCAGTGGATTGTTAAGAGCCACACTTGTTAGGGCTCAGGCCTATGTGGATCTGTGGTACATGTGCGATCCTTGTAGATACGGGGAGGGGGAGCAAGGGGAGCTAGGATGTACAGGTTTGGCTTCAGCTAATGGCTAAGCCTCCCACTCTCTTGCATGCCCTGGATTTTGAGAGGGACCTTTCAGCCAAAGGCAACAACAACGATCATGCAGAGATGATACACTGTAGCATTTACGATGAATGAAGAGGATGGGGTTCGAAAGGGCAGCCATGCAGTCAAGGGACTTGATACAACTGGACAAATTGAACAAGGTGTACATTGATCAGGAGGGGTGACCATTAAAAGATGTTAGGATTTGGCACATGGTGGTACTAGGTATGTGCCACATGATGGATGCTGTTATACAGATGATTTATACCCCGACCCTCCTGGCCTTGTCAAGCCACTCATATGCCCTCTGGATAACTCCGAGTCACAGAAGATGAGGACCCTCTTGCCATGCTGCCTGAAGAGGATGAGGAACACATATGTCAGGAGAAGGCTGCAGCTATGTCAGCACATCAGGAATGAAACAGATGATGTGCTCCCCTCTGTTTCAAGCTTTGCCTATGACAATGGTGTTAACAAAGAGGAGAAGGAGATTGTTTAGATTTGGGCAATCTAGGTGGTACAGAGGGGTTAAGGGGGCACGTGACTACATAGATAGTTTCTGCTGCACCATGTATCCTTTTCCTCATGCGTTTGCTGGAGTACCAGTCAAACACAATACAACCTCTTGTTCACTCAGATATCTCACGACCACTACTGGCTTATTTTAACAGAGATCTCTCAAGGGTGTGCAGTCATACTCACTAACAAGATTCATTCAATGTGGTATGGGAGCAGGTTTTTGGTGTCTACTGTAATGTTCTAAGCTCGCCAGCTTATTATGTTCCTCTAGCCCCTCTCTTCCATTCTGCACCATATGTTTCTTATGTGCTGTATGTTTCTTATGTGTGTTAGGAGCTGTACTTGTGGGGGTACAGACCTATGAGGACCTGTGGAATACATGGATGCCTAGTAGGGGAGGAGGTTACAGAGTGTGAGGGGAACATACAGGCTTGGCTTCAGTTAAGGACTGTGCCTCCCACACTCTTGTGGGCCCCCTGTATTACAGGATGAGGGACTATACACGATATGCGAGGTATGTGCATAGAGCAAGGATGGGGCAAGAGCTACCACAGTGAAGTGGTAGTAGAACAAGTGCGGTAAAGGAACTAATATTCAAACTGGGGTATGATAACTACAAGACAAGACTATATACAAGGAGACATGCAGTAACCGCACACCCATGATCTGCACATGAGTACGGTAGTAGTAAGTACAGTGTGTAGTTATATGTAACAAGTCCGAGTGCCCGAGAAGTCCGAGTATCTGCATGTAACACAGTACGAGCCCAGGTCCAAATGGCACATGATTGTGCTTCTAATAGCCCCTAGGGGGGTTCCTGAATGTGTCCATAACAATGTGCCATATGCTTCATATGCGGGGTATGTTTCATATGCACCATACATTTCATATGCATAGTATGTTTCTTATGCACCACATATTCTGTATGTGGTGTACATTTCTTATGCATCTCATGTTTCTTATGTGACATATGCTGCATATTCAGGGTACACTTCATATGCACCATACAATTCATATGCACTGTATGTTTCTTATGCACCATATGTTTCTTATGTAGGATATGATATATCCAGTCTGAACATCTTCTCAGAGCCTTCAGTTCCATATTGGTCTCATAATGAATTGAACAGATCTAGGCAAACCAACATAGATACTAATATCTTTCTTTGCATGAGTTTTTGATAAACAGTAGTAAGCACAATTAAGATAACCATAGGCTAACCATTAGCTGAGATGAGCCCCTGTCAAAATCAAGGGGTGCCCAGGGGTGTCATATTTGCAACTCAAATTCACAATTGATATGAAGTCCACCAACTGACCAACCACTGTAAGTGTCACCTGCTAGTTGTTTTGTGTTTATACCTTGGATCCTGCCAGGTCAGACACCAAATTGTACCAGAATGTGGTGTGAAGTCAAGACATACAGATAGGGGGAAGCACCTAAAATACTAGGTGCACAGACTAAAGCGGAAAGAGAATGTACATATAAGGAAAGAAGAGAATGAATGGGAAGTAGAGGTTGCACAGTCTCTTCTTTACATATTTATCCACTGCTGTCAAATCCAATACTACTACCATATATTTTCTATATACAGTTGAGGACAGTCAAATGCCGCAAAAACGCTAGCACATGAACCAGATTTTTTGGAGGCAATCAGTGTCCAGATTCAGACTCCAGATGGTCAAAAGCGTCAGAAAAAAACCAACTCCGAAGTTTTTTCCATGAGAATTTGGTGGCGCCAATATTTTTGGCCCAAAAAATCGAATTGTGTGTACCTCTGTGGGCCTTTCAGATGCCGACTAATTACCCCTAGTAGCCCCTAGTGCAATAAGATTGACACAAGTGCCATCATCGCCAATTGTGAGGAGCAATGTTGCCTCTGCTTTCGCACTGCCCACTCTGCTGCCCTCCCTGTCAAACCAAGCCGATATGCACTTATAAATTGCCAAGAACAATTGATGAATCGATGGCTGGCTGATCAACATCCCCTGCACTCTCACCAGCACACACCTAACAGTTGGGATTTCAGAGTCGTTTGCATGGTGAGAAATTTGTATTCATTGAGGCGAGTCTGTCCAATCCAAGCTTTACAATAACGTTGCTGACTTACTCGTGAGGACACTCTGCTCAAAATACAACAGTGAATAAATGAGATCTCTACGCATTTTCATCTTCTCACACATTTCGCTGTCCTTACTAGCTGTCTTAACCACTGTGGCAGCCACTCCCCATCAGCAGCATCAGCTTTTTCTGCCATATCTGCTAATTTCCTTGCCAGTTCCTCATCAGCCATCCTATCAAGTTGCAGCTTCTTCATCAATGTCTGACTCATCCCAAGTGTCCTCCTGTTCCCAGCTCACCCTAACACTATCAAAAATGACCTGGAGGCCATCAGATTCCAATACGAGCTCAGGAACAACTTCCCAGCCTTCCTAATCAGATGCTGCAGGACTGGGTGGCACTGATGACAATATTCTGCTTCACTCGTTTCAGTGGGCACCTCTGTCACTTCATGTTATTCAAAGAAGGAACAGGCTGTACATTGTGGCGCAGCACACAGGTTATCAGTTTATCATGTATCTCTGACACCATGAATCACAAACTTAAACATTTTTTCCCTCAACAATGGCTTGATGGATCTTTATGATCTCTCAGATCCATGATCTACTAATTGAAAGGAAGTGTTTGGCAAATTTTCCGTGATTTTTATCAATTGTTTTTTGACTTGCGCCAACTTTGCGCTACTTTTTCATTAATTGACTTATTTAGGAAGAACGGCTCATCAGATTCCCCTTGAGCCCGGTATCATTCTAATGCATTTCCTAGCCGCTACACATTCCACACAAGTCTGGGGGTGAATTAAATATCTACTCTCATTTTTTAGCAGTGTTTGACTGTCCTCAACTGTATTACTAGGACCTATTCTCCATATATCAGAATCATTTATTCTCTGTATATCATGATTGCATATTCTCCATATATTAGGATCACATATTCTCCATATATTAGGATCATATATTCTCTGTATACCATAATTGCCTATTCCATAGATATTGCTCCCAGATATGGATCATATATTCACACTATAGATATGGCATTAATACATCATACAATATGTGATTGTCAGACAAGGCATAATAAATACATAGTGCATTAGATATCACCTAAATAATGTAGCATAGAATACATGAACTCTATCTCATACAATTTGCAACAAATATCTGATTACTAGGATGACATATTGAACACAAAATAGCATGGGGATTATACAATAACTATAGGATCAATAGCATATACATTATTCAATCATTCCTCAAATACTACAAAAGATATTGACTATGTAATGGAAGCTCTGATAGACAATCAGTATGGAATAAACAATGACTTATATTCTTTGTATACTTACCAGTACAATACACATACAATATCTGATCATTACAGAGAGACTATGCCATTAGGTAAATAAGATATTCTCAGGATAAGGATTATGTTTGTTTTCATGTTATGTTTGCATATTGACTGTGAGAATATTGCTTACTTACATTATCTACTTATTGTCTAATGTAAACATTAATATGCATTCATTATCAAAGATAGTTCTCACATAGTGTTTGCATATTATGCGCTACATTATCCCATCCTGCACGCTGTGTGATCATTCGAGACAACGGTGCTCACGATATTGGGCCCTGTTTACAATGATGTCCACCACCTTGACAAGCACCTTAGAAGGACAAAGGGTACATGTCATTTCCGACGTGGGTTCAATGGCACCAAGCAACACTAGGCACGAACTAAAGAAAGCGTCGGTCCGACTCGGCAGGTCGCCCCGAGGTCATCCAAAGATAGGGCGAATGCCGCGACGGAGGTGTGGGTTTGGTTCGTTCCATTAGTCCATCCAGTCCTGATGATTTTGTCTAATTTCGGACCACGACCAATGTTGGCTAGAGGCCTGTCGTGCGTTTTGCTTCCGTACGAGTACTTTGCTCGGGTCTGCTGCGAAGTACTTTCATTGCTGTCATTGTTAAAGCCATTGCTCTTGAAAAAACATAAGCATCAATGGGGTAGTGGTAACCTGGGTCGTTGCCATGAGGAGAACCTCGACCCGCCGCGAGTTCGATTCTCGCTTGATGCACAATACGCTGTTTTGCTTTTTGGCCAGGTCCGCAGATGACTGTTATTCTTTCGAAGCCCTGCTCGTAAGTGCGAACTACCGACAGTCCAGAGTCGGAGTCAGTCCTGCGTGTTTCACACTTGACAAAACATTCAATGTTCTTCTGGTTGGCTATGTAGAGGCTAAGGAGGTGACGAACCCCGCTATTGATGACTCCCGCGAGAAGTTTGTGCTCGCTCCAGAGATACAGGCCGGCATGGTGGCTCTGTGTAGAATCTAGATACTATTGCATTCTCGCACCGTCACCAACCTGAAGACGCTTGAATTGTTGGCGGTTCCGGACAGACTCCGGAGGACCGTGGTAGAATGATGTTCCCATACCTTCGAGCGCTCCGTGGTTGCAGTGCTCGTCTCCTCGCTTGCCGAAGCTCGGAACATGGAAGATAGCGTCAGCAACGGGCTCTAGCTGACAGTTGCACACTTGCATTAACGCCGCGAACCCCGCATCGAAGGGCAGAAAACGAACAATCCACGACCCATTGCCCACGTCCTGGTCTCTTCAGTAGCCCTCGCTCACTTGCGCTGTAACGTTGAACCTCATGAAGCACACAACCGGTTTCGAGAGCAAGAGGGGACAAAGCCACCGCCCGACAAAACCTCTTCCGAGACCCAAGCCGGATCTGAGCTACTACACCAATCCCCCCAAGTCCGAACTAGCCCGGGCATTTTGGCGATGGCACATCCGCACGGAGGCCTCATTCGCGATTACGGTGCTGGAGCCTTGGGAGAAAGTAGTCGTCTGTAAGTATCACATATCCTCGACGATTCCCCGAACCACGATGGAACTTGGAGTTGATCGGCGATTTGGCCTCGGCAGTGTCTGTCCTCGCGATCCTGTTTACCTTGATTGCGATCAGCCTCGTAAAGTTCTTGCCGCGGCAGTTGATTACGATGCAGCGGCATGCTGTATACTACATTTGGGGCCATGAAGCAGAAGCCGGCGGTGTGTCGACAAGCTGTGGCCAAGCCTCCTGAACTCGACCGACTCTGCCTAGACGAGCTGTACCACATGGTAGGCGTAGTTTCTCCTTTCCATATTCCCGCTGACGAGGAACAGTTATGTTCTATGTTCTCTGTTCTTACCAGTGTCTTCAATCCTGTTTCGAGTTGATTTGCAAGTGTCACTGCTTGCTTGAATATATGTCGAATTGCAGATCAAATCAAATAAGGACATGGGTTTGAGATAAGTGCACTGTTTTCTTACATTTTGCAGGCCTGTCGGTTCAAAGCTGCTGGGCATTGTCAATGGCTTTGCCTGCGCCAAATGAGTCTTGGCCTCCAAGCGGCTGGTCCCGATCAGGGTCAATGTGGCGTGGGTATTTTGATTTTGCCACAGTCCCATCGGCTGATATTGAGTTCCTTCTGTTGCAGTCACTCACTGTGGTGAAGCTCTCAACGAAGGGATTAAATCCAGGTATTATGACCACCACGACCAAGTACATCAATGGCCTCCAAGTGCCCAGCGACCAGCACTTCCCACCTCCGAAGCCCGACCTCAGCATCTACCAACCCCCAAAGTCCAAAGTCGCGCAGTTTTTCTGGAGACGGTGGATGTGGTTTGAGGCGACGTTCGTCTTCTCGATGCTGGAACCATGGGAGAAGGTTATGCTTTGTATGTACCCGCTATTTTTCTCCTGTCTCGCTTTGCCAGCTTATATCTCGCTCAGTAATGATGGCATTCATATTCACCTCGCTCTTCTTTACTGGGATGATCAAATATTTCCCAACGCACGTAACTCTCATGCGACGACGCGCCATGTACTATCTCCTGGGCCAAGAGGGAGATGAATATCTGCTCTGGCAATGGCTAGGCATCGGTGCGGGGAACGCTCTACGCACAGAACTCTAAAGCTGTTACGAAGCTATTAATGGATACACAAAGTCGTAAGTATCTTACTTCTATTGCCCCCTGACAACCTGATTATTCCTTGCAATCCGTCTTAGGGACTCATTTCCATTCGATACCATACCCTTTATAACACTGCATTCAGTGTGTTATTTTATAGATCCTATTTTATGATAAATGACCGCCTTCGGCGTTTACTATCGTTTCGAGGCCCGAACGCTGACCCGGGGGTATCTGCATTGTGCAGCGAAGCAACCTCATCTACTTATCTCAACGTCCTGAGACCGAGTTACCAATGGTACATCGTCGTATTTTCGGTACTCAGCGTCCCTGCGCCGCAGCCCTCCACAGGTGCTCGGGTTTGCTCACAAGTCTGGTTGCAAATATTGCTATGTAAAGTATTATTCTTGAGTATATTTATATAGCAGGCCACGGCATAGTGCTTTCCCTACTTACTACCTGACTGACAGACTTGTCTGGGACAACACTGTAGAAAATACGTGAGATATGCAATTTGCCTAGTCAAGCGAAGCGGCGCACTTCTCACACCCACCACGCTTGGTCATACCTTCCGCGTCGCCTTTAAGATCATCCTTTCTTTATGCCCTCGGTTATACAGCCCTTACCATGCCGAGTTCAAGCGGCAGTCTGCGTCCGCAGAAACTTCTTTCTATGGCCGTCATCTGCTTCAACTAGCAAGTGCACAGAGACTTATGCAGACAAAACTAGCGCTACGGAATCACTCGATTCCTAACACTTGCAATAACCCGTACTTGCAGCACACTATGCCATGCCGTCGGCCCGCTGTTCGAACGACTAGAGAATTACACAGATGCAGAACACCCATGGCGAGCTGGAAGATGCTATGTTATCGTACGGTGTGTTCTATTCAAGTATTTGAGTTGTTCTACAACATGGCGCTCTCGGAGCAAGAAGATAAGTAGTAGTACTAGTACTAGTACTACAGAAAATCAGACTGTAATTTGTACAGTGTAAATAGGCAGCCCAAATCTATAGGCATACATAAACGATAAACGAAGGACAGGCTTGACAAGATACAAACATTGTACATAACGATAGACGGAGAGCGAGCGAGTAGTGAGCGACAGGCGACGAAGAGACAAGAGAGCAAGAAGCAGGAGCAAGAACCCTGGAGGAAATGTACAAACTAGATAGGTGGATACAAGATAGTTATTTCGTGACAACGTTCGACGTTGTGGATTCGTTTCTTTGTTTCGTTTCGATCGTCATCTAGGTATTCGAGGAGTGGAGGGAGGAGGAGGGTGTGAGGGATGATAAATATTGAATAATGAGATTGAATTGGATTGCCTCTAGGGTTGGTTTAGTTGCCGGAAATTTGAAGCTACCATCCGAAAACTCTGACAAAACCGCCATTCCCAGTCAGCAACTGTTGAAGCGTGTGACTGAGAGCAGTGGACATACTCTTCGTGAACCTCAATCCCTCCGACTTGATTCCTTCTCACTTTCTCGACATTCCCCACAGCCTTGACCATATCATCGCTCAGCCCCACGGGCCCACAGCACGCAACCAGCATCCCCGTATGTCCCAGGCGGTCCTTGTCGCCTGCGCCGAGCCCGACTGTTCGTGTGATGACGTCTTCTAGTATTCTGCTCATGCGCGGGCGCCCGGGGGAGAGGGACATGGAAGGATGCATGAGGTCCTTGTGGAATGTCATGTTCGGCGCACGGGTGTAGTATACACATATGCGGAGGGGGGCTCGGTCGGACTGTTGGATCATCATGTTGAACATGGGAAGTAGTGGAGTGAGGGAGGCTGAAATCGAACGGAAAAGCGGGGTGAGTAAAACGGGGAAGAGGGTGAGGGAGGAACCAACCTGGATCCTGAACCATCCAGACAAGTTCGATAGCCTTGACTCGGCTGGCACCATCCAAGTCTTTCTGGATCAATTCCTGTATGGCAGAAAGCGCAAAAGTGATCCCGCTGCCGCCGACGATGAATACCGCGGCTGAGTAACTCGCCCAAATAGCGTGTCCAGGTCCACCTTCAGATTATTCACATCGACCACCATATCGGTTAACGTCAAACGAGCAGGCTTACCATAAGGGCCTTCGACCATAACCTTCACATCTCTCTGCACACCTCTCTCAGAATACCCCCCGACTTTCGCCAGCTCGAACAAGTCGTTCGTCCAATCCCCCGTCTTCTTGCACATCAACACCAGTCCTTCCTGCGCGCCACCGACCCCGATATTCGCGCCGCAGCTCGCAATGGTAAATGGGTGCGCCTCCATCCACCCCGTCCACCCCATGCCTGCGGAGAGGACGCGCAGCTGCACATGCTGGCCGGCGCGCCACCCCCGTTGAGCTGCGGGATCTCGACGCGCGTGAGCCCAAGCTCAGGGATCGGGCGGATGGTGGCGGTCTTGATACGGGTCTTGAGGATGCGGACGAGCCGGTCGAGGGCGTAGATGGCGAGCGTCACGAGGACGTAGGGCACCATAACCGGCTTGTGAAACCAGCACTGCGTAGCATGAAGTTTGAGCCAGGTGTGTCATTGATAGAAGGGGAGTGTGACTTACGGCCGGAAGGAGAAGCCCAAATGCGATGAAATGCGATGAAAGGAAAACGTTGTATGCTCGTTGCCGCCAGAAGGGCGTGGAGAATACGTATAGAACATCCACACACACTAGACCAACAAAGCCCCAAACTACCATAGGCAACTTTATCGACTGTGTAAACGTCCCTTCAGCACTCCACTTGTAAACTAGACGCTCCTCAGTGGATCGCGGATAAAAACGAGGGCGGGAACTTACAGTAGCCTACTGAGTGCACGTTCACCGCAAGGACGAGCATCTTCCCAGCAAAGCGGTGGAGAAAGTTGAGCTAGACGAAGCTAAATAAACCTGATCAGCGGAAGATGTGGAAAGCGCACCTTCTCGTACCCCAAGCCGAGAAGAATCCCGAGGAGGTTGTTCTTCGTCGCTAGTGCGAAGACAATGGGCAGCTGCGACATGGCAACGAATCCCGCGCGCACGGGGTCCTGGAAGGGACTCGACTTGTAGAACGCACAGTACGCTAGGACGCCAAAGTATACGGCTAAGCACAGAGTCTGGCCAATAGAGAAGCCAGGGGCTACACGGGCCCGCAGAAAGACAACAGTGGACCGCAGAAAAGGCCAGCACACGGCCACATGAGGGGGGTAATTTCGCGGGGCAGGCTCGCCCTTCCTCTCGCGGTAGGCAAGATACGTTGGGTCGTACACGGTGTCGGACTCGTCTGAGACCAACGTTTTAGCAGAGCGTTGGCTACGCTGGCTGGGTCCCCTGCGTACAGCGATGCTAGGTTTCGGCGAAGACAGGGGATGTGGTGGAAAAAATAGCCGTTCTTCCACTCGGATGCTCTGGTCAGCCTTACGAATGCTCGGGGGAATCTACAGAGAACGACAAGGGCCAAGACGGCGATGATGAAGATGTCTGTGTGATATGCGAGGTCAGATCCTGGACGAGCAGTAAAGTCGCTTGGATCCAAGCCCGCGAATTTCTCCCCCGACGAAACGTTCCAGTATGTGGTTGGGTTCAAGGACATGGTGAAGAGGAGGAGAGGTCGGAACGGGCACGCGTCGCAGTCGTAAAGCCAAAGTAAAGACAGTGCAGGGTTCTAGTTCTTATAAGCGAGCGTGCTGGGGAACATGAGGCGAAGCGGCTGGACGCGCCTATTAAACTATCGTAAGGTCACGTGACCCGTTTCAGAACTTTCACCGGCGCAGACCACCGTGTTTCACGAATTCAAGAATCACATTCGTCCAACATCTTCGTCGAGTCGACCCTCATTTAGTGCTCATCAACTTGGGTGGCTTCCTCATATAAACACCGTTGCAGTGCCAAATACCCTGCATTCTCCCGAGTACGGCTCAGACCCTACAGGATCGCCGACGCTCAAACGCTTCCGTTAAGATGTGCGGCTCCGACCTCGGTCACCTCGTGGACACATATGGGAACTCTACACCGACGCTCACATACCCTGATGTTCCAAACTCGCCACATCCACTCGCCAGCCCCTGAAATTCTGTGCAACTCCATAGTAGGCCGATGCTGTGCACCCATAGCTGTTGCTTTCCTCATTTCGCCCGGGCGGTCGCAACTACCTCCATTTCGCGTATTGCGAGCAAAGCTCAGAACGGCCGGCCAAGAGCTCTCCACGCTTGCAACTTAACAAAATATCTGCAACCAGTGATTTATCCCCGTTACTGAGCTCCACCGGTGGTCCGATCTCCTCAACCTCGTTGCGACTACACTGCCATGAACGATGCCGACCTTTCTGCTCATTGGAAGCTGAGGAACCGTTCGATCATTCGTGGATAGTAGTGCAAGCAATTCCGGCTGCGTAAAGAATTAATTGCTCCAGGTGTCCTCCATGTAGAACTTGACCAATTGTCAGGCTCTATGCGACCTCGATGACCAGTGTCGATCCCAACATTGGACGCCCGTCGCTGTTTCAAAGTTCAGTTTCCACAGCCAGACGATTCTGCGCAATTCTACAGACATGTATGGAATGGTCTTGAAGATTGTGATTAGACGTCGTGCTCGTCGCGGGAGGCGGATACTTGTATGTTCGGGTCAAGTGAGTGCTATGAAGATGACACCGTCAATATTCCTGGAGATTACGATCAAGTTCGAAATCCTTTAGCGGCGGATCTTTGCTCAACGCACGCTGCTTGTGTGTGACAGCCGCGTTTCGTGTGGGGAGAAGTTCTTCGATGTCATCCAAGTCTCACCAGCGTTCTAAGGTATCTCGAGTCCGTACAGAAGCATCATTCTCCCAATATGTCTCCTGGACCGTTCTTCCGGAGTGACGGAGACAAGTTCGTCGATACCGCGGCAGACGGGAAGGGAGATGAGTAAATGATATACTCGTCGAAAGGGATTTCGATGTGATCACCGCTCTGAGAAAACGCGGCAATGACGACAGCAGCTAGATATGAGGCCCGCATCGACATCGCTCGAGTTCTCTCATGCTCAAAGAACATATTCAATCGGAGGAAATGGTACACACGGACTTGACGGCAACTCTGTATCGACACTGCATCAGCTGACAAGCTCTACGGACAGAATTACCCACTGATAGTGGGATTTGGATCGTATTCCATCCATAGTGGAGAGCAAAGGGCCACATCAACTTATTATACCCGAAACCGCCAGTACGCAGAGGCCTACACACAACACCCAGATTCTCTGTCCGCGCTGCTTCCCCGTCCTTACTCGCTTCGCTCCAACTGTCTTCTGGTACCTCTCAGTGCTGGAGAATTCGCTACTGATTGGCTGTATAGTCATCCCCCATCAGTTACATAGTGTTACGTATCTCATTCATGCGGCCACCTCGCCCCATTTGTCTGCCCCCAGGGATTTGTATAGACCCCGTGGAATGTCAGCCAAGAGGCTCTGGAAAACTTATACCCCATGTGGCTTTGCTTGCCTCATATGTTCCAACGTCGAGACGCTACGCTCTCCCTTCAATTCGGTCGACTGGCGCCTCGTCGCCATCCGCGTAGGAGTCAATCTACATCTACCCGTTCAGGGAGGCGGGAAGGCAACCATTGCTTGGACAGTAAGCCCTCTCAAAATCTACTAGGTAACCCCTCACTGAATTTCATCGACCTCTACAGTGTGGCGTTTGTGATAGCATTTCCGTATCAGGACGATTACCGTCACCGTGACCAATCAAGCCTGAAATTGATGTTGGTGGCGTTACATATACCCAACAATGTTCGCTGTTATCTTCCCCGCGATGGATCGAATAGACCCACTGACCACTGGAGAACAGATCGGTTCTTGCCTAACAAAGGTAAAGGATCTCATGTAGGGGATACAGGGAATACGAGGGACATATAAGCTGCAAGGAACGCTGCGCCTTCATATGACAACTCTCCCCGCCCAACCAGTCTTCGCATCAACTATCATGCAATCCACACCCGTCAATGAAATCCCTGCAGTAAGTGGGCGATCCCAGCGCAGAACATGGCAACTTACGCTCTATATTCATAGATTCGTAAAGAGTTGGAGGCTGGCTTCCGTAAGGGTGTTGCTCAATCCCTCGAATGGCGCCGTCACCAACTCTATCAGCTCGCTAGAATGGTTCAAGACCATCTAGACGAGTGGGTCCAAGCAATAATAGCCGACTTAGGTCGTCCTATAGCAGACTTACCCTTCCGAAACCGGACTCATCATTGAGCGTTCCATCATATCGGCTTCCCAGCTAGAGACTTGGACAGCTCCTGAAGTCCTTACAGATATAGTACCGGATTGGCAAAAGTCTTGGAAGCCAACAATCTATCGAGCTGCCAAAGGCGTCGTTCTCATCATTGGGTTAGTGTACTTGAATCACTCTGATGGTTATTGGTTCTGACTCGATCAACTGCCATTGCATGACATCAGGCCTTGGAACTATCCTATGGTTCTCACCCTTCAGCCTCTCATGGGAGCCATCGCCGCCGGCTGCTGTGCAGTTGTGAAGCCTTCTGAACTTTCACCCCATTATTCGGCGTTGCTTGCTAAGCTCCTTCCAAAATATCTGGATCCTGCCGCGTTTCGCGTTATCTTGGGAGGACCTGATGTAGGTACCCAGGCGATGGAAATTCGTTGTAAGTCGCACAGTCAGGTGCTTAAAAATGCAATGGCGCGAACTGATGCTGTATTTTTACCCCAGGGGATCACAGTATGTCCAACAACCCTGCGCTATCCCCGCTGGCTAACATGTTCTGATAGTATTCTTCACTGGGGGAGGGAAAATTGGACGTATCATTGCAACGGCAGCTGGCAAGCACCTTACGCCAGTCACTCTGGAACTGGGGGGCAAGTCGCCTGTCATCGTTGATCCTAATTATGACATCAAGCTGGCGGCCAAACGTATCTTATGGGGGAAAATATCTAATTGTGGTCAGGTACGTCTATCTGCAGAGGCGCCTGCAGTCTGATTTATTCCTATCTATAGATCTGCGTCTGCCCTGACCACGTTTTCGTCGTCCGAGAGAAACAGGAAGAATTCATCGCCTCCCTCGAAGAGTACTACCACCGGTTCTTCCCCGATGGAGCGTTGGGTTCTGATTCAATCGGATGCATCGTCAACGAAGCGCATTTCAATAGGCTCAAAGGCCTCCTAGCGAGGACAAAGGGCACTATAGTTTCTAGGCGGCCAAACGGATGATAAACTAGGGATGGAGCCAACCATTGTCAAAGATGTCACTCAAGAGGATTCGTTGATGGAAGAGTGAGTAACTTTCGTTAATGGTTGCCGATCTTAGGCTCACTTTATGATGAAAAGGGAGTTGTTTGGTCCCATTTTACCAATCCTCCCTGTCGATAGTGTGGAAGACGCAATTAAGCAGATAAGATCAAGGTATGTGTCGTTTCAGCGTAAAGCATGCATGTATTTTTTGACTTCGCATTAGGCCTCACCCTTTGATGCTATACGTCTTCACGGATGATCCTAAACTCAAGACGAATGGTAAATTAATTGCTTGTTCACAACCGACTTTTCTTACATTGACTTCGTCGCAGTCCTCGCAAATACGTTGAGTGGAAATATCGCCTTCAACGACACATTTCAAGCGCTTTCGGGTAAGCGCCTGCCCGTTAATCCCTAAACCACTCTTCACACGAAACATCTGTTCATAAGTCAATGAGTTACCGCTTGGTGGCGTTGGCGACTCAGGATGTAAGCGTCTCCTATTCGCTAGGCATCTTGAAATTGTGTCTTACTCATTTGAACAGGTGGTTACCAGATTTTGCGCCACGGTTTCAATACTTTCTCCTACCTACGGAGCTCAATTGACATGCCTCGCGAGTACGTGCTAACTTTTATAAAGAGGCCGAATCTCATCGATTTACTTCTCGACTTGTAGTGCTGAAGCATCTCTTGAAGTCCGTTATCCGCCTTACACCAAAGAGAAGGTCGCCTTCTTGGGGACGACATCCTTCATGAATATTCCGGATAGTCACCTGTGCTCTTCGTATTCGGCTGATATGTAGGTTGAAAACTACTAGAACACAATGTATCGTCTTCTTCTATCCTCAATCCGACTTGATCAAATTCATAAGCACCGGGGCGCTACTGACTGACGAGACGCCAGGTCGCCTCCGATACGAGCAGCTTGCGCCGTCTTGTCTAGTGTTGCCTAATTATCTGGTACCTTCAATACACATCAGTATGTGCTTCCAGCCCTAAAAAGACGTTTGGAAATGGTTGACGTCGCCGTAGACTTGGGCACAAGCGTAGGGTGTCCTACTATATGCCTTGCATAATTAACTCAGCTGATATAAAATTTCAATGCTCGGATATCTATTTTCTTTTGGCACTCGCGACTCGGATTGACTGATGCCTACAGTCCATGGTACAGACGCTAAATAACTCGGCGCATTGATTGAGAATCGAACTCGCGATGGGTCGACGAAGGCAATAACTCAAGCATATCCTGGCGGGCCGCTGCCTTCCAGATCATACGGACCGCGCAACCCGCTATCAACGATATATTTCCTAGCAAGTATCGTTTTTGCGACATAGTCTATCCATGGCACCTCATGAGCCCTTCATTAATCGCCCTTCGTCGACCCAGTGTATGTCCACTCTCAATCTCCTCACGCCGTCTACCCCCTTCGCATCGAATCCACTACGGACCAGAGACGACCTCGCCGCATTCCTGAAGACACTCCTTCAGGGGCTGGGCCCACATACCTCGCCAGGGGGTGCTCGCATCCATCTTGGGTTTACCGGAACACACTACGATGATATAGCGGCGCAACTCGAGGGGTTTGCCCGGCCTCTATGGGGTCTTGCATCGCTTCTGGCTGGTGGAGGGTCGTATGAATCGGGTGGGCTAAACACCTCCTTCAGCTAATTGCGTATCTACTGATAGGGAATTCAGGGGATCACAATTCGAGGACTTGGGCCACTGGACTTGCGAACGGCACTAACCCAGACCATCTTGAGTTCTGGGGGAATATGCGGAATAAAGACCAGCGGATGGTAGAGTGCTCACCTATTGGTTTCGCCCTGGCAGTAGCTCCCGATACGTTCTGGACGCCTCTGTCCCCCGAGTCAAAGACCTGTGTCGAGGAGTGGCTGGGAGGCATGAATGACAAGGAGATGCCTAATACCAATTGGCTTTGGTTCCGTGTACGCTCATACAATCATCGGTCTGATTCGAGTTCGCGGTTGATAAAGTACCTAGGTATTCGCCAATCTAGGTTTGAAGAAAGCAGGCTCTTCGCGCTTCGATGCTGCGAGGATGAAAGCCGACCTCGACCACCTCGATACATTTTACCTATCTGGAGGCTGGTCGCGCGACGGTCCACCAGGCGTCGTCCAGCTCGATTATTACTCTTCGTCCTTTGCGATCCAGGTCGCCCAGCTCATATATTCCAAGCTGGCAAAAGACGAGGACCCAGATCGTAGTGCCGAATACCAAAGACGCGCACAACAGTTCGCGTTGGACTTTTTACATTACTTTGACTCCCAAGGTGATTTTATACCTAGGCTTTCGACCTGAAAGATAGACTCACTTCCTTTGGACCTCAGGGCGCGCAATCCCTTTCGGGGCGTAGCATGACCTATCGCTTTGCCATGGCTGCGTTTTGGGGTGCTCTGGCTTATGCAGATGCCCCCTTGCCCGCTCCACTAACTCCTGGTGTGTTGAAAGGTCTCCTGTTGCGTAACATCAGATACTGGGCCCACACACAACCTGGCTCCTTCACACCTACTCATACGCTCACCATCGGATTCTGCTACCCGAACCACAACATAACTGAGAACTACAACTCCCCAGGGTCACCGTACTGGGCGTTCAAGGCGTTCATCCCGTTGGCTCTTCCTTCTGATCATGTATTTTGGACTGTGCAAGAAGAGGATTTCCCTCCGGTTGCGTTGGGAGTCGTGAGGCCGCTGAATGAGCCGTTGCATATCGCTAGTAACGTCGGCGGGCATACGTTCATTCTATCCAGCGGCCAACAGTGCTCTTACGCCGTAAAACAGAGCGCTGCCAAATACGGCAAATTTGCGTATTCGTCTGCGTTCGGCTACAGCGTCCCTGTCGGTAGTCTTACTCTCGAAGAATTGGGCGGGGACAATACCCTTGCGTTGAGTGACGACGACGGCGAGGTGTGGAAGTGCCGTCGAGACACTAGGGAGGCCCGTATCGAGTACGCTGACTCTGCGTCTAGGACAGGGAGATTCTGGCTGCGGAGTATGTGGTACCCATGGCCAGACGTGCAAGTCGAAACATGGCTGGTGCCCCCCGACGCAGACGTGTCACCGCTTTGGCACGTTCGCGTGCATAGGATCAAGACTGCGAGAAAGCTCTGGGCAGCAGAAGGCGGGTTTGCCATCTATGGTCAGGGGCGCGACGCTCGTGCTCTTGAACCGGTCACGGATGCCGCTGACGAAAGCCAGTACGGGACAATGGAGAAGGGTGGAGAGGTGTGGGTGACCAGTCAGGCGGGTGCATCGGGCTTTGTGGATATCCCCGTCGAAGGTGCCGTGCGGCGAAGTGGAAAGGCTTTAAGGACCGATGCGAACACGAATCTGATGGTTCCCCGCGCGGTGCTGCCCACGATGTTCGGCCAAGTTGAGCCAGGCGAAGAGAGTAAGTGGTTCGTTGGTGGGGTGCTTGCTGTCCCTAGTGAGGGTGTTGGAGAGGTGCATGAGAGTGGTCCGCCGAAGGGCTGGTTAATGGAGTGGCAGAGGAGGCCAACAGTACCTTCAGAGATCCTGAGCGCGGTAGGTGAGTCTATTGTGTGACCCACCGCGCAGGGATAGTGCACTTGCTGCATAAATATAAAGCGTGTATATTATTAGTGATTATTAGTGAAGACTGGTCATTTCTCAGATCTTGCGTTCCGCTCGGCCCTTGCTGTGTGATTCACTTGTCCGTCCCAGGTTGCGGAGAAACCCCGCGGAAAGTGAGTTTCCATAATGACCATCATGGGACACTTCTTGTCCGTGTGCTTCATTCTTCTACGTCGATCTCGCGTGTCACCTCTACTCGGATATCGCGAACTGAACGTGCATGCCACCTCGAATGATGCTTCGGCTACGCCGTCACATACGGAAGATATAAGATGCACTTCGCCGATGTTTTAGAAGCAACATCGCACTATCTGCTCTCCCTGCTAGTCGACATGGCGGGCATGGCAGCGTCCTGCATCTTACGGGTGTTCGCCTTGACCTTGGGTATCGCAGTACACACAGCAAACTCGGCTCCTCCGGGATTTCCTGCTTCAGGCAATGGACTGTGGTACGACAGGCCTGGCAGCAATTGGGTTACAGAATTGTTTCCAGTTGGGAATGGATATATAGCAGGTAAGGAATCGTACAAGCCGTCTGTCGGGGAGTTCGTACTAATCTCGTACTCGATGCTCCAGCGATGGTTCCAGGAGGAACGTCCCAAGAGGTCACCCAACTGAACATAGAATCTTTATGGTCAGGCGGCCCGTTCGCAGATCCTGTACGCGGTTTTATTCACTTTCTTTATATATTTGACGAGCTGAAACTGTGCATGAAAAGGCGTACAACGGTGGAAATCATCAACAATCTGAGCAGGCCGCGGTGCACCAATCTTTGCTGAGAATAAGACAGGCTATTTTTCAGAGTCCAAACGGTCAAACAGGCGGTGAGGCTAGGCGACTAGGATAGTCAAAACCCGTCACTAATGCATGTGAATTTGACTTTGAAGATACTGGCCTGCTTGCAGTGGAAGCAGGTGCATACGGTGTGTACCTATTCCTTCTTGATTCGCGGTTGTAGTCTGACTTATGGATTCCAAGGCTCTTATGCCTCCGCTGGAAATCTCATTACCACAATGAACGTAACGGGTTCCGTATCAAATTATTTCCGGTGGCTTGACCTCAATGAGGCTGTCGCCCGTACCAGTTGGACACAAGGAAGCCAGTCGATTTCACGGTTAGTTTTTCCTGCAACTTCACCATTAGGCCCAGTGTAAACCCTTCCTGTTTTCAGGGAATCGTTTTGCGTCCATCCCACTCAGTCGTGCACACAGCGCACATTTACGACGTCTCGAACGACGCTGCCAGCAATTACCTACGCCTTCTCCCCGCTCTCACTAGTAGCAGACGGGCTTCCTGCGCCATCGGTGACATGCTTGGACTCGTCGACGCTTCAGTTAACGGGTCTTGTGGCTGCCCCCGGGATGGCATATGAGATACTTGCAAAGGTGCGCACGGTCGATGGTAGCGTAACATGCACACCCGCTGCTGGAACAGGTAAACGTCTGTGTGACATATTTGCTATTGTTTCTGACTCGGGGGTTGCGGTTTAGAAGGCTCAAAGCTTAATGCGACAATTACCGTTATCAATTCTACAGAGTCATGGATAACCTGGGTGGGAGGGACAAATTTCGATCTGGGCGCAGGAGATGGGGCACACAATTTCTCATTCAAAGGACCAGATCCACATTCTTCTCTGGTGCAACTTCTTTCAGCTGCATCCAAACCAGCATCCGCCCTTTTTAAAGCCCACCTCGACGACCTCAAGGCCACGTTCTCCTCAGAGTCATTTTCACTGACACTCGGTCAGGGGCCCTCGCGAAGTGATCTAGCGCAACCCACTTCAGACCTCATTGATGCCTACCAGATCGCGTACCCGGGGACTGCCTCAGGAGGTAACCTCTATCTGGAGAATTTGCTGTTCAACTACGGCAGGTATTTGTTGTGGAGTAGCGCAAGAGGCGTACTACCTGCTAATTTACAGGGGAAGTGGGCGAATGGTTATGGAAACCCTTGGTCGGCTGATTATCGTGCGTCTTTTATTCTTGTGAGGAGAATGACGAATGAATTTCGTCCATCTGCGCGGAAGATGTCAATATTAATCTGCAGATGAACTATTGGCCCGCAGAGAGTACGGGGCTAGATCTCACGAAGTCGCTGTTTGATTATATGGAGGTGAGCCTACCTTGCTCCTCTTCCCTCTTTTTCAGTCTTATGTTGTTTTCTAGAAAAACTGGGCTCCCAGAGGTGCCTACACTGCCTGGGCCTTGTATAATATTTCCCGTGGGTGGGTTGTACACAACGAGGTACGTATGTTTTACAGTTCTTCGTTCCCTTCGTAGACACGGAGCAATACGCTGAGCTTTTGAATCCTAGGCAAACGTGAGTTTCGTTCAACGTCAAGAGCATGCTACGGACCTGATCCTGCATCATAGATCTTTGGTCATACGGGAATGAAGGCAGGGGGTCCTCTATGGGCAAACTATCCCGGTACGTATATGACCGATCCATCCTTCAATCCGGGGCATTAACTTGAGCTTGTGCATTATGTGTGCAAAGAGGCGGCAGCTTGGATGGTGGGTTTTCATACATTCTCGACCATTCAACCTCTATGCTTCATACCTACGTCTTGTCTTAGATGATCCACGTATGGGACCACTTTGACTATACGAATGACGTTGCGTGGTGGAAATCCCAAGGGTGGCCACTCCTGAAGGTACAATCGGGTGTTCTTCTGTGCTCTTTTTCTTTTTCTGATGACAGGGTTTTTTCTTGCTTGTAGGGTGTTGCGGAATTCCAGCTGGACAAGTTGATTCCAGATCTTCGTTTCAACGATTCGACACTCGTTGTGAACCCCTGTAACTCTCCTGAACAATTACCTATTACCGAAGGTGTGCGCCCTACCCTTTTCAATGCCTATGATTCCTGGAATTTCTGCGGAGAATTGACTTGTACGCTGACGCCGAATGTCTTAGGATGCTCTCATGCAATGCAATTGATTTGGCAGCTTTTCAATGCGGTCGAGAAAGGATTTGCCGCATCCGAGGACACGGATACTGCCTTCCTACAAGGTTTGTCGCCCTCACGCTGCGACGATATGAAGGGTACAACTGGGCTCACGTATATCTTACCGGTTGTTTTACGTCGCAGAGGTGCGAGATAAGCGGGCCCGTATGGATAAGGGGATACATATTGGTTCCTGGGGACAATTGCAAGGTTGGCTTTTCAGTTTCTTTACCTTTCCGATGGGCTCATGGCCATGGATGCTTCGTAGAATGGAAAGTTGATTTGGATAGCCCCACCGATACGCACCGGCATCTATCGCATCTCATTGGTGTCTATCCTGGCTACGCCGTGAGTGGATACACGCCGTCGATTCAAGGCCCGATTGTGGTGAATGGCACCAGCACGAGCTATACTACCCAACAAGTCATAGACGCCGCCGCCGTCAGTTTGATACACAGAGGGAATGGTACTGGACCGGACGCCAATTCCGGGTGGGAGAAGGTGTGGCGGGCAGCGATGTGGGCGCAGCTGGATAATGACGAGGAGTTTTATCATGAATTGACGGTGCGTCGAAACTCCAGACCGCGCTGTGTTGGCTCATATTGGCTCATATTCTCGGCTGAACTTAGTATGCCTTGTATGAGAACTTTGCGTCGAACTTGTTTAGTGTGTACGACCCGTCGGCGTCGATCTTCCAAATCGATGCAAATTTCGGGTTCACAAGTGCAGTGATGGTAAGCTGGTTCTTATTCTTGATTTCTGAGTACGAGCTTATAGAGCGCGACAGAACGCTCTGATACAAGCATCCGACGTACCGACACTTGCTGCATCTCTCACTATCAAGCTTTTGCCCGCTCTTCCGAAGCAGTGGGCGAATGGTTCTATCAGAGGAGCGCGGGTTAGGGGTGGTATAAGCGTAGATATGCAGTGGGCCAGTCGGAAGCTGTCGAAAGCGACGCTCAAAGTCGATAAGAGCGCGCGATCCCGGCCTGTCCGCGTCGTTTACCAAGGGAGGCAGATCGCGTCCTTCTCTACGTCTCCGGGTTCGACCAGGTCCCTGCGTGTCTGATAAATTAAATGTTGCTCGCTAGGCTATGAGCCAGTGTATGTATTCTAATCGTACATCGAGTGTTTTTCTTCAGTGGATCATTCTCCATTTATTCGCGATATCCAACGCGTGAGCAGGCCAACCAATATTCAGTCCCGCCTTCCTCGCACCAACCCAATGGACCGAGATCGCACTCGCCGCAAATCAACAACTTCAATCTCGCCCCTGTGTCTTTCATTGGTAGGGTATGAGCGGCGATCGATTCCTACGCGAAGTGAACATACCAGAAGGGGGCAGTGAGGCGACCGGTCGAGAGAACCCGATATTCTCGAACACCATAGGAGATGGGCCGGCGAGCCACCATTGCGTTGTTTGCGGCGAAGGAGGGAGCTTCGGCAAGAGAGGATTCTCGGGCTGATCAGAGGGCTCCATCTAAAGCTTACTTCCAGCCATGCGTCATAGGATCGAGTCAGTGAACTTAGCTGACCTGAACACTAGAGCGTTCAAGCCATTTTGCTACGCCGTGCTTCAGGATAATACTCCCGCACCCTGGTCGAGGGCAGAGGAGATCAAATTTGTTGGTTGAGACACCAGCGTTAGTGGTTTGAATTAGGGTTTGAATTCCTCCGGGGAAAGATGATAGTGGTCGTGGCACTGGCTTGTTGCGTGACGTGGATGATTTCTGAAGAGCTTCCCATAAGCTTGGGGGGAGACCTTGCGGGGGTGGGGCTATCTCTCCTGGAGGTAAAGGAGTGGCACCATTCGAAGTATCAAGCATCTTCCGCATTTCAAACCACGGACGAGATCCATGTTTTACAGAGCTTTCCCCCACCCATTCGAAGCCAGCTTTTTCATAGAATTCGCGTAGCTCTCCGTGAGCTATGAGCAGTATTCGGTCGTACGAGGTGGAAGGATCTTTCGCAGCTACCTGCAGCCGAGAAATATATTCCTTCAGGAGTTTAGAACCAAAGCCTTGCTTCGTGTGCTGCTTCGCAACACAGATAGAGTGTATGCAGATACTCCGGGATCCAGGGACGTGTGTAGACATGGATTCGTGCGTCAAGGTTGTTGCCGGAGAAAGGGTTGAGCAGACATAGCCGATTAAGCGTCGCTGCTCTCCGGAGACTAGATAGCCTCCGAGAAATAGATTCCCGGCTTGTAGTTGACGAAAGCTATATCACTGGAATTATAAATCCATTGATTTGGATAAGACAGGAAGGGCATGCCGAAATGCCTCAATGGAGGCGGCTTCGTCCTCTGGGAATCCTGCGCAGAAAGGGTTCAATGGACCTTCAAGGAGAGAAATAAATTGCACTACCTTGCTTTTCGATTTCAATAGCATCATTCAAATCGTCGGGAGAGACCCAATCAAAGAGTAGATTGGACTCGGACATGATAGTCAAGTGAATGGAAGTAATGGGCGCTTAACGATCCAGCTTAAAACGGGGCAACGCATCATCAGCGTTAGCGCTCACGCTTGGTCAAGGAAAGTGTTAAACTTGATAACCGTCCGGCGTCCGGTTGGTAAGAAAATCGAAAAATCGATAGATAAACCGGTTATAATCATTAGATTCCTCGCAAGTACAATAAGGAGTCCAACTTCGCGACTTTGTGAGTGCTGAAGCCCCTCCAAAGAAGCCCTCTTGTCAAAGTTTACTTTTTGTGGACTGGGCCGTTTGGATCATTCCCGTAGCAACATTTGTAGCACCCCTCCCCAATTGTGCCTGCGTCCATTCCCTCGGCGCAGGTTGGTGGCGGCGACTTTTGCTTGCCGTCGCCGTCGCAAGCAGGCCAGCAAAGGATGTCGGCTGGTGCTCGTTTCGCCAGCTGGTTATCTCGAGGCGACACGCTCAAAGCTGACACTGAGGCGAATGCCACTGCAATGGTAGCGAAAAAGGTAGAACACTTCATATGACTTCAAAAGACGCGGTTAGGACCTCCAAGGCTACGTTGGACGTTACGGCTGGACTTACTGGTTGTTATATGTAAGTGGTTTAGCGAAATTTGGCTGAAGGGCCTGTGACTGATTCTGTCGAGTGTAGGCAACTAGGGCGTAACAGTCAGCCGGCGGATGAATGTCTCGACGAATTGCTAGCTACCAAAGAGCCGAGAGTGCGAGAGATGTTCTGGTGAACCAGCCACTACATTCTCTTGCGGTTTATAAACCTTTCGCTGCACCTCTATACTTCCTTCCTTACTTCAAGAAATGGCCCGTTCGTATCGAGATTGATCACTTCTAGCAAACTTGAAGTATACTACCCTCTTAGGTAACATCCGGCGTAACTCACACTTGACGTAGGTATGACCCCCCTCTTGTCGCCGTACACTCTATCGTGTATCTCAATCTGCCGACTTGCGAGCATCGCGTCTTCGTCGCGATCTCTCACAGGAGGCGTCTGACTCCTGGAATCACCACGGCTAAAGCCATTCGCTGCACCCAGCGAATAACCTAGTTGCTATTGAACCCAAGGCTCAGAATCCGAAGAATTTGGAAGTCGCGAGCCGCCAGAAGCTTTTGAGTATAGTGAGTGCCTCGAAGCAATCCCTCCGTTCAACTTACCTCCTTGGGCACCGTACGTTATTACCGCACTCCGTTTGTTCCTTCTTTTCCCTCGTTTATGGTGTCCGAGGCTGTCCAAAGAACAACAGACTTGAGGGGACTTCTACCTTCCTATTCGAAGAAAACGCGTCCCGATGTTCATAGCCATCGCGTGCAGACGTTCCGATGAGTCCCTGTCGGCTATCCTACATCGTCAACTCCAACACCGCCGCGATTTTTACCTGTCTTCCGTCTTCCTTTCCAAGAACGAGGGATAACGGGCGTTCCATACCAAGTCTGAGTCTAGTGTCTATTCGCATATATGTAAAATGGACTATCCTTACTTAAATACACACGAAGGTCCGCCGCGGGATATGTCAGATGCGTCGAATTGACGGAGTACCACAGTTCCTGGGTCCGAACGAAGTTGATATAATGCGGAAGAGAGTCGCGATCCAATCAATGTCTACAACCTTCGTTCTTACCAGGCTTCCGGGCTTCTGTTCATCAGCGACGAGGCACGATACGGCTATTCCCATCCGTATAGCCAGCACAAACAATGTACCGGTCTACGGATCCAGACCCTCAACTAACTCCTGTCAGCTCCTGACCATCGATTGTTGTGAACAAGGAGGATGAAGAGCCGGAAACCTAGAGTGACCACGGGCAGGGGAAGGTTTTCATCTGCGGCGCGTGCAGCGCTCCTCAGGCGGAACTCCTGCATTCGAAAGCGGTGAGCTCGTGGCTAAATTTTATAAGGTTTCCTACATCTTCGTGCGTTGCCTACAATGCGCCCGTGCCTCTCGGCTCACGCCTACCTTGTGCGGATTCGGACGCTTCGACCCGAGATGATAGCCTCTTGTTTGGGGTAGACTTGTAAAATTGCTTGAGCAGTCCGCCCGATAAATTGCCTGACCATGGCCTACATGACCTATCTTGCATTACTATATGGCTGCCCACCCCAAGAACACCCCGTGCGCGTCCAATGATATATAAACTAGCTTGTTCTGCACATCACACCTTCTACGAGTTTGAGCACGAATTGATGGAGCGTAGAGAACTTCTTCCGATACAACCGTTTAATTTAGCCCATGGTCCTTCGGTACAGCAATGGAAGTCACAGAGGGGCGGACAAGCACCGACTAGTACTGCCGAACATATTTGAAGATATTTGAGAGCAGTTCCGAGGTATAACCAACTTCAGTACCTCGGTTCCCCTAGCCCCTGGCTGCATCCCGTGACATTTACTGTGGCTTCCTGAACCCACTGAACGGTGGTCGTTCCGTACATCGACAACACTAAACGGCAAAAATGGGAGAAGTCGCCAACGTTATCGTCGCTTTCGCAGTAATTGTCTTCCTGTTCAAGTGGGTGACATCTTCCAGTACGTTTGAGTTGGCTCAGGCCCAGGAGAATGTATTTACCCGCTCTCCGAACAGGTAGTGGAACTACGGACAGGACTGCTGCCGACACCCTTGGCTTCAGACCGAAGAATGCCACCCAGGATATGGTGCGCGATCATCGCATGCTGACTTACTTCCACTCAATTGGCCTTCTCGAAAGGTGGACACGGTATCTGCAATGTTCCCGGACATACCGCCGTAAGTGTGCATTTCTTCCGCGATTTCTCCATGGCTCATGGTCGCCTTTACCAGAGACAACATACGCTACGACCTTTTGAGAACCGGAAATGCCGAACTCACAACCAATAAGATCCTCGAGAAGGGTTTTGTGACGATTCAGTTCCTCTTTCGGACTTATTACCTACCCCTGTTTCAACGTCCCTTCTCCTCACCGTATGGATTATCCCCTCTCTATAAAAACCCTCTGCCTTACACACATGATCCTTCCTTCCTTTGTACTTATTTTGCCTCGTCTCTAGCCACAGTATATAGACTAGCCTGTACGAAGGAGTAAGGGTAGAGTTCCCGGAAAATACGAACGGTTATTCCTTTCACTTTGACGGACTAACTCTACTCCTCTCTTATCTCCCATCTCCTATCGTGTACGTGACCGTTACCATAACGCTCCGCGTTACATATTTTTGAAAGCCCCCACCGTTCGACACAAAGAAGACCCGCCGACACCCTGCTTCGCCTACAGGTCCACCTCAGTTTGGTCCACTGAGACCCCTTGGCTTCTTCCCCAAAACAAGAAAAAAACGACACTAAGTCATCCCAAAACAAAAGTCCTCTGATTATCTTATCCTTAGATCATCATGTCGTCCCGTATTCCGATCTCTTCCCGATATGGTCTTCGAAGCCGTAAGGGCCAAGCCGAAGACATCCCTGACCGAAGTGAGTCCGAGCTCACGGATATCAGTACTAAAGATCCCATCGTAGAACCTCTGAGCCGACCAACGTCGGTGGCATCGCGCCGTAGCTATTCTGAGGTAGTAGCTACTCAGACACCTGTTGAGACCATTAGGCCAGCAGAGAGCACTTCCAGCCGTCCAGAAAAGGGACCGGCCTTGGAAACCGCCCAAAGTGGTGAGAAAACCGCCAAGAAAGGCGTTCAGGTTGACACGCCGGATGATGATGATGACTCGAGCACCTGGACCACGGTAACTCGCAGAAATCGTAGATCACACAGCACGTCCTCGCTGGATAGACGCCGTCATACGCTTGATGCTGAGCAAATTAATAACATTGATTCCGCCTACCATAACCTGAACAAGGCAGAGAGAGAAAGACTACAAAGGCGTGAGATTAGAATCAACAATGAGAACCTTGAGAATGATCGAGCCCCGAAAGCTGTTGCACCCAAAGGAAAGAATCCTGACCCCCGTAACTGGGGTAATCTGAATTTCGCTGCCGAAGAACTCGATCCAATTGCCCAAGCGCGTGCTCTTGCCGCATGGAAGTTTACTCGCGATAATGATCGCCATGTTCCTAGAGATAGAGGTGTAGCAGAAGGATCGAAGGCCGGCGCTCCCGTAATTCTGGACATAGCCCAACAGACGCCTGAGACAGACGAACGAGAGCAACTCCGTCAGCGCCTGATGGAACTGGAAAAGGAAAACGACCGACTAAAGAATAGCCGGTACCGTTCCTCTCGAACCCCTATAACTGAAGGAGTTCGCGATCATATCAAGAAAGCCACTGGTAAACCAAAGGCTCGCTCTAAGAAACGTTCAGCCGCAAAAAAGACAGACAAGTCTAGCTTCTTACCAAGTTCCCAGATCCCTCCCAACAGCTTCTTAGGGAGGGCACTAAAGTCCGTGGACAATTCGCGAGCTCGGCGTCGTCGCCAAAAGGACTCGTCTGATGACGAAGGAGATTGGGGTAGCCCATCCACCCCATCTTCAAGCGATGAGAGCTATTCAGACAATGAGTCAAGTGATTCTAGTGATAGTTCCGGCAGCTCGAGCAGCGGTGCCGACGAGAGTGGTGGACGCAGACGACGACCCAAGAAGTCGACTAGATCCAAAGTGAAATCTAAATCAAGCCTGAAACCAACGCCTCCAGAAGCTTACGATGGAAAGGCAGACCTGACATCGTTCTATCGCTTCGTGAGTGATGGTACAGCGTACCTAAAGGAAGGCGGTGTTCGTAGGAAATATCGAATTCGAAAGTTAGCCACGTTCTTGAAGGGCCGGGCTTATGATTTCTACCTTCAACAAGCATCCATGAACCCTGGAGCCTGGACGCTTCGGGAATTCTTCGAAGGTTTAATGAACGCTTGCTTCCCAGTAGATCTCCTAGAGCAAACGCGTTTAGAAATTGAGCGACTCTGGCAACGGGAGCTTAACGTTCGCGACTACGCAGCTCAACTCAAACAAAAGTATGATGTTATTGGCTCCGTGAGTGAACAAGAGAAGGTGGTCAAGTTGTGGAATGGGTTCAAGCCCGTCATCAGAGCCGAACTGTACCGCGAACGCCTAAATCCCAACATATCTACCTGGGACGAAGTCGTTGAGCGCGCTGAACTCCTTGAGGTGGTAGAGAATACTCGCCTTGGTAGAAGAGCCCCTAACACTTCAAACTCGGCCATTGGTAAGGGACAACAGGGCCGCAACCGAAATGGTAATGCCCACACCCAATCGAGTGAGGGGAACGGAAAGGGGCCTCAGGGCGGCTCCAAGACCACTGGACAATCTAACCACTCGTCCGATCATAGAACATCCGGAGGTAGAAACACCTCCAGTAACGATGGACGCCCGCGTCTTGCATCCCAACTTTCCCCGAAAGAGCTTGAGGAACTCCGTAAGGCTGGAAAGTGCTTCAGGTGCAAAAAGGAGGGGCATGTCTCAAAAGACTGTCCCTCCACGGACTCCATTCGGAATAACAGCGGAAACCGACCTCCGGGTCTCCCGTCTCATGCGATAGAAATCGATTTCGAGGAGCATGAAGCTCTGAACACGGACGACGAGGAACCTCTCCAAGAGCTGGACCTTGGTGCCGTCAACCTTCAGTTTCCCTGGTCGGACGTTCTTGGCGAAGACTCAGACTCGGAAGACCCGTATGCTGACATGCCTGAGTTGATTGATTTTGAGTTCCTCGAGCTCCCTCCCCCTCTCGCCACCCGTAGCTGGGAGTCTTGCCCCCCGTTTGGTGATCCTGCCCTCCCTGTTCAGGCGGCACATTTGGATGCCGTAGGGATTGTACTCGGATTCCCAGGAGACAAGGATTTCCCCAGCATCCGGTTACCGCCTGAAGACTCCTTTCTGGACAAACGCTTCTCCATTGAGAAGATATCGGATGGGGAGTGTATGATCGTAGACTCCTGGTACACCGACCGGGTGCCTCTGGTCTTCAACTACAGCGTACTGCTAAAAAATGACATCGCATTCCCATATCGCTACGCTCTGAGGTGCTGCGAGACCTATGGAATACCCTCCTTTATGGCCAATTACTGTCGAAAGGCCCTTCCAGTGGAGGATATACTAGCTGAAGCTACCAGGATGTTCCTAGAAAACAATGCCCCCTACATAGGAGACGAAGAGTTTAACCTATTTGATTCTAGTGGAAGGTTCGACGCTGAACAGGATGCTAACGACCCGTCACTATACATTATCCGAGATAAGTACAGAGACTTCACCTGTCGTATTCCTAAAACGGACCTGCAAAATCCCCAAACGAACTTGGGCCATTGGTATAACAAACAGGTGGCGGCCAAAACTTGGGAATTTTTCAGGCGTCTTGAGAAACCCAACGAGGAATTTGACACCAACAACCTCTTCCGTGAAAGCAATAAAGAGGAGGTCCATGCCGATGATAACTCCGGCATCTTCTCTCTCGGGTACGAACGCCGAGCAACCACGGTACCCGAGGATGACGACGAAGTCTGGAAAGAACGGTCGTCCCGCTGTGCTTTTGGTGAACTTGGCAATATGCTAGTCGTGATTGAGTTGAATGGTCAACAGGTAGAACGCGGGACGTACCCTGCAATTCAACGAAATGCGTCAGCCACAAAGGACCCATCGCGAGCCGTACCCAAACCTTTGGTCGTCACCGTAAAGATCAACGGGCATCCCGCTCGTGCTCTTTTAGACTCGGGCTCCCTAGGGGACTTCCTTTCCACAACCATAGTCGACCAGTTAGGCCTCAAAAAGGTTCAATTGCAGACACCGTTGTCTTTGCAACTAGCCGTCCAGGGCTCGAGGTCGCGCATTAACTTCGGTTGTCGGACCAAACTTGAGTATCAAGATTCGGAGGGCGAACGATATTTCGACGTCGCCAATATCGCTCACTATGATGTCATTCTCGGTACGCCCTGGATGTTTCAGCATAAAGTCACTCTAGGAATTAACCCACCTCGTGTCGTTCTAGGTTCGACGAATGCCCTTCCCCTTAAGGGCCCCCGACGTCACGAAGCTCGCATCAAGGTCTATGCAAATAGTTGAGGACAATATTGAGAAAGCTAGGGAACATTTGCGTGAGTACGCGCTCCCCGTTTGCCAAACAGCTACTGAAACGCCCCTACCGCCGATGCGTGACATCAATCACTCCATCCCACTCATTGATCCGCATAGGATATACTCCTGGAGACCTTCCAGATGTCCGGATCCCCTCAGGGAGCAGTGGTCCGAGAAATGGGGAGCGTACATCGCCTCCGGACGATGGCAAGTGTCTAACTCTGGGAACACTGTGCCCATGTTGTTGATATACAAGCCAGGAACCACCCGCTTGCGTTGCGTGTTCGACCTTCGAGAGCGTAACGCGAATACAAAGAAAATGACATCGCCTCTGCCAGACATTGAGGGAATCCTTCGAAGGGTCGCCCAGCACAAATATATTTCGTCGCTCGATGGGTGTGACGCCTACGAGCAGATTCGAATCATCCCCGAACACGTCGAAAGGTCAGCGGTCACCACTCCTAATGGGAATATCGTTAGCTTAGTCCTACAGCAGGGAGACTGCAACGGACCAGCAACTTACCAGTCCCTGATGAATCATCTCTTCTCGGCGTATATTGGTGTCTTCATGGACGTATACCTGGATGATATATATATATATTCCAATACGTTGGATGACCACTTGACACATGTAAAGATCGTGTTGGATATATTGCAACGAGAGAAGCTTTACCTTTCAGAAAAGAAAATGAGGTTCCTTGTGTCCGAGCTCAGCGTTTTGGGCCATGTGGTGGACCGCGAAGGCATCCGGATGGACGCGAATAAGATCGACTCAATTCTGAACTGGAAAACGCCTACGAATCGCGATCTGCTCCAAGGTTTTCTGGGCGCCGTAGGATATTTAGCGGATAACATCGAAGGTGTACGAATCCCTATGGGAATCCTGTCATCGTTAACAGGCGATCGTGTCTCGTTCCGTTGGGAATTTACGCACCAACGAGCATTTGAGGACATTAAGCACAAGCTACACACGTGGCGCGATCACCACCGGGTGCCCCTCACTTACGGGGACGGCGCCGAAGCCATTTGGTTGATCACCGACGGTTGTGCCACGGGCATATCTGGTGTCGTCGCGCAAGGTAATGATTGGCAGAAGGCTCGCGTAGCCGCCTTTTATTCTGCGAAGCTGAATTCTGCTCAACAGAATTACCCCGTCCACGAAATTGAGATGCTGGCGGGTATTGAATCGATGCTGCGGCATAGAGATATCCTACAAGGCTGTCACTTTAAATGGTTAACAGATCACAAGGGTTTGGTGCACTTACTTCGTCAGAAGAACCTCTCCGGTCGACAGGCTCGTTGGATTGAGAAAATATCGGAATTTGACTTCGAACCAGTGTACATTCCGGGCGTAGAGAACGTTCTAAGTGACGCCCTATCCAGAATTTACTCAAATGAGGCGAGGGACGTCGTCCGAGCAAGAAGCGAATACACCTACTTCGATGTCATTGAAGGAAAGGTTGAGACGGCTGACGTGGCATCCATGCCCATCCTCGTGGGACTGGAAGCGTTGATGGCCGCGTCCAAGGCCACGCCCATCATAGACGTAAGTTCAGTGGCGCAGGCGCCCAGGGTCGAAGATAGCGCGGACTTTGCGAGTCGGATGGCTAAACGCCGTTTCGTTCTCCACGGGCCTGGAGAACGAAAGGAGGGCGGAACAGAGAGAAGCAAGGACGAGGAAAGATCATCCCTGCTAAAGATAAAAATCCCCGCAGGCGTCCCCCGCTCTGGGGCCATGAATGAGAGTATTAAGGCAAACGCTGGGAGCGCCAGCGCGCCCACAACCACAAATAAAGACAAAGCAAGTTCCCACTCACGTTCGAGTTCGCCTTCCGAAGAAGGGGACCAAATATTACACGAACCCCCCAGTCAACCCCCTCCTACGCTACTCGATGTAGTTAACGACAACGCCGAGGGTATCAACATTCCGCAGGAAATTCGCGATCGCTACGGCGAAGACCCATTGTTCAAACCTATCATCACCAAACCTAAAGAGTTCAGAAACTTCGAACTGGACAACGGTCTGCTCAAGCTCAGGGTTAATGGGCGACCGGTGCTCTGTATTCCCCACATCTTCGTACGAGGCCGCAACATCCGCGAGGTCATAATCAGCGAGGCCCATAGCCTCCTAGCGCACTTAGGAGCTAAAAAGACTTTGGATTACCTACGTGAACACGTATGGTGGAAACAAATGGTGCGAGATGTCCAGACATTCTGTGATACTTGCATGACGTGTAAGCGTAGTAAACCGAACAACCAAAAGCCCTACGGTCTTCTACATTCATTGAAAGTAGCCTCGCGCCCCTGGGAGGCTATTGGCATGGATTTTGTGGGACCGCTTCCTGAGTCTAAGGACAGAGACGCGTCGTACGATTCCATTACCGTCGTCATCGATTTGCTCACAGCTATGGTGCACCTAGTCCCTAGCCGCACCAATTATACCGCACGGCATGTAGCTGAACTCGTGTTCTCCGAGGTTTACAAATTGCACGGATTACCTCGGGCCATTATCAGCGACCGAGACGTTCTATTCACCAGCAGATTCTGGAAGCGCCTCCATGAGCTCATCGGGACGGAACTGCGTATGTCTACGGCCTACCATCCACAATCGGACGGATCTACCGAACGCGCTAACCGTACCATAACTCAGCTTCTCCGCCAATGTATCAGCCCCAACCAGCGTGATTGGGTGTCAAAGCTCCCAGCGATCGAATTCGCCATAAACCTATCCAGATCAGATAGCACAGGATTTTCCCCATTCTTCCTTAACTCCGGACGTATGCCCCGTTCCATGATCTGGGACGCTCCCAAACCGGATGAATATCCTGGAGTTCGAACATTCACGGAACGTATTCGAATAGCCACTATGGCGGCCCACGATGCAATCCTAGCCGCTCGCGTAAAGCAAACTCGAGACGCGAACTTACACCGGCGTAAGGCACCATTCGTCGAAGGAGATCTCGTCTATCTCTCGACAGAGAATGTAAAGTTTCCCAAAGGATTGGCGAGAAAGTTTTTGCCTAAATACATCGGCCCTTACAAGATAATCAAGAATCACGGAAATGAAGCATTTACCCTAGACCTACCATCGCGTCTCAAACAACGGGGTATCCACAACACTTTCCACGCCTCCCTCCTAAGGGTACATATTCCCAACGATGACCGCCTATTTCCCGGGCGAATAGACACTCAAGTATTCGAGATTAACGACGTTGACCCAGAATGGGCTGTAGACGAAATTGTCTCCCACTCGGGGGCCGGGGAAGCCTCGTTATTCGAGATCATCTGGAAATCTGGCGATGTCACCTGGCTCCCATATGACAAAGTCGCGCACCTGCAGGCCTTACAGTCTTACCTGGATGTCTTGGGGGTTTCAACCGTTTCGGAGCTTCCCCTAGGAAAAGGGTCACCCCCTGACGACCCTCAAGTCAGCATGGCTTCAGTGTTTTTCTCTTCCCCTTCGCCCGACTCCCATTTACATTTAGACCCCCTTCCTTGCCTTAATTCTTCTCGTCGATTTCGCCGATCCAACCGCCGTCTCTTTCAAAAAAAAGCCTCGCAAAACCAAGCATCATCGTCCCAGCCCCTTATCCCCTTCGACATCTTTGACCTCATTCGACCTAACCCCCCATCCCGAACTCGCTCGTATCATGGCCGACTTAGAAAAGGGACTAGGACTTCCGCTCCCGAACACCAATGATTCCCCCTCTGACGCCACCGCCCCTGAAGAAATCCTTACACCTCCTAACGAGGACTTCTCTTCAGGAAACCAGACCATCCCCACTGCTACCATGCTCGCTAGAGACCAGTACGCCTCGCAGCGCGACCCAACCCCCCATCACAAGCTCAACAACATCATCGCCATTGATGACATGCCGTATTCCTACCGCTTCACCAATCCATTGTCGGGCGCCCAGTTCACTACTACCATCACCGATGTCTGGGCCCTAGTAACTGTCGCCAATCACCTCCGCGAAAGCAAACACCTCGAGTTCTATCGTGAGCACTACAGCGATGTCTACTACAACCTCGCGAAATGTGTCAACCAGGAGACCTACTTGCAGAGCAAGAACTGCCAGCTCCCGCTGATCACTGAGGACGGGTTTGTCCTAATGTTGGGCACTCACAATCCCAGTGCTGCAATACTTGGTTTAGTTCCCGTCCCTGAGAAGGGCCAGCGCGCGAAGGCGGAGGTTATGAAGCGTCCTATCCCCCGCCATTCCAAGGGACCTCGTCGGGATTCTCCCCCCAAAGCAGTCACCCCTGTTCCACATCCTACACCCAATCCCGCCTCGTCCAATCATCTTTCGGCATTCGCTCGTATGAATCCTGAGACTCTTGCGCGCGGGATGATCTCCTACACCGAATATATTGATAGGAAAATGCAGCGAATTGAAGCATCCAAGTTTCGGGCCAGAGCCAACTACGCGGCGCGCCATCACAACCACTCCGCCGCGACCACCGCGCCCGCCCACTATTCTACCGCTCGAACCAATGGAACCCCTAGCCATATCACCACCCCTAATGGTGACGTGACCATGTCCGAGGCCTCCTCCTCCTCCTCTGCGTAAATCTCCTTTGTTGAACGAACAAGTCCTGAACTTGTTCGGGTGGGCGTATGTGACGATTCAGTTCCTCTTTCGGACTTATTACCTACCCCTGTTTCAACGTCCCTTCTCCTCACCGTATGGATTATCCCCTCTCTATAAAAACCCTCTGCCTTACACACATGATCCTTCCTTCCTTTGTACTTATTTTGCCTCGTCTCTAGCCACAGTATATAGACTAGCCTGTACGAAGGAGTAAGGGTAGAGTTCCCGGAAAATACGAACGGTTATTCCTTTCACTTTGACGGACTAACTCTACTCCTCTCTTATCTCCCATCTCCTATCGTGTACGTGACCGTTACCATAACGCTCCGCGTTACAGGTTTCTTGGAGGCTGTACGCGCCCTGTTGCTCATTCGGTTCAACTTTCTGACTTAGGACTTGCGCACGCACCATTCACCACCTACGCGACACCGTTTCTTTTTTGCTCTCAGCCCCCGCCAGCCTACTACACTCTTTACCCGCGAACTCAGAACCCCGCGCCTGCACGACCAGCAGCCCCACGGAATACCGCCGCTCCGTCATTGAAGCAACCACAAGAGAGTCTCATAAGTCGCTACAGCCTCCAAGACCGAGTGGCGAACCAGAAACCTGATGACCCCCCCGTGCCGGAGCAGGAGATCGGAGGAAAGGCTGTATGGGAGGACACACCGGAGAAAACGTGAAGCGAGCCTCAGAGAGCGTAAAGCTCAGATGATCTTGGCAGCCAGACAGTGAGTTCCCTGCGCTATCTGGTTTTCGGAGAGGTTGCTCAGTTAACATTATAGACGCCTCCTTGCCCAGCAAAAGCAGAAGCAGGAAGCTAACGCTTCTGCCAGTGGAATATCCACATCCTGATTCACTCACCCCGTAGTTTAGCCCAACTTATATAATAGAAATATGTAATCTGTTCAGACACTGGACCGAAGGCTCAAGGATTCGATAGTAATGAATAGATGAGTGCGAGTAACAAGGAGCCTCATCACAAAACGATCAAGTCTACGTTACGTGATATTGCTGACGAAGTTGGGTGACTCGGGAGAATGACGGACGCGCTTGCAGAGGTTCACGACTCTCAGATGATCCAACACCGAGCCTAGATATCCACAAAGAGTAAACTAGTGGATTCTACATCCCATAAATAAGCATGCCAGCCAAGGTACACGGAAACGTGGACATTTTTGCGTTAGGTATTCGAGCCAATGTAACGTGCCCTTGTCAACATCAACCACATAATATCCTCCAATACACCGCACTCCAGGGGAAGGAAGCAAAGCAGGAAGCGATCATACAATAAGTGGAGAGCGGGGGAAGGGAGGTAAGAAGAGGATGCGGCCTTGGGGAGCCCCTGCCGATTTATAGCAAGTCCCCTAGGGCAGCCATTTCTGGTCCTCCTGATTCGCGCATGCCAATTTCCCAGTCTGCAGAGAAGAAGGAACGTCAGGCTATGCTGCGAGGAAGAGTAGACATGAAGACTCACAGCTGTAGATGATCGTAACGGCCATGAGAATACCAGTACCGGAGCCGATGGCACCAAGGAGATCGGCAGCCACAGAGAGGAGGCCGAGGATAGCACCACCAAAGGCGGCTGCGGTAGGGATGACACGCTTGAGCTCCTTATACATCGAGCCTTCACGATGACCAGCCATAACCTAGTGAAAGCATTTTAGGGTAAGAAAAGGCTACGCAAGTAATAAGAAAGCGGTTTGGCATACCATCTGTTGATCCTTGAGTTGTTTAGCAACATCGCGAGGGCCGGAACCGGAGACCTCGATCCACGTCTTGGAGAAAAGTGCACAGGTGGTGGAGATGAAGATGATGTAGATCGCTGTGTGGATCGGGTCCAGGATGGCTTCCTTCATGGTGTGAGGAGGGGACATGTAGTACGCGATACCGGAGGTGGCAGCGAGTTGGGGAGAGTCTTCCATAGGCTGTAAAATTTGTGGCATGAGACTCAAGCCGCTAAAAACGCGTTGTTTTCAAACGTACCTCCCAGACACCAAGTAGACGAACGAGAAGATTATCGGGGAAGCGGGTGGCAAGCATCTGGGAAACGATGAAAACGTTGGAGGTGAGGGCGGACTCAAGCATGATGGGCATGTTCGAGGTGTAGAAGAGCTTGACGGGGTAGGAACCGCGTTGACCACGGAATTTGTTGGACTTGACCGGGATCTCGAGGCGGAAGCCCTGGAGATAAATGACGACGGCGAAAATAACAATCGTGGCAATGAGATTCATGACGTTAGGGAGTCTGTCCCGCCAGAATGCCTCTCTAAGCGCACGGCCTTTGTCGTTCCAGGAGAATAGGAGATGGAAGAGGGCAACAATAGCTCCTTCGAACTCAGGACCACGGCCGGTATTGATGGTGGTGGGGGAGAATGCCTTCCATACAATGGACTCGCAGATATTTGTGGCAATGAAAAGCGAAATACCTGATCCGAGACCGTAGCCCTTTTGAAGGAGCTCGTCGAGGAGGATGACGATAAGGGCCGCAGACACGAGTTGGATGATGAGCAACAAGCAAACACCAGCACCAAGGTCCCTCGGCTGCCCGTAAAGCCCTGTGAGGACGTACACGGTTGCCTGGCCAAGGGAAATAATCAGAGCGAAGACTAGAAGATTGTGTCAACATTCGCGAAAAAAAGCACAAAATACGGCGAAGCGTACGCTTTTGAGCACCAGAGAAGAGGGCCCTGTCCTCTTTCAGCGAGAAATCCACATCAATCAAATTTGCACCCGCAAGGAGTTGCATGATCATGCCAGAAGTGACGATTGGCGAAATACCGAGTTCCATGAGAGTTCCACGATTCGACGCCAGGATGACACGCATCCAATATAGAGGATCCGATGAATCAGAGGACATGATACCATACAACGGCACCTGCGAGCAGACAAGGAAAATGAGGAGCGTGACGGCAGTCCATAGGATTTTTTGGTTGAAGGGGACTTTGCGCTCTGGCGACGAGACCTCGGGAAGGATTGGAAGGAATGGACGGACGAGATTGAGGAAGCGGACTACAAGAAGGAGTGAGCTCAACATGCCCAACAACGAGGGCGACAATAACGAAAGCAATACTCACAGCCGCTCATGGTGAAGGAGAGAGTACAGAAACAAGATATTCAGCCGGCGAATTTCAATGAAACGAATGTCCTACCGACGTGGCAGTTGACCACGTGATACAGTAAAAACTCAGGGGTATTCCCTCCTTGAAGTGCGTAGTGCGTGGCAAGATATTCGCTGTCGGCGCTGCCGTTCATTGACAACGTACCCTACGATTCCAGCCAGAGCCCGTTTTTGATGTGAGGACTGCGACACAAGCAAACAGGATAAATAAACTTTGGGTCCTGCTGTGCACCAAACCAAAAGCGTCAGAGAATTCTGTTCTCAGATTACTCGACTTTAAGATCATGATCTCAAATAGAGCGCTCGTTTACGAGTGTATCAGAGAACAATCTATCCCCATACCCACAGTACCTGAGCATGGTGTGTGGTCTGGTTCGGGTTGAACAGTCTCACACCAGGAACGAGCAATCCTCTTACGACGCCCACAGCTCGACGCCCATAGCCGTTAACCCCTACACAACCTACACCTAGCAGCCTTGCTGGGCTGTTGAACACTGGGGTCAGTGTGGCGGCCAAGGACGGACGGGACCCACAGGTGCGACAATCGCTCACTCGTCCCTTCCCTTCACGCTAACCTTGCGTTCTATCTAGCATGTGTATCGCCCTTCACACACCTATTTCTCTTGCTTACCAAATATCACTCTTTAATTATACAGGGCAGGGCAGTCACGTATCATCCATAACGACTCATTCGTCCGCCAGGGCCAAGCAATCTAATGATCGTTTGTGCAATGTAATACACTTGTTTCTGTTCACTGAGGAGTCACTTACCTCGTTTGCAGTGTACTAATGCCATAAGTCTTCGAATGTAGCGGCGTAGGTCTACTCTGATCCGCGAGACCACAGAGGCTACAAACTAAGTCTGGGATGAGGGTTCGTGATCTCGACAACCACTCCGAGAGACGATGCCTGAATTTTGGACGTACGGAACGGTGTATGAACGTGTATGAACGCCTACATTTTGCTAATTTAGCCCACCTTCATGCAGCTCTCCTGCCATACTGGCTACAGGCGCTTTTTCACCCTTTGGCAAGGCACGATAGCCCCACGAAAGCTGTCCTCGATACTCAGCATGGGTACACATGGGCCTCGCCAGTGCCAACTAGATGCCGTAGCTCTCGTCGCTTTCACGGTTATTTCTCTCCCGGCACCACACTCCTCCAATCTTGGCCACATTTTCGAATCATCTTAGGCAGGTTTTGGTCAGCGCCTTTGTCCCACAACATCGTCATCGCCGTTCTCGCTCTCCAGCGCGATGACACCCTCTTCTAGGATATAGTCAGGCTAGGCTGCATGTTTCATGCAGTTTTCGGGGAAGCATGGACATCTTCTACTTATTGTATTCCCTTGAGTGCACCATGGGACCTCCAGAGCTACGCCCACAAACTGCCCAACTTCGAGGTCAGCAGGGCTACGCGCAAACATTAGAGATAAGGCCATCTTGCTGAAAATATCACTTAACGTATTGGCGTGGCTCTGGCTTCGAAAGGTATAAGTGCTCCTCCATTCGAAAAGAGGGGCAGTCGCCATCCCGCAAATATTTGCTCGTCCCAATTGCATGTACTCACAACTCCATATCCGTTGCGAGCCAGTGTCAGCTAACTTGTGCATCTAGGCCACTGTCTGCCTGTCACCTTGCTCTCAACGTACGCCTTGCCCCATAATAAACTGTTCCATACCGTTCTTGATGATGGTGGCTGACGCCCACCGTAGATGCAACGCTTGCTCACCGGAGTCACCGAGACCGTTCTAAATGGTCACAGTTGGAAAAAGCTTGTAAACCCTACCGTGACCCGCGGTTCGACTGCGTGGCCCAGGGAATCGCACGAGCAAGAGAAATACGGCGTCCGCTACGACTACGACGGAGAGCAGGAGATCGGCGGTACCATGTATCATAAGTTCCAAATGCAGGCTAACGCCCGCAACAATATTCCGTCCACCGTCAGGAATTAGCGTTCCAAGGCAGAGCATGGTACCCACGATGTCATGGCCAATGTGTTTGTCCCTGTAGACGGAGACTTGCGGAGTGAAAGAGGAGATGAGTTTGGACCTGATCGTTTGAACGTTTGAACCCGTAAGTAAGGTAAAGCCGAATGCGATCGAACTTCGAAGTAACTAGTTTAGTGTAAGTGGATATCGGCGAATTCGGCCCGCTATAAAGCCTCTCGCCTTCTTCCGTGACCTCACCTCAGCCTACGCTGGTATGCTCCGCCTTGGGAGGGCGAGCCTCGTCGTCTTCTACCAGCCCAGAGTTCCTGTTTCTTCAAGGCCATTCTTCCCTTACTGCCAGAGCACCATCTTCACCACATCGCGTTCGCCGCCACACCGCGCCTTGTCCACCATGACGGTGCCTCAGGGCGATCTATTTAACTATACTTCAGGGCGTTGGGTGTAAGTCTTCTATGTGTTGTCTCAGCGCATGGATTTCTGACTCGACATCTCTATCGCTCAGCTACAATGACGCCCTTCGTCACAAGGAGCGGAAGGTCACTTTCGACGTCGACGGGCTCTGTCGACTTGCAGCCGAGTCTGTGAATAAAAGTCATACGGATGTCGTTAGCTTGTCCAAGCTTGCGGAGGGCGGTTTCAACCGCACCTTTGTCATCACTCTGCGCGGCGGTCGGCAGATGGTCGCGCGTGTTCCCTACCCTGTAACGGTCCCTGACTACTACGCCGTTGCCAGTGAGGTAGCTACTATCGAGTACCTGCGGTCCTGTGGGATCCCTGCTCCAAAAGTTTACGGGTATTCAGCCGACTCCAACAACGCCGCTGGATCCTCGTATATTCTTATGGATTTTGTTCAAGGCTCAAAGCTCAGCGACATCTGGCCCAGCCTCAGCGACCAGGACGTCATCTCTATCATCCACCAGCTCACTCGGCTCGAATCACAAATGATGTCGCTATCGTTCCCCGCTGGCGGGAGCCTCTACTTTACCAGAGACCTCGAGAAGGTCTCCCCAGGGCTGGGCATACAGCTGGAGGACAAGCGTTTCTGCGTCGGACCAGACACGAAGCTAGCGTTGTGGTATGGAAGAAGAACGCAGCTGGACGTCAATCGAGGACCCTGTATATCGATTTCTACCTCTTCATTAATACGCCATCGAACTAATTTAGCAACTATAGATCATAGCGCTGAAGAAGCTCTCGCAGCAGCAGCGCACAAGGAGATCGCTTACTTGAAGCGGTTCGGGCAACCGCTCCTGCCGTTGAGGCGCGAAAGGAGACCTAGCTACAAGTTCGAGCCACAGTCACCGTCAGATCACATCGAGAACTTGGAGCGGTACCTCAGCATCACGTCGTCGCTCGTTCCTAGGGACCCCGCCCTCAGCCGCTTCTGCATTCGCCATCCAGACCTCCAGCCGAACAATGTATTCGTGTCATGGTCGCCCGACTCCGGCTGCAACGTCGTCAGCCTGTTTGACTTTCAACACACGTCTATTCTGCCTATGTTTCTGCTTGCCGGCATCCCCCAACGCTTCCAGAACCATGCAGATAGTGTTTCGCAGTCCATGACGCCACCCTCACGCCCAGAGGACATCGACGAATTCAGCGAAGCCAAGCGAGCCGGCGAGGAGTATCGCTACCGTTGTCGTCTCGTTCACTATCACTACGTTACAAGCACGGAGAAGTGCAATCATCTCCACTTCACTGCCTTCAAGGACCCTCTGTACGCACTTCGTGGTCGCCTCTTCCTGCATGCCGGTGGGCCATGGGAGGGTGAGACCTCCGAACTGAAGGTTGGGCTTATTCAAGCCACGAAGGAGTGGGAGAAGCTTACGGGCGGAGGCGTGCCATGTCCTCTCAAGTTCGACGCCAAGGACCTGCTCGAGACGACGGTGCTAGTTGAAGAACTGGGGAAGGCCAGCAGGGGCTTCGAACTCTTACAGTCCATGCGCGGCGTTGGGGAAGAGGGCTGGGTGCCCTCCGAGGACTACGAGTCTGCCGTAGCTTTCTTCAAGGGATGGAAGGAGAAGGGGTTGGCGGAGGCCGAGTCGGCGAAGGAGCGGGAGGAGATCATGGCGCACTGGCCGTGGGACGACATGGACGAAGAGTTGTATATGTAACGAACTGTCCTCGTCCTGCTGTGTCCTCGCCGCCATCACGGCTGACTCTACTAGCCATATGTTCAACTAGTAAATGTTGACGAGGACAATGAAACTTGCATTTGTCACAGCCTTACAACGCCGTCATGACAGTCGAGGGGTGCGTCCATTCATGCCGCTAAGGCCAGTAGCGCTGTGGGGTGCGAGTTGGAAAGAAGCTCAGTCCTGAGGGCAGAGATGTCTCGGCAGAGTGAAGAGACGGTCTGTTGAGATGACCGCCATGTATAGTAATAAAGTGGTCAACGTTTCAACAGCGAGCACTACTAGCCACGGAGCCAAGACACAAGGGCTTGAGTGAGGCGAAGTAATTATAATGCACATGAAGAACCTATAAACGGCGCGCTCTAATAAAGCCCCAGGCATAAGGCTTATAGGCCTGAAAGCTCGCAGAGTTCAGATATTAAGACATTAGCGGAGGGTCAAACGTAGAGGACATGGATGGTATAACGTTCGGTGTCGTGGGCAGGAGAGATAAATTATTATAAGTAACATTTAGATGTGTTTGTCTACTTGAGGTGTCGCGGTGGTGTTGAATGAGAGGTATAATCCGGCAATGGATGAAGTGAATGGGTGAAGCGGATGGGGGATGATCGATGAAGCTCGAGGGGTCGAGGATGGGGCGAGCAAGTAGACGAACTCGTGGACCGAAGCGTTTCAAAACGTCGCTGGCGAGCTTGCTCACGCAAAACCTGAGGATACGCAAGCCGGCACGACGCTGACTCTCAATTGCGCCACACATGGCAGTCAAAACTCTCTTCGGCTAAGCGATACGTCCTTCTCCTGGTACCGCCTCCACAGCTCCCTCACGTCCAAGGTCTGCTACCGGGCCCCAGTCTGCGCCTACTCGACCCGTCCTCGCCTGCTCCTCATCCAGCGGAACCAATGCCTCCGGCCCTGCGCGAGCGTCCGTGTCATCCACATTACTCGAGCTCGCCTCAGGGCTCCGTGTCCCTGCACTGCGCATGGCCTGCCCAAAACCTGAGAGCGAAGGAAATGTGAACTCCCCGCCCTCTTTCTGCCCACTGTCATCAGCCGCCTGCTGCGAGCTACTCCGCCGTATGCTGTCCGGTCGCTTGAGGATGGCGTCCGCAAGGACCGTATTCAGCTCTTCCTCCGCCCCACTCTCAGCTCCCTTTTGTTGCGACTGACCGCCTGTCTCTATCCAGTCGTCTATTTCACTGCCCTGCCAGAAACGCGTCCGCTGGCGACCTCGATTATACGCAAACTGCGATGGAGAGCCCGGGGCACCAAGGTCGGGCGACATGGAGCCAACTGAGGACCTCCCGGATCTAGAAGGGCCACCAACGTCGTTCTGTTGACTGCCAGCATATGGGAACAGAACAGAGAACAAGCTAGAAGACGGGGGCGCGGAGGGGGGAGGTTGATTGGGGTGACCTGGGGTGGGAGGTGCAGACATGGCCGGATACGGGAACATATGTGAGTGCGTGGATTGTGACAACGGCGAGGGCATAGGCGAAAGCATGATGTTGCATTGGACATGGGGAGCTACATTAAACCTAGTGGGAGAGGGCGCGGGCGAGGGCGTGTTCGTCATCCGGAGATGGGGGGACTTGCCGTTCATGTTGGGGAGTTGGAGATGTTGACCTGGCGGAAGAGGCGGAGGTGGATGGCCTTGTGGCGACATCGACGCGTACAGAGCCGTATAGGCTTGCAGGTGATGCGTAAGGTGCAGAATTTGATTTTGGAACTGCACAATAGATCAGCAACCAGCGCAATATGCGCAACACAACAGGACTTACCTCGGCTTCCCTCTGCCGCCATGTCACACTCTCCCACCGCAATGCATCCAGGTCCTTTGTTCGTTTCTCCATCTCCAGCCGCATCTTATCCTCCCTCAGCCGTGCGGCCTCCAATGCCCCCCGGAGCGACGCAATCTGCGTTTGAGCGGATAAAGAAGGGGGAGGGGTGCTATTCCCAGACTGCGAAGACGGTGTGGGTATCCGGTGCGGAGTGTGCCCATGCCGAGGATTCCTCGAATGTCCCGCAGAGCCAATAGAATTACCTACCAGCAACTCGTTATTTAAGATCCCTGGTCCGGTGCCCCCTTTCCCATGAATGTGCTCGGTGGGACCAAGGGCCGAAACTTTGGGACTCGGCTTGGGCGACGAAGAAGCCGATGACGATGGCTGGCGAAGTGAATTGGTGGTGTTGAGTGTTGGGAAAGTGAGGGGCACACCATCATCCTCAGCGTTAGAAACCGAAGATGAAGTCAGAGACACGGATGATAGAGAAGATGGAGGCGAATACGACGGAGATGGTTCGTATGGTGATCCACTTGCGTTGCCATTATACAATAATGGCTCCAGCGGTGGAGAAGCACTCTGCTCAGAGAATCTCGGAGGCTTGCGGCGCGCCGTCGGGTCAACGCTTGGCGTACTCGGCAATACTTGACCTTGGGTTGAAGGCGCAGTTGCGCGGGGTGTGGTCGCCGCGAATGTTGAAGGGGGGGTAGGAGTGGCCGTTGATTCTGATGCCGGAGAATCACCAGGCGGTGCATCAGTGCTAAGTGCGTGCAGGCGCGTGGTCGGTTCGAAATAGGACTGCTGGAAAGTGTGTGGGGAAACGGGGAGAACCGAAGACGAGGAAGAGGCCGTTGGTTCGTCGTCCAATGTGTCTCCGCTTACTGTAGAACGCTGGGGTGTAATCGTCATTTTGCGGGTCCGAGACGACTCGAATGACTCGACGTTCGTGGCGCTTCCGTGAGAAGAGGCAGTCGAGGCCGACCTGGAAGACGTAGCAGACCGTGATTTCGCGACAGAGGCATCCCTCGAGCGTCCAGGCGTAGATGAGGTCGCGGTCAAGTCGTCAGCAAACTCGATGTCATACGCAGCAGATGATGGGACACTCGTATCTCCTGCTGCTTGGGAGAGTTTGAGAAGCAGCTTGTTCCCTTTCTTGCTACCTTTCATGATTTCTTTCACGGGGTCTTTTCCCCGTCGTCGACGTTCTTTCGTTCGGGGCGTTTTCGAGTCTCTAGAATCGCCGCTCGTTGCAGGGTCTAAAGCAGAGATAGTCAGCGCTGCATTGGAATATACTAGCTTTATAAAAGTGGTCAGGAGATGCGCACATCTAGTTTTCCTTTCCCCCCCATGTTCATGAGTCTCAACTTGGGTGGCGCTGGTGTTTGCCACAGCCGTTCTGGTCGAGGTCGACGGCGGCGATGTTGTACACTTCGCGCGCACGTAGAGTGCGGAGCCAGTAGCCAACAAAATCGTCGTCAGAGCAGCGAAAGCCGTCGTTGTGGAGCCATGAAATGCGACAGCGCTGGCGCTGCCCTGCTCGCCGTTGTCCATGTCGACCTGAGCGACGTATTTAACGATCCAGAGAACAAGAGCGAGAATCTGACGAGATGAAGGGAAAAGAGAGATAAATAATAATGAAATTAGGAATTAACCAGAACCTAATCCAAAACCCAGAATGCTACCTTTGTAGGGTCCTTTATACCGTGAGAAACTGCACAGAGAATTTCTATTGTAGATTGTGCCTTTCCCCGATTTGTATCACCCGAAACGTCGATATATTTGAACTCAGATGTGAGTACTTGGAACTCCGAATGAGCCGGCATGATTATGGATACGATGCGTTCTGTAGGCAAATTAGTGCACAGTGGTAGAGCGTATAAGTACTAGATTGCCGCCGCTGGCGCCACGAATGTACCTTGCTTGTTTGCGTTGCACGTTAACTGTGTGTGTCAGACAGTCAGCCCTACGTTTAGCCCCTTCGTTCATCTGCGGTGCCACCCGGAAGTCACATGGTCACAACATCCAGCACTTCAGAGCTAAAGGATGGCAAGCAGCAATAAGGAAGGTTGAAAGAGAACCCTTGTTCCGTGCATGCATGCCTCAGCGATCTTTTGCCATGCGCCAACGACTCCCTGGCCCCTAATGAGAGGAATAGGGATTCTCTGAAAGTAAGAGCGAGCTGATTAGATTTACTTTATTTCATGTTCAGCAAGCATCAATGGGGTAGTGGTAACCTGGGTCGTTGCCACTGATATTGGGTTCGACCCGCCGCGAGTTCGATTCTCGCTTGATGCACTCTTTTGCTCTACTTTTAGCGTTGTTTTTCCATGTCCAAGTCACTCGGCCTCTTAATCTGCGATACGCCCATACCATCAGTCGTTTCAAGCCATGGGGACTACCGTAATATCTTCTCTACTCTTCTAGCTTCATCTCTGTCCGACAAGAGCATCGAATTCGCGGTAGATCCCTACGATGTTGTCAAGAAGCAAGAATACCCGTCAGAGGACAAGCAATACGATGCCTTCATGATAACTGGCTCAGGTCGGGATCATTTTATTATTTACTTCCCATTGCCCCAATGAACTGACTCTGTTGGGCAGCGGCCTCGGCTTACGAGAATCTTGAATGGATCAATAGACTGATCGCATTCGTTGCATCGATCCCGGACAAGTATCCGAAAGCGAAGATCTTCGGTGCGTAGACTGTGCCAATATATATGTATCATATCTAAGCGACTATGAACCAGGGATATGCTTCGGGCACCAGATCGTGGGGCGAGCATTCGGCGGGGAGTGCGTGCCAAATGGCGGGCGCTGGGAAGTGGGTATCACGGAAGTAGACCTCACAGACGTTGGCAGAGAGATCTTCGGTGTGCAGAATCTCGTCAGTTCAGCTCGCTTCGAATGCGTTCGACGAATCGGCTGAACGCTACGTAGAACATCCACCAAATGCATAGAGACCATGTACCCGCCGTTCCGGCTGGATTCACGCTTCTCGGTTCTACGCCCGTGGCTTACAACCAAGGGATGGTGCAATACGCTTCGGAAGAAGGACGTCATGGTCTGACTGACATACGCATACTCACCGTGCAAGGGCACCCCGAGTTCACCAAGCCCATCGTCAATGCCATCGTCGAAGCTCGGTCGAAGAGCGGCGTCATTGGCGAATCAATCGTGGAAGATTATAGAAAGAGGGAAGACTGGCGCAACGACGGGGTCAGCGTCATCGGGAGAGTGTTCTGGAAGATATTGGGTGTCGATTCCAGATAGGCTGATGGAGAGTAGAATATGAACTCCAAGATATGAAATAGTGATAATTATCAAACAAGCAATGCTGTATGCGAGTGAAAGCGAGATGATGGTATAACATGGATATCGATATAGTATGCCAGGTAGAAGGTGCGTCGTGCATTTCACGTCTTGAAGATGATGATTAATAGTAGTAGAATGAGAATGAGCAAGCCGATGGCCATAGCTGAACCTAATACGAAGACATAAATCGTGCTGTTAACCCCGGGATGAACTAGGTGTGCACGTACTGTTTTCTTTTGCACCACGGGCCACCCGGTCGAGGCGTCTCCGCGCACTTGTTAGTCTGTTCCCCGTCTGGTCCAAATCAGTATCAAGTTCTTGCAACAGCCCCGTATGAACATCCAGTTCATCATTAATTTGCAGGGATATATGATGTTGTCGCCCCAACCGACTGCGACAGACGGTCAAGATGTTCGTCTTGCTCTTATGAAGAGAACGTGGAGAACAAAAGGTTATACATTAATGGAAGCCGGGAACGCGGCAGGGGGACGAGACTCACCATCCATTAGGCGTCTTTGGGTCTGCAGCATGATGCCAGGATCGGCGTCCCCTTGTGGGTCATCCGTGTATGGTGTGTATGTGGGTTCTGTGTCCTTCGAGGGTGGAGGCGGCGGGATCAAAGGTAGCTCAGACTCTACCCTCGACGTGGCCGATGTTGACGACTCCGGATTATCGAGTCTACAAATCAACCTCATCAGTAAAGCGACCCGTCACAGTGCACCAACTCCAGTTCGTCGAGACTCACGGTTCCACCAAACCTGCATCATTCCCCAACATTGCTCGCATCCTCCCATACTGGTTGCGCAACAGTTGGGCTGATTGGGTACTTCCCTCCTTGGCCTCCATGTCGAGTATCCCGGCCCTCAGCTGACCCATGTTTTTCCTGATTTGGGGCAGATGCAATGGGTCGGAGGCGGCATCTGGTGACGCTGAGAACGCAGGGAATGTCTGGAGCCGCTGTCGCTCCAGCAGTAGCGATAGCGTCTGCGTTGATATTGAGGTGAGTTTTGCTAAGGACATGGTTAAGTAAAGAAGGAGGAGAGCGACCGTAGCGGTCAAGTTCACCCAGCTATTCCATCCTACACGTGACACGAACTACTACTTCCACCGGGTCTGTTGCAGCAACTGCGCTCGACTGCGGCGCAACCATAAACACTGGCAACATTAATATCACTCATTCAACCCGATAGTAATTCAGATATTCAGATAGCTACACAAATGCATATAGCGGAGAGATTATAAATCAGTAGGACAATAACAATACACTAGCCGCCTTCTACCTCAGTTCAACTTTGTGCTTTAATGCTGTTGAGGCGAACGACGAGCGGAAGGAGCGACACGTTCTCGCTAGAAGCATAGAACTGGACGCAGTCGAGGTGAACCTATGCCCAACACAGGTTAGTATCTGTCCTCTTACGCTTCTTGTGATCGCGTTTACCTTAAACCTAAACGGTGCAATATTAACGATACACATTCGTTAGAATGACGATGTTAGAAAGCAAACGCACCAACAATCGAAATTAGCTTCGAATTTTCCGAGAACATCCCATCGTTTGGCCATCCCCCGATCACCATCTCCTGCTTCTATATCCGCGATAGCTTGGTTGGCCGACTTCGTGAACGACGAAGTGTACAAGACGAATGTGGAACACGTTAGTATGAGTTTAGAGTAAGCCTTGAAGAGAATAAGTGAAAGAAGTCGACGACGTCAGCGGAGATGAGAGTGTTCAACACAATACGTACTCGGAGCAACTTGGAACTTGTCAACATGCACTCTTTCAGGCATGTATCCAGGAAATCGACGTGGTCTCGCAGTAGCTGATCCACCGTTGTTACTTTCTTGAGCTTCTCCTCCAAGGCGCGCCAATTCGGCTCCAAGACTTCGAAGGTCGCAAAGCACATAATCTGTTGAACAAAACGACAGCATCCGGGCTCGCAGAAGAAAGACGCGTAGTCGCCATTGCTCGAAATCGCGATGCTCGGGCAGAGGGCGGCGCCACGGAATAGTCTTTTGTTCTATCCACATAGATGACAATGCTTGCTCAAGGTGCTTGAGATGGAGCAAGAAACGGAAGAGAAGTTGGTATCTGAGGATGGTTTTGCGTGAGACGACCAAAGACAGAGGGAATTTGACATTGTAATCGAGCGCAAGAGCATCAATCGCTAAAGTGACATATATTAATGAACTCCGAAGAAAAGTGTAGCAGACAGCATACCTTGCATCGGTTTCTTCTCATCTTTATCCCTATCCTTCTCCTTCTTATGATCATCTAGGGGTATGCCGCCTATTCCACCCTCTCCTTCCTCTGGGCCAATGGACCCGTTAACACTAACGACCTTGATCAACCACTCATATAACCCACTCCCCGCCATGATGACCTTCACGTCTTCCCTGTACAATGCATCCTCGCCCTGCGTTTCCGCGCCCAATGCAATATCGAGCAAGCTTTGCAGCTTCACAATCGACACGGATTTGGCCGACTTGCGCAGCTCAGAGTGAGCTAAGTCGAGGAGTTGCGTAAGGAATGAGGATTGAGACAGGAAGAAGTACCGCTTAAGCGAGCGGAGACGAGGGATAAGTTCCAGGTCCTTCAGCAACAGCTGAAGCAGAGTTTGGTTCGCATGGGCGTAAGCATCCTGCAGGAACTGATAGAAACTAGATTGGTTGGTTTACACGAGTGAGCTTCATGGTTCCAGAACCACATACCTCTCATCTTCCATTGACACGTCGTCAACGTCCGTTTGAGAGGCGTTCCGGCTGATCTCGATACCACATTCACGTATGACGTTAAGATACTTGCCAGCAAGAAGGATTTTATGTTTCCAGCCTTCAAGGAGAGGGGGAATGCATGCTCCTCCAGGCAATCGTCCGCCAAGTGTCCGAGGTGGAGGTACTCCGGCTTGCTGGCGTTTTGTATTCAACGTAGATCCATCGCGCAACTACGTGAGTCTGAGCATACCAGGCAAAAATGTGGTGTTGAATTTCGCATACTGTGTAACGGCGCTCCCAGTATTCATCCGTGTAGTCCGACTCAAGAATGCCGCGATTGATGAACTTACTTTCTTTGACTAGCAGTTCCTCGTATGGGTCGGCTAAACGGCCAGTCGTAACCCACACTCTCAGCATGGATATATACGGCTTTCCAGCTGCTTGAAGCAACGTTCCGTACACCGAGAGTGCTGTTGGATCCCCTGACATATTCCTCATCCGATCGTAAATGATACTTAATACTTCACCTCCTTTGACTGATATCGAAGTGCCATCGTTGCCGATGCCCTTTTTATCTATTTCGGACAGGACAGCTTTGAGCTTAGCCCCACCTAAGCCGAGGGCTTCATTTCGCGCCTCTTCTTCTAGGTCAACGGATGATTCATCGGAGGACGAGGAGGAAGAGTCAGCAGCGGGGTCGTCGGCTGTGCAGAATTCAAGCACAAGTTGGTAGATGAGTGAAAGCGTATGGACCGTCGGATGAATGTAAAACCACAGTTTTTGGAGAGAAAACTGGGGAGACGTATTGAACGCGTGTTCAAGTTGAGAGAGAAGTGTTTGGTAATCCTAATGCCAATAATTCAAGGAACATTTGGACAACAAGACATGGAACACGAGCCTTGAGCATATCGCGTATCGCGGCACATAACGCGTGGTTGACCAATCCGAAATCCAAATGGCTTCGATCTTCCACAAACGCTGATATCGCGGTATAATAAGTCCCAAGTGGTAGTATACGTTCTACCAAGTCTCGCAAGGACGGATCTACACGAATCGTTGATTAGAGGCCCAGCAACAAAACGGGACCTAAGACGCGCCTAGGGAGGGAGACACCGCGAATCGTATGCCCCTAAGAGGATCATTATCCTCGACGGTGTGGTCGGTGTGGAATGTAATGTATGTCGATTCGATACCCTGTCGCAAAGATTGATGAATGTCATAACGGCAGGCGTTTGTGCTCTCGCACCATCAGTACATATAACAAGTCCTCCAATATGAATGACTCTTGTATTTCCAGCGGGATGTGGCCTAGGTCTTCCTGTTTTGCTTTCCCCTTGCCCTTGAGCTTCGGTGTTGCTTGGTTCGATACCACTCGCGAGTTTAAAGGTGCTCGGACGAACGAGGTTTCGGCGATGAATGACTGTTCGTCTGTGCGACATAATCAACAGAAGTTTTCCCCAAGAAGATATGCGGTCCACTCACTTGTCCCATAGTCATCACGGTAGATGTTATCACCGCCGTCATCTATCTCTGCATTGGCGCGTCGCGTGGTAACCTAGGGTCGGTATTGGTATTGGGAAGAATGAACGAGCCTCGAGCTTGCCTTTGAGTATTCTTTCTGCGAAATACGTGTCTCAGTGTTTCTGCCGCTAGATCGGGAGTAATGGTCCATCTCTGGGAGAACTTACAAAAAACCGTCGGCGCGGCGCTTCGCTCTCACGACGGCGGGCGTGACTTCCTCCCTGACGCGTGACTTGTGACGTGCTGAACGACCGCAGTGCCCACGACTCCAAAGAATCGAACTTGCATAAGTCCGAACCTTGAAGCTGAAGCGAGTTGCTGTGTAATTTGGCATAGTTAAAAGGTTAACGCAGGAAGTTCCATATACTACCGGGTTTGAAACTTCCGAACTTAAGACCGAAATATGCCTATGATTGCAGAGTCGAAGGGCTCAGCCGTATGCATCGTACATCGTGACAGTGCACCATAGCTATACTGGCGCATACACCAAAAGTGAGTACGACCGAAGCGGTGAATTGGATGTCATGAAATTGACATGTCGTACTTTCGCTGGCACCCGTTCAGTGGCCCTTCGTCGATCGGAGCCTCTCCAAAACTATTCGGTGCGCTAACCTTCTCACTGTCATCTAAATTAACATCCGTACTAGTAGCTCCAGCGCAGACCAGCTCTTGGCTTATGCTAACAATAATGGCTTCACAGATTGAATGGAAGTTCCGCGTTGCCCTTCACTTCCTTTCCTTTAAAGAACACCTAAAGCTTGTGCTGTATAAGCTAGGTCATCCAACGCCTTTGCTACTCCAACAGGAGTAATCATTCCCCAAACAACAATGTACTCCCAATCCATGGTTCTCCTCGCTGCCGCCTTCGCGTCGTTCGTGGCGGCCTCGCCTATGGCGCTCCATGGCGCGAACAGCTGCTCGACCGGCCCGGTCCACTGCTGCAAACAGTGTCGAGCACCACACACAGCCTCACGTAAACACCTTATTGAGGGGCTCGGGTCTATTGGGCCTGGATATCGAGACATTGGTGGGGAACATTGGCTTGGATTGCAGCCCCATCGGCCTCTCCAGCACGGACTGGTATGTTATCAATATCTAGCTATCGTGCTCGACTTTGGTATTCACTACCTTCTAGTACCGCTCAAACTGTCTGCTGCGACGACGTCACTTTTGGTGGGACCCTCCAATTACTTCTTTTTCTACTTCTTCAGCATGCTTACGCCTACTTCTCCTCCAGATGGCTCGGTTGCCGTTGGCTGCACACCCGTCAATCTCAGCGTCCTCTAGATGTCCTTGGAGTACCACGATCCTGGACCTTTGTACAGAATGGATTAAACTCCGTTGTAGTAGCGCAACCACACTTCTTACTCCTGTATTTTTATTGGCATAACAAATAACCCTCCCCCTCCTTAATCAAATTGCACGATTGAAGTCTAAATCATATAGATGTGAATTTGCTTGCAACTGTCGAGCAGAGATGCAACAGCTACAGGCGTTGTCTATATAGATGCCAAATACTTTTGATTTCAGTCAATTGAGTAGCATAGCAGACCGTATTCCCTCAAACCGAGTTCCATGAAGAGATGGACGTCTCAGCAGCGGTAAAAATACCAACCTTGCGTATCCGAATCGCGGCTCCTTAGACTTGCTTCCGTCATATACGTTTCATGTTGAACGTCTTCATACCGGAGATCATCTAGTATGACATCGGGTCCGTGCGACACCTCAAGATCATCGCTGGCGACAGGCTCTACACCACGGTAGCTAGATGACATGGCTTTTGTGGAGGGCAGCGGACGCTGTCTGGAGTAAACTCACCCTATGGTTCAACCCGACGGTTGAATACTCCCTGTTAGTACGGAAATATAGAGTCCGCCTGCAGCGCTAACCTTTAAACTGGCCCTAGCAGACCCAGAGGTGCGCTGGCTAAAATAATGTCAATCTCCATCCCCAACGTCAAATGGAAGAAGATCCCGCACACTCAAAAGCATCGTGAAATTTAGGAGGAGATGGCCAGGTCCTTCCTACACCACCTTCTCTCCAAAGTACTTCTCCTGAATCACTTGGATCACCCTCCCCCCCCCTGCTCACTGACAATGTTCGCTAAATCCGCTACCATTGCGACTGTCGTCGCCGCGCTCGCCGGTCTCGCCGCCGCTGTCCCCACAGCCGACTGCCGGACGAGCAAGACGTGCAGCAGCGGGAAGGTTGCCCCAGTCGCCCCTGCAGTCCCGATCGGGACGTGCAGCACTGGGAAGGTCCAATGCTGCAATAGCGTTGAGCACAGCACACAACCCCACGTCAACAACCTTCTCCTTGGGTTGGAGCGCTTTGGCCTCGTCAAGGGACTCATTGGGGGTTTAACTGGCAACGTTGGAATTCAATGTAGTCCTCTCCTCCTGTCCGGGAATTCCTGGTAAGTCCCTTCAACGCCCATATCAGATGAGGCAAGCCTATTTTAAACCGTCCACTTTTATTACAGCACGGCTCAAACTGCCTGCTGCGAAAACGTCCACTTCAGTAAGTTCAAGGTTACCCTGTCGTGTGGTGAACAGCTATTGATAATTCTACAGATGGTCTCATCGCCGTTGGCTGCTCGCCCGTTAATTTGAGTCTCTTGTAAATGGTGGACTTGCCATGGCGGACGAAAATCACCGAGTACAATTGGCTAGGTATAGAATTCTGTGATAATTAGTGTATTTATTTGGAAACTGTGTATTTAAGGTGTTGATTCACTGGGAGTCAAGATCAGCTACTGGTCGAGAGGGCTGGCCGCAGGCCCCTTTTCAAAAAATAGGATATCCCTGTACAACTCCTGTAATCACAAGAATTTCTCACGATCGATCCGCGTCGCGTCGAGTCTGGGCACCTCAACTGTTTCACATTGAGTTGTAGTTCACTGTCAAAATGAAGGATGCGGGCATATATTCAATAAAACGAGCTCTGCCTCGTATGGTCTGTACTCAATCCATCTTTCTTGTTCAATGCGAAGTCTGACGGATCGTTTTACAGAGTTGGACACCGAAGAACCTGTACAATCTCTGGTTGCGTTCTAAAGGTTCTCGAGCGGACGAGTTGAAGTTCACTCGCACCCATAAATCCCTTTTCCAACAGCGCTGGGTCTCCAAGGCCGCTGTGCGGGCGTACCACGGCGACTATATCAACGAGAAAATCTTCAAGCGGTGGTACCTTCCCGAAACACTCCCGGATGTGCGCCCGCGGCGAAAAGTGCTGGGGGACGACAGCACCGACCTAGAGGCATTTGCATTACGGAAAAAGAAGGAGAAGGCTTTGGAGGAAGAGGTGGAAAAGAAGGGCATGGCGCCGGTCGGGAGTCTGATGTTCTCGGAAGTGGAGAGACGGATAGACGTGTTTATCTTCCGCTGCTGTTTCGTGCACAGCGTCTACGAGGCGCGCCGCTTGGTGATTCACGGAGATGTCATGCTCAATGGCAAGAAGGTGCGCCAAACTGCTATCTCGGAAGTTGACCTCCGTGTAAATGATATTCTAGCATCAAAACGCTAATACCCGTCTTGCACCTGGGGACATGGTGTCCGTAAACCCCGACGCTATTCGGTTCTTCAAGACACCGACTGGCGCGCACGATACACCGCTCCCTAGACTCTTAGACCAACCCTCTAGCGCCGTCACCGATGCACCCCGTGAGGATAACAAGAGCCTCACACCGTTTTACCTCCCACCATACGCCTCCCCATGGATGTTCATTCCAGCGTACATAGAAACGAACTTCAAGACGTGCTCCGCCATCTACGTCCGCCACCCCACTGCGCGACCAGGGTACTCGGAGATCCCCACGCCGTATGCTGCTGACGGTGAAATTGTGCGCTTCGCTTGGGAGTGGTATGTCAAGAACCGACCAAGAGTTCGAAGCAAGGCGCAGTTGGCGCGGATGCCGGAGGACAGAGCGTTGGCAATGATGGATGACAAGGAAGACCATCATGCATCTAAGAGACTGCAGGTCTCGCAACGACGACTTGGAAAGAGATTGGCACGACGTAGACATTAGATACGGTACACCTTCATAATCTATTGCGAGAGTAGAGGCGGTCTCGAGACGATTTCCTTCTGTAACGGCACTAACGGGTGAGTTGAGGGGATCATGAACCCTTGTCTATGGCATAAATGGGGTAGTGGTAACCTGGGTCGTTGCCATCGAACATCGACCCGCCGCGAGTTCAATTCTCGCTTGATGCATGGGCTGAATTTTTTTTCGTGATGATTCAGATATTCAGGTAGCAACAGAGTAGCAACGGTGGTTACTACCATATGATTCCAACTTTCCCCTTCTCTGTCTTCTCGCTTGCTGTGTAACGTTATTATTTTAATTATGGCCCTGTCCCCCGTCGGTCGCAAGCAGTTTTGCGGCTCATCGTGCGTAACATCCCCATCGTATGAACTTGACTGTCTGACGCGCAATGCTTAACGACAGTTTCATTCTTTGTGGTCAACCTCGTCGTACTCGCGCTTGCGATAAAGGTCAATGACTTTCAGGAATACTTCTGTAAGTGCCCCCTTGAGAATCCGAGTCCAGTTGCGGTGCTGAGGCTGGTTGCCAACGCAGTCATCGCCGACCTCTTTCCCCTCGGTCTTTCCATTACGACTCTGGTCGTCCTCGTAGCCTTGTGCGTCCACGCCTGACTACCGTGTTTGCATCCTGACGTCGATTTTCGAAGGTTCATCGTTGACTTCGCTATTGTGGAGAACTACTCGGGCAGGCCCCAGTTCACGATCCCGCTGTTTGCGATATTAAGTGTGTTTTGGTTGGGTGAGCGTGCTTTCACGATGCATTTGTCCCCGAGTATGTGTGTAATAGCGGATCGCTGCAGCGTTCAACGCGTTCTCCACCTCCCGCTGGCGCTTCGTCCCCCTCGAGTGCGACGCCATCCCGGCCGAGTTCTCTGAAGACAAGGCGTGGTGCAAAAACCTCCAGGCGCTCAAGGCACTCGTCTGGGTCGAATGGGTTCTATGTACGAGCCCCGTCTTGATTTCAACGGAAAGCCAACTAACCCAGAATGCTCTCTTGCAGGTTTCTTGATCACACTCTTCACCGCCCGCTTCACCCTCACGGAGAACGCCCGTGGGCATAAGCATGTCTTCAGAGGCCCGCTCTCGCGGTACAACCCCAATGCAGACGTCTTCGGCCACAGCGTGGGGTACAACTTCGGCGGCGGCGGCGCGCGAGATAGCGAATTCTTGCAATACGAAAAGTAAGCAGTAAACCCTATCGCGCTCGCGACGATTGCCGGCACCTCGAGACGGCCAAAGTTGATATCAGTTATATATCGTTCCGCTCGTTTGTCCCTCCCCCCTGTTCCTCGTCTTTCCTTCAAGCTGTCCATCTCTATTTCTTGACATCCTTCGTCTGTTCTGTATTCTTCGTCTTCCGTCATATTGTAGGCTAGGCCAGGCAAAATGCATGTTATGAGAATACAGCCGGTGTTGCAATCACTGTGGTGGTGGGTGTGTGTCCTCGGGGTCCCTTTAGCAAGCCCAGCAACAGAATTGAGGGAATGGAACTTTCAAGACAGAAAATCAAGTAAGGGGTCCGGAGGATAGGGGTTGCAGACTCGCCTGAAATTCAAAGCAGCTAAGACTTGCACCATGACTTCCATCATCAGCCTACTTGTTGAAGTGAGTGTCGGTGGGGAAACACGCAATCTGTCTCTCCTCAATGTACCCATCGATAGAATACGCACTTTTGCTCTCAAGCCACGGAAATGGCTACGCTTCGTCGCATACGTCGCCTGCAATGTCGAGGGTGAGCTCTTCAAACTCGATGCAGTCCAAGGCAAAGTGGAATGCCATATGGATGATTCTGTTATGGACGGCGACTCTTATATATTTGTACCCGACGGAGACATCGAATTTATCGACCCAGAGACACGAAACCATGCCATCCACTCCAATGCATCTTCGGTTCGGACAGCCTCTCGAGAGCAGATTGTGGAGTATTACGGGGGTTGCCCGTTCTCCCAATTGTTCCTGGTCTATGCAATGTTTGCCACTTAGTTCCACGCTCCAAAGGAGCCCAGGTCAGCCACTGTTTTCTGTTTGTGAACCTTACATGTTAATGATTCTGTAGTACTTGGAAACCATCCTTCATGGTACTGGGCGTCAGGATATCGATATAGATGACCCTGGCAATCTGATATTAGCGAGTGCAAATCATCACACAGCCTTTGACCGGTATGCGCTGGGCTTTCTCAAGGTACATCTTTACATCTTGCTTTGACCAGGGCCTAATGAAGCCAATCCAGACACCCAATAAGTACCTCGACACCACCGACGTATATATAGATGCACATATACGTAGTGATACTTACTGTGTCACCACTCACGCTTTCGTTGAGGGATATGAATCGCTCCACAACCAGCGCTCAGACCTTGCCCATGGTTCGGGCTTACCTTCCTATATACCCTTCCAATCCTCCCTGTCGCCTCACAGTCCTCGGATGATGTGACACCGAGTGTGCATCTGTGGTCAGACTCTGTACCAGTCTTACTCACCTATTCTCTGTAGCCGCTTCACAGAATTCAGAAGGAGCTGGGACACCATCAAGTACGTGATTTCCTTGTCTTGAGACCCATCTGTTGTTCATACATCCCATTTTTAGGGCCGTTAGGCAATGAAGGTTAGTCCTTCTATCTTTCTCCCACCTTGGATCATTGATTATTTGCATAACAGGGGAGAGCCCCGAACCCAAGCCTCTCGACTTTTTACTTCACATTACCTACGTATCGAACATCATCTCTACGTTCGGGAAGGCCAGCCGTGAATCCTTCGATCCGTTTATTGCACGTCGCAGGCCTTTACTCTATAACTACGGCGACAAAACAAAAGCCAGCCGATGAGGAAGCCAAGACCCGTAGACGTGGCCGCCGTCATCACGAAGAGGAAGAGGGACAGTCCTCGCTTGATATGATCCTTGGGCTACATCTATTCTTCCGAGGTTCTTCAATTGCGGAGGAGGAGAAACGACAGAAAGAGATGGAGGAAAGGGCAAAGCTCGAAGCTCAGGAGAGCTCCAAGCGAGCGGTGAAGGCATGGCTCTCAGACAAAGCCAATGCTGCATGAATCATGAGTTATTTTACAGTGTATTCTCTTTGTATTCACGTCGAACATTCGCGTCAATGTTGTATTCTGTAGATCGTTAATTGTCAAAAGTGATCGTGGCCATTATATTGTCGCGAGATGGCGGTCATATTTGACATGGTACTGTTTCCGTTTACTTGCTACAAAACAAATTTGTACAAAACTGGAGTGTGGTGGTGGTACAAGTCCATGTAATGCACGAGCGAAACTACGAGCCATCCGAGAATATAGAGAAGGGCCGACTGAGTGAAGCTGGCGATACCAACAGTCCATTTTTGCCGAGGCTGTCCTCAGACTTGTGCTGGGTACCGCCGGTCAACGTGGTAGCCGAAGTAGATGGTCGAGTATGAGGTTCCGCATCAGCGTAGATCTTCATCTTGTCATAGGTGGTGTTTGAGGGAGGAAGGCCCTGTTGCCCGCTCTTTGGAGTCATAGACGTAACGACAAATCCTGGAGGTAGCTCATCCGAGGGGAGCAGGATGACGGGGCTGCTGTGAGAGGCAGCATCCCTGTTGTTGTGGGCGTCGTAGCTCGGGGGTAGGGCCACATGATGACTAGCATCGTCGGGTGTCAACAGTACTGGGTCAATGTCCATCTCGACACCATCCTGGGAGTGCTTCGATGGAGAATGGGACTAGCAGCACAAAACCAACATTGAATACGCGAACTCTTGGGTGAGACGTATCGGAGACTTACCGGCGGTTCAACGCTGATCTGAGGCACCGTTGAATTTGAGGCGGTTCTATTCGTGAGCCGTTTTTGTAGCCACTCGAGCGGCGAAGGGCGGTGTTGGTGACCTTGATTCTCGGGCGATCGTCGCGGGAACGGTATTTTCGACTGGTGTGGTTTGTCTTGGTATAGTATTGGGGGCGGGGGCGGAGGCGGGGGCGGGGCGTGCTGCTGCTGCTGCATGATACCGGCAGCACTGCCGAGAGACAATGGCTGCGGCATCACAATACGCTTCGGGCGACGAGGGCCACGAGGAGGGCTCCGTAAACCTGATGCATATGGGTCCCCATCGGGGGGTGCCAGCGCAGCAGGTTCGGCTCGCTAGACGTAGCAGAAATAAAAGCAAAATATGTTGGCTCTCACTGGTAACCAAGAAAGGGAAGAAGAGGAAGAAGAAACAACGAAACGACAGCATGGCGCGTAATGGGATCAAAATCATTGGATAGACAAAGAATGGTCAACGTACTGATTTTCCTTTAGATGCACTGGCTGATGAGTTGGCCGACCGCCATTCTTCTGTTATCTCCTGGCTTGGGGTACGAACGACTTCCCGCCTGTTGGCTGGATATGCTGGAAAGGGTGCTTTCCTGTGTGCGGGAGTAGGCGTCTGCGGTGTGCGTCTTCCGTACTCTTCTCTTCTTCTGTCGTACGCATCTCTGACAGCAGCCTGATCAGTGGGTCCTCCATGCCCTGACGGCTCACTAATGGGGAAACGCTCTTTGTTCGCCGAGTTAGGAGGACTGAGGATATCGAACTGCGAAATGGAGGCGGAGGACATAGTGGCAGCCGGGCGGGGTACGGCATATATTGGCCTAGGCTGGCGTCGAGTTAGATTTACATCTGACTGTTGCTCTTGCGTGGTACGGACGGTGCTGCGGCTTCCGGAGCGCATGCGACCAGCGGGGGACAGATCCGGCGCCATCTTTATCGCTACTCTCAGTGTCCTCTTTGCCGTCTTTCATGCTCGACGCAATCGTTTTAGGCGTCTTGGATAGCTCGTATGGAGCAGGAAGATTGATCATGGAGTCGCTTCCGAGGACGGGAATGAATCCATCTGGGGGGATGACTGTATTACGACGGGATACTGATGAGGCGTTATCGCGTGCGGGTTGAGGTTGGATAGGTTGTTGCTCTCGTTGTTTGATGAAGATGCATGCTGTGGGGCAACCGACGAAGGAACGGGGGTTCGACGAGACAAGGAAGCTTGAGGATCTAGCGGTTGAATGGACTCGAGACTCCTAGAGTCAGCCAGAATAGGTCGCGAATACGAAGGTGCACGTCGCGTCACTGAGGGAGCTATCGAAGTCGCCCTGGAGGAGGGGACGCGTAGGGGGACTGGCTCAGCCAGTATTGGGATGCGTACTGGTTCGTTATTCTTGAATTTACTACGTTTTGGGGCACTGGAAACCGAACGGTCAGATCTGGAGAATTTTGAATGATTAGTGGGACATTGTTTAAAACTGGAGCTAAGTTCATACTTTGAGTCTGCTGAGGTCGGTGTTTCGTCATATTCATCCTCATCCTCTTCATCATCCTCGTATGCCTCCCCCCTAGTCCGAGTACTGATCCGCTCTAAAGCCATTTGTTGACCTTGCCGCAATCCTTGTCTATACCCCCCCTCCTGCCCTGTTCCATAGCTTGCCTCACAACACTCTCCTCCTCCAACTTTCTTGCTCGCGCCCTAGCCCTCGCAGCAGCCTCTTCAGCATCCTTCTTCGCCTGCTCCACCTCGTCCACGATTCTCTGCGCTCGCAGAATTTCGTCTTGTGCTCTAGCCAACTGCGCCTTATACAGTTCTAGCTGTGTATCAGAGTCGACACCTGCAACGTGACTTGAACTTGCTCGGTGCGGCATTTCGTTAGGAGGGTCAACGCCGAAGTCAACCGCTCTTCGGCTGTGCGTGAGCGGGTGACCTCTGTGGTCAGCCTCTCGGACGTAAGGAGAAGGAGTGAGTTGAGCTTCTGTACTTTGGCCTTGGATTTGGAAGATGAGTTGATTGAGGAAGAGCTGGGATCGTTGTAGTGGTGATCCGAGCGGTGGTCTGAGCGATGTGAATGGGAGCGTGATTCTGAAAATTTGCTTCGAGATCGGTGGGTGGACTTGGAGTGGCTATGGTGGCCATCGGCGGTCCGTCCAAGTAGCTGAGCGTACGTACGGGCTGTAGGGGTATGTCTATTGGAACGGTGGTTCTCGCCACGCTCTGATGGGGAAGATGGGGGGGGTAGCTGAATCAATTTCCTCTGCATGAGGGTGGGGATAGTTGCTTGGACCTGCGGCGTGTCTATTTCCATTAGATCCAAGTTAGTAAGACAAAGGCATGAGCAACCTACTCTCCGCTAAAGTAGTCCATAGTGAGGGGAGGGGGGAGGCGATTCCTGGATTTCAATGCGCAGAGTTAAGGACGATGGCGTTCACGAGCCTCGTGTGCCGGGCATGGTGATCTAGATGAAAGCGATGGTGAGGGGTGATAAGAAACAATTCCACCGTTTAGAGTGGGAAAGCGACGACAAAGGTAGGACTTACCAAAGTGAAATGGTTCAGTTCATTAGAAGCATGTCCTTAATATTAAATGATGCTTACTCCCTTCCATTCGAAGGAGCCGCAGTTATGTATCCAGCGTATTGCGGGAACGAGTTCCATGCGGAAGTTGATATCCATTCTCGTTCTCCGCAATAGTTTCTTCGTCGGGCTGGCCACGCCATATACACGTTCAACTGATCCTCGCGATTGCCTCGTGTTCTGTAAGTTATTCGATGCCTCATGTTCTGATTCCGTTGGACCCTTACATAGCACGGCTCGGACACGTTATGTCACGAAGCGATCATGGGGTATGATCCTTATGGCTCGCTCGTCAATGTTGTCCGGCCGGCGAAGCGAGATTTGAACGTCTGTCATCCGAAAGAACCAGAGTCAGTGCGACGGCTTCGAGAAAATTCATTAGTGTCATTATTGAATATCGATTAGGTTAGTTTGCGCACTTATCCATGAACTTGTAGACCGGAGCTAGAGCTAAGTGGGCTTTGTATTTTTACCGCCGTTTCGTCAACTTCGATGTTGAGATTGAATTGGACGGACGAATCGGGCCGAAGAGGATTTCCCTAAATGTCATGTGACATGGTCACGTCGCGCCAAACCTCTTCGGAGTCGTAAACCCTGCGATATCGTCAACTCCAAGTGAAGACAGTTCTCCCTCATCGCGTCGTCAGATTGTAGGGTTTCGTACTAGGTCCAGCATATCCGTGAGTAACTGGGCGGTAAAAACACAAGGCCCAAATCTATCATAGGGCACAATAATTACCTATATTCCGAAGGGGACTACCGCGATCAGGTCGTAATCCCTAAATATCCTCTACGCTTCGTGACACCCTACATGTTGTATTAGACAAAACGAACATTCTGCTTGAGCTCAAAAGTACCTGAAAGCAAAATAATAATAATACTGTCTTCACCGGGAGTCTACTTTCCGAGCGGTCTCATCCCCATTCCCCTTCCCTTCCCCCTTCGTTTTATCCTTCTTCCCTTTATTCTTAAACTTCTTCTTCCTCGGAGGAGCGGGCGGAAAGACAACTGGAACCAATGCTGCAATCATCTCGTTCACCGTCTTTCCGCCGTCCAACTCTCGCACCGCGTCCCTACACGCCTTAATAAACATCGGCACGCGTTGGTCGGCACCTCGCACCACGTTCTATTACAGCCCGACGTTTTGAATTTCGCGATTCGCAATTGCCATTGAATCCAAGTCAAAGAACGTCAACTCGCTGCGCAACGTGACGCAAAGAAACTAAAGACTAACCTTATTGTGGATGAACGGATCCACAACGACAAATTGATGCCGCTTCCAGTCGTCGTCATGAGCAGGTAACTGGGTAACAACGTTCGCTTCTGCAGCGGCGTTTACCACATCAGCCCCCTCGTTTGGAACTTGGGGTTGGGAAGCATCTTGCGTAGATTGGAGAGAGTTTGCCAAGGAGCCATCAGGAGCGATCGAGTCGAGTTCAGAGGCGTCGCCTGCGTCCGTTATATCGATGACCTCGACATCCTCCGCTTCTTCTACTTCGTCGTCAACCTCGTTACCATCGGCCGCGGCTAACATTCCCCCCCGCCCTTCCTCTTGCTCCTGCTCGGACTGCTGGACTTCCTCCGCAGATGCCTTCCCTTTCTCTTTCTTAGCCTTCTCTTTCTTCTTTTTCGCCAGCTGCATCGGAGCCGGCCTTCTCACAATCCCTCCCTCCCGAATAACAACCATCATCTCCGCATAATCAAACTCCCCACCCCAGTATCTACACCGCCCAAACCCGAATAAGCGTTGCTCGAAGCGGATCGTTGAATGGAAGGTACCCACTTAAACCAGTCTTTCATCAAGAGCTCGATATCATTCTGCACGGGCACATGCTCCACCGATCGGGAGTCGTACCTAATATCACACTTGACGCGTTTCTGTTTCTGTCGAACCCAGAAAATACTGCCTTCGTCCTCACATTTCGGGTCCAGGGGCTCCAAGCCCGCTTGCAAATTGGGCAGAAGCCCACGCATCTACGCCGCCAGACTCATTTTAGCATACAACCTTATTTCTGAGTCTTCAAGCTGCACCAGGAATTGGACCCGGATTTGGAGCACCCACCTGCAAGAACCCAATCGTCATCAACGCGAGCGCGTAGCTGCTAAATGTCCTCGGCCCCATCCCACTCGGGTTATTCAACCCCAGCGGCTTCGCCCACGCTTTCACTGCGAACAGCATCGGGCGAAGCACCGGCGACATATCGCAGTAGATCTTCAACATCCGCGAATTGATTAAACCGAGCTGATCGTTGACATTGATGTCGCACTCCATCCTCGTAACGGGATCTAAGAATTTGACTGGATATGCATAGCAAACGACTTGCATAAGCATATCATCTTATCTAGGGAAGGAAGGACTACTAACCGATAGGAACATTGGCTGAGGGTATAGCCTGCACGTTCTTGTAACCTGCGCCCCACAAATCTTTCCCGAGTAGCCTACATAGAAGCCGGGAGTAAACAATGATCAAAGGAGATCATGCCTGCACTAACCTGATATTGTAGATAGCTAGATAAAGAATGAGAATGGAAAATCAAAACCGTATTGATTTGCAGAATGGTGGTGGGTGGACTTACAAGGAAGCCAATCCCCCCGGGACTCTCTGGGACGAAATCCGGTCATCCGATTCCTATCCTATTCGAAAACAAACCCAACAATTAGCACGACAAATCTCCAGCCGGTAATCAGTAAGCGACTGACCACTATGACCAAGTCCAAATCACTCGACTGGGCAGACACCCCGTAATGTCCACTCCCAAACAAACTCTACGCAGTACTCGTTTCCAAACTTTTTATTAACGAACATATTGATACGGCGTAGGGTTCCCTCCTCAACTCCTCAACACCCTGCGGTTGTTGAGTATGTTGAAGGAACGGGCGACGTCCTTCCGGTGGCTGTTGAATATGTGGTGGAGGTGGGCGGCGTTGTAACACAGATCTTGCATGCCCCATAGCACGAGAAACGGGCGAGGTTGCTCTTGGTGCATCAGGTTGGTATGAGGTATTGTAAGGCGTTGATGGTGACGATATGGATATCGGGTTATGGCTGGGGGCCTGTCTATATGGACGGCCTTGACCTTGTAATTGATACGAAGGGGAGGGCGGACCCGCAGCAGATGGCTAACTCGCAATTAGAGTTCACCAACCACCCCCGGAATCAAGATAGAACGCAACTCACATTATTCCTCCAAGGTTGATATCCACCTCGAGGTGCTCCTCCCCCAACCCCCCCTCGCCCTCGCCCACGCCCACGCCCACGCCCACGCCCACGCCCACGATCGGGGACGGGCCCGAAGTTATGGTTTACTTTCACCGAAGGACCTTGCTGCGTTTCTGAACCGGAACCGGACGCACTGGGGAAAGGGGGAAAACGGGGGGTTGGCTTTAGTGGCATTGTTATTACTGGCATCCTGACGGCGCCGTTCTGTCGCCTCGTTAAGTGCGCGAAAAAACGGATTAGGCGGCCCCTGCTGCTGCTGCATGATGCGAGTGGTTCGACCTTTGGTGACACTCTGCTGTCTCGGCCTTTCGACGACGCTAGCCGGAGGTGATGCTTTGTGCGGCGATGACTGCTTGAACGAAGCTGGAGAGCGCCCTGAATGATCAGAGTTTATATGTACACTGCGCTGGCTTAAATTAGCTCCGTAACGTGATAGTTGTGGGCGAATCCTTTGCGTGAAGGAGAAACGGGGAATACAAGGGGCCCTCGTGGTATCCCAGGGCGTGCACTCCGAAGCTGAACAAAAGCAAGATTAATGTTGCGCTCTCTGCGATTGAGACATACAAGATCCCCTTCGGATGCAAGGGTGCTCTTAGATTACTGCGAATCCAGAATGACTCACCTGAAAGCGTCCCAAAAGCCTATACCCATCCTAAGCTATAATATGACAAGGGAGCGGTCGCAGGATATGGACGCACGCAAGACGGACTGGGGAACAAGGTCGTTGCTGTAACGGTTTGGAGCAAATGTTGTGTTGATTGTCGCGTTATTCGGGAGAAAAATGGCATTCATCCACTCACGGGGCTCAGAAATGAGGATGTGGTTGCGGTCGGGGAACAACCGTTGCAGTTCTTGAACTTGCAGGAACGGACACTGCCAGGCGAGAAGGCTAAGTCTCTGAGGAGGAGAAGCGCGTTTCAGTCACGTGTATTCATCACTGAGACTGTCTCACGGTCCAGCGAAGACGAACTGGAAATTTCTTGACAGTGACCTTCTGCAATTCGACAATGGCTCAACAACGTATGCCTTTATGGGCCGCAGAAGTTGACATCGACGAAGACATCCACGGTGTCGATCTCTCAATGGCAATTGGAAACTATGGCCAGGGTGCCTACGATGAGGGTAAGTGTCTCAAGTGACTTGTAATCTCGACATCGTTAACCCATAGCCTGGCATTAGCCCAAATTCAACCTACCCAAATAGCAGAAGCTACTTTGATGGCCGTTCAGCAGCATATGGCGCAACAAGCGGCGTTCTCACAAATTCCAGACGCAGTGAAAAATGTGCGTCTCACTACAGCCTATTAGAATGGATGATTTGTGACCTTGATCTCAAGTTCATAATTCACTTCCACCGAGCTGTCCTCGACAACAACCTCGCAGAGATCACCGTCGCGTATGAGAGTGGATGGAACAAGTTTACCGAAAAGTTCTACGCAAAGACGGAGTGGCCAGAGGCAGAAGTGATTGCCCCCCTCGTGAACGACGATGCCATATTCCTCATCCTCTATCGCGAGCTCTACTACCGCCATGTGTACTCGCGATTATCACCAGACATCGACGATCGCTTCCATTCTTATGAAAACAGCTGCGAGTTGTTTAATTACTTGCTCAGTCAGTGTCAAACGTCATCATTCGGCGTGATTTCTTCAATCATTGCTTAGATTCGGACGGACCCGTAAAGCTTGAGCTCCCGGAGCAGTGGCTCTGGGACATCATCGACGAGTTCATCTACCAATACCAATCCTTCTGTGCATGGCGCTCGAAGGTCAAGTCAAAAAACGGACGATGAGTTGGGTCTACTGGCCGAGGGAGGCGGCGTACGTCTCACTGTTTCCTGTCATCACTATATTCTCATCCATAGCTAGGTCTGGAGCTCTTACAGTGTCCTCAATGTCCTGTACTCACTCATCCAAAAATCCAAAGTGAACGAGTACATCACCGCTCAGCAGGCTGGCAAATCTCCCGAGGAGATCGCGTACGTGTTTCGCGTGGGTAAGTCGTACGCAACTGACAGTTTGATGCAGTGAGATCGTTGGCGAGTATGGCGTCTTTCCTCTCTATCGCACGCTTGGCTACTTCAGTATCATTGGACTGCTACGCGTGCACGTCCTCCTCGGCGATTTCACGCTGGCGCTAAAGGTCATGGAGAACGTTGAGCTGAACCAGAAAGTACACGTAATCCCGTATGCCTTGGACGCTTGCTAATTCAGTCCTTCGCCACAGTCGCCTTTCACCCGTGTAACAGCATGCCACGTATCTACATACTACTACGTATCCTTCTGTTATATGATGCTCCGCCGCTACCCAGACGCCATCCGCACCATAGTCACGATCCTCAACTTCATCATGCGCATGCGACAGTACCACACCCGGAGCTACCAGTACGACCAAATCAACAAAACAGGCGACCGAATGTACGCCATGTTCGCGATGTGCAACGCCCTATCGCCAAGCAGACTGGACGATAACATTGCCAACATCGCAAAAGAGAGATACACAGATGCGTATACGAAAATGGCTCGTGGAGGGTAAGAGATCGTCCGTGGGCTCCTGAATGCCAGATGCTGATCTACATTTTTGGGACATTCTAGTGACGAAGCGCTACCGGCATTCGAGGAACTCTTCATTCACGCCTGCCCGAAGTTCATTACCGCTAACCCTCCGCCATACGACAATGCCCAGGCCCTCGCCGTCCTCCTCTCCCCATCCTCCCCATCTCCCAACACCCCCGCCCCCCTCCGTCCAACAAGACTCATCGCAGCGCCATCTCGCACTCTTCCTCGCCGACGTCAGCGCATCCGCGCAAGTCCCCACACTCCGCAGCTTCCTCAAAACTCTACACCAGCCTCGGGACATCCAAGCTAGCCAATTTCCTGGACACGGACGAGGAGGAGATGATTCAAGAGATGATGGTTATGAAGCAGGCTGGTCGGAGCGTGAGCAGGGTCGTAGGCGGTGAGGGCACTCACTCCGGTGCAGGCGGCTCGAAGGGGCTGCTCGACGGCGAGACAATATCAACAAGCGACCTAAACTTCGTCATCGACGGCGTAAGCATCTTCTCATTTCTCACATACACTTTTTCTAATTCTAACGACTGACTTGGCCTCTTTTCCTTTTCTAGGACATGGTGCATATCGCGGAATCAACCATCGGGCGCCGCTACGCTGGTTGGTTCATAAAAAACACTGAGCGAGCGCAGCGTATTTTCGACGACCTGCGGAATATGCCTCTGCCTCAAGCAAAGCTGGCCGCTCCGGGGACAGCCCCGGCTCCTACGGGCGCGCACGGGGGCGACGGAGGTAGACAACAGCAGGACAGTAGGAGAGGCGGTCAGAGGGTAGCATGGGGAGGTGTGAAGGTTGGTGCGTAAAAATAGATGCAAGGCTTATGCATCGTGTACCATGACGTGTGGGTGTAGAGTGACCAATCTAGCAGCATGCTTCATCTCAACTATTTGACAAATAGCGGATGTCGTGCCCATGAACTAACATTTCGACCTGCTGGTACGAATTTCACATAATCCACTTACTTGCTTTTCTTAGAAGGGGCGCTTAGGCTTGTGATCTCTTCAACCACTGGCAGTACCTGCGGTACGTTTGTTGCAACAAGTCTTGAGACCTTGAAGCTTGAAGCTTGAAGGATTGGTACGCGGAACCTCCACTCCAACATCGCGCCCATTGGGACCATTGTCAGTATAGTTCGGGGTCTGATCAAGATCTCCACACTGGCGAGTTCCAGCGCCGCCAAATTTAGCAATCTCGCCAAACCGCCATGGCCCACACCCACCTCGCAATGATTCAAGTTGCATCACAGATACCTCAGGAAAGACCCGACAATTTCTTGCCCTCGCATCTCGACAAACGCGGTCCATTCGCCGACTGGGGTTATATGAACGACGACACCGTCTTGCGCCCCCAATACAAATACCGGGTGTCCGAGCTCGACAACAAAGGTAACCACCACGTTCGGACATAATACACTCTACAATAGCTCATGCACATAAGTCATCAGGGATCAGTTTGCTCGAGCCATGCTTTCACCGCTTGCATAGAGCTCTCCTGAGCCTCGAGTTTTGCCCTTTCCTCCATCTCTTTCCGTCGTTTCTCCTCCTCCGCAATTGAAGAACCTCGGAAGAATAAATGTAGCCCAAGGATCATATCAAGCGAGGACTGTCCCTCTTCCCCCTCGTGATGACGGCGGTCACGTTTACGAGCCTTGGCTTCCTCATCGGCTGGCTTTTGTTTGTCGCCGTAGTTATAGAGTAAAGGCTTGCGACGTGCAATAAACGGATCGAAGGATTCACGGCTGGCCTTCTCGAACGTAGAGATGATGTTCGATACGTAGGTAATGTGAAGTAAAAAAGTCGAGAGGCTTGAGCTCAGGGCTTTCCGCTGTAACGAAAATAGTCAATAATGTAAGGTGGGAGAAAGATGGAAGGACTGGCGTTCAATGCCTAACGGCCCTAAAAGAAGGATGTATGAACGACAGAGGGGTCTCAAAACAAGGAGATCACGTACTTGATGGTGTCCCAGCTCCTTCCGAACTCTGCAAGGCAGCTACAGAAAATATGTAAGTGCTAAGACTGGTACAGAGTCTGACCACAGATGCACACTCGGTGTCACATCATCCGTGGACTGCGAGGAAACTGAAGAGGATTGGAAGGGTGTATAGCCAGGTAGGCCCGAACCATGGGCAAGGTCTGAGCACTGGTTATGGAGCGATTCATAGCCCTCAACGAAAGCGTGAGTGGTGACACAGTAAGTATCACTACCTATATGCGGGCCGATATGTATGTCGGTGGTGTCGAGGTACTTATTGGGTGTCTGGATTGGCTTCATTAATCTCTGGTCAAAGCAAGACATGGGCATGGATGTACCTTAAGAAAGCCCAGTGCGTACTGGTCAAAGGTTCTGTGATAAAACAAGTTCACTAATATCAGATTGCCAGGGTCATCTATATCAATAGGCTGATGGCCAGCTCCACGGAGGATAGTTTCCAAGTACTACACAATCATTAACATGTGAGGTTCACAAACAGAAAACAGTGGCTGACCTGGGCTCCTTTGGAGTGTGGAACTAAGTGGCAAACATTGCATAAACCAGGAAACAATTGGGAGAACGGGCAACCCCTGTAGTACTCCACAATCTGCTCTCGAGAGGCTGTCCGAACCGAAGATGCATTGGAGTGGATGGCATGGTTTCGTGTCTCTGGGTCGATAAATTCGATGTCTCCGTCGGGTACAAATATGTAAGAGTCGCCGCCCATAACAGAATCATCCATATGGCATTCCACTTTGCCTTGGACTGCGTCGAGTTTGAAGAGCTCACCCTCGACATTGCAGGCGACGTATGCGACGAAACGAAGCCATTTCCGTGGCTTGAGAGCAAAAGTGCGTATTCTATCGATGGGTACATTGAGGAGAGACAGATTGCGAGTTCCCCCCCGACACTCACTTCAATAAGTAGGTTGATGGTGGAAGTCATGGTGGAAGTGCAAGTTAAGCTCGTAAACCAGGTAAGCTGTAACCCCTGTCCTCCGGCACACATTAGGGGTATACATTCCTTCACACCTGTCCGAAAAGCCAAGTCTTTAACTACCGTAATACCTTCAATATACGTACAGGAGTACAAACACAGCTCACAGTTCGGCGCGTTGTAACAACGAAGAGAGCGAGGAAACCAAGTAGTCAACGACGGGGATAGATACATGATGTAAGGGGCTAGTTCGTGCGCCGGCGAAATGGGAAATGTGTCTGCATTATCTACTAACCCAAAAGCTGAGAAAATGGGGAGCCAAGGAGAATCAAAGCTCAACTACGTTTGCATTTGAGTGTGTTTCTTCTACGAAGGTGATTAACTCCTATCGTGTAAGGGGTTCGAGTAAGCTATGCGTCTGGAACTGAGGATTGCTACGACTCACATGGCGCCGGGGTAGCTGACACTTTCGCTGAGATGCTCATTTGCTGGGTTGTACGTGAACCCTCTGAATTGATCTTGCACGGTCTCCGACAACGCGGAATCCGTAACGACGGAATCCCTCGCCTCTTCGTTCGTAAAGTCCGGATCGAAGTTGGCGACATCCAAGACACTCTCCTACGAGCGCGTGTTCGTTAGTGAGGGGAGTCGACACGACGGAAGCAGAAGAATATCGCGAATGGAATATGAAGTAGGAGGAATACTCACCACACTGGGTTTGAACGGCGGCTGAATCTTCTTCGCCATCAACCGATTCCAATCAATGTACTTCGCAAAGAACGGATGTCTCTTGATTTCTTCACCGCCATTGGCGCCCAGTCTCTTCGTAGGGTCCCTTTGCAGTAGAGCAGTCATAACGCTCCGTGCTTCCGAGGGCATGTCGGGAGGGAAGTTAAGCGGGTCGGTGAGAATACGTTGATACATCGTGTTCACGTTCTCATCGTAGAAAGGCGGCAGACCGGTCTTTATAGCACGGCGTGAGAGGTGGTCATTATAGGGGAGATACGTTTTTACTCACCATCATTTCGTAGAGCAATACACCGAGTGTCCACCAGTCGACTGTCTTTGTGTATCCTTGGCTCTCTAGCAACTCTGGCGCGATGTATTCTGGTGTACCGCAGAAAGCTGAGATAGTACGCCAATCAGAACGGCGCGGATGCAGGCAGTTTAGAGGGGATTACGCACTGTTTGTCTTCTCCGTTTCGGACATGTTCAGTTTGCAAAGACCTGATTGGTACGATCAATATCACCTCGTGAGGAGGAGTAATCACATCTTTTACCGAAATCACAGAGTGCAATGTGGCCGGTGTAATCGAGGAGGATGTTTTCCGGTTTCAAATCACTTTATGAGGACAAGGGCATAAAATATGTTGTCTAGGGACAGACGGGAATAAGACACACCGATAGACGACATTGAACCCGTGCAGATGTTCCAGTGCGCACAGAAGCTCTGCCGCATAGAATCTACTACGATCTTGGCCGAATTTACCCTCTCTTTGTAGATGATAAAACAGTTCGCCGCCGTTCACTAAGGTAACGCAAAACACTATTAGTCCAGGGTCGACGTTATCTTACGCGCTAACCAGGACTCACCGAATGACATGACAAGATACAGCTTGTCCGGATTTTGGAAGGAGAACTTGAGGGGTACGATGAATGGGTTGTTCACTAGGGCTAGGACCGTCCGTTCCGCAAGTATATGCGTGATCTCTCCAGGGCGCTGCGCGATATGAGCTTTCCGGATGGTCTTGAGCGCGTATATCCGTTGTGTGTCCTTTTTCCGCACTTGCATGACTTTGCCAAAGCTGCCTTTCCCGATCACTTTGAGGAGATCGAAAGCTTCAATGGTAAGGTATTCGTTCCGGAGTGGTTTGAAGTCAATCTTCAGGTGGAAGGAGCCTGATCCGGAGGTTGCTGTGTACCACTGATCTGAGGCATGCTAATAATGCTGACGTTAGTACTATATCAATCAAGGAAACGATGGGAATCGCACATGTCCATCCAACACGGGCGCAAGGTCGAGACGGGCCATCAGTAAGTCGTTACCCATATCTTCCTGATTCTGTACGGCGGATGCTGTCCGCACATAGGCTGATACTGCAAGATTTGATGTACGGGACACATCGCTGGCAAAGAGAGCCACGATTTGTTATTGCTCGTCTTAGACGTTGATAAATGTTCCCAACGACACTCACAAATTCGCTCGATAATTCCAAATTGGATTGGATAGATCCCCTCCAAGAGCGTCGATGAGCACTTCATTCTTGTCGAATTCGAGCACGACGTATGGAAGCCACCAACAGCGCCCGCGCTGCATGCTCTCCCTGTTACTTGTTGAAGTCCTGGGCGGCGCTGAGTCTAATGCCTTCTGGATCACTTCGGGTACATGCATCCCGGGCGCGAGCGCAAGACCTCTCCCTAAACGACGTCTCGCGCCTCAATACTAGTGTCCGCGAAACACTATATCTGACGCACCAGAGAAGATCCTGATCGTGAGCATACCAGACCGCGAGATATCTGACGAGCCATTGGGAGGTTTGGGCGTCGTTGGCCTCGAGGGAATTGGGGTCACAGATCTCGAAATGACGCCGTTCTCTTTGGTATCTTTGCCTTCTATGCGCCAGGATAATCATATCAACAACCCATACGCGATCAGGACAAAGGTAGATTGTGTATTCACTTTTTGGTGCCAGCTTTGAGGAGAACATGGTGGGGGGAGGAGGAGGATGGGTGGTGGTACAAGTCAAGGATGAGAAAGGAGAGGCGCCGAACCAGCGACGAGAACGGTTGCGAACACTATCGGAGTGTTACTGATGAAAGTGATGACTTGCCCTTACGAATCTTTCGCAGCATACAAGCCCCTGATTCTGCCCCTATCCATCATTCAGATCGACATCGAGATCAATGCGCTCTGACAGATGCCCGAAATCAGAGGCGACCACTGGAAAATCATACAATGATAGCATGTTGGATTGAAACGCGAACTTTGCCTAGTAGTTGACTCCATGGATAGCATCAAACACCTATAATTACTCAAATGGAATGATAATATCGACAGAAAATTCATCGATCGAAGGTTGGTGCAGGGTAATTTTCAAAACAATAGAGCTTGAAATGAGTACGCTAGTCCAAAACTCTAAAAGCTGTGTTGACAGTAAGAATCTTCTAAGTAAAAGAGGGAATAGTGCCATAGCCATCGACTAGTGGTAGATGATTTCTGACTGGCAGCATCAGAAAGCTTGTCGCTACGATTTGAATCGTCGCAGACTCCGTGGCGGCCATCGATTCGGAAACTTGGCGCACTCCCACCGTTATAGGTCAGAGCTCGTGCGATTTAGTTCTTTGAACTTCTCCCAAGTCAGAAATAGAGCCCCAGAACAGCTTGCTACAAGTAGGCAGGCTGAGAGGCAGGGCGATCAGAGCAGTGGAAGGGAAACTTCTCCTTGTATACACACCGAGAATGATACCATCGGTCATTTTGACATTTGATCCAAACACGAAGAACATTGGATAGCAACGATCAATGACAGAGCACAGCCCAGATGGGTCGTATAAAGTTCTACAAAAAGCGATGAGGCGAGAGCGCCAACAAGGTGTATGTTTGCAGGTAAAGTATTGGCGGAGTCGAGAGCGGTAGGAACGCACGTAGTAGCGACGCCAATGGACCACGAACCATCATTCTGCAGAGACGGTGATGTCACTCAAAACCGGGGTTACAGATAGGTGTGGCAGCGCCGGCAGGCTTCGTTCTCTCGCGCCCTGGATCTTCGGCTATCACTGTGGGGAAAGTTCATTGTTGATATCTCCCTTCCTTCCGCGGCACGCAGCGGAGGTGGCAGTGACAATGCTGCCATCGAGCTAATGTCAGGCAGCGCAGGTATGGGCAGGAAAGTTGATTCGCGAAGCCGCCGATCGTGGCAACACGCTGAGGGACTACTTGGCGTCGGCGACATGCTTTCGTCAGCCCTTTCGAGAGAGTGCCGGTACGGTGGGAGCGTCGGGACAGAGCTGTTGGTCGAGAATGCGGTCGTTCGTGCGGAATTCGGTATAGGCAGGCTTCGTTCTCGTGCCCTTCGGTCGACGCTGCAAAGGATGATTAAGTCGATCTCGTTCGCCATTTGTCAGACTTAGAAGGAACTTCCACTGACCCCATGTTACTGTTACTCTGAGTAGAGGCCTTTGTTGGAAACACGGAAACGCTGGCAAACACGCTCCGTCCTTGCTCCAGGACCCTGTACCAGCGATTACTAACGCTGTTCGACAAATCCTTCAGAGTTGGCAATGTTCTGCTCTCTTCAAAACCTTCAGAAGATCGTCGCCCGCCTCTTGAATGCCAAACCCATCCGACCCCGGAGAAGAACCTGGAACGCCACTTTGGAGAATGTAGCCCGCGAAGCGGGATGCGCGATGATATTGAACTGGGAGACGTCAAGGTTTCTTCGGATACCAAACCAATGCTGAGGCTCCTGGGAGACACGTTTTGGGACACCTGGACGGCATTGTGTGGTCTATCGTCCGCCACCCGTGCGCCGACGGTAGGACGCAGATTATTATAACCCCAGGATTCGCTGGTGACTGACTTCGCATTGGCGGTGCGCGACTTGACTTTCTTGAACCCTCGGTACGCGACGAATAATGCCGCCATGAGAAGTATAGTGACATTTGTCCCAAAGAGCACCTGATTGGTTCTCTGGTAACTGTGGAGGCAAAGACATGTAGATATTGAGGGACAGGCTTCACGATTCTGACCTTGCCTCAGAGGCTATTAGTTGCGCCAAAATAGAGGTGTCGGGATTCGGCATCCAGACTATCTGGGAGGGGATGCTGGGAGCAGCACCGTTAATGGATACTTTGACTCTGTATGTAATTCGGGACTCACGAATATATATCGCTCGCAGAAACTGGGGGTGGTTTGCGCGCTGGGCGTACTGACAGAGCCGCGTAAGTATCTTCCCTCGAGGTTTCCTAACACACTCACGAAGAAGGTATGGAGTTGGGCTTTGTTAGAGTCGAAGCCATGGCTGAGAGTGGGACAAACGAGTGTGGGGGCGAAAACCAGCTTGAATACGACGCAAAGAAGTGGGGCCCCATTTTTTAAAGGTAGATAAAAGTGAAGCATCACTTCGACATTGATAAAAAATGCAGAAAAACATCAAAATGATCCACCTGTACAGGCGTTATGTAAACTCTATTCACTGTACCGAATAGAACGCGCTGTCCAGCGCGTGTAAGAAGACCAGCGATACCGGTAGGAAGGCAGCGCGTAGGCAAACCACAGCCAGTCGAATTTTGGGAGTCGCGGGCTGGCTGCCTCTCGCATTGGAGGTTATAGGTAACCGCGGCAACGTAAACATACTTTGTGCTCGTATCATGGGTCTGCGGCCACTATCGACGGGCGATCAGCAGTTGGAGTTGTTCCCCCTTCTTCAACACTAGAAGGTGCCACCACTGAAGTAATGTCAAACAACACAGGTCGGAGCCGATTATGCCCTTAGAGCGAGGGCGGGCTGCTAGGTGTTGGTGTCGCACCCCCCTCCCTCACTATGGACAGGCCGCTGGAAAGAGGGGACAGATGGGGTCGAACTGGTGTCGCTCCACGTGGACTGCATTGTAGAAGACCGAAATCCCTCTTTGTTGCCCTTCAGCCGGTGTGCGGCTCGATATCAATCTTGTTCTCCCTCTTTCAGCACGGAGAGTAGTAGGCGTGGCTAAGCCGTCTGTGCTGAGCAGCGCTGGCGCAGGTGGGGTTGATTCATGCAGAAGATGGGAATCATAAGCTGAGGGCGGACTGCTTGGCGTCGGTGATGTACTTCCTTCAGCATTGTCAGGGTAATGCTGATACGAAGGAAGAGAAGGAACTTGCTTGTCGTCGCTGTAGCGGTCCTTTCTTTGCCGTTCTCGGAAGCCTTCACGTTGGAGGAATGAGTCGTAATTGGCCCACCTTCATGACTACCTGAGACAGTGATAGTTTGCGTGGAACCTGGCACATGCGGGTTCTTTCCTCGGGACCTTCGATCGTGGCGCCAATTCGTCCTCTTCAGCAAGGGGCGGGCGACCTTCCACTAGACCAATGTTGCGCTGGTTAGAGACCGTTATAAGTGCGGAAACAATACTAAATGCGTCGCTCCCGCAACTCCCAGCGCCTGGTAGATTGTTTGATGACAATGTTTTCACCTCTTCAGCAGCGCCTTCCTCCCCGCCTCTGGTACGCCGTAGCCAAGGCTTAGAGAAGATTTGAGGACGCCAGGAAGGAAGACGTAACCAGTGAGGCGTAAAACGCGCTTTCGCCGAGTCTTCGGAAATCCCGGCGTTGTAAGGCCCATCATCTACTACCCGCGTAACGTGATAGGATGTATCATATCGGAGTCATTGGCAATTGTTTTCTTCGTGCGTGACTTTGCTTTTTTGAAGTATCGGTAGGTGAAGAATAACACTGCCATGAGAAGCGTGGAGACGTTCGTCCTGATGAGTGCTTGGTTGGTTCTCTGACAGCTTTAGAGGCAAAGAAATGTGAATCAGTGTTCGGCATTTACAAGGGATTTGGGTTTCACGATTCTCACTTTCCCGCAGAGGTTATCAATTGCGCCATCATGCTCAAGTCTTCAAGTGGCATTGATACTAGGACGCTGCTGACAGGACAGTGTTAACTATCAAACGGCTTTCAGTCTGTATGACGCGCTTACGAAAGTGTTTCGCCCACAATAAGGGCTAAGGCCCAGGAAGGTTGCGCGCCGGGCGTACATACTGGTAGTAGAAGGATTTCCGTTCTAGACAACTCTGCAACACTCACGAAAAGGGTATAGATTCGGATGTTGAATGAGTAGAAGCCATGAGTGGGTGGAGCAAAATGGGGGTGAAGGTGTAGGTCCGCCTGAGTTGATTCCAACCATTGCACTTACGTTGGAGCAAACAAATGTTTCTGATCGCACTCAATCGCACCTGCATTGGGTGCACCACTAATAGTGTCCAACGACTAGGTATATTCTTCGATTTGATTTTGTAATGAGATCAACGATGACGAGACGGCGCAACGAGAAGAGGCAGGGAGTTCGTAAGACACTGAGGAAGGTGCTATTACTCGGTGCTGCCCCGTACGCCATACGATGTCAATACTCGTATTCGCGGCTGTCACTTTGAACAACGCCATTGGCTTAGGTTTTTTTGGAGGGAGGGGGTTATACCACATCGTAGCAGTGATAGAAAAGATAGAGCAATGAAATCGTGAAACAATGTTCATCACTAAACTTGTAGTTTTCAGAGTCAATGTTCGAGATCTTCGGCTTGTTGGGCGCAGTACTGTATATCGAGCGCTTGAGCTTCTGAGTCGGTTCCCATCGACATCCTTCGCTTTTCCCAGGGGCCTCAGTAGCCAACAGAAGTAGCTTTGCTACTGCTGTTCGACGTAGTCGATGTCGTAGTATTTGGCACACCTGCAGTGCAGAGTCGACGATCATCGATCAGTGAACTAGTATCAACGGTATGTAGAGCATCTAAGCTGTAGTAGCTTCTCCTCTCCTGATTTTGCAACCTTGAATCTACAGGTCGTTGGCGCACCTATCTTCATCTTTGCTCTTGATTCTGCCGCCGCCAGTATAGTCATTGTGAACATCGACTCATTTCACTACTGAAATCGTGAATCGGGTCGGCTTGATCTTACCCATTTTACCACGTTCAACCCGACATTAGAACGACTTGCTTCCAACCTCACGATACGAATGGCTGTTCTTTGGCGACAACGTTCGGGTCGGGGACTTGGGGTGGGCAGTCCTGGGGGACGTGCTCAGAGTGCTCAGGACGCTGCAACTACACAGACTGTAACGACGGGAAAGAAGCAAGGACGCCCCCGTGGGCCACATCAGAAACCAGCCTCCAACCCTACCACTTGCGTCAACGCAGCTGCAAAGAGAAAGGCAAAAGCAGGTGGAGCGCGCGGACCGTCGCAGGTGAACAAGAACCGGAATAAGCATAGCAAGCAACAAGCACTCCGTGTCGGAGCCGTCCAAAGTCACTCTAACTCTCCCGCCGCTGTCAAGTCGAAACTCAAGAAAAACAGCGCGAGGGATGCTATTACGAATAGTAACGGAGCGAGAACTTCAGCTTCGTCCTCGATATCGCATCCCAAAGCACCGACCCTCACCCCAGCTACACCTCGTCCGCAGCCACTCTCACCCATCTCCCCAATGAAAGCGAAATCACGAAACTCGAAACGGCAACGAGTACCAAAGCAACGAGAACTACCACTACTTCCGACTATCGCCGCCAGGTCGAAAAGTCGGAGCAGGAAGAACTCGAAAGGGGAAACATCCTTAAGAACCACACCGTCCTTACCACATGCTCGAGCAGTTGTTCAATCTTCTCGGCCCTCCTCGTCTCTGCATGCGCAGTCTACCAGCTCAACTTTGTCTCCGCCATCCCGTCCCCCAGGCCGGCCGCCAATCATCCACGGAGGGAACCATACGGCAGACCCGTTTTAAATGACTGGCGTTTTCGGACTAATGACTTTGTGCCAGTGCAGAAATTCTCTGAAGATGAAGAGGCGGCTTTTCAACGCAGGCTCGCGGAGTGTCATGCTTTTAACATGACCCAACTTCATATATCTGTCAAGAAACCAAGCATAAACAAGCGAAAGCCAAAGCAGAAGGCGCAGGGCTGCGGGACGACGAAAGGAACCGCATTGAAAGGGAAAGGTAAGGGGAAAGGTAAAGGAGGGAAGTAATCTGTAGCTCCCTTAAATCAATGTACTTGTACACCTGGACTGCTGTCCACTAAGATGGATTAGATATTTGTAGTTGTAGGGGAGCGAAAACTGTAAAAGTGAACTATACGTTGGTTTTCTCTAAAGGATGTGCTGGTACAGTTAATCATGATGAGCAGGGTGTATATACTAGAGAAGTGGGTCGTTCTTCAGCACACTCAATCGACATCCATATTCGAAGGCTCAGAATCAAACAAAGCAACAATGTGGATTGTGTGGAGGATTGGGAACTTACGGTGTAGCGCGATTGGAGACTTCATTAGTGATAATATCGATACCACGGTGTCTAGCAACACCGATCTACGCATAGGGCCATTTTTCAGCAACTCGTCGTTCACGCATCGGGCAAGCAAGCAAGCCACAGACCGCGTTTTCGCGGCGGCGGAATCTTATCACACACAAAATCTTGATGAGTGGCTCACTCTGTAATTAGGCAGGGACGTCCGTATCAAGTATACTACACATGTTGGGCTTGTGGCCGAGTAGGCGTAACGAACGGTTTCTGTCAAAATCGGGGGTGCTGGTGAAGCCCCATCTGATGCTGGTGGACATCACCTTGTGCGCGCTCAGGTTAGATTCTGATGGAACCTGGGATGTACACCTGTCCATTGTTCCCTTCGGAGTGCCTGAGTGTGCATATAGGGCCCTAGGGGTCCATATTTGCTACTGTTTGTTGCCAGAGTTGATTCATGAATTTGACTTCACAACGCATAACGTTGAACGTCGACCGCGTTACGTTCATCTTCATCATGTCGAAAGAGAGGGAGCTCAGAAAATTTGAGTAATTATCTCTTCTATTATATTCATAACTTTCGCTCACTAAGACTTTTCCGCTAGTATGAAACCTTTGCCTGCCACTTTGTCCGTTGATGACACCCCTCCTCTCTGGCAATCACTAACTCCCCAAGGATATCCCACTCCTGCCTGCTATCTCGGTTTTCGTCTCACAAGCGAACAGCTTGGTCGACTTTTGGATCCCGAAGGCGACAAGGAATATATTGAGGTTGCTTCTGTGAGGACCGACCATATCTGGCCACGGTGGTATGAATTTGGTTATGATGAGCAGTTCAAGTGAGCTTTGAGAGCCCATAACAACCAGTCACTCACTCACTTCTCTTAGATCCATCGCACCCCCTGGGGTAACCCTCGGACGCATTCATAGTGGACCCTGGGATCAAGAAGTTATCATCTTCGCGTTTTCCAACATGTCGAGGAAGGCAATCACAGCTTCGCGAGGCCCTCAGGTTGCAGATATCCTTCAAGCTCTTCAAAACACCCTCAATCTCCCACATTCCACCGGTCTTGGGTGGCACACCTGTTCTCCACGCTTGCTGAAGAAGAGGAAGAAGGCGGTGGCGAGACCGTCGAGTTAGTTTTTGTGCAACTTACGCCGTATCATCTGTGAGATTCATGTCCCCGCTGGTGGACATCCCTCTTCCCACTCCAACGTGTTTGATGCTCAGTCAATCTGAACCAACTAACAATGTGGGTTATTAACCAATCTAGATGAATGATCTAAATATGTTTAATTAATCCGATACTACAGATCTGCCAGTCGAATTCCAGAAAAGTCGTAACTCAGTGTGGAATGTTGAAGGTGCCAAGTGTCCTCCAACTTCGTTTAAAGTCTGTGTGGATCAACTTGAATGCTGTCAACGATGCCTTCCCTCTGGAGCGAGTTCTGGAGGATGGCAGTTTTGCTTCCCTTGTCCTTCCTACTATCCACCATCTTCGATGTTAGGCGAATGGAAGATAGCTCGTACGTGCTCTGGTCAGCTCTCCTTCTGCAACTCTGCGACATGAGGCTGGATGTATTCCTCATATGCCCTCAATATGCACTATATGTATCGCCAAAAGCCAAGTGTGGCCCAAACGATTCTTTTTCCTCGACACTTACCCAGGCCGATGGTCAAGCCAAAGGGGTGATCATCGATAACTGCCTTATCATACCAGAAATCCGACGCACACAACCCGATGTCAAGGGCTCCAATCTGGTCGAATACCTCTCCAACTTCTTCAACGCCCAGCCATCCTTTTCAGGGGTCGATGTGCGCATCAGGAATGCCATAGTTCCGATCATTGTCGAGCAGAAGCGGCCACCATCCTGTCACCCCCAGAATATCTACGACCATCATCAGCAAATACACAAGCTGTTAGGAAAGGCAATATTACAGGCGAGGGACCAAGGTGCCTGTTTATTCTCGATGCCCAAGTTCGCGCGTCAGACGCGTGTGATGCTCATTGGGGCTTCGGGTGCTTGGTGGCAATTCTGTTTGGTCTCCTGGCCTAATACTGATGATATGGTGTTTGATCTCGACCGCTATGGAGAACACCATCCTGCCGTGTTTAGGGGAGGGTCAAAGGCTGCGGCAGCAGGGGAGGAGGGAAAGAAGCAGATGGAGCAGGGGAAGGGGGACAACAAGAACAACAAGAACAATGAGGACAATGATGAGAACAACAATGACAGCGATGAGAACAGCGACAACGACGATGACAGTGACGATGATGAGGACGAGGACGATGTTGTTGGCACAGAAGACAACAAATTTGATGTGCCTACCAGCCCAAATCAAGCACGAGCCGTCCAAATGGCATACAACGAGGAGAGATCGAAGAAGGAGCGAATGGAACGGAGGGAGCGGAGGGAGCGTATTAGAGACGAGAGCTGGGAGTCTAGTGATGCAAAGAAGAGGTTGGGCCAGTTTATGGACTCGGTCGGTGAAGGGCCATACACTATGGCACAACTCGACAAATGTTCAGAGCTTGTGCTAGGAGCAAGGAACTCACTGCCCGCTCCGTTCTGCCATCGATTTGATGGCGACTTACAGGCCAACGACCCCCCGAATTGCTCATTGGACGAAGCCCATGCTACTGGGTTCTCCTATTTCTGATAAGTATATGGCATTCATAAGACACTTCTTGCAGACCTGGCCGAAAAAGAGTTGCAGAGGCGCAAAGCATAGCCTGAGAACATGTAGCAATATAAAGGAGCTGGGCGGGCAGAGGGTGTCTTGGAGGGGGTGCTTTATTCTTCTGAACAGGGCAGACTTGGATCCAAAGGGAGTCGGTATTTGAATTGTTTGGGACGGTGAACGAGTATGGTTCGTTTGTTCAAGTGAAGCTTCGCGTTAAGTCTGACTTTTTGGTACGCGGTAGTAGAAGGTAGAATGACATTGAACAGTAAGATACAGTAGGAAGAGTCTGAGATCACGTTAACCTACAATCCGACGTGGTTGTTGAGATTCAATTAACGTGAAGTGTTCCCCGGCTGCGTCATGACTTGATCTTGAAGTCCAATGATTGCACCGCGTACCTGGGGAAGCTAAGATGGCTCCGGTTCAGCTGCAAATGATTGTTAGCAGTGGAAATCCTAGATCAGGCGAACTGCACAAATGTCTCTTGTGAGAGCAGAAGTCAAGGACTTGCTTACTGCACGGGATATGTTTATGTCTTAGAATATGAGAGGCGGTGGAGTTACCAATCATAAACCACACTGTAGTATGTCATTCATATATATATACAAATTTTTCAGCATCCTCCCACCACTGATGCCACCTCAGGTAAGGGATATATCGGTATCAGGGCTGTGATCGCCGGTGAGTTGTTGTTCGCATTGGAGCGAACTGAAAGTCGGCGGAAGCGACGAACGACAGATGATCCATCTACTTTGCCTATATGAACAACCTAGAGGCTTTGCACGATATCGAAGAGTGTGTATGGCACACTGGATCTGCCAGCAATGCTATCTTGTGGTTCATTGTCGAGATGGATGTATTTCAAGTTAGCCAGTGATCGGAGTAGGAGGAGCAGGGCAGAGGTTGTAGGTATATCTGGCAGCTGTCAGACACAGACAGCGATAAGAAGTTGATGAGCCAGCTGGAGTTAGGACCCGATGGTATGGTTCACTGCGACTACACGGAATGACAGATATTCCAGACCTGGAATTTGGGAGGCTAGATTCACGGTGCTGGCAAACGCAATACCCCTGACATAGAGTACGAAGTGCGGTTCCTTAATGTTTGCAGTGTGCAGGGTCAAGGCGTCCACTGTCTCGACCTGAGAATCCAGGTAAAGGCATCCAATGAGCCCGAGATCCCACAGCACTGGATGATAGCCGAAGAGAGGTGACTAGATAGGGACCGCAAGCAAGCATAGGTGCGGCAGGGCATCAGATGATTACTGATCGAATTGACGCTGCAATGCTCGAGTTTGTGGGTTCTCAAGGTCAGCATCAGAAAGAGGTGGTTCATTGCTGTCTGTCCAAAAAACTCATGAATGAATTGATTGATATGGACTGCAGCGTTGGAGATGCTTCAAGAAAGTGTACAAAGTCTTCTGAATAGATAGTATGATCTAGGATGAGATGGATGAGCTGGGCGGTAGGTGGAAGCAGGCAGAGTATTTCTGGCAGGAGTGTAATGTGATACATAGAGCTAACAGCAAGGTGTTGCATGTTGCGTAGATATGGGAGGATTTGGGCTAGTTGAGTGTGGATATCGGAATGGAAGGAGAAGGTGGACGGATACCAGAAGTCAAACGTGGTGAATCGGACGCCTTGGTTCGATGCAATATTGTTGCAAAATCTTTCAAGCGAAAATGAAGGATCGGCTAAGTGATTGAAGGATATGGTGTTGAAGTGATGCACACACTTGTTGTACAAATGTATAACAAAGTTGTGTTGTATGTTCACATATTAAGCACATGGTTCCCACGCATTGGGGACCACCCATAGACACTGCCAACACCCATTGGGATAACCCAGGTCATCATGGGATGACTGGTGTTGACAGTATTGCTAAAAGTGCAAAAGCACTGTTTAGCAATCTGTATATAAATTCAAAGTGCACGACTCCCATAGTCAATGCAACGTTCCCACATTCAGTGCCCCATTAGTAGGTCTATTGACCTCTATTGTAATGGCCAGAATAGACCCTGGAGCGCTTCAGTCTCAGCAGGGAAGCAAAAGAAGCGAAAATTAAACATGGAGCCATCATTAGAATGATGTCTGGCATGTTCCCAAGCTGCTCTGGAGCTAAACAAATTTGGACACGATTTAGTGGACAGCTATATTCACGCCTCATGCAGAACAGTACCTGTGGGAACCTTAGGTAGTCATTTTCCTTACATGTCTAGAGTACTAGACACAAAGAGTCAATAGAGCGAAATTCATTACATATTATTGATTGATTGCATCAACACATCATTAGTGATTGTTACCAAGGCAATTAGAAGTCATTAGAACACTTAAACAAGCTTCTGATCACACTATAATAGCTTAAAGTTTAACATATGGATGTGTAGAGACGGCGTAAAGTGTGGATCCTCAGTTATCGAGATACCAGAAGGAAGGCAGATATGTCCACGTCTTCTAGTTTTGACAATGTCTAAGAGAACGTCAGTGGGGAGCTCCGTGTTCGAGGGGGCCATTGTGTCTGATAAAATGAGGGTGAGGGCTGCGCAGAGCTATGCTATGAGAGCGGCGGGGACGAAAAGTTGGTCGCGGAGTCTAAACCAGATAGAATAACTGTCTGAATGGGCAACTAAGGCCAGAGCTAAGTAGTAGGCTAGTAAACGGGGTTCACTAAATATCAGCCAATATGAGCGGCCAATTGGGTACAAGGAAGAAAGGCGGAATGAAAACGAACATAGGCAGATGGTGGTGGTGAACAGCCAAAAACGGCTACTCAGCTGAAGAAACAGAGAAACAGGCGGTACATTAGAGGCTTTGAAGTATCATGTTCATTGGTTCGGTATGTACTGAATCGTGTTTATGTAGCCAGAAGGATATTATTCAAGTTTTCAAAGCTGAGCATACAATCCGAATCACTATTTGGCTAAGTACTACTATTATCAATCTACACAATGGTTCAAACGCGATGGAAAGTCGAGAGGGAAGACCGTAGGGGAGCGGAAACTGCAAAAGTGAACTATGCGTTGGTTTTCTCTAAAGGATGTGCTGGTACAGTTAATCATGTCAATGAGCAGGGCGTATATAGCGAAGTGGGTCGTTCCTCAGAATACTCAATCGACATCCATATTCGAAGGCTCAGCCTTTGGCGGCTCCGGTGTTGCGTTCCCGTCATTTTTGGGTGTCTCGGTTCCACTGTTCTTCGGGGTGTCCGTTCCGGGCGTTGGGACCACCTTGGGCTTCGGCCTTGTCATAATTGGCGTGGCGAAATAGATGACCTCGTCCCTCTTCTTCTGGATCTCCTCGCTCGTCAACGCAGGATCCACGTTCTTCGGGCGCTCCGCCTGCCTCGCCACCTGGTCATCAAGCCACTTCTGCACGGTCGCGACTTTCTCCACGACACTCTGCTTATCCTTCGCGTCGATGTGGGCGTACTTCTCGTCAGCAGAGGTTGCTTGAGACATGTAGAGGTTGAGCGTTTCGCGGAGCTGGGAGATGAAGCGCGGGCGGTCTTCGTTTTGGCGGTAGCGGTTGCTGATGGGATCGCCGATGACCTTGAGGGCATCGAGGCGGGTGACGTACGCGGATTTGGTGGCATCTTCGCCCTCCTCGCTGTACAACCACTCCTCCGCTTCCTGCAGGGCAGCGAGGAGCTTCTGCTTCTCTTGCGGCTGGTTGAACGCGGCATACCGATCGTCTAGCTTGCCTCGCATGTCGTAAACATACTCCTCCAGTGCGTTCTTGCAATCCTACAAAATACCCTCACGTTAGACGGTGAGGATGAAAGAACAAACAACTACCCACCTCGGTATCTTGCACAAGCTTGTCAGCGGCGTACATCTGTGCTTCCTGCTCCCTATACTGCTCGAGTATTGACTTGTCCAAGCTCGACGTCCCGGTGACGAACTTGATCTCCTTCTTCTTCACGATCTTCTTCTTCTTTGGGGGGTACAGCAGGGGCGCCGTCGGCAGGGGGGTCCACATCCATGGGCGCTGCTGGCGCCTCATCTTTCTCCTCGATTTCCTCAACATAAGCAGTTTCAAACGATGTAATGCCGTGGATGTTCAGCTTCGTCTTCAGCTTCACGCAAGTAACGTCGCCCTTGGGGTCGGCGGGGACCTCCTTTGCGCTGAAGCGAGAGATCCAGGGGTTGATTCCTCCTGGGAGATTCTCCGGCTCCGCATACCTGGCCTCGATATCGAATGATTCTTTGCGGTAGAAGGTGAGAACTTTCGTGGAGGGTATGCCGTTGCCCTTGGGGTACACGACGAGCTCGGTGTCATCGTCTGGGTCAGTGGGTACGGGTTCCCATTGCACTTTGATGGGGTAATACGTCACGTCGTGGACATGGAAGTCCCGGACGCGGAACACGGGGGAGAGCATCGCACAAGCGAATGTGGCGCCACGAGCAATAGCTTCGTCCTGGTTGAGAGTTGTAGAAAGCACTTTCCCGGGGAAGGCTTCTTGAATACGTGCACGGACGGCTGGTACACGCGTGGACCCTCCGATGAGCTCGATGGCATCGATTTGGTCGAGCGTGAGCTCAGAGTCTTTGAACGCCTGTTGAACAGGTGCGACGATACGGTCTAACACCTCGCTGATCAGACTCTCCATCTGATCCCTGGTCAACTTGCTCGACGCATCGATGTCGTTCATAATCGACTCGACGCTCAATGGGGCCTCCGCATTCGCCGACAACACCTTCTTTAGCTTCTCACATCCCGCAGTAAGACGGAAGGTTGCCTTCGGACTCGACATCACGTCGATCTTGTACTTCGACTTGAACTCCTCCGCGAAATGGCGCACGAGCGCGAAATCGATGTCACGTCCGCCAAGATGGCGGTCGTACGCAGAGCTCTTGACGATGAGCTGCCCCTTGGAGAAGGCTACTATGGTCACGGAAAGACTGGAGTGCCCGACATCGACAAAGCAGACGTGCTTGGGGTTGTCGGATTCTGGGAGATCGGATTTGGTGATGCCGTAGCCGAGGGCAGTGGCGGTGGAGTCGTTGATGAGGCGAAGGACATTGAGGTTGGCAATCGATGCGGCATCGAGAAGCGCGCGTCTTTGGATATCGGTGAACCAGCCCGGAATGGCGATCACCACATCGGTGACGCCCGTTTTGAGCTCGGCGGCGGCGATATCGCGCAGTTTAGCAAGATACATCGCCGTGAGCTGGGTTGCTGTGAAGGTGTGGGGCTCGTCGATGTAATTGACCTGTTTTCATTAACATCGAAATATATTTTGTTTAAAAAAACGAGGCTTCAGAACAAAGGAAGACGACCACTCACCTGTGTGCCGACCTGGCCGTTGAGATCGATCAACTTTGCATTCAGAAACTTTTTCTCTGCCTCGACATCTGGGTCGTTCAGTGTCCTTCCGATAAGTCGTTTCAGCGATCCAATCGTATTTTTGAAGTTGGACGTCTCCTGCGTCTTTGCGGATTCACCGATGGCTCGTTGTTTCGGTCCAAACGCTACCAGCGATCTACAGTAACATACGGTTGTACGAATCAGAATTGGAATTGGAATCAAGAATCAAACAAAACAATAATGGGGATTATATGGGGTATTGAGGGCTTACGGTGTAGCGCGATTGGAGACTTCATTAGTGATGATATCGATACCACGGTGTCTAGCAACACCGATCTGTGCATAGGGCAAATTTCAGCAACTTATCGTTCGTGCATCTGGAAAGCAAGCCCCTTGCTCAGCCCTTGAAAGGGCCACTCACCTTGCTGTGCAGTGTGCCGAAATCAATACCAACGACAGACATTGTTCTAGGAGAAACGAAAATATCAGTGAGACGCTCGGAAGTCGAGCAACGACGCGTAGAACGTACGTGCAGCGGTGTGGGGGTGAGGTGGGTGAAGCGAACGGGGAGTACTGCAACACTACAGCCAGGACACGCAAAAATTAAATCTGATCTGATCAGTGGTCACATGACCCTTTTTGATAACATAGATTCTTCTAGTATGTCGTAGTAGGTCGTAGGACCGAGCGGAAGTGCCGAGTGAAAAGAACCATCATACCGAGCGCTGGGTACATGAGTAGCGAGCTGGGGCGACAACCGAACATGGCAGACACATCAGACCTGTAGAAGGCCCGCACATCCCTGACCCGGATGGACATACTATTTCATTTTAATATCTATACATCACTTGACCTGTGGGAGGGGCACTATGGCCCCGCCCACCATATTATGCAGTTTATTCCGCCACGGTGCTGCAGCAGCGACACCAGGCAGTTGATCAGGACTAGTCATTTAGCGTAGACACATCCACGATATCGGCGGCGGGCACGATACAGTACGTATGCTCCCACATATGGCATCGCCACTCCTGAGGGTAATAGGATTCAAAAGAAAAAGAAAAAGAAAAAGAAAAAAGCGAGCACCATGATGTCCGACGTATCCTCCGAGTCCCGGACGCAAATATCGACCAAAGAACGCAGGCGAGCCAGGCGAGAGCTTGTCCCAAATAACGTGGTAGATCAGTGGTACCACCGTGAAGGAGACGTGTTAGCAGCACATCCCCAATAATCTCATCTTCTTATTTACTTGTTTCCAAGGCTAACTGGATTCATAACTACTAGCTAGCTTCAAGTTAATCGCAACGGTTCTAGGGTGCAAGGGTATACCACCGGCACGGTGGACTCAATATCATATATTATCGTACGTAAACGTTCGCTACATGAGCGCATGCATTGAAATATCATCAACCGCGAAGGGAAAAGTGTGTCGTTCGCTTAGGGGAGTTAGGGGCGCTTGCGACTTCGTGCAGTTCTCGGAGAGGCGAAGTCAAAAATGATGCAATATTGTATTTCGTATGTCATATCGTAAACGATTCGGGCCTTACAAATAAAAGAGACGAGAATTAAGTAGCTCAAGGTACAGGTATGGAATTATAGGTAAGATGAAGAGGAAAGGTGCAGAGAAAAGAAATAAGGATAAACTAGAGGCATTGCAGCTTGGCAAGGACGGGCTGAACTTTACTAGCCCTGTCGGTCGCAGCCTTTACTTCGAGGGCTGAGAGAATACCTTGCTTGACTGCTTCCTCCAATACCTCGGTGCACCAATCTTGATTGTTCCACAGCCCGTTGGGAGCCTTTACCAATGCATTGATCGCAATCTTCTCCAACGCCTGGCGCTCTGCATAGGTCATAGTCTTCAACGGGATCACCACCATTGCGGCCTGTTCCTTGTGCGTGACCGCGTCCGTCATGGGGCCCCAGTTGGTGAGGTGCGGGATGTCGCGCTCGTGATGGACGTGCAGGCGCCTCTGGGCGATGTGGCCCGTGCCGGTGATGCCGATGTTCCAGGAGAGCATCCAGTGGCAGTTTCGCGAGGTCTGCCGGACCCCTGTGCGGTATTGGATAGCGGGACAGACGGTGAGGCTGACGGCGAGGATCGCCTTGGGGTCGTCTTGGGGCTTGATGACTCCCATGCGAGGGGGAGTGCCTTTGGGGCGACCGAAGTTGGGCAAGTAGGTCATATTTAGAGTAGCTTGTGTTAGGTGAGTCTACGACGAAGGTAAAATTTCGTTGGTTGAAGGCCATACAATATTCAGTGTGAGGAAGGAACATACCAGAGGATTTGAAACTTGAGGACGAGATGTTGCTACCTTCATTTGGAAGGGCGGTCTTATATAGTGCCAGCATCGTACACTGTGGACAATGCCGTGGGGTGGCTTGTGTGAGTGTAGGGGTTGAGTGGCCAGTGGCTAGCGTTTTATGGAACAATGAGAGGCCACGGAGACTTGAATACTACTTGCCTAAATTGTAAACTTGCTGCCCATGGAGTTCTTTGGCTTTATGTCCTAGTGGCCCATAAGCGCTTGGTATGAGGAAACGAGCCAAAAAGAGTCCAATAAATTTAGACCTCACGGACCTCGCGAGAGATCGAATGTGCTTGAAGAACGGGGTATGGAGCCAAGGCTCTAGATAATTATACTGCGAATATTTCGCACGTGCAATCAAAAGCAAGACAGCGGATTGGAGCGTGGATGCACCCAAGTGCTCCCCTGTGACCCCCTTTTGCCCCTGGTGAAGTTCGCGTTGTGACAGGTTGTGACGTACCGACGAAGCACCGTCACGCGCCCGCTCACCATTATTGACCGAGTCCCATCGGCTCGAGGACTTTGCGTGGCGTGGCGCTGAGTGGCATTGAACCAAGATGTACTACCACTACCAGCCGCGAATACGGTCGCAGTCGCGACCGCCGATGGGAGCTCGGTCCACCACTTCGCCAAGTAACTGTGCTCCCGGCTTCCTGGTCGATCCGCGGCAAGTCGGGACTGTCGCGCGTTCTCCTCTATTTCGGCCCCGACCCCGCTCAGAATCGTTGACTTGCTCGATACTGTACTGTCGAGAGGGACGATAGCCGAGAGCGCTGCAGTCGGACCTGAGCTTTGCACCGACTTGACGAATTAGTCTAGTAGGTGTTCATGCGTCTCCACCCTTCCAATTTCTAGCTTCGGTATTCAATAAACGAATAGGACATACCGTCGAGTCTATCGCGTACCCTGTTGCCCGAGCTGCACTCTCGAAGGTCCTTCACGTCACCTCATTATCCGTCCACTCCCAACGCGCCGTAACTTGTAAAATGAATCGACGCATGTGGACCCAGACCTCTTTACGAGATAATGACTGGTTCCATGAGCCAGCATGAGCCAGGATAGTCCAGGCGGCGAAGATGACCGCCTCCGACTCCATTGTACACCGCCTGGTGTTAATCTTAACGTTAACTTTATACTTGTTCCCTTCTACTCGGAGCGGTCCAATCATTCCACCGGTGGCCAGTAAAGTCAACTCCCTGGACCCTACGAATCTGGTATATCGTCTCGGACGTCATCGTTATCAAGCTTTGCCGATTGCACTTCTACCATTTTAATTGTGGATCCTGCATCAATGGATCACTCCTTATCGTACGCCGCGCACGTCCTTGACAACGTACGTACCTGCTACCAACAACATCAAACCTCGCACGATCAGCGACTCGGGCGCTTTAAGGCGGAGAACGAGGAGTTGGGATGAATTGGGAGACTCAGGTAGGAGATCTCTTCAAGCCGTATCGTGAGAGTCCAGGCCACTGTCACACTTTTAATTTTCGACGACAGGATTTCAGTATTATTTCCAGAAATGTAACTATACTTTGACACCGAATTTGGACATCTCTCGATTCAGGTTCAGCGAATTCGATCGGTGAGAATCCAGATACAATCCTACGTTACATGTATACAAACTCATTTCCATTTCCCTTTCGAATTTGCGCGGTCGCAATACGCTCTTTTCTTCCCCTTCCCTTCTTTCTTTCACTCTCACCATCACACACCTTCTCCTCGTGCCCACCTCCCTCCTCTTCAGCGATGGACTACGACCGCTGGGACGCCGTGCTGCACTATCTCTTTCGCCAGACCCAGGGCGACGCATGGTTCCGCCCCGACGAGCAACACATCTCTTCCGGTGTCGCACTCCGAATCTCCCCCGGAAACCCAACCAACAGTGGACCCCCAGAATTCAGGATATTTCCGTATGAAAGGGCAGAACTCGAACCTTTCGAGCAGGCAGTAGTGGGATTGAACCCGGAAGTAGCAGTCAAGCTCAGGAATGCTGCTGTTCATGCTGCTTTGGCGGAGACGTAAGTACTCTTTGATGTTTTGTTGCTCTTTTCTCTCTTGGACGTGGTGTGTTTTGCTACGCTTTTTCGTCGCGTTTGTGGGTAGTGCGCATGAGTGCGCATGAATACCTGCACCCTGCATTCTCGCTTTCATCTGTGCTCGGTGCAGTGAGCACCGGGTTTTCTTCTCCTGGATAGGGAGGCCAGGGATGGACAGGGGGAGTCGTTCTGTGGCGTTTAGCAACGCGAGGAAATCCCGAATCCCCCTTCTTCCTCTTCTGGCGGGTGGCTTCCTTACCTCTGGCCGTTTGTTACGTCTGGCTCTCAACCCCTCATGCACGTCAATGTAAACGGGCCGGGAACGTGGTTCTCGCACGCCGAGTTCTATCCATTCTTCATTAACCTTCGAAGATGGTGGTTTGGGCGTGATATGTTTCTATTCGTTTTGGGTGACATCGGTGATTGCCTGCACACCAACCAGTTTGTGGTGCACCCACGCTTTCCTTTTCATCTGTCTTTTATTTTCTCACTCCCGACTTGTGATGCATATGATGCAAAAAGCGTATCATCGGCTGGGCTGGTTATACCGTTGATGCTACCAGCATATGGCGCCCCTCACTAACGTATTTATTTTCTCCGTTGGCGTTGTTGGCGGTGATGTGGTAGATCGGAGATTGGTGGATATCCCCCGCGATCGGTGGAGACTCGCAGTGGAGTCTTCTGATTCTGCGGACATTCCCATTCTGCGCTTCGTTTCGTTTTTCTTTTGGGTTTGGTTTGTGTTTGCAGGAAAGATGCTGACATACGTCACGTATGATACTACGACAGGCCGCCAGAAGACATAAGCATCTATGTCGACTCGAATACAAGAATTCAGATTCTGGATACAATGCTGCATTTGCCGAATGCGGATAAGGAACAGTGCGCGGCCTTCATCGTGAGTTTTACGACAAGGAAGGGCTTTGAGGTTTTACTTTTTACTGATGATTGTTTCGTAGCGTGATGAACGCGTCTTGGTGGTATGGTCTCACTCCCTAGATGCCATCATCCCGACGTGCCATGATTTCGAAGAACGACTTATCAAGCTGCTATGGCGCTCGCGCCCACCTGTTCCTCCCTCTACTTCAGGCTCAGTCGCAGGGAGTGTCTCAGGACATTCTCTCGCCGCATCAAACAGAAAAACGAGATCAGGCAGCTCGTACCAGCATGATAGCGTTGACTCGGAGAAAGAGAAGCTCGGGCTGGGGATTGGTGGGATCGGTGGAGGTATGGGCGGCATTGGGGACGCAGGGCGGAGCAAGGATGCCTTGGCGCCCGAGCACACGGGAGGCAAGCGAGGGAAGATGAAGAGGACGTGGTATGGGAAGAAGGTGTACGTGCGTGATGAGGACGACGAGGACGATGTGGAACGGGGAGCACCCGAGAAGAGGCCCGCGATGTTGTATGCCCCGGTTGTATAATGGTATCGCTGCTGCCATGGCGTTTTGTGAGTCATTCGCCCGCTCTTCGCTGACGGTGCGCTGATCTCGGCTTTGGCTAGTGTTCATCGGGAATGGTCTCAGTAAGTCCCGTTATGTATCTATGGGACCTTTGGCTGATCATTGTCCTTATAGAGATATTGCTGCAAGAATGGACCATGGACGGGGCTTTCTTACGCTTTGCTCTTTGCATAACACTGCCATTACTTTATTGCGTCTCCTTGGTATGTCTGTTCTATTCAAGATCCTGTTGGTGTACTGTGTATTGGTTCACGGTGACTGACCATCGATCTCCAATAGTTCTTTGCCCTTTCGTTGATCCAAAACGTCAGCAACGCGTGCGTATTTCTATTTCTTTCGACCCCTCGTCACCTCCTATCAAACCCCTGACTAACTCTGCAAAGCGTGGGCCCTGTCGCGCACTTCCATGAAAACTCCAAGTACTACTCCGCAGTGAAGCCCCGAGCGAACAAGGCCGTTGATAATGACCTCCCTCACATCACGATCCAGATGCCAGTGTACAAAGAGAGCTTAGAGTCCGTCTTGTAAGTGTATTTTTGGTACGCCAAGCTTCAGTTTGGTTGTGGGTGAGGTGAAGTGAAGCTAACCGTGATCGTTTCTTTGTAGGACTCCCTCGATATTGTCCCTCAAGAAGGCTATGCAGACGTATGCCCGCCAGGGCGGGACTTCGACTATTTTTGTGAATGACGATGGATTACGAGTAAGTGTCTTTGACTCTGACATTGACCTTGCTCATGTTTATACCTTATTTCCCTAGGTTCTACCTGAAGCAGACCGTGACGAACGAATTGCCTTCTATGCCAACCACGGTATCGGCTGGGTTGCCCGCCCGCGACATGATGACTCGCCTGATGGTTTCAAGCGCGCTGGACGCTTCAAGAAGGCCTCGAATATGAACTACGGCCTAGCGCTTTCGTTGAAGGCGGAGAAGTACTTGGAGGGGTTGTTGGAAATCGAACAGCAGAAGGCGCAGGAGAACGAGAGGAGCAAGAGGAGTTCTACTATGTCTGCTGGCAATCCGCCCTCCAACGCCCACCCCTCGACTATGACGGCTAGTACGAATCACCGAACGAGCTCGGGGAGCGGTGCTCCCGTCGGTACTGGTCCTGGTGGCGAGGCGCAGTATGGGATGCAGTATCAGCATCGGGAGGGGGATGATAACAATAATGTGGCTGATTCGGTAGATTTGGAGGAGAAGGCACTGGGCATGGCGATTGAAGAGGAGTTTGAGAGTACTGGTGGGAGATTTAGGCCGTGGGCAGCGAATGGGAAGGCATGTCGACTTGGAGAGATCGTCTTGATTGTAGATTCGGACACGGTAGTGCCAGAGGACTGTCTGAGGGATGCCGCCAGGGAGATGCGGGAATGTCCTACTGTAGCGATTATTCAACATGAGTCGGGTAAGTCAACCTTCTTTCAACTTTCTTCATTCACCCAGGATCTTGTTCATCGTGCTGACTGGTGTTTGACTACTTCTAGATGTTATGCAAGTCGCGCACCATTACTTCGAGAACGGAATTGCGTACTTTACTCGGCGTGTCAACCGGTGTATCTCTATGGGTGGGTGATATGATGCTTCGGGTGATATGAGCTTTGCTAACGATTGGTTTATAGCTTGTGCCAACGGCGAAGTCGCTCCTTTCATGGGTCACAATGCGTACGTCCTCCCCGCCATTTCGAGTTATTTTCAAGTTGTCTTAATATTATTTACACCTCTGCAGGTTCCTGCGCTGGAAAGCCATTCAAGATGCCGCCTTCATCGATCCTGACGACGGCAAAGAAAAGATCTGGTCCGAATCAAACGTCTCGGAAGATTTCGATATGGCGCTGCGGTTGTTGCAGAAAGGGTACGTCATCCGGTGGGCGACGTACTCGAAGGGCGGCTTCAAAGAGGGTGTGTCCCTCACCATCGACGATGAAATGAACAGGTGGCAAAAATACGCATATGGATGTAACGAGTGCGTCTCTTTCCTGCTTGCTTGCACGCCCTTTTTCGCGGAGAGAGAACTTTTATTGATTTTTAATTTTATTTGTTTAGGTTGTTGTTCAACCCCTTCGTCCAGTGGTGGAGGAAAGGGCCCATTGCCAAGCAAATCCATCGGTTCATATGGTCTAGCGCGCCGTTGCATTACAAGATCTCGACGTTGGCATGTACGTCCAGCCGTTTTGTTCTTACCTCGTAGGTCACTGATGCCCGTTTTCCCTCATATCTTAGACATGTTCTCGTATTGTGAGCCCCATCCCTTCTCTCTTAATGGAACCGCCGCTGACTGTGAAATCATTACCCCTGGTTGCAATAAAACGACGACGGTAACATAATAGACGGTATAGCTGGCACGGTCACTATCGGCATCATCAACTATGCGTTCCTAGGGTTCCAGCTCCCCGTTGATGGATTCTACATGGCGTCGTTTGAGATCTTCCTCGCCACCACAGTCGTTTTCTACGGTTCAGGCAACTTTGGGTACACGCTCCTAGAGTACCGATTGGGGCATAAGCCGTTGGTAAGTGCCTGGGCCTCGACTGGTGCTACTAGAGGTGGAATGTGGTGGCTGATGGCATACCTTTTATGTGTAGGTCTGGGGATTCGTGGAGAACATTATGTGGATTCCGTATTTGTGAGTACTTCCCCGACTTCCGATTTCTGATTGGTGTTCATTGTTCGTCCGTTCGTAGCTTCTTCTTGTTCGGCGGCATGGCAATCCCTGTGAGCCAGGCCCTCCTCGCCCATCTATTCTCGTACAACATTACGTGGTCGGCAACGATCAAGGAAGTAGAACGCTCGAACTTCTTCAAAGAGGTCCCGAAGATTGCGAAACGGTGCGTATCTAGTTCTTTCATCCTCAGTTCTTGATGCGTTGTTCTTCGGGCTTCGAACGTCAGGCGCTAACTCCAAACGTTTGACGCCTTCCTTACTATGTCTCCTGTCTCCAATACGCCTCCCATGTCCCCGAGCCCCCGAGTTCCCCATCTTCTCTCTTCTTTTGCCTGTCTCTATTACAGCACCTTCTCATGTCTAGCCTGAATGCTGATCTTCGCTGTTATTTTTGGGCGCAGGTTCTGGTTCTCAATGGTGGTTTCCATCGCTATCATAGTAGCTATGATTATATGCAGCACATCGCTGGTGCCGTACCAATGGCGCGTCGATGGATCGAGTTGGGCGGTCATCCTACCCCTTGCGTACGTCCCTCTTCCTTCCATTTTTCAAACTTGTATCGATATTGATGGCCCCGTTTTAGCATATCGACTGCTAGTCATATCCTACAACCGGTGAGTGATATGTTATGTTGTACAATGAGAGAACTTTTTCACTGATGTATATGGCAGATCGTCCTCAACCCGTGGCTCATGATTTTCAGTTACTAAAACCAGCAAATTCGGCACCCATAGACTCTCGGACTTCGTTATATTGGACAGGCATTTGTTGTTTTCCGATTCCAGTTTTTCTTGCTCTCGCACACACGCCTTTCGTACGAACACTCCAATAGGCTGACACTCCACCCAACACACTGATACACCGGTACACCGATATCGCTAATTATTTGTCTTCCTCATCTGCCGCTCAGCCACTCGTTTAGATAGAACAACTCGTAACTCGTAAATAACGCTCGCGGTTGTCTCTTGCGTCTGTGGGGCATTTTGGATTTGATACTCGATACTTATGCTATACGTGTGTACGCATTCAAATACCTACTCGCTACGCGCTACTGTACCTACTGTCTTACTTTGCATTGTCGCACACATTGGTTCGATACCTTGATATATATACCCGGTTCCTTCAAAACAAATTGCATGGAAACGCAGCACAAGCAAGAGCAGCGTCGCCGGCCGAATTCTATGAGGCCTTCGTACAAACTGGTCAAAATCATTGTCCAATGTATCGGAAGAAAACAAGAGTGCGTGACAGCGCTTGTAGTTTGAAAATGATCAATGCTATCAGTACTCTCACATTGACCGAATTGTTGTGTGACATATTTTCCTTTGTTTTCCGCGATGGTTTATTCTTCCGTGAGAATAGTGCAAGTAGATACAGTCACAGCAGATCGTTATTTTTGTTTTTTTCTCCGGTCAAATTATGTGTAAAGTGGAAAGAAGACTGGATGACGAGTAGATGACATCCCTCGTGACGTCACTCGTAATTTTCCTGCCACAACCCTGCGAACCGTGGCTTATCGTGGGTGGCATCAGCGGTAACCTGGAGTGTATGTGACACGCTCTGGCCCGGTGGACGTGCATTCCGATTATTGCGAATTACGGGTATCAACAATATAAGCTCAGAGCCAATTTTTATCGTATTATAGCCCGGGCGGAGGATCGCGAAGAAGAATAGGGAGACGACTGACCGCGATAAGGCGATAACTGGGAGCGGAGTTCTTTGACCACATCGTGGCAGATCGTGGCTGAAGCGGAGATCGAAATGCAAAGAAAGTGGACCTGGTTTCGATCAGTCAATCGATCGAGATTTCGGAGGAGAACGAACGCGCTTTTGTGGAAACTTTGGCGTGACGAAGGAAGCAGTACAATTCCCTATTATAATGCATTTTCTAAAAATTTCGTCCTTATCCTTATCTGGGGCTACTCTTTTCTTCAGCCCTTCGCTCTTTCCTTTTGACCACCAGCATCCCTCGTCGTCGCCCTCGTCGTTTGCAGCGTCGACCTCACCATGTCGGACAACGCGCTCCCCCCGCCCCGCCCCTTCTTCGTCGGTGACGAAGACACGTACACCACTGACACGGACTCTGACAGGGAGCCTCCCACGAGCGCTACCCCATTCCGCACCCAACATGCAGTCCCACAGAATGTTGCGGCGGCATGGCCCCCACGAGGCCGCCCAATGCCTCAACGACGAGGCTCCACAGGATCGCAGACGGCCTCCAACACTCGTGCCGTTAATGACCAAGCTCAAAGTCCAGGTGAAAGTGGAGCCTGGTCGCCGTCAGCGTTGTACCAGGACGACACCATGGCCACTTCCCCACATTCCCAAATCCTCACCGTTCCTGCTACCTTGAACGCCCCACAGGGCACCCAACAGCAGCAGCAGCCTTCTGCGTCGCCGACGTCCAGTAGAGCAGAACGACCGGTCTCACCAGGCACACTGAGGGGACGCCCGCCTCCTTCGGCATACCCCTTCCCGTTCCAAGCCTACGTAGGAAACCCAGACCCAGGCATGGCCATCCCTGGTATTCCTCGAAGGTACAGTCTTGAGATGAACAGGGATGCTGGAAACCGGACGAGCCTTGACTCCGATTCGTGGAGCAACTATGCACCAGCTGTAACGTACAATGAGCTCGGGAGACCGCATGCACCCTTTATGGCCGAGGGCGGTAATTCGCCCGCTTCAGGCTCGGGTTCAGCCAACAACTCAACCACCAACTTAAATGCCAGTGTTGCTGGTTCTTCTTCTAACTCGGTATACCGTCAATCCGCAGCAGCCGGGTTGTCAGCTTCGCCCCCTTCCCCTCACCAAACTTATCCTCCGAGCCAGGGCGGAAATGGTGGTGGCATCCCTCGGACCTCGTCAACACATTCCTTCCGTGCACCATTCCTTTCTCCTGCTTCTCGCCCGTCCTCATCGTTGTGGTCTCCTCCTTCCTATCCACAGCTTCCCACATTCCCCCAGGTGCCCGGCGGAACACCACCCTCGAATGGTTCTGACGGTATCGATGGCGGAAGCACGCCAAACTTAGGTCTGTATTCATTTACATCCATTCATTTGTGTGATTCTTTCATTTTCGAGAAGCCTTGCGCTTACGTGTTTATCTTGGTCTAGCCCAACTAGGGTATCCGTACCCTCCGGCTCGCGCTCCCAAGAAAAAGGTTCTACCTTCAACTCGCCTGGCTGCTAAGTTGACCAAGGACGACAAACCTTGGATGAGGCAGAGGGATGTAAGAGGCTCGTGAGTGCACTTCTGTTTCCCAGCCGTCCCTATCAGAAGATGTGGAATAAGCTTCGTTCTTCTCATGAATGAATGCCTGTCCGTCTATCCATCAGCTATATTAAAACACTTCTAGTCTCATGACCATCACTCGTTTTACTCACGCAAATTTGTGCCCACAGGCTGTCCTGGTGGTCCACGCTCTTCCTCATCCTCCTCGGCATCATCGGAGCTGCCCTTATTTGTTTCATCGGTATCTCGAGTGTCAACACATTGTCAGACTCGCAGCTATGCTTGGTGATGGACGACAGCTTTGGGGGTGGAATCAGCGACGATAATTGGATTCACGAGAATACTGCCTCGGGGTTGGGCGTGAATGCGTTCAGCATGTCCAGTGACAGTGACAAGAACTCGTTCGTAAGAAACGGACAGTTGTATCTCTACCCCACGTTGACGTCGGAGAGCGATCTTGGGTTGAGCGATAATGATGTGAGTTTACATTTTTCTCTCTTTTTTGTCAGATATTTGGAGGGATGTGCTGATACGAGGGTCGATTAGGTGCTCAATGGCGCGAACTTCACGGTCCCGAATTGCTCAGAGGGCTCAACGCAGGTTGAACAGAAGAATGGGAACAGGACCACGACGGTAACTATCGCTGGTGAAGGATGCGCCGTCTCGTCAAACCAGGCTCTTGGGAAGGTCATCAACCCAGTGCTCTCAGCGAGGTTGAGTACGAGAGGCAAGAAGAGCTTGAAGTATGGCAAAGTAGAGGTTAGGGCGAAGTTGCCGAAAGGGTGAGCATTTAATGTTCTTTGTGCCATGACGTGCTCGTGATTAATCATTTGGTGGATAGGAATTGGTTGTGGCCCTCCATCTCGTTGTACCCTGAGCAGCCTACGTACGGAGATGGTCCACTGAGCGGGCGGATCGACCTACTTTCATCCAGGGGCAATACGCCCACGCAAAAGGAGAAAGTGCCGCTTGGTTTTACAAGTGCTACCAGTCAATCTGGCCTATTCTTTGGTCCCTTCAAAGCTACCAGAGACAGTGCTGGTAAGCAGTCGCCCGCCTTTCTCTCGAATCACTTTGTAACTGCCTCGAAATGTAGGTCAAACCTTCACCGGCTCGAACTTGACACCCTCCTTCTTGGCCCCCCTCTCTGCCCGGATCTTCGGGTACGTCACCAACAAACGCGAGCCCCTGGACGCATCCTTCCACACCTATGGCATGGAGTGGACCCCGCAGTGGGTGAGGTTCTATCTCGACGGTAAAGTGCGGAGGGTGCTGGAGGTCCAGATTGAGAACGGGGGAAAGCTGGGCGGTGTGGGCGGGCCGAAGGGGAAATCGATTTTTGACCGAGGCGACTTCCCGAAAACGGCGAGAAATGGGAGCGCGGAGGTCGTGGTGCAGAATCCGTGGGATGGGGCGGCGGCGAGCGCGCCTTTTGATCAACGTGAGCCTTTTCACCTCTTCATTGTTCCCTTACTTTGGTTGACGTTTACTGATGACGACGTTGCAGCGTTTCATTTGGTGATCGATTTGTCTGCTGGAGGGACCTCGGGCTGGTTCCCGGATAACCTCGGTGGAAAGCCGTGGTACGACGGATCGGAAACCGCGATGAGGGACTTCTTCAACGCCAAGGATCAGTGGTACCAGACTTGGCCGCTAAACGAAGATGAAAGGTCGTTTAGAATGTGAGTGTCTCGCAATCCTTTTTTAATTTGTCTTGTTTCTTGCTCTTTCTTTGGAACTTTGGCTGTTCTCTTCTGTGGAATTCGTTTGTGTATCATGTATCGCGATCTTCCTAGCGAGAGGGGTTAGGGAGGAGTCGTCAGCGGAGCGCGCGATCATGATCAATCACGATCGGGCCCGTCGGCCCAGCCCATTCTAGGAATACTTTACTTCCTAAATTCCTTACCTCCTACTTCCATTTATCATGGACTTCTGTTCTGGATTCATGTAGGTGTTGGTTTACTGACTCGAATTTGTCTTTATTAGCGATTCGGTCAAAATGTGGAAGATTTGTAACATCGACTAGGCGAGGCGACTCCGTGACTCCCAACATGAAGAACCAAACCATCAAAGGACTGCATAACAGAACGATACTATGCTATTATGTCAACACCATTGCATTTGGCACATACGTGCACGAAACAAGATACAACTCATATCGACCCCATAGACTTATACCACTCAAACTGTCCCGGACATTCTTATACCCTGCCTCTCGGTTGCTTGGGCATACCTATTTACTTCCTGTTGCAGTTTTTAACACTGTCCGCCGTTCGCCATCCGCTCATCGCCATCCACGAAACCCCATATGTGTTTTGCTCTCTTTCATGTCTTGTATTTTTATCGTTCATTTCTTGCAACTTCCTGGACTTCTTGTTTTAACCTCCGTCAATGTTGAAACTTGCTGTCTTTGCCTACTACCTAGATCTGCCGTTCGTTCTCATTTCGCATTTCCGCCTTGCACGCATACACGCACGAGTTGTTACTACACGCAGTCACTCTGAATATATATGCTACGATATTCTGCATAGGGGGAGGAGATAGCGCCACCCTTGAACTTAGCCCCTCCCCACGGTACGTCCTATGATCTGTTATATCGGAAATGATAATACAGCGTCGCTTAAGAGGCCCAGTGGACGAGCTAACCGATTTTGAAGCCGGCGGTTCATTAAGGTAATTGGTTGTTCGTATTTAATATTGAGCACATGCCGGTACTCATGGCAAATTCTGGCCCTACAGACCACAGGGTCGTGTCAAGTCCCAGAAACATCCACTTTCCCATTCAGACAACTGGTATTCGTAGTCCCTACACCCTTTCGTTGTTCTGCAAAGCCACACCCCACCTGGCCACCCAGGGTGTTCGTTGACCACGGCGGCCAAATTAAGATGTTGATGCTATTTAAGCCCGCCGTTCGCTGGAAGGAAAGACAGCATCTTGTCCTCCAAGTTTTATATTATCTAGTGCGTCCTTGGGATTAACCAATGTCTGATACTTCCGATGAACTAACAAAGCTACAGCATTCATCCTAGATTTTCGTCGCCGCGAAGCATGCCCTACTTACCCAACCTCAGTCGTCCCCAAGGCATGCCCCCTCGTATGGGAGTCATGAACCCCACTGACCCCAATATGAATCTCGTCGTCACTCTCACCGTCTGCCCCGCGCTTCAATACCGCACTGGACCGAGAATGACCTCGCGCGACGGTCACTGGATACTCTGCTGGGATATTGGTGTAACCGGCACTGGCCATACTGCCCAAAGGCGCTGCCACATCGTCCAGGACCTTGGCGTTCCGCAGCTCACTAATTGGGGAGTCATGACCGACGCAGTGACTCCGAGGGAACAAACAAGCAAGGTTACGATCCCTCTGAAGGTGATGGATGACCTTGTCCCGACGTCAGGCTTTGGAGAAAATTGCGAATAACGCGCCGGTAAGAGCTCCTGACGGGAAATGGAATTGCCAAGACTAGTGTCTCGAGGTGTTGCAGCAAGCGGTCAAGCATGGCCTCCTCTCAGCGTCCGAGTCAAGGCCGCGACTAGCGAGGCTTGGAATGTTCAGTCCATCCACGCCTAAGGGCATACAATATGATGTTTTCACCCTGGTTCTCCTAGTCACTTTTATTTGTAAAGGCATAGACAACTCGCGTATATTGAATATCACCCCGACAACATGACATTGTTCCTCAGCGCCCAATGCTCGTTTGAACTTGATGACCTTATGAGAGGTGACATTTGCGACATGCCCATTTTAGGAGACGATTCGCAACGTACTCATCACGCCGAGGACTTCCATACAACCTCGAGCCCCACCAGTTGATCAACTGTCTCCAGAATGGTATCTTCCATATAATGGAAATCGGCCTTCTTCAACCCAAGAACTTGTTCGATACGAGCGAAGTCAACAGGTGCACGGTCTCTCATCATAGTTGGCGGGGTTGTCTGCGTCAATCTGTCCTTCAAGGCAGGCCGCTTTTCGGCGATGAAGTGCGTGATGGCAGCGAAGTTCAGGCGGTGCGGAGAGGCAATGAAGATGCGTTTTGCGCCCAACAAGAGATGAAGGAGGAGCCTTCAAAGCGAGGACGTGGGCTTTGGCTGCGTCGCGGACATCTGTATGATATGCGTTAGGTGGGAAAGGGCCGTCCGGTGTCATGATTTGATAGATTAAATGGACGGTAGATAGAGCAGATGGATCGAATGTCGGGAATTTCTGTGTCGGAGCAAATGGTCCATAAAGGAATGGCGGATTAACTAGAATAAAGTTGAGAGGTCAGCGATGCTGCCTCCGTATTTAGGAGGGAGTAGAAGTCACTTGTAGTGATGTCGACATGAGGATGAGCATCTGCGAATTCCCAAACTGCTCTTTCGGCAGCTGTCTTCGCAAAACAGTATATGAGGAGTGGGTTTCCTGTTTTGATTACATCCTCTTTCTGAGCCAAGCTCCAATCTGGTTTCACGTAAGGTGGAAATGTCGATGCCATTGTATGAGAAAAAGGCTTACCTGAATCCTTAATAGTAGCATCGCTGGTCGCTGCTACCTTGTTCAAAGCGGTAGCGATGGAACTGGTGACCACCACCCTAGTGATGCCGGCCTTCTCTGCTTGCCGTAACATGTTAAGTGTTCCTTCCACAGCACTCTTGATCATGGAATCAGGGTCTTCGCGGCCCGCCAGAGGAGACGCAACGTGGATAAGGGCATCGATGGCCTCGAAGATCTCGGGGAACTCGCCGTGAACCAAGTCAGATATCGGCATTACTTGAGCTCTTTGTGAGTCTTTCGTGTTGTACGCGGCGTAGGAAGCTTGTAGATTGGCAACTTTGGAAGGGCGAGCTGTGCTAAGGGGGGGTCAGTATAGGAACCATTGATTGGGGTTAGTAATGCACTAACGCGCGGATATTGTATCCCGAATTTAAGAGGGTTTGGACGATATGCGAGCCAAGGTAGCCCGACGCGCCGGTGACCTGTAGATGGTATGTCAACGACTTGAAAAAGTATACCGTCGTTCTAAACTCGCACCAGGACTCGTTCGCTAGACATTCCACGGGAAGATGTGACTTGCAGAGTGAAAGTGTTTGCTGTAGCTGGAATGATTGCGATGGTGATGTCTCTTCAGGAAGCCTCCCTTTTATCATATGTAGGCTGGTTGGTTGCTGATGCTTGATGCTTGATGCTTGGTGCATATCTTGGTTACATCTAGTGTAAGCCACCTCGGTGACACACCGGGCATCGAACGAATGGCACCCGGCCCAGGCTTAAGCGACATGAGTACTCTGTAGGGACCTACACATTGCCGCACTGAGGGGCCATCCTCTACACGCAACAAACCGAAAATATCTTCTCCTGAATTGAAAGTTTGCTCTCGCTCCAACGGCTCCTTAGTACGCAGTATTTGTTATTTCTCACATTACACATTACTTACTCTAGTCACTGAGTCAGCGCCCGCTTCTCCATATGAGACTAATGCCACAGTACGAAAAGGCATGACCTATTGCTCAGAACTCGCCCTCCATGTCTCTCCCAGGCGCAACGCCGTTCAAAATCGCGGTCTCGGACGATGCCTTGAAGCAACTCAAGGCCAAACTCGACCTCGCTACATTTCCTGACGAACTGGAAGATGTAGGGTGGGACTACGGTACCCCCCTCAAAGATGTCAAACGGCTCGTGGATAGGTGGCGTAATGGCTACGACTGGCGCGAGCATGAAGCCAAGTTGAATGCAGAACTCCCCCAATTCACGCGGGATATTGAAATCGAAGGACATGGCACGTTGAACGTCCATTACGTCCACCAGGAAAGTAGCAATAAGAAAGCCATTCCGTTATTATTCGTCCATGGATGCAAGTAACATCATACTTCGACGCTGAGCTTACCACTTATCAATTGTTGACCTGTAGGGCCTGGCAGCTTCATCGAAGTTCGAAAGATATTACCGCTCTTAACTAAAGGAACAGAAGGGCCTAGCTTCCATGTCGTAGCTTTAGGATTGCCTGGATACGGATTTTCTGAGGCCCCCAAAAAGAAAGGGTTTAGCACTCCACAGTACGCGGAGGTCAGCCATATTTCTTGACTCGCGTCAGAGAGGCAAACTAAATTGGCTGCTAGATTGGCCACAAGTTGATGTTGTCTTTGGGTTATAATGAGTATGGTAAGTGTATTTGTAGGTCATTTAGCCGCACTCGTACCCAACCACCCTTCCTCAATAGTGACTCAAGGAGGCGACTGGGGTGCTCTCGTGAGCAAGGGATACTATTTTGCCCGTTCGCACATTAACTATCCGTCCCAGATCACGCGTCAGATAGCAAATGAATACGGCGGGAAAGCCTCCAAGGCATGGCACACTAACATGCCGATGTAAGCTTCTTATTCTCAATTAATGCGCTCGACTCATCACGACTCGTAGGGCGTTGCCACCTCACCCAGTGTATCAACCGCTGAGCTACCTGCGGTACGCGCTGACGCCTTACAAGCCGCATGAAAAAGCTGGCCTGGAACGTTCTGCAATGTTTGCCCTCAAGGGCCGCGGGTACTTTGCCATTCAATCTACGCGGCCGCAAACGCTAGGATACGGTCTAGCCGATTCCCCCGTTGCTCTTCTTGCGTGGATATACGAAAAGTTAGTGGGCTGGACAGATAATTATCCTTGGGAAGACGATGAAGGTATGTGTTTGTTCTTTCGGCTACAACTCTTGTGTTGACGGATCGTCAGTCTTGACTTGGGTTTCTATCTATCTATTCTCTCGTGCCGGGCCAACCGCATCTACCCGCATCTACTACGAGGTTATACAGAACAAACATTTCGGGGTCGAACTCGTGCCCAAGGTCCCAACTGGTTTCTCGTACTTCCCTCAAGAAATCTCGCGCAATCCAACTTCGTGAGTGAATCATATTGCTACCCATGTTTGTTCCGTACTAATTATCATGAAGCTGGACTCGTAGAGCAGGCCTTGTCGTGTATCAAAAGGAGCATGATAAAGGGGGTCATTTTGCCGCTCATGAACGACCAGACGACCTTGTGGGGGACCTCAGAGAAATGTTTGGGAAGAACGGACCATGCTTTGGCGTCGTACCTGGAAAGGATGGGTATTAGCTACGGTGATGCTTATATTTATCCCAATGAAATGCCAGTTCGCAGACAAAAATGCTAATAAGATGCTCCTGACATGCGGGCAGTTATACGACCGCCATGGCGTTTGATGCCTTTCCCGCACATATTGCAATACCACATCTGGTCGTGCTCGCTGAATATCGGAGCAAACTCGCTCGATCCGTCTACCACTTGTATTGATGCGCCCGAAGATGCGGTGACCTTTGATTTGATCGCAATGCGTCGTTGGCGTCTGGTCGCTTTGAGTTGACGCACGGCATCGTCGTAGCTCAGCTCGTCCCCTGCGGAGACATCGGTAGTGTTCTGCGGCGAATTGCTAAGATCATGAAGAGGAGGCGAGGGTTCCCTTATAGCGGGCGGGGATATGTGTGCGCTTGATAAGCGGGGTATCTCATCTGAGAACGATGCCAAGGAGTTATTCGAGTATGAGCAGGGGATCGGATGGTATAGCGGGTATACGAGGGCGCGATTGGGTGTTCGACAAGGCCTTCTGGTGATGATACAAATGGCTGCGCCGGCGTTGTCAGCAAAGCGCCATCTTGATGCTGGGTATTGGGGCGAGCCGAAAGGGAGGAGGCTGGAATAGGGTGGAATGGATGAAGGCTTAGTAGAAAGGAGTCTAACGCAGGATCCCAGGGGATATCATCTGTACTGTTCACAGAGAAATCAATATTATTCGCATCGGTTTGGCAGCCCATGGACATGTTATTAAGCGCGGTAGGAGGGTGGATATGTGCATTATGATCCATGGTATATGCATGGGAGATACCTGAGGTGGACGACACAGCGAGAGGTGTTGGCTGGGGAGTGATGGATAGACGTGAGGCTAATGGGATAGAAAGAGAACCGGGATAACCTACCTCTGCTTTTTGGTGTAGAGAGCGAGTGTTAAGCGCCACACGCTTGACTTCTGAGGTGTTGATTGATGCACCCTCTGTCCTGTGCACGGAGTATTTTGTTACCTTGCGTCCTGGATGTTGACCATGTAAACGGCGCCATCCCACGATGCCTAGCAATAGCTTGATATACACGATAGTCAAAACCATACCTGAACTTTTCTGGGGCTTAGTAGTGATCGGGAATACGGGGAAACTAGTAAGTCATACGCCACTTCTAGGACAAGACTCGGTGAAACCCAGGCGTAGTGTTAAAAAAGTAATGTCCAGGCGGTAAATAAGCTTGCTGGTATGCATATAGGGTAGTGCAACTTCATTACATGGGCGATTGTGTGGAAGGCGAAAGAGGGGTTCTCGCCGAAGGATATCTCATGTATAGAACTTGCGATTCTCGTTCGCTCCAAACAGATCTCGCCGGATTTCAGGAAGCATCTGATAGCGGATCTCAACGCAAGGCCAATTAAACAAAGGCGCCACCACTCACCCGATCCTCTAGTAATCGTAACCGTTCGTCCAAGGTATTGTCGATTGTAATCCTGCCAGAGGTATTTATCATTCTGATGCCGCCAGCTCTACATCGCCAGCCATTCGCGTTAGCTCCAAGTCCTCATGACTAAGGACGCAGTCTCTCACCCGTTGTCATTCAGGACCCCTGACACATCGAACCTGATGCCCTTCCCGCTTAGGTCCTTATAAGTCGCAGCCGCTGCCCCCGCAGCCTGAGTGACTTCTTCCACGTCCTTCTTCCGGGATTCGATAGTCACTTCCGATTCCATCAGTTGTAGGAAGCCTTGTACGATGATGCCTTCCAAGAATTGAACGTAGCGGCCTTTATCGCTAGCAAGCGTAGAGATTTGGGAACGTGCGGAGTCGAAAAGATCTTGCAGATGCTCTTCGCGTCGGTGAAGGAGCTTTAGTCGGGACCTGTTGGTCAACGTAGACTGCGCGCTGGGCTTTGGATCAGCGCTACTGTATATTGCGTAACACAGACGCATATAGCATACATCTTCTGTGAAACATCGACACCCTTGAGCTTCTTGTCGTACAGAGCATCAATGGCTTGCTGCTCTTGCTTGACAAGCTTGGCCTACAGATCCGATGCGTGTAATCAGCCTTGTACACTGCACATTTCAGCAACGACGCACTTTCTCGATAGCGAACTCTTCATCTGCTTTCACTCGAATCTCCCGGGCCTTCTCTAATGCCTCTTGCTTAATGAACGCGACCTATGGATTTGGCTTAGACTTCACTGGCGTGCTGGAGTCAGTGAGTAAACTGCGGACCATCTTGTTCATCTCGCTGAGCACCTCGTCGTCGTTCATTGGCCTGGAGGTCATCGTGATGTCGCGTGTGGTGATGGAGTCGGAGTAAGTTGTGCTCAGAGCCTCAGCCCGACCGTCTCAAGATCCTCCTGTGTTTGTGAGCGTGGGAACAACGAGCCTTCTTACTCCTGCCCCTGGCTTCCTCTTAACTAACGTCTCGGATACCCATCTAGATCTCTGCCTTGATGCTTCAGAGTGACTCGGCTATCGAAAAGCAAAACTGAATGTATATGGTGTATGCCCGTGATCTATAACAGCTATGGCTACAATAGTTCGCAAAAATTGACGTTGTCCTCGGTATGTAGGGGAGAGGGGATATCAGGAGTCTCAGAGCTAATACCAGCTTCAAGCGTTTCCGAAGAACGGTAACCAATGCGAGACGTCTAGATCCAGGTCAGCACAGAGATTACGGTGATCCACAATGCTCACCTGCTCCGAGCCATTGTGATTACCGCTATTGTTGAATTGCAAAAAACCAGTGGGACGATCATCTCTTAGCAGACCATTCCACTTTTCCCGAGCATTCAACGTCGCAAACAGGGAGTTGACATATAGCTTCGATGAAATGAATTCAGGAATCATGTAACTGGCCATCTGTGTGTCAGTATCCATTAAACCACAAATTGCACTGCCCTTACAAAGCGAGTTGAAAGCGCTGGAAAACATTGCACGTTAGTGCTATATGCTTCGAATACAAGAAGAAAGGGTATTATACCTTTTGTTCGAGGACTAGTATCCCCTCTGCGACTGCGCATACTGTTGTCGTCATCCCGCTTTGAATTGCAACTGCTTGGTAATTAGTACAAACGTAATCCCACTTCTAGTGTGCTCACGTCGAATTATTCGAGCAATAAGACGGTCTGTAGATGCAAATCCTGTTTTGCGAGGATGCTAAGGCCCAAAGTTAATATATAGATGACCACCTGGCTTGAAGATGGGCGAAACGTACTAGATAAGCCACGAGGCAGACAGTGATGAGGATGTCGGCGAGAGCGGAAGATAATAGCCAGACCACCATCGGAATATTCGAAGGGTCGGAAGAGAACTGAAAACTCTGCCGGCAAGACGCCTCGTTGCGGTCATCATGCCAGAAACTAGAAATAAGCCGGTGCTTGAAAGTCAAGAGCCTGGCGACTCGGGAGAGAACATATTAGATCGTACCGAGCGATGTACCCGCAAGAGCAATTATGGACGCGGCGATGAGTTTGCCACGCGAGAGGGCGAAAATCCTCCAGGACAAGAACGTTTGCACAGGGGTGGATAGAAGCACCTAAACCACATGAAGAGTAAGTCGCTAGCGTAGGCCAGGACTGGTAAGGAATACCATCAATACAGCATCTATACAGCACGCAGGCTAAATGTACAGAGACTGGCACGATATCATTGATTCACTTACTGGTTGACAATACTTGAGACGGTTGTTGAGCGAAGTACCATCTAAGGAAGTAGCACTCACAAGGATTTGTAGAATCTTCAGGTGTGTTGGGAGCTGGGGTGGGGGAGAAGAGACAAGAGGCGGTGGCTTCAATGTCATAGAACACCATCACGGTCTCGAGTCCAAAAAGGTAGAGCATCTATAGGAATGTCAGATTAGACAGCAACGCGGGGGGCTACGTGACTTACTAAGTAGCGAATCCAGATCTTGTCTTTCTTGTCTCTGTCAGAATGTCTTAGTGAGGCTGGGATTCCGAATGGTGCTGCGCACGAAGCAAGTGCGTAGGTTCGCCAAGAAAGTGACATCTACAAAAATCGTGTGCCATCTTTAGTATACAGCCGTTAGCCCGAAATAGAACGGAGGGGCCAACTGTACCTGGGCGATGAGTACCTACCTCAAGGAAGTCAGCTCTGATGACAGGGTGTCTTATTTGGTACACACCCCATACAACGATAAGCTGAGACCAAGGCCAATTAGCGCGGGGCCTCGGCTGGTCAAGTTTTGTAAGGGCGGTTAGAGGGGAGCCTCAGTCGCTGGGAAGGTGAGGACAACTCACACACTATCTAGGGGGTACATCGCGTAGGAAGGAGGCAAGTCATGCAACTGGAGCCAACCGCGGTGTCATAAGCAATAAATGAGGCCTGAAGTCAAGATGCTCGACCGATGAAGATGGAGCGTTGTGGTGTTGATGCATTGATGCACGTTGGGCTGACTCTATCAGATCGATCTGCCAGAACGCATGGCTGATTCAAAAAGTGAGATGAGAAGTTGTATATCATGTGGACCAGCGGAGACTACACACCTTATTGCACCGCGTAACGTCCGGCCTTAACGGTCCGTTGATTCCACACGAACATATGTCACCCACAGATTGATCCTTGATCCCCGACAGGAATATACGGAACCTACAGATCTCGACCAAAACGCCCATGCCTTACTCGTCATACCTTCGAAGCTGCGCCATCAATGAGTCTCAACCATGGAACCGATGTGGCTTGCGATAGGCCGGGGGGATTCAGATTAGACATGAGCGATCATCTTCAGTGGTAGAGTTTACATGCAGAGACAGAGGTTAATCGTCGTCGTCGAACGACAAATCGAACCCTAGTTCATTGGCGACTTTCAGAGCATCCTCTCTCTTCTTTTCGCAGTACTGTAGGGCTGCTTTGAGAATACTTTGCTGTCCTGATCAAATTTACTTGTTAAGAAGGTCGCGTTGAGCACATAATGATGTTACCTTCAATATAGTGGCTAATCATTGTTTGAACATCGGGTCGGATTCCAGTAGCGAAGTTATTACCATCGGGTAGTCTTTCGAGAAGGGTGCCCAGCATATCGATCAACATGTTCGCAGAGTCTAGGTCATTTGCGAAAGGTTCTACATCCTCATCATTCGCCTGGCTGGAGAAGATCGTGTAAACCCCTTCCCAAACGGCGTCAAATCCCTGCGCGAAGCGACCTACTTCCCATTTCTTACCAGTACCACCTTGCCCCCCGATTCGAAGCACTATTGTGTCGTCGGGGTTGCCTGGGAGAGTGAACCCGTACGCGAGGATGAACTCGGAATTTGGCTTAGGGCCGTAGTTGTTGAATAGCTCTTCGCCAGTTTGCGTTGATGCGTGAAGAACGAGGGAAACGGATGGGTCGCGTACCGAGGCGGTTGCAATCTGATCTGGGTATGAGACAAGCCAAGTGACTGGTTGCCCACGTGCATGGTTCAGTGTGTCGATTCCTGGGAGAAGGATGGGGTAGGAGGAAGGAGAGGCAACAAGTGTGGGATTCGGTGACAATATTGAAGAAGGGAATGCCCGAGAAGCTAGATATGTTGATGCCGTCAAATACGAGTCGCTATGAAGACACTTGAGGGACCGTTGGTGTACAGTGGCAGCGACGTCGAACATACAAGGTAAAATTTCCCGCCAATGACGCGTCCGCTGCCATCACAGCAGCATGACACGCAGTCCAATCGGCCTGCGTGTCAGACAAGCGATCGAGTGTTGCCGCGTAGAGATTGCTGCCCTTTAAAGCATCTAACTCTTGCGGATTGAAGTGAAGTGACGTCCGCAATTTGCTTTGATCTGGCATCATGGACAGATATGGTCCGTGACGGAAATGGAGTAGGATACCGCTACTTGAATTTTCTTCGCTTGTTTTGGATGACCCATGGCTTGTTTCATCAAGTACCCAATGCATACTGAGGTACGTGCAGATTAGCTGCTTCTCTGTGAGTCCGGCGCAGTTCAGCCCTAGAGACGATAAAGCATCTCGAGATAGTTCCGGGGTAACAACGAGGGATAGTGGACATGTTATGACATTCAGATCCTTCGGAAGGGGTTTGAGGGATACGACAGCGAGGCCAGAGTCAACTCAAAAAATGCGCTTCGAGTCAGTAGTTGACAAATAAGCCAAATTGATGAATGAGATAGCTTGCTCACCGGGCTTGAAGTCAATGTTCTGGTGAATACGGCCTCCTCCATTGTGGAACCAAGCTTTGAATCTGGAGGATATTCCGTCCGACATGGTCGCGGTGTCTGGTTGGCGACAAAGATGATCGATGATCGAGCGCATCTTTAGGGGGTCCCTATACTTCTGTTTTTCATTCTGGCTCCTTCACTCGATACCTTTCAATTTACTGAGGCAGTGATCACAAGGTTGAATTTGAATGTAGAGCCTGGCCTACCCCAACGCTTGTCGCGACTACTTGTGGAGTACAAGGTCCAAGGTTCGTGCCCCTATCTGTTTAGCATCCCAAATACGGACATCGAAATATGGCCCAATAGAAGTTCAACTTCCAAAAAATTTCGAGGAAGACACGCACCCTGATTAGTCCGCCACACTAGTATGTCAATATCGCTCCTGGGCATTGCAAAAGGCGCACGATTCTGATTCACAAACTTGTAAAGAATGAATGTGTTGCGTTGCCACTCGCGGCTACCTAAAGTATTAATTATACTTCCTGGCACCTGAAGCGCCATATGTTATGCCTGATTTCGCCCAGCGACTCTCCGATTCGGCCACGTCCCATGAGTACTCGTTGTAGGTGCGTAAATCTACAAACAACGCCAGTGAGACGTTCATATTCATGCTAACAAAAGACTGAACAACGGGAGGCACTAGAACTCACCTTTACATTGACACTCGACCGCGGTGTTTTTGCCCTCCTCCTCTTGGTTCTCTACGCTCCTCCCTTCTGGCGCCGGCTCATCGGCCTATATGATGCTGCGTTGATTCTGGTCTCTCCCCCGCGACGCCTCGATCCCTCCTAGTAGATATTATCCAGGTCCTAACATGCTACGCTCGGATTCTCTTGACGTATCCGACCTCCACCGGACATTTTTATGGGTATGCTCGCCTGGTCAGCGTCGATGTTGACGAGGGGTCGCTGTACGGGTGGCAATGTAGACATCTGCATCTCGTCCGGGCTAGCAGTCCGCCGCTCACCTCCACAAATGATTAAGACAACTTCGTTAAAGTCGCTGGTCGGTCCGTACGATGGAGATGCTCTTTCACGGATCACCGAATCGCCACTGGAAAACTGCGGTGAGAACAATGCAGCGATTACTTGCCACTATGGACAAACAAACCAAATAACATCCACTACCCTTATTGGGGCATATACCCAGGATGTTACCGCCATAGTGGTTAATGGCCTCTTTCCTCTATACCAGCATCATCCATTTGCTCGAGTGAAGTAGGTGCTACCCTCTTCGACATCTTTTGTTATGTTTACACTGCCCTCCGTCAAGTCGGTGTTAGCCATCGTCTTTGGGGCCATTGCGACTTCGATCCGCGACTTGAACGCAGTTGCCGACGATAACAGAGTTGCACTCCCCTCCCTCGCCGGCTCCTCTGTTCCGACATTCGTCTTAGAAGTCGCCGAAGTTCTCATTATTCTCATACAAGTTTTATCCAACGCCCTCTTGTTTGCCATCGCGTCCGCAATGCTCTGGCTGCTGAAGCGCGTCAAGTTCCCCCAGTTCCCGTCGTTCGGCGACCTTGACACCGTGGCAAATTGTTCCACCGACGTGGACAGTGGCAACCCCGAGGCAGCTCCATTCGTCTCTCCCATGGAACCAGTCTTTCAAGCTCTAATCCCGTCCGAGGCTACCGTGTCACGAATCCTGCCTCAGCCCTCTGAGAAGGGGACTGTGTTCACCCCCCGCGACACAACAGTCTTTCAGGCTCCAATTTCACCTGAAGTTCCCTTGCTGCCAACCCCTCGGGTGGCGAAGGGGCTTGTGTTCTCCCGTCCCAAGGAAACAACGAGCCCAACCATACCTTCACGTCAAGCTACCGTTGCGCCAATCCCTTCCAGCTTCGGCCAAGTCGTGTTCACCCGGCCCAAGGAAACAGCGAAACAAATTGTGGTTTCATCCGAAGCTACCGCTGCGCCGATCACCCGTCATACTTTTGGGACGGAAATCGTGTTTACTCGGCCCGCCCCCTCTACTTCTGATACATCGACCTGCCCACCAACGCCCACCGACAACGAAATAGATGCGACCGTTCACGTTGTCGAAGGCGGAGAAGTCTCACTAGTTGAGGACGAGACAATCAAGAAGGAACTGCCGCCAGTCACTGACAAACTCCTGCTCGTTGGCCCTAGAGAACGCGTCTCGCCTATGCTCATGCCTTTCAATGGTCGGACGGCAGTCTCTAATTTCCCCATCAAGGACCTGATCATTGACGCTAAACTTGGCCAAGGCACCTTCGGTTCGGTGTATCGCACTATCGACCTGCGGACGTCGACAATGTACGCTGTCAAGGTCATCCAGAAAGATGACGACGAGAAGGAACACGGATATCAGCGGCGATGCGTACGGCGAGAGATATATCACCAATCTGACATGTCCACATACGGAGCCCTTTTCGCCGAAGTCCAGGGTGCTACGGAGACACCTACGCATTACTTTCTTGTGCAGGTCCGTCCTCAGCTTATCCTTCAACTAATATCAACTAAGGCATCAAACAGACTTATTATAAGTGCGGTGATCTTTCCCGATGGTTGTACCGTCGCAAACGCTTCTCGGTGGAGAGAACTGTGGTTTATGTCGCCCAGATCGTGAGTTTCTTAACTCTGTGGTTAAGAAGATTGATCTTAGCCATCCCGGCCGGTTTGTAGGTCCATATGATTGACTTGATGCAACAGAACGGTATCCTTCACCGCGACATCAAGCCGGCGAATATCCTTGTAGATAAAGACGGTTACCTTCATATGACCGACTTCGGCCTCTCACATCAATATGCCTTCATCGACCGAAGACGTAGTCTCTACGACTATCCCCAATATGAACTTTGGAAACCTGCGGGCACGCCGGAATATGCACCTCCAGAAATGTCGCTCGGCCAAATCTACAATCTCTGGGTTGACTTCTACAGTCTCGGGATCGTTACTTATGAACTCCTCACTGGAGAACTCCCAAAACGCGACGTTGTGAAGAGGCGCAAGGACCGCGTGGAGGCCTTTGAACACCCCAACTTCTCCAAAATTCCCCCCAATCATAAACAATACCTCAGCCATGATGCCCTCGATTTCATCCAATCCTTGGTGTATGACCCGCGGTCGCCGTACCGTACGATGACCATCAGCGGAATCAAGGCCCATCCGTTCCTTCGTAACGCGTGAGTCTATTCTCCTCCGCTTCATTCGCAAAATTGATTTATTGACATACATCTGCAGACCTTGGTTTGAAATTGAGAATAACCAAATATTCAATCTCAAAGCGAAGTCCGTCTAATCTTCAATCACATTCCATTATTTATAACGCCCACTTACACATTTGTAAACTATGCACCGGTATTTCTATGTGACATTTATCCTTATTTACTCTTTTGCGCTTACTGACGATGGCTATATGTCGAGATCTAAATAACACAATTGTATTCATATTGTAACACAAGAATCACATTGATACAAACTCTACCACCGAGCTGGAAACGTGGCTGATTCACCGTAAGAAATTGTCACGAGCAGGGTGAGGAAATTTCCGTTGTCCTCGCGAGGTCCCATTCTTGAACCCCAAGTATCGACCAGGATCAGAAGTCCCTCCCATCGAAAAGGTAAAACGATACTCAGCCGAGTAAGCATGCGACGTAAATGCCAGCTACGGATGCTCGTTAGCAGCGCTCAAACTGTAAGTATTTCGATAGTGATAATCAAGCACACAAGCGGTGGTGAATTGCATATGGTTTGCAATATTGTTGTGGAGTCCTTAAAGTGAACAAAGGGAAGGAAGCGGCCGAATGATTGAAGGGTATGGATTCGCGAAAGCAGCGTAAAGCGTGGACCCTCGACGATGTCGAAGAGAATGTGGGTGTGGAGCATTCGGGTTCATGGAGGCAATCCCCGACAGGGACAGAACTCGTCGGTGAAAAAGAAGCGGGCTGTAGATAAAGAGTAAAGTGACATCAAGAGTTACATATAGTACATATAGTACAAGCCATACTAACAAAAGGCGAGGCACAAACTAGATAAGACCCGAATGATCCACGGGTATGCATCTGTTAAGTATCTTCAGCAAAAAGGGTCTCATCCTCCTCGTCGATCAGAAAAGAATCCTGGATGCAGGAGATCAGTATTGAGGAAAAGGCATGATTTCGAAATGCAAGAGGCGACATACCTCTGACTGTATAGCTTGAACATAGACATCCCCGAAATTGTCCTGGGAAGCTTGGCCGGAAAGATCCAAGTAAACGTCTGGCCCTCACAGCGAGAAGGGACCATGAGACGGTAGGTGAAGCTGACTTGCAGCTCCTGCTCCTGCCTCTTGACCGCACGTGCAGGGTCCTTTCTTCCATCTAGATGCTCTAAATGGGCCCTGAGCCTTTCTAGGAAGGCGTAGCCTTTGACGGATCCATGATGTTTCAAAGAGGTAGTTACTTGCAAGACGACCACGACGACGTGACTCTCCTGACTATCGAATTGCAGAAAGAACGCGTCGAGAAGGGGGAAATTGGGCTGAGGCGGCACAAACAGTTTCGTATCGTCCAAGGTAACATTACCCAGTGTCTTGTCAAAAATGACGTGCGTAAGACCAGCTGGATGAGAAGGTCGTCTTTTGAACAAGTTTCAGCGGATGAGACATTGTTGAAATCTTTAGAGCTTACGAAGTCAAAGCCTGAGCCGCATCGATGGGGTCAATTTGCAGCGACCATCTTGTGCCACCAGGCGACGCAGAAGCTAGGCATGGGGAGAAGAGATCACCCTCATTTTCGGGATTACATAAGATGCTGAAGACCAGATTCTCGAATGCCCATCCATCCAGTGCGGCACTTTCTCTATAGTATCGCAGAAGACGTATGAATGTACGTGCTTCTTCCTGGTGAACTATACCAAACCTATCTTGCACACGGTATCGGATATATGGTGACTTGAAGTTCATGAGGGGGCCGCCGGTGGGAGATTGATACAGGGAAATAACAGCATGCGAGGATTCAGTTACCGAGTTGTTCGCACTGCCTGTGATGGCTTCTGTGAGTAACTTGAGGAGCTGCCTCAAGGTATACAGGCCTTCCAGAGCCGTAGTGAGGGCGACCTCGAGTATTCGCTCATTCATAATCGCTGTACAAATGTCGCGGGGGGCACAACCCCACTTCTCAATCGCGCTATTCACGGAGGATTCAAGCCCAAGCCCTGTTGCGACCTTTGCAGACAATTCGGGGACAAGTGAAATTCTACAGATAATAAGGAAGACAATTACATTTGTGGAGGACCCACTCACGCTCGCGTGATCTCTTCTTTGGTCCAGCACTCCATGTACCAGACGCGAGCATTGTCCTGTTTTGCCCAGTTTTTATACTGGGAGATGCGAGGCGAAGTAGCCTGAACAATAAAAATGTTGTTCGCTGCAAGTAAGGTTCGGTGAGGCGGTTCAATGGTGACATCGGTGTTGACCAGAGCGCAAGTCCACGATGTTTGACTGTCAAAGTCGCGGAAACAACCCACGTCATCGAGAGTATTGAACTGGACACCTTTCGCAGAGAAGTACCAGGTACCTTTGCCGAATGGGACAAAAAGGATAGGGTTCCGTTTGCTCAGCATCTTTAGCAACAGGAAGAGCAGGCTATAGGTCTTGCCTGACCCTGGCTGACCGCATATAACCACGCCCCCGGGTCCATACAGGTTGGTGGTAAGCTGCTGAAGGTCCTCAAAAAGTTTGGAGTGATACTGTCGCACAACGAATTGCCCAGCCGTGGGTTGAGAGAACTTCAAGCACACGGAGAAGTTGACAACTTTCCCGACTCCTAGCTCTTCTTCGTCTTCTGATCTCCCCCCACCACTTCAACCAGAGCTTGTGGTATTCCCCGGTTTCGTCTTGCCATGAGGGATGAGTGATAAGGAGAGGCTCAGACATGATGGATTGGAACAGACCGAGAAGGGGTTAGGGGTTGAACGTTGAACGGCGTGATGCCGTGATGCCGTTACTCCACGTGATAAACACTCAAAATTGTCAGGTACACGTGACAAAAGCGCGGCTTGTCAGAACCTCACGTTTGGGGAGTTTGCCAGTGAGGAGTTCGTAAGTGATTATGCCGAGACTGTAGAAGTCAACCCAGAGATTGTTGTCCGAGCGACACCTCGAGGGGTGGATATTCCGGCGTGGCCGCAGGCTTCCGGGGTTCGTATTGGGGGGTAGCTGTGGAGACCACGTCTTCGGTCGATGAAGGCATATTGATGCGAGAGGCCGAAGTTGGTCATATGGAGGTACCCATCTTTGTCTACAAGGATGTTTGGTGTCGCGGTGAAGGATGCCATTCTATTCATTCCATCACGTCGATCATATGGACCTATCAAACGGCCGAGATGGTCAGGATCGGCCTTAATATTGAGTGAGAGACTCACAATCTGAGCCATTGTCCTCCCCACCTCGAAGCGTTTCCGGAGACGCTACCATCAAGAGAGATCTCCGCATTTTTAAAGTCTGCCCGATGCCTTGGTCGATATCAGATAAGAACAATTTGAGGACGGACCTGCACGGTTAAATTTCTCGCAGGACGCATCGTTGCTGATATCCTGGTTCTTTTTCCTCGTCATCTTTCTTAATGGTCTTGACAGCATACGTTGACGACGTCCACAGGTCCACAGTGCGAAACAACGAGCCGAAGGTGCCTTGGCCAAGTTTAGCGTCAATGATCAGGTACTTGACGAGGAAAGTGGAGACTTCCGTCCGTCGATTAACAGGCATGAGCATAGGCGATACGCGTTCTGTTGGCCTAACGAAGAGAAGTTTGTCAGTGATTGGCGGTTGTCTCATCCTCAGCGAGCAGTAATTCTACGTTTTCGACAATGCGAACGGTTGTATCTATGTCGTCGGTGGGTGTCGGGGGGCAGGGCGAGTGAAAACGATTTTCTTTCCGAAAGTATTACAAGTTGGAGCGGCGAGCGCTTCAGATGAAACCACGATTCGTTTCGTAGTTTCCTTGGGGTGGGTGAACACGACTTGCCCAAAAGCCAGAAGGGACCGGTGCTGCGGTAGCTTGAGATAATTCGGCGGGGGAGGAGAGTGTGAGTCTATCGTCGTCGGCAACTGTGTTCAAATGGCCTCAAATACGATGACTAACACCGATTTGACGGAGGATAATCTCAAGTCGAAGAGGATGGCACGAAAGAGGGCATTAACCACTGTGGCAGTAATATCCCGAGTGTATGTGGGTAGTGTACTATTTGGTACGGTGTTTGTCATGGAACGTATCTGTTCACTTCAATCCACAAGAGCCGGATGCTTTGAAGCGTAGCAATCTGTACACGGCAACACCGGAGATCGCTTGTCCGACACGCAGGCCGATTGGACTACGTGTCATGTTGCTGTGATGTTAGCCAGAAAATTTACTTATACGTAAAGCCTCAAGTGTCTTCACAGCGACGGCTTCGACGTATCGCGTGCAAGGTATCCTCAAAGCAGCCTTGCAGTACTGCGAAAAGAAGAGACAGATTGCTCTAAAAGTCGCCAATGAACTTGGGTTCGATTTGGCGTTCGGTGACGATGATTCGTGAACGAAGAAAGTGATTGCTCATGCACATGTCTAATTTGAATCCCTCCAAGTCATTACAGGCCACATCGGTGCCACGGTTAAGACAGATATATGAGAGTTTGGTTGCCTCTAGTATTACGTCTCCCTCTCAAATTAGCACCTCCTTCGAAAGAAGTACGTGCCACTCTCTTCGCCGATATCTCTGCTCCGACATTTGTCTCGGAAGTCGTCGACGTTATCAATATCCTCATCCAATCCCTGTTCAGCTCCGAGTTTACTTTGTTGCGCTTACTGATGGTGACTATATGTCGAGATCTGAATTTCACGCAATGATACGTACTCATGCTCTGACGAGTCACCGAGAACTGGCTGGAAACGCCTAGGGGAGAAGGACGTGGCTGATTCTGCCGTAAGGAGACGCCAACGCGACCTATGTATAGGGTAGATACACCCGGATTGTCACGAGCGTGAGACGAGTTGTATTCTAGGGTGAGGGAATTGCTGCTGGGAATTGTGTGGTCCCCTTCTTGTACCCCAAGTATCGACCAGGATCAGAAGCCCCCCGTATCGAGAAGACGATCTAATTCTCAGCAAAGTAAGTATCCAACGGGAATTACATTTAGCCAGCCACGGGTGTCCGTTAGCAGCGCTCAAACTTTGAGTGATAATCGATAATCAAGCACACAAGCATGAGCGGCCGGAACATTTACAATTGGGGTCTATTGGGGTGACTGGCCCCTGTATTCGCCATACACTCAAATGATCGTTACTAACAACTACGGGGCATCAGCTGATGCCAGAACTGCGCTGGTGACCGCACCCAGCCTCTCATGGTTCTGGACACGCAGGGAAGAGCTTCGGTGAACCATGTTTGAGCAGCATCTTCCACATGCATAACTTTGTAAATTCTAGCGAACGACGGGAACCGGCTTACTAGGCCAACGTTGGACCCAGATGACTGGCAACGGTGTGAGGAGACGAAGTTTACGCCGCGGGACTTGAAATACCCGCCGAAGTCCATCTCTATCCAATCAGGGCTGTGGGATTTAGTGAGATTTCATTGTCAGCGAGTCACCTGCATGATGCTGCACCCATGCTTGCACATATAAAGGTCAGGTTTTATGGTAGGATGACTCAACTACAGAACATCTCACGTCCTCTGAAATGCCCACCCAAGAAGTCTTCGATAAAAAGGATGGCGCCGTCTACACCACCTCGAATGGTGCACCCGTAAACGAGCCGTATGCTGCCCAACGTGCTGGGCTTCATGGACCTCTCTTGTTGCAAGGTGCGATCGTCGAGGGCACCCAAATTTATGTTTCTCATCGTCGGCCTAGACTTCCACCATATCGACTTGCTCGCCCATTTCGATAGGGAGCGTATTCCTGAGCGTGTCGTGCGTTATCTTCAAGGCGCCCCTTATCTGTATGGCTGATCACCATCTAGGTACACGCCAATGCTGCAGGGGCTCACGGCTACTTCGAGGTAACGCACAGCTGCGCGGATATCACATCCAACAAGCTGCTCTGCTCTGTGGGCAAGAGGGTTCGTCTGACCGCTCGATTCTCCACTGTCGGAGGAGAGTCTGGCTCCGCGGATACCGCCCGCGACCCTCGTGGCTTTGCTCTCAAACTTCGTACTGAAGAGGGTAACTGGGACTGGGTGTTCAACAACACGCCTATCTTCTTCATCAGGGACCCGGCCAAATTCCCTCATTTCATCCACACCCAGAAGAGGGACCCGCAGACTCACCTCAAGGATGCGGATATGTTCTGGGACTACCTTGGCCAGAACCCGGAATCCATTCACCAGATGATGATCCTATTCTCAGACCGCGGAACCCCGGACGGTGTTCACCAGATGCACGGGTACTCTGGCCACACCTTTAAATGGTTGAAAGATGACGGATCGTTCACTTATGTTCAAGTACACTGCCGCGCGGACAGTGGTTTCAAGGTAAGGGAGGGACGCACGACTTACATGTATTCCAACTCACCATGATAATTTAGACCCTCGATGGCGAGACTGCCCACAGGCTGACGGCTGATAACCCCGACTACAGTACGGAGAAACTGTTCAGGACCATCGAAGCCGGCAACTTCCCGTCGTGGACGGTGTATATCGTCAGTATTTTGTCCACCTTACGGATGCATGACCACTCACCGTATATACAGCAAACGATGACTCCAGAGCAGGCGGAGAATTTCCGTTACAATATCCTCGATCTGACCAAAGTATGGCCCCATAAGGACTACCCCCTTCGTCCGATCGGCAGATTTGTCCTCGACGAAAACCCCAAGAACTACTTCGCCGAGATCGAACAGGTGGGCGTCGCGGTGATCTGTTTCGATCATTTGCTGACCATAGCGCGATCCGCTTTTAGGCTGCTTTCTCTCCGTCTCACCTAGTCCCGTATATTGAGCCTTCGGCAGATCCTGTCCTTCAATCGCGTCTATTCTCTTACCCGGACACTCACCGCCACCGTCTCGGAACCAACTATCATCAGATCCCCGTGAACGCGCCGATCGTCCCAGTGGCCAACTTCCAGCGAGATGGGCCGATGACCGTCAACAACAACCAAGGCAATCGCCCGAACTACCAGAGCAGCATCCAGCCCCTCACATACATCTCCAACAAGGAGACCCTTGAGGCTGATTGCCGCAATCAAGAAAGGATTGCGCGCCACGAGAACTTCGTTGGTGGTGCCTACAGGGATCTTGGAGAAATCACAGAATGTGAGTCGTGAATATCAGAAGAACGAGGCGCAACTTACCAAAATGTTGGCAGTGGACTTTGAGCAACCCAGAGCGCTGTGGCAGAAAGTCTGGAATGACCAACAGAGAGAGGCGTACGTCAAGAACGTTGCAGGGCACTTCGGTGGTGTTAAGAGCCCCGTCGTCAGGGATAGACAACGTAGGTTATCTTTCTGGTCTCTTTGTTGCCCTGTGTGTCTAACGCCGCGTCGTACTGTTTCGAACAGTTTCCGTGTGGGCTGCTGTCGACCAGGATCTTTCGAACCGCATCGCAAAGGCCGTTGGCGCTAAGCCAGTTGCTCCCCTGAAAGTTAAGTCTGCTGCCGAGGCCCTTCGCTTCAGATGCAACATAGGTGCATTCGCTGCCCACTGAATGAATATGAACTGATTGTGGTGCAAGGTGGGCCTCCAGGGCCAAGTCGGTTGTAGAAGGTGGTAAACGTTACGGTTTTTACTGAAATGCAAACGTGAATGTAATTCATATGATGTATCATTACAATTGAAACGAAAATCATGATTGAACGTACTCGGTGTTTAGTTCGGGTTGAAGAGAAGTAGTTGAGAGCAGCCAATGTCCGTGGTATCTTGTACAACAAACCATGCTACAGAGTACGAAATTGGATGGGTGCCAGTGCAGACTATTACAATGCGAAGTAATTATGGACAAATGAGTAGGATGAAACTGTCAGTAATGATCGATTATTTCCGCGGAGAGCTGGAAGGAGAATCTAGCAATGAAGAGGTTGGTCGGTCGAGTCTACTCCGTAGTCTTTCGACTTCGCGTTCAAGGCTATGAAGGGGTGTCGGCAACGGTATTGGAGGGATAGTAGGATTGCAATTCTTACGTTAAGGTCTTTTGCCTGAAGTCGCCAGCTTCTCGTTCAGCACGTCGTTTCATGGCTTGAAGCGTGCTCTCCTCCGTTTGCTACGAAAAGTACCTTGTAAGCTGAATGTAACATTCACGTTTGGCGAGTTAGCCTACCATCTTGTCCATTGCCTTTCTCAGATCTTCTATCTGATTCTCGTAGGCCTTCCGCTCTTCCTCTAGCTTCTGCCTCTGCCGATCGCTTTCGACGATTTGGAGTTTGGCGTCGCGAGCGAGCTTGTCGGCTGCACGAAGGGACCTGGAGTTCTCGGATTTCTCCTTCCCTGATTGATGTAACTGATTGGTGAGCTCTTCTATCTTGCTCTCTGCACGGCGCGTTGAGATAGTCGACCGAGGCGAATTTGTGTACGATTTCGTCTCCAAATCCACAACACGAACGTTAAGCTCTTTGACCTGCTTGTCAAGATTGGCCTATGACAGAAGTTGGTTAACAAACTACTCGAAAGAACCTATGGTTAAACGTACGTTAAGTTTCTCCAGTGCCGAGTTCTCTTCTTGAAGTTGATATAACTCGGCTTGGCATTTCGCCGCGTACGCTTCCTTCTCCTTCATACGATCGAGCGCTTGTTTGACACGGTCCTCTTGTTCATCCAACGCTCGTTCGAGATCTTGCTTCTTCAGCTGCAATTTCTGAAGTTCTCGATCTGAAGACATCTTGTTGGTGTCGACGTAATCCAGCTTGATAGACTCTAGTTCAGCCTGAAGAGCGCGTCGAGCCTTCTGCAACATCGTACGCTCCGCTTCGGCATCATTCAAGACACTTCGTAGTTCACGAACTTGAGAATGAAGGGCGACAATTTGAGCTTGCTGTTCGGCTTGGGCACTCTCTGAAGCAGTGTACGCCTTGCTGAGATCTTCAATCTTCGTCTCCATACGCTCCTTCTCCTTCTTCCAGCCACCGATGCTGGAAGATTCGTTGTTGTAATCGAAGAGAAGCTGGTCGTAATCGGAGCGTATCTTGCGGTTGTCTTCACGAAGTCGACTGATACTCTCGCGCTGTGATTGAAGTTCTATAGAGCAAATGAGCACCCTCTCATGAGTCCGATATTTAATGAGCCATACCTTCGCTGAGCTGTGCCAATTCGGCTATATCCAATCGCGTTAGTTGTAATCATCTACAGGCAATCAAGTAGTTGATCGCACCTTGGTACTTCTTCTGTACCTGATCAGCAGTGAAGTCTCGAGTCTTCAGATCTTCCTGGTGCTGCTTTCGTTCGTCTTGCAGCTCTTCTACCAAGCGCTGGTGCAGCAAGCTCAGATCTGTGGCCTCGCGATTCTCTTCCTCAAACTTATTCTCCAGCTCACGGAGTTTCTTCTCAGTCGCTTGGAGGCGGGCTTCGGAGGCATTCCGTTCTTCTACTGCTTGGGCGTGCGTCTTCTCCATCTCAGTAAGACCGCGACGAGCTACAAAAGGGGAGTCAGCCTCGTGGAGGAAGACATAGCGAATACAGGTACCGTGAGCCTCAGCACGGGCCGCCTTGGCACGGGCGATCTCAGCGGCTTCAAGTTTGCTTCGGTATTCTCCTTCTTTGGCCTGATATGTTTCAATCACAGCACGAAGCTCTACACAGTATTGTTAGCATACACCTATATCTACGAGCTATTCTGAGGCATACCTAGTTGAGCCGCGGAAGACGTTGTGGAGGAGATTTCGTCTTCTTGTAAGCGCTTCTGTAATTGGCGCTTAGCCGCTGAGCAAGAATTAGCCTGATACCGAAAGGTCTGATTGACTGGACCCACCCGAGGCTTCATTCTTCGCGACAGCCATTTCCTGTTGCAATTGAGAGAGTTCGCTTTGGAGCTGCTTCTTGGACGAGGAGGCTTCGCGAAGTTGTGCTCGCTGACTTTCAATCTCTGCTTGAGCCGTGCGTTGTTGGACCACCTATTATGGGAAATGAGATACAGCCCAAAGAGACCAGGTATTACTTACGAGAGCCTTCCTCGATTCTTCCAATCGAGCATAGCTTTCGCGCTCCTCAGTGATGGTATTTTGGAACTTGTTCCACATTGCCTGGACACCGTCAATTTGGGCAGCTTCCGCAGCACGACGAGCCTCTGATTCCTCGTGAAGCATTTCGGTGAGTCTTGTGTTCTCGTTTGTAAGCCGTTGTCGATAGTTTTGTAGCGACTGCTTCGAATCATCGCTCCTTTCAAGTTCGGCCAGCATGTCACGAATAGCACTCTCTAGGTGTCGGCGGATGCGGTCAGACGCAGCTATCTGTATTTCAAGTGTTTGGACCTGTTGCTTGAGTGCGCCAACTTGTGGATCGGGACGCGGGGCGGGGTCGGGGAGGGATTCGGTGCGGACGCGCTTGGGAGTTGATGCCTTCGACGGAGTAACGTTTGCCATGGTAGTGAAATCCAATTTACGGTTAGCCTTCAGGTTTTGAGCGCGGCCGTTCATTTCTTTACTCAACCGGTCTTCAGTATGCTGAAGCTCCTCCAGCAATCGCGATTGGAACCCTTGGTCGTTCGGGTTATGGGACAATATGAGTTGGCGAATTTCGGCGTGTTGTCTCTCCATAACTTCACGAATCTTGTCCGAAGTCTCTCGCCCACTTTCCGCTTCTTCGAGCTGTCCTTCCAATCGAGCAATCCTGGATTGGTACTCTCGATGTGCCCGGGCGACGGAGTTGGGTGTTTCGGTTTCATCTGCTATTCGCATCAGCTCCATCTCCAAGTTGTCCTTCGACCGCTGAGCTGCCAACACCTCTTGAGACAACTCGACAAGTTGATCCTGAGCAGCCTTGAGATCCGACTCGAGTTTCTTCGCGCGCATCTCCGCTAACTCTTTGGCCTTTCGTTCCGTTTCTAGGTCGACTTGCGCTCGGGCAGCTTTGTCTTCGGACGACTTCACAGCTTTGTCCTTTGACCGAAGTTCAAGACTTTCTTGTTGAGTCCGCCTTTCCAGATCCTCCGCCTCGGTCTTTAGCTGATCTCTCATCCTCTCAAGAGACCGAATGTAAGTCTCGTTCTGCTGGAGTTCCTGTTTGAGATTCTGGAGTTCACGGTCGGTAGCACGCTTGACTTTCTCGTAGACGTGAATATGTTCCACAGTAATCTTGTCTTGACGCGATTCAAACTTCTTGATCTCCCATTCGCGGTCCTTCACGTCTTTCAAGGCTTTGTTAAGATCTCTATCGAGCTTGACGTTTTGGTCCTTGAGAGTTGCTAACTCTGATTTCATGGTTGCGATAGTCTTCTCAAGCTGCGCCGATTTCTTGTTCTCGCTCTCCAGGCTCTTCTTCGCAGCCTCAAGGTGGCGAAGGTGCGTTAACTTCTCTCTTTCGGCTTCCATGAAAGAATCTTCAAGTTCGTCTCGGCGGGATTGGATGGCAACTAATTGACGTTCAAGATCCTGTTTGACTGAAGTTAGTGGGCGACGGTTGACTGAATCGTATGAATCCTACCGTTTTGCTCTTCAGCGTCGTAGACAGCTCGTTGTCGGTGTTGGCTTGTCTGGTACGGACAGCCTGCAGTTCGGATTCAGCTGCTCGTTTGGACTTTTCGAGCTCGGCAACCGAGGCCTGTGCCTTGGTCAGTTCCGCCTGCGCAGTGCGTTCTCTGTCAAGAAGTGACTGATGACTGCGTTCTAATGAGTGGTGGTCTCGCGAGATGTGATCGAGCTCGACTTTGAGCTTGTTCTGGGTTTCGGCAGCAAGTTTGCGGGATTCGCTGAGTTCTTGCTGTAGCGTAGATGCCTGACGTCGCAGCTCAGCAAGCTCTTCCTCCCGGCTCTTTTCCACCTCCAAACGCTTGGACTCCTCGCTCGTCTTTGCTTGCATGAGCGCTCGTAGATCATCTAACTCCTCCTCTAGTTTAGTCCGAGCGGCCGCGCCGCGCTCTTTATCAAGCTTGCCCGCGTCTATCTCGGCCATGAGAGTATCGATATCGCTCTGCAATTCTATCACCTGCTTCGAAGAGGAGTCTCGCTCCGCTTTGATAGTGTCTAATTGGTCGAGCAGCTGTACGATCCGTTCTTCCTTCCTCTGGAGCATGCTGGAGTATTCAGTCGCGGTCCGCGTCAACTCCGTCAGCTGTTCCTTCGTTTGATGAACCTCTTGTTCCAAAGCATCTACTTTACTCTTCATGGCCTCTCTGTACTTGACGTTAACATGGCGCAGAAATGACCGTAAGTTTAACGGACCTGTTCTTGTGCTCGACGCCGAGTTTCCCTTCCAGCTCAGCGACAAGGACTTCCGTCCTTTCCTTGGCGCGCCCAAGATCCTCTTCGCGTTGGATGACGAGGCTCTGCAAGTCTTCGCTGACCTTCGTGAGTTCTTCGTGATCGGCTTGGAGTGCCTGGAGGTGCTCGTGGTGCTCGCGCAGTTCTTCCACAAGTTGCTCCTCGCGCTTCACCCATTCCTGCTGCTCGTTCTCCAGCCGTACGAGGTGCTCGGCGGCTTGCTCAAATGCTTGCTTCAGCAGCTCATGCGTTCCGTCCTTCTCCTTCTGCATCTTCCGGATATCGTCGAGGTGTCGATCCTGCGTCTCAAGATATGACTGCAATGCAGTGATTTCCTCCTCTAGTTCTGCTTCCTTGTGCTTGCTCCGATCCAAAATCGCGTCCTTCTCCAGGCCGACTGCCCGCTCCGCCTCCAGCTCGTCCTCCACTCTCCTCTTCTCTGTTTCCAGGGACATCTTAAGGGTCTCCAACGCCTCTTTCTCCTGCTTGTCCCTCTCAGCTCTCTCACGGATTAGAGCCAGCTCAGCTTCTTTCTTTCGTAGTTCGTCGTCGTTGCGAGTAGCAGCCAGAAGGGGGCGAACCTAGTTTATCATCAGTGTGGCTGTATAAACGCCGGAGTGAAGGGTGCTATTACCTTGGTATAAAGTTGCCACCACGGCCAATCTCTCAATTCGCCATAAATACGAGCGTTCTTCTGGATTGTGCGGATGGCCACAGCCCTATTCAATATCTTCTTCATCTGCCTCCTGGCCGTGTACATCCGAGCGACTGCTTGCAGCCGGGAGAATATCTCATACAGCAGGGCATCGCGTCGCTCCTCGAGTGCGGCGAGCACGCCGGCCTTGAAGAAGATCTTCGACGTTCCGACGCGGTATATAGTCCTGTCTAGATCCAAGGCATCGACCATGAGCAGGCAGGCCTTGCGCCCGTCCATGTATCCGCGCGGGATGATGCCGGGGGTTAATACCTCGTAGCGCTGACGGAACTCGACGAAGGGGAGACGGTTTGGATACCCCAGACGCGCGATTCGGATACCTTCCAGGACACCATTGCAGCGTAGCTGGTCTAAAATTAGAGGGACGTCGACTCTGGCGGGCTTCTTGTTCGTGTTGGGCACTATGCACCGCACGAAATGCGGTTGGGTGGAGTGCAGCTGACTCATCAGACTGGCTAGTTGCTCCTTGTGTCGTTGGCCGACAGTGCGGAAGGCCCCTTTCTTGAGGACGCGACGCTTACCAACGGTGAACATGTTCTGCGTCGTGCCCGGCGCAAGCAAGTCGTCGTAGTCGGCGAACAGCGAGGCAACGAATCGCTCGCCTGAGGCTGCGAGAACCCGAGTGATGTTGTCGTTTAGCGGATCCTTGTTCTTGTCCAGCCACCCGTCCGTCCTGTATTCAACCTTGCCCGCATAGTGCTGGACGATGAAGCCCTGCTCGAATCGGGTTGGTTCGTATTTGTCCATGCCAGGGTGATACTTCGACTCGTCCACTTCCGTGCCCCACATTTGATGCAGTTTGTGTGTGAAGGTTGCATCTGTCGCCTTAGGCATGATGCACTGGTCATCCAAGCAGCTCAGAATACCAATTGAGCCACCGTTGGCTTCAATCAAGTCAATCGTCGGCTGTAGATCGAGGCCGAAGTTCACGTAGTCCCACTCAATCCCCTCCCGAGAATATTCCTCCTGCTCCAAGACAAACATATGGTGGTTGAAGAACTGCTGCAGCTTCTCGTTGGTGTAGTTGATTAGGAGCTGTTCATACCCGTTGACGTCGAAGATCTCGAAACCGGCGATATCCAGCACGCCAATGAAGGTCGACTTCGAGGACGGCCTGTCGAGCGCGCGGTTGATCCTATCTACCAAAAGCCCGAACGCCTTCTCGTAAAGCGTTTTACACAGCGACGCCAGTTCATCGAGCGCCTGCTGTTGGGTTCTCGCCTGTGACACCCCATTCGCGCCCCGCAAGAACGCTGGGGCGTAGGATTGCCCGAGTGAATTCGGCAACGGGGATGCCAAGCAAATGGCACACCCGTTCGACCTGTGACGGATTAGGCATGAGAGCATCGTCGGAGCGCGTTGAAGTGACGGTGATGTTCCCAATGTGCATAATGGCGGCGACTACGCGGAATAAATCGAACTGCTCCGCCGGCGAGAACCCAACTACGTCTAGAGCGGACTACACAGAGTGAAGCAATGAAATGAATTCGCGATGTCTCATGCCGATTGGGGCGTGCTGACCTTGAGATGGGACCACTCCTCTTTATCATCCACTCCGTCGACCTCCCGTCTGCTCTGGTTCAGGTAGCCGTAATCTTCTATTCCGCCGTCCAAGAGCAGGGACTCTGTTCCGATCGTCGATCAGTCTGCAATAGGGGATGGATGGATGAGATACACACCTTTGAACTGCCTGCCGCCTCCGGCCATCAGCTGGTAGAATACATGGAAACTACGCTCTGCTTCACTCCTGGCAACAACACGGCTCTTTTCCAAGAGATACCAGTCGATGTACGCCCCAGCAATACTCCCGTCAGGTGAGAACATGATCCTCACGAACTTTCCAAACCGACTAGAGTTGTTGTTTCTCTGCGTTTGCGCATTTCCGAACGCCTCCAGGATAGGGTTCGCCTGCAGAATTTGTCGCTCCAGGAGCCCGAGCCTATCCTTTGCCGTCATGTGGGAGGAGCCCGACGTCGACGGGCTAGCCGCGTGCCCGCTTCGCTTGAAGGAACTATTTCTCGGGAGTCCTGATGTTGGCATTATAGCGCCGAAGGACGAGGAAGGGGCTACGGTTGGTGACCGTGAATGCGAGGGTGTGGACGGCAAGTGCGCGTCAGTGGCAATCGCAGCGAGATATTGAATTACTTTCTTCGTGCTCTCCGTCTTCCCAGCGCCAGACTCGCCTCTAGGAACGGGGACTCAGATGAACACCCAGGAGAGAGCGCAAGGGTGGACGTACGTGATTAGGATACTCTGGTTCTCGCGTTCATCCCCCATGTTCACCCAAGCCCGTTCTGCGACGGCGAATATGTGTGGTGGATTCTCATCGCGCCTCCGGCCCCGGTATTGTTGCACGATAGCATCTGAGTATAGTGGTAGATTCTGATACGGATTAATAGCGACTAAGAACAATCCTGAATATGTCTTGGGTGGCCATTAGTGATCGTTCAAAGGAGGCGCGACGTAGACTCACATAGATAGCTCCGGAACCGTACCTTAGGCGCAGATTATGAACGACGCTGGCCTCGTTCAAGAACGTCAAATCGGCAATGTCTTCTACGCGATCGAACTTTGGGGGGTTCATCTTGGACAAGGCGTAAAGAGGCACTCGGCGGATCTGCGGCCGCGTTAGCTAGAACGAGACGACATAAAGCATGAAGCGCACATCTCCTCCAGATGATAGGACAATATCCCCCATGTCCCCCTCGGTTTTGGATATCCAGCCTGCGGCATAGCCTTCTTTGTCGTCGGGAACCCAGACCCATTTCTTCTCGTTAAATTCTGCTTGTTGAGCAGCAGCTCTGGCAGCCTCCGCACTTTGCGATAGCCTCGGCGCAACCATTACGGGGCGCGTTTCACGCAAACGAACGTAAAGAAAGAACGGAATGCTAGTCAATCGTCGGGCAAGCCTCAATGTTCAACACTTCCTAAAGCGGCAATCTCAGATTAGATAAGATGTACGAGCGCTAAGATCATGACATTGTTAATCTACGGAAAGTAAACCGTCACTGACATATGGTCATATGGTATTACCCACATCCAATATGCCTTCTAGCTCTACGATGGCTATACCTTACCCCGAATCCAAACTCTTGCCCTCAAAGCCTGAGCGCTGAACGCCATGAATGACCCTTTGCGTACACGTCCTCTGACATTCAGCTACATTTCGATTTCTATAATACCGAAGGAAAGTTGGAGACCCTGTAATCGAATGGCCGAAGGATTTCTGTTCCTTTAGCCCAGTAATATTGTGCTGCCTCGACATCTACAATGCACGGACTACATCGATCCCAGCACCAAGCATGATTCACCTTCTATAGATGGCAACCTTGTTCTATCTCAGTCAACACCCACTATTCCTAGCCTCGTGACGCCCCCTAGTTAAAAAGTCGATGGTTTTGTTTGTGAATTCGGGATGAAGCCAAGCCGACTCTCGACTCGATACCATATGTCAAAACCAAGTGTGGCATATGATGGAGATGAGAGCATCAATTCACAGGCGAAAGGGGATACGCCGACAGTTTTTTCAATATGTCGAAGAATGGAATGGGCAGAGGAGGTCAGGAGATACTACCTGCCAGCAATCGGTGTGCAGGAACGAGGACCTAGCCTCGCATGCTGATCACACAATTGAGTACCAAGTTTAACGATTCTTTTACCCCAGCCATCTTTGCCATGACTGGTGCGTTACGGGATATAGATGGCTCGGAGTTTCGAAAACGAGTCGGACGCGCACCAGCAGACATCCTCTTCCGTCCGTAGCTCGAGAAGAATCAATATTATATATCTCGTAGGTTGCAATATGTGCCTGCCGTCTCTTGCTGTACTTCGCGCTTGTCGGAATTTCCAGCATATTTGTGTGTCCTTCGTCGTTTCTCCGAGATCAAGACAATTAGGCAACAGGCATAAGTGGCTTCTGGTAAGATTACTTTACATAGTGCCGAACATGATCTTTGCGCGAATTCGGTGTAGCTCTCGCCGCTCCGCGCCACACTTTCCCTCATCGACGCGGCTAAGGCTTGCTGTAAGGCGGACGTCCGCCTTGTCAAACGTGCCTACAGTTCGGCCTCGCGTAAGAAACGGTCAGACTAGTTGCAAACTATCTAACAGCTTTGTCGTTACTCTGGAGTGGGCCAGTGCGCCTTGACTCGAGCGGTAACGCCGACGAGTGACGTATCGCGTGTTTAAGTTGGGTCGTTCAGATAATGGCAGTACTTCACCATCCCCAAAGGAATCATCAACACGTTGTGTCGGGGTGCTCAACAGCAAATTAGCGCACAGGCACAAAAAGAAGGAAAAGCAGAAATCGCCACAGTACACCAAACGGGGCAGGACTGATCACTCCTAACTTCTAAGGCCTAATTCATCATTTGGTAAAAGTTTCCTATTTTAGACCACTACGCCACACTTTACAGTGCACCAGGCTTATGCTCGCATCCCTCGGCCATCCCTCTATTAATCATTTTCAAGGAAGAAATCAATGCTTTTTGTTCTAATCAAGGACATTTTCTATGGTATACCATCCCGCTGGTCAATGGGAGCGCAGTCACCTTCCTTCTTCAAGGCTCACCTAGTAAGCACTCTCAAGCTTCTTTTCCGGCAACTTTAGCAGCTTACCACCAAGATGTCACACTGCTTTGTCCATCAATCTTCGCAAGAGCCCTGAAATCCTCCGGCTTCGAATGCAGTGTTGTAGGCATCAGGGCCATGACTCGATGGTATGTAGACTATCATCCGCACCCAGCATGCTATATAAACCGATTGACGCGGGGAATAACATGTGCAGCAAGTACCACTCTCGTAGCCCGCGCCTACGCCACACTACCTTCAAGCTGAATTCATTCATGTATCCCCCGCTACTTGAATGGTCGTGTATCGATTACCACGATGGGTGGCAAAACCAGCCGATGTGAGTAAATAATTCCCATTCGTGTCTACATCAATATAAATCATACCCAATACAGGGAATCCGCCCCATTCGACCCTAATTATCTTCGGCTTGAAGCCACAAATAACGGGACATACGGTTCGCTTCCTCCCACCCAAGAGCCGCGTAAATACCAATACGGCTCTCTCCTTGATGAGGACCCTCAGCTTGACACTCGCTCTCTACACCAACAAGCAGAGGTAGGTAATGCCGGTTCTCTTTCTATCCCATTAGCCTCACCGTCTATCTATCACTCCCCAGCCAACAGCTCAAGAACCTCAAAACTATGCCACCGCTGTGTCGTCCACCTCAGGCATCTCCCATGCATATACCACGGATCGTAATGCATATATCTACCCTCCTACCGCGCTTAATAACATGTCCATGGGCTGCCAAACCGATGCGAATAATATTGATTTCTCTGTGAACAGCACAGATGATATCCCCTGGGATCCTGCGTTAGACTCCTTTCTACTAAGCCTTCATCCATTCCACCCTATTCCAACCTCCCTTTCGGCTCGCCCCAATACCCAGCTTCAAGATGGCACTTTGCTGACAATGCCGGCGCAGCCATTTGTACCATCACCAGAAAGCCTTGTCGAACACCCAATCGCGCCCTCGTATACCCCGCTATACCATCCGATCCCCTGCTCATACTCGAATAACTCCTTGGCATCGTTCTCAGATGAGATACCCCGCTTATCGAGCGCACACATATCCCCGCCCGCTACAAGGGAACCCTCGCCTCCTCCTCATGATCCTAGCAATTCGCTGCAGAACACCGCCGATGTCTCCCCAGGGGACGAGCTGAGCTACGACGATGCCGTGCGTCAATTCAAAGCGACCAAACGTCAACGACGCATTGCGATCAAATCAAAGGTCACCGCATCTTCGGGCGCATCAATACAAGTGGTAGACGGATCGAGCGAGTTTGCTCCGATATTCAGCGAGCACGACCAGATGTGGTATTGCAATATGTGCGGGAAAGGCATCAAACGCCATGGCGACGTTATCCGACACTGGCGGTCGTTTAACTGCCCTGTTCGGAAAGCCGCAAATAGAGGAGCACCCAAGAGGCTCGCGTGCCCATTTCCCTCTTGCAAATACTCGACCGGAAGGCGCGATGGCCTTTCACGCCATCTCAACGTTCACCGCCCTGGTGCGGATTCATAACAATAAGCCTTCGTGTTATCTGAGATGTGTCGTGTTTGCTTATCATATTTCTTATATATTCCCACTGGCAGCATTCGGTTATACGGCTATACCCTGCATATACAGTACCTTATATTTCTCTACCTTCTTGATTTCAATTTTTCTTTTCTGCCGGTGTCCACGCAGAGTGTAGCCCTTTCGTGTTTCTCAAAGCAGTAATTTTCTTGCCTATTTAGGATATGACTAATTGTATAGACATCATGGTATGTGTCAAAAGGAATAGGAATTGAGCAAAGCCAATGTGCTCAAGAATGATATCAAAGTGATTTGAATAAAGGTTGTAATCCAGGTCCTGAGTGACCTTCCACTTCTGATGACCACAGGCTGACTGAGGCTGAGGGATGTGATCACAATGTATTCCTGGGGGATATAGGACTATGTCAGCAGTATCATGCCTTTGAACAAAGCAATGCTGCACATTGCTGCACATTTACATTAAGTATGGTGGTGTAAGTTGCTACCTCAGCCATGAATGGGCTCTTAGCCACACACAACAACTATGTATGCCTTTTAGAGCCAAGGGGTGTTATAGGATGATGAAGAGTGTGTATATATTGTTGTCACTGACATTGCCATGGCAGTTGTCATGGATTCGCTTTGGCTTGCATTTGTGCTTCTTGGAAACATGCTCCCACAGATTTCTGTCTGTATCAAAGTCAATGCCTTGATCGACAATGGTAGTGAGTTCACAGGCAGTCATTGCAGCATTATGCTACTTCTGGAGTATGACTCTATTACAAAACACAGTAGCCCTGCCTGGGATAGGCAGAGGAGGAGGAAGTGGCTCCATGGGCACAATCAGGTGAGCAGGTGGTAGGGCTGCCAACTGTATGGGGACTGCACCAAAGTGGGAACACTCAAGATCAGACAGGTGAAAAGATCAGCATGTGGATTGTGAATATGTGGACATGGTGGTAAGGGAGTGAGTACGATATCTGCATGTATGCAAGTTATATAGTAGCATCATGTCATATGACCCAGGGGCTAGGGGAATATGATCAAGAGATGTAAACTAGGTTTACACTTGCCCACCCTCTGAGGAAGAGAACTGAGAGTGGAAAAGTGAGAGCACAACAAGGTTAAAGGAAGGGACAATCAAGTGTGAAGGTAAAATCATCAGGCAGAGAGTTGAGCACTAAGTGTAGTACAGCTGATGACATTGTCTTCGTTGATCTGCATGTTGATTTTGAGCAGGCTGATTTTGATGCTAACCAAGTATCCAGAGCCTCCAATTCTTCAACTTCCTTCCTCGACATCCATCAATTTTCCTCAGCCCCATAACCACAAAACATCATCAAAAACTCCTAACCTCTCCTCCCTCGCCTCTCATCTATGATCGCATTGACGAAGTATTCATCATCACCTAATTCCATAGTGACAGGAGCAGGACACTCGAGAACACATGAAGGGAACAGGTTACCGTTGTTGGCAACAAAGGGGAGCAGTTGGCTAGAGTGAAAAGTAGGAAAGATGTTTTCAGCGTTGGGCAAATCCAGAGTGTAAGAAGACTTGTTTGGATTAGCATGAAGGATTTTGTAAGGCCCGTCAAAACGAGGCATGAACTTAGCAACTCAATTATCTCCAGTGTGCATGTATTCATGTTGACAATTGGAAGTAGAAAGGAAAACTGAGTCCCTGATGGAGAATTTTTCGTCAGGCCTACAATGAATGTTAGCCTGGATCATTTGTGAAATTTTAGCTATAAGTAAGTTATCCTTAGCCTCTTTCTCGATAGCACTGATCTTCTTTATAATCTCCATAGTGGGTGTGGACATTGCAGCCAGGTCCTCATTCTCTCTCTCAACAAGCAGCAGAATCACACATGGGAAGAGACCGAGGTGCAATTGGAAGCCACTCTCAAACTGTAAACTCACAGTACCTGGGCAGACTTGGACATGAAGGCAGTGGCAGTACTGTGAACCCTATGTACAAGACATATTGTTATGGTTTGGCTTTTCTTTTCCATTTTCCTTTTCTTTTCCCATGCATCACATGACGGACACGTAATCATGCTTACCGCTTACGATATCACGCTTATGTATCGGCCCCCGTATTTATAATCGTGTTAGTCAGAACCTCGCCGAAACCTCATGGGCACAGTCCATGACCTCACACCTCATGGTGATGTGGTAATCGTCCCATGGAATACCAACAGGATATGGCGTGTAGCGTACATGAGGACTGTAGTATATAAAGGACAATAGCATACCCAGAGACGTTAACTCGTTCTCTTGGGATTCCCACTTACATAGTGCCTAAGTCAGTGTCTTCAAGGTTCCCTACTCTCTATTAACAAGTTCCCCTTTCTCCTTCAATTACAACTTACTTACTCGCCACCTTGTAGAGCCCACGTACGCTTATAGTGCATAGTGTTGCCCTAACAGAAGAACGAGTTCCAACCCACACACCCACTCTACGACATCCAACCCATACCACTGACCAGCCGAGAACATCTCGCTGCCCATCGCATATCCAAAGAACCCTACCTTGCCATCGTTGTCCGCTCAAGTGCTGGCGCGCACTAGTTTGAAGTTCAACATTGGTTGACAGGAACCCCACATGCTCGCAACCCGTACACACTTAACCCGATCAAACTTCTACACCATATTCCCATACCTCCTCATCCCTGACCTGACCCTCAACCGACGAAACAAAAAGCTTGCCACTCAAATCTTGAAAAGTACCCCCCAACTTTTCGAGACCATCATCATCCCAGTTACACCCGAGAACCCCCGTCACCAACCACATCAAACCCCGGCACGGTACTTTATCTGCGGCAATAATGTCGTACTCGACTGCCAGGCCAACGTCTGCACAACCCTACGACAGGCTGAGGCGGCCCGCATTACAAGGGAGAAATTTGTCAACAGACAACGCAGGACCTAGTGCCTGGGCAGGAGCCCTTGACACTAACACGGAAACCGGTGACTGGGTGGGAGCCCTTGATACCGCGTCACCCGCTCCACAAAATCCCACATTGTACCAATGGCCGCCGCAAGGCACTGAAACACCTGCACCAACTGAGCAATCCACCGCCCCTGCCAATACCAACGATATCCTCGCTGCCATGAGGCAGATGATGACAGATATGGAAGCAAGGATGGAGGCACACATCCAACAAGCACTGGTCCCGCAAACCCGACCACCCAGCGTCATGACCCGGGCAAGTCACCCACTACCTCACACACCCTACGGAGTACCAGCTCCACCACCATTTCCACCCACCATTCCTCTCACACCCGTAGCTGAAAATCCAATGATGCCCCAAGCCAGAAATGGCCCGAAAATGGCAAGACCAGAACCCTTCGACAGCAAATGGTCTAAATGCCAGAGCTTCGTCCAGAGCATTGAAGTATATATCTACGTAAACGCCTACGAGTTTCCCACCGAACCAACCAAGGTGCTATATCTCTTATCCTATGTCCAGGGGAAGAAAGTGGATAACTAGAAGAACACTATGACGTCAAAGGTGCTAGAATGGGTAAGGACTCAGGTACATGACGAGCAGGTATCCAGTTTTCAGGAGAATATGCCAAAGCCTGCAGGAGGCATTCGGAGACCCCAACCTGAGAGACACGGCGATATCGACCCTGAACCACCTACACCAAGGATCAGATAGCGCAGAGGACTTCATCATGAAGTTCAATGCATACAAGGATGATACGGGCTACAGCAACGTAGCTCTAACCGAAGCGTTCAAGAGAGGGCTCAACCCGGGACTGTTAAGCAAGGTATACGGTAGGAGGCCCCTACTGGCGAGATTGGAAGAATGGCAGGAAGAAGCCATCGCTATGGACAGACAGTGGAGGGAACAGCAGGCTTATGCAAAGTCAGCGCTGGCCAAACCCACGGCCAAGAACACGACAACAACAACAAACCAGTGGCGACCATACGCCAATCAGTACCAATGACAAACACCGCCCCTGCAAGGGCAACAACAACAACAGCTGCAACAGCAGGCGAGGCCGACATCCCCCACCCCGCAGATCGCAGCTAGAGACCTGAATGCCATGGATGTAGATCGGTCGCAAAGGGCACCGATTTGTTGTTACAAGTGTGGAGGGCTAGGCCATATGGCCCGAGATTGCAAGAGGAGACTAGACGTCAGGCAGATGATGTACGAAGACCAGCAGGAGTACTGGAGGGAGGAATTGACGAAAAAGGGTTTTTCCGAAGGAACTCAGGAAGCGTCGACTTGAGTTCCAAGAATAAGTTTGCAGCACTCGTCTCGGAGCCAGACTCCACTTTTTGTACCGAAAACCATGTACCAGTAAATACCAACACAATATCTATTTCTTCGCCAAAAGACGAGACCCCTAAGATGCCAAAAAACCAAACGAAAGAAATTTATTTGCAGAGAACGTTCTTGAATAAGAATTATGTCCCAGTAGAAATTGGCCTGAAAATACAGGATACCTTAACCACGCTGTTTCCGGAATCAATGCTGGATTGCGGAGCATCGGATTCATTCATCGATCAGGGATACGTAAGAAAAAACAACATAAAAACAAAAACCCTGTCAAACCCCACCATCATCAGGAATGCTGACGGAACACCCAACAACGCAGGAAGAGTCACGGAGAAAGTGGATGTAAGGGTGACCTACAAGGGACACGCAGAAGTAATGACTCTCCACGTCACCAACCTGGGAAATGTCAACGTAATCCTCGGATTATCATGGCTAAAAAGACACAACCTGGAGATCAATTGGAAAACAGGAGAGGTAGTTATGTCACGATGCCCGAAAGGATGCTGAACATGGGCAAAGAAGGAATGGGAGGTGTGCATGGATGAAGGAGACGAAGAAGGTGCCGAAGAAGCAGAAGAAGTACTGAGGTATCAGCTAGGTGAGTGAAATATCTCAGTGGCAGGAGTAAGACAGTGGAATCGCCTAAGAAGTGGGTACCTGCGAAGTCTGGACGACTTGACCAACCAATACCACAAATCAGTCGCCCGAATGTACATCGACCGAATGTGGAAGACGTGCACGCAGGTAGAAGTAGAAGTAGGCAAGGAAGAAGAGATGCACCTGAGAGCAATGGGGAAGTACGACTACGTAATAGAGCATAACCAGGAGGAGCTGAAAAGCAAAAAAGAGAAGACAGAGGAAGAGGTGGTACCAGATTACTATCACGAATTCATGAAGGTGTTCAGGAAATGTGACTCAGAAAGGATGCCGATCAAGAGGCCATGGAACCATGCTATCGAACTGGCCCCAGACTTCGAACCCAAAGCCTCGAAAGTCTATCCCTTATCACTGGTCGAACAATAGGAACTGAACGACTTCCTCAATGGAAATCTGAAAAAGGGTTACATCCGACCATCAAAATCTCCACAAACGTCACCTGTATTCTTTGTGCAGAAGAAGGACAGCAAGAAGCGATTGGTACAGGATTACCGATACCTAAACAAGTATACTGTTCGAAACGTGTACCCCCTACCCCTCATATCGCAGTTAGTAGACAGGATCTCCAAAGCCAGGCTATTCACAAAGATGGACCTCCGATGGGGATACAACAATGTGAGGATCAAAGATGGAGATCAATGGAAGGCCACATTCCAGACACCAAGGGGAGTGTTCGAACTGATGGTCATGTACTTTGGACTCAGTAACTCCCCTTCCACGTTCCAAACTATGATGAACGAACTTTTCAAGGACCTAATTGATGAAGGACTAGTAGTTATATACTTAGACGATTTACTTATATTTACAGACAAAAATGTGGAAAAACATAGAGAAGTAGTACGAAGAGCGCTGAAGATCATGGAGGACAATGATCTGTACATAAAACCAGAAAAATGTTCCTTCGAAGTCGAAGAGGTAGAATTCCTGGGAGTAGTAGTGAAAGACAGAAAGGTCCAGATGGAGGAGGCAAAGATAGAAGCAGTAAAAAACTGGCCTGTCCCGAAGAACATACAGCACGTACAGCAGTTCCTAGGGTTCAGCAACTACTACCGTCAATTCATCAAGGACTTTGCCACCGTCGCTAAACCGTTGCACAAGCTTACCAAAAAAGAGGAGGAGTTCGTATGGGTCAAGTGGAGAGAAGAAGCTTTCGAAGGGTTGAAGAAAGCGTTCATGGAAGAACTGATTCTAGTCCTGCCAGACACAGACCAGGAGATGAAAATAGAAGCAGACTCGTCAAACTATGCCTCGGGAGCAGTGCTCTCCATGTTGTGCGACGATGAAAAATGGAGACCCTGCACATTTCTCTCCAAAGGGTTCTCAGAAACAGAACGAAATTATGATATTCATGACAAAGAAATGTTAGCTATTATTCGAGCCCTAGAGGCTTGGCGGCACTACCTTGAAGGGAACACTCGCCAGTTTACTATCTGGACGGATCACAAGAATCTGGAATATTTTATGACGACTAAGAAATGTTAAAATAACCGTGTCTTCGCGGTTACTTGGGTGTGAGATAGCAGTAGACCCTTGCAAACGCACGAGGGGTCATCTCATTTACACTACCTATTTATCTACGTGAGAACAATCATATGTATTTACTTCTAACTGTAATGTGATTAGATAACTGCGTGCTCAGATTCGGTGAGCACTTGAAACGTGCAACGCTAACTCCAACAAGAAACTCAACAGGTGCCAGGCACGCTGGGCTCTGTATTTATCAAGATTCAACTTTATCCTAAAACACAAGCCAGGTGCTTCGAATATGAAGGCAGACGTCCTGTCGAGACGACCAGATTTAGACAGGGGGGAGGACGACAACACAATGGTGCTTTTAAAACCTGAATACTTTCGAATCAAGGCCATGCAACAAGGACACGTCTTGATCAACAGGGAGGAGTCACCAATCTTGTCAAAAATCAGAAAAGCAAAAAACTATGATGAATCGGTGGTGAAGGCAGTCAAAGAACTGAAGAGGTCGCCGACCAAAGTGCTGAGGGAGGCAGAGTGGTCAGAAGAGCAGGGCCTCGTATTGTACCACGGAAAGGTGTATGTCCCTAAAGACGTCGATGTCAGAAGGGAGATCATAAAGTTACATCATGACTCGGCAGTAGCAGGACACCCAGGAAGGTGGAAAACAATAGAGCTGGTCTCGTGTAACTATTGGTGGCCAGGGATGAACCGGTTCATTGCAGAGTACATCAAAGGTTGTGATCAATGCCAAAGGAGTAAATCCTACTCCCACCAACCACAGGGAAAACTCCAACCCAACCCCGTTCCAACTGAACCATGGACTGACATTTCTGTGGATTTCATCATCAAATTACCCAAGTCGTCAGGATACGATGCCATCCTAATGGTAGTCGACTGATTCACCAAAATGGTCCAACTGGTACCAACAACAGAGGAGCTATCCTCACTCAGTCTAGTCAAATTGTACTGAGACCACGTATGGAAGGACTTCGGACTACCTAACACTATCATATCGGATCGAGGCCCTCAATTCGCATCACAGGTGATGCAGGAGCTAAATAAATTTTTAGGAATTCAGACTCGACTATCGACCGCCTTTCACCCGCAAACCGACGGGCAAACCGAATGGGCAAACCGAGAAATCGAGACCTACCTGAGGATGTTCATCAACCACAGGCAGGACGACTGGGCGGAATGGCTGGCCATCTGTGAATTCTCATTAAACAATAAAAGCCAAACGAGCTCCCGGCAGAGCCCATTCTATTTAAACTATGGCAGACACCTGAGGATGGGAGTAGAACCGAGGAGGCAGTCGAAGGTAGAGGCAGTAGAAAAGTTCGCCGAGCGAATGAAGCAGACCTGGGAAGAGGCACGGTCCACATTAGTAAGAGTGGGGGAGGAGATGAAAAAATACGCAGATAGAAAAGTAGGGGAAACACCCGAATACCAAGTGGGCGATAAGGCATTCATCTTTACTGATAACTTAAGCACGACCCGGCTGTCGCGCAAGCTCGAGCAAAAGAAAATTGGACTGTATGAGGTGATCGCGGTACCAACAAAAAACGCAGTAACATTGAAACTACCAAAAAAATTGTCCACACATCCCACCATTTCAACTCATCGTACCGAGAAAGTGAACCCTCCCACCATCCCTAGACAACAAACACCACCACCACCCCCGGTGCAAATCCAAGGAGAACGGGAGTACAAGGTTGAGGAGGTACTAGACAGCCACTTGCGGAGGGGGCGCCTGGAATATTTGGTCAGATGGAAAGGATATACCGTCGAACATGACTCATGGAAACTGGAAAGTAATTTGGGAAACGCACCAGCACTGACAAGGGCATTCCACGCTCGTCGTGGGGCAGCGCCCAGGAGGATCGCGGTCACGGCCTTCGACCTGGTAGGCTTCAGACCACGACATGTCTACACTGAGCCGACGTACACCACCCGAACCAAAATTTACAAACCAGGAAACCAAATAAGGACGACGGCATACCCCACCACCACCGCCAGGGCAAAGAGGAGAATCAACACAAGCATGATGCACTGATGGAGGGGCCACGACGTAAAGAAGGCGCCCAAATTGTTATCGGTAGAACTCATAATGAAGAAGTATAGTTGTCAAACGGAGTTGACGGATCATAGAGGGGGGATGATGTTACGGTTCAGCTTTTCTTTTCCATTTTCCTTTTCTTTTCCCATGCATCACATGACAGACACGTAATCATGCTTACCGCTTACGATATCACGCTTATGTATCAGCCCCCGTATTTATAATTGTGTTAGTCAGAACCTTGCCGAAACCTCATGGGCACAGTCCATGACCTCACACCTCATGGTGATGTGGTAATCGTCCCATGGAATACCAACAGGATATGGCGTGTAGCATACATGAGGACTGTAGTATATAAAGGACAATAGCATACCCAGAGACGTTAACTCGTTCTCTTGGGATTCCCACTTACATAGTGCCTAAGTCAGCATCTTCAAGGTTCCCTACTCTCTATCAACAAGTTCCCCTTCCTCCTTCAATTACAACTTACTTACTCACCACCTTGTAGAGCCTGCGTACACTTATAGTGTATAGTGTTGCCCTAACACATATGACCTGTGTATACAGTTACAGTTGGCAGCCCTAGCAGGTGGTTGAGCAGTGGCCTTGTTGTATACAAGCATCTTAGCAGCCTGCTTAGCACATACCTGCATTAAGATCTTCTGGATGGTACCAGGATCCAGTGGCTGGCTGTGAATGGATTGCAGGTGAGCCATTTTGTCAGGGTCTGATCCTCACCCCCTTAGGGGTCCCCCCTACGCCCCTTTTGGATACTTGGACCTTCAGAATCCCTCAGGCTCTGCCCTCAAGGCTTATGCATGATGTGCAGTACTAGGATTACTTTGTTACATGTTTCATGTATATGTGTACTTACATACTAGCCTCACTACATACATGTGTTAGTTAGTATTTATAGTAGCACTAGTACACATGTATTCCACACTTTGAATCTTAGTTCCTCTTCGCCACTTGGCTAACTCTTGTCTTCACTGCAGGCTCCTCTGCAGAGCCTGCCTCTCACCTTGCTCTCTCCGAAATCGGAACATCGCAGGGCTAGGAGGGCGCAGCATCAAAGCCAAAGCTGAGTCCTGTACGCTTCTCTCATCCACGTGTCCGCGCTCCCACGCTCCCTGCGCATTCCCACGCCCCCTAAATGGGCCAGTCAGGAGGCCCTGCGATACAGTCCTTAACACATTTGCAAGGCCATGATCACTGTAATGTCATCAGTAATTGAAGGTAAGTTGCTTTGAAGCCACTGCAACACCAAATTGCTGGAAATGCTTCGACATTCATCTGACACTCCAGCACCTGTGGCTGGCTGCTTCACAGCATGCTGTTCTCATCAAGCATTTTCACTCATGAGGCTCATCTCAGAGCTTCAAGAGTGAAGAGTACCTAGTCCAGTATGGCTGTCACCTTTCCATTTAGGGTGAAAGGGGGTTCTCTTTGTCATTATGAAAAGAACTCCTAGTGGAGAAGCATGTGAAAAACCATTCCAGACATAAATGATTTAACAACTGGGCCAAAAGGCCACTATGCTGAAGCTATTCAGCACAGTTGTCTGGGTCTATATAAGCAACTCCAATGCCACAATGTGTCATCTAGATTGGACTGTGACAGAGCAACAAGTTGAACTATCATGTCTCACCAGTCCAGGCAATCCAGGTCCACCTGGGTGGGTGGGGGATTGATGAAGCATTTCACCAGGTAGCCTACAATAGCTCTGTGAGGGCAGTAGTTGTGAGTACTAGCCTTTGAGGCTGTCTGCTTGTGGAAAACCCTGCTCATAGAGGTCAAATCCACAATGTGGTCATGGGCTGAGGGTGGGAGGCACTGTGGCAAGGAATGGAAGAGAGCCAGCATGGACTTGATTGCTTCCTTCTTGATTCCCATGTTGGCAGGAGGAATGATGAGATCAAATCAAACCAAGCTTGCTGGTTTTTCCCCCATGGGATGTGTTGGGCACCTGGGGCATTCCCACATGGGGAATGGAAGCAGGACCTTCTCCTTTGTCCTTGGCTATCAAGGTGCCCTCCATGTTGAGCTTCTTTTGGCCTTTGCCTTCATGTTTCATACTTGTGAAATGTGTTTTTAAGGAAACATAAAAAAGTGTAAGTACCACTGAGTACTCCTTATTTCATGTAGTGCAAGGTACGTTTGACTGACATATATTTGCAGTACATACTTGTGTGATGAGTGGGATAAGTAAAAGTTGTAATAGTAATGAAAACTTCATGTTCAGAAATGTAAGATAATGAAGAAGGCACATGTGAGTACCTGTTAGAGGAAAGGGGTAGGGGAATTACAGCACTGGAAGGCTTGTGGGTGCCTATGATTGGAAAGACACAGAGATCAGCCCTTTGGGGACATCACTTTGCAGTCTCAAGAACATCCTTGGTATGGACAGAATGGGAAAGGAATGGTGCTACCATGTCAATCATGAGACCCTCCAAAGTGTCTTTTGGGGGGCATTCAACAAGGCCATGGAAGAACCCTGTGTCGATGACCATGTTATGTTGAAGTTACTGTTACATGTTTCAGGTGTTCTCTGAATCTGAGCACATGGTTATCTAATCACAATGTAGTTAAATGTAGATACATTTGATTGTTCCCACATAGATAAATAGGTAGTAAGAATGAGATGACTTGTTAAGGTCCGCACTCATGAGGGAGTTGGGCTATGTGGATCCACGGGTATGTAGGCTTCTTGTAGGGGATTTGGGGAAAGATGAGTGGAGCAAAGGCATACAGGCTTCAGCTTCAGCTATTGGCTGCACCTCCCACACTCTTGTGTGCCCTGTAATTCAGAGGGGACCTGTGCAGGTACTGAGGAGTATGAGCAAAGGTAAGGGTGACAGAGAGAACCATAGTAAAGTGGTGCAAGGACAAGTGCAGAAGAAAGAACTAATATTCAAACTAAGGTACTGTAAGTATGAGACAGAACTATATACTGGGAAGCATGTGGTGTCCATGTGTCCATGAAACAGTAAGGAGTTCCATGTTACTAACTATAGCCAGGACAAATATGTACAAAGTCTGTAATCTGAGAAGTCTGAGTAGCTGCGTGTATTTGCAGCCTGAGTCCATGCCAATAGTGCACATGATTGTACCCCTGGTAGTTCCCAAGGGGCCTCCTGGATGCGCCTCTAACATGACCCCTTACACATTTGTAAGGGTCTACTGCTATTTCATAAGGTAGACAACATACACTTTCGACAAATGTCATGTGGGTGAGCAATTTGGGTGTGACACCTTTAAAAACTATGTAGAGTAATGAGGAGGACATAACTATACAATCTACTATTACAATATGTAGGTATACACAATGGGGACACTTTTTGCTATCTAACAACTTTATTCAATCTACATGCAAAGAGGAGATGAAGAAATACACAATAACATCTCAACATTTGATATTCTGACATCTTCTCCTCCAAATCTTGTCTAGAAAATGCATGAAAGTTTATACTGCATTGTCATGTATATATCTATAGATTGTAATACCCATTTTCTGAGCTATTCACTGCTCAATGTTCCAGACACAAATCTCTGCCGCTTTTCCCAAATTGCTTACCCACATGACGTTTGTCAAAAGTGTATGTCGTCTACCTTATGCCTGACTAACTGCAAAGAACTGGTCATTTTATAGCTGTTTGCAGTAAAGTTGGTGTGGGTATAATTTCATCAGATTTTTGTCTCTTCAGGGAACCTACCTTCTGCAATCCACACCCCACAAACATGGACACTTAGAAATACACTGTCCATACAAATTCTGACTGATTAAATGTCGTTTAGAGTGCCCTGCTGTCTCTGAAACAATCAAACTATTTAAGGTATCCACCAAAGAAATAGATGGTGCTGTGGCTACTGATTGGGGAACTACCATTCTAGAGAGGCATTCTGATCATTTTGAAAACCCTGGGGGGGCCCCAGAGGCCATTCATACAATCAAGATTTGTATGGACAGTGTATTTCTAAGTGTCTGCATTTGCAAGATATAGGTTGTGGAAGGTCAGTCCTCTGAAGAGACAAAAATCTGATGAAATTATGCTCATGCCAACTTTACTGCAAACGGCAATAACACATTGAAGCTGCCATGTTGGTTGGCATCTTCCTAGCAAATGGATGGGAGTACAACAAGGCAGATGAGAAGGTGGTTGTGAAGGAGGGAAGCTATGGATTCATGGACCTTGACACGGCAGTTCTGTAGAAATGGTAAACTTAGTATATTGCGGGGCAATAACTGAGGTGTTCAGTGGCGAATGGTACATATATATGTGCACACATTGTGCATGTGAATCAATAATCAGCTGTAAGTACAAGAGACTGTGATAATGAATGAAACAAAGAGACAGAGCAAGTTGTGCATGGTGCGAACTTGCTTTACCCGTTATGGGTAACCAGTATCCTCGTTAGGATATCCAATCCTTTTGTCAGGCAAGAGGCTCGCCCTCTGTTTGCTACTCCAACAAGTTCTGGGCAACTTGGTCTCAACCTCACAATGATTTGTTTTTCATTTATGCAGATGATTCTGGCAAGTCATGTGCATGCACACTAGTCCATCATACTATGCAATGTCATCACTGGTAGTGCTTCATATTGACTCATCATCCAACACTCAACTCACACATTAGATCATCTCCTCTGTATGGTTGTGCGGCCTCTGCTTTCCTCCGCTACTTGCTAGCTGTACATCAGGTCATGCACCATGAACCATGAGAATTCTACCTTCATCTCTCAGTTTTCAGTGCGGAAGGCAGTGAAGGGAAGAGACTTGTTGTGAGGTAGCCCAATCCGTAGAGGCTTTGGGAACTCCGCCATTGCCTCAACGAGCCTGTCTAAGGACATCTCGGCATTGTCCCCATCTGGAACCGAGTGATCGTTCATTGTCGCACAACAACGAATTTCTAATGTATGGCATGTCAGGGGCATCCTATTAGCATTTTTGTCTGCGAAATGGCATTTCATTGGGATAAATATAAGCATCACCGTAGCTAATACCCATCCTTTCCAGGTACAAACGCCAAAGCACGGTCCGTTCTTCCCAAACATTTCTCTGAGGTCCCCCACAAGGTCATCTGGTCGTTCATGAGCGGCAAAATGACCCCCTTTATCATGCTCCTTTTGATACACGACAAGGCCTGCTCTACGAGTCCAGCTTCATGCTAATTAGTACGGAACAAACATGGGTAGCAATATGATTCACTCACGAAGTTGGATTGCGCGAGATTTCTTGAGGGAAGTACGAGAAACCAGTTGGGACCTTGGGCACGAGTTCGACCCCGAAATGTTTGTTCTGTACAACCTCGTAGTAGATGCGGGTAGATGCGGTTGGCCCGGCACGAGAGAATAGATAGATAGAAACCCAAGTCAAGACTGACGATCCGTCAACACAAGAGTTGTAGCCGAAAGAACAAACACATGCCTTCATCGTCTTCCCAAGGATAATTATCTGTCCAGCCCACTAACTTTTCGTATATCCACGCAAGAAGAGCAATGGGGGAATCAGCTAGACCGTATCCTAGCGTTTGCGGCCGCGTAGATTGAATGGCAAAGTACCCGCGGCCCTTGAGGGCAAACATTGCAGAGCGTTCCAAGCCAGCTTTTTCATGCGGCTTGTAAGGCGTCAGCGCGTACCGCAGGTAGCTCAGCGGTTGATACACTGGGTGAGGTGGCAACGCCCTACGAGTCGTGATGAGTCGAGCGCATTAATTGAGAATAAGAAGCTTACATCGGCATGTTAGTGTGCCATGCCTTGGAGGCTTTCCCGCCGTATTCATTTGCTATCTGACGCGTGATCTGGGACGGATAGTTAATGTGCGAACGGGCAAAATAGTATCCCTTGCTCACGAGAGCACCCCAGTCGCCTCCTTGAGTCACTATTGAGGAAGGGTGGTTGGGTACGAGTGCGGCTAAATGACGTACAAATACACTTACCATACTCATTATAACCCAAAGACAACATCAACTTGTGGCCAACCTAACCCCAACTTAGTTTGCCTCTCTGACGCGAGTCAAGAAATATGGCTGACCTCCGCGTACTGTGGAGTGCTAAACCCTTTCTTCTTGGGGGCCTCAGAAAAATCCGTATCCAGGCAATCCTAAAGCTACGACATGGAAGCTAGGCCCTTCTGTTCCTTTAGTTAAGAGCGGTAATATCTTTCGAACTTCGATGAAGCTGCCAGGCCCTACAGGTTAACAATTGATAAGTGGTAAGCTCAGCGTCGAAGTATGATGTTACTTGCATCCATGGACGAATAATAACGGAATGGCTTTCTTATTGCTACTTTCCTGGTGGACGTAATGGACGTTCAACGTGCCATGTCCTTCGATTTCAATATCCCGCGTGAATTGGGGGAGTTCTGCATTCAACTTGGCTTCATGCTCGCGCCAGTCGTAGCCATTACGCCACCTATCCACGAGCCGTTTGACATCTTTGAGGGGGGTACCGTAGTCCCACCCCCACATCTTCCAGTTCGTCAGGAAATGTAGCGAGATCGAGTTTGGCCTTGAGTTGTTTCAAGGCATCGTCCGAGACTGCGATTTTGAACGGTGTTGCACCTGGGAGAGACATGGTTGTAAGCGCAAGTTGAGCAAACCGGTCATGCCTTTTGTACCGTGACATGATTCCCATATGGAAGCCCCATGGAGTAAAAGGAAGCGGACGCTGACTCACAGTGAGAAATATCAAATACCCTGCGTACTCAGGGGAAGTCAAGCGTGTCACGCAAGAAAACGCGAAGCCCGCGACATTCATATTCTCATCACTATCACATTGTGTCACGTTGATAATATAACAATTGACTATGTGAAGTACTATACATTTTGAAGCACCACTGCGAGTAGATAAAGAAGCAGCTTAGGGTCCACCAGCCAAGGCAATGATCTTCGCAACGGCTTGTTCTGCTGTGGCCATGATCGCGCCTTGTGGATTTCCCATGGGCATGGAAGGTATCTGGAAAGTAACGTTAGTTCGCTTCACTGCATTTCGCGAAAGGCAACCGGTAGAAGCATACAATGGAAGCCTAGAAGAATCCAGACTGTGAGTTTCGGAAATACTATATGATGGCGGGTGTGACTTACATCCACAACGAAGAGATTGTCGGTGCCGAAGACCTTGGCGTTTGGATCGACGACAGAATTCGACGCGCTTGATCCCAACCTGTTGGCACCAATCCAATGGTTGGAATTCATGTTACCCTGAAATACGAAATACAATCAAGCCATGAGTGTCAGATCCTGGCGTCAGTGGAGGCGACCTACAGTGCCGTAGTTGTTGACTATAGTCCAAGGGATGTTAAATGGTACAATTCATTGCAAATATTATATGGACGTACCGTATGAGGAGATGGTGGTAGTGTTTGTCCGGAGTAATCAACGTCAATCCAGACACTGGCGAAGCAAGTAAGCAATTGTTATAGAGATTTAGAGGAGGTACTCACCGTTACCAACGCTGGCCACGATGTCGTTGATACCCTGGAGTAGAATGGTCTTGTCGATCGGGTCAGTGAACCAGGGTTCGACCAAGACACGAGGACGAAGGGCCACGTCGATTCCAATACGACCCTTCGAGGTGATACCCGTGGATCTAGAATAACTCGTCAACTCAAGCTCTTTTTGGTATTTGATCAATGAAAGCTTACAAGTATGTGGTGATGGTGAAGATTTGAGAAGCATTATAAGGGTTCGACGAGGTGACTGAGGCGGCGCCTGGGCGGACAGTGCCTTGCATCTGCAATGGATCGGAATTAATGACTTCACGAGATGGAAAGTGTGCTTACCCATCGGGTCTTTCCGTCACTGCCGCCATATGCACGCCAGAAGTTCATTCTGGGGGAGGAGGAAGCGAAGACGCCAGACTGCCTGGAGATATATTGGGCAGCATCGGCTGGTCGGGGATCGGACATGATGTCTGCCCAATTCTCGTACGCGTCGATATCGGGGTGAGTGAAAACCAACTACTCTCGACTCAGTATGCGCAAGTTACTAGGAACAACAGGCTACTGACGTTGATTGAAGGGTTATCCTGGACATTTTCACCCACTGGGAGGTTGATCCATTGGGCTTGTGGTGGCATTTTGGGGCCAACGACAGAGTCGCCCTGGGCAATGGTAAGCATGTCGGTCGGACCAATACCAGCAGAGAACAGCAGACGAGGGGATCCGAAGGAACCACCGGAGAGAATAACGCGGCCGTGGGGTGTTACAGGGACGAAACCGTCGGGTCCGAGGCTCGTGTCGTTGGTCAGAACACCAAGGACCTTTGTACCGTTTCGGATAATGCTGTTAACGAAAGTGTAGTCGCGGTATGTGAAATTGGGTCGGGCTTTCGCGGTCTTGAAGTAGGTACCGGTGGGACCTGTACGTTTGCCGCCCTGGAACTATGGAATGAATTTAACGTCAGCGATTCGTAGAGTAGATGGTGCGATGTAAACACGCACGAAGAACGAAGAGTAGCCATAAACGTGGTCCTTTTGGTTGGGCTCATCGTTGATAGTGAGTTGGCGATAACCTTGCGGGTCCAGTAACCTCTTCGCAACATTGAACGATTGCGGAAGGTAGCGAATTCCATCCATCGACGAATGATCTGTACTGGGAAGACGGGTTTTCATTTTCTGGGTATATGGGGCATGATTGGCCCAGGAGCTAGGCCATCCACTGGCCACTGAGAAATCAGAGTCGGGGGGATACCAGTACAAACTATAGTTGTGGAGTTAGTACGGGCGAAAATCCATGAAGTAGGTCGCATACCCGCCATTGATAGTACTTCCACCACCTAGGAGGCAGCCAGCGAAGACGTTGATATCTAAGAAGTGTTAGCACCCCGAGCAAAACAAAAAGAGGAATCTGATTCTCACCCCTGCACCACCAGAACTGATTGCCGTCCGAGAACATGGATTCGAACAGACCTGGAACATCGAATTTGGTGTACTAGATGATTTAAGGGATCAGGCGACCTCAGTCGAAGAAAGAGTAGTCTGGGGGACTCACTGGTTGTCCAGCGAGCCAGTCAGGTTGGTAGCGACCTCCCGTTTCCCAAGTAGAAGGACCGCCACGTTCGAGGAGCAAGACCTTTTTGCCAGTCTCGGATAAACGATCGGCAGTAACGAGACCACCCGGTCCAGCGCCAACGACAATGTAGTCATAGGGAGTAGCCTGAGAAGAAACACATCAGGAAACCTTGGTTTTCAAATAGAGTATTGTCCCTACCGAAACAGTTGGTTGGGAGGTAGGGGTGGTGGGGGGTTGGGAGGTGGGTGTTCCACTGCCACCGCCGGTACCACCAGCAGCCCAGTTGTCATAGTCTGCTTGACTCGCGTGTGCATCCGCGTAGCTGATGCCGAAGAAGCCAACTAGCGAACGACTTCTTAGCCATGCCTGAACGGGGTAACAAACGGAAAGTAGACGTACAGTCAGTGTGCTCAAGGAAGTCGGAGTCAGGGTTTGAGGGAGTAATAACCGGAGCAGAAGAGTATGCCCAAGCCAAGACACCTCCACCAGAAACAGGAAGAGAGCCGCCAGTACCCCCAGTCTATAGAAAGAGGAAAGGGTCATTGTAGTTTTAGGTAGAGCGAACGTGGCCCAACTTACTAGTGCAGTTTTGGCATCTGAATACCCACTTCCAGTGGGTAGCGTTAACCATCGTGTGCTGCAAATCTGTTATGACCGGTCCCGCATATGGGCTACAAGTGTCTGATGAGCCAGATATTCGTTGTTTTAGAGATAGGACGTACGTAGGTTGGTCATATGTACTGCAAGCAAGGATGCATTAGCACAAGAATTCGACGCAAACTGCCAGAGGAACGCACGCAGCAATACGCGTCGAATGGACGACTGAGTTGCCATTTGGCCACGCGACCAGGAGTAGGTTCTGCAACATGGCGCCACCAAGGGCAAGACCGACCCATTGTCCAGCGATCGGTGATGTGATCGAAGCAATGAATTCTGTGGGGTTTGAGCCAGAGGTCGCCAGAGGGGGGAGGACTATGCCGTAGGAGACGCGATGCACTGGGTCGGTAATCCCCATAAAGGGGATCCCGGTGTCGGGATCGATAAACGTCGAAGCGACCTGGGCAAGCGCTGCGAAACATTCCTTCTCAACATCAGGTAGTCAACGATCGAGCCACTCACCGGAGCCCGCGCAGGCCAAAATGCTCAAACCTACGCGAAGACGCATATTTGGAGGAAAGGACAAGGTTGACTACCACACGATCGCCAATGGTATTTAAAACACTAGCTTCGAGCCTAAGGGTATCTGGCGAATAGAAACCGAATGCGAAGAACATCCGTCTGGGGCATGGTTATTCTTGTTCAGTTGGTGTCAGGGGATCGAGGATTCGCTCTGGTACGCATCGGATCGTGATGAAAGGAGAGGCTAATGGCCCACAATGCGGAAACAAGTCGGACTGTCCCGACGGCCTTGTGACCAATCGTTGCGACTGTATTAGTTCGCTGCCCCGTCATCATTATATCCCGAGGATATTACGCAGGCACGCAGGTTGCTGCGACTGAGTGGGTGATGAATGTATGATCACCAGGGAAGCAAAGTTGCGATCATTTGCGTCCAAAATCAGGATCCGCGCTGGTTGTCTTTGACGTGGCTATTCTGTATGCAAACCGATGAAGTACCGATCTATATCCTCCAACATCGTGCGTTGCTGCTTGATGTCGACAAGTTGGAATCGTTTAATTAGGCCGAATATCGACAAATAGCGGGAGCACCGTGGGCAGAACATATCCCTCTGGGGAAGGAGCTCATATACCCGTCCGAACCACCAGTGGTGCAAGAAGAGGTAGACATAGCGAGATGTGCCGAGGATGATGTACATCAGTTGCCGGGGACGTCGCCGGGCAAGACATGTGCTGGGTATATAGTGTCAGTAAAGACTACCACACAATTAGGTTGTGTACCTCGACGTTGAAGTTGAAGAACTGCAGAAGGGGATGGCGAACTTTATCCCACGTGGCACAGTGATCGAGCAAACCAGAGAGGCGCCCGCCAACTCGTCCACATCCATCCACATCCATCCTCCAGATCGGTACCAAGGCCGCATGTACATCAAAGAACACGCCATTCGCAAGCGAAAAGGCACCGGTCCGCGACATCGCTTGCTAGTAGCCTCCAGTTTCTTGTTCTTCAACTTACATGGTCCTTAGTCCTATAAAACGCCGTGCAGATAACGAACTCCATTCAAAACATAAGAGGCCCGTCATTCGGACCGCGGAAGTTGTGACGTCGAAAAGGATGTACCTTTATCGCCGCAGGACCTTTCTTGTTCTTTGGAAGCACCATATTGCACCAACAGTTTCTCTGCACCAAACCGTGACCCACCGCAGTAGTACTTGTATATCGGCCACTCAGCGACTGATGTCGCTCTGCGAGACCGTTCGCCAGCGGTATGAGCACCAAGATCTCAAGCTCAAGTTGGCGTTCGCTCGGAACTTACCCAATCGCAGGCATAGGACGTCAGTCTCGGCTAGACATGTGTCTAAATCTTGAGCCGTGTACATTAACCGCCAAGCGAGGCCGTACCGGGCCACCTTCACGTTTGATGACTCCGCATGAAATGTATACCACCACATACACCCCCCGCAAGTCCAGCCATGGACAGGGTCAGCAGACGGCAAGGATCAGTTTAATGACGTCACGAGACCAAGCTCACTCGTGCCAATGTCACTATGCAAGTCCATAGGTTTCACAATGCACCAGACTAGGTCGTTCCCATGCCATGGAAGTACCATGATTAATCGATTAGGTCAAACTGTCAAAAAGAAAGCATTTCAGTAAGCAAAATACATCCAAACTCTACTGTCCGCATTCGGTGTTGATGTCGTAAAATGTGTGAAAGATCAACCTGGAGAGGTGTGTTTAATACCCAACACCGATCAGGTAATCCGATAGACCCAGAACGATGCCGCTGGCCTCTCCGGCCTGGATGGGTGCAGTGTATATCGCCACCAATATGGCCTGTTTTGTCTGCACGAGGAACACGCCTGCTTCCTGAGGATGAGATCTTGTGCATGAGCGAACTGCGCAAGGGATTGAGGGGCGAGGTAGACAACTTACTCCCTTCTTCCCAATGACAGTTCCGCCCTCAGCACTGGTAACGAAGTACTTTACGCCAGCTATTCGGATGCCATTCGCGCGGACGTGATCAAGGTCTTTGTGCGCAGCGACAATGGCTGCTTGTTCTTCGGGGCTGATCTAATATAGCGCGCTGGGGGTGAGTCACCAACAGATGGCGTATGGGCTGGATTACCTGGAGTCCAGACGAGATAGCCCAGACGCCACCTTGCTGCCCAAGGATGGCTGCCTGTGACACTTTGCCAGTGCCAACGAGGTTGGTATCGACATACGCTGTAGATAAACGGTCAGTAAAGCGCATCGCGTGAGTGTGAGGCAAGCGCACCTTGCCAGGACATTTCTACTTGCTCAAAGAACAGTCAAGCTGAAGCAGATAGTTTGGAAGTGAAAGACTAAGGCAAAGATGGTCGATCAGATATCGCATCGCTAAATGAATAGCACATCACGTGATTGGGGCACTTTACAATAGTAAGGGCGGTATTTGGAATGATGGGCGCGGGATGCGCATTTCTGTGACCCAATATTAATGCTACACGGAGGCTACACGACAATACCACACAAATATAGAGTAAGTACACACAGATCGCGGGGGTGGTCGTATGCAAGTGATACTAATAATGATCGCTGCCAAGAGTCGAGCGTTAGATGACTACGACTACAACATACAATAATAAAGAGAACAACTATCCATGAACTTGTGCCTCTGATAACAGCTCCAGTACTCGTGGTCCTCGAGTGCTGTATTCAAGGCGGGCCGATACCGCATCAAACATCGCAGGGGAAGGTACTGCGCCAGCGAAGTCCCCCAGTTCATCGTGGAGCTCATCGAAAATGAGGGCAGCCCCAGACATTCGGGAGATACGACAACAGGCAGCGTGAAGGGCAAGGTACTTCGGGTTGGGGGCCGGGATTACAGTTGTTCCTACAGTCTTGTCTCGGAAAACAACTTGCTCGACACGCTTTTGATCAGGGCCAGTTGGACGAGCCGACGCATTGGCAACGCATAGCTTGTAGTGATATTCGTCGTGAGTCTGTTTCTGCAATACTAGTTGCTGCTGAGTAAAGGATGAGAGAAGATCGGGAGCGTACCAGAGGTTCGAACCAAAGGCTTTGATAGTCAAAGCGATGATGGTCAGTCAGTGACAGAGTGAGGAGATTACTTGGGTGGTGAATGCGGTCTCCCCCGACATCATTATAGATATCCTCAGCCCCAAAGTGCTGAAGCATGATCCACATAATTGATCGCTTGTGGATCGATGCCAATGTTAACAGCGAAAACGATGGACAGTCGCGGACACACTTTAGCATCCGGGGGCACATCTGATCCAAGCCACCGGACGGCTTCGGCTTCTTGTTCTGTTGACAACTGTTCAGCGGACGTGTTGGCCAAATACTCCGGGATGATGTGTGCCGCTTCCAAGGGGACGGTGGGGCGATTGACTTTTGCATGATACTCTTCTGCTTCAGGCGTCATGTACTGCTCATCGTAGTCACGAGCAATGAGATCACGGTGATCATCGCGCTCAAGAATCTATCATTTTGAGGGTGTGACACATTTTCCTAGAAAGCAAGACATTCACCAGTTGTCTAGCAGCCCCATGGGACAGACTCCCAGGAGTCACCAGCAAGACTAAGAATAATTCACGTTTTTGATCGAATGATGGTCGAGATGGATGGAGAGACGGTGCGGGAGTTCTGCCTTGTTGCCTATAAACTGAGAAAGACCGTTTAGAGCGAGATCGACCTTGCGGAGCAGCGGACAAAAAGTCACATATTTTTACAAAGTACTTGGCGTAGAATCGACCAAGCCCAGTTAGAGATGCGTCGTCCGAGTCGAGGCAACTCTGAATGGAGCGGGCAAGGTGTTCAATGCCTCCGGGCGACAGCTGCTCCAGAAGAATGTAGCCTAAAACACGAATTGGAGGAAGATCTCGGTGCTCCAGATTCCTCCTCATCAAACGTCGTTCCAGGGAAACAACGCGGTCGTATGAGCTCCTGCACCTGTCTGATAAAGAGCCCGCCTTCGGCTCAAAATTGCTAGGAAGAGGGGTCGGAAATAGTCTAGTCATGGTGGGTGTTGATGGGAAAGGCTTCAAGGACCGATTTCCACGCGACATAAAGGCCCGAGTACGGTCACTGTGTCGCCTCACTGAAATAGACGGCGTGGTGTACAAAATCATCGCTATTCCTCACAGCGAGGAACAAAAACAGATTGCTGCAAATACTAAAAACATATGCGCGTTAACGTAAGATCGATATCTCTTCCTAGTTATAGTCATCTGGGATGAAGCGCCCGCCGTAACGTTGATATTCCCTCGTCCACGTGCCGAGTTTTGCTAGCGTTTCACTTTCAGCGTTCTAACGTCTGTGGCTGAAGCAACCCCATTTTCTCCTTCTCTTCTACTTTCCTCTGCGCGGCTGGTCATTCTCATTTTGCAGCGTCGTTGGTAAGTGTCCAGGCCCTGACCTGCCCCTTCCTGACTGACTTGGATGGTTCTACCCTCCAGACGCGTCCTTGCACTTGAGTTTACGTCGTTTCACTCCCTTCCTACCACCGGCCGCCCTTTGGTTACTGCAATACCTCCAATAGACGACCAGGCTCACAGACCACACTTGCATCGGCTTCATCGACTTTGCAGCTAGTCTCCTGAACGGTTTACGTCAAGTTGGGCCGCAATCTCTGAATCAGTATGTCTGCATCAGCCTCACCATCTACTTCTACCCCACCTTCTTCGGTGGCGGGCCCAAGTAACACAAACGGCCAGCGAATGCTGGAGAATGATGAAAAAAACAGGTGCGGGCGTCCCCCAGCCGTACGTGTCGGATAGCATGCTTAATCTACTCAACATTCGCGTTGTCACAGCGTCGTAATCAAAGTCGGGATGGTGGGAGATTCACAGATAGGAAAGACGAGTTTGATGGTCAAGTATGTTGAGGGAAGCTTCGACGAGGATTACATACAGACGCTGGGTACGTTCATCATGATCCTCTGCCTCTGGTTGTGCCCACTTACACATGAACAACTGATCAGGCGTTAATTTCATGGAGAAAACTATTTCAGTGCGGAGAACGACCATTACATTCTCGATATGGGATCTTGGCGGGCAGCGCGAATTCGTCAACATGTTGCCATTAGTGTGCAACGATGCCGTCGCCATTCTCTTCATGTTCGATCTTTCACGGAAATCGACACTGAATTCAGTCAAGGAGTGGTATCGGCAAGCGCGGGGCTTCAACAAAGTATGTATCTCGAAACGGTCTGCGCTTGAATCCGTACTGATCTCTTCCGCACAGACCGCAATTCCATTTCTGATAGGCACGAAATTCGATACTTTCGCTACCTTCCCGCGAGACGAGCAAGAAGAGATAACGAAACAGGCCAAGCGTTTCGCACGGGCCATGCACGCATCCCTCATCTTCTGCTCTACCTCCGCCTCCATAAACGTCCAGAAGATATTCAAGATCGTACTCGCCAAGGCCTTTGATCTTAAATGTGTGATACCCGAGATAGAAGGGGTTGGCGAGCCAATACTCATTTATGTGGACGTATAGCTGGGAAGCATATGAGGGAGTGGGGATGTAAGGATGGCATAGTAGTAGGGTGGGGGTCGCTGTGTCAATGGTGTGTTGAAAGTGGGTTTTGGGAAGTGGGATGGTGTTGTTGCTTTTGCGGCAGAGGGATAGATTGAGGTGTGTAATATGCTGTTTCCCCTCATCAACTCGCTGACCCCCTTGTGCTGGCGATTCGACTTGTCGTGTTCCCATTGGATGTTCGTCTCCTAGCCGAGGTGATTACAGGACCGTTGTTCCTAAAGGACATTCAACATGGCAACCGCTTCTATAGATGCTATAGGCGTCATCAGGCTCATCGTGGCACAAGGACTAATGCAAATGACCTCCGAAAAATGCCTTCTTGGCACATCCGTTGAAGAAGCATATTATTTCTTTTGATTATTCCAACTCATCGTTTCCCTCGACTCTTCCTCTTCCCTTACGTAATCTACATCCATACAGCCGCCGTATAATACTTTCCCCTCCCCTTTCTCCTCTCTTTCTCCCTTATCTCATTATTACATCCCCACTTTTCCTAGTATCGACAATCTCTCCCTCTATCTCCCTTGTCCCCGCGTCCTTCCTCGCTGTCGTCCTTCCCCTGTTTTCTGCTTCATTCGGATTCTCGTCAACTTCAGGCAGTCTTCCAACTCGTTTCACTTCCTGCATCGTCACAGGCATATTCTGGTCACGGACCACTTACACTCGTTTATATCACAGCATTGCTTAGTTTTTACCCAACGGTTTACACACATCCATTTGTGCGCTTTTAGTGGGCCCGCACTGTACTCTGGCACTTTATGCTATTATTCGCTCCATGTCTTAATGCATTATATGGGATTATTCTTCTTGGATGGAAAATGGATTTATTTACTACCCGTACAGATAAACGAAAATGTGACAACTAACTGTTATCTTCCAGCAGATCATCGTCGGCTTCCCTTGGTAAGTGCATATCCTCTTCCGCACTGGTATTCGGCCACTTATCGTCGTTGCAGAGACAGAGGGGCGAGTCAACATCCGAGATGCGTGACCTACATCCACTCAACGAAGCGAGCAGTCAACGAATGCCCGAGACGCAAAATACCCGTCATTTAAGCGTATATGGACTTCTCCGATATCTTCCCGGCGTGTATATCAGGTCGCATGCACACTTGCTTTCGCAATCAAAACAGGCGGGCTTCTTGATGTTCTTCCTCAATGGATACGATGCGTTACCATGCGATTCCCCTTTATCTGCCAGGTCAACAGCAACAAAGCCCCAAATGGTTATCTTCGTGTTACATCCCTCGCCATGCATTCAAAACATACGACATGCGTAGAGGAACGAATTTCCTGGTCCTGTGACTACCCTCCAGAGGGCAGGTGTTTACCGGCTAAATCAAATCCCCAACTGTTCGGCCTATTCATCGAGCCATCCATGATGATCACTGCCGATGAGGGTGGCAACGCGACTTCGATCCCGATACAGAAAATGTGTACGTTATTCTATACCGAATACAGCCATCTCTGGTGTCCACGCACCATGCGTTAATGACTTCCTTTGGATTGTAGTCAACCTAAAATTCCCTTCACCAGCACGATAACATAGCTTGGCTGAGTTGGCGATTCCCCATTGGAAGCGAGCCTCTCACTGGGCGGACGCCGCTCATCAGGCCATGCTTTCTCCGAAACAGCCGTGCCAAACATACTGAGACGGCTATTCTATCGTATGGAATATGCTGCTTCTACGCTTAGCTTGACAGATCCACCGTCCCGAAAGAAGCGGTTCTGAGGACTTTATAATGAAGCCCTCGTCGGTCAGTCTCAGCCGAGCATTTACTTCATTCAGACCGACTCAGAGAGCATCGGTAAGGCCACTCCACAATGGTTGCCCTGAAATCCATCTTCCTTGGTCTTCTCCCCATCGTTTCCCTCTGCGTTGAGGCCACGCAGGTTATGCACCGACCAGTCGACTTCAAAGACACGCCCAACTCGTTCAAGATCGAGAAGTCGCCTCAGACGAAAGTAGTACAGAAACGCGGGACGGGGAAAGTTCAAGTCGCGTACTTTACGAACTGGTTGGTCTTTGTTCTTGGAAGTACCTCATGTGGCGTGACTAATGTGTATTCAGGGGTATTTATGGAGCCAATTTCCGTGAGTTGCTGTTTTCGTCAACTAAAGGCCGCCTGGCTCATGCCCCACAGAACCGACTGATATTATCCCTTCCACCCTCACTCGTGAGTTTACTGGATTTCTTGTCTGCCATAGTACTCACAGAACATTAGATATCTTATACTCGTTTGCGGACGTGCAACCTGGCTCGGGAGCTATTGTTCTGACGGACTCTTACGCCGATCAAGAGGTAAGCAATACTCATACCTACACAATACATGCGTGATTATATTGACAATAATCGACAGAAACACTTCCCCACAGACTCCTGGGATGAAACTGGCAACAACCTCTATGGATGCCTGAAGCAGTTGTACCTGCTCAAGTTGAAGAACCGTAATCTCAAAGTCCTGTTGTCTGTCGGCGGTTGGACGTACTCGCAATCAGGTCGGAGCGATTTCGTTATGTGAATCGCAGTGTCTCACGCATCCCCGTAGGACACTTCTCATTCGTGACATCCGCCTCCAGCCGGTCAACATTCGTGCAGAACGCAGTTCAACTGATCGAAGACTACGGTTTTGACGGAATGTAAGTACCTAGCGTGAACCAAGATGGACGCCAAACCCATGCTTCTTCCCTAGTGATCTGGATTTCGAGTACCCCGCCACCGCCGCCGAGGGACAAGGGTTTGCCGACCTGTTTACCGCTCTCCGCACGGCGTTCGACCAATTGGCAGCCAGAAAGGGAGACACCACCCCATACCTGCTGAGTGTGAGTGTCTTTACATATCTGCACTTGCGCGGCTGGTGAACAGCACCACACAGGCGGCCGTCTCTGCTGGACCTGCTAATTACGCGAACTTGGTTGTACCTCAAATGGATAAGGCACTGAGCTTCTGGAATTTGATGGCGAGCAAATGCACTCAGCACTCACATGCACAATCTCACGTTTATCCTCAGGCTTACGACTACGCCGGGTCGTGGTTGTCATTTGCTGATAACCAGGCCAACCTCTACGGTGGTACCCGTACTGGGGTCAACACAGATGACGCCGTCAAGTTCTTTACATCCCACGGCGCCACTGCTTCCAAGATTACGATGGGCGAGCATTCAAGTCTATTGATATGTGGTGTAGCCCTAACGTACTGCCAGGAATCCCTCTCTATGGCCGTGCCTTCGAGAACACCGCTGGCATCGGCCAGTCCTACAGCGGAGTAAGCATTCGCAAAAGTGCCCCTTGCCGATGATTAAATCCTGGACAGATTGGCCCCGGAACAATCGAAGCTGGGGTTTATTCGTACAAGGCTCTTCCACGTACGTGTAGGCCTCCCTCCTCTCTGTTTTAGCATTAACTTGCTTTCTAGTTGCCGGTGCCACCGTCGTTGAGAACACTACTGATGTGACGAGCTATTCATACGATGCCGCCAAGAAAGAACTCGTGTCCTACGATACTCCCCGCATTGTGACAATGAAAGCTCAGTATGTCGCGTCAAAGGGTCTCGCTGGTTCCATGTTCTGGGAGGTAAGCTACACGGGTTCGTTGCAGTTCCACACGCTCAAGTAGAATTCTTTCACAGCTTTCCACCGACAAAGTTGGATCCTCGTCATTGGTTGGCACGAGCGCAGGTGTTTACGGGAGCCTCGATACTACGCAGGTTAGTCCAGACGAGTATTTCCGAACTTCAGTTAACTGACCTCTGTGCTCTTCAGAACCATATCTCGTTCGTGGTTCACCAAGCCTCGTCCACATTCAAGTACTGACTGGTGATCTACTTCAGCTTCCCTAACAGCAAATGGGACAACATCCGCAGCAACATGGGATCCGGAGGAAGCACTCCTCCCCCCTCGAGCACTACACCTGGTTCTCCGCCAACCCCGACCACAACTAAACCACCTGCAGGTGGATGCGGAGGCGTTGCTGCATGGAACTCAGCGGTGAGTTCGGGTTTAATACTGGTGGTCTAGGCACTGGCTGAGATTGTTTCTTAGGTCGCTTACGTTGGAGGTTCGCAAGCTTCCTATGGTTAGATTTATCTTATTATGTTGTACTCGTTTCGATATGCTGATTGCACCTTTCGAACCAAACAGCTGGCCATCTTTGGACCGCGAAGTGGTGAGTGCTGCGGTTTCTATCACCAAACGCCTGAACTCACAATGCATAAAGGTGGACGCAGAACGATACTCCTGGTGGTGCTGGTATGTCTTCACTTATCTCCTCCGATATCCCACTTAATTGTCCCCAAAGCTGGTGTGTGGACCGACAGCGGAGCTTGCTGATCACGGAAATATCCACGCAAGTTACATGCACACCTTCAATGTACATTATAATGGATCCAGTTCGAGTGGAAAATATGAATAATTGAATTCAAGAATGCATCTACTGCAATCACGATAACTAGAGGTATAGGGATGAGCAAAAGATAACTGAATTGGGTCGTTCTAGCATTTCGGATGACTTCTCGAATTTTTCCTTCAACTCGTTGTTCCCAATGACCTTGGCCGCCTGAGCCATCTGCCGCAACAATTCACCAAGTCGCCTGAACACTCGAATCAAGCTCCCTTCGAACTGATCTGTGAGCTAAATAAAAGAAGGTATTAAGATGGGTTTGATTGGAGGAGCACAAAAAATACATGCCTTGCAAATATCCGAGAAGGAGGCGCCTCGGCACCACTGGACGACTGCGTCCATGAGTTCCACTTTGAAGGACGATACGTATTCATCTTCGTCTAGCGACAACTTTGATTCCACCGAGACTTTGGCTATCCTTCGTGCGATCTCCTGCATGACACGAAGTGGCGCAGCTAGTTCCTCCTTAAGCTTAGTAGTTTGCTCGCTCTAGGGATCATTGAGTATATTATAGGCAACAAAGAAAGTGCGGCACGCTTACCTTTTCAGCGAAGACGAAACAACTGAGGAGGGCAGCACATTGTTCTGGCGATAAAGGATTGAAAACGCCGTTGAAGATGAGCTCAGTCAGCAGCAATTCGTCGCCAGAGCTGATTTCGCAAGCAACTCGTCCCTTCATGTCAACAATATCTTCGGAGTTTGTGAATGCCAGTCGTCGTAGCACTCGCTTCCGGCATTTGAGCTCCTCTAGCTGCAGGACCTCCAATGTAGCTTGTATCCGTTTCTTTAGTGAGCGAATTCGTTCACTGCTTTCCCGTTTCTTGGAACACATCGCGTACAGCTCAGGTAGCCGGGGGTCCTTGTGCAGTGGGCTAGCGTACATTTTCTTCTCCATGAGATCGATTTTCTGAAAGGATTGAAGAAATGAATATCATTGATGGAGTTAGAAAGAAGGCCCGCAATACCTTTACAAGTGTCAAGAATTTCTCATCTTGGATACCCATATTTTCGACGGGATCCAAGAGGGCGATCCCATCAGGGAATCGCCGATGAACCTCGAGAATGCTCTTCCAGGCGGTCTCCCGCGCTTGTTCTTGTCTAAGATCGTTGGGAAGGTATATCCGTAGGTGGCTGATGGCTTCAATGGTAGCAAGGAGCACAGGGACGATGAGTGGAGTACCCTTCTCGCCGAGGGGACATGGCTGTACGCCGCCGGGTGTCGCGGTAAGTTCTGATCGGTCCTTGGACGCGATGCCGCCTTGCGCGCAGTTCAGCAGGACATCCACGACATATTGTTCGTGCGGCGGTACTCCTTCCGTTTTGGGCATTGGTCTGTTCTTTTAGAACAACAAAACCTGTTAATTCCTTTTGCGCAGGAAGGAGAAAGGAACACTGACTTTGGGTGGGAGGCGTTTTTGAAAGTTGATGACAACTCCCCAGCCGAAGTCCAATTTCTGAAACTTCACCTTAACCAGGCGGCCGGGTGTTAAGAAAGGGAGAGAGTAAGCAGGATGGGTGACCACATCGCGGAAATCGGACGACATCTGGTCAAGTTGTCGGCGATACTCGTAGTACTCGTTAACGAGTTGCTCGTCCGGTATTTCGAATGTCTCCTTTGTCTCCTCTTCTTTTTTGAGCTCTGTAGGAAGGAAAACATGAAATGTCTATTACAATGAGTAGTGAAAGTAGGCACGAGCCTTCTTCTAGCTCTGGAATTCCAGCACTACTTTGAAATTGGAAGAAACACCGTTCAAGCATGAATTCAGGGCTGATCCCCTCGACTTTCATCAAATTCAAAATCATGTTGTAGCCCAGGTGGAAGGCAGAGTCCAATCGATCTGCTTCACCCTTGACCATTGATTTAGCGGCTGTCGGCTCAAGTTTCTCGTCGCACATCATGATGACAACACCCCGATCGTCCAACCCACGTCGACCAGCGCGTCCCGACATCTGGATATACTCGCCAGAGGATAGATTACGGAACTCGCGGCCGTCAAATTTACGGGCGGCAGTGAACACGACGGTTTTCGCGGGCATGTTCAAGCCGATGGAGAATGTCTCGGTAGCGAAGAGGACTTTGATTAGGCCCTCTTGGAAGAGAATCTCGATCACCTCTTTTAGGATGGGCAGAAGACCACCGTGATGGATGCCGATACCACGGCGGAGGAGAGGGAGCAGATTAGTGATTTGGGGAAGCTCCCGGTCGGCAGCTGCGAGGTTGTCTATGGCGTTGTTAAATATACTCCCCACGAGGTCTTGCTCATCTTGGGAGTTGAACTCCATCTTAGACATAGTCAACGCGAGACCTTCGCATTCGCGCTTGCTGAAGGCGAAAACGATGACGGGATTGAAGTTCTTCAGCATGATCATCTTGATGATCTTCGAGATATCGGATTGCCCTGTACAAATAGATATGAAGGTAACGTCGAGATTAATTACCTCGGGTACACTCACCTTTTTTGTCACCGCCTTTCTTTGTTTTCCCTTTCCTCCCCTTTCCTCCTTTGGAATCTGCTGGGTCTTCCCCCATCTTATCCTGAAGCATACCCATCGCTTTCGTAAAATTGTCCTCCCTGAATTCACCCTTCTCGTCGACAACAAGGTAGATACCCTCTCCGCCGGCCGGAAAGAGATAGTGCTGCAACGGAGTGGGACGGAAGTCGGTGTAGACGACGTGACAGGGTTGTTCATGGGACTTACATATCCACTCCGCGAATTGCATGGCGTTGGGGATGGTGGCGGAGAGGAAGACATATCGTACGGTGTGAGGTAGCAAGATGATGGTCTCTTCCCAGACGACACCACGCTCCTTGTCTCGCATGTAGTGGATTTCGTCGAATATGACCCAAGCAACCTCGCGCATGACCTCCGAACCACGATAAAGCATAGAGCGCAGAATCTAACGAGCCAAGTCAATTGATTGAGTGTATCGTATCGTTACAGAATTGGCGTACCTCCGTTGTCATAACTAGGCAGGTCGCCGAGGGATTTATTGTGACATCTCCTGTCATAAGCCCGACGTCTCCAAATTCCGCCAACATTTCTCGATACTTTTGATTACTGAGGGCCTAAGAAAGGCTCGTATGTTGAGGTGTCATAATAGAGACGTATTATGTGAAAAGTACCTTGATAGGACTGGTGTAGATGACTCGCTGTTTATTATTCAAGCTTTTGGCAATGGCGTATTCCGCTACCACCGTTTTGCCTGCACTGGTATGGGCAGACACCAGGACACTCTCATTTCTTTGGATCGCGTACACGGATACTTTTTGGAAGGGATCTAACTCGAACTTGTATTCCCGATCAGGCTTGGCTGGAGGTACATGTTTCGATATCGGGATGTAATTGTAGCCCGGAGGAACTGCTACTTGATGCCGGACCTATGGTTATGTCCGTCAGCGTGCAGAATATAAACACACGATCAAAGAGTATACTCACTTGATGCCGTAGCTCTAATCGCGCGCCAGCTTCTGCAGCAGCACCTGTAAGACCGGCACTCGCCACAACTTCGCGTTTCGCTTCGGTTTCGAAATCGTCCAGCACAATGGGCTTCGGAGACGCCATACGTGGTCGTTTCGGTTTCGAGGGGCCGGGCTCGTCATCTGGGTCTCGCATTTCTGCATCCGTGTGTCCATTATTCGAAGTGATAGTTGTTGCTTTGCGCTTTAGTGGGGCGGCATTTGGTGAGGAAGTGGTTTCTTCAACGCCGGCGTCTACATCCTGGAGCAATTCTTCTGCTGCTGGCTGGTCAAGAAATGAGAAGAGGTCATTGGAATCCATGTTTCGCAGAGGGATGCGTAACGCCATTAACGAAAAACTAATTTGGATCTGGCATTCAGTTTGTTTGGTTGTTCTCATTATTACCTTCCATTCCAAACACGAATTCGTCCACTGTAATACGTCTTATCTCTGTGTCCTTCAGTTTCAAAATTTCATGTATCATGTCGTGTATATAGGATGCATGGGTAGGTAGCATGGTGGATACATAGAAAAAAGCCAGCGTCAAGACCATCCCTTACCGGCCGTTGTCATTGACCAAGAATAACCACCCTAACACGCGCGAATCAAAAGCGAGTGAAAGGGATTTACTTCTTCTTCGGTGTGGCTTTTGATAGGTCGACAACTGTAAGACCTGCACCAAAGAACGACAATTAATAAACATCAAAGAGTTGTCGCCCAAATGTTGGACAGCAGCAGCGACGGGAAGGAAGAAAGCGCAACTTACCAGGGGGAAGACTCTGCGCGAGCTTATCCGCCTTCTCCGGATCGTCTACAGAGAGTGTGTAGAGGTACCTTGAGCACCGTACTTTGAATTTGGTTTGGACTTTGCCGCCAGCGATTTTGGATTGTGTCTTCTTTATGCGGGCTTCTGTTAAGGGTGTAGTGCGTAGTATGGCGTTCAGAAGGGAAAATAGCCATCACAACAGTTGTATTAGTGTCATGGGTTAGGGAGTGTGTATTATAACGCACGGGTGGCATCCTTTCTCCTGGCAATCTCGATGAATTGCTTGATGTCACGGATTTCCTTGGGCTATTGATCCAGACGATACGAGTAAGTCCAATACAATACATCGATGTCGTGTAGAAATTCGAACGAGATGAGTGGGGACGCGGAGGTCGTATCGTATGCGAGGTCAAGTGAGGGAATGGAAGGAGAGCGGGGGGTAAACAATCAGCACTGGGTCTCAGACGAGCAGCATAACTGTATACTACTCACCATGGCGGAAGTCTTGAGGGCGTTGAAGGCGTTAGCGCTGGACTTTTCGGGCCCATCCAGTCAGTGTGGATGGCCTACAAACCTTATTTCAATGTACTGTATATATCTCGGAAAATACCGAAGCCCGGTTTCAGGATCACATTCATCAATCTGCGACTACGATAAAGAGAACATCGCGATAGCGTCGCCGAGAGGTCACAGAATCCTGCCACCAACGACGCGACTTTTGCTGCTGGTCAGACTTGTGTCATTTTAATTGTATCAGCCATGAATGCTCTGGCTTTCTAGCCTCCTTCTCACGAAACAGCCTATAAGTTGACTCCTTTGCTTCATCAAGCTAGTTATTCCTGGAGTCACGACATGATATACATTGAACTTTGGCCAAGAGATGCCCATCGAACAGATCATCACCCGCATACAGTGTTCCCCCTTTCCTTGACACACAACTATTCCTTGACATATTGACAATTTGCAAGCTCTCCTCCCATCTTCACACCTAGTGATATTTACTGAGTGTCATAACACTATAGTACCCCTTGTATAAATACTTACAGCCATGTAGGAGATGGTGTGGAAGAGGGAAAAATTAAAAGGTCCCTCAATGGTGGGTCATTGTAGTGATTCACAATCATGGGGGAAAACTGTGGACCACAGAGACAAGCTAAAAATACCAGAAAAGTTGGGGGTACTGCAAGATCACATTAAATGTAGTTGTGTCTCTGTGAAGCTACCACACTGAGGCCATCCTGATGAAGGAAAAATCAATGAGTGGATGAGTGTCATGAAGATCAATAGAATTGTGTGATGGGAAAATCCCATGGTTGCAGATTGTCCTGTCCCTTGGCCTAAGGGAGCACATCAGTCACAAAAAGTCAGTGTATCAAGGAATAGTGAAACCACCAAAACCTACCTTTTCAAAACATTGTCAAGATTGGAACTTTTTGCCTGCTATTAAATCTCAAAATATTTGTGGGTGTACTATATATGCATGGCTGGAATTATGTACACCCAATTGGAGGATCACAGCACTTCCACATTGTATAAACCCTTATCTTGTCATGTGTGTCAAGGAAAGGGGGAACACTGTATTACTAAGAGGATCAACTCATCATCATCTTACATATTCTTGCATATAAGCTGGTTTTCGGGTCTACTGCTGCATGCTTGTTACTTACAGGTCCAACTTACCTTTCTTGGGGATGGTACAGAATCAAACCTGATGCAATGGTAATCATGTCTTGAAACCACACCAGAGCATTCATTCAGGCTGAATGAAATATACTACCAAGCCCTTGTACTTCTGATAGCAGCTCTGGTACTTGCACACTGGTGAGGTTGCCCAGTCGATCCTGTTGAATGTGCTGACACATTGGCAACACATAGCTTATAGCAATATTCATTGTGAGTCTGTTTCTAGCAAACAGGAGTTCTCAGTGTGATCACATGTGTCACATCAACCTCCTTCATGGCTGCCTTCAGTGCCACTTGAGAGAAGATCAAGAGTGTAATAGAGGTTTGAACCAAAGGCTTTGATAGTCAAAGTGATGATGGTCAGACAGTGACAGAAAGAGGAGGTTACTCAGGTGTTCAATGAAGTCTCCTTTAAGATCATTGTAGGCATCCTCAAATACAAAGTACTGAAGTATGATCCACATAAGGGACCACTTGTGAATCTGGCAGTGTGTTATAGGCGCATCCAGGAGGCCCCTGGGGGCACGTTCATGTGCATTCTGGCTATGGATTCGGGCCGCGCATACACGCGGCTACTCGGACTCCCCGAATTATGGACTCTGTACATATTCGAGCTCGCTGTAGTTATTACCACTGGACTTCTTGCTGTTTCATGAACGCGCGGACACTGCGTGTTCCTTAAGTATATAGTCCTGTACTGTACATACAGTTACCTTAGTTCGAATATTAGTTCCTTCTCCGCACTCGCTCCTCACCTCTTCACTGAGGTCCACATCACTCCCCCTTCGCCTCCGCTTGTACCCTTGGTACCTGCATAGGACCCATTCCCGAAATACAGGGCATGCAAGAGTGTGAGAGGCGCAGCCAGTAGCTGAAGCCAAGCCCGTACGTCCTCACTCCCCTCGTTTCCCCCCCGCGACTCTACGAAAAACTGTGCAACCCGCGGGTCCGTGTAGCCCTGAGCCCCGCGAGTGTGGCTCCTAACACAGTGTCAAAAGTTGCAAAACACACTTTAGCATCTGGGAACACTTCTATGTAAAGCTGGGAGAGTATGCTCATCTAAGTGAGCTTCTGGAGTTTGGTTCTGCCTGTAGTTGCCATATATAGCATGAAGACCCCAAATACCTTTCAGTGCTTAATATTCAACAAGATAATATTATTATTACTCTCTTCATTGTCCACAATGGCAAGCCATGTTCAAACTTCGAACATTTGTTATGCAAAGTTCACCACTTGCAAATATGAAATGTTGTGTAGCTGCCATGGACCCTGCCATGCTCCAGGTCAAAACCAGGATGTGCTTGGTAACAGCTGTCGTGCCTCATCTCTGAGTCCATAGTAATCTTCAGTACTAACATCTTTTCAATCCTTTCTCTGTCCCTGATGGTTGGTCAATGAAGATCAAATCCTGCTGTATTGACTTTGACTTAGTGGTTACATGACATACAAACCTGCTTTAAAGCTTGATGATGTCTGCATCAGGATCAAGGGCATCATTTCCCACTGAACAAGCTCCCAGTCTGGCTAATGGACAACTAGCAGATTGTGCCTGGCCAGTAGTGACTGTTGATCAAAATCATCTCTTTAATCACCATGTCATGATGGAGTAGAAACATGGTTGGCATCATGGTTTGACACTTTACACACAATACCCAAAGCAAGGCAGTACTGAGCGACATGCATACACAATCTAAGTCCCTAGTGACAGTTAGTAAGTGAGCAAGGAAATAGACAAACAGAAGGGACAAGGTAAAGGAGACAAGTGAAATGAAAGGAAGAAGACATACATATAGAAGATGAGCAGAATCAGTAGGATGGAACACAAGGGTGAATTAGAATGTGTGTATGGTCTACCTACCCCCTCCCTTCCTATCTCAATCAACTGACCTATTCACTTGTTACAGTCTGATCCTCACCCCCTTAGGGGTACACCTTGTGCCTCTTTTCAAACATTCAGACCTTCAGAATCCCTCAGGCTCTGCCCTCGAGGTATAGGCATGGTGCACAGTACTAAGATTACTTTGTTACATGTTTCATATACATGTGTACTTACATACTAGCCTCATAGTATACACATGTTAGTTAGTATTTATGGTAGCACTAGTACACATGTAGTCTTCACTCTGAATCTTAGTTCCTTTTCCATCACCTCTTGTCTTCTTGTCCTTGCTGTGGGCTCCTTCACAGAGCCTGCCTCTCACCTTTGCTCTCTCTGAAATTGGAACACTGCAGGGCTAGGAAGGCACAGCATCAAAGCTGAAGCCAAGTTCTGTATGCTCCTCTTGTCTGCACATTCCATGCTCCCACACTTCCCATGCATTCCCACACTCCTTACAGACAATGTCAGGAGGCCCCTTGATACAGTCCTTAACATCACTGCCTTCCAGTGCACTAATCCACATTCACATCTGCAACTATCATTGTTGCAGTCACAGGTATGCCTAACAAAGCTGTCACCCACTAAAGATCACCACCAATGCTGTTTGAAGTTTGCAGACCTTGTGCAGTCCACCACAAAGCAGGCATTCAGTGGAACTCATTTAGCCCTTGAGTTCTTGTCCCCACTTCCTGCTCTCAGACAACTGGAACTGAATCTACTATTTTCCATGTTGCTGATCTTTCTCACCTTGCTGCCATATCCCCCAGCACTAAAGAGCTTAGGCTGTGTCCAACAGCCATCTTTCCTTTACTAGTGTGCCATAAATCACTCTTGTTAATGACTGTATTACAGAGCCTCCTGACTTGTCTATTAGGGGCACAGAAATGCACAGGAAGCATGGGAGCACAGAATTAGCCTGGTAAACCCTGTGTTATAATATAACGCCTGGTCTTAAACACGTACCCTTTGTGAGGTATCCCAATATCTGTCAAAAATCTGTCAAATATTCAAACTCCACGTCTCCGCGCTGAGTAGTAGGGCATGTGACACTGATGCGATTGTTGTAAGGGTCTCCATTTACTGCATAATATAGGGGTATTGAACTGCTTTCCAGTTCCTCGATGTCGTCCAGCGGGTTGGGCAATGGGAGTCGAGTCGGGGAGCTTCTCGAGTGTTTAGTTCTGCACAAAGTCCATGATTACATAACCGAAGGCATCTGTCAGGCGCTTGATGGCCAACATCTTCTCTCAGTTGTACGAACTGGCGGTGGGAAGACAGGATACTTCTATGGATTCATGCTGGTTCTACGTGCCTTATCACGCCTTCCACGCACTCATCCCATGGCTCGAAACATCCCACAACATCCCAAGATAGTCATTATATACCCAACAAAAGGACTAGCGGAAGAAATGGTGCGCAGTCAGTCGAGACCGTAAATCCCTGGACTCTCACCTTAATGTTAACAGGAATCTACATTTCGAAAATTATCACTTTCTGCGGTTGCTATCAACGAGGATACCCTTGCGGCCGCTCGACGATGTGATGAGGACCTATGGACCACTGCGAAGACAACATCCATGATTTTGCTGTCACCTGAGCAACTCGTTTCGCCGTGCTTCAGCTCGCTCCTTGACAATAAAGAGTTCTGGAACTCCATATGCGCACTGGGCATTGACGAGATGCATTTAATCCACAACTGGGGTCTCTCTGGATTTCGGAAGGCATTCACTGATATAGGATTGGTGTTTGCGCGCCTCAAACCCTCCACCATTCTCCTTGCTGTAACCGCCACTCTCCTGACAGTTGACATCAAATCAATCACAGACACCCTTGGTCTCAAAGCAGGCACATACTCATTTATGCGACGCTCGAATATCCGCCACGACGTCAAGCTAGTTATTCGTACCCTTCGACATGGTCTCAGTGGATGGACCTTTCCAGACCTTCGGTGGATTGTCGAGGGGACGAGGAAGACAATTATCTACGGCGACACAATCACCCTCATCTACCGCTTGCTTGTCTACTTCTGGCACGAGGTTACGCCCAGTATTCCTCGTCAGATTCGTTTTCGAATGTACACCAGTATCTGCGACCAGGAATATAACTCAGAGACACGCCGTCTGTTTGAAGTGGACCCCCACTGCCAGGTTGTACTTGCTACAGATGCGGCCAAAGTGGGCAATGATTGGTCTGCCATTGCCGATGCGATCATTCTGAATCCTAAGGACCCAAACGACATCATCCAGAAATCCGGACGCATAGGCCAGAAGCGTGGGGCTGTTCGGTCCCCTCGAGCCTTTGTATACTTCACGAAGGCCCAGATGGACAAAGCTGTAAACCTATCCATCAATCCTACCAGGAATGGCAAGAAAGGGAAGCAAGGTACTGGGAAAGATGAGTGGCTAACCAAAGATATGGTTAGTATCATGACAGGCGCGTGTACAACCGCCGAAATCAATCGAATCTATGATAATCCCGTCAACGATCCTCCTTGCTCTTGCGAGACTTGCTTGTCGACCATCACCCCACTCGCCTCAGGTTGTAACTGTGGTTTTTGCGAACCCGAGCCTCTACCTAATCTCCCCCCATTGCAGCGTGCCAAGACCTCACGCAAGGTTTCTACCATGAGGCCCGCTCTCACTGAGAAGCAATCTGAAGAGCTTCACAAAGATATCTTGACCTGGCAACACAATATCTGGCAAAATTCCAACGACGCTCGCATCTGGAACATGCCCCCGCGCTCGTTACTTGACAAGTCCGCTGTAGACAAGCTCGTTGCACGAATCATGGCGATCAGTGAGGCCGAGGTCAAGATGATACTGAGCGAGTGCATCTCTCTGCTTGAAACTTATCATCTCAATCTCTGGCAACACCTACTGGGACTTCGTAGCAAGTTCCCCAACAGGTATGTCGTGGCTTAGAAGAAATGAATGTTCTGCTAATGTCACCATATTGACAGTCAGACTTCGGTGACCGTCCCTGCGACTTTCCCCAGCAACGTTCAACCGGGTCAGGAACGTCCCTATCGTGAGGTTCGTAATACAACACACACATTCCCACTGACTTCGTACGACATGTTCTTCTCGCAACTTCGACCTTCATCAAGGCTACATTCGCCACTCACGGAAGCGGTTCAAGTTCCCCGGAGTGTAGTAGCGCGGCTGCCTTCGGAAATTCTTACGTCGAGCCCAGTGAATGTTCCTCCAACTCAGTATGCTAGCACAAACAAGCGCAAGATGTCTGTTAGTGGTGTCTTGAAGCACGCAAAATCGAAGGTAGGTGATGTTTTATCTGCTTGTAGAATCATCACTCACACATTTGCCCCAGCGACATAAAGAAAACTAGGATAGCATATTTAGTATACACTGAAACCTGTCCCAGCTTCGCTGTTACCCATACCCTCATCATTTCCCCCTGTCTCATCTTCATCGCTTGTATCTTCAGCACTGGAATCAAGTTCTTCGGTTGCCTGTCCACCGCCTTCTCCATACTCCACAACCAGCTCCCCATCTATCATTCTAGCGCTGCCTGCTGACAGAACCGCTAGAATCTCTTCAACTTTGTCATCATCCTCCTCAGGGTTGCTGAAGTCCACGCAAGTGGGATTATTAGCGTGAAGCACTGCCTCAGATGCGATGTTGTTGATTGCACGAGCTCGGGTGGTTTCTTCAATCCAACTGGCTAGTTTCCCGTTTTGAAGCTTTTCGATGCCTTGCCCAAGATCATCGACCTTTTCAGGATCACTGTCGTATGATCTTCCTTCCACGAAACAATGCAATCCTGTAGATTGGTATGCTGCAAGTAGCCTTCTGATCTCTGTGTTGGCGTGAGGCTCAACATGCTTTCCGGCACGTTTGGCTAGGCCCAGACTTTTATGGATGTTTTTCTTGATTTGCTCGAACTGATGTACGTTGGGTGCAATCACATTTCGAACATAATCGTCATCGAATTCTGTGTTGGCACTGATGCTGTCGTAGAGCTCGTCCTGAAGCTGCTCTTGAAACTTGTCCCCAGCCATGAAATGCCCAGGTAGCCCTGACGGATTGACCAGGAAGTTGCCCATGAAGCACGATGACAGTGGTTCACTTGATTCGAGCTCCACATTACTTATAAACTCAAGAAGGTATGCCGTGTACTTTGTATGCGATGACCCAGCAAAGGTGAACAACATATACTGCAGCGGTAAGGTGAGATACTCTGATTACATTGACTTCACTGCTGATAATGTACTTTCAGGCATTGCCATTCTCGACCAATGTCCCCATCAGCAGTGGCGTACATTGCTTCTCGTGAAATGGTGGTATCGTGGATGAACCGAGTGCTTCGAGCAAGTGCAGAATCACCCTTGACTTCCTCAGTTGTGTTTGCCGGTTGCAAATGTGGTATGCCCGGATTCACATTACCATTCAGAGCATTGTGATATGCTGCTGGACTTCCATACATTTGATACAGTTGTTTTGCCTGCGTGTAAAGGAGATCGAAACCAGGTAACTGATTTGCATTCTTCAGGGATTCAAAATGATTCCATAGGTTGCTGTCTTCCCCGCACCGAAGCAAGCTGATTGCAAGAAGTATAAGACACGAGATCAATTCACAGGAATATGAACTTACCGCCAGCAGTCAAGCATCCGCACGTCTAGGACTTGATATGCTAACTGCATAAATGGATAATAATCTACTTTCTTTAGATTTGCAGGAGCTTTACGGCCTATTCGATTGGCGCTGTGCCCCAAAGTTGATGGATCTTTGCTGGTGAGGGAATCCCAGTGAGCTTCGTAGATCCTACTCAGGTTCATCCAGTTGGTATGCCAGATCTCGAGGAATGGCTCCAGAATTTCTAGCGACTGTAGGGGGTTCTCGTTGGTGATCTTTAGCATATTTTTCAATTGTACCATCTGTTCATATGTTAATCCATCACCTCCGATGAATAGAAGGCGTTCTGGGAAAGAATCCTTTGTGAATCCGATGCTCTCGAGGATTTCTCGCAAGCCCTTCGCAAGATCGCTCAGCAATGTCTCGTTTCGGCCATTCGTTGGTAAAGGAAATATCTGTGTCTGCTTTGTTGGAAGGCGTCGAATGGCCCCGTGGTTTGTATCCTTGTAGAGATTATCAACTGCTGGCTTGTACAGTACAAGGCTTGGTATGTAATGAACGAGAGTTTGGAGCCATTGGATCGAGCAGATGACTTCGATATGTGCATGATCAACCATGCCCCAGAGTTGACGAAAAGTGAGCTTTTGCTGTAAATTGTTAGACAGCTGCAACTGCTTGTTCGACAGGTTTAGTGCTGCTGCCAAAAAGTCTTCAATGACGAATGCGGTTGCAGCAGTACCCGTCAACATATGGGCTTCTCGGCCAATTCGAAGATCTCTCGGTCTGACGTAAGTTTGGACGTTGTCAAGCTGTATAATGACTGCTGAGGTGTCGCTTGATGCAAGTGAGTGTATAACAGCAAGATTGTGTTTGGCGTACTCCTTGAGAAGTTGATATGTTGAGTCATAGCTAGGCACCAATCCAAGACGGCTCGCATGAGCATGTAGATAGCGATTTGCCTGACATGCAAATAGCAGAACACCGAAATCAGCGGGAACGAGCTTTGCTCGAGAGTTTCGTGAGAAGGCAATACTTGACAGAGCCCGTGTTGCAACCTAGAATAATTTTAATGCAATTTTAATGAGTACTTCACAGCGCAACTTGGATAACATACTAGCATTGGTGGCTGCATGTCCCGTTTCCTGCCAGCTTTTGGGGTTGCTAGAAGGAGTGTATAATGCCATGCAATGGGCTGATATCGTTCAAACACTTCCTGTGCTTTCGCAAAGGTGCCTAGCCCATAGTCATCTGTTGGAAGTGAAGTGTTTGGTGTATATGAGATAGGGTGTAACCCGTTCTTCTTCTTCACTGCTGATATTATCTCTCGTTCCAATTGCTTTCCAACCAAGTGAACTGCGTAGGTCGAAATGATCGCTTGTGCAGTCTTCAGCTCTTGATAGCCTTTTGTAGGAGAGTACTGCGCTGATCGCTCTGAATGACTGGCCTTGGGCAGGCCGTACGGACTTTGCATCCATGAATCAAGTATATGTGCCACCGTGTAGTTTGATCTGCCCCTGAGAAACCGACTAGCCATCTTCGCGTGTTTCTCACTTCGTCAGACGCGTTGACCATGTTCATCACGATTACGGAATATATGGTACAAAGCCTCGCCTAATGTCCATCCAAAGTCTTTGATCATTCCCAGCAGCTCATCCACTTTTTGTCCCTCACTCCAATATTGGCGCTGTGGAGTTGAGTGAAGTTCGCCAGAATCATTTTGCACGGTAAGAGTATATGGTCGGGGTGTTTGATGATTCAGGGGTGGAAATATATATTGGTCGGTCGGTGTAATAAGATAGAACAGAGTAATCATGGGGTGAAGGAATATAAATGTATTGGTTTGTGACTGGCATGTAGCCGTCCCATCCAGTGTACTCGTTGTACATGAAGGAGCGGTGGAGAATTTAGGGGTTCCCAAATATAGTAGGTTCGCCAAACCCACGGGCCCACTGAGTTTTGTCGGAGGCGAAATCTTGACAGATTTTGACAGATACTGGGATACCTCACAAAGGAAGCGTGTTTCGTACCAGGCTAAGCACAGAATGCACAGATGAGAGGAGCATATGGGACTTGGCTTCAGCTTTGATGCTGTGCCCTCCTAACCCTGTGGTGTTCCAATTTCGGAGAAAGGCATAGCTGAAAGGCAGGGCTCCACAGAGGAGCCTGCAGTGGAGACAAGAAGAAAGGAACTAAGATTCAGAATGAAGACTACATGTGTACTAGTGCTACTGTAAATACTAACTAACATGTGTATACTGTAAGGCTAGTATGTAGTACACATGTACATAAAACATGTAACAAGGTAATCTTAGTACTGTGCACCATGCCTATACCTCGAGGGCAGAGCCTGATGGATTCTGAAGGTCCGAATGTTCGAAAAGGGGCACAAGGGGGTGAGGATCAGACTGTGACAACTCTGAAGGAAATTGCTCCACTCCTGCTTGCCATCCTTCTCAGCAGAAATGAACCAATCTTGTTTGATGTGAAATACCAGCAGAGCTTCAGCCTTGTCCAGTTGAAGCAATCTAGCTTGACTTTGGGTGCCCTATGTGCACATGTTCACATCTCAGGTATGCTGCTCATCCTCCCTTTGAGGCTATCTGGTCTAATTGATTTCTTGTTTTAGATTGGGTAGGTTCTTGCATTGAGGAAGGTACAATGGTGCATTTTTGCTTGTTTGCTGCAGAGAAAGACTTTGCCTACATGTTGGGGTGCTGTTGTTGTGGCACAGAAGGGAGGAGGGGGTAGCAGTGACTTTCTGAGACCACATAACTTAGTAAGAATCTTGTTTTTGTTTACCTTCCTACTTGCATGAGCCTAATTCATCTTTGCACTGTCTCATTTGGTTGTAGTCTCACTCATTTGCAGTCTCAAAACCAAACACATTCAGGTAGTGTTGCAAGTGGGGCTTTAGGACAAGCTGGCACATAGCAGAATGGCTGAGAATGTTGGAGAATCTCACGCTCAGTAGTAACTTGACTTAGCATTGGCTCCAGTACTTATAAGAATATTCCAGTAGTTATTTCACTCATGTATTTAAGGCTGTTGTAGCTAGTTTGTAAGTACTAGATTGCCACCACTGGCGCCACAAATGTACCTTGCTTGTTTGCATTGCATGTTAACTGTGTGTGTCAGACAGTCAGCCCTACATTTAGCCCCTTCGTTCATCTGCAGTGCCACCTGGAAGTCACACAGTCACAACATCCAGCACTTCAGAGCTAAAGGATGGCAAGCAGCATCAAACAAAAAGTTGCAAAATTCCAAAAAGGGTTTTTTTAGACATGGGGGACCTAGCTTTTCAAGCAAGATAATGATGATCAAGTCCTTTATTCTGCTGTGCACAACAGGTAAGTGGTCTGCATCTGTGTGTACATGTGTTCATGCATAGGTGGCTCATGACATACCTCTCTGACCTCACCCTTATCCTCAAGTGCCAGTACTAGCATGTACCTACCCTCATTGTTGCTGATGTGTTTTTTCAATAAATAGCCCTCCCATTGTGGCCTTGCTCATTGTCTGTAAATGATGATCCTAATGTTGCTTGAACCTTCTGATACTTTTCCAGGCTTGTAGATATTTTTAGTTTTGTGAATTACACTGTCAGCCACCCATGTAACAGTGCATGGTGCAAACCACACCTTCTAACATAGACTCACGGTCAATGCTTTTACATTAATTTCTCTGTTTCTGTCAGAGTCCGATCCTCACCCCCTTAGGGGTCCCCCCTTACGCCCCTTTCGGATACTCGGACCTTCGGAATCCCTCGGGCTCCGCCCTCAAGGCTTATGCATGGTGCGCAGTACTATGATTACTTTGTTACATGTGTACTTACATACTAGCCTCACTACATACATGTGTTAGTTAGTATTTATAGTAGCACTAGTACACATGTAGACTTCACTTTGAATCTTAGTTCCTCTTCGACACTTGCTTCACTCTTGTCTTCACTGCGGGCTCCTCCGCGGAGCCTGCCTCTTATCTTGCTCTCTCCGAAATTGGGACACTGCAGGGCTAGGAGGGCGCAGCATCAAAGCTGAAGCCAAGTCCTGTATGCTCCTCTCGTCTGCGCGTCCGCGCTCCCGCGCTCCCCGCGCATTCCCGCGCCCCCTAAACGGACGAGCCAGGAGGCCCCTCGATACGGTCCTTAACAGTTTCACTGTCTCCATGAATATAGTATGGTCAAACAATTTGACAATCTAGGTAGAATAAGTATGGGCCCTAGGTTCATGCTTTGCAATATGGGCACAAACCAAGTAAGTAGTGTATATACCCCCTAATTCTATGCTACAACTACATGTGGATTGTATGTAAAGAGCTTGGACTAATTTGTTTCCATGGTCATGGTGGGGCGATTTACTTTCGCATGATACTCATATGCTTCAAGCATCGTGTACTGATCATCGTTGTCGCGAGTGATGAGATCACGGTGATCATTGTGCTCAAGGACATATCATTTAGAGGGTTTATGAGATGTCATATTTTTCTTGGAGCAGGACACGTATCGGTTGTCTAGCAGTCTTGTAAAAATAATTCATGCTTTACATCGAACGATGTCGCGACAGATGCCAGTGAGACAGTGCGGGAGTTCTGCCTTGATGTCTATAAACTGGGAAAGAGACTGAGAGAAATCGACATTGCAGAACAGAGGGCAAAAAGGCACGTATGCTGACAAAGTATTTGGCATAGAATCGACCAAGCTGAGTTAGAGATGCGTCACCTGAATCAGGGCAACTCTGAATGGAGCGGGGAAGGTGTTCAATGCCTCCAGGCGAAAGCTGCTCCAAAAGAATGTACCCTAAAACACTAATTGGAGGGAGATCTCGGTGCTCAATATTACTGCGCACCCAACGTCGTTCCAGGGGAACGATGCGGTTGTATGAGCTCCCGCACCTCTTCAAATAAAGAGCCCACTTTTGGCTCGAAATTGCTAGGAAGAGGGGTCGGTGCAAATAGTCCAGTCGGTCCAGTCAGAGTCCACATGAGTAACGCTTTACGACAGGGGAGGGGGCGAGCGTCGCTTTGTGTCTAGTGCACGCTCTGAGAAATCATGAGTGCTGAGAATCTGTTGATTCTGCGAAGCATATAGATATATCCACTTCCAGAGTGCTGGACCTGTGCTGTGAGGGAAGGAGCTCCGAGTGGTGGTCCTCACAGATCTGTCAGTTCCAGTGCTGAGACACCTAGGTCTTGACAAACTTCGAAGCTCAAGATAAGGAACATCGTAATCACTAGTAAACTTTTGCAAAAGTCAAACTGCTACGGCCTGCTATTTTGTTCTCTTGACAATCTTTACACCAAGGAAGCCAGCCGTCGACTTCTTATCGTGCATACGTGGAGTGTTCGTGACTGGAGTCGAAGCAGTTGGTTGGGAGGATAAAGAAGTCGGCGAGAGACGAGGCGGCGCCATCGGCAGTGATGGTAACACCGTCTTCGGTTGCTGTGGCTTGGACTTGTAATTTGGGTTGGGGTTGTCTGTTGGGCGGGATGATAACGAGGCCATCGCTGCCACTGGCTTCGCAGGGAGAGACGGATGAGAAGGCAGCGAGGAAGCGCTAGGCACGGCTTTAGCAGCTTCCATTTCCCGGAGTTTGGCTTCCATCATAGCTATCTTGCTCTCGGTTCTACGATTCGCACCATTGAATGCTAAGTTCGTTGTAGAGTGAAAAGAGTGGCGTACCCTGCATTCCGTGATCCACCGCCAGTTTTTATCAAGCTGAGTGTAGTGGGCTTGCCGACATCCGACATGCCTCTTCTTGAATGACTGCCGGACGCATAGGGCTGGCCTGCTTGATCAAGGGGCGCTTGCTGAGCGAATGTTACGACTAGTTTTCGACCACGTAGGAGCTTATCGTGTGCCATCCGCTGGGCTTTCAGAGCCTCCTGTTGTCATATGAAGAACGTGGCGTCAGTTCAACGAAGTTATCATTCGTCATGGTCAAGGTATCCCCGCCCCGGGTAACTTTTGGCGGCGAGACGATATGGTACAGTAGTGTGTTGTTCGATTCGTTGGGTACAATGCGAAAGAAACCCGGGATGAGCGACCAGACGGGAAAGTATATGAATGAAAATGAACGCACAGATTTATCGGCATACTCGACGAAAGCGTAGCCCCTTGGTTTGCCTTTGAGTGCGCCGGTCTTGTGGAAGAGGAAGTCCATCTTGGTGACTTTACCGAACTTTGAGAAGACTTTGAGAAGTGCGTATCTGATAAGCACACGAAGTTCGATGAGCAACGGCGTGGCACCTGTGGGAGATGTTACTGGCGTACTCGTCGACCGAAGGATGCAAATTCCCAATGTACAACCGATCTTGCAGAACCTGTCGAGGCTGGGGCGGCACTTGCTTCAATTCAGATTTGGGTGAAGCGGGCTGTGATGCTGGGTAAGAGAGATGGTTGTCAAGGATTTCTGCAGAGTTGGAGGCTGAAGCTGAGGACATTGCAAGGATATGGTGATTGAAAGGCTCAGCATAGCTAAGCGCCGGTGGACAGCGTGAAATCGGTCATATGATGGAATCTCATTTTTATTTCTATTTTATATCCGCATTTACATACCACAACGAGTATGCTAAAGCTACCAAGACGCGGTGTGGGTCGAGTACAACGAATTAACGCTGCACCCGGTTGTTACGAGTAGGGTTGGGCAAGTTAGGGTTGGGCTGTGTTTGGAGTAGTTCCCGGTGTCATGCAGGGATGTTTAGCAGGATAGTGGGTGGTCAAGTAGTGTTGAACATAGGCCATAGCCATAGCAAAACATAGAGAGGGAAGTTTAGAGTCATTCCAGGACTTGGAGGGCATGGATACACCCTTTAAGCTCCTTTACCGAGGGAGCACCGACACCGGGAAGTTTGGTAGTCCATCCAGGACCCGGAGGGCGTGAACTTCATTGAAGCTCCTTAAAGAAGGGGCACCCCTGGGTAGGGGACTGTGCTGCCTTCCCTCGTCGTCGTAGTGCAAGAATGGCCTTCGGAAGCACAGTGTGCGTGGCCGACGACGAGCCTCGAGAATTGGGAGTCAACTGTGGGAAACCTCGAGATGGTGATGGAACTACTCTACTTCCTAGTTCCCACAAACTTCGTCTCCAACAGACACTAGATGGGACAACCATGTTCAATCTGTAGGCGCAAGGCCTCAATTTGATTCTACTGGTGACTGGTCCTGCGAATGTGACACCAACTCCTCAGTTCAAGCAAAGGCTGCCCCCGAACTCGTCTAAGCTATCATCTCTAGATTCTCCACATGCAAGGTGGAGATTTGGATATACTACGGGCGCTGGCTCTTGTCTGCCATGACTTGCTTCCTATCTGTTGCAGCCTAATCCATGCAGCTATTACAATCGATGAATGGGGAAGGCCGGGAGTCATGCCCAAGGAGTCCCTTCGTATCTACTCTGGGTGCCCTCACCTTTCCCAATATGTCACCGATATATCTTTCAAGCTCGCTTGGCCTAAACCAACCGACACTTCGTCGCCTTCGGAGGTATCTTTGATCCCGCGTTTGGTCGTCTCGTCTGCCCTGCCGCGACTATATATTGGGCTGCACAAGCTCGAAATAGGTAATGTCCCTTCGTTCGACATGTTGGCTATCGAAGCACCGTCATTTCGATCTTTGTCAGTACCGTATACGATCGGGAATCCTATCCCACGAAAATGCCCGTTCGATATCACCAAGCTCACTCTCAAACACTCACCCAATCCCTCATGGACTGGTGACATCGCCTTCGAGCCACGACAACTGATTCGGCTTGAAACCCTGGCACTGCAAGCACAGAATTGGGGGATCGCAAATTATACGGCGTACTTCCTCTGGTTTTGTAAGTGCATCAGCAGATCAACGAGGCCTGCCAGCTGCGGCGACTGGAACTCCGATTACTCGACTGTTCCTCTTTCCGTACACTGTCGGCATCAGATTTCTCATCCCTCGATGGTTTATTCAGTCAGATGCATCATGGACAATCGTTGCGAGAAGTTGATTTGGAGCTCACCGGCAGTGAAAGTGGCACCATCATGCTTACGCCGCTGGTACTGCAACCAAACTAGATATATCAAGAATGAGGTGATAGCGGGATTCCCTTACTATACAGGAGGTGTTCTTCGAGTTGCTGTAACAATTGAGAAAGACCCATACTACTGGTCCAAATTCGGTGTAGAAGAATAGACCGCAGGATACTGTCTATCCTTCATCGTAGCTGAGCCTTTCTCTTCAGTGTAATCGCTTACTAAATAATCAAGAATGCATCACGAGTCTACGAGCTAACTCCTAGATTCGCCTCGCAAACAAATGCAACGCTTTGTTCCTATTCCATTAGCCCCTTCCCTCCAGTCGCCTAGACGTATCCCGCAGTAGCCAATCTCTGTATGAAAGGAGCTACCTTCTCGCCCGCTGTGGAGACCAAGGATTGAAATGCCGGCTTGTTCTGATTGGCTAGCTTTCCTAGTTCCGTTCCTACAAACACCTGGGGATCTTGAACATACTGGACAGGGTCCTCAGGAACAGTTTCTGAAGACGCGAGTCTTGAATAGGCCGCTTGGTATCCTGCCGTTTGTTCTTCGTAATCAATCTCCGTCAAGGCAACGTCGGCCTCGCTGCTAGATGTGTCCTTTTTCGAGAGATATTGGGGTTCAGAGAAAAGTTGTATAAGAACAGTTAAGCCAAGCGGCCTAGATAAACGGGATGATTAATTGCGTTGCTAACAGCAGGACAGAACGAACACTCACCAAGCCTGAACTGCGGGAGGTTGTAACATCAAGGAACTCTGCGTCAGGAGTTTCGTCAACCCTACGACGGCGACTTTGCGATCTTTGGGAGGCATCTTTGGTGTTTGTGGGAGAACAAAGTTGCTCAGAACCTGGGCCCATAATCTGCATTCGACCCCATGAACATTTTGCGGACACTCGAAATTGAAAGAACTCACCCAACCTGGATCTCTTCCATCGTCGCGATAACATAATCGGCGGGAAGGCCACCGTCGTTTAGGGCCATCGTGTAGAGAATGAAGTACGAAAAGAGATAAACAAACTGGTCGGTTTTAGTCTGGTGCATCCTGGTGAGAAGCGTCATGACCACGGGTTTAAAATACTGTTTGAGGTTGTCGCTAAACGGGTACGGTCGGTAATTTGTAAAAAGCTTGAAAACTGGAGGACCCACATCGGAGTATGGCGAACGATGGAGTACAATAACTCAAAGCCCCACGTATCGTTCGCTTTGGATGGGATCAGCCTCTGTTGAATCACGGCTAAAACCGACGCGAGTTGGCCTTGAGCAGCCATTTGTGTCGCGTCCCTTGCCACAAAGGCCTTGAGCAGCTTGACTAGACCGGGGACACTACCCTTCTGGAGCCACACGGCTGGGGTGAGGAGGAAAGGAAGAAGACCACGATATTCGGACGGTACATCGGAGGTATGTAATTCAAGCATCTGGGCGAGGATCTGGAAAACGTAGGGAATATATTCTGGGCCATTATCAATGTCAGCAAGTATGAAGCGCGAACGGTGTGGTACACCTACGGTCGATATCTTGCTGTAAGATATACGTAAATGGTCCAAATAGTGTTGCTTCGAAATTGGGAAGCGTGGCGGGTGATCCGCCGACGATGAACCTAGAGGATATAGAGATTTACGAGGAGTATGGATGGAGGGAACAGTGGTATACCGACCTCATTAGCGCTGATATGCTTTCGAAAATGTATTGATCGAAAAGGGGATTGCTGGGATTCTTCGACACTACCCCGAGTATGTTGACAAGGCGCGTCAGAACCGTCTCGTAGTGAGGTGTCAAGGTTTGCCTCGCTGTTATGATGACTCTCATGATACCTTCATAGCGGTTTAGCATTCCATTAAGTTGCAGTAGGTAAACGGGACGCACATCTCATCAGGTGATCGTTTTCAGCAACCTTCTCTGGGGTTTTTGCAGCTTCGATCTTTGACAACAGAGCATTCAACAGATCATGGGCGAAGTCGTGGACGTCCGCTTGTGCGAATCTAAGACATGCTGAATTATGACGTCGTTGATAAACCATGATACACATACAGTAAACGCCCGCTTTGTTTTATGAACAGTATCCGGTCGATAGTGATGGCGGCGTAGGTGTAGGTCACATAGTTATCGGCGCCTAGATGCCGTACAAGGAGAGGGAGAACGGAAAGCAGTTGCTCTTTAGTTAGCTACGTCGAGGAAGAGGTGGTCACATACGCAACATCTCTGAAAGGACATTGAGAATCTTACCTGATTCCTGAACGTCAGTAAAAAGCGGATAGCGTCAACTTGCAGGATAGGGTGTGGTACAGCCGCGGCTTGTAAATCTTCGAAGACGTTCTCTGAGAAAAACTTGATGATGTCGATAAGTGCGTTCGTTGACGTGACTCCTTGCTGTGTTGAGATACATCAATACAACTGCGATGCGCCATTGGTATAGCTTTGTTACCTTTGTAGTAGATCCCCTAGTGGCCACCGCCGCAAGAAGGAAGATCGCGCTATCCTTCGCTCGCCAATTGGCCTCTTTATTGGACCGGTACTCCTGCAGCCCCGTTCCAATCCAATTGCCTACAATTTCGGTAGCCTGTGCTTCGTATCCAGAACTGACCAGCGCCTGCAGGAGATCTGCCGCAGCGTGTCTTCTCGTACTAAGATCAACGCCAGTCGCTGAAAGTGATAGATCGAGGCGAACGAATTCTAAGGGATCATCCTCAAACTGCTCTACATCGTGTTCACGAAGCGCGACGTTGGGGACGACTACGCCCTCTACTAGAGAGGAGATGACTTCACGAGATTCAAAAAGAGTTTTGTAGTATCCAGAACGAATGGTGCTGGAGATGAATCGAAGGGATTGAGAAACCAGCTATAGTTCTTCATGAGATAAATCCACTGTTCCCGAATAGATGCAAACGTACAGCATCGTCACTGATGTTGGGAAGTTTATTGGACCCCACCAGGGTCCAAACCTCTTGAACGAAGCCTTGGATGGAGTCCGAATTTTGCAGTTGGTCAGGAAAGAGCTTCAAAAACAAGTCCACAGTCTCGAGGATCACAGTCTTGAGTTGTGAAGGTAGAGAAGGCGTCGTATCGTCGGGCTTCAATTTGGAAAGGGATCAAACAAACTGATGTATTTACATGGAGGTAGAAACTTACATCTCCCCTGAGTTCCACTGGGTCCCAAGCCAAGAAGACATGAAACCACCCCTTTCCAGGGCTAAAAAACTGATCGTGTGTGTCTTCAATTGCTGGAGGAAGGTCATGACACGTGAAGTCGTAGAATATCTCGACTAGAAGCACCATGCATTGGGCCAAAAGAGCGTAGTCCTTCTGAGGGGGAGTAGTGAGGAAGGTCGCGGTTTGTTGGAAGAGCTGGAGGAATGGGGTCATGAACCTGTCAAATACGAGGTTGATCTCTGAGAAGAGTTCGTCGGAGCGAACATGGGCGCGCCATTGGCGGAATATAGAGTGCCCCGTTTCAAGTACTCCCAGATTTACGTTGTAGTCTGTGGGTGATAACGATGAAACCAGTTGCTGGTGGCAGTTCAGCCTTTGTGTTCAGCAGACCGGACCGTACTCACGTCTATCAGGTTGGGCCACTTCGAAGGAAAGTCTAGTTCAGCAATAAGGGAAATCGCCTCCGCGATCTGAACTCGCACTGCCTTATCCGATGGAGTAGACAGTGCCAACATGGCTGGAACAAGCTCTGCCCGAAGTTGGGCTTTGTCCACCTCGCTGAGCGGAGGCTCATCCTAGCCGATCATGGTCAGCTCACAAGACCGGATGTCTACAATCGGAGAGAGCTCACTTCCTCCCATCTACTCTTCGCGATGTTCTTCAAATACACACTACCCGACAACTTGACAGCCCGATCGCTAGATTCAAGAACGAGCCGCAAGAGTGATGCAAGGAAACCTGATTGGCGACTGACGGCTTCAAGGGCCTGTTCAGCTTGTTTTCGCGTTTCTGGTCGCAATGATGCGGTAAGAAGAGTTGGGAGGTCCGACATCGTGGTGGTGGTGGTGGTGGTTGCTGTACAGGCCTGGAGGCGAAGTATTTCTTTGTCGGCTAGGGGCAAACGCGCTCACTCCAGCACGTGATGAGTTGAGGGCAGGTCCGCGCGGCTCTGAAGTAAGTGACGAATTGACACGTCTCAGTGTCACCTTGCGATTTTACCATCATGAAGCTCAAGGAAATTCGTCGAACCTCAACTTTCGCATGGTCGCCAACGACATCACTTCCATTGCTGGCAACTGGAACCGTAGCGGGCGCACTCGACGAATCATTCAGCAACGAAAGCCAACTTGAGATCTGGGCGCCAGACTTCCTCGACAAAGATGAATTCGTTCTTGGTTCTGAGGGCGGACATGGTCCAAAGGGTGTTGTAACGGATAACTCAAGGTGCGTGTCAAATCAACTTCCAGTCAGCAATTTCGTTGGTAACGTATGTATAGATTCAACCGACTGGCTTGGGGTTATGGGGATTCCGGAAAACCGAAGGGCGTCCTGGCTGCTGGCATGGAAAATGGAGAGCTTGTCCTTTGGGATCCCGCCAAAATACTAGCTGGCGCAAGGTACGTGTCGTCAGTCTCAGTATGTTTCGTCCAATCAGCTTGTTTGCAGCGCCGCCGAATCCCTCATCTTTCGCAACGATACTCACACAGGCCCAATTCGTGGACTGGACTTCAATCCCATACAGCCAAGTCTGCTCTCGTCCGGAGGCGTCAACGGAGAAGTTTACGTCTGGGACCTGAAGGATCCCGGGCATCCGTACTCCCCGATACCTGGTACCCGTAGTACGAAACTCGATGAAATCACCGCAGTTGCTTGGAATGCCCAGGTGCAACACGTCCTTGCTGGAGCCAGCACCACGGGCTATACCGTCGTGTGGGACTTGCGCGGTAAAAGGGAGGTGGTTGCTCTTGCTTATGGCGGAGGAACAGGCACTCTCGCTGGCCAGCATGTCGGTTCTATGAACGGCTTGGCCGTCGGAGGGCGCCGGGGCATGAGTGATATTGCATGGCATCCAGATAATGTGAGTTGGATTGTGCAGGGCGGCGATGGTATTAATATTGCATCAGGCTACGAGACTTGTGACCGCGTCAGAGGACGATTCTTCACCAATTATTATGGTTTGGGATCTCCGCAATGCACGGGCCCCCGAAAAAGTACGTGTCTGTAGTCGTTGGAAGTGCTGGATGTCATTAAACAACTTTGGCAGATTCTCACTGGACACGAGAAAGGTGTTCTGTCCCTTTCGTGGTGTAAGCAGGACGCAGACTTGCTGCTCTCTTGTGGTAAGGACAACCGCGCTCTTTGCTGGAATCCACAAACATCAGAGATCGTTGGAGAGGTATTTACCACTTGCTCGTCTACGACGGCCTCATATCAATACCTTGCTGCAGTTACCTTCGGCGTCCAACTGGGCCTTCCAAGTTGAATGGTGTCCACGGAATCCAGACCTCTTGGCCACCGCTTTCTTCGACGGGACCGTTGGTATCCACTCTATTCAATCGACCAACGATAACACCCCGGCACAACCATCGGCGGCGGCGATATCTAATGAAGGCGCCGGATTGTTCGATGGCCCTAATTACCCATCTACATCCTTCCAAAGTAGCGGGACCTTCTCCCTCAAGCAACCTCCGAAATGGCTTCGTCGACCAGTATCGGGTTCATTTGGCTTTGGAGGGAAGTTAGTGACCGTCTCCAACCTCCCATCGGCGCAGGGCAAAACTCAAAGCAGTGTCGTGCATCTTCGTAATGTAGTGACAGAGCCTGCCTTAGTTGATCGGGCTACCAGGCTTCAGCAAGCAGTCGCAGAAGACAAAATGAGCGAACTCGCAGAGGAACTCAGTGCTTCCCTGAAGGACGGCGCGGCTGAAGGGTGGAAGGCTCTTTTGAGTCTGTTCAGGGCAAACTCCCGCGAGGAGTTGGTCACTCTTCTGGGCTTCTCGAAGACCGAAATCGCGGTCAAGGTTGCAGAGGCCATCGACAGTCTCAAGGCTGCTGCCGCGAACGAAACGTCGACGGTAACGACTGGAGAGCCGGAGCGATCTGATTCCCCCTCGGCTGGTAGCGACGAAGGTGATGCTACTGAAGTCACGGAAGGTGAAGGAGAGAAGACCCCATCCGAAGTTAGCGTGAGCGTGACTTCAGATGTTTCCGGCACAAACCTATCCAGGGGATACTGAGTCCACAACCACCGTGCCCAGTCTCTTCGGTGACGATGATCCCGGTACTCCTCAGATGGACGCAGGCGCCGATTTCTTCAGCACGCTTGGTATCTCACAGCAAGACGGTGGCTCTGGTCAAGTTTTGATCCCCCATACAAGTTATGGACTTGACTCTTCCGTCGCGGCGACCATTGGCTCTGGACCATCGTCCGTCACCTCAGAGACGATGAAGAACAATACGTTCAAGATCTACCCCAAGGAGGAGTCGGAGACGGATAGGTTGGTGACCAAAGCTCTTATACTTGGCGATTTCGAATCCGCTGTCTCCCTCTGCCTATCATCCGAGCGCTTCGCCGACGCTATCTTGCTTGCTGTCAAAGGTGGTCCGGAACTCCTGCAGCGTACCCAGAAGGCCTACTTCGAACGCCGAACCAAGATGCTCCCATACCTCCGCCTCTTTCAATCCATTGTTGGCAACGATCTCTCAGATATCGTTCAAAATGCCGATCTGCAAGAATGGCAAGAAATCTTCGTGGTCCTTTGTACATTTGCAAGTCAGGACGAATTCGCTGGACTGGCTGAACAGCTCGGACGGCGCCTTGAATTCCAATTTAGCGTGTCCACTTCTTCCGATGATGTTGCTACCGCGAGCAAGGCCCAAGAATACAGGAAGCACGCCACATTGGCTTACCTTGCGGCCGGACGCTTGGAACGACTCGTGAATATATGGATAGATGAACTGTCTGAGGAAGAGAGGCTTTTAGTTAACGAGGAGGCCGGTCTCAGTGGATCAAGATATACAGCGCACGCTCAGGCTGTGCAGTCTTTTATCGAGAAGGTCACAGTCTTCCGTGCAGCTATCAAATATGTGGATGATGATCTTGCGCTGCAAGCCGCGGGTGAAGGCGATTCCGGCGCGAAGGTGTTCAAGCTATCCGGCTTGTACGAACGCTACGTAGAGTACGCAGAAGTACTTGCAGCACAAGGGATGGTCAAAGAGGCTGCTGTCTTCCTCAAGCTTACACCGAGCAAGTATCACTCATCGGTCGCTGGTGTAGCCATGGACCATATCGGCTCTGCCTCCTCGGGATCTGCAACCGCCGCTCCCACGGCCACGTCTCAACAGTCACTGGGACGTACGACGCATGCCTATCCCCCATATAACACAGTACCATCCCAGCAGCCTGCCCCCGTTCAACCAATTAGGCATCAACCATCGCCGTACAACTCATATGCCCCAACTCACAACCAAGGCGTCCCGCCTCTTGCGGGTCCTGCTCCTCCCGTTGCATCTCAGTACGCAACGTCCACCAATACGTACAACTCGTATGCACCCCATCGACCAGCTGAAGCGTCAACCACTATTCAGTCGGTGTCGCAGCAGCCGCAACCATCTCCCTATAGCCCGTACGCCCCGGCTTCAACCACGGTTTCTAATCCCGTCGCTCAAGGGCACCAATCCGGGCAAGGCCACACTCAATCCCAATTCGCCCCGACGTCGGCGCCATACAATACTTATGCACCCAACAATACGCTAAGCACGCCGCCCCATCTCCGTAATCAGACGCAACCGACGCCCATCGCTTCGATGGGTCCGCCTCCCAGTCGATTGAATGGCGCTCTTCCACCCCCTCCTCCAAAAACGGGACAATGGTGGCTGGAACGACGCGCCAATTGCACCTCCCGTCCGAACGTCGAGTGCAGCGAATAATGCCAAACCTGCCCCCATTACTTCTCCTTTCCCTAATTCCATCCCATCGTCGCCAGGTTACTCGCCCATGATTCCGGGTCAAAATCTTCCCCCGCCTCCACGTCCTATGAGTGTTCAGGCCCGAGGTCAGACACCACCACAAGCGATGAGAGGTCCTCCGACTGGCGTATATCCTCCCCCTCCGATGGGTCGACCACCGCCTCAGGGTCCTCCTGGTCCTTCTCAAATGCCCCCACCCGGGCCTCCTCATGGTCATAACCAATTACCACCACCGCCACAAAGGATGATGTCGCCCCCTCAAGGTCAAGGTAACTTCCAACGTCAACCTTCTCTCAATCAGTACGGACCGCCACCTCCCCGCGCTGGCATTCCTGGGCAATCGCCACCTCAGGGACCACCTCAAGGACAGTTTAGTAGACCACCCCCAATGAACAACAACATGCAGCGGCAAAGATGAAGACGTGGCAAAGGGTCGTCAGCCAATTTGGAGGCTTCGGATTTTAGATGTATTAGCACTCGTCACGATGTCCAATTCACGTAAACAGAGGCGGAAGTTTATTTCATGACAATCGCAAAAGCTTTTACGGATTCATGACAGCTACGCAGTCTAAGCTTGGAAGCAACTTCTGACGTAACACGTTTGCTACTATTAGTATTTTTCTAATCGAAGCGCAAGTTGTCACGTGACTACCGGATATTCAAGTACGAGACACTCACTTCGCCGCAGGCTGAAGGCGATGAGTTTCCTAAATGTCGAAGATCCTGGCCAACTGCCTCCTGGGACTCCCCCGACGTGTAAATGAACGGTCAACTCACTCTGGATGCTGACCCACCCACACAACCATTTATGTTTAGACAAATTCGAAGGACCGTGGTTCACGACCCAGCTATTCCTTTCATCGACAATCGGCATCACCTCATTCTTGTTATTTTCTTACTGTCGTACAAGATGGCCGCTGCTTTTTGCTCCTAGAACGAAACTAAAAGGCTGGTGCTTTAGAGTTGAAGTGGTCCTTCAGTGTCGCTTATTGCAGTCCCAAAGGTTTCTCGCCTCACGAAGCCCACACTCATCAAGCATTCTTCGGATGGATTCTACCCACCATACGAACCTCGGAATTCACTGTCCTTCAGATAGTCGGATTGGACGCAGCCGTTGTGCGTGATAGTCTGTTTACGGTTGTACTACTTACTGACGTTCTTCCTAAGCTCCTCAACTTCTTCAAGATGTCCTTTCAGCTATTCTCGCTGTGCTCGGTCTTTGCGATCTTCATCCTCATGCCTATAAACTGGAAGGTCAATCGAACTGTGACCTTTACCATCTCAGTAGCTCACGTCTTCTAGAACAACGTCGGACTGGGAGAATCAGACGGAGGGGACGATGACGACGACTGGCCGACTACACGTGTAGCGCCTGCTCCGGATGGCCCGCAAACACCTTCTCGCGACTGGCTCGATCTCATCAGTGACGCAAACTCATATCTATCAGCGCACCTCGCGTTCACATACCTGTTCACAATGCTGGCCCTCCGATTCATCCACAAAAACTACCGGAGGTTTATTCGTTCACGGCAGTTGTTCTCGCTTGAGCTTGTGCACTCGATTCCTGCACGTACGGTCATGGTCACGAATCTGCCAAACCACCTGCAAGGTGAACGTTCTTTAGCAGAGTACTTTGAGAATATGGGCCTGAGTGTTGAAAGTGTCAGCGTTTGTCGGGAGGTGCACTCGCTGAAGGTTCTACTTGATAAGCGAACGGAGGCCTTGCTTGCCCTTGAGCGTGCTTGGGTCGACTATGTTGGGAACCCTAGCACGGTTGAACAATACGATCCATCCGACAGCGCCGCACCTCCACTTGCCGATATTGAATCGTCGGGCATGGGCAATCATAATTCCCGATTTGTCGTCCCCCACAAACCCCGACCTACCCTTCGTCCGAGATGGTATAGTGCCAAAGTCGACGCTCTAGAATTCCTCGAAAAGCGCTTCCTGGAGGCTGACGAGCAAGTTAAGAAACGCCGCAAGACTGGTAGGTTCAAACCAACACAGGCGGCCTTCGTCACGTTCGAGAAGATGTCCAGTGCCGTATGTCTTTTCATATTAATGTCTCCTTATAAAGCGAGCCGGGCTGATGTCCTCTCAGCAAGTCGCCATGCAGGTCGCCCACGCACCGTTTCCTATGCAATGCACGACCTATCCTGCACCCGAACCTCGCGATATTGTCTGGTCCAATATGACGCCATCGACGACGAATATCCGGACGAGGGATACGATCGTCCTTAGCGCCATGGCCCTACTCTTTTTCTTCTGGATATTCCCGATCACAGCATTGGCTAGTCTGCTCAGTTACAGCGAAATCAAGAAGGCCTGGCCGTGGCTCGGGAGATTGATAGATTCGAACGACAAGATCCAGGCCATTGTCCAAAATTCACTTCCTTCTATCGCGATGATTACATTGAACGCGACGTTGCCGCTTCTACTTGAGGGTGATGGGTATTTGCTTTTCTTGTAATGTGTTGGTTATTGACACCGTTTCACATTCGTTAGCTTTGACGTACCTTCAGGGCTTCCGAGCTCGTAGTTGGATCGAGTATTCGCTTATGAAAAAGTACTATTTCCCCACCCGCAACTTTTGAATTGACTAAACGACCCTGACAGATATTTCCTATTCCTTCTCGTCAATGTTGTCTTCATATTCTTGCTCGCTAGTACATATTGGCAGCTCGTTCGGGACTTGGCCAATTCACCTGCCAAAATACCCGAGAAGCTGGCGACAGCGCTTTCGGCAGGTCGTGCTAGGTACCTAAAGTCCCTGAACGACGACTTTCTCATCTCACTCCCCCTCCCTTAGGCACTTCTTCTTATCCTATGTTATCCTACAAGGTGCATCACCCTCTGGTGTATATATCTGACTCGATGACTCACTTGCGTATCGTAGGTTTGGGTATTATGCCCCTTCAGCTTTTGAACCTAGGTGTCATCATACCCCGCGGCTTCTATCGCCTGTTTCTGACCAGGACTCCCAGAGGTATGCATCTCGTATCCTCATCTATCCCAAGCTTGGGCTTCATACCTTCGTAGACTTCGCCGAGCTGAATGCACCTCCGATGATCAATTATGGCGTCGTCTACCCCCAAGCCATCTTGATGTTTGTGATCACTATGTTGTACAGTGTCAATCAACCCCTCATCGTCATCTTCGGAGCTATCTATTTCGGCGTGGGGTATGTCGTGTATAAGTACAAACTACTATTCGGTATGCGTCTCCTTTCGCACCCGTTGGTTACCATTATTCGATATTCACATTCTTTTCCTAGTATTCTACAAGCCCTATGAGTCGCAAGGTCAAGCGTGGCCGTTAACATTTATCCGGCTCGTCTGGGGCATCGTAATTTTCCTGGTTTTCATGATTGGCCTTTTCATCCTTCGGAAGTCCTATGTCCTATCATCCATGCTCTCCCCGCTACTCCTCGCAACGGTTGTATGGGCGTGGTACGTCCACAAGAACCTGAAGCCCCTCAGCAAGTTCGTGAGCTTGAGCTCTGTGCACGAAGTGGAGAGGGGAGAGGAGACGGCAGATGTGACACGAATAAGAGCGGGACACCCGGTGACTTGGTCGCAAAGGTGTGTGCTCATTGATGCCAATGTGGCTCGTAGTTATTCACAACACAGTGTCACTTCTAGCAACCTCAATCGCAGGAGGTACGCCCAGAACGACGACACCCTCTATGTCGCACCCGAAGACGAAAGAACGGATTATGTATGTTTGCATCCTAAACCGCACTGCGTTTGAGCTGAACGATGGATCTTGTTTAGTCTCAGCCACCTATGGCTAATTGGTACAGCGGTGTTCTCAAGTTCGTCATGCAACCGCCCCGAAATGCACCCTACTGATTGCCATTCTTTTGTAGCACCGGAAAGAGACGATATGGACACCCAGCCCTCAACGGAGTCTTGCCTGAACCCTGGTTGCCTCTGAAGAAAGGTCAAACCCTCGTCAACAATGACCATCGCGGAAACGGCCGAACACACAAAGATATCAATAACCAAGCCGTCGTTCTAACGTTACGAAAACGGCCAAGTGTTCGGAGAGGACCACGTCAATCAGTGAATCACGATGCTAGCCAGGAACCATTAATCCCAGAAATACAGTTGGACGACTCCATATCACCGAATGTCTCCGTTGGAGGGTCCAATAACCCTTGGGATGACATTCCACCGACCGCTCACCGTGCGTCGCATTCTACTTCGCCGGGGTTGCAGCGAAGGCTCAGCTTCGACCATGCGTCTGGTGTCATAATGCTACCTGACGAGGACGATTGGCTTGACGAAGAAGAAGATAGCGATGCGGACTATGGAACCGCGAGTGCCATGTTGGATCAACACGGTACTGATCCAGTGACACCCACACCAGCTCCAGCTATGTCTTTACCAGAAAGTGGGCCGTCCAGCCCTTTGGAAGAGAGGAATTTGACGCCTGTGTCTCCGGCCCGTTCGTCGCGTTATGGCACCTACTTCCATCATCCGGAACGAAGACGCCAACCCATCCCCGGTGCATTCCCCACAACACGAAGTTGATGTGGATAGGATGTCTGATACCAAGATGCAGTGCATATACCATACCTTATGGGTAGTTAGAGGAGCCTTCTGACGTTTTTAATCTCAGTATTGCATTGAGGCGCCACAGTTTAATCGATGATACAGCAGATATTTCCTTCTGTTATGCCATAGTGCCCCGACGTCAATTTAGAGTTGAAAATTTGCGGCGCCTGTGTACTAAATGTGCTTATCGCTAAAAGTTTATGTTTATGTTGAGTATATATACTTGTCTTCTACTACATCCTAGTGTAGCGGCGTAGCGCAAGATAGAGGCAATATGGCAATAGTGTGATGACAGGTGACTGGTCGTGAGCGGATCGATCATAGAGATAGAGGCACAAATAGGGGATACAGAAAACAGAAAGGTCAAGAAGTATAACGAAGGGGAGCACATCTGTGATGAAAGACGACGACTTCCTTCTGGCTGCGACCGAGGGTGGTGGAACAACACAAGCAGACCGTAAGCGGGTCATCATATAGAATGAAATGGTGTAACAGGGAGATAGTGAAACGGTAAGACAAATGGAGAACAAATTAATCCAACGTGATCTTCATCTGCTCAAGTGGTATTGGAACGAAGTTGTCGAGGAAGATGGACCGGGAGTTGAGTTCCGGCTCGCAGTGTGGAGGAACGAGTTGGTGCATCAGGTCCGGGCGGACGGACAGTTCTGTGCGAGGCGACAGGTTAGTTTGAGATGAAGGGGGTTTCGGTATTTACTTACCTTCGCGGGTGAAGTTGAACAATGGAGGGAACTCTTTGCCGTTGGGCATCCTTGCACCCTCTTGCCGAAGTTCATCGAAGAACGGATGAACCATGGCCTCAACAGAGGTCAACCGTGCGCCGGGTGTGTACTCTAAGACCTTAGACACAAGGTCGATCGCTTCGGGAGCTGTTCGCGGCCGGAACACCTGCCAACGCAAGCGACATATCAACAAGATGACATCATAACGCGAAGAGTTCGCATGGGCGCGTATGGGAATTGAATCGCACCTTGGAGAAGGGGTGGGGTTTTAATCTGGGGGAATTTGTGTTCCATGTAGTTGGGGTTCATGGTCTTGATTTGGTCGCGGGAGGGTGTGCCCAGGACCTTGATGATTTCTACTAGCTGGTCGATGCCGCTCTCGCCAGGGAACAAGGGCTGGCCGAGCATCAGCTCTGCCATGACACATCCAGTTGACCAGATATCTAATCGGAATACGAGTAGGCACGGATGAGAGAGAAAAGCGTGAAAGCGAGATAAACGTACCAATGTTGGTGGTGTAATTGGTAGCGCCGAATATAAGCTCCGGAGCGCGGTAGTATCTCGAACAGATATAGCTGACGTTGGGCTCTCCCGCTACGAGAATCTTGGCTGAGCCAAAATCGCAGAGCTTGAGGACGCCGGTAGCGGGGTTGAGTAAGAGATTTTGGGGCTTAATGTCTCTGTGGCAGATACCAACGGAGTGAATGTAGGCGAGTGAGCGGAGGAGTTGGTACATGTAGAGTTTGATCTGGAGCATGGGCATGGGCTGTTTGAGCTTGGCGTAATGGCGGCTGGCACGGTAGACGGTCTCTGGGACATATTCGAGCATAAGGTTAAGGTAGACTTCGTCTTTCTGGGAGAGGAGAGTGTCGTGGTGTCAGGATGGGCCATACGGCGAAACCGAAACTCACCTTGTCGCCATTCGAGTAGAAAAATGCTCGTAGGTCAACAACGTTCGGATGGGAGACGAGTCTCATGATTTGGAGTTCGCGATTCTAGTTCATATTGAGCACCAGAGGCACCATGCGCAGGCCAGAAAGTGACTGACCTTGAAACGTTTGTCCTGCAGAACCTTTTTGATTGCTATCTCGTCGCCATCGTTCGCTGAGCCGACGATCTTTGCAGAAAAGACGACACCGAAAGAGCCGTTTCCGACGACTTTACAGTTGCTGTATGATATCTCCCGTGTCTCGCCAGTCTTGCCATCGGAGGCAATAACTTTGACAACCTTGTGAGGATCGTCTATGGCTGCGCAGAGAACATTGCGTTCGGAAACGAAGAAATCGATGGCGTGTGATGCATGAGATGGCGAGGTTTGAGTGTAGACGCGGGTGGATCATTGCCAAAATATGACATTTGATTTTGGAGAATTCGGGGGATTGTGAGCGTTGCGATCTGGCTGTGAGAGGGGGAGCACGTACGAGAAATCTTTACACCGTTAATGGGCCCGTGAGTCGACATCAAGTCTTGCAGTTATGGGGAAGGGGACAGGCCTGGCCGTCGCAGGCGCTGCCTTCCAGCTCTTCCCACGCTTCTCCTGTCACAACCCATCACGCGCGCCTCGAGCTCCTACTACCATCGCCGTTACCACCACCAGTGCACCGTGACTCCTTAGGTTTCATTTTGCTACGCGAAGAAAGGGCGATCTTTCTCCCAACCACGGTCTCAGTGATACTGAAACCGTACCACCCCGGCTAGATACGAACTTTGACCGTGCTTCCGTGTGAAGAAAGTGCCATTTCCGTATGTTAATGTCGGACGGCGTCGCTTAGAATTACGGTTCCGTTCGGACAACGACCGACCACCCATTGCACCGGGATGAACGCAATAGTTGGCAGTGATTTTGCAACGGATGGAGAAACCGGCTTGAAAGTACTCCAGCAATGCCGACAACTGCCAAGTCTCACGATGCACGTTATCGCCCGGTCCGCTCACTAATCCCATCACATCAGCCCAACTCCTCTTTATCTCCTTGTCTCCTCACTTCCATCTCCATCCCATCGTCGAATACCCTCCGACTCTCCAACAATGGCAACGTATGTTCAGTATTCTGCCAATCCACGTCGTAGCGCTGATCATGTTCCCCCCAATAGTGGTGATATTGGCCTGATCGGCTTGGCCGTCATGGTATGTCCATCTGCCCGGGGTACCACTATTCCTCGCGCTGAACCGCGGCGCCGAAGGGTCAAAATTTAATCCTCAACATGAACGACAAAGGCTTCACCGTCGTTGCCTACAACCGTACCACCTCAAAGGTTGACAACTTCCTCGCGAACGAGGCCAAAGGTGCGTCGATCGCGAAGCCGCCGTTACACGATCGCTAAATTCGCGTAGGTACCAAGGTACAAGGCGCTTGGTCTATCCAAGAGCTCTGCGCGAAGCTCAAGACGCCGCGCAAAATCATTCTCTTGGTCAAGGCGGGCCAGGCCGTCGATGACTTTATCGCCCAGCTAGAGCCTTACCTTGAGCCGGGTGATATCGTCATTGACGGCGGTAACTCACACTACCCCGACTCCATCCGCCGTACCAAGGAGCTCGAGTCCAAGGGCTTCCTCTTCGTCGGTTCTGGTGTCTCCGGTGGTGAAGAGGGCGCGCGCAATGGCCCATCCCTCATGCCCGGCGGTTCGACCGCTGCGTGGCCAGCTATCAAAGAAATCTTCCAGAAGACCGCAGCTCAGGCATACGGCGAGCCGTGCTGTGACTGGGTGGGCGAGACCGGCTCCGGGCACTACGTCAAAATGGTCCACAACGGTAAGCATTTCATTTCGTGTCACGCCGCCAATCTGCGCGTCGTAACTCATCTTTACCACGATTAGGCATTGAGTATGGTGACATGCAACTGATCGCCGAAGCGTACGATATTCTGAAGCGCGGTCTTGGGCTCCACGAGGATGAGATCGCTGATATCTTCTTGAAGTGGAACAAGGGCGTCCTCGACTCGTTCCTCATCGACATCACCGCCAACATCCTCAAATTCAAAGACGACGATGGTGAACCCGTCGTCACCAAGATCCTCGATAAGGCCGGTCAGAAAGGCACCGGTAAATGGACCGCCATCGCCGCGCTGGATGCCGGTACTCCCGGTGAGTGTAATGTGTCCCTTACTGGACGGTAAACCCATGTCTTGTTTTATTCAGTTACTCTCATCGGGGAGGCTGTTTTCGCCCGTTGTTTGTCGGCTATCAAGGAGGAGCGTGTACGCGCCAGCAAAGTTATCGCTGGCCCGCAGAAAGAGCCATTCCGCGGCGACAAGCAGCTGTTCATCGATGATCTCGAACAGGCCCTTTACGCTTCCAAGATCATATCCTATACCCAAGGATTCATGCTCATGAGAGAGACTGCAAAGGAGGTATGTCGTTTCCACCATCCCTTGTAATGACTTACGGCCAGTCACTCATCAACATCTCACCAGCTCGGTTGGAACTTGAACTACGCTGGCATCGCCAGTATGTGGCGAGGAGGTTGCATCATCAAGGTCCGCGACGTTATGCATATTCTGCCCGCGATTACTGATACGTATTGAATTCAGAGCGTCTTCTTGAGCGACATCACCGCCGCATACCGAAAGAACCCGAAATTGGAATCCCTACTCTTCGACGACTTCTTTAACAAAGGTACTCATTAACCCTCCTTTGTCCGTGATCCGTATACTGATGCATGCGTCGATTAGCCGTGCACACGGCGCAGCCCGGATGGCGACGCGTAATTGCTCAGGCCGTCCTATGGGGCATTCCTACGCCTGCATTCAGCACTGCCCTCGCCTTCTTTGACGGATACAGGAGCGAAATCGTTCCCGCCAATCTTCTCCAGGGTCAGGTATGCGTGCTGTCGTACTAACGGTTGTGTATCCTCTCTGAACACCTTTTCAAAAGCGTGACTACTTCGGTGCCCATACGTTCCGCGTGCTCCCAGGGAAGGAGAACGAGAAGTTCAAAACTGGACAAGATATTCGTAAGTGTTTTCTTCGGGGTGCTACTGCCGTTGACGACTTCATGGCTCATACCTGGGTAGATGTGAACTGGACCGGCCGTGGTGGAAATGTTTCTGCCTCAACCTACATCGCTTGATTGTGTCAGCGTGAATTGTATAAATGAGGAAATGATGCTGTGTTCAAATTTCAATAGATGTAGCTCATATTACAAATATAATCTGCTTAAGACAGATTGTTCATGCACTGTCTGAGGAATCAAGGATGCCACTGGCCTAGAAGTACCTTGCTTGGGTTGGGCTTCACTTGCTAGCTTTGTGTCAAGGGTCACACTTGCGGGAGTGAGGGTCTACACAGATCCGTGGTGCGCATGGGATCCTTGCAGACATGAGGGAAATACAAGGGTGTGTGGTACATATGGGTGTGTGTGGCTTCAGCTACTGGCTGTGCCTCCCACACTCTTGTAGAAATAACTGTTTCTTCACAGTTACTTGGGCATGTGAGATAGCAGTGGCCCCTCGCAAACATGCAAGGGCTCTTCTGTATTCAACCTATTTAAGCTATTCTAGTATATCATATGTATGGGGGATATTCTACCATGTGATAATATACCACCTGATTTGGTGGTTACTTGAAACACTAACCCCAACAACTCTTGCATGCCTGGTTTTCCAAGGGGAAGTCCTATGTGGGTACCAAGAGTATGAGTGGAGGTGAGAGGGAACAGAGAGACCACAGTGAAATGGTGCTAGAAGGCAAGTTATGAAGCAAGTTGTGAAACAAAAGGTTCTGTCCTTAATTTCCTGGACACTTTGGGTGCCTCGTTGTGTACATGACACTAACCCATGAGTATGAGTGTGTTAAACTTTAGGCTATTATAGTTTGATCAGAAGCTTGTTTAAGTGTTCTAATGACTTCTAATTGCCTTGGTAACAATCACTAATGATGTGTTGATGCAATCAATCAATAATATGTAATGATTTGCACTCTATTGACTCTTTGTGTCTAGTACTCTAGACATGTAAGGAAAATGACTACCCTAGGTTCCCATGGGCACTGCTCCACACAAGGCATGAATATAGCTGTCTACTAACTTGTGTCTGAATTTGTTTAGCTCCAGAGCAGCTTGGGAACATGTCAGACATCATTCTAATGATGACTCCATGTTTTATTTTCACTGCTTTTGCTTCCCTGCTGAGACTGGGGTGTTCTGGTGCTTGTTCTGACTATCACAATAGAGGTCAATAGACCTACTAATGGGGCACCAAATGTGGGAACATTGCACTGACCATGGAAGTCACACACTTTGAGTTTATATACAGATTGCTAAAGAGTGCTTGCACACTTTTAGCAATACTGTTACTTCATGATGACCTGGGTTGTTCCAATGGGTGTTGGCAGTGTCTATGGGTGGTCTCCAATGCATGGGAACTGGGTGCTTAATGTGTGACTGCACAGCACATCTTTGTTATACATTTGAACAACAAGTGTATGCATCACCTTCAACACAAAGCACTTATTAAAAAGCCAGCTATATGTTTATTACAAAATGTTCTAATGTTATTAATACATGTACAATTTGTAGTGGTTAATCAATCAGATTGTAAGCAATCTTCTTGTTTACTACCCCTTTTCCCCTATCTCTCTGATCATGTGATCATTTGGCATAGCTATATATACCTATGATGTGTACCTTGTACTCACTTCCCCCTCTCTTCCTCTTACCATCATCAATACCACTGCTTGATCATTTCATTATTGTTTTTGAGTGTTTTACCCACAAAGCAGCTTCCACTTTTTTTTAGAAAAATGCATCAAGCAGTTATAACCACTAAGTTTACAACCCTCTCAACCCTGAATGATGCTTGTGCCTTAACTCCACTTTCCCTTCTAGTTTTCCTCTGCTCACTGCCACTTCTCCAGTCACTCCAGTCAACATAGTCTCACCAGTTTGCCCTGTACCCTTGGTATCTCCTTGCCTTTCTTTCATAGCTATCTTCACTTTCCACTCTTGTCAATTTTTGAATGTTTCCAACCTGCCTCCTTATAATCAACCCTTGTTCCTGTTTCCACTCATCACTCACAGTCACATGTCCAAATCTTCCCCTGGGTTCTCTTCCTGCTTACATGCTGTTAGGGAATAACACAGGTGCACCTGCAGTTCTACCTGCACCTGTACCCACAGGTTGTCCATGGGTTCAGATTCATACCTGTATCTGCCAGGTATTGTTCCCACAGGTATCTACACACCTGTTACATGAGTACCTGCAATCTGCAGGTCAACCATCTATAAGTCTTGGTACCTGTTACCTGTGGGTATTCAATAGAAACCATCATTTACCCTCACTCTAATACCTTAAAGTGACTAGGATGACCATAAGTATCAAGAAACAATGCAAAAATGCTACAAGTACATTCAGGTAGGACTCAAGAAGGATTACAACTAATCAGAGTCATCTACATCCTCAACTACCACATTGCCTCCCTGATGATTAGCAAGTGCCTCAGAGTTTGCTTTCCAATTTTTGTCAAAACTTTTGAGCACAATTATGTCTCAGTAAACCCTTTACTGAATGCCACAACCATCATCACCCAACTGCCCTCATTGTTTGAACACTACAAGACCCTTCACTCACAAAGGCATCTGGGTAGGAGTTGCCTCATGAGTTCTTAAACTATCAAACAGAAACCTGATCCTGTCCTGTTTTAGAGGGGCAACTCCTAATGTAGTGGATAAGAATACCAATTTACGGAACAACAAGCTATTACTGCTCTATTCCTTAAGCACATTGTGGGCAATTGATGATCTGCTTTCTCACATATACAATGGCACAGTAAGCCTAAAGCATCATGCAAACAGATTTCTTTATCAATCTCATCAGTGCTTGCATCACCTGCATAAAAACTAAGATGCAGCCCTCTTTTCAAAGCTACTCCAAACATTGGCTCTCTTGTAAGTGGGAAATATTACTTTCATAAATTGTTTGCAAGGGCCTGCCTGAATTCTTTCTGCCAGATCAATGTAGGGTAGGCTAGAAGCTGCATTGCTAGGCAGATGTCAGAGTAGCTGTAGCTGCGCAAGTGGTGCCACCTTTCACTATAGAAAGGTGTCTTTCTGGGGCATATAACATATTAATCCCTCACTGAGAGATGGCTTGACTTCTGAATTGCTTTCTTGGAAGAAAAAGGCTGCTTTATTCAGCAGGGAGTCTGGAAGACCCTCAATGCTCTCAAGGTAGTAAAGAGGCTGAAAATTGTCAGCCCTGGGGAAAATACCATGCAGCTAGTACAATATCTTGTCAGAATGGTTTATGAGAAATTGAAGGATGTTCATGGCACCTACAAGAGAACCTGTTGGAATGATGTAATCTGACACATGATCACCATTTGAATGGACTGGATGTTAAAGTGATGCACACACTTGTTGTACAAATGTATAACAAAGATGTGCTGTATGTTCGCATATTAAGCACATGGTTCCCATGCATTGGGGACCACCCATAGACACTGCCAACACCCATTGGGATAACCCAGGTCATCATGGGATGACTGGTGTTGACAGTATTGCTAAAAGTGTGAAAGCACTCTTTAGCAATCTGTATATAAATTCGAAGTGCTTGACTCCCATGGTCAATGCAATGTTCCCACTTTCAGTGCCCCATTAGTAGGTCTATTGACCTCTATTGTGACAGCCGGAATAGACCCCGGAACACTTCGGTCTCAGCAGGGAAGCAAAAGGAGCAAAAATTAAAAATGGAGCCATCATTGGAATGATGTCTGGCATGTTCCCAAGCTGCTCTGGAGCTAAACCATTTCGGACGCAATTTAGTGGACAGCTATTTTCACGCCTCGCGCAGAACAGTACCCGTGGGAACCTTAGATAGTCATTTTCCTTACATGTCTAGAGTACTAGACACAAAGAGTCAATAGAGTGAATTCATTACATATTATTGATTGATTGCATCAACACATCATTAGTGATTGTTACCAAGGCAATTAGAAGTCATTAGAACACTTAAACAAGCTTCTGATCACATTATAATAGCCTAAAGTTTAACAGGTTATGGGCCCTGGGCTCTAACTTGACATCATTAATTGATTGTTCCTGCATTATTGAATTGCTGCCTATTGTTATACTGGGGGTTATTGTGATTGATTAGTGACTCTTTGAGTACTGATCTCGCATTTTGGCCTATTGGAGCTTTATTGAAAGTCACAACAAGACTATAACACTGTTCTTATTGATAGTCCACACAAGACTTTAAATTGTTATTGTCAGTCAAACAAGACTATAAACTGTATTGAAACACTATGTCTACAAGTTCTACTTCAGATACTGGGGTCAAGGTGAAGCCATTAACCAACTCTAATTATCAGGAGTAGTGTGGTAAAGCCAAGGCTTATCTGATGAGACTAGGGCTGTGGAGACTAGTGGCTGGAAGGGAATCTAAACCCTCAGATCCAGCTGAGCTGAACAAATGGGAGGCTAAAGCTGAAAGAGCTGCTGGGGAGATTTACCTGTTGGTTGAAGCAGACCAAAGGATTCATTTCTGAGGTCTAGAGGATGATCCAGTGGGAATGTGGCCTGCCATAGAAAAGGCACACCTATCCAAGAAGCCCGGCGCATGCTTCAATGCTTATGATGACCTGTTCTCAATTCACAAGGAGGACAATGAAGGTCTAATTGATTTGGAAGTTAGGATTAGCAAAGCAATGGCTAATATCCAAAATCTGCGTCCAACAGGCTTTACCATTGAGCAGTTAGACGAAGAGTTGCAGTGCATGGCATTGATTTGGGCTCTGCCTGATGAATACAAGCACCTGTCAGCTTCTTTGTTGCTAATGGATAAGCTGGACAAGGATACTATACTCCAAGTATTTCGAAGCGAAGAGTTAAACCATCAGCGCCAGACTGAGCAAGCGAATAGAGCCAGTCACAACAAGGGTTATGGAAAGAAGGGTGGGGCAAATAATGGGAAAGGCAGAGGTCACCCCACAGTTGATGCAGACACCTGCTCATTCTGCAAGGGCAAGGGTCATTGGAAGAGGGATTGCGAAGCTTTGAAGAAAGTCATTGCTAGCAACAAAGACAGTGGATCTGGGGGGAGCAATGCCAAAGTGGCAGCTGAAAAGGCAGATGCTGTGACAGAGTTTGCTGGTCCGGCAAGTGCTCGATCTACGGATGAGGCTTGTGCTACATTTTCTAATGATACCCATTGGAATACAGATACAGGGGCCACTTCTCATATGACACCTCACAAAGAATGGATTTGCAATTATACCACATATAGAGTGCCAATTAGGCTAGTGGATCACACTATTGTATATAGTGAGGGCTTCGGAAATGTGCTCTTTAGACCTGTTATTAATGGTAGACAAGTTAGAGATGTGGAGATCACTAGAGTACTCTATGTTCCTGCATTATGCAATAATTGTTAAAATCAGGGGCAAGAAAAGATGGCCAAACAAGGGTTTGAACCAAGGACCTTCTGGTTGCTTTCCAGACGCTCTACCACTGAGCTATCCAGCCTTGGTTACTGGTTGCACAACATTGAATATGTTCTCCCTTTCACATGACCACCCAACCATTCAATCAATACTGGCCGGGCTCATGCCCCTTTCCAGTCCATTTCAAATGGTGATCATGTGCTGGATTACATCATTCCAACAATAATCTGCTTGCTGTTTTGTACTTGACTTGAAATAAAGGCTTTAATGTTCATATTACAAAGGATAAAATGGAGTTTGTTCGTAATGATGTTCTTTTGTTTTGTGCTACAATAAATGATGCTGGTATTGGCTATTTAGATGGTAGTACAATTGATACAAATGAATTTGTTCATGTTGCATCCACTCTGCCTTTGGATCTGACACTATGGCATAGACGGCTTGGCCACCAACACCATGATGGAATTAAACAAATGATTAAGGATGACATGGTGATTGGATTGACATTGGACTCTTCTGCAAAGCCAGATCCTGTTTGTATTCCTTGTCTAACAGGGAAGATGCATGCAAATCCATTTCCTTCATCATCCAACAGAGCTGATGAGCTGTTGGCATTGGTACACTCTGATGTTCATTATGTCGGAATTGATTCTCACTCTGGTCAGAAATATTGGGTTACATTTATTGATGACTACTCTAAGCTGAAAGTGGTAGTCCCACTGAAGCTAAAGAGCAAAGTCTTTGCTGCCTTTAAACAGTTTAAAGCTTGGGCTGAAAATCAAACTGGCAAACATATCAAAGTCTTCAGATGTGACCAGGGTGGTGAATTCATGAGCAAAGAGTTTGACAAGTATTTGGAGGAGCATGGCATTGAAAGGCAGTTCTCAGTGCAAAACAGACCACAACAGAATGGAGTGGCTGAACGTGCAAATAGACTCCTTAGTGAACAGATCACTGCAATGCTTGATGAGGCTGGATTGTCAAAGGCCTTTTGGGCTGAGTGTTTGGCTGCACTTGTTCATGTCTTGAACCGATGCATTACATCTTCAGTAGCTCATGCTACGCCATATGAGGTGTGGCACAGACGAAAACCTGATGTTGGGCATTTACGAGTGTGGGGATGTGTTGCTTATGTGCATGTCCAGAAGGACAAGAGGGAACACTTGGGTTCGCATATGGAGAAGTTTGTGTTTATTGGGTATCCTGATAGGTACAAGGGTTGGAAATTCTACAATCCAAAGACAAAGAAGGTCATCATCTGTGAACGAGCAGACTTTGATGAGTGCTACACCTACAGCGGCCAACTTCTTAAAGGCATTGATGACCACACCCTCTCAGAACCAGTTCTTACTCCGAAAATCAGTCAGCAGAGCGCACCAGAGGCACCATCCATGGAAAAAGACAATGCTCAGCAAAGGGTCATAGACTTGCCTGCAGTTGATAACGACAATGGGGACAATAGCAGTGAGGATGACACTGTTGATGATGATAATGTGAAAGAAGAAGAACAGGTGGAGGGTGAAGTGCAACAGGATGATATGACACCAGAGCCAGAGGAGACTCCCCCACCTCGTCCTCGTTGTAGAAGAGCTGCACCTCGTGTGGTTGATGATAGTGATGCTGAAGCTGAAGTCGATGATAGACCTGTGGCTGTTAGAAGACCAAAACGCGACATCAGACCTCCAGGTGAATGGTGGAAGGTTCCTGCAGTGCCTCCAAGGGCTAGGGAGACAACTCCTGATGTCTGGGAAATGCAAGATCCAACTTCTGCTTTAGATGATGATGATTCTGAATCTGAAGAAGAAGCTTTGGAGGCTAGTCCTGTTGGCAAGTTAGTAGAGCCAGAGACTTATGCTCAGGCAATGAAGTCACCTCATGCTGCACAATGGCATGAGGCTGCACTAGCTGAATACAACATGCTGCTTGCTAATGGGACATGGACATTGGAACATCTACCAGAAGGAAAAGTGGCAATTGGAGTCAGATGGGTCTTTCAGGTCAAATATCATGCAGACGGAAGCATTGAACAGTTCAAGGGTTGGATTGTTGCTAAAGGATTTAGTCAACGACCTGGATTTGACTATAATGAGACCTTTGCTTCGCCTTCTAGACATGCTACTATCAGGACTGTACTTGCTCTAGCTGCTAGAGATGATCTACACTTGCGCTCAGTTGACATTTCACAAGCATTTATAAACAGTGATATTGATGCTGAAGTGTACATGGAACAGCCTGAGGGGTTTAAGCAAGGGGCAACCAAGGGTCAAGGAAGGATAGTCTGTAAATTGAACAAGTCACTGTATGGGTTAAAGCAGTCACCTTGGTTGTGGAGTGAGAAATTGGGTGAAGCACTACATTCAATGGGCTTCAAGAAGATCTACTCTGACCCCTCACTCTACATCTATGATAATAGCAATGTCAGAATCATAGTCCCAGTGTGGGTAGATGATATCACTCTTGCTTCGAAATCAAAGGAGGCTCTTGACAAGTTTGTTATTGAGCTAGAAAAGCATTTCAAGTTGCAGGACTTGGGGGAGACTTCATATCTGCTGGGCATGGAAATAACTCGAGATTGGGACAACCACAAACTCTACATTTCGCAGTGTCAGTACATTGTTAACAAGCTTGCGCAATTTAATATGTCTGATTGCAAACCAGTAGGGACTCCCATGGCTCCGGGTATGAAGTTGACCACAGATGACTGTCCCAAAACGTATGAAGAAGCACAAGAGATGGTGGATATCCCCTACATGAGTGCTGTCGGCTTCTTATTGTACTTGGCTACAATGTCCTGGCCTGATATAGCCTTTGCTGTGAGTGCACTGGCTAGGTTCAACTTGAACCCAGGCATGATCCACTGGAAAGCTGTAAAGCACTTGCTATGCTATGTGAAGGGAACAATGGATATGAAGTTGGTTTATGGACCTGATCCCACCATAGGAGATGAAATCTTCGTCATGTATAGTGATGCCAACTATGGTGGTGATAAAGGGACAGGGAGGTCTACAAGTGGTTACTTGGTTAAGATTGGGCTGGGAGCGGTCTGCTGGAGCAGTAAAGCGCAACAGATGGTTGTTCTGTCAACTACTGAAGCAGAGTATGTTGCTGGGGTTGCTGCTGGTAAAGAGATATGCTGGATGAAGAACCTTCTCTCAGAAATTGGTTACAAGCCAACTTCACCATCCACGCTATACATGGACAACCAGTTAGCAATTAGAGTGGCAAAGAACCCCGAACACCATGGCAGAATGAAGCAACTCAACTTGAGCTTCTTTTGGTTACGCGATCAAGTTGATTGCAAGCACATACAACCAGTCTACCTACAAACAGAGAATATGCCCACAGACCTGCTCACCAAAGCACTGGCCAAACCACAAGTAGAGAAGTTGAGGGAGATGATGGGACTGTTGGGATAGAAGGATGTATTGGGCCAGGGGGTTGTTTATGGGTGCCCCAATACGTGGATTGACCAAGTGTTGCATCAGGGGGTTGTGTTGAAGTGATGCACACACTTGTTGTACAAATGTATAACAAAGTTGTGCTGTTAAGTGCCCAGTTCCCACGCATTGGGGACCACCCATAGACACTGCCAACACCCATTGGGATAACCCAGGTCATCATGGGATGACTGGTGTTGACAGTATTGCTAAAAGTACGAAAGCACTGTTTAGCAATCTGTATATAAATTCGAAGTGCTTGACTCCCATGGTCAATGCAATGTTCCCACTTTCAGTGCCCCATTAGTAGGTCTATTGACCTCTATTGTGACAGCTAGAATAGACCCCGGAACACTTCGGTCTTAGCAGGGAAGCAAAAGGAGCAAAAATGAAACATGGAGCCATCATTAGAATGATGTCTGGCATGTTCCCAAGCTGCTCCAGAGCTAAACAAATTCAGACACAATTTAGTGAACACCAATATTCACGCCTCACGCAGAACAGTACCCGTGGGAACCTTAGGTGGTCATTTTCCTTACATGTCTAGAGTACTAGACACAAAGAGTCAATAGAGCGAATTCATTACATATTATTGATTGATTGCATCAACACATCATTAGTGATTGTTACCAAGGCAATTAGAAGTCATTAGAACACTTAAACAAGCTTCTGATCACACTATAATAGCCTAAAGTTTAACAGAACGAGATGTCCGACAGGCTGTTGTCATCTCAGATGATGAGTTCCTCGAATAAAAGCAGGGTATGTTGTGTCCAGGCTCTTTTCTTGTATTACTCAATCATTGATATTTGATTCATGTAGCACAATCTCCTTGTGTAGTATACATAGCTCTACCAAGCCTGTACCACTGTGTACGGCCCCAAAATGAATATAACCCCCACTTAGCAGTATCCTTGACCTGTCATTTCAAACTGGCCCCATCGTTGTAAGCTGGCCCTGTCGTCCCAGGGCATCCAAGAAGCAAGCTGGTATCATCCAAGTACTTTCGTATCCAGGGGACCTGTGGGGGCTTCTGGAAGTGCTGGGACCACTGGTGCCAGCCCCTCCGGGGATCTGCTATCTTGCTGATAAGGAGAATAAAGGACTTGATTGTTGTTCCTACAGGCTAGCTACAGCAGCCTTAAATACATGAGTGAATAACTACCAGAATATTCTACTAACTACTGGTGTCTGTGCTAAGTCAAGTAACTAACTGAGCATGAGATTTTCCAATATTCTCGGCCATTCTGCTATGTGCTGCACGCCGTGCACTGATAGTTACTTTCACGCTAGGATTGATGAAAGTAATGAGTTAGTAAACAGATTATTAACTTCTTACTCTGAGTTAAAATATTGTGCACTGCCACCTTCAATACTTCACTCGAGAGTAGTGATCAAGTTTTGGAGAATTAATAAACTAATATCTATAATCAATACCGCTTTTTCTTATATGTACTTATCCTTTCCTTTTTAGATACTCTGAGGCGAAGTAATGAATTCTAGATGATACATTACTATTGGTAATAGTAACAAAATAGTAACAAAGAGATAAGGTGTAAACAAAGAATATTTCTTTACTTGACAAAAGGAGTAAAAAAATAGTAACAATCAAATATATATAGAGTATGAATCGTGGGTATCTAGCATGCAGTGTTGCTAACAAGCGCTCCTTTGTGCAATAAGTTCCCATGCTGGAGTCATATGAGTGTGCACATACAACTGTATAACTGCCGAACAACCAGCCAGATGAACAGCTGGATGAACCACTGTATGAGCCATTGTATGAGCCATTGTATGAACCATTGCATGACCCAGTGTATGAGCTAATGTATGACACTGGGGATGAACTGCTGGATGAACCAAGAACAAAGGGATCATGCACATGTGTTAAATGAACCACTGCATGTCCGTGGGATGAACCATTGCATCCTGGGCTCAGATCCTGGGAACTTGTTGATAGCGTGAGAACTTATTGCACAAAGGAGCGCTTGTTAGCAACACTGCATGCTAGATACCCACGATTCATACTCTATATATATTTGATTGTTACTATTTTTTTACTCCTTTTGTCAAGTAAAGAAATATTCTTTGTTTACACCTTATCTCTTTGTTACTATTTTGTTACTATTACCAATAGTAATGTATCATCTAGAATTCATTACTTCGCCTCAGAGTATCTAAAAAAGGAAAGGATAAGTACATATAAGAAAAAGCGGTATTGATTATAGATATTAGTTTATTAATTCTCCAAAACTTGATCACTACTCTCGAGTGAAGTATTGAAGGTGGCAGTGCACAATATTTTAACTCAGAGTAAGAAGTTAATAATCTGTTTACTAACTCATTACCTTCATCAATCCTAGTGTGAAAGTAACTATTAGTGCATGGCGTGCTAGCTTGCCCTAGAGCTCCACTTGCAACATTTCTTCACCAACATGTGACGCCATCCCAGCGAGCACCAGCATGATTACTGAGAGGTTTCTTGGGGTTGATCCCAAGCTCGGAGAAGATTGTATCACTGACATGCTTGCTCAGTGCTCATGGTGTCACCTTTCCAGTTGGCATGTTTCTGAGAAAGCATTGGACATGAGATCACACAGCAGGATCATTAAGCCAAGAGCAGTGCATGCACACTCTGCCTTGCCGTTCTTTTGGGAGTTGTTCAAAGTTCTGATAATGTCATGCCAAGTCTTGAACACGGCGAGCGAACTGATTTCCAGTGTTCTCACGCCATAGATGTGCAATCTCAAGACTTGCTTGAATGCGAGGGGTCCCTTTGATGCGCAGTGTGGCAAAGTTTGATAGAATCATTAGTTGGTTCAATTGTGATAAAGGGGGATTCTTGCTGTTCTTCTTTAGATCACCTCTGATCTTTGTTTGCAGATCCTCCCAAGAGTGGACTGCAACCTTCGGATTGGAGATGCTTGTCATTGAGTTCTTCTTCCCATGCTTCGCCATCAGGTGTATATGTCCAAGGGATACATCAAAGGACTATACTGATAGGGATAATGTAATACATCAACTACTACAAGCATAGTGCGTACATCAACGATATATCGTGATACATCATGCAGTCGGCACATGTGGCACCCAGGCTTCTGTGGCCCAAGCGCACCTGTAGGTGTCCCACAGCGTCCTCATTGTTCTGCATGCCAGCACCGCCCGCTCTCCCTTCCTTAAAAAGCCGTGCTTGCACCTCACGAGATCCTAGATCTTCAACCCTTGCCTTACTGGGATTCAATCACAGTTGGATCTGGCACATGTGGCTGATACCAAATACGCTACCTATTTCTGTTAGCTATTTGTTTTTTCTCCAGCTGGAGAAACATACAGCATATATGTTTGCAGCCAGCTATTGCCCCATTCCTCAGTTCCTGTGGCCTTTCACAGGAGAAGGGTATGCTATGTATGTTGGTAGCTAGCCACTGCCCTAATTCCTGACCAGTTCTTCATCGGCTGCCATTCTGATCTGGAGAAACATATGATATATATGTTTGTGAAATATAGTAGTATGTAGAAATATATATTATCTTCGTGAATGCGAAGGCGAGGCAGGCATCCTCGTTTACACAGCCATAGCATAGGACGTACTATGCACACAAAATCGGAAAGTTCAAAGTGTCATCAAATGCGCCCTCGATTTAGGCGCTGGTGGACTTGGTGAAAATTTGAATTTGAGTCCGCTAAGTTAACCTTAATCATGTCAAATTTAAGAAAGTGATTAAATCGTCACAAGTGTGACCTTAAGTTCGAGCTCCGACCAGCGTGAACCGCGGGTGACCATTTGCCCGGCATGATGAACCCCTAGACTAGATAGGTTCACCTTCCCCTATCACATGAACCACCAGATTGTACAGGTTCAACACTCTCCATTGCACAAACCACCGTCTTTCATAGGTTCAATCGATCAGTGCGCGGCAGTCTGTGTTGGCAGTAGCCGCCAAGCGTGGCTTGTTGGACATTTCCAGTTGGAACTGCTCATCGATACACGCTTCACTATCCCACCGCTCTCTGCCGCGACTGACTATGGCTAGAGCTTCAAACAAGCCACCAGACGCTCTTCCAAGAACCCCATCGAAGAAAAAAACTCCATCAAAGACAAAGGATGCCATGCAAAATGCACAGTTGATGACGCCGGCCCAAGATACACCCGGCCCATCGACCAACTCTCTTCTTGCTCAGACCGTACTCACCACAGACCAGTGGTACAGGTCTAGAAGCACTAAGAATGGCTACGCAAATTACGTGAAGGCAGGAAAGAAGTGGTTGGCCGAATGGGTTGAGCAAAATACAGGCGAGTCTTCCCCGGCAGGTGAACAGGGGATTGAATCAGAGGCTTCCAAGTTGGCTGGCGCGTTTGATGTAATTAAGGAGGAAACACCTCTTGCCCTCCGCCTCCTCATTGCATTCAAGTGCGAGCATCAGCAGCGTGGGTTCTCCACCGCGGAGGGGATTCGCGCTGCGTTCAAGGACTACTTCAGCCGGTACTATCAGCCCGCTATTTTACCGCAATGTCTAATATCTACCAAGGGTACTACTCTGTCAGGGCGACTTCTGGAAGCTCAATGAAGGGAAGCAGAAATGGGAAGGGAATCCTGTATTCCAAAGCGACTTTAAAGTGTACTTTGAATCGCTTAAGAACAGACAGAACCGCTCAGCAACAGTAGTACAGGCCCTTCCAATGCTACCGGCAGATATGAAGGTACTGATGGACTACCTGGACACATCGGAGGTGTCAAAGAACATTGCAGAGGTCCGCCGATTGTGCTGGAAAGCGTTTGCAACGACTTCATTTTGTCTATGGACGAGGTGAGTGTATTTATGAGGCATTTTATGTAGAGCTAAGAGCTCGCCGTATTAAAGGAATGAGGAACTGATTAACTTCAAATATGGCGACGTCCGAATGTGCCAAGAGTCCGCCGCGGGTGAGTTATACCACGAATTCGACATCGTATTTCGCAAGACGAATAAGGATCCAACAAAAGGCATGATCAAGTAGTATAGAACTTGCAAAACTACTATCTAACAATAATTTAGGTCACTCGTACCGGATTCCCTTCCAGAAGTCAATGCCAGAGATTGACTGCTATACCCATTTTGTGAATTGGATTCAATACCTCGAGTTCCAATTGCAGCGCCCTATAGATGCATCCGATTACGTTTTCCCCGCCATTGCATCCACTGGAAAGCTCAAATTTGGCGAACCTCTCAGCCGCGCAGGGTTTGAGTCAATCATGGAACAAATTGTTGACAACTCCGGGATAATGATTGGCCGAAATGGAAAGTTTACTACACATTGCTTCCGAAGGGGTGGAGCGCAATACTGCTTTATGTGGGCTGAGCATAAATGGAGCTTAAAGGCAGTAAAGTGGTGGGGAGGATGGTCATCCGGTGAAGAGGTGAGCTCCGCCGCTAATGTGCTGCTTCGTGTTATAGCAATGTTCCTTTACAGGTCAACACTATTATGCGATACCTACTAGACGAGCTTACATCCTACGAGGAGGGATTCTCGGATATAATGATGGCGAGCAGGCCTAGTGAGCGCCACAAATCGTTCATGGCCACAGGGGACCCTGTAGGACACGTAACTCGAAACGATTTCCATGAGCTTGCAATGAGCTTAAAGAAGCAGCTTGACTCAGTTGTGCTATCAACGCCAGCACCTTCCCCAATTGCTGCTAGATACTCTCCGTATGGCAGGCCCTTCGCGACAGAGGACCAGCGCAAATATCCAGATCGAATGCTCACAGAGCAGACACCTCGGAGATCTAAGGGGAGGTACTCACCTTGCGGTAGGTGCTTGAGTAAATGAGAAAGCAAAAAAATCGTTGCTAACAAGGATCCTTTACCAGGCACCCCGCAGGTACTCCAACCGCTTCCTTCCTTATTTCAACAGCTCCAGAGTGCACAGGAGGCTATCCCACAAACCCCCCAGAGAATTCAGGCGGGGTACTTTCCTTATGGTACGTGTTTGAACCCCAGAAAAAGATGACAGAAAGTTCTTAACTGGAGGACTTGACCAGAGCCCCCCACGCAACTACAACCGCTTCCGTCCTTATTCCCACACCTCGAGCTGGACCAAGATGACGTTGCAAATGCACCGATGGAGATGCTAGCCCCCCAGCGCTCAGCGGCTGACATTTGCGACACATATATTCAACCTACGCCCCCATTTCATGCCATCGCTCCCAGGATCCCAAAAACATCGACGATGGACGACGTAATCAAGTACTGGACAAAAGGACATCCTCCTCAAGGTCTTCCGGGACCACTCCGCGACTGGCCAGAACAGTTTGAGCGAAAGGCATGGGCGTCTGAGGCCGTGAAGTTCAGTCAAACCAAGATCCTGTATGAAGAATACATGCGTTTAGGAGGCAGCAAGGAAGCATTTGACAAAGAGTATCCTAATCTTTGGACTAGATATACCGTTCTATTAAAAGCGGTCAGAGTAGCTAGAGAACGACGTGGTGATACGAAGTCACGGAGGAGAGGGAAGAGATGATATACAGTAAATTCTTACAGTGGTTAATTTATCTCATCTTCGCTCCAGAATGAAATCTTTGAACATTCTCCAATCAGTATTTTACAGCTTAAGCGGGTGAATACAGTATATTTGAGTTTTGGATCCTGAACGATTGACATATGGCTATTAGTATCTCCGAAAAGAGAACATTCTTATAGCGTGAAATGCTGTAGATTAAATTTCAAGCAGCTGAGTAGTGAGATAATAGCGCACTAAGTCCTTAGTTGGAGGAAATTTAGGGAAAAATTTAATTTCAATTTAGATCTGATGGAACCATCAATGATTGATGCATTCATGTCTGTCGCTCGACCAACTCTGTGTTCCACCTCAAAAATGGTCACTCAACTGCGACTCGCCCAAGTTCACTCGTACAAAGGCCGAATGGCAGAATATACCTCAAACCCTCAAATTCAGCTAGCTTGCAAGCTGTACTTGAGCTATACGGTGAAATAAATCTATTCCTTTGGCCCTCTCAAATCGACGTGAAGGCTTCCCGATTGGCGCCTATTGATTGATTCAACCATCGTTTGACCATCGTGCACAATTCAAAAGCCCTTTTTCACTCCCATCCTACCAACCCCTCCGCAACCACGATCAGCTTTACCCAACCGCAGAACGGCGGCCTACGCCGAGGGTTGTCCTTGAATGATGTTTACCGGGACGGACCGATCACGCATGAGAATGAACATTGCCCTGTCAATACAATGTACAGATTGGCGTTTGCTGCCACGAAGGCTATACTTTCAACAGCAAGCGAAGGTATTATACTAGTATTCTTGCACTTTCTACAAGTTCTATAATGCTTTCGCCTTAGTATTTACAAGTCAGACATGCACCCGCGATGCTGTGGGGATCACCACAGAGCCTGTCTGGGAACGCACCCCCAACTTCGAGGAGTACGAAGGAATGATGGCGGCCTCTACCAAGATTTCTCCACTCCACCTTAACTGCTTTGCTTTCCGAAGGAATATTAAGACACTTCTAGAGTGCTTGAAACGTCAGAAGCGGGTTATGGGCTCCATCGCTAAACGGTTGAAGAAGTACAACCGAGAGGATACAGAGTCCACGATGGCTGCTTTGCCTGAGACCGTCTGATTTGACGTGAGTCCTCATACAAAAAGCGAGATCAAGCTGGATGAATTAATAGTAATATATAGGAGCTAGCATCTTCTACTTCTCTTTTTCCAGAGAACTCTTTGTGTATCACATACCATTCAACCACATTCCGGTCAGAATCTCAGGTATACTGGTATTTAATGTTTCGATTCGAGTCCCTCTGTGTCTCTTGGAAATGTAAGAAGGCCCTTTCTCTGTAACTGAACCATAGCCACTAGGTGAGAGTATTATATAGCGAAAAAAAGCGATAGTGAGACCAGAAAGCTGTGAAAGAGATGCAGAGAAGCCTCCAGACCATCCAAAGTCATCCGCAAGTCGTCCGATTGGTCATTGTCCGTACGTGTACATAAGCTTGATAGTTGTACTATCCCCTCGCAATCATGAATTTTTGAAATATGACGTTCGCATTGACTCATATACTATGATGCATTCTTGGTGGCACGACAGTAGCTCTTAGCATTGGCAGTAGTGGGCACGCTGGGCAGCACTCCATTCTACATACCACGTGCTATCCACGTGGGTTATGTTTTGTTCATCGATCGACTGACTCTCGTTCTCAACCACCATGAGCTTTGAAATCATCAACAGGGTACGCCATATACGCTTTGAAGCATTAATGGATATCCCAACTCAATCATAGGTCATGTATGATCCTGTGCACGCTGGCCGCATCAAGTCAATGCAGCCAACGCTCCCTACGGACGTTGATATGACGACATTCACAAGGCTGTATCGTAGGCCCAAGCTTTCCCAGCAAGGCTTTGTGGCATTTTCAAAGTTCCAAGGAGTAGTACGTGTGAATCTGTGTCTCATTGTTCACATATTCATGACATATTTCCAGGCATGTACGCGATGCGAACACTCCGTCCCTCCCCGCATTTGTGAACCATCTGTATCCAACTTGCGATGTACGGAATGTAATGACAACAACTCCTGTACGCTCTACACGATCTTCCGAAAGGAAACTCTCTGCGAACGATTCAACCTATCCTCCGAGTGCTACGATGAGAAGGTTGAGGAGATGACGGCTGGACAATCAACTCGTGCTGGTGACGTCGACCACGACCAAGCTGACGACAATGACAAAACAACCCAGGCGTGCAGAGAGAACACTCCATTCGAAGCACGATACGAAAGCACGCTACAACAGATGGGAGAAGTATCGATGGAAGAATCCAACATATATAAGGCGGCCGTAAATAACACTTATGAGGCGTATAGCTTGGTTGACGAATACTCGCAACGAGTCAATGTACTCGAGCAGGAGAACTTGCAGCTCCGGAGGGCAATGAGCCAGCTACAAAGGAAAAGGACGAGCTTCAAGGTATTTCGGTCTGTCAGCACTCACTTGCAACCTCCGCCCGCCAAACGATTGCGACAGGTAACCCCGTTCACTCGGAGATGCCTTATTCTTTATGCTCACGCTGTAATCTATAGGTCCAGAGGGTGTACCTGTACCAGTACTGGCGACTTTTCTTGTCGCCGAGATGGGTCACTGGGTGTCGATGGAATCGCAAATTGGGAGTGCGCGCGCCAGCGGCCCTGGTAATGTCACGCTACCTAGTAGCATTGCAGAGAATGCTCGCCAGCAATGCCTGGAGCGAATTCGATTTCTCAGAATGTGGATGTCGAATTTGCTACCGTCTATCTCCCCCGAAATCGACGCAATCATGCAAACAAAAGACATCTCAGACGATCTCGAGCGCGCTCTTCGACTCGAAGAAGCAATCTCCAACGAAATGAACGCCTTAAAGGATCGCCTGAAGCAGGAGCAATTGGAAGCTGAAGAAAAGGAAAACGAGCGTCAGAAGGCTGAAGCAGAGCTAGCTGCGATCTTGGCTCGGGATGCCGAAACTCAGCAACTTATGGCACACTTGGCTGCGAAGAGGCTTGAGTTGATGTCCGTCATTCAGCTCGAGGACGAGACGAGTTGAACATCTCATTTTCTGCTTTTTCTGAAGCTTCCCCCTCTTTCCTTTCGTGATCTCTGTTGGAAAGCCTCTGGCTCCCGATTTGTGCAAAGAAAAATTGGGATTGATCGAGGGAGTTCGGCTTGGTGGACGCATTTTGTGGTATGTGCAGGTACTTTAATTGAGATCCCTGTTACTGTTTTCTCTTTGACTCCGAATACATCTTTCTTTCGCTCCCATCATGTGAGGAGGTAGTTCTGCCGTCTGCGTGGATTGCGTTAAAGTATAGCCTCGTACGCCGAGTTATTGGGATTCAACATGTGGGTTGTGTCATGCTTGCTCGGAACGACGCGTCGAACGAGAAACTGCTCGACAAGACTGTCAGTGTCGTCGGACTATACCTGTGCAGGCTTTTCTCATGGCCTGCGAGTTGTGCACAGATCGCTTTCCAAGGACCTCGTTCTTGAATTCGGCCGCCGGCTTGGTATATACCAGCTGCGCTTCTTGTCCGAAGCGGGAACTTCGTAGCCGCTGCCATCGTACCAAGAATAGAAAATACTTTGAAAATCCTCAGAAGCTGGGGGCTTTTCACGAGACTTACAGTCCTGGCCGCGGTAGTAGTGCTACCTGTACTCTGTGTTGCCGTTTGGATGCTGCACCCGCTGGTATGTGCGGCTAGAGTAGGTGGTAAACACTTACAATACCGGTTAGATGGCAAGGCTCGCAGATATCCCGCAAATAACACTCTAATTGGCTTGTGAATACATGAATATACACTGAATGTTTGCCCTAACACTTCAAAGTGAGCTACCGCCGGCGTGTCCCGCGGATCCATATTATAAGGTCTATTTTTAGTGTCCATGGTGTAGTCACCCAGACGGGCAGGCAGCCCAATGTTTTGCGCTTACTGTCTGCTCGTGTTTGTAAGGACATATCAACCCTTTCAGAGCATGATTGCGAGCGTAGCTCGCAACTAAAGTACATACGATAGCTCACTCGCTTATTTCACACGTACAATCTATTCTAGTTTGTATGCAGCAAAACGATTTCTATTTGGTAAAATGAAAAGCGATGTTATAGTCCATGATAGACAGCAGGAAAACGACGATAGCGAATGATGAGATACTACGAAAGCGAGGGAAGGCAAAACATGAGCGAAGTCAAGCAAAAAAAGCCGGTGGTGTCAAAGCGGTATGAAAGCGAGGAAAGCAAGAATATGTAATATATTGATAGTAGAATTACGGTAATTGGAGCGTCAATGTTGGCGGTGCGCGAGTTGATCGACTTGGTGATGCAGACGTGCTTGGTTGCACGGTCTCTGTATCTAGCGTCAGAAGGCGAGACTGAGACCTTGACTGCGTCGAGAACGATGCATCCATAGCATCCGGATGGTGAGGAGTGGTGGTTTCGGCTTCCGGTGGGTTGGGTGACAAAGGTGTCGTCCTGCGTGATGTCCGACGGGTAGAGGGTTGCGACGATATTGAACTACTGTTCGCATTGACGAGCTCCATCAACTTCAGCTTCTTTTGGTGGAGGGCCGCAGACTCCGCCGCTACCCTCTCTTCCTGTTCCTGCAACAACCGCAGTTCAATGATCGCCATCCTCTTCCGTTCATCCGCCTCCTTTGATATCGACTGCTTTGCGTCGCGCTCCTGCTGTAATTTCGTCTTCACCGCACCAACAGCGTCTAGAATTGTTTCAAGGCGCTCCATCGGGTCCAAGGCGACACCACTCATCAGCTCCGTGTTCATGGCGGTACCCAGCGAGGGTAGCATTGCAGCCATCCACCTCTGAATGAACTCGATTCGTTCGTGCGACTTCTCTCGGGCGATGTCAATCGAACCGGACAGCAGGACAACACTGTCATCTGGGTTGACCAAGGTACCGGACAGAGTGCTGCTGATGTCGGCCCAATAACCCAATTCTTGCACCAAAAAAGTAGTCAAGGCAGAAATCGGGATGCCCGTTGGTCCTATGAAAGTGGGACGTCAGTATGGTTTTAACGTTGGCTAGGATACTCAACCTACCAACTTCGAAAAGCCGCTCTGCCGCCTGCTCCGTGGAACGGTGCGATAGGACGACTGCCTGGACGTCGTTCTTTTCTTGGATTACCTTCTCCAAGGCACGTTCGAGGGACTGGTTTTGCTTCCGTAGCGATTCGATTGACATGTAGAGGGTGCGAAGCTGCTTGTGTGCATGAGCGACTGACTCTACGGCTTCCCCTCGCATGGACTCCATTGCCGCACACTTGGAGCGTAGGCGCTGAATCTCATTCTGAGCTGCTTCGTCCGCGACTTCATGACTTCAAGGTGGCGATAGATTCGGCCCACGGGGCGACGACGTGCGAGAGCGACGAGCGGAGGACGAACAGGAAAGTAGATCGTCTTTTGCGGCGGCCATGGGGGCTGAGATTGATGTAGAAAAGTCGCGGTCCAAGGGCTTGTCGATATCCTCGAAGTCCATCGGCAGTTCGTCGACCAAAGCCTCAACTCTTGCTCCACCTCCTTTCCGTATTGTGATGGGTGGGTGCTCGATATTGTCGTCATCTTCTTCGCTATCAATGCGAGCACGCTTGCGGCCACGGCGTTTTGGCGGAGCCTCGGCGGCAGGTGTTGTAAGTTTTGATGTGCCAGATGCCGATGCTGCACGAGTTTCCATTCGGTGACTGAGAGGTTGGGCAGGAGGCTCTTGCCCATCGGGGCCTCGCTTTCTCCTTCGGGTCTTTGGCGTGACCTTCGCAGTAGGCTTTGTATCTTTCTTCGCAGCCTTAGCCTCAGTTTGCCGATCGATCTCCATATCTACCCTTCCTGACAGCTCCTTGTATTCCTCCTCCGTCAGGTCGAATCGCCTTTGTAGGAAGAACCGCTTGTAGTTCTCGTATCGGCTGCAACGAGCCTTTGCCTGCAGGCAGCAACCGCAAATGTAACGATTTTCGACAATCGTACAGATTGATCCGCGTCCGAGCATTTCGCAGCGCGAGCATGGCTGAGGTTTCTTTAATCGGGATTATGGCAGGGACCTTAGAGTAATGACTCACCGGAGCATGTTGGTCATTTAACCATGTCAAGAATTCTTCAAAGACGAACGCCTTGGTGTTCTTGTACACCTTGGAAAATTCGGTGTACAAGGTCTCGGGAGGTAGTTTCATGAGTGCTTTTGCAATCGAGTCGTTGATTGAATGAAACGAGCGAAGTGTAGTGATGTGTGGCGTGTGTGAACAAGTGCGCAAGTACAAACACAAACCACAATTCTCACAAACTGTACTGACAGCGCATTGTTCTTTTTGTAGAGAGGTCTCAAACTTAGCTTTATCATGTATAGTACAATCAGAGTCGATAACAATATGATATTTACCATTAGAGAGGGATTACATAGCGGCGCTGTGGTATATATGTGCTGGTGATCATTCGAAGTCCTCCGTGTCCCATCGAACCACGACCATGTCCTTTACAGTTCATTGGCATTGGCGATGATCTGGATAGTCGTTGAATAAAAGCGCCAGATCTTCTTGTACATAAGATAAAACATTATATTAATATAAATCGCTGAGAACACAACTGCCACTTACCAAGCTACCCCCGACCTTTTCCATTCTCAGCTGAGCTTCTACGCCAATCAATGTACCGCTTGACAGAGCATCAACCTCCTCCCATGGCTTAACCAGTTCAAAGCTCTTGTCGAAAATTGCTTGCTGAATGAAAGCATTCGTAGTGTTACCCAGGAGAGCTCTGGTCTTTTTGTCCGGCACATCTCGGACTGGGTACATGGCTCCTACATGGCCTATCGAGGGGAAGTTGAGGTTAGTGAAAGTCAGCGGAGGAGTAAATATCATACAATGCTTGGGTTGTCCGTCCAAGAAAGCACCCATCTCTGCCTAACACATTATGAGTGTACGCCCTAGTGCAAGAGTGTAAGGTAGGTCACTACTCACGGTGTACCTTTTATTGAGAATTACGTGAATTCTATCTGATATAGTGCCCTGCTTTGGCATGATTCCATCTTGGATCTATGAATGTCAGGCAGCCATTTGTCCTCCGTGAAATTGACTCCTACGATTGTCAGCCCCATGTTGGCGGCCTCGAGTTCCATCATCTCCCGAAGATGTTCCATCTGCTTGACGTAGAATGTATCTAACACTGTGTTGCCAAGACCAGGATTGCCTAGTACGAGTCTTCCCGGGGGAAGCTCGTCTAAATTGTGAATATCCTTTATAAGACAAGGTCACTATAAGACAATCGTACTATCATGATGTAGACCATCTACCTCATCTGGAGACGGGAAAATTCCATAGTTGGTTCCAGAGTCCTTGTCTAGAACCTTGCCGATGAAGAGCAGTGTCGTGGGCTTGAACGAAGGGGTTGTGTAGCCCCACACTTCCGGCGCAATTTCTTCGCCTCTATAAAAGTCTCGTCAGAAGTGTGCATGTGCAAGAATATGAATTGCCTGAAAGTTGTCCAAAAACTCTTTCGTGGCTGCGACATGGGACGAATGAATGCTTGCGGTGGAAGCCATAGCTTGGATGAAAATATTTCTGAGCAGTCCACCATCGCGATGGTCATCGAAGCACGTGAATGAATTTACAGTGAGATATTCAATGACAAGAACGATAATTATGACATCTATGGTTTTGGCATCGTCCAGATTCATCTCTTGATAGACACCAAAACAGAGGAATGGTCAGCCGGATGAGCTCGCATCAACACATCTCCCTCTCTCCGTCGAGGCCTCCCCAGTGGAAAATATGCCGTCCTTCGTCAGCCGGCCACCGCCGTAACTTTCTGCAGCAGTAAACACCACAATCCTCGCCCATTCCATTACCATTTAGACAGACACTCAAACCATGTCCACCGTACTCCTGTCCAGGATGTCTTTCATCGACCAAGACGAGACCCCTTTCGTGCACGTCAGTATATAATGAGTAGAATGCGGATTCCGTCATGAATGTCATATAAGCGGAGACGCCTGTCCCTAGTATTGGTGTCAAGGCGTACGAGTCAACGCTGCTGTGGAGAATTACTGTTCTATCCGTCTAGATGAGATAATAGTTATATTGAGATTCCATGTACTTGCTTGCGTGACGCACCTCTGGATTCTTCAGATGCAACGAGCTAGGGCCATTGTATTCTTGATTCTCTTCTACCTCCCGATATCCGTGTAATGCAATCCAAAGCATGAGCTCGCTTGCCCCCCCTCGTGGAATGGTAATGTGTAGCTCTGATAGTTCCCAGTTCGCCCGAAGTATGATTGACAGAGGCACATCGCCACATATATAGCCCCTTGCACGCCGGAGTTGTGCAAAGAACTGAGGCATGGTGTCTTCCGAAAAAAACGGTTTCATCTTCTCCTTCACCAACGTTTTGAATGCCTCCCTAGCTGCATTCCGAATTACGTCGTTCACTTCGGCTGCCTGAATTAGTGTCTTCAAATCGGCGAATAAAAAGATGGTTATTAACACCTCCGGTGGAAGTATTCCCGAGTTACCAACGACGGGATGCAGGACGACTGGTTGATGGGAGCAGACAGATTGCTTCTTCTTGGTTCGAGATATATGAAGGCTGATTGCAATCTCCAGCGGTGTTATTGAAGTGAAACTAAAAGAGTGTTGGATTCGAACTGATTCGCCAGCTACAATTTGGCAATACGCACCTCGAGAGTACGGAATGGACATAACTCCCCAGCGTGTCCGACCAATCCACGGGTTCCCCAGATTGCCCGTGAACAGCAATTAGCACGTTTCCTTTCCATGCTGTAGTTGCGCCCAGCCAGTTATTGAGGCATGTGTTGACTTGGGTAGTATACGAGGGCATAGAGAAAAAGCAGGTAAAGTCGCATGTCCTAGCTGTAGGTGAGGAAGGCCACTCTGCTGCTCTAAATACCAGCCGAGTATGGCTTGAGTCAAACACCTCGCAGCGTGAAACCTAGTATATTGATAAGTTCAGAGATTAATATGTCCGTAGTTGGTTATAACTTGCATGATGCCTGGCTAGGCTGAATGTCTCTAGAACATCCGGCGTAGTTGCCCAACGATATGGCCTTGCAGTCTCCACCGGGACCGTCGTAGGTTCACTGTCAAGGCAGCGGAAAAAGAGGCAGTTGACGAAGACTCTATCCGCAAGTAATTCAGTCATTTGGGACGTTGGTCAAAATGATTGAGCGATGAGGCTTTTCTAGGTTCCCAGAGGAGACCGGCTCACACCTTCCTTTTAATCTACATTTGAATCAAGGAATAAATGTCGTGCGAATGACCACGATGGACATTTATTGTTGAATAGTGGATTATTGTGGATTACAACGACTTGAAAGATGTCATTTGAACACGTTAGACTCAATTGCTGATTATTCTATATTTGAATGACTGAAAGCTCAACATTCGAATGAAATTAGTTTCTATATGATGTGGAATAGCTCTTTAATCTTTATTGGAATTAGCCAGAATGCGGCGACAATAGCCATGTTAACATCAATAGCTTTTTAATCTACATTCGAATCAAAGAATAAATGTCATCCGAACAGCCTCGATGGACATGTGTTGCGATCCCTATTTGCCTCAAGGGATACATGTCATCCGAATGACCGCGATGGACATATACTGTTGAATGGCAGATTATTATAAGCTAGAATGGCTTGAAGGCTGGATATCAAGACTATAAATGTTAACATGATATTCTAGCAAGCAGGAATCCACTAGTCAGCGGTATATGTCCATCGCGGTCAGTCGGATGACATTTACTCCTTGGGTCGAATGGAAATTACAATATATGTCCATCGCCGCTGTTCGGATGACATTTATTTCTTTAGTCGAGTGTAGATTACAACATTATTGACGTTAACATGGAATGGTGAGATGTCCCATATAACGTCGAAGCACGTACAATATTTGGGCATCTCCCATGACTCCCACGGCATAATTGGTATTTAAGGCAGCGTCTAAAGTTGAATGCTGAGAATCTATCTTTTCACCAACCACCTTCCACACAATGCCAGCGAAGTCATCGAGAGCAAAGAAAGCACCAGCAAGGCCCAAGGTATCTAGCACAAGCAATGGGCGTGGTACCAACCCCAAGAAACGACGTGCTCCAGAGCATAGCGACGACGGCAGAGATCATCGTGTCACTCGAGCTTCTAGTGAGCTTTTTTGACCTGTTAAGGAGCTGCTGTCTCAGTTATTTTTTTAAAAAGAAAAGGCTTTGGACATGCGTCCAATTGCTTTGTTGGGTAGAGCGGCGGATGCTGATCCTTCTGCTGCATCCAGTGATGCATTTGATCGTCCGGAGTCTCCTCTGACAGAAGACAACGAGCAAAGCTTGCCGGAGGATGTTAATAGCCCTACCCATATCGAGCAAGCTACCACTAATCGCTTGGTGTCGACATTGAGCGACATTCAAATGGACGCTGACATTCGTGAGCTTGTTTATTCTGTGGCTACTGTGCGCTAAGTGTTTTGTGTCTTCTAGGAGGCGACAAAGGAAAGGCGACCGAATATCATGGGGGAGATGACAGACATTTGAATGGTGAGTGTATTTGATCATCTACCTAAGCTATTTCATAACTTTGAGCAATAGACACGACCAAGGGCGATGGCGAGTTTCAAGGCAGCCCTGATGAGTACACTAACTCAGAAAGTATGAACGGACATATGGTGGGGTCCATCGAGAGTCAGTACAACGTCCTGTAGGTTCTACTACATATACTAATGCGCTACGTTTTCAAGAAATGCCTAAAATGGTGGATCTCGCTATTGCAAAGGAAAGGCGGATCATTACTCAAGGCTCCTCTGAACCTCCTGAGGGGCGTCCAAATGAACGTCACCTATCGATTGACACCTCGAAGGACAATGCAGAGGGCTCGGACGACAACGGGTATCAAGATGACCTTACGGGGGCAGCACCTACGCATCTACAGGTCTCACACGCTAGTGCTGGTATGAATTGTTGCATCCATCTAAGCATCATGTACTGTATCTCTCTGATGCTGGGATTCAGAGGAGCCTCTTGTAGTGCTACCCAGGATGGATATTACGGCGGACCCCGACGATGGACTTCGACTCTTATCGAGCGATGAGCAACTCGCGATTGAGCAGGGAACATCCACTTTGGACACCAAGAGTGAAGATGAAGGGGGGAACAATTTGAAAAAGAAATACCTTTCTTGCAAAGGTAAAGTTCCTCAGCTCATACTAGTCAGCCGACGTCCCTCAGACTATTGATGAGTTAGAAGTCGCCGATGAATTGCTTGAGCACTACTCAGTCTGTGCAATTCACCGCTTTGAAGACGCATGGAATGCTGCAGCTCTGTCCGCATACAAACACCGCGATATGCCACTTCAGATCAAAGATAAGGACGATATCCGACAACAACTACTTCAATGTGTTCATACGGCAGATAAACTCATCCGACAGGCTTGCAAGGCTTGTGGCGTAAAGGAGGACGACATTGCGGAGCAGCTACATCATATCAAATGGCCACAAATTGATGCTAGTGCCGATTTGGTCACCTTTGATGCCGCCCTTGCCGTAGTAACTTGGTTGGCAAAGCACACGGAGTTCAAAATGAAAAAGAAGGACGCTAAGAGGAAGGAGGTAAGGTTGCGCCCTTTGAAACTCATCTTCCACGCTGCTCAATGTGATTCTAGCCCCGGCATAACAATTGTCCTGCTTTCTATCACACGGAGGACAATGGGAATCGTACCATTAGATATCTCACCCAATCGGAATGCCTCAGTACCATGGCCGATCCGCACAAAAATCCTGGAGTTTTGGAAATACCACCTGAGGATGCCGCCCAGGTTTTCACCACCCGGGTGCGTACGGTTACATGCTCTCTATTCACTGCTACCTAACAAAGACTCCAGAAAGGTTATACAACATGTATTTCCCATAAGAAAAATCCATTGGGATACGTGAACAACTTTCAGCTTTCCGATAAGGTCGCTCTCAACTGTGGCTGCTCTATCTCCAGTGGCCTCCTCGAACTCTGGCTCGAAAAAACAGCAGCAGCAGCGGGAGTTCCAGTTCGAGGGGACACTGACATCGTCTTCAACACCATTTCATGGACTTCCGAACGCCTTCAGATTGTTGAGGCTGGTGTATTTGAGCTGTGCGGACTGCAACCTGAGGAGCTATTCACATCGAAGGAAGACAGATTGATCCGGACCGTTGAATGGGGCCTGCTGAAACTCACAAACATGTTCGGACTCAGGCCAGGAGAAGAAGAATTAGAGGGGACATGGGTGATGTTCAAAAAAGCACTCCGGGTGATCAGGAGTGAGTAATGTATGGTTGCTGCTTGTTCCTAGACTATCATGGACGACCGTTCCGAATGAGTGATCAAATTGTCATGACTTCCATCAGTATCGTCCGTACCCACCCTGGACTGTTTGCGCCGTGGCTGCAAAGGATAAAAATTGTACGGCTGTAAAAGGAATGGTGATAAAATGTCAATCAGGTACCTAGAGTCAGCCGATGAATCCGTGTTTCAGTCAATCGGAAGGAAGGAGGACAGGGTAGTGTCGTTCGTAGTGACAATCAGCTGCGAGGTACATTTGAAGTCCTTTTATCTTAGTGAACCTGGTGGCGTCTGAGTGGAGTGTCAGCCGCAATACGGTCAGCACCGAGATAACTTGGAATGGAAGCATCAGAAGTATTCTACACAACACATCAATCTCTGTTTGCGGCTGCTACCCAGAGGGCTGGAGAGCGGTTATCACGCCTCTTCAGAGCCAACCTTCAGCTTCTTTTCATCTCCTCACTCCCCATCGTTCCTCCATCCTTGTGCTATGGAGTCCCCCTCGATTAACAACAAACATGACCGAAAACGTAACACGCCCACGGAGTCTAGTGAAGCATCCATTGACATACAAAAATCACCAAGTAGGCTGCACATCATGCTACGTACTGCTTTAAACCATATGAACTCTCCACCACAGAAAAGCACAAATCTGGACAATTGGAGGACTCTGATTGCGACATTCCCATGGCCACTTCGGACGACAAGTACCCACCCCCTCTGAAATCGGCACCGGCGGACTTGGGTAGCCTCCCTCGAAGCTCTCCATTAACTTCAAGTGCAGAGGATGACAAAGAAGTCGACCAGGGTTTGCTAATCACCTACTCCTTCCTGGGGGTCATACATGTGGGCAATCATTGACATAATTCTCTAGGCCACCCATCGAAGGAGGAAATGGATAGTCGTGATACACGAGAAGAGGCAATAGCATCATGTGAGTAAATGGCACTCATTCCTACTAATTGATGCTAATTGAATCATTAGACACTGATATTCCCAAGCGACCTGATGGAACAATAGATAATGGAAGTGCGTACACATTGCCAGTTGTTTAATGTGCCGCTGACTGTCTCCCAAGCATTTCTACAGGCGTTCGCCACACTCCTTGGCCTTAACAGGTTCACCAATGTTCAGCAGGCATGGGAGGGTGTTTTCAACTCTTTTGGGAGCAGGCGCATCATCGGCGGACCAGGTGAATCCTTGGCATATCGTAACCTCCACCACGCCATTGTTACGGCGGACTTCTATATGAGAGAACTCTGCAGAATCCTTGAACTGAACGATTCTGGGCGGAAAGCACAACTAGACAGCATTCGATGGCCGCTGACATTGATCCCCTTGTGCCAACATGACCACGACGAAGATGACAATTTGTATGAACCGGAAGCCCTGGATGCATTTCAAGTTCTGAAAGTGATTAAATTCTTCATCCGTCGCTTTCGTATGAAAACACCTGTGGACCCCCCAGTCGAAGATCCTTCAGATACGGTATGTGCCATAATTGACTTTATTCATGATGCTTATTGTACTTACGATAGTCGTATCCAATGTTCCCTGGTGGTGCTAATGGGAGGGATATTCCCCTGACCCCTGCAGTGGCACTGAGGGCGTTGAAAGAACCGAAGGAGTATCCAGCAGTTATTTCGTCGGGGTGGCGGACAGCTGCAAACGTTTTAGTTTCCATGGTATGCATGTTTACTTCTTATACCGCTCAGACGACTGATTACCACTGCAGGATAAGCATACCACTTGCCCGACTCATTTCGCCCGAGGATCCCCAAGCCAAAATGGCTATCCTCGCGACGTCGAAGGTCTTTGCAAGCTCAACTGTGGTTGCCCTCTCATGACGTCGCTCCTAGAGCTGTGGATCGAGAAAGCTGCCGTAGCTTCAGGGACGCCAGTTCGAGGCGAGTCTGGCTTCGACTTAGAGCGTGGAAGCTGGACGACGGAGCGCTTATGGATGACTCAAGCGGCAATACAGGAAGTATCTGGCCTTGACATCCAACAACTATCTTTACCATTACCTAAACGAATGGAGTCGATGATGCGGTGGGGATTTCGGCGGACGCTGAAGTTGAGGGAAGATCACAAAGCGTCTCTTATGCTCCAGAGGTCGTTTGAACTCTTCGAAAAGTATATGGAAATGATGGATGGTGATGAAGAGGATGTCGCATTTTAGCTCAGAGTAAATATGCGCATGTAGATTTAATAGCCTTTACTTCAGTCCTCATATGAAGCTTTCCTATGATGCGGCGGGAGTAGATTGGCGTGAAATCCTCCTTATCTATGGAAATATGTTGAGTTTCACGAGGTGCTTAGCTCTTGTTCTACCAACTCATGTGCCAAAGTAATCTCTTCGCTGCAGATTGCCCTGTTAGAGGGTAATGCAAAATATTTGGGATGTAAAGCCTGTATATGTACAAGCGGAGGAATTTGTCCAATCAACAATAGCATCAGATTAACTCCTACAGATCTGCATCCATTAATTGAAGCCTATGAGACAACTCGCCCATCCGAGCGGATGAAAGCTCAGTGACGACCGTCAACCGCCTCTTTTCCACAATGGTGTCCACCAGCTGTTGCTCCAGTTCTTTAAACTTCAATGAGTAGAACGAGTAGAGCCTCTCGTGTTCTCTGGACCTAAATAAATTGGCAGATTCAATCTGCTCAAGCTCATTGGGCACGAGTGCGTGGGACAGCTCGATCTTCCTGAACCTGATTTTTGTTAAACGCTGTAGGCTTTTCAATTCCTCGCCTATTAGCTTCATCAACTCCTAGAAATTCACTGTCAATGAAGGGTTGTGAGCTCAGCAGTTTTACCTCACATCTGTAGACAGTAAAGCCCTTTGGTTACGCTCATGCTCCTCGGCCATTCCCCTTAGCTCACCCTCAACGTCCTTCCTTGAATGATCAACCATCATTTCTCCCAGCCGCGATTGGCGCAGAGCCAAAGGTTGAGGCGGCTTATCCACCTCCGGCACGTCGGCGGAAAGGTACACGGCCATATAGTCATCACTCGGATGCGAGATTCCTCCATGGCCTTCAGTACACAGTGAGGACGTCCGTATATCCTCTCTGCCTCCCACTGTGGCGACCTGCCAAGTCAGCCGCGGATGAGTTCAATCGACTGAGATATAGATAGGTGAAAAGGTATCAACGTACACTTTCGTAGATTTGATTTCCGTTGCCTCCACCATTCATCTCTGTATCATGTCGATCGTGCAATGAGAGGTCAAGTGTATCATTCTTCTCTGGCATAGCGGTAACCTGGTCCGTCAGCCGCGGCTGAGTTATAGCAGAACCAGGAAGTGGCTGAAGGGAAATACTCTGCGTACGTTTTCTCGTTTCAGTTCAACTAACAGCCAGGCGGACATTGAATATGGTTTGGGCCAATCACTATTCGATCGAAGTTTAATATATTTAACCGTTTATATGCTGTCTTCTCAATTACTCTCTTCTGTTACGTCTGGTGGTACATTAAATAGCTATGGACCTACCTCTTCTCTCAATTGCTGATTTCCTTGTTATCAGTCGCCGTAAATTAGAGCCCTCTGCAGTTCTTCATTTTCGGCTCCATTCGTTTGTCAGGTTCACAAAAATCGGTATGTTCCGAAAAAGAACTCTGTACGTTCCAATTAAACTCAGCCAAATACATCACAAGGACAGAAAAAACGAACGATCTGGCTGGTTGTCCTCACAAATCTTTTCCCCAACATGTCACCCCCCACCACGCTGTTGCGTCGCATCGCTTCTTTGAATCGCCCTCTTCGCTCATCACATACGTCTCGCTGGCTCCTCGTCAATAGATTGACAAAAGTTCTTTCGACGCTCTTCAGCTCAAAGCCGGAAGCTCCCAGGGCTCCGCCGAGCTCACCCGCTGGCAGCATATATTCTGGGAGCTGTATAGGTGAGCATCGTCATACCACATTCCTTCATTGCTCTCATCTAATTACATGGTTTACAGGTTGTCAATGCTGCTACGAAAAAACGTTCAAATATGAACGCGATATGTTTCCGCGTACATAAATCACATTTGACCCATCTCGATATTGCGTCGAGATTCGTTCTTCGAAGTCACGAGAGAGTGCACAGGCTCTGCGAGATACTGAAGGCGGAGGGAGAGGACTCGGAGTGGGTCGTCCTGGTAGACGCGGCACAACAGATCTTATTGGAGGTTGAGTACGTGTGGATGGCAGGCTGCACCCCAATGGAGGACCCAGACATCTTAGCCCCCACGTTGCTAGGTTAGCATTGCTCTTGACAGCAATTCGCAATATGTTAAATATATATCCCATACTGGAGTTGTGGTCAACCACACAATAATCCTCACATCACGAAAGTACTTTCGTTTAGATATTTCCAACATGCTTACAGAATGACCGAGATGGACATTTACTGTTGAATAGTGGATTATTGTGGATTACAACGACTTGAAAGATGTCATTTGAACACGTTAGACTCAACGGCTGATTATTCTGTATTCAAATGACTGAAAGCTCGATATTCGAATGAGAGTAGTTCTCATGTGATGCGGAATAACTCTTTAATCTTTATTGGAATTAGCCTAAATTCATCATCCAAATGACGGTGATAACCATGTTAACATTAAGAGCTTTTCTATCAACTTTCGAATCAAGGAATAAACATCATCCGAATGGCCACGATGGACATTTACTGTTGAATAGTGGGTTATTGTGGCAGCACGACTGGCCGCGAGGGAGACTAATACCGTATTAGCGTGACATGGAGTCCAAAAATAATAACTCTTCTGGGCTGTCAGTAAAACATACCAACGTGTATATCACAATTATTTCAGTTTAGAGAAAACTCCTGAATCCCCCTAGCATGGAATCTCAGACTCGGAGGAACGGGAACTGGAGACTGAATGAGTGAACCACAACGACCCCGAACCATCAGAAGTAAGATGGGTAACTCATCTCCCGCCTTCATCAGCCCTCGCTCTTGAACTCTACTCTGCTCAAAGTCAGCCCCATGCAATCTTTGATTCAGTGAGTAATCCTAACACTCACTAATATGAATTTAACGAACCTCAACCTCTGCTAGATATCAACACGGTCCTCTCTTAGATTTGGAGGAAATGGCACGGACGGTCGTCAGTCGAGACTCATCTCAGTGTCGACGAAACTAACGCCACACCTTTCTTACAGCCGTCATAATTCATCTGCCGCTCACTTTGTCAAACTTAGATTTGGAGGAAACAGTTATCTTTTGTGAGTTGTCTCATTAGTTATCTTGTTAGCTTGCATTCATTCCCTTGATCCACTACGTCTAACCCATCCACGGCACTGACTTGACTTGACAACCCTGCACAAAGTATCATGAACAGGTAGTGTTCGCCAAGCGAAGTTGTTGACTTTTGCTGGTGCTAACACAAAGTCGTGTTATGACGAATGATGGCGAACAATGACGAACTAACGAACGACACACGATGCACGATGCACGACAAAAAAACAAAACGACAAATGACAAATGAACAACAAATGATGGACGACAGTTCGTTGCATTCACCTGCTGCATACATCTAGTCACGATGTGTATCCACGCTTCAAAGCCTTGCAATGTCTGCCGCAAGTCTTTGCGATGTCAGAGAGCACTTGACAAACAAGATTGCATGTTTAAATAACAATAAGTGCACACTTTCTCGCTCTTCAGCTCTTTCCTCAATACTACCACCATCACAGTAAGTCCTTTCTCAAACCTCAACTTATCCACCTCATATCTTATTTGATCATAGCAAATCACAAGGTATGCAGCCTGGTACGCCCCTCATATCGACTACAAGGCAGCGCTTGAAGCTGGGGCAACGATCAGCGACATGAGACACAGAGACGTTCCACGCCTGGCTCATTTGATTATCATGTAAGTCTTTTCCAATCATTTGTCTCAATTCATGCTGAGAATGTCCGCTGACAGATATTTGTCGGTGGAGGCAGAGGGATTCGTTCTCAGTAATGGCGAGTATCTCTGCCACCTTACTATCCAAATATTAGAGGACACGCAATGTTGCTGCATTATGATCTATACAGAGCCTGCGCCCATCGAGCCTCTGGACGAGCACCTGACGATCCACCACATCTTCGGTTGGACCCCAGGTGGAACCAGGTGGGTGGGTGGCATTCACCTGGTGTTCACCTGGACTCACCTGGCATTTGAGTGGCAAAAAGGTGGATTTTGGTTTGGCTGTAATGGCCCAGAAATGCCACTTTTTTACCACTTTTGGCCACTTTTTTACCAGGTGAACACCAGGTGAGCCATACTGGATGAGTGGTATCCATGTGATGTCCATGTGGTATTCACTTGAATTTCCACCTGAACACCACATGAATGCCACCCATATACCAGGTAGACAAAGTGCTAGTATTGAGGTGGGGTTCATCTGGCATTCATATGGACATCACATGGCAATGTCATGGACAATATGCTATCTTGTAGTGTTGTTATGATTTTATCTTATTTTATTGCATTTTCTATGATTTTCTATGATTTTCTGGCAATTTATTTGAGTTTTTTTGGCATTTTCCGGCGTAATTTCCGCTTTGGGACAGCCAGAAATGTATTAGCAACAGTTATCTAAAGATAAGTCATTTTCCTCGGATGGGCGCTTATTGGGCGCTCATCCGCGAATATTAATATTCTTTTTCTTTTTCTTTTCTTTTTGAACGGGCGCCTATTTTCGGCAATCAGCGCGACGCCACGCGCATGTGACTGCCGTGCCACGCTGGCACACGACGCCTCTGTCTTCTCAACCACCACCATCCCCCATCCTCCTGCCTTCCCCCCAACGCCCCACCACAGCAATATGCCCCCACGCAAGCCCGCTTCGACGCAGCGCAAAGAACGACGAGGAGGGGACCACAACGTGAGTGTGCCCCCCACTTTTTCTTTTTTTTTTACTGACACTGCACCCACTTCCCATGCCCTATGCCCACGTCCCCCACTTCCCCATTTCCAACACCCACGCCCTCACCCGCGCGCTCGACGCCAACGCCACACATCCCCACGCCCTCGTTTTCGACGACGACGACGACGATGACACACCCCCACGCATCCCCACACCCTCGTTCTCGGCGACGACGACGATGACACACCCCCCACGCATCCCCACGCCCTCGTTTTCGACGACGACGACGATGACACACCCCCACGCATCCCCACACCCTTGTTCTCGGCGACGACGCACTCCCTCGCTTTCGACGACAACGACGATGACACACCCCCATGCATCCCCACACCCTTGTTCTCGGCGACGACGCACTCCCTCGCTTTCGACGACAACGACGATGACACACCCCCACGCATCCCCACACCCTCGTTTTCGACGACGACGACGATGACACACCCCCCACGCATCCCCACGCCCTCGTTTCGACGACGACGACGACGATGACACACCCCCACGCATCCCCACACCCTTGTTCTCGGCGACGACGCACTCCCTCGCTTTCGACGACAACGACGATGACACACCCCCACGCATCCCCACACCCTCGTTTTCGACGACGACGACGATGACACACCCCCACGCATCCCCACGCCCTCGTTTTTCGACGACGACGACGATGACACACCCCCCATGCATCCCCACACCCTTGTTCTCGGCGACGACGCACCCCCCACGCATCCCCACTCCCTCGCTTTCGACGACAACGACTCCCACGCACCCCCATGCCCCCGCGTTCGATGCCACACCACACATCTCACACCCTCACACCTCACCCCTATCCCCTGGCTACCCCTGGTCCCTGGTCATCAACCCCTACCCATGGTACCCCCTTGGCCCCCATCCACAGGGCTTCCACCAAGCCCAGGTCCACCAGGTCTGCAACCAAGGCCATGCAACAGGAGTTGATGTGAGTCTCATTGCTAGTGTACCAGTAGTCAGTAGTTGTACAGCAACAGTAGTAGATAGAATAAATATAAATAAATTTCTTTTAAATCTCAAATGAATTAACAAAAAATTAACAAAACATTGTCTGATAGTGTGGAGATCGCTGTAACCAAGAAGCCAACCAAAACAAAGAAAAAGAAGAACTAGTGAGTTACTGCCTGTATCCCTCTTGTTTGCTTATGCTCATTGTTTTGTAGCACCTCTGCCGACTGTGATGCAGCTGATGAAGAAGCTAATGAGACTATGGTAGAGAATTTGACTGCGTAAGTCTTTGCTTGTCATTATTTGTGATTGTACAACTCATCTTTTTGCACCAGTACTGCTAGGACCCTTCAGGAGAGTGGTGCTCTGCTTGCACCACCTGCTTGTCGAGTTGGGACTGGAGTCACCTTGGCTCCAATCACTCCGAGTATCACCACCTCTCGCATCAGGCATGAAGAGCCAGAGGATGTCCCACATATTGCCACCAAGGATAAGGGAAAAGGTAGAGACCTTACCAATCTGGGTTTGTCGGATGCAGAGGAGGAGAAAGATGAAGGAGAAGATGCAGAGGCTGAGAAGTCTGATGAAGAGGGCAATGAGGAGAAAGATGCTGATGCTGGTAGCAATGGCGATGAAGATGGTGAGCCGAAGAAGACTGACAACGAGGATGACGATGAGGACAATGCCGCTGAGGTGCCCATGCCTGCTGACTTGTCAGACAACGACAACGACACCATGGAGGTTGATCCCACCACTCCCAAGCGCCCTGCCACCCCCACCAAACCCACCACCGCTTCCAAGCGCAGAGCCAGCACTTCACCCACCACCGCTCGTCAGATGGGTAAGGGTGTACGCAAGGACATCACCCATGCTAGTGCTTCCTCTCACCAAGCTCCCCCCTCTCCTACGTCTGACGACCTTGATGATTTGCAAGGCGCATCCCGTACCATGGGAGGCTTTGCTAGAGGCAAGGCCATGGGTGTTGCCTTGAACATGGCTGACTTTGGTGAGTTCTCTTTTTTTTCTACAAGTCCAATTCTGACTTGATATCCAGCCACCAACGAGGAGTCTGATGCCCCGCCTGTCATGGGCATGCTCCTTGTCTTCAAGGATGGGGCTTCGCCTCTGGAGGGTGCCGGGCCTGTTGGGGTTAAAGTCCCCATCAAGAACACCTTGGGGCCTGTCCTCACTGCTGCTGCCAAGAAGATGGTGGCTCTAACTAGTAAGTTACTTCTTTTTGCTTCGCGTTTTTTTACTTATTGCTTGTCATCAGACTCTGACATCCTGCTCTGGGATGCAGAGGACCACTTCTGGGAAGCCAAGGGGCCTTATGCCACCGCTGTCACGGACAATGAGGCTATCATCTGGGATGACAAGAACAAGCTCAGAATTGGAATTGTATGTAAATTCCGACTTGACTTTAAAAAAATTCTAACTTTGTTACAGCAACCATCTGAGTTTGGTGTCTCCTACCTTCCGCCTCCCTCTCCTTCCATCAACTCCTCCGCTGCCCCCTCTGCAGTCTCCTCCATCACCCCCTCTGCCTCTGTCTCTGTTGCCAGCACCCCTGATATCACTGTCAACCCTCTCACTGCTGCCTTCCGTGATGAACCCCTCCTTTTACAAATCGCAACTCGCATGGGGGTACCCTACCACATGACGAACCATGGAGCTGCTTCAGCCCCTGGGCTTCCTTCGCTCAGGTCTATGTATGCTCGGATTCAGCTTGCCAAGGAGGCCAAAGAGAAGTGGGACAGCTTGACAACTCCATGGGCAGGGGGTAATGTTTCAGAGAAGACCCTTCGTTCTATCTTCGTTGGCAAGACCAATTTCAACACTTACACTGCCCTCTTCGACCGCTCCGTCTTTTTTCCCATCATCATGGACATGTTGCGCAACCCCAAGTACGACGTCACCTCCAGTGCTCACACTACACTCTGGGGAGCTCGTAAGCCTGGTAAGGACACTTTGGCCAAGGTTCTGGACGAGTTGGAGGCAGAGAAGAAGGCAGAGGAGGCAAAGAAGGCCAGAGATGCAAAGAAGAAGGCTGCAGCTAAGAAGGCTACAAAGTAGGTAGCTATTCTTTGTATTAGTTGAAATGCAACAGTCATTTTACTGGCTCTTTTTCGTCTGAACTTCAATGAATTTCAACAAATGCTGACTTGCCCAGTTTCTGTTTACAGGCCTTCTGGATGATGTTATCCCTCTTCCTCTTGCTGGGACTCCTTCCATGTGCTGCTGCAGCCCCTCTGGAAGATTCATTTCCTGACATCCGGTTTGCCGACTTTGCCAGAGTTGTCAAGCTGACCTTGGTGAGAACATCACTCTGGCCACAGTTCTGATGCTCCTCTTCAGCATCACCAGCAACACCGACATTCTCAACTTGCATGGACAACAGAAGGCTGTAGATAGTAACAACCAGGTGGTCACCAGCTGGATGGCTGCCTTTGTCCGTGCCATCAAAGACAAGCTTCAGGTCGATGTCTCTAACATCCCTGATGACTCTGATGATGATGCTGGTGCTGGAGACAACAACCCCGACTCTGGATCCTCTGAGGACAACATGGATGCCTCTGATGGCGATTCCAACTCAGGATCTGATGACAACATGGACTCCTCTGGCTCTGGCTCCTCTGGCTCTTCTGACGCTTCTGTGAGTGCTGAGACCATCTTCGACACCCTCTTCCTGCCTGGAGACAACCACAAATCATGTACTGCAAAGAGTCAGACCACCATACTTGGTAAAAAACTTGATTCTCTCTGTCAATTTCTGGATCTCTACACACATAACGATAAACGCCGGCTATGTCGCAAACTCCTGCCCATTTCCACTTCCTCTATCCAGCCTATCATCCTCATCACCCCTCCTGTCATGGGCTGCTCTAGTGCTGGCTGTCATGGCCATGGTCTGACTCAATACCTCCGTGACCGTGATATCTCCAAAGTCACCTTGCTTTGTGGAAGTGAGTGCTTTGAGAAGGTTCCGGTATTGGCTGGTAGATGTCCCAAGTGCTCCACTATGTTCTGGGCAGACCACGAGAGCTTCATTGACAACAATCGACAACTTGCACTCTATCTTCCCAATGCCAAGTACCTCAAAGTCGGAAAGCAGGTCTGGGTGGATCGCATTGTCTCCAAGGCAATTGTGAATGCCAACTACAGCTTTCATGCCTCAACTGCAGCAATAACAGAGTTCTGGAACTACTCATTTGTCCAGCCCAGTGGTGCTTCATTCACCCTCACTCGCAGACAAGTCTGGAAAGCCTTTGTTGTGGAGTCTATCCGCCTTCTTGCAGGGTTCAGCAACTCCACCATGATCTTCATGGACAATCTGAAGATTAGTGAGCTTGTCACTGCTGCCTATGTGGACCTGGGAGATGGGGGGATCATCCGCAGTGCAGTTGGCCATTCATGCGATGAGTGCTGTCATGCATTCAAGGATGTGGCTGATGTCATTCCCAACCAGGATGATGATCCCGCTGCTCTTGCTGGTCATGATGAAAATCGTGATGTGCCTGAGTATGCAGGACCTGCTGTGGCAGCAGCTATTGCAGATGCTGAGGCCATGGATGTTGACAATGTCCCAGCCAATGATGCATCTGAACCTGCTGGAGGTGTTGCACTTCACACAAATGCAGATGTCCGCATGGTTGTCATTGATGGGATTGTCATGGGGCCTCGACATTGTGCTATTGCAGGTTGTGAGGCAGGGCTGCTCAATGCTCAGACTGGAGTGTTCTGTCAAGAGCATGAGGAGGAGATGGAGGACCGTTGCCGTATGAAGGGGTGCAACAAGAACAAGGTTGGTCATACTCAGGCATGTGAAGATCACCAGGAGCAGTGGAGGACATTCCGTGGACGCTATGCCAACACCTCACTTCTTGGAGTGCAGCGGATATTGAGGAGAGCTCAGGAGGAGAGGCAGGAGTGGCTACCTCGTGCTGCAGGGGCAGAGGAGCTTGAACATGACAACCTGGAGGAGCAGGAGGTTGAAGAGGTCAGTGGCACCAAGTACAACAACTACTTCTCCGCTCCTAGGTTCTACTGTGTGGAGACCATCTGTGCTCCATGTGGTGTTGTGATTGCCTGGCGCAAGTTTGCCAAGGCTGAAGGGGTGGCCAAGATTCTTCGCTTCCTTGAAGACGTCTATGAAGACCCCAACTCCCGACCCAGCTATATTGCTATTGACAAGGGGTGTGCCTTGCTCAAGCACATTGTCAAGCAGCATCATTGGCCTGCTTGGGAACCCACCACTCGGATCATTGTCGACTCCTACCACTACATCAACCATCGGGTCACTGACTACCTCTGTCGGACTTGGTGCAATCCTGCACCTCTAAATGGTGCTGCTCCAAACCTGGTAGTGGTTGATGAAGACAAGGAGGGGAGGCCTTACTACAAGAGGGCCTTCAATACTCAGGTAAGTGATCATACTACTCAGTTGCTTGTACTTGTCTGATTTACTTGTACCTAGGCTTGTGAGCAACTCAATGCATGGTTGGGTGGGTTTCAGACAGTCCTCAACCGGATGACTGTCAGCAACTTTGACTTCACCATGCATGTATTGCTGTTCTTGCATACCCAACGAGTCATTGCCAGGCAGCAGGAGAAGAAGAATAAGCAGGCAGCAGGAATAGAAGAGGTGGTTGAGGATGAGGAAAGTGATGATGAGGATATTATTGAGTATTAGATAAATGGACTTCACCTGTAGTCCATCTGGCATTCACCTGATATCTACTTGATACTTACATGACTTCCACACAGATACCATATAAACACCACTTGAAATTGATGATACACTGCTGTATGAGTGTGAGGTCACTGAAACAGTAGCAATCACCTACTTACCACCTGGGAATCACTTGGTACTCAAGTGGTATCCAGGCAGAGACCACATGGTTCTCACATCTAATTCAGATGAATGCCAGCTGATACTCAACCGAATACCACTTGGACATCAGATAAACACCACTTTGGACTTGTATTGTTTCACCAAGATGTTCACCTGGTTATCTTCTGGCACTCGCCTGATATCCACTCACATGTATACCACTTGGAAGCCACATGGACACCATATGACTGTCATCCATGACTACTTACATGGATGTGTTTATGTTTACTGAGACGTCCACCTTATTACCACCTGAATACCACCTGGTAATAAGGTGGTATCCAAGTGATCACCACCTATCTAACATCTGAATATCACCTGGAAACCATCCATCTGGGGATCAACTGGTATTCATGTGGCATTCATCTGAATATCATCTGGGTGCCACATTTAGACCAGATGAACACCAGTTGGTAGTCACATGAATATCAGGTTGTACTTGAATTTTGTCAAAACTCAGTCATATCACACAAAACACCACCTAGATACCAAGTGGTAACCAGATGGTCAATGTATGGTTCTTACACAGTCCACATGAATGCCATGTGGATATCAGATGAACACCATCCAACTGCCACCTAAGACTTGTATAATGTCGTAAATTGACAATCCACATGGACACCACCTGGTGATCACCTGAACACCACCTGAACTTGTATCTTAGTTATTCTGAACAATATACTCATGTAGTCACTCTTTCACCACCTAGATACCACCTGGTGTTCACATGGACAACATTCAATATCTGAAGTGGTATCCAGGTGGTCACCAGGTGGTAAAAGAGTGGACAAAAATGAATTGAAGTGAACTTGCATGGAAAAAGTGGTGATCAGGTGGCATCCATGTGGTAAAAAACTGGTTGAAAATGGGCTGACTGGGTCCACCTGGGGTCCACCTGGGGTCCACCTGAAGATGTGGTGGACCGCCAGATATACGGTCAGTTCCAGGATCTGATCGCTCAACACCTCTTTCTGGCGGCTGAGAATGTATGAATGGTAGATTGTTTCGATGTAGCACCTTATTGATCCTTGTGTCAGGGCCACAAAGTCCTCCAACACCTTCGCTACTAAGGACAACCAACCCGGGATGGTGCTCGGGTCCAGACTGGGATAATGAGCCTAACTCTTGGAGCGATGTAACCCTGAACTTACCTAGATAGTCCTCTGGTAGGTGAAACATTCTTCAATAACCTGCGACAAAGGCTAGAGTCAATTACTATAAAAGAGTCTGGTATCAATAGAAATGCATACCCCTTTGTCTCCACACGATATCGAGCCACTTTCTTGGTGCCAGTAGAGAGGCGATGTCTAAACATGACATTGTAGTACAATCTGGTAAATATTGAACTAAGCCATACCTATCGTAGCTCCGTTTGCTTTTAGCCCGGTTGGCCATGATTTTATCTTCTTCGGTGTGGTAAATACGGGGCCGGCCCCGACCCATGGTGACGGATGGTAACTGAGTCAGGGATGAGCCTACAAAACGTGAGTGGAGAGCGTGAACGAACTCTGTCTGACCTTTATTCATGTCAGAGTCCGATCCTCACCCCCTTAGGGGTCCCCCCTTACGCCCCTTTCGGATACTCGGACCTTCGGAATACCTCGGGCTCCGCCCTCGAGGCTAATGCATGGTGCGCAGTACTATGATTACTCTGTTACATGTTTCATGAACATGTGTACTTACATACTAGCCTCACTACATACATGTGTTAGTTAGTATTTATAGTAGCACTAGTACAACATGTATTCTACACTTTGAATCTTAGTTCCTTCTTCGCCACTTGTTAAACTCTTGTCTTCGCTGCGGGCTCCTCCGCGGAGCCCGCCTCACCCCATGCTCTCTCCGAAATCGGGACACTGCAGGGCTAGGAGGGCGCAGCATCAAAGCTGAAGCCGAGTCCCGTACGCTCCTCTCGTCTGCGCGTCCGCGCTTCCGCGCTTCCCGCGCATTCCCGCGCCCCCTATACGGACGAGTCAGGAGGCCCCGCGATACGGTCCTTAACAATTCAAGGACTTTCTGACCTTTATTCATATGGACTCAATCACAGCTCCTACACACCAGGTAAAGTTATATTACCCTAAAGACAGTGCTCAATACTCATTTAGATCATTTATGGTGACCATTTGCCAAACGGAATCAAGTATACGGAATATATTCACTTCAACCCCCTGAATCGCGTGATCGAAAGTTGTGCGCCATTTATGGCTATTTGACCCTTGAACCTGTTTTTGTTCTTCCCTGAATTTCGCTCAGTGAGTTGGGCTTTATGTTGATTACCGTAACTCCGGTTGACAAATCTAGATCCAAGACAACACTCGCGGATACAATGGCAGACTTCATGTCGGCAGAGAAGGAACAGTTTGCTGTTTCCCTTCTCCCATGGTACCGCAATGCCATGTACAAGAACGAGGACCGTGCTTTCTTCTTCGAGGTGGCACACATCCTATTCTTCGATCGATTTCTGCCTCCTCCCGGTGACCCCATGTGTACAAAATATCACCTTGAGGTCGACGCAGAAGTAAGGGTGAGTTCTGCCGCTCGAGTCCCGGCGTGTCTAATTTCTTCCTAGAACTTTGCACTGGCTGTAATGCTATACGGCTGCCACCCTGATCATAGAGATACTCTCCCTTCTACCGACGACTGGCAACTTCATATAACCCTATCTGCGGATCGCCAATGCTGGGTATGCTCAATTTATCAGTTCTTTAGTTCTTTGGTAACCCCCTTTTCAGCGAGATGAATGGTTGGCCAAGGGGTCAGGCCAACCTGTGGATTATCAATATATTATCGCGTTCGAAGACGAGGACGAGTTCATGCAAGAATCCCAATACATGGACCTCGAGGGTCATATTTATTATTAACCACCATATATTACTATTTCGTGTATACTGATACTGTGATTGTGGGAATAATTTCCTTACTGTGAGAATATGTATATTGAACAATTGAGCCCAAGAATCAACTATCGTGTCCGCACCTTCCTGGGTCGGATGGCCAAAGAATGGGCGCAAGCAAGGTCTACTCAAATCAAGGCGATGGAGGGCTTCCTTCATCTACAACCACGCCTTCCACTGCATATAATGTGCCAGACTGGTCTCATGAAGGTCAGTACCAATGCGTCCTCCGAAAAGATTGCGCGTCCAAGTTGACAGCTTTGAAGCCAGCGACCACAGCACCAATTCCCAGCATATTTCCATTCGTCGCCACAACCAACTACGTCTGCAGCGATAACGGGTTATCATCTCGTCGCTCCTACCATGCATGCAATACCACCACCCCAGCAGACAGCGCTAACAACGCCAACTCTTCAAACACTGACCTCAGTGAAAGCATGACCCACGAAGATATGCCGTTCTCCTCAAACAATGACGACAATTGCGACTATGTAGATCCCACTCTAAAGGCACGGATGCGTAAGCGTACATTTGCCGGGGTATGTCGCCGAAATTCCTACCTTGCTCATACTCACCATGTTCAGAACAACCCTATGTTAGTTTGGATGGACGAACGTGACTCGTTCATCCAGGAATTCCTCCGGCTTGAGGCCCCAGACTGCGTGCTTTGGGACTCGATGCTACCACAGTGCCCGGATTGCGAGAGGGAAGCAGGATCGTATCAGTGCCCCCAATGCTTCAACATGTGCCTGTTCTGTCAAACTTGCACCATGAATCGCCATGTAGATCAGCCATTCCATACCATTGAAGTATGGAACTCACAATTCTTTGAACGATGCAGCCTGCGCTCCTTGAACCTCCGCATCCAGCTCGGTCATCCCATTGGCAAGTCTTGCATCAATCCCCACCGAACACACAAAGATGGCTTCACCGTTATTACTTCTCACAGCATCATTGTCGTCAACCTGGACTTCTGTGGCTGCTCGTCTGTGTCCCGGCCTACCCAGCTTCTCCGAGCGCGGCTATTCCCAGCTACCACGATTGAACCCCAAACAGCGGCGACGTTCAAAGTCTTAAAGCTTTTCCAGCTCCTCACGTTCGGCTCGAAAGTATCTGGATTTGAATTCTATCAGTGCCTTTCACGCCTGACAAACAATCTTGGTGATCCGCCCACAGTAAGTCTATCAATGCTCTCGTGCTGTCTTAATTCTCTAATGATATCGCAGGATCGTTATAATGTCTTCATGCGGATTGTACGGCAATGGCACCACATCCGTGCGATGAAACGCTTTGGCCGTGGGCATGACCCAAGTGGAGTGGGCGGCACTCGTGAGGGGGAATGTGCCATTCTATGTCCGGCATGTCCTCACCCTGGCAAGAATCTTCCAACCAACTACTCAAGCCTTCTGTTAAGGACCGTATCGCGGGGCCTCCTGACTCGTCCGTATAGGGGGCGCGGGAAATGCGCGGGAAGCGCGGAAGTGCGGATGCGCGGACGAGAGGAGCGTACGGGACTCGGCTTCAGCTTTGATGCTGCGCCCTCCTAGCCCTGCAGTGTCCCGATTTCGGAGAGAGCATGGGGAGAGGCGGGCTCCGCGGAGGAGCCCGCAGCGAAGACAAGAGTTTAACAAGTGGCGAAGAAGGAACTAAGATTCAAAGTGTAGAATACATGTTGTACTAGTGCTACTATAAATACTAACTAACACATGTATGTAGTGAGGCTAGTATGTAAGTACACATGTTCATGAAACATGTAACAGAGTAATCATAGTACTGCGCACCATGCATTAGCCTCGAGGGCGGAGCCCGAGGTATTCCGAAGGTCCGAGTATCCGAAAGGGGCGTAAGGGGGACCCCTAAGGGGGAGGATCGGACTCTGACAGTACCTCCCCCTTATGGCCGATTCCCAAGAGGCCCACAAGGGTCAAGGTCATAGGAGCCACGGATGCATGGGTGCGCGCGGAGCGAAGGGCGAAAAGAGTGGATGTCGAAGGAGTATGGACAGGGGAGTGAATGAACATGAGTTGGCACAAAAGGACGGAGCCCGAGGGAGGCGCGGAGCCTAAAAGAAATCCAAACGAAGGTGCAGCACTGACAAGTGCAAGTCATGTACAAAAACATGAATTTCCGCGGAAAAACGCGGAGTCCGTAGGTCGAAAAAACTCCGAGGAGTGCGAAGTGGTGAGTAGCCAGCATAGTGTGCGCGGATTCCGCGCCCGGAGCGCGGGAAATTTCCGAGGAAACGCGCGGACAAAAGGAGACGAAAAAGTCGGATGCTACTCAAGGTGACGCAAAAACAAGGAGTCCGCGGAAGCGGAATGGGAGGGGGCAAAGTTTTCAAGTTGGTGAGGACGAAAGGGAGTGGGGAGCCCGCGCATAGCCGCGCATACCCGCGGAAATGCGAGGAAACACGCGGAAAATGCTTGAACGAACAAGAACCCAGTACCACCTAAGTAGTACCCATATCTTGAAAGTTTTGCGAGGGGAAGGAGTGGGGGATCAAGAGTATGGCGGAGGCGAGGGTGAATGGGCAAGGGGAGTGCGCGCGTATCCGCGCCGGAGCGCAGGACGAAACTGCAGAGCGCGCGGAATGCTTAAACGAACAAAAAGCCCAATACTACCTAGCGTAGCACATATCTTGAAGTTGGAGGGAGAGGAGGGGGAAAGTGACAAGGCCAAGAGGTCGAATATGGAAGGGAGAGGAATGCCCGCGCGTATCCGCGCTTCGGCCGCGGAGAAATCCGCGGAAACACGCGGAAAACGCTTGAACGAACACAAGACCTATAACCTGTAACCAACATAAGACAAAATCTTAAGGCCTATGGAAGGAGATGTAACGGCGGGAAAAATCCAAAACAGTGCTGGTAGGAGGATGGGTATTGTCCGCGCGGATCCGCGCAGGTCGCGTGGGAAAATTCCTCGCGGGAGCGCGGAGGCACTTGAACGAACAACAGTCCAAGCCTCCATAGTAGAACTGAAATGAAGAGGGAATTGTGGGTGCGCGGGGGGCGGGGACTCCGAGGGAAGCATGGCACATCTCGGAGGGGAAGAGGAGCGCGGGTTTCCGTGCCGGAACCGCGGGAAATCCTGCGGAAACGTGCGGAGGGACAAGGGCGAAGGAAGGGACAAAAACTGAGCATACAGCCCAGCGAAAAAGAGTGGACGAAATTTCCGAGGGGGGCCTCAGAGCGTAGGGGTGCGCGGGTGCGCCGGAGCGCCATGGTGGTATGCCATGTGACGGAGTTGCGCGGGGAGCGAGCTCTCATAGGTCAAACTAGAGGTCAAACTTGAGTTCAAAATGCGAAGTATTGCTTAACCCGTACAATCAACGGATTGTAATGGTGGGGAGTCAATGGTGCTCTCAAAGTCAAAGGGTGGCCACAGTCAAGGGGGTCAAGAGGTCGAAGGTGGATTTCCGAGGGGGTGCGCGGAGGCGAGGGGAGAGCGGAAATCCGGGAAGGGGTGAGACGAAAGGCGGAATCAAAGTGGGGGACGGAAAGGGACATGATGACGAATGAGTGACGGGCCGCGGGAGCGGAGTGGTGAGGCGTGGAGGTCATATCCTGACTAGGAGCAGGACCCGGGGGGCCCGCAGAGCATGAGATCTGAGGTCATGACAAATTAGTGCAGGGTGTGGAGTGTTACTTTGAATCTACTGTTAAGGACCGTATCGCGGGGCCTCCTGACTCGTCCGTATAGGGGGCGCGGGAAATGCGCGGGAAGCGCGGAAGTGCGGATGCGCGGACGAGAGGAGCGTACGGGACTCGGCTTCAGCTTTGATGCTGCGCCCTCCTAGCCCTGCAGTGTCCCGATTTCGGAGAGAGCATGGGGAGAGGCGGGCTCCGCGGAGGAGCCCGCAGCGAAGACAAGAGTTTAACAAGTGGCGAAGAAGGAACTAAGATTCAAAGTGTAGAATACATGTTGTACTAGTGCTACTATAAATACTAACTAACACATGTATGTAGTGAGGCTAGTATGTAAGTACACATGTTCATGAAACATGTAACAGAGTAATCATAGTACTGCGCACCATGCATTAGCCTCGAGGGCGGAGCCCGAGGTATTCCGAAGGTCCGAGTATCCGAAAGGGGCGTAAGGGGGGGACCCCTAAGGGGGTGAGGATCGGACTCTGACACCTTCCTGCATCGCAAGCGTGAGTAGGCGCCTTGTTTACCATTGCTCCTACTAACTAAGTTGACTAGTTGGATTTATTCCCTATTTTTGGCAATTGACGCCAACTTCCGGCTTAAACGGCTATCAGCATCCAATGATATCCGTGATCCCGGCCTTAACCAAGGCTTCGCCTACTTCGTTGAGGAAAAGAAATACAAGGAGTTTCTGGCCATAACTACAGATCTGGTCACTACGGAACCCAGTACCTGCAGCAATTATGACGCAGTCAAGCTCGCTAATATCCGTGGTGGGAATGGTGTCTCAGCGAGTGGGGTCGGCGCCATAGAATGTGCCCGCCATGACATGAAGCGCCCAGTTTCTGTCGGTGACTTGCAGCTAGGGGAAAAGTAATGTCTTCTAACGCAAGTCATGTCTTAACTAATCGGTTGACTAGATATGCAAATATGGACTATCTGTACTTCTCGAGCATACGTAACCACTCACCGGCCACTGTGTTGTCTCCTATGACATTGTTTGCCAATGGACCCGTAAACTTGGTGCCCACGCGATGGCATATCCAAACGGTGTTGTCGATCCCAACTTCCACCAAACTGGGATCACTTATCTCATCCCGAAGTTCCACATTTATGCTCACCGCGATGAATGCCAGTATAAATACTCTTTCAACTTCACCCCCCATGTAGGCCGAACAGATGGAGAATCACCAGAGCGCGGCTGGGGCTGCAATGAACCCTGTGTCGAGTAGCACCAAAGAGATGGGCCCCGGTTCCTGACGTGACACCTTGGACGATCATTTCGGTGACTACAATTGGCGTAAGGTTATTTCAATGTGTACGTATCTTGTTCGTCTCCTATATGAACTAACTGACCATTAATTAATAGACTTACTGTTACTTCGTAAGGCCCAAGAAGCTATTGCGATGCAGGCTGAGCATGTAACCACCTTCAACGAATTCAGCAGCTCCTTGCCTGGCGACGCAACTACCCGCTTTCTCTAAACAGATCTGGGCCTACGAATCTGGGCAATCGACTCAAAACCCTTACGAACCGAAGTTAGCAGCCGAATTGCAAGCGAAGGTCCGTCTGCAGCTTGCAGAAGAGGACTCCACGGCCATTTCCCAAGACGATAGTCTCGTCATTCACGAGACCGTCTCTCAGAACGTATTGATATCACAAGGCCTGGAGCTACAGGACCAGCAAGCTCGGCTTGCACTCGATGCCAAGACCCTCAGAGGACACATAACTGAACACCAACAATCCCAGCTAGTTGAGCGTCGAAATCGACTCCAACGTCGTATTGCGGCCTGGTGCCGAGTACAGGAACTATATATGCCAGCAGTCCTGCCTTTACGGGCCAGAGCCGAGAATACTAGAGAAGGGAACGTTAACGCTGAACACATCAAGCTGTTTCTACCATCTGAAGTCATCGCATCGATTCGGCTTGACAATCAACTTGCCAGACTCAAATGGTGTCTACGCTACGGCCAGGTTTTCGACCACCTTGCCGAACTCCGACGTCACCTCCTCGTCCTGAGCACCATGTATCAGTCGAAGGACAACCTTTCTCGCGGCCAGAAGAGTAACACCAGAAGTGTCGCCCTGATCAAAAATATCCAAGGGCGTGTCAACTATGTTTGTCAAAAGTATCGCTCATGCCGATCAGCACTCGTGGCACTCAGCGGTCCATTGGAAGAAACAGGGTGGGAATCTCTGGTGCAGCCTCTGTTAGACACCGATGTTCGAAGCCTGAAAGAAGGTGACGACACGGGGAACTCTGAGGGCCGCCGCCAGCTATCATGGATATGGTCTAGTCAACGGACAAGTGAGGCTGAACTTACTGAAGGCATGAACGAAGCTCTGCAGATTGAATGGTGCAAGGCGCGAGCGAGGGCTCAACGATGGCAAGAGGAATGCATTCTTTTGCGTGAAGAAATGACATGTGTCATCAAGTTTCACCAATGGCAAGCTGACACATGGGAAACACGCGCTATTGAGGCTACGTCTGAAGGCCACAAAGTGTATGCATGGCGCCAAACGACAAACGCGACTTATGTTGATTGCTCGATGCCGGCGCAGCTGGAAGGGCATAGAGGAGAAGATACAGGGGGGGGAAGGGGCAGTGTCCACAGGGGATTCTTTAGTTGAGTGTCATACACGTGTTAACATCTAAAAATTAAATTGTGTCCTTCTCTACAACATGACTGTCTGTACTTGAGTGTAGTACCAAACAAGAAGGGTAGGGCCCATAGGTGGGTAATCTAGGTACGCGATCTCTTCTTACTGATGGCACAGGAAGTAGTAGATTGAGTATACGATCCATGCCATAGAAGGGAATGGTGCGCGTTTCATGGCGCGGGCATCAACACAAGGAACAGTGACGATGAAGGCCAGTGGGCGGGGCCAACGGCGCATGTGAAGGGTGGGAACCTTGTCAGCTTTTCGACGCTTTGGGATGCACTACAGTGAATTGGATGTATGATGTAGTGACTATGAGTCGCAGCTGTTAATGTATTACATTACGACCATAATTGTAGTATAGTATATATCGGAAGGACGTATACAGGTGTCGCCATTGTCGTCATTTGGATCAATCGCACACTTGATTGCATCTTCAAGTGCTTCCATCTCCTCATCCTGATGCTCTTCATCTGAAGGAGCTAAGGAGTGCATGGGAGTGTGAGCAGGACTGTCTTCTGAGTTGTCAGCCTCAGAAATGATCGGCGGTGTTGCCGCAGGGTGCTCATCATCAGATACACTTGGTGTCTTGGATGCATGTCACACAAGAGCCTTCTTATGAGGCTGATTCTGTGGCCTATTGCATGGCTCCGTGCCGTCCTCTGATTCACTGCTATTCAAGCTGATGACCAAGTGGTGCTCTGGCTGGTCAACATCTCCCATGCTCTCACCTGCATCTTCACATCTGATGGTTGTGAACTCAGGATTGTTAATGTGGTGAGAAAGTCATAATTATCGAGGCGAGTCTGCCCAATCCAAGCTTTCCGATGTCATTGCTGACTGCAAACAGATTGGCGTGAGATATCAGGACCAGTCACATACTCGTGAGGATGCTCTGTTTGAAATTCAACGGTGAGTAAATCATGATAGGTGCTTGTTCTCATATTCTCGCACCTTTAGCTTTGCTTGTTGGCTGCCTTAACTGCAGCAGCAGCCACTCCCCATTAGCTGCATCAGCTTTCTCTGCCATATCCACAAGTTTTCCTTGCAAGATCCTCATCAGCCATCCTATCAAGTTCAATCTCTTCATCAATATCTGATTTGTCCCAAGTGTCCTCCTCCTGCTCCCAGTTCACCCTGACACTGTCAAACACAATCTGGAGGTCACCAGATTCTACTGCAAGCTTAGGATCAACTTTGTGGCCATTTGTTGCCTCACGATTGGATGCTGCGGGACTGGGTGATGCCGATGCAGAGTCAGACTGGTTTCGAAGGCAAGTGATATTCTGCTTCACTCATTTCGGGTGTGGCCCGCGTCGCTTCATATTATTGAACAGTATGGGTGATAAAGTGTGGCGCAGCACACTCAGTTTATCAGTTTATCATGTATCTCCAATGTCATGAATCACAAACTTAATCATTTTGTCCCTCAACAACGGCTCGACGGATCCTTACGATCTCTCGGATTCATAATCTATTAATTGAAAGGAAGCATTTGGCTATTTTTCCGTGGTTTTATCTATTGTTTTTGACTTGCGCCAAAATTTTGCGGTACTTTTTCATTAATTGGCATATTTAGGAAGAACGGCTCGTCAGAATTTGTTGAGCCCGGTATCATTCTAACGCATTTTCGAGCCGCTACACATCCCGCGCAAGTCCGGGAGTGAACTAAATACTCTCATTTTTAGCGGTATTTGACTGTCCTCAACTGTACGCTCGCAACCATGCTGACCGTCTGAGTATATACACTAAGTAAAAGAGAGACTAAGGTTAGGATAAGGATAGTGAGTAACTAAGGATTGTAAGTGTATATTGAGTGTGACTAGCCAGCGCTAACGTGGGTTCACTGGATCAGGTATACTTCCGTTACACGACGGGTCTTCGGAGGCAGGACAATTAGACTTGTGTAAACAATCTTTAAAGTCAATTAAATACAAACAGATTTCTATCATATGTACATACTCCCCTCTCCAATGATATGGGCTCTTCTCGCTGAGCGGCCGGGGGGCTTGGACTCTGTAGCGGCCTTCCACTTCATCAGCACCACAGTACCCGCCGTCGAATCCCCAATCGCGTGTACCAGCAAGTCGGATGCCTGCTGCATCCGCATCTGGGACCATTCCGGGGTGTTTGAAGACCATCCCGATGTCGGAGGGGGATAGGGCTCGTGGAGGGGGTGGTGGGATGCGGGGAGAGGGGAGGAGGAGGAGCGTGACCGGCGTCGGTGCTTGAGTAGCTAGGATCGCCATGAAGGCCGCAGATGTCGAGGTTATCAAGTTGGGAGTCTCGAAGCGCTCAACCGACTAGTGAAGGCAAGATAAAACACAATGCGAAGCGAAGAAGGGAGAAGGTAGACTCACCATTGGCGCGAACGATGAACGGAGAGACAGGTACCGTATAGGCGCCAGATGAAAGGGTGGAGGGGAGGATGTGATATACGCGTGATGAGGATAAATGTCTAGTAGCGCGGCACTGCGTCAGATGCCGTAAATAACTTTGAATCAGGGTTGATATGACAGAGCTAAGACGCGTACGAAGAGGGTGCGAGGACCTCGATGACTTTGCTCGCGTATGGATGCATCATGCGCGATGGCAGGGCCGTCGTCGTCTCCGAGATCAACACGACGGCCGGTGTCCACCCCGGCGTGAACAGCATCCCAACCTATATGTAGCGCGAGATCAGCCCCATTTGCGTCCATTAGCATAGTTTGAACGCACCTGTATATTGTTCACAAATACCGCCCCGATCTGTTCCCCCAGCTGGGCGCCCAGCGGCCCAGAAGCTCGCGAGCTGGCCGGACGCCACTATCATTGGCTTTTGTTTGAGGCCCGCAACATCGGGGGCTACGACTTTTGACGTCGACCGTCGCTTCATCCCCTGGGCCGCGACCGTGGTCGCGTTCTTGATCGCGCGTCGACGATAACGGGTTGAACTCGTCCTCCTCGTCTGATTCTACGGCGTACCGCGGGGGCACGGTGTCGCTCAGTGGATCTGTGTCCTATACACGACGGTCACTCCGCGATTTCAAAAGTGAAGGGTTTAGATAACTGACCATGGAGGTATCAGTTTAGTAGAGTCCTCGCAAACATACGCAAACATACGCCTCTTGATCTTAGAACGCCAACAACGCCGACACTAACGAATCAGAAGTCATGGTGCGTGCCCGTCTGCCCGTCCAACCTCCTCCACTGATCCCGATCTCCAACAGAGCGATAACGCAGAGTACAAGGAGGCATTCGCGCTCTTCGACAAGCGTGGCACAGGCGCCGTCCCCCGCGAAACCCTGGGCGACCTCCTCCGCGCGGTCGGCCAAAACCCGACCCAAGCAGAAGTGAGCGATCTCGTGAACTCGGCACCACGCGAAGGTGCGCTACGTTCCAAACCACTCTCCCCATCTTCTGACCTCCTTCTAATCTACTTCATCTCTCCTTGCTTGTCTGACCACGATCCCCGTACGCGCGCAGTCGACTACAAGACCTTCCTCACCATCCTGAACCGTCCAGACGGCTTCAAACCAGCCGGCACACCCGGTAAGTCTCTCTCCCCTCTCTCTCTCCCTCTACACGACTCGCTCACCCCCGACCCGCAGAGGAATTCATCCGCGGCTTCCAAGTATTCGACAAAGAAGGCAACGGCTTCATTGGCGTCGGCGAGCTGCGCTACGTGCTCACGCAGCTCGGCGAGAAGATGTCGGACGAGGAGGTGGACGAATTGCTCAAGGGTGTCCAGGTCGGCGCGTGAGTACTCGAGTTCCCCCTCCCCTCCCCCATCTCCCCCTCCCCTCCCCCATCTCCCCCTCCCCTCCCCCATCTCCCCCTCCCCCCCCCCATCTCCCCCTCCCCTCCCCCATCTCCCCCTCCCCTCCCCCATCTCCCCCGCCCTTCACCCTCGCCCCTCCCTCCCCTTGGCATCTCACTAACACCCGTCTCCCTCTCGTCTCGCGCAGCGACGGCAACATCAACTACGAATCCTTCGTGCGCACCATCCTCAGCCAGTAATCCCCTTCCCTGCCCCTCCTTCAATCTCTCGATCTCTCCTCGGTTGGTAGTCACTAGTCCCTAGTCAGTAAATGCTTGCCCCTTCGTTACATATCCAATGTCTTCAATTGCAATGGTGTAATTATACAAATCACGTACCACGGCCCATCGCAACCTGTCGCGTCTCCTGAGGCCTGAGGCTGTGTGCCGGTACCTGTGACCTTCCTGCTTACATTCGCCGCTATCTGAACAACCAAAAACACTAAAACAACAGAAAAACACCCCAACACCGTAGTGTTGCCCCTCCCCCGGATAATTCTCCCCCCCTTCCCCTCCCTTTTCTCAGTACATAAATGAGCAATCTTAATACACCGACTCGTTAATATTCACATATCATACTAGCTTGAAATTTAACGATTCATCAACAAGTACTCAGTACATACTTGAGTCCAATATTACCCGTCGCCGGGCTCACTGAGGCCTGGCATGAGTGACTTCGCACTCCATCCTTCAAAGTTCTTCTCATCGCATCGCACCGCGCTCGCATGCCAAATTTTAAATACCAAATACTAATGTACCAAAACCCCCACCCCCCCTACCCCACTCTCCTCTCCTCTCCTCCTTCTCTACTCATCGTCCGACTCCGTATCATACCCATCATCGCTCTCCCCTCCCCCTCCCCTCCTCCCCTCCTCGTTCGTGCCCGCCCTATCCCCATCCCTATTCCTCGAGCTCCTCCCACTCGCACTCTTCGTCCTCGCCGCCACCATCTCGACGACGACCTGCCCGCCCGCCCCTCTGAGCCAAACAGGCTACGTCCCCCAGCCGCCTCCCCTGCACCCACGGGATCTCCTCTCGCGGGTACGCGTTCACGATCTTGAAGCCCACCACGCCGCTGCGCCCCCATCGCCAGCCCGCATCGCGAGGAAGCTGTCCAACACCTCCTCGACGCTCTTCCCTTCTTCACCAGCCCCCACAGGGCTACTATCCCGCATCTCCTCCGCATCTCCCAGCGATAATTTCGCGACCACGGTAGCATAGAGCGTCGTCAACGTCGCCTCGGCCCCAAACATCTCGATGACGCGCTTCGAGTCCGGCATCCTGATTGCCAACTTAACCCCTCCCTCCTCCGCGTCGCCACTTCCTTTCCCGATACCACCATCCTGACGCAACCGCCCCGCAATCCACGCCCTCCACGCGCCCCTCTCCGCCTCGCTCCGCGCCCTCTCCATTTCCGCCCTCTCCTCCCTCTCCGTTTCCTCCCGCTCGCGCTCCCTCTCCTGCCGGACCCTCTCCTCCCTCTCGCTCCTCTCCCTCTCCGCCGCCGCCGCGCGCTCGCGATCCCTTTTCTCCGCCTCCCGAAACGCGCGATCTTGCTCCGCCCTCAGCACGCGGTCCCTCTCGCGATCCCGCTCCGCCCGCGCGCGCTCGAGGGCGTGCTGCTGCCGCGCAGCCTTCACGCGCGCGAGGTACGGTAGTACGCGCGGCAGGACCTGCCGTTCGAGGTGCTCCAGCAGCGCCTGCGCGGACGTCGGCCCCGGCGTCGCGCTCTGGGTCGAACTCAAGCCCGAACCGTGTGAGCTTGAATGCGAGCTTGAGGTGGGGGATCCAGTGGATGTGGAAGAGGTAGACGGCCCCTGGTGCCGCGACAGCACGGTCATCGCGCTCCCCGCGCCGTTCCCCCTACTCCCACTCCCACCCACAGGAGATGAAGAGGTAACATGGCGCTTTGGCTGGAGCGCGACGAACGCGACGAACGGATATGTCGTCGCTTGCAACTTCTCCGCGGCTATACCCGCAGATTTTTAATATTATTTTCAATAAAGGGGAGATATGACACGCACCGCCCCAGCCCTCGGCCTCGCGCACGTCTGCGCCCCAGACGAGTACGCCGTTGTCGTGCAGCGTCTTCACAAGCACGGGGTCCGTGAGCGTCGACCTACATTACACCACACCACAACAAAACGAAAAACATGTTAGCAAACGTTCGCATGAAGCGGAATGTTGATACGAGTGTAACAACGCGCACCTTTTGAACTCGCGGGTATCATCGTGCTCCTCGCTCACGAGTACCACACACCCTAAGCGGGCCTCCCTCTCGCAGACTTGCAGCGCATGCTCGTACGCGCCGACGAAGAAGTCCGGGAGGACCTTCCGACCCCCACCGACTCTTCCGCCGCTTGCTGGTGGTACGTCGTCCCCTCCCCCATTGATATTATGCCTTGAATTTGAGTGTATTGAGCGAGCAGCGAGGGCCTCGGCGAAGAGAGCATTGAGGGCCGCGGGGTTGTTCGTGCGTGAGGTGAGCGTGGAGGGGCCCGCTTGGACTGCCGTCGTGGTGCTTGCACCCCCGTTGGTAATGGAGGAGGAAGCTGTTTTATTGGTGTAGCGGCTGATGGAAATGGCGCCGGTCTCCTCCTCCAACTCCCTTACCCACCTTTCCAGGCCGCCTGTGTCCCCATGTGCCGGACGGGGACCGCGTCGTCTCAAACTCGAATAAAACGTGGAGTTTGCGTATAAATTGAGGAGCGTGAACTGCGGGACGGGGATACGCAGGACGCCGAATATGAAGCGCAGGATGCTAGAGAGGACGTGGAATGGGAAGGTGAGGAGGGAGAGGAGCGGGCGGGGGAGGAGGTGCCAAGTCTATTATACAAAGTTGGTTAGCATAAATGGATCGACCGTTTGGCCCATTTTTACGGGTGGCGGGGAGGAATAATGTGAAGCGGGTAGAAGAGAGGCTCACGTTATTATGATTATGCCCTGCGCGACGATCGCGGTCGTATGCATAACCTTGACCCTGCTCAGAGTCGTCTAGCTCGAATGTCTCTACGGGGCGCCTGTCGACATCACCCGCCCGGGAAGCGGACGTCGAAGGAGGTGAGGACGCGGATGTGGAGGGCTCTGGGGAGGCGGGGATAGGGCCGCCGCTGAATATCACGTCTGCGGCTCTCTATAACAAGAAGACAAGCAAGCGTCAGCTATCTCTCCCTCCAACATCTCATAGCATACAGCATAGCATGTAGACAAGAACTCACCTGCACATCCCATGCGACGCTCTGAAGGACACTAAGAGCCAGGTCATCGTCGGCGCCGTTTGTGAGGTCCCTGATCTGGCGGAGGGCGCGCTGCTGGTGGTCTGAGAGGTTGTCGGTGTGTGAGTTGTCCATGGTGGTGGTTGTCAAGCGTGCGTGTTTTTGAATTAGGCGCCAAGCATGCGGACTCGCGCGTTCAACAAGGCGCACCAGAGACTGAGACGGCGCGTCGGAGGGAGCAGAGTGCTACGGGCGGTGTACTCTGTTGGGAGTGTGTGCGGCGTGGCTGGGATGCTGTTTGGGTACTACGTCATCTACTCGTCCTTTTTCCCGTCTGCGTCTCTCTCGCCCAGCAAGCGGTCGCTGTCTGTGCACCCGATAGTGCCTGGTGTGACCACCCCGCTCTCGCACCTGCCCATCATCATCGTGTGTCTGCTGCTGGGCCAGACCATCCACGAGCTGGGCCACGCCGTCGCCGCTGCGGTAGAGAACATCCCGCTTCTCCACGCAGGCCTGTCGCTCTCCTCTGCCTTTGTCGCGCTGCCGCCCCTCGCCCCGCGCTGCTCCCTCCCCGCGCAGCTCCGGATCATCGCAGCAGGGCCCTTCCACAACCTCCTCACCTTCCTCCTGCTCGCAGCACTGCCCTCGCTCGCACCCCTCCTTCCCTCCACCGACCTCTCCCCCCACGGCGCACTCGTGCTGAGCGTCGACGCACCCTCTGTCCTCCGCCCGTACCTCCCTCCTGGCACCATCATCACCCACCTCGACGACTATCCCCTCTTCCACGCATCCCATCCAGACCCATGGCTCACCTACCTCCTCGCTCCCCAGCCCGCTCCCCTCTCCCCTTTCGACAGCCCTCCAGACTCCCTCCCTCACCAAGGCTGGTGTCTCCCCTCTCCCCAATTCATCAGTACGTCCCTCTCTTTCTCCCTCCCCCCCCCCCCTCGTCCAACAATATATCTCATCAGACGCGCCGTCATCATGCTGCGACCGCTCCCCCAACCCCCACTCGCCGCCAGACCCTTCTTCCCACCTCGCCTGCTTCGACGCCCTCCATCCCCTCACCCATCCAAGCCGATGCATAGATCCCATCCCCATCCTCTCACACCCGCCCCTCCCACCCTACCCTAACCTTCCATCCTCCTCACAAAGCCCATACAAACGCTGCTCCTCCCCACGCGATTGCTCAGATCCGCAAGACCCTGCAGACACCGACGGAGAGGCATATGCATGCGTCCGCCCCCGCCCCGCAGAACACCTCCTCCGCATCACCGTCCTCGCCTCTCTCACCAGCACCTCCACGCAACAAGAGAATACAATGCGACTACAGACGTTGCTATGGACAGGCCCCCGTCGCGAGATCTACGACCAAGGTACTCTTCCTTCCTTTTTCTCATTTTCCCCTCATTCATCCATTCATCAACAGTACACACGACCCAGCGCCTCCCCTTCCCCTTCCCAACCTCTCTCTTCCTTCACAAGCCGAATGCAAAAGAAGGAAAGTGGGGGTGGGTGTTAAGCATATACGCCCGCCTCGCACCCGCCGCGCGTCTGCTCTATACGTACGTCCCATCTCCCATCCTCTCCTTTCATTCACATACATACATTTCACACCAATATTAACGCCGCCAACCACCAACATCGTACAGGTACACCTCGCTCGCCTCCCTCTCGCTCTACACCCTCAACCTCCTCCCGCTCCCGCACCTCGACGGCGCGCACTTTCTCTCTGCCCTTCTCGCGATGATAGGAGGGGATGACGAGCAAGGGGTTGGGGAGACGCTGTTACCGCTCTACCGCGCCCACGCGGGAATCTATCAGGAGAGCACGCACACGAACACGCACGGCACCTCATCCAGCGACGATTCCTCCTCCTCCGACCTTTCAGACGACCCCAAATCTTCAGACGAAGATGCAGAGGATTCCTCCTCCTCCTCTCAAGACAAACACACCGCGCCGTTCGCGTTCACGTTCGCCGTCCCGCGTGTTGCTCCTTCCTCCTCCTCCTCCTCCTCCTCCTCCCACTCTCACTCCTCGTCCTCCTACCCCCACAAGACGTCGGACGTCGAGAGGGATATCGAGTCGGGCCTGCCCTTACCCCTCCCCATCCGCTCCCCAATATCCCCAAGTCCATCATCACGCAGCGTGTACGCCCGAACACGACGGCCCCTCCGCCCGCTGCGCCTCCTCCTGCGCGCCGTGCGCCCCCTCAGGCGTTGTCTCCTCTCCCTCTCCCGTTCCTCTCACACAATACCAAATCGACCTAACCGCCGCACACCGCCCGCGCGGACACCCACAGCCGCAGACGCAGACGCGAGAACCGTGGAGGGTTCGAGGCGTGCAAGGGCAAACAGGGCAAACAGGGAAGATCGAGTGAGGAGACGTGCCGACCACCTCACCGCGCACATCTCGCGCCTCACGCTCCTCCTCCTCGCAGCTTCCATCCTCTTCAACGCTTATACGTCTTACGCTTCTTACACTCCTCGTACTTCTCCTGCGTCTTATACTCCCCCATACCTCGCATACCTCGTATATCGCGGATGACTCATAATTCATAATTCATAGTCCACGCCGTGCTCCCTGTTCCCCATTGAACGGTATACTCCCAGTGAATAGTATATAGGACTAAATGGGGGCTATATCAGGTCTCGCCTTCACGTCCCGAAAACCCGAAAACCTGAAATTTGTAAACAGAGCGTATGTTGAAGTACCCATGTAGTTGGGTTGTGCTAGGTAGTAAAGGGGGTGACAGGGGTGACAGGGGTGACAGTCTAGGTAGTCGTAGACATAGCCAGTGTGTCCTTTGAAGACATTGGCAGCCCCTTAGCTTCAGCCCAATAGTGAATATGCCCCACCTGGTGCTGTCTACTCCAAAAGCATGATTCCACGAATCAGTCCCATTCCGGATTGTCGCAAATGCTCGGCGCATACCATATAAAGTTGTTTCCAAAATTTCCTATTCTTAGAAACTTAAGGATAATTACTTCCCCAATTTCTGCAAAGCTTCTACAAACTATCTTGTCGTCGGTTTCCGCTGAACCTCTGTGCATGTGACCTCTGACGGAGCATCTAACTTATTATCTGTCTCTCTGCTCCAATGCCACCCCGAGTGAAAGAACGCGACTACAAGGCACTTGATGAACTCGGCATTGCGACCGGGGAGTACGTCTACCTTGTCACCAAGCACACCGAGCGCGCGCGCGCCACCTCCCCAACCTCCCCCAGATCCACACCGAGGGCTCGCAACAATGGCTGCGCATCGCGCCCGTCATGCCCGCTCCCGACGACCCAGACTATGCCACAAAGAGGCACGCCTTCTTCGCCACCTGCGATAGCTACTGCAAGTGCGACACGCCCGAGGACCCAGTACAGTTGGTCGCCTTTCCACCCAGTTGCTACGTAGCGTATTCATCGTCATGTCATCGTAGGTCCATCGTCGCCGTGCAGGCAGCCGGCTGGGCCATGCAGACATCCATGGCCGAAATCGAGGCCTTGCCAGACGCTGATCACAGCTACGTCTATAGGAAAGCCAAAGACTACTCGTGAGTACACACTCCCAATCAACGTCCCTCGCACTAACTACCTACCCCCCTTCGATGGCCAACAGCTACGAGAAATGCCGGAAGCGGGAGACCGAGCTTGGGGTCCCCTCTCCCCACACCATCGCCGCACCCAACGCGTCGTTCCCAATGATCCCCTACCCGCCCGGCACCGTCGTCGGGTACCGTACCGAGGCGGGTGACACAGCGTGCTGCACCATCGTCGACTACGGCACGAGCCAAGTGCGCGGCGACTGGTTCATCATCAGGCACAGGGACAGCGGCGCAGAGGAGCACCTCACGAAGAAGCAGATGTTCAATCTCTTAGATCGCTCGATGGATATCTGCGAGTCCGAGAAGTAGCGAGAGCGTGAAGGGGCCTGTGGGTTATTTATTCGTGCGACATTTCTATATAGAGGCCGTGTAATTCCAGAGCCTCCTACGAGGACCGTGGCGACGGGTTCACCATCCAGTACAAGGACAGTCCTGGATTTCGCCATAGATATGCGCGAGCCCGATGAATCGATGACGACTAAGTATCCAGCAGTTCGCGGTGTTGTTTCTTCTGCATTAGTCCTTGATGCCGAGTCTCATGTTTGCTAGGGAGAAAAGGCTGACATGTCAACCATAATAAAATCAATGTGCTATTATATGAATCCTCTACACGGGTCAATGTAAATGAAGCGATCGTCTACCGCCTACTGTGCCTTCTTCTCGGACAGTGTCTTCTTTTCAGAGGCAGCCTTCGCCGCCTCCTGCTCAATCCGTCTCTGCTCCCTTCTCTCCCGCCCACGCGTAATCATCGGCTTCGGCTCGAGCTCCGCGAACAAATACTTGCAGATGATCTCCAACAACCAACACCCCGCAAAGTCGATCACCATTGTGGCGGTCAGCTTGAATTTGAACTATGCGTAACGTGCGAAAAAGTCAATGTTGAGGAACCCATGCCTTCTTCGGAATATGACTTACCGAACCATCCATCTCGACGATCTGGAGCCAGCGATTCAGCTCAGGCATGAAGTCTGTTGCGCCAGAGAAGGCCACAGCACTTGCTCCAACCAAGCCCCAATACAACGAGCGATTCTCTCGAATACCCTCTCGGAAAGGCCGTCCCTGCATCATAAAGAATTCAATTCACTGCGTGGACTAAAAACAAGGGGAACCAACCTGGAAGTTGATGGCAAATGTTGACACTTGCTGAGAAAGTCCAAGCAGATATATAGCGGTGTTCAAGAGACTGGGTTCGAACTTCGCTTCAAGATCTATGACGCCAGGCCTATGGGGATTCCATTAGTGCACTGAACCATTCCAGTTGAGTATCAACGTACGGTTCAATGGTATGCGAAAGATTGGTGATGTATACCAAAGACGCGATGTGCAGGGCGAATTGTAGTAAGACGGAGAGCAGAACATAGAGGTTGAAAATGTTTCCGAGAGGTCTCTCTCTCGACAGCTTCTCCACGGGCTAGAAGGAATTCAGTTGAGAATGACCCGCCACAAAAGAACTCCAAAGATGCAAACCCACCTTTGCGCGAGAGATACACAAGAAGCAAACCGACATCAACATGCCTGTGATCGTAACCTGGTAGTCGCCGAACTTGATGCCGTCCAAATATTGGACACTCAAGCTGTACGCCGTGATAAGACAATTCAGTGCCAGGATCTTATACATCTGGATCGTCGCAACCAGCGTGCATCGCCCTTGCCGTATGATATGGGTGACTAGACAAACAAAGCTCAGCTAGAGTACGGCCTGGGGAGGGGGGGACTGACTGGCTGAGACGTGAGACAACTTGGAAGTAAATGGCGCCGCACATGACGCGTCTCCGAGTTTGATCTTCGGGACTTCATCTTCTCCCTCCATGTCAGCCAGCTTGTCGGTAATGGATGCCATATCAAACTAGAATATGGGCGAATGAGCATTCGTACATCACGAGCAAAATGAACAGCACACCTTCTCCATTGGGTTCTTCTGTCGAGCTGTCTGAAGATCCGCCGCTGCCTGCTGTTGTGCCGCGACTGCGGTAGGATATAGGTGGGCGATGGCCGGGGGCACAGGAGGAGGAGGCTGCCCGAACCGAGCTGAGATCTTCAGCTGACTTTCATACACCTTCTTGATCCTCTCATGCTTTTGGTGTTCAGCGATCTTTTGCAGGTCTTCTGGTGTTCCGTCGAGTAGAGCAACACCAATGTGCGCTTGCTTCAACGCCCCAACGTCATTGGTACCATCTCCAGCCATCAGGGTAGTGTAGCCAAGTGCTTTCAACGTCGTCAAAATCGTTTCCTTTTGCGAGGGAGATACCCGTGCGTAGACCCATGTGTTCTGAACCAAATCATTCCAGCTCGGGCGGTCCACGAACGCCGCCATCGCCGCACCAGTGATGCAAATATCATAATCCTCAAATAGGGAAGTATCCAAGGGCTCGGCAGGGTTAACAGGGATGATCTTGGCCTCGTCGACAGTCTTCCATACGAAGTCTACAAAGGGTCCTTGAATATTCATAATGTGGAAATGGAAGAAAGTGTTTTACCGCTGCTGTGCGCCGCGTTCTCCTTCAAGTCCAAGATCAGGGTTTCCCTGTCAACGATTTCCACATCCCGAGCGACGTGTACAGCAGTCAGCGGATTGTCTCCAGTAATCATGATACACTATCTCGTACAGTCAGCATAAGATTCAAACAGCAAGCAACCCTTTCAAACCCTATGAGATGAATCTGCGAGCATTTTAAGCGATTCTACGGCATCAGCTTTGAGCGGGCAGTGGAACACCAGGAAACCAGCGAATTGCAACGAGCTTTCTACAGCCTCCCGAGACAGTTTATTGATCTAAGCCACCAACTCAGTTGATCTGAAAGCGATGTTATTTGGAGGCACAACTTACCTTATCGACAGACATGGGGTCCATCTCCTTGAAGCCCAGAGCCAACACGCGACTTCCTTGTCTCGTAAACGTCTTATACGTGTTGTCATAGTGAGCAGGGACAGCGGCTAACATTCCCTTAATCGTTTCCGGTGCGCCCTTCACAGCTGCAATCGTCTTCCCGCCCTGGAGCGTAGAGACGGACGACATGCGCTTCAGCGCGGAAGAAAATTGGAATCGGCGTCGAATGGAAATTTGCGTACGATGTGGCGCGTGCGCATTGGCAGGTACAAGGATATCACCTATTCCATATTAGTGGAGAAGTTTCATTCCAGCAAGGTGAAGAACGTTACCTTTCTCCAGTTTCCAGTCTAGAACTTCGACTGTGGTTTTCTCCATAGGATCTCCAACGATTGTTCCGTCCTCCAATCTCACCAAAGCGTGAGCCGCAGCTAAGCATAAAGTGGTTTCGCGGGACGTGTCCTTCACATTAACCAACTTGTGCGGATCTTTGGGGCTGAGAAGGAGGCTATCAGCAACCGAGTCTTCTTCGTAGAGATGTAAACTCACTCGACACCGATGATACCTTCTAGAACAAGGTTCTCAGCAGTGATTGTACCTGTCTTGTCAAAACAGCAAACATCGACACGCCCAGCTGATGGGATGCGGAAAGGCTCCGTACAGAAGATTGCTGAGATATTTTAGTATGCATTGGCATTGCCGCCCTCGTATAGGATGGAAGACATACCAAATTTAGACAGTGCGACCAGGGAAGCGTTGACAGCGAGGGACAATTCCATGGGCAATTCAGGAGGGACAACACTCGTGATGATGAGAATGCAATCCAACAACAGCTTCGACTTCTTCAAACCACGCTCTATGCCCTTGGTCCAAACATACCAACTCGCTGCGATAGCGAAGATAAGAAGGAAACCGATGAACATGAACGACTCGAAGTTATTGGCGGAAACTCGCTCGGTGGAGAAAATCATGGTCCTGACTAATTGACCTTGAGCAGTCCCGAAGCCAGTGCGCAAAACAACCCCGAGACATCCTCCATCCGGCGTCTTCAGAGTCGCCATGCCTAGAGCTCTGTGTTAGTATCCTGTCGAACGTTCGGAATGCAGACATAACCAACCTGATGAGCCTGTTTGCAATACCTTCGTCCCGGAGAAGAGAGTGTAATTTTTGTGGGCGCCATCGACGTCAAGACGGTCGGAACCCTCCAGCAACTGGATGGACTCCTTCAACAGAGGTGTTGATTCGCCAGACAGCATAGCCTCGTTGACGATACACGAGCCGTCAATGAGTAGAATATCCGCTGGTATGACCGTCTCGGCCTGTAGGCGAGCTGAGATATGGGCCAGTCAGCATGCGGAGAAAATATATGGGAGAAGAAACTAACTAAGAGAGACTAGATCTCCAGGGACGAGCGCGTCAGTTTGAGTCTCTATCCATTTTGAGTCGCGGAAGCACTGAATCGGGTACGGTGCAACAGACATAGTGCGAAACTCCGTCAGGGTTCGGACGCGCTATAGGATATTGTTAGGGGCCATACGGAACAGTATGCAAGCCGCTGAGAAAAGAACTCACTTGCCACACGACAGTACACTCGAATACAATCAGCATAAATAGCGTGAACAAACTATAGTACCAATATTCGTCCATACACCAAAGAGCGACACAGAATATTTGGAAAACGAAGAAGGGGGCTGTCGCATGTTCGCCAAATAGCTCGGTGAAGGATGGTATAGGGATATCGAATTCATTGCCGCCGTAGAGATCATGAAGCTCCCGAACCTTCTCAAGGTTGAGACCTTTCGTGTTTGTGAACGAGGATAGCTCGGGGTTGCTGGAAGAGAGGTAAGGGAGTTTGTGAAAGACCAAGGGAGATACCGAAGCGACGGAGTAGGTATCACGTTGATAGTTGAACGTATACGTAGCAGGATCTTGTGGATTCTTCTTGACGAGTGGGACAATGTCGCCTTGGCCGCGGTGAGTGACTGGGATAATACGAATGCAGTCCGCCTCTTCTATTGAGTGCGCCTACAGTTCGATTAGCACACCCCACGTTCGCAGTACACAACTACACACCTTCTTCGTCGTAATCCATGCGCGGGCCCCAGAATTCCATTTAGTCATTAGAAAGCTGAGAGCATGGCCCACACCAAGCGACACACATGCCACAAATGTCCATTCTTCGCTAACGAGCCAGTCATCATACTTGACGAAGTACGCGTATGCGAGAAGTGGATATAGGGAAAGAAATGGTGCGCCGTAAAGGTGGGTGTACCAAGGTATGGCAATATGAAGGCTTGCTCCTTGGATTTCATTAGATTCTACCTTGATGGAAGCCCTACAGACGCGAGTCTAGTATCATGGACCACTCGGAGGATGCTGCTTACATGGACAGTTCCGACTAGGCCTTGGTGAAGCCTGTCGTTTGAGCGGCGAGGCACGTTTAGCACGTTCCAAGAATGGCTCCGTCGAAGACCGGGACGATGCAAGCAATCTTCCGATGCCCGAGCAGAAATTTCGAAAGTGGTGTTTGGGTAAAAACCCTAAAGCCAGCGGAGACGTGTTCACGAAATCACATCACATGATCCCCCAACTGACTCCAGTGTCACAGGAAAGGGGTTCTACAAAAAGTCTCCTGAGTGTGTCTAACCCCTACCATGGGTTTCTTCTACTTGGATCCGTCCAAGAAATCCAAACCACTCGACCGCAAAACACTTGACGAACTAGTTGACGTGATGTTAGAGTATGCACATCTGTTTGTCAAGCACGCTCATCTCGCAGGGTCTTTGCCCAACCTCCTGCAAATTCACCAGCAGGCTTCAGACCAATGGACCGCCATCGCTCCTTACATCCCCGAATATAGCACCAACAAGTATCTAGCTGAGCGAAAGGCATTCCTCGACTTTTGCGATTCTTACTGCAAATGCGATACTCCGAGTGATCCAGTCAAGTCAGTGCTATTTACAATTTGCAATCCATTATTGAGCATTTTGTAGAGCTATCGTGGCAGCAATGGCAGCAACCTCAGCCATCCAAATATTCTTTTTCCACGATCTGGAAGTCTTGAATGAAGACGACCGAGCGTACGTTAGTTTAAGGGTTGGGCGCTACCAGTTCGCTAAGTCGACATATTCTCATAACCAAGCTAACCTCCTCAAAGTCCTGAGAGGGCAGCTCAATATGGAATCACTATGCCGTGCCCCACCGCACATGCCCCCACCATATCTGACTCCCTCATCATTCCGCATGCATTAGGAACCATCATCGAGTACGAAAGCACACCTAATGTGACAAAAAAGGCCACCATTGTTGACATCGGAAGCAGCAAGGCCCATGGTGGTTGGGTCGAGCTTCAGTACGAAGATGGTCATACAGAGAAGTTGATGAAAGAGGAGATATTCGGCATCTTGTATGATGCTACCATTGTTCATGAGCCCAGTGAACAATGACAACCTTCCAACCTAGTGGCAATGATGTTCTTCAACATTGGTCTAGGCAAAGTGTGTGGCAATCCGTGGTGTACGGATTGTCGGGGTATGTACTATCGGGGTATGAGTCACCGCCGTATGAGAGATAGACATGCGCAATGTGGGTGTCCGAGGGTGAGGTGTGCGGGGAAGAGGTGAATTAGGCGGCGGCAGGGGCGAACGCTGCACGCCAAACGATTGTCGTGGGTCAGTGAATCCGTACTCAGCCCTCAGCGTAGGCGTGAACGAGTTGTACGTCGTGTTCATCTGCGGAGTGGGCAAGCTGATAGTGGGCTTCTTCGTCGGGGGGTTATTCAAGTAATCCTTGACGGCGATTTCCTCTGCGTAATTTGGCACGATAACACAAGCATCTAGAAGAATCACCGGTGAATCAATAGTATGCAAGACGCTCGGGCGGATGTCTGACGTACAGGAAGCCAAGGCCCACACGAACAGGATTACACCAACATTGATGCCCCCAATAATCGCGGATTCTTTGCAATCGTCTGGGTTATCGTCTATTATGTTCGTCAGACATCCGACGTTGGAGTCAGCGTAGAACACGACGACGATGCTGTAGATGCCAGAACCAACGGCAGCGATGACCATGCCGTAGAGGATTTGACAGTAAAGGCGGATGAGACACTTGCTCCGCAAAATAACTACAACGATTCTAGTCGGACGTGAGTCGAATGCAGTGGATTTGATGGGACGAATGCGTACCCAAAGACGGAAACAAACGTGAAGGCTGTAAATACCACCGCTTGAATGTAGAATGCAGCTTCCACCGCTTTGTCGGGAGGCGCATCGCCTATGGATACGTGTTTAGATTGCGCAACTCCCACTATATGGACCTACGCGACGTACCGCCTGTCTGCGATATCGCAATCAAGTAGCCAAATCCTGCTAAAGTACCGCCCCCAAGTATACTTAAGACCGAGAGTATCTACACCGAAATCAAAATTCAGCCTTCCTATGAACATGGGTGATGTCACGCAATGACCCACAAAAACACCATATCTGACCGGCAGACAACAAAGGAAATTTCGCGATCGTATGAAAACCATCTTGTAGGCCAGCTAGAGTCGTGAATGGAGTGGGCGGAGAGGAGCGGGTAAACCTGACCCAGAAAGGCGCAGCCTATGGGGGGCTCGAGTGCGGCTTGGGGGGATTATATACCTACAGAAGCATCTCCATCGACAATCGTGTTTGATGCATTCAGATGGAATACCAGGACAACTGTAAGGTGATACATGTTAGCGCATGGATCCCTACGCGTGTTAATAACCTGCAATATAGTGAAGCAAGGCGTAAGAGGTTTACCATCAAACGAGTTTGTTGTCACGTTTGGGCATAGCCCCAGTCTTAGCGGGGAAAGTATCGCGCTAGTAAAAGAGGGCACACGCATTCTCAGCTTATCGCCAGGAAGGCGAAACGACGTGAAGTGTTTCATGTCCACCCAGCGTCGGGGACGATAAAGCCCATGGTGAAGCACTGGACGCATCGACATATCTCTGCTGCGAATTCTACGGGCTTATTCGGCAAGAAAGGACCCCTCGTAGCTGAGCTGCGCAATTAGTGAAGCTCAAGACTTAAGCAAATGCGATACACACGACGTCTCTCGCTCTACATCGTTTCCCGGTCTGGTAGTCGAGCTTATTCTGGGTGGTTCTGGATGACTTAGGAGACTGGAAAGACTCATGGAAACCTGTGTACAAGTGTCCGACCACGGGGCAGGCTTTGTAGACCTGTTGCGCGTCGAACGGCGACATTGTATTGCGAAGAGATTGTAACTACATAACAGCAATTAGGATGTTTTGCACGGCATCTTTTCCGGGGTACAAGAATCAGAGACGGCGACCACGGCGACCACCCTATGTGACAAATACAGTCAATTACACGGGAACCCAAACCAGATAGCACAATAGGCGTACCTTGCGACGGGTGGAGTCAGTTGGAACGGGAGTGACATCCTCGATACGGCCGATGCGCATGCCTGCGCGGGCAAGGGCACGGAGCGCGCTTTGGGCGCCTGGGCCAGGTGTTTTGGTGCCCGTTCCGCCAGTTGCGCGGAGCTTGATGTGGAGGGCGGTGACGCCAACCTCGCGGCAACGGGTTGCGACGTCCTGCGCGGCAAGCATGGCAGCGTATGGCGAGGATTCGTCGCGATCGGCCTTAACTTTCATTCCACCTGCATAGAACGATTTAGTTTGGCTTCAACTGGAGTCAGATCTAAGCTACGCACCGGTGACGCGGGAGATGGTTTCCTTGCCAGATAGATCGGTGACATGGACGAAAGTGTCGTTGAAAGACGCGTAGATGTGTGCGACTCCGTATACGAGCTCGCCCTCCGCGACTTGGGGGCCGAGGGAGACGGTGGCTTCTTCACGGGGGGCCTTGACTTTCTTGGGAGGCTACATCCGATCATCGAGTTAGCCATCCATCACAAAAACAACGAATTTTTGGCGAGCAGAGGGGAGGGCATCGCTAGAAGCACTGGGCAGGCTGTAGGGAGTTTCACTGACCATTTTAATTAGTTCTGGCTTGAGGAGGGCGACGACGACGATGACCAAACGAAATTTCCTGCAGTATAAAGTTTATTAGGCCATGTTTGTCCCGTCGATCAGAATCGTGGGAAACATCCCCCTTCAGGCTTCTTGCGCACAAGAGGAGAGGCTGTAGTGCTTATCCTTTTCACTAAAATCCAGGTATTTGGGATTATACAAAATGCTCTTTGACCGGTTTATTATTTGTTACGTGCTGACTTCTTCCCGAGTTTGAGTATATGTACGGAATCTACTTCCATTCAACTCGATATGTTATGAAACACTGCTCAATTGAGAACTGCTTCTTGGATGTTTCAGTATTCGTGAAATCATGGTTGTCCTCCCGTTAGAATGGATTCAAAAATCTACTTGTTTTACGGCCCAGAGTGTGCTCATAGGAGCAACATAGGAGTGGTCCAATATGGCAATGGATAAGCGCCTTGACTGCGCCTCATTGCCAGGCAGTAACTGGGCAGCAACCTCTCAAGACATCCACCATGGTCAAGATCTTCTCCCTCTCCGTCGTTCTTGCGCCTGCATCTGGTTCTTGTACTGTTCTCAGCAATGCCACCGATCTTTCTTCGTTTTCCTTCTATCAGAGAGGCTCCGTTGGAGAATTCATGACCTTCCTCTCCCGAACTGTCGCAGAACGGACCCCTCAAGGTCAGCGCCAGAGCGTCCAGGAGAACAATTATGTTGCTCACGTCTATAACCGTGGCGGCGCCGAGCAACTTGCGGGTACGCATTACAACCAAGATGAACCACGTATACCTCTAACCGTTCTGGACAGCCGTAATCATCACCGACCAAGAGTACCCTGTTCGACCTGCGTTCTCACTGCTCACTAAGATTCTGGACGACTTCACCGCCAAAGTCCCGCAGTCCTCATACTCTAATCCATCAGCCGTCAGCTTCTCTGAAATCAATGGTTACATCCAAAGATATCAGGACCCGCGACAGGCTGACACAATCATGAAAGTGCAGCAGGAGCTGGATGAGACAAAGATCGTTCTGGTGCGCTGATCATTTGGTGATATCAAGAAACCTGCTCACCATCAATCCGGGATTCCTTCTCACAGCACAAAACGATCGAATCGGTTCTCGAACGAGGCGAGAAACTTGACAATCTCGTCGAACGCTCGACCGCGCTTTCAGCACAAAGCAAGATGTTTTACAAGACTGCCAAGAAGGTAGGCTTCCTGACTCGCCCATCTGGTCTATATTCGCTAAGCTATCATAACAGCAAAACTCTTGTTGCGTTATCATGTGAAGGCGTACACGACTTTCCCTGTCCCTCGCACGTACCATTTACTGCCTGCCTACCTACATCTGTACCTTTCTTGGACATTTCGGATATGATACCTCCCTCCATCAGTTAAGGACGTCTTGGTCAGCCTGTAAGTCCGAGAGGACATCGGAAGCTGTGATACACCGCCAACGCTGGAACGGGCGCGTTACTGAACCTAGTAAACTGATTGGCTGCGCCGTTGACCCTGGAAATGGCAAGCACACTAAATCCTGAATCTTGGATCAGTAAATGAAGTCTCCTGAAGTCTCCAATTGTTTCAAGTGGTGTTGATCTTCAACAGCATCATTGTAATCACAGCCGCAAGTCATTGATACGGATGTAGGCTTATAGATTTGGCGTGGAGCGAGCTAGAATACCCAGAGATATCGATGTGTGATCGTCAATTAGTCGTGAACCTTGTTCTCCTTGTGGAATTCCGGCCTGACAGGAGCTTGCTTACCCCCGACTCTCATTGCCGTACTCAGTGGACACAATCGTGATAGGTCCCGAGATTCCAGGTACAAATAGACGCTACACGCCCGTCCACTCACTACAACTCTCTTCCTCTCCCTCATACCCCCACCATCTCCTCCTACACTTAGCGCATCATGGAGGCATTCAAGGTGGGTAGCATATGCTTGCCGGACGAGGCGGTGAACTCAATCCTCCGCAGTCACTAGAAATGAAGAAATGGGTCGAACTCCTCAATAACAAGGATCCCGCCTTCAGGCTCTCTGACATCGTGCGTCCTCTCTCCCTCACCCATTGCCTCCCGTTCAACGATCTTAGCCCACATATATCGATGCGATTGTTGGTACCGCCTCCGGCGCCGGTATTGACGACCGGAAGATGCTTGTATGCGGCCATTTTCTCTCGCATACCCCCGCGCGCTCACTGCATATACTAGCTGGAGAAAGGCCTCGTCCTAATGTCGCGACTCGGCGACAAGTCTGAATTCTCAACTCGCCTCCAGGAACGAGTGATCGATCTCCGTGAGCACGATCGCCCCCTATGGCCATGATCGGAGCACCCTGACCATATCCACTTTACGTCTCGTCTAGTTTACAAGGACTTACCACACCCCACAGAATGGGTATCTTTCTCTTCCTTCTGCCGGGGAAACGACGGCGGACGTCGGTATGGATGGAGTCAAGTATGCGTACCGTAGCGCAGACGGAAGCAACTACAACCCTCTGGTGCCTTTGATGGGTCGCGCCGGAAGACCCTACGCTCGAACTGTTCCTTCAACAAACTTGATTCCCCCTTCGGCCCTTCCAGACGCTGGTCTCGTCTTTGACACACTTCTCAAGCGCGACCGCTTCGTTAAGCACCCAGGAGGAATCTCCAGTCTCTTCTTCGGCTTCGCAGATCTCGTAATTCACAGCATCTTCAATACCGATCACCATGACTGGTCCATCAACAAGAACAGCAGCTACTTGGACTTGAGCATCCTTTACGGCAGCAGTCAAGCTGAAGTAGAATCAGTAAGGAAGTTAGACGGGACAGGTCAACTGCACAACGATGTCTTCGCTGACTCGAGATTGCTCTTCATGCCGCCTTCAGCCTGTGCTCTGTTGGTCCTTTTGAGCCGAAACCACAACGTGCGTACGTCTCGACTTCGCGAGGAAAATAGCGAACTCATATTGTCTACAGTACATTGCCAAGAAACTCTTGGATATCAATGAACGCAAGTCATTCACCAACCCCCGACCCCAGGATAAGGCCAAGCGCCGTCAGCAAGATGACGAGCTCTTCCATCGAGCACGCCTTGTCAACTGTGGTTACTTCATGCAGATCATCCTTGGCGATTATGTCGGCTCCATTCTCGGATTGGCCCGTGACGGGCACGCTTGGAGGCTGAACCCACTCAAGGTGTGTCATTACTATGAACTTGGTCTTTTGTATCCTGTGCACTGACATTCTCAACTTGCTAGGCTACTCGCTCAGGGGATCATGAAGTCTCCCCTCGAGGAGAGGGAAACGTCGTCTCCGTCGAGTTCAACTTGCTCTACAGATGGCACGCCACTCTGTCAGAACAAGATACGAAGTGGACAGAGGATCTCTTCAAGAAGCTCTTCAACGGAAAAGACCCCAGCAAGGTACATTTTTGCAACGCACTGCAGCTTCCTTTCTCGTGCTCATACACGCATTTCCTAAGATCACTGTGGAAGACTTCAAAAACGCGGCTCACGAACATATGGTCAAGCAACTCCCAGCCGATGTTAAAGAATGGACTTTTGACGGGCGAGTCCCTATATTCCTCTTATCAGCCGCGGCTTTCTTAAGTAGGGAATTTCAGATTGAAACGAGGAGAGGACGGCAACTTCAACGACGATGACCTTGCTAAGATCCTATTGAATGCAACAGAGTGGTACTCTGGGTCCTACAAGGCGGCAGGTACCCCGGAAGTCCTACGTGTCATTGAAGTCTTAGGAATCGAACAAGCGAGAAGCTGGGGGTACTTGTTCTGTATGTACCGAAGATTACCTCGTTGCTTATGCTAAACTAACTTCGCATTCAGTTGAACGAATTCCGCAAATTCATGGGATTGAAGCGTACATCGTTTTGCTCGCGGTATTCGTGCTAAACTCTGACATTATCTGTGTGTAGCGTATGCCAACTTCAAAGAATGGAATCCAGATAAGGCGATATATGTGAGCTCCTATATCCTTTTCAAGGAGATGAAACTTGAACTAACCGGGAATCATGCATTTAGACAGCAGCAGAATCTCTCTACAAGGACATCGATAACCTCGAGCTTCACGTCGGACTCCAAGCTGAGGAGTCCAAACCACCCATCCCTGGCGCCGGCTTGTGCCCTGGTTACACTATCTCTCGTGCCATTCTTGCCGATGCAGTCTGCCTCACCCGCGGCGACAGGTTCTTGACGACTGACTTCACTCGTACGTTAATGAATACAACCTTTTCTCAACGTCTCTTCATTTCTTCGTCACAGCATACAACTTCACTTCATGGGGCTACCAGGACTGCCAATTCGATCCCGAAGACGGTTCATACGGAGGCATGCTGACTAAAATGCTCTTCCGCTTCCTGCCAAACCACTACCCTGCGGGCTCGGCGTACGCCCATTTCCCCTTTATGGTCCCGACCTACATGCTAGGCGAGATGAAGAAACATGGGAACGAGGAGTGGAAGAACTACACTTGGACTCGCCCCGCACAGCCGAAATCCTTCGCCACTGTAACCTCCTTCGCAGGGGTCTCCAGAATAGTCAAGGAGCCCAAGACCTTCGTAGCTCCATACAATGCCAGACTCACTAAACTTGCCAAAGACCAGATTATCAGCATTCCCGTTCAGGATGTCCTTGTCTCAGATAAGACCAAGCTGTGGCAGACGTTCTCGCAGTTAACTCAGAAACTTATCCTCGACAAGTCTATCGACCGGGTTGGATCGGCTGATAAATTCGTCGACATTATTGGGGATGTTATCAACCTCGTGCCTGTATATTGGATCGCTCAGGAAGTTGTGAGTTGTGGTTTCTGTGTTTCATTGTATTGGCTGTTGACTGGTGAAACCATAGATCGGAATTCCATTGACCACGGAAGTCGATTTGAAAGACGACGACGACGTGTTTGAAATCAAGAATCTCTACAAACGATTCGCTGATGTATGCGAGTACGTCAACGTTTTATTACGCGTCTAGCGACACACTAACATCCGTTCAAGATATGTATACCTCAATTTCCAACCCGACAATGACTGGAAGCTTCGCTCGAGCGCACAAGACACCTTCAATAAAGTCACGGAGCTTGCCAGCATGCATCTCGCAGGGATTGCAGGCGTTAGTCTTCTCTCCGTGTTCTATTTGCTCCTGTATTCTTATTCACAACGTTTTTAATCCTCACTCAGTTCTCTATATTCGACAAAGCCCGCCACGCTATACGAAACATGAAGTTCAAATCGCACGGCTTCCTCAAGCAACTGATTGAAGCGTCCTCTTCCTCCCAGCCGCGTCCAAAAGAGCTTGCAGCAGCGCTTTTTGCAGAAGTCGTACCAACATCCGCGCATTTCTCCCAATCCATTGCCCACGTAGTGAATTTCTATCTCGACGACGCGAGGGCGAACGAGAGGAAAGAGTTAGTCGCGTTGTTGGACAATAAGGGGGCACCAGTGACGGAAGAAGCTCGTGCGAAGGTTATGGGATACGTCAGAGAAGCCCTGCGTAAGTGCCCTATCTCTCCAGTGCGCAACACTTTACTGACGCGTAACAAATGCAGGCCTCGACCCAATCGTACATCTTCCGCTTCGTCCTCCTTTATACCCTGCTAATGAAGTCGTCTATAGGTCAGCGGCGTCTATCGAACCTCCACCACCGATACAGACGTCAATGGTGTACACATACAAGCAGGCACAACCGTCTTTGCCAGCGTCTCTGCTGCTAACCTAGACCCGTCTGTCTTCGGCGAAAACCCCACGTCTACTAGCTTCACTAGGCCGAAAGATACCTCCGGCATCTTAGGACTAGGCGAGTATGGGTGCGTCGAGCTTTGCTTGATCCCTTATATATATGAATACTGAGAAAACTTCTTCGCCTTTCTAGCCTCCTTTCGTCTGAATTCTTCGAAACAGTGAGTTATCTCTTGATTGTAAACAACCCTATCTGATTACCAAACGACTATCTCAGGCCGCCCTAGCCATGCTTTCCCAGATTCTTCAACTCAAAAACCTCGGTCGCTCACCAGGCGCATCAGGGCACTTGACTCGCTTCACGGAAGAGTGGCACGGAACCCCATCGCAGAAGTACATCTCAATGAAGGGACAAGTTCAGCCTTGGCCCGATTCATTGGTTGTGGAGGTAGGCGTATAGTATTCACTTGACACTACCTAGAACATTAATTACTAATGAACCACCGAATTCTAGTACTCGGCTTGAACGATTATCTATAATTATACAATGAAGGGCGCGATAGAAAGATGTTATCGATTACCAATGCGGTATCTGTACATTCTGTGAAGTGCTCTGTACAAGGAATGTAATTGGTGAATGGATTCTGTTGTTATTCGTATTTCGACCTCGTAATGCAGGCAAACCACAATTTGAACATCTCAACGATTGGTTGACAGCGCGACTGAATTCTGCCGTAAATCGCGTCAAGAGTGAAACAGGCACTTCCACAATGAACAAATGTATTAGAGATATTGCCGTACGGCAGCAACTCTTTTAAGAAAGCAGGGTATGTCATTAGCATGATTATACGTAGTCTATATGCCAATGCAAACCCGTCGCAGAGGTGCGAAATCAGATCACCGAGCTACGAGCAGGCACTTCAGCGATACATTAGGCAGAAAAGCCCGATGGGCACATACATTATGGTTTTTTTGGGCTTGATGTGGATGGAGGCGTGGCTTGGAACACCCTCAATGCGGTGGTAGGCATTCAAGTTCTTGTGCATCGTGATTTGGAAAACAGAAGCACCGCCTTGGCTAGAAACGACGACAATGTTAGTCTCCGCGAATAGAAGTTTATAGCATCAACTACACACCGACTGATGATAGTAGCATATGCTAGGAAGAACGCCCATAGTCTGAACCAACGTTCGCCGTATTTTGCGACCACCAAGTCCTTGTTAGACAACCAATTCTTGTACCAACGCCAGAGAGTAGCCGAATAGTGAACCCCGAGGACATCAACGCTCTTCATCTCGAAGCCTGCTCCTTCCAACTACAACTGCATTACTGGCGAGAACGGAAAGGCAGGGAAGAAGTGTACCTGGTTGATGACCCAACCTAGCGAGCAAGAAGCATCGGCGCCAGGGAAAACATACTTATTCATGAACAGACCCCTACGTCGTGGTAACGCATCAACGGGGGAAAACCAGAAGGTAATCACAATACGTACCAGATCAAGTCCTCAAATTGCCAGTGCGGCCTGAGGCCAGCAACTTGGAATACGATGATACCGTCATCATCCAATAACTCATAAAGTTGGCGCAAGAAAGCACCATAGCGACGAACACCAACGTGCTAATGTTCGGAGAAGCAGTGAGAAATAGGATACGTGCGCGTTGAATGTGTCATACCTCTGCCATCTCGAGAGCCACGATCTTAGTATATTTGCCCTTTTCATGAGGGATATCTCGGTAATCACAGCACAAAACGCGAGCTTTGCCTTCGGGCACCTACCAAATTGGTGAGCTTTGCGACGAAAAAAGGTTGTCGAATAAACGTACACCGTTGTCCTTCAGCCTTTGTTCGATGAACTTAACCTGTTCACGAGCAATGGTCACACCAGTGACATCACAGCCGTAGTTTTTGGCGGCGTGAGTGATGAGTGTACCCCATCCGCAGCCAATGTCGAGGACACTGGTGAGAATTGAGTTGAAGGAGCCGGACTAAAAGGCTGAAGCACGTACCGGTCGGTTTCGTTCAGGTTTAACTTTTCGCAGACAACGGTGAGTTTGTTGTCCTGAAGTTGCTCCAAGGATTCTTCAATAGTGTTGTCGACAACGATGCCAGATGTGTAAACCATGCGTGGGCCGAGGAACCTACGCTACAGGTATGAGTATATAGGTGAGAAGTCGAAGCTTTTTTTAATCCCACCAGCCGTAGAAGTCATTGCCGCCTGTTCCAGAAGTTAGACTGAGAAAGATAGAATAATAAAAAGTAACGTACGATCATAGGTAGTACGGACTTGGTCTTCGTCCTGGTGTTGCGAGTGGATAACGACCTCGGGGATGAATACCATGAAGACATATTTAAAGAGCTCCCATGTGAAGGTCATTTTTGCCCAATCATGTCGCTGTTCCATAATCTCCAACACGTCGCCTAAAATGTTTCAGTGTCATGTTCGAAAACAACATGAAAGTGCTACTCACCCTTGAAATCAATCTTGCCCTCAAAGTACGCGTCGTGGAAGAGCTGCATAGGAATTTTCTGCTTCCCATTGTATAGCCTCCTCAACTCGATGTCTTTGATTTCAATATACTCTTCTATGTCCTTTCCTGGAAGTACCACCTTCTCGTTTTTACGCGGGCCGTACATACTGACCAGGGCCCAGTAGGCCACAGTGACGGGAACCCCGGTGACCACGAGCAAGAATAGATAGGTCTTGAAGCCACCGCGAGAAACGATGGGGAGGACCAACTTCAGCAAATACGGCGCAACAACCACACAGAATGCTAGCTGGTAGTTGGAGAAGGCACCGTTTCCCTCCGCAAGGCCAACGAGAGGCGCGTTCTTGATGGCAGGATAAGAAGTGGTCCTGACCAAGGTCGACATGTTTGGATGAAAAGAAGGTTGAACCAAAGTCGCGTCAGAAATAGCGCGATATTTGAGAAGCAACTGTATTTGCCGCTATTTGCGCTACGCGATATTCCCACGTACTCGTGTCCATTCACTTTCTAAATAGGAAATGCCGACGATTTCCCTAATTGAGCCCACAACTATCAATAGCGCGCCTAGTTGCTGTCGCGCTGACAGGCCATGCCGGCCACAAGTCACCCGCAGCGATCCCCCCGAAGCTCGCACATTCATCGCGAACCAACTTTCACACTGTCCCCAGCGATTCCCCTTCCGACAAGTCCTCCCATCACCAGTTTATTGTCTGCCCGACGACCCTCTTTCACCGCTGCCCTACCTACTACTGGCATACAGAGAGACGACGCAGAGATAGAGCGTAAATTAAATGTACCTGTCCCAAGTGGTATTGCGACTTCCATGCCCAGCGCTCCCTCGTCGCCAGAGGACGGAGGCAACTTTCGGCGCAGCTTACAGATTGACATGAAGGGCCTGGTTGGAGACGCTGTCGGAAATGTACGCCTCATTCATTAAATATACTCACATGTTAGCTAACTGCGCTAGATGAGCATCAGCCCCGCTAGTCGTGATGTCGTTCTGGCCGCGTACGTCCCAGTTTGCATGATCCAGCACTTATCTCACTGATAGCATCCGCCTCAAAGCCGCCGTGGTCTATTCATTATCGACCTTGAAGCTCCTCTGGAGATTCCACGTTTCTTACCACAAGGAGGAACATGGGACGTCGCTGACGTGCAGTGGAATCCCCATCCTTCGCGTGCAGAGTACATCGTGTCGACCTCCAGTGAGAAGCTGTAAGCTTCCATTTTACCGTTCACATGAATGCCTCATATACAACGTCCGTCAGCCTTATCTGGAATCTTCGCATTGTCGGCAAAACGTCCATCGAGCACATTTTGCACTCACACTATCGAGCTATCACGGATATCAATTGGCATACCACTGAATGTGACACCGTCGCGTCGACCGGTATAGACTCATGGATATGGACGTGGGATCTACGGGAACCAAGGAAACCAATCTTTGGTGAGACCCACCATCTCTAAGATAGGGACACTCGTTTACCTCATTAGGTCTGTCTGCCTTCAATGGTACGTCAGGACCGCCCTTGGCCCAGAAGGGGCTAACAGCTGCCCGTAGAAAGTGGAACTCAGGTTAAATGGAACCGCCAGGATCCAAATATCCTTGCATCTTCGCATGCTAACGAAGTGCTCATCTGGGATCGTAGAGTATGTGTCTCGCAGGGCGACCCAGTGTGTAGCTAACTGTGCTCGCAGAAAGGTTCTTTGCCCATGGTCTCGATTCGCGCCCACGATTCGAAAATATACGGCATAGACTGGTCGCATTCCATTAGAAATGAGATAGTCACCTGCTCCCTTGACCACACTATCAAGGTTTGGGATGTCAATGCATCACCAGCTATCACATCATCTTTTCGGGATCTGCACTCACCATCCCTCGGTTCCTCCCTTCAATCTTTCACCCTTTACCCATCGGACGTTGAAGTGGGGGTGATATCATCGACTGCAAGCTCGAACGGAATCAACGGTACGAATATCTAGATTCTTACCACAGTATCATTTGCCTACATTTGTTGTATGGTTCCAGGAACTGGGAATTCGAGGCAGACCCCGATGGCCCCTAAGACTACCATCCGAACGGTTTACCCAGTCTGGCGCGCTCGGAACCTACCTTTTGCGCAAGGAGTCTTGAGCCTTGCTCAACGTGGTGAAACGGCTTTAGAAATGTACCGCACCGATTCCTCGTTCCCGGGAGCTGGTTCTAAAGAAAAGACACCAACTAACATACACACGACTTCACATGTTCCCGTTGAAGTTTTCGAAGGACATAAAGACGTCGTCAAAGAGTTTGTCTGGAGAAAAGGAGGTCAAGGTATAACAATCTCTTCATTTCAAGCCCGTAGTCAATTGACCGATTAACAGAGGCAACCGAGTATCAGCTCATCACCTGGTCCAAGGATCGCACTCTTCGATTTTGGCCAATGGATCAGGAAACGATGCAGGTAAATCATTCCTTCCTCATCACGCTATGCTTGTCTTACCCAGCCGACTTCTACGCCTCAGAAAGTGGGCCACATATACTCACCGCCTCGCGGTCGAGCTAGGTATCCTACTGTCAATGACCAAAACATTTCATTCCGTAATCCACCTGAGGGCACGGAATATCACCCTGCCTTATCTGCTCCTATTGGTCATCGATCCATCCTCGCAGAGGTTCGCGCTGCTCCGCCCCGTATGCGTCGTGGCGATTTGGGACACTACAACATCCACACATCCACACAGAGTATCAACCCCGTGTTACAACCTCACGTAGGATCCGCCCACCGTGCATCGTTACATGAGCACTTTGCTGCTGCCAAGGGTAGCAATGGCAACACAGCGCTTCTATCTACACCCGACGTAGGTGACTACGTCAGCGCGTCTACCAATGGTAATCTAGAAACAACTGGCTCTGGCTCCGGTCCCATAGGTATGCCTCCTGGCACAATACGTCGATCGGGTACGATGAGCAAGGGTGGACTGGGAGGGCGTTCGGTTGCTCGGATGGACGCTCTTTCTTGGCTTCAAAATGTCAGGGTTGGTCCTGGTAGTCAACAACATCGAAGTAGTTCATCCGGACCCGGTAGCTCAAGCACAAGGAGTAGTACTGGACAAGAATCGAATCCACCTTCGAGGTTAGGATCCAGGTCCCGGCCAGGTAGTGGGTCAGACCCCAGAAATACGTTAAGCAGGCAGACGTCTGATAATGACGATAATGAGCACGGGGGGTTCATAGAAGAGAAGAGCAAGGACTTGGATAAAGACAAAGGGCGATCGAGGAGAAGCTCCAGTCTTAGCCGGACCGGGGCGGACGACAAAAAGGAAGAATCCAGCCAGTCCTTGCAAGACGAGTACGAATTCCTTTGTCCTTCATTAGACGGCCTATGTGCTAAAGTTTACGTAGGATAACATCTGTCCTAAACAGACTCTCTTCCTCCAAGATCAAGCTAGAGAAGGCACGTATTCTATAGGTCCGTGTACCCATTCTGATCTTCATGTACTCTCCAGCACGACCTCACCAAGAAACGGACATGTACTCTCGGTCTACATGGGCCATGGGGTGAACCTTCCTCGGTGTTCATTCGTGTTACATTTACCTTTCCCAAGGACTACCCCTCTGCCCTTCACCCCGAAGGAACGCCAACCATTGAAGTGGAACGTAATCCACTTATCTCTAACCGAACTCGCGCACTGATACTGCGAAGGTTGAAGGTTATACGTGAACGTAGACGGCCTTGCTTAGAACCTTGCCTACGATACTTAACATTTGGCACTGAAGAACAAAATATCCACCCTCCCCCTATGGATTCGGAATCCTCTGATGACGATGAACACATGACTCGTAAATCCAGAGACTTCACCGTAGCTCTTTTAAGAAACAACAAGAACTTAGCCGAACCAAGAACATCCCAGGGGACCTTCGGACCGAATGGTGTGTTCTGCTGTGCCACCTCGAGATTTGTCCTGATCCTATCCTTACAGGCGAGCTGGTCTGCTTCTTTCGTGCTCCCCCTCGAATTTTTCGAAGTGTTAACCACGATCTGTCAACTTCTCCTTCTAAACCTACGGCCCAGGAAACCGCCGATGCAAATGGCCTTCACCTCTATCAATCACCATCTCTCCTCGTTGATGCTATTCGCCATCTTGGGATGGCCGCTTCTGATCCAAGCACTCGATCCTTAGGGATTAAGCGCATCGAAGGTGCTGGTGGTGGCGATATTCTTCGCATCATGACGAACCTTTTGACCGTCTCTCACAATAACAAACACTTCTTCGACCTCAAACCACAGGGAGATATTCCGAAGAACTACCACCCCCAAGCCCCCGCTAGGAGAAGTACTATATATTTCGCTCGCACGAATGACATCGCCGGCCCAGACCGCAAGGTTGCGACTGGCTATGTGTTCTCTGGTGATAGCCTCGCTTCCGTCTGCGACAGAAATGCCCAGGTAGCCAAAGAATATGGAAGATATGACCATCAGAGGATCTTCCAGATGCTCCGATCCGTACTATCTACTCTATTACGCACGTCCAGCCCCTCAGTCAACCATAAGGTCCTGATGCAGCTGTAAGAACAGAACTATTCGGCGTTGCCTCGTGGTTGGCTAACACGGTTTGTAGTTACGCTGAACTAGCGAAAGAAAAAGACATTCAGATGCTTGCCATGCTTGCTGTTTTACTCCTTCAAGCTGGTGAGTGTGCTGAGACCGACAGTAAGCAGAACTATTCCTTCCATCCGACCGTAACCCGACAGCCCTTTCATAGACGATAAAGGAAAGCAAAAGAGCAAGAGTCTAGCCCGAAGCCCTCTATCACCGTTGGTTACCTCCCTTACTAGCTTTGACTACTTTAGTCTCGCTCAGTCCATCAACAGTGGAAATAGCCCGGCACTTCTGCCCTGGCCTCGTGTCGCTTCTCCCTCCGTGCAAACAACGCCAACACAAAACTCGTAGTTCATGGTCTAGCATTTTCAATGCAGGGACCATGCGCCAGCTTATGTCTGGTTCGCATGATACATTGAAAGAGAACTCACCGCCCCAACCTGGGACGCCAACAGTCAATTCCTCCGAAGGCGGCATTCCCGTGCCCTCTCTAAACCGTCCCCCTCGTACACCCGATCCACCGCGTCGCATCACACGGCATGATAGTATCGTGAGATCTCCGTCAGCGATCTCGAAGTCCTGGAACGAATCTCTTTCTGCTACAAAGCCAGGGGCGGGGACTCCCTCTCCTCCTTATCCAAGTTCAAAAGTACATCCTAACCGATCCCCCGGGGAGAAAAGACTGATTTTCACGCCGGAGCCCAATCCTAATATGCCCACGTTAGCCGTTGCTCACTGCTTGCTCTGAGCCGTCCTGACATTACTCGCAGTGTAAACCCACTCCAAGAACCTCGCTTTGTCGGACAACTATTGACCCATATACATGTCTATGCTGAGCTGCTCTTCGCGTGGCAGCTATACCATCGAAGACTAGAATTACTAAAATGCATCCACAGTAGCATACACGACAAGGCACGCCAGGATTTCAATTCCGGTAAGCCTAGCCATCTCTTCCCCTCCCCCAAGTTTACGTCGTGATTTTTTTTAGGTATCTTTCACAGTTTTTCCCGATGCGGGCACGAGATCCTGCAAAATGGCAATTCCTGCCCGTCTTGTGGTCAGCCATCGAAGATGCCTCTCTGTTCCATATGTCGGATGCCTATCAAAGGTTTGAAGGTGTATACTATGCTACCGCAGTGGACTGACCACTATTTTAGGTTTATCCAAAAGCTGCCTCAACTGCCTACATGTCAGTCATATTAGGTGTTGGCAGACATACAACCAAGCTTCTTGCTCGACTGGTTGTGGCTGCCACTGTTTTGACACGGGACCTGCGCATCAAACCCTACAGCAGAACCAGTCATAGTATTAGTCGTATTCAGCATTGTAGCATGTTGGCCGCATGGCAGAGTTGTGAACAAAGAATGTCAAGTTTGCTTTTTAGACTCTGGACTAATGAAATGAGAATCAACACCATAAAAGGTAGCACCGACGCCAGGTATACGGGATCCTTCACGTGACATATCTTTTCCGCCACGACATTGGGCGCCAATCTTGCAACCTCCCCTCTCACCAACACGTTTGCAGGCCGTCGCGTGAACATGTCGCAATACACGTCGAGCTCCCCTCCGCCACTTCGCCACCCCATCCCGACGCATCCAGCGTATATTCCTGATCCTCCGTCGACGCCGTCTTCCCCGCAAGGCTACCAACGTTTTTCCTCTTCGCCCGCTCCTACGTCTCAGCCACCGCAGTATCCGACACACGTACCAGCTTACACGACCCCATTTCAACATAACTATAACGCAGGTCATGACCAGATGCATGGCGCGAATATGCACGGGATGCCTTCAAACCCGCCACATCAGGCGCAAGGCTTGATGCCGCCGCCAGATTTTGGAGCTTGGGGAATGAATGACGCGACGGCTCAGTTTAGTATGCAGCTTGGTCAAAGCGCTGTTGCCGCAGGGCAGGATTACGTCCAACGTAATGTAAGCAACCGGCCTAGCATATTGCTCGTACTAAATCAACAGTTGGTAGTTTGGTGGTATTTTCCCGACGACATACATCAAACACCACTTTAATGTCTCCAATTCCTACGTTATCAACAAACTCCGCATAATTCTCTTCCCATGGAGACATAAGCCTTGGGCTCGACGCGTTCGTCGGTCAGAGCAAGGCACGAGCGAGTGGCAGCCTGCCCGAGAAGACATCAATTCCCCTGATCTTTACATCCCAGGTTTGCCGTTCGTCTACACCAATGTTTCTTGTTTGCTCAGGCAGATACCCAGTCATGGCTTTGGTCACCTACGTCCTCATCTCTGCTCTACACTCTGGTCTTCAAAAGCGCTTTCACCCACAAGTTCTCGGCGAATCAGCATCGCGAGCTATTGCCGTCGTCATATTAGACTTTTTGTTCGTCAAAACAGGCTGTTATATCCTCAACGTCCAAGAAAGTAGCCAAGTCGTGGATCTGATCGCTTATGGAGGCTACAAATTTGTTGGGTACGATCGAAATTCGTTCTACATAGACTGAATACACGTGCTGACTTCCCAGTAGCGTCATTGTAACTATTGCAGCTGGATTTCTTGGTTTGAATAGCACCCTCTGGGGAGCGATCTTTGTCTACTGCTTCCTTGCCAATGCATTCTTTCTGGTAAGTGCGTAGTAACTTATGTACCGGCCGATCTAACACTCGCGCACGCAGCTGCGCTCACTTAGATCTGTAGTCATTCCGGATTCCGCGTCTTCAGCTGCACCCACGACGGTCAACCCCGCTCAACGACGGCGAAGAATTACGTTCTTATTCTTGGAAGCAGTTTGTCAAGTAGTCTACATGGGCTTCCTAGTACGGGTGTAATTTATATGGCGGGTCCTTATCGTAAATCGCGATGGATCACTTCACTTTGATGCTTCTATTCGAGGCCGAGCAAAAAACAATTCACGCACAATCTACTTTACTTCCAATCATTGCCAGAATATTCCTCATCAGGCATATGTTTTCTTCGGGCCGAACGTTGAACGTCGAACGCATATATGGCTGGATTATTGAGAGCGCCGGCGCTTAGTTTTGAGCCGCTGGACCGCCTTCCGACTCGGACCAACGACTTATCTCGAAAACCTTCACGGTGTCAAACGCCGCTGAAGGATTCACTATGGAGGTGCGCCATTACAAGTCGGGGTGGCGCAAATTATCAATTCCCTAGTAGATCCAACCAGTGCCATCCACCGGGTTTACCATGCAACAACAACTAGGCGAGTTGAAGCAAAACCCCCCCTCGAGTGAGGCGCAGACTTCGGAGATATTGCAAGTCGCGTATGAAATCTTTGGCTTCACTGGCACCGGATCGGACTCGACAATACTCCCAGCGGCATCAACGGTAAATTGGGTCGTAGCTCAGAAGTGCTTAGGCGTCGCATGGGGAGCTGGGAGTGGAAAGATTGTGGGCAACTCCACCAGCGCTGATGTCGGTGAAGACTTGAATATTTCGCTTCTCTGCTATTTCTTTGCTCGCATAAAGGACGCGAAATCATTATCGGATGTTCCCCAGTCGCTTCTTGACTTACACCGGGCTGATAAGCCGGTGCGTATGCCTTATAGTATCCCACTCCGTTTCGACACTACTTCGGATCCACACACCATCAACTACGTTCTTGGAGGCCCATACCTCGAAATCTCCATCACCAACCCCCTTGCTGTATTGTACGTCGCTCGATGCCAGCATCAATGGGAAGATACCTCGATGCCAGCAGTAGCTACACGTCTGGCAGGCGAAGGCTTCGGATTCACCGTCGCCGCTCACCCACTTCGATACCCTGCCTCGAGTTTCAGAACAGTACCAGTTACCCCAGACAATCGACTTGGATTTCGACCCTCCAACTATGTTCCTACTGACACGGATTATCGCCACTATGTTTCCCAGCGGGAAAAACTACTTCAATCCCCTCGAGGGTATGCTGCGTTAATGGCTGGAGGGCTGGCCAGTCGTATGGCTAGAGACTTTGTTGCACCAGAGCTATTTTATGCGAAGCTATCAAGCGACCCTAATACAACCTTCTTTCACCCTCTGACTACGTCAGAGCTGGACCTCATTTATGGTATTTACCGTCAAGAAACAGGTGCGGGCAAAGCCCCAATCGACTCGCTGTGAGACGGTGTAACTCACGCACGCACACCTTCGTAGGCCAAGTTTCTTTGTCGGGGAAGCGTCAGTTTATTCATAAGTCCTGGTGGCCCCCACACAAGATCTGGACGTCAAGTATGCTGGGATTGACTTTTTGGACGGCTGACGCAGAGGCATGGTATCAACGCCGCATCACCAAGCTCAGCACCGGTCCATATGAATCTACAGATCTTAAACATGCTCCTGCATGGAAGAGTGCCATGCGGCAGAACGTAGAAGTCGCTAAGATTATACGAAATATGGAAGTATTGGCGGAGTCGTATATTCGAACTACATTAGTTACAGTATAGACTGGTCATTATTTACTGAAGGCCTCGGAAGGCCTTTCTGGTTATGCCCTTCAAGTTCTTTAGAGTATTAGGATTCATGTAAATTACGGCAACGAGTGGAACTACGACAGCAGGGCTGTCTGTTCGATCAACGCCCGTGCAGCCTTGCCGCGCGGCGCGATCTCGCACTTAAAGGGTAACGGATGGCTGTACCGCCGATGATTAGAAAGTATAGCAAACCGCGGACATTTGAACGAACCTTATCATGCCTGTGTCAAACAGGGCTTCAACCTTGATTCGTTGGCCGAACACATCCACGGCCTGGCGAATGTCGAAAACCGACAGGATCGACGCTATATGGATCCATAAGTGTCCTTCCGCCATAAACCTTCCAGGACATATGCGTCTCCCGTATCCGAAGGCCGTTGAAACTGGATCAACATTCGGATCCAATCTTGCCCCAGGACCTTTGGGATGTGGCGTGTGCAAGAACCGCTCAGGAGAGAAACGTTCGGGGTTAGGAAACATTTCGGGGTCATGAAGTATTGTCCTGATGAGTGGTTTGTTGTGTGCTTGTTGCCGGATGCAAGTGGACAGAACCCTTACCATGTATTCCCTATGACGGTTGTACCTGCCGGGATAAAGTAGCCGTTGTATTCATCATCATTGGTGGCCATATGAGGGAGTCCTGCATAGGCGAACATAAATCTTAGAGCAATCGGAGAGGTCTAGGATAACCGACCTAATGGTGCAACAGGGTTCCACCTACATCTCAAGTACGTTGGACGCTGAGAACATCATACTGAAGATATGCGAACGCACCGTAACACTTCTTTAACTAGTGCGTCGATGTACGGGAGTGAATCGTGATCGCTAAACACGGGGAGTCGTTTATCCCCAACCACTCTATCGAGCTCTGCTTGCGCTTTTGATTGCACTTCTGGATAGAGGACCATTGCCAACACAAAACATGATAACGAAGATACCTCCTGGCCGTAAATAGGATGTTAGATCGCAGCGTAAAATAGCTATAGGCGTACTCACACTCTCGGCACCAGCTAACGAAAACCAGAATCAATTCGGTCTATAGCCTTATACTGCGTGAGGACACCCACCGGCATATGCAAGTCCAGCACAGCCTTTGATTATTTCGCGCTGACTGACAGCGTCCGTGCCAATGTCGTCCAGTAGGTTAGAGACGAAGCACGGTGAAGCTGTGCCCTCGACCTGTGACTTGAATCTATTAGCAAATGTAGCATTCCATGGAAGAAACGAAACTACCATTGATGCGGCGACGGAGTTGAAAGGGGCATCTCGCATCTCTAAAGTAACTTTCTTCCATTCCTTAGCTTTCTTCTGGAAGCTCGCGCCTGGGAACCAAGCTGGTACATATTTGACTACGAGAAGTCAGTCTTTTTATTTCAGAGCATAAGACCGCTAAAAGCCGAATTTGACTGACGAATGGGGAGAATATCAACTAAGAATGCTCCTGGGCTAGCCGCCTTGGCCATACCATCGAGGGCGCGTTCTGCGATTGTGATATAGTAATCATCTTTTGGAGCAACATCGATGCCGTAAACAACTTTCATAATGCTGCTTGCAGCGTTGCTAACGACATGATCGTCACCATCAACGTGTGCAATTAGTTGGCTAGAGCACCTACAGGCGAAGGTGATCAATTAGTGCGTCTGGTTCGTCCAGGAGTCGGCGAAGGATGGCATGGGCTTCCTTGAGTTGAATGGGCCGAAACTGGGACACAGACGACGGTTGAAACTGGGTATGGAACATTTTCCTATGCGCTCTCCATCGGTCACCTCCCGTAACCCATAAATCAGCCTGAAGGTCACAATTGTGTGTTGGCACATACCGTACGGCATATGCCCAAATGACCAGTCCCATCCCATTAGATCGTTGATCATGGGTAGGGCATTACGGTCGGAGTAGTTTGCGGACCGTTTCTCAAAGAGGTCGTTTGCCACACGGATCGAGTTCACAAACACGATATGTCGCCCCAAGACCTCGATATGCACTAAATCGCCTGGTACAGTTGTGCATGAGTACTTTGGAAACATCTTGATGATAGAGTTGGCATACCGTATTGTTTGGCCCATTGTGCATAGACTGCCACTTCATTCTCGCGGGGTAAGTCTTTGAGGTTTCCGATGAACGGTACCGCAGGAGGTCCTGGAGGGTACTGCCTAGCTCGATGTGAACGCCAGTAGCTAACCACCTTTACAACGATACAGAACGCGAGGATGCATGCATACAACATTGCGTGCAAGGAAGAACAACGAGAGGGTGACGTGGAAAATTTGTGAATTGCTTACGGCTATAAATTTAAGGTGAACCGCACCACATTGTAGCCAGCGGCGACAAATCATTAAGTCGCCTCCTTGCAGTGCGTGCTGATCTGTGGTGTGACGCATGGCGCTGACATCGGACATTAATCACTTCGGCGAGTACGTTCTATGGCTACGGCAGATGCCAGTCTTATTGCCCTCGCCATGTTTCGTCCAGTTGAACATATGCTGGTGGGGTTAGCCTTGATGTCGGCGAGGCGAAAATGTTATTTGCATTAGCATCCGGGTGTGAAGCGCTGATGGTTGCCGTTGCGCCACACAATTTCCCACTGAAAGTCGGGCTGTGGGCCATAGGTTATGTGCATGTTTAGCTCCATCTCAGCTTAGAGAATGTCTACGACGCAAATTTAGCTGTATCTGGGGTGGCGCTGGCGGGATAACTGAGCGGGTCAATATAGTCTCAGCGCGGAGCGGAATCATAGGAAGTATACCTTTGGTATACCCGATAAACTGAAACGACGAGGGCTGTCCGTGATCAGGATGTCACCGCATGCATTGCCTGCGCGTCTTCGGGTGCCTTCTGAAGCCGCTCTTGCGCAGCCGATAGAATCCATCGACGTTCTTCAAATGGGCATCGCCTGATCGCTTACGCACACTGATCCAACGAGGCACCAATGGTGCCGCAGTAGGCGACGTGAAGGCCGAACAGAACTGAAATAGCATACGATGCAAGGAGATACATATATTATGACATTTGCGGAGAAGGAGGAAGCAGGAGGGCGCTGACCGGATCGCCGTTCAAATGCAATGATTCGGAGTCGTCGTCTCGGGTCCTGTGCAGCTGGAAATGATGTAACGGAGTCCGTTGCAGCCTCCGAGGTCTTGCGGAATAGGTTAGATCTACATCGGAGACAATAATCAATTACTCCCACTTTCCGGAGATGGTATCAGTATACTCCAAACGAGGTAAGTCAAGGTTGGCACTCAATGAAACTTGCAAGCTCATCACTTCACCGATTAAGGACAAGTGTAGTGTATTGCACTTTGATACAAACGAGATTATCGGACATTAATATTCTTGGCCGTGGCGCACAATTGAGTCGTGATACGTGGCTCATCAGAGGCATTGACTGTACTATGTAATCAAAGAACAGCGGTAAGCAAGGGTAACGGAGGGTTTGAGTGCCACCCACATAGGCGTTGAGAGCAGTGCATGTGAAGGGTGATACACATGCTAAGATGTGCGGGGTTATTATGAGGAGGGGAAGGGGCGAGTGAGCAATTATCATACCGGTGGGTCCCGTCCATCCTTGGCCGCCGCATTGACCCCAGTGTTCGGCGGTTCCACCTGGGCTGCTGGGAATGGTCGTAGACGTGGGTTGTGTAGGGGTTGTGGTTGGAGGTGTCGTGGCTGGAGGTGTCGTAGCCGGAGGGTTGGTCGTGCCTGGTGTGAGGTTATTCAACCCGAACCAAATCATAACATCATTCTCTTGTTCGGGTACTGTATGTCCTACGCCTTGAGCAAGGATAGCTGCATACCAAAACAGAAGCATCAGAGAATACCCTACCACCGCACCCACAAGCAAAAACGACTGACCTTGTACGTTGGGACCATATGACGTGCGCGTATATCCATTAAGAGGATTGTTGGTCTGAGTGGAAGTGGGCGTCTCGCTAACACCAAAGACGTTAGTCCACTGCTTGATCTCCTCCTGGAAGTTTTGAGGATAAAGAGTGGTATCGCTAGATGTCATGGTTTAATCAAAGAAATCCCAAAGTGGACGAGTGGCACTAACGCTGTTCCATGCCAGAACTGGACTTTGGGACGTGTGCCGGTAAATCCGGGGTAACCAGAGCGTACTTGATCGCCCTTATACACGCAGAAAATGTCAACCAAAGCAGCAAGAGGAACGTCGCAAACACTCACCCACTGCTGGCCAGTTTTGATGAGCTGGCCTTGGGCACATTGACTGTTCCACATCCCAGAGCCTGCGAAACATCCATATGGAACACCGGAGAAGAGCGAACCAGCTTTGAACAGATCTGGGTATGCACCCATCAACACGTTGGTCATCATGGCACCGGAGGATGTTCCAGTTGCAAAGACACGTGAAGCATCAACGCCGTAGTTGGCAATCGCGTATCTGACCATGGATGCAATGGCGAGGGAGTCTCCTCCTGCATCGTGTGTCAAGGTCGCGGTGGAATGGACATCCCAGCATCCTCCTGAGTCAGGGGCATCGGGGTAAACTACAATAAACCCATCTATGAGCGTGCGTTAGTGCTTGTCAAGTAGTTTGCCGCGAAAACCATACGAGTATCAGCCAATTGCGCCAGACTTGTTCCCTGGAAGTATGCTTGAGCTGTCCCGGTGCAGTAATGCATTGCGATTATGAGTGGTGGTGGGCTTGCGAGCTTGGTTGGCCTGTACAAGAACATTTGGACTCCCGTGGGATTGGGGCCAAAGTTCGACACCTGCTGGAGGGTGCTGGACAAAGCATTGACCAACACACCCGCTGGGCCCACCAAAAAGCACCGCAAGGATCGAAAGGAGACGAGAAAAGGACATCGTGCCAAAATCCTATGCAGCCAGACCATCCTCATCGTCGTCTATATGTACTCCTCAAAATGATCCGTGCATTTCTCCCACTATGCAAACTAGAATGGAACCACAACGGGTTTCTCCGGAAGAACACCCGTGGATCGTCGAATGTGCTTCTCCTGGCCCCATGCCCCGTTCAGCGGTGTATGCTCGGGATCACGATGGTGAAAACGCGCCTGATGTTTGAGGTTTGCACTGGCTAAACGAATATCGCGTGAAGGGAAGTCAATTTCGTTAGGAGACGGCATCGATGAATGTCACTGTCAGTGGTCCTGAGAGTAGTGTTGCGAGAAAAGCCCTAGGAATTTCACCGGGTATTCCCCTGCACCTTGAGAGGTGATGGTATACACCGGAAATTCCCTTTTCTGGATGTATCACGTTACCGGCCACCCCTATTTTTAGTCCATCCAGCTCGTTTGGGATAACGAAAGGTGTATTCGTTGTCGCCAAGAGCTCTCTCGTTCGGCGGCTGGCTCGCGGACCGGGAACGAATGAACCCGGACGCGGAACGCAGCCGAACTCCTGGAAAGGAGAAACCCCTGTAAGGGGGGCCGAACTCAAGCCAGGGAAGGTGTGAAGCGTAGAGACGGAGGCTCGAAAGTAGAAGCATGAGGATCGGCCATGTGGAGACGCGACGAAAGATTGAGAATGCGATCTTTTGGAGTGTCGATGTAAAGACGGTAGGCGTCGCTGCGCCAGCGTCCGAGTTGTTGGATCTCGTGATCGAGGAAGCCTGCCGCTGCGGCTGCAGATGCTGCGCCTCGCCTGAAGCTGTGACCAGAGAAACCATGAGGCTGGAATCCTGCCTCGAGTAAGGCAAAGCGAAGGCAAGCGATGAAGCGCGAGCGTGTGAGGGGGGATTGATCAGAGGTAGTGAAGAGGGGGGAATTAGGGGGAAGGGGGTTAATAGTAAATAGATGTACGAGAGCAGAAACTGGGCAAGTAGAGGGGGAGTCAGGGGCAGAAGCAATATATATGGTGATGCCTTTTCGAAAGGGATCGGTTTTGGATGCGGGAAGAGTAAGAATAATGTGGTCAGAATTATGAATAGAAGGCATGAATCGAACAGAGGAACGAGTAATGTGAACGTTTGGGTCAAAAGAATTGGGTTTGTCTGTAGTAAATTCGCTGCAACGGAGGAAACCCGGGTAAGCGAGTTTCGCTGCCGTTATGAATACAGTGTCGTCGAATGAGGGGTATGTGAGGGAAGCGAGTTTAAATAGAATAGGGAAAGTAATGGGGAGTTTGGGGTTACGCTCGCGCTCACTGTGATATCGTTTGATGCCTCTGATGAGGCGTTGAACGATAGGAGCTTCGCACACTGTAAAGGGGGCGTCCGCTTCGAGATGGAGGGAACGAAGGGCAGTGAGGTAGGATTTAATCGTCTTGGGTTGGAGCGAACGTGTTCTGAGGAACGCAATCCATTCGAGGATGCTGCGTTGTGAGGCTGGAATGCATGAGCCGTCGCTGTTGACCAAGGCGGGTCGTTCCTGGACGAAGTTGATGAAAGATTTTTAACCAGTGCTGTAAGTGGACCTGGTGCTGGACGCGAGACCGTGCCAGAGGTAAAATGCGAAGAGTCTTGAGTGCTGAGGGTGCGTTTGATACCAAGAGTCTGGAGGTTGACTGAGTAGGGCTTCTTGTCGAGATTGGGGGCGAGTGTGAACAGGCGAGTATATTGAAAATGAGAAGCAGCATCAGCAATTGCGTTATCAGCGGAAGAAAGCCAAGAAGACGAGAAAGAAAATTGTAAGGCAGCAGCAAGCATGAGGACTAGATGCAGCAGCTTGATGAGATGAGGTGACCGGTTGGTGTGGTCGGACAGGGCGGCCACCACGGCTTGGTTGTCGACGTGAAAGCAGACGTGAGAGTGTCACCAGAGATGTCCCCAGCATAGTATGGCCTGTAGGACAGCGTAAAGTTCCTTGAATTGAATGTTGCGCTTCGAACCCCTGAATCGCCTAGGGACTCTGGTGCTGAACCAGTGATTGCCATAAGCGCCCCCTAGCCCTTTTGTGCCACTAGTGTCGGTGAATATGTTATGGCGAGTCTGAGGAGGGTCGATGAGTGTTACGCCGTTCCAGGAGGAAGCGTATGTAGACCACCAGCGTATATCGTTGCGAGCGTAGCGAGGGATGTAGCGGCGGGAGTGTGGGGTAGAGAAGGTCGACGAGAATTTAATTAGATGGCAGATGAATGCTCGGGAGTAAGGCACGACTTGAGAGGAGAAATAGAGAAAGCCCGTAAGCTCCTGTAGCTCGTGTAGATTGCATGACGACTTCTTCGACCAGGAGGCGAGTAGCTCGTTGAGATAACACAGTTTATCATCGGGGAGACGAGCTTCCATAGCGACAGTGTCGAGTTCAATGCCTAGGAACTCAAGGCAAGTAGTCGGCCATACTGTCTTCTCCGGCTGGAATGTGAGACCCAGTGAGTTGCCCAAGGTTTGCATCCAGGCGACTGCGTCGTTGGCGAGCGGCAAGGGAGTGTCAGGGGCGAAGATAGGGAGAAAGTCGTCTAAGTAATGCTTGAGCTCAGCGGGGATATGGCATTGTATTATCCAATGGAGTGCCTCGGTGAACAAGTTAAAGATGTATGGCGCGGACTTGAGCCCGAAGATGAGGACCATGTACTCGTAAAATGCGTTGTCCCAGTAGCAACCAATGAGGTGATAATCGGCGGCGCGGAGGGGGATGTGGCGGAAGGCATCCTTAAGGTCGAGTTTGGCAAGTAAGCAGCGGCGGCCCAGGCGGCGAATCGTGCTTATTGCTTGAGAAACGGCCTCGTAGACAATGTGGGCCTCACTGTCTGGGATGCCGTCATTGACGGAGCTGCCAGGGGGCCAGGAGAGGTGGTTTATTACCCGAAAACTTGTTGGGATAACGCTTTCGCGTAACCGTGCCGAGAGGGGAAGCATGGAACACTGGATGAGGGGGTGAGCTAAGGGGGCCGTGAATCCTGCTGTTCGCTTGAAGGACGTGCATGTCCTTGTTTATGACGTCAGGGTGCTCGACGGCCGTTTTGAGGTTGCGGCATGCTTGAGGCTGATCGCTTCCTGCAAATCCTATAGCAGCACCATATTCTATTATGTGTAATAAAGCCTGTACAAATTCGCTATCGGAGTATTCCGCTAAATGATGCGCCCATTGAGAGAGGACGAGCGTCGACTTGACTGGTACATCATCATCAGCAGAGTGCAGGGATATGTGATTGCAACGAGGGTTTGTGTTAGGACGAGCGGGAGGTAATGTATTAGGAGGAAATAGGGACAGGGGCACGTTGATTAGGGGAGGTATAGTAGATGAAGGAATGGGTGATGAAGAAGAGGAAACCCGTGGCTCATCCTGCAGGCGAGGACGAGGGGAGGATGCTGGGTACGGAACCCTCGTCCTGCCGGGACTTCAAGTGCTGGATGGGGACTGCGTACAAGTCGTCTTGCTGTGCGCCGTAGAACCACAGGTCGCGCATTTATGGATGTGACCGGATTTGCAGGGCGTCGTCGAACACCTGCCATCGTTGAATCGATTGCAGAGTTGGCTAGAGACGTCACGCGCTGGTGCTGAGGAGGAAGTGGGCTTGGCCTTGGCAGAACCGGATGGTTTTACTTCTTGGAAGATGTTCGATCAGTGGAGTTGCCCGACTAGTGCCCAATCTTCATCGGCCCAAAGGGAATAGTTGCCCCTAATCATCTCGCGAGTACGACGGGAGTGGTGAGCGATGTGATAAGTGAGGATGGCGGGGTAGGTAAAATAACGTAAATATTCGTGCAGGAGGTTGGTGTAACCTTGAGTGGAGACAGCAACGTCGGTGACCGCCTGAATGCTGCCAGTCGTTGCGACGAATCTGTACAGTATCTGAAAGTAGACGCCGAGGGCTCGCATGAAGGTGGAGAAGTCTGGGAGGGTCCTTGATTGGGGCCGTGTCCGTAGCGCGCAGAGCGCCGTCCTCGAGGGCGTATGTGGTTGTGGTAGCCTTCGCGGTGATGCTGGGAATGAGTTTACCAAGCTGCTGCGGCTTGAACTCATGCTTGCCGATAGATGCAACGATCGTGGCATCGACGTCGGGGAAGAGATCAGGAATGGACAACACACCAAGAGAGGTATTCGACGTAGGAGGGGGAACGTAAGGGAGCAAGGTGGGGGGGCCTTGTGGGTTTGTTGCGACAGGGTTGGCTGGAACTGGTGGGACAGGAGCGGCAGGGGGAGGCTGAGGGGGAGTACTTGCCGCTGTGCGAAGCAGAGTCAAGATCTCTTTCATGCTCGATTCTAGTCCTACCACACGCTGCTCCAAAGGGTTGCCTTCCGGTTCGCCTGTCGGTGTCGTTCTTCCTTCGCCAGGCATGCTTAGCTCGTCGGGTGACAAAGGCCGTGAAGGAGATAGTATTGGTGAAGTAACTGGCGATGAGAGAGGAGTGGGTGAAGGAAGCGATTGAGTGGCTAAAGACGACGATGAAAGAAAGCGGCCGTTGGCGTCGCGAGGGCGAGCAGAGGCGCGAGCTTTCCGTGGAGGCGTCCTGGAAATAAAAGGAAACCGCTCGATGTGCTATCGAGCGTGAACGTAAGAAGATGCTGAGAAGAAGGTAAACTGAAACTAAGTTTACCTATCGAGCGTGAACGTAAGAAGATGGGGGACGGTATACTAGAATAGATCATATATATACGTTGCGCGAGGACAAAGGCGAAAGCCTCAAAGGGAGATAGGGGATAGGGGATTCACGTGCACTCGCAGATGGACCGTGGATAAACTTCATCTATCCTCACAACCTCGAAGAAGTGAGAGGCTTTCAACGAGAGAGATGTGATGATATACACCTTGGCGGGGTTTGACTACGGGCGGAAAACGTATCGGTCGCCAGCACGTCGGCTTCCTAGAGCTTTTCGGGATCAATTATATCACTCAGTGAATATCAAACGGAAAGTTGACCTCCTTCTTGATACATCAAGTATAATTGCAGTAAAATACCTTCAAAGGCATACTTCTAACGCTTATAAATACAGCGACCAAGTGCTTGCACGATGAAGAACCATGTACGGATAAGGCTGGTCGAGTTTTCTGTCTTCACAAGACTGTCTCACCGCTGCTGTTATACCGAATGAGCGCTACGCGACGAGAAGCCCCTCACGGGTTGAATGTTGAAGCTTTGAAGCCTTGGGTGTATCCCTCGAGCGTATTTTCACCTAAGAATTACTTGAAATTATGCTTCTGAAGGGGTCCATAAGGCAAAAGCGACGGTCGCCCCAAGGTCGCCCAGAAGCTTGAAGGGTTACTTCGATTGGTCGTTTCATGGCCCGACCACGTTGGGCGCCAAGCCTATTCGGTGACCTTACTTAAACCTGTCATGTTCCAACCTCCACCGCGTTGTCCGCGTAGCAGGCCAACGAACCACGACTTCATAATTACCGTCAACTTAAATCGTCACAATTCGTAATACTACAAAAAAAAACTGACTCGGTATCACTGGGCCCATGGAGTCACGGAGGAGCTGCTACCAAGAACACGATCATCCCGGCAATACGATGCACTCTAGTATATTCATTGTTATTCATGTTACAATCCGGCTGACATGGCATGTCCCAAGTAGCTCACTGGAGTAAGTTCGTCAACGTCAACATCGGCAACGGCCAGGCGACAACGCTCAGGCTTTCCGTACGCGACGCCAAGCTCCGTTCATCTCATTCACGACTAAATCTAATTCCGGAAAAATGCAATCATTGTACTATGTAGTATGCACGGTGGTTTCTAATCCATTGCTAACTGATCTACACGTTTCATATCTTAGATCTACACGTTTCCTGTTCTTTGCATAAGGGCACTTCGAAAATATGTAAATCTCGCAATCAAGGCTACAGACGCTGGCAAACATGATATTCTTTTTATGTTTTATTTCCGGCCCCGACCTCATTCTATCTGGACCTTTCTACCAAGCTGGTCCTACGATCTCACGGATCTGTGCTTGTATATATAGTGCGCTTTCTTTCATGGCTGTGCCTCCTAAACCACCCAACTCACTGCCTTGACATCCCCCGTCTCTCCGAGAGCCCTCGTTTGTCGCCGACGATCTTGCAGTTTATCCGTTGCCCCAATGCTCTGGACTTTTGTCACTCTCGTAGCCGCTGCATCCTTGCTTTGCCTGGTCAAGTGGTACACGACGAAGCTCTCTAATCGACGGAAAGAGTTGTATCATCCCGGACCCAAACCACTCCCAATCATCGGGAATGCTCTGGACATCCCCAAAGTATCGCCATGGCGTGAATACGCTAGTTGGCGACGGCAATATGGCAAGTACTCCACTCGCCCCCGGCGTACTCAATTCTGACGATAGAACAGGGGATATTATCCATTTAAGCGCACTGGGCAAGCACATCGTCGTCGTCAACTCCATCGAAAAGGCCGTCGATCTCCTCGATAAGCGATCGAGCAACTACTCTGACAGACCAGACATTCCAATGGCGAACATGACCGGTTGGACGGCTATCAACATTGGCTTAATCCATTATGGCGAGCTCTGGCGTAGGCATCGGCGACTATTCCATCAGAAGTTCCGCCAGAATGCTGTATCAGCGTTCCGCCCTCTGCAGACCTCCAAAATACAGGTCTTACTACACAATCTTCTCGAAAACCCAGAAGAGTTTAGCTTACACGTCAGGAAGTACGTCCCACTTTTGTTAACCTCTCGATAGGCCTGCCGGTCTCGCCGATTTACCGTGTGTACTAGTTTCCCGGCTTCGGTCATTATGGCTGCTACATATGGGTATGAGATAGCTCCTCGGAACGATCCCATTGTAACACTGGTCGATGAAGCTTCAACGATGATAACAGAGCATATCTTTTTGGGGTCTCAACTCGTCAACGTCTTCCCCGTTCGTATGTTGATTTCCATCTCTTCCCCATTCTGAGCTAAGCCTCGTTGCTTCTAGTCCGACATATCCCTGATTGGATGCCAGGCACAGCATTCAAGAAAATTGCGCGAGATTGCCACAACAAAGTCAATGAGATGATGGATACTCCCTTCTATGCCGTCAAGGAGCAGATGGTTAGCTTCTGCCCCTTCCCCATTTATCGAGCATTCATTCTCCATCCAGGCTAAAGGTGAAGCTATGCCTTCTTGGACCTCCGAACTGCTACAAGATCACGACGCAAAAAATCGTGGCGAGGAAGGTGAATATCTTATCAAAAGCGTAGCCGCCACCGCGTTTGCCGGTTCGTCAACCTCCCGTTGTCTTGTTATGCAGAATCTGATCTCGTTTAATTGTGAATGACAGTGGCCGCTGATACGGTGGGAGAACTTGTGGATGCTTCCATTACATGTGTTCACTTCAGTCTTTCTTTAGAGTGCATCATCTCTTGCTTCGTTCATCCTCGCGATGGTCCTATATCCGGACGTGCTGGCAAAGGCTCAAGCTGAGTTGGACTCGGTCGTCGGCAATACAAGGCTACCAAACTTCGGAGACCGTGACTCCATGCCGTATATCGACGCACTCTGTCATGAAATTTTTAGATGGAGTCCAGCGGTCCCATTAGGTGTGTACAATTCCCACCTCGCGATTCGTTGCCCCATCGAGTAGTAGTTAGCTCTGGGTACGGATTACTGATTCTCTCTGATGTTCTAGGCGTACCCCATGCTGCTCTGGAAGATGACATCTACGACGGCCGCTTGATTCCTGCGGGTGCGTTTCCATATGCTGTACCGATTTCATCGCCAGTCATAACACAATTCCATTCCTCCCATGAACGTGTTGAACATCTGACTAACCGAACGTCTTCTCATTCAGGTACAATGATCTTGTCGAACATTTGGTGAGTAATCTATTCAACTGCCACCTTCCGGATCACGATGTTGTGGCTAGAACTCACTTCGTTCTCTCCCTTAGGGCAATGAGCAGAGATGAACGGATATATGACCAACCTTCAAAGTTCATGCCGGAGCGGTTCCTCAATGCGGATGGCACAGAGGTAACCCACGATCCCCTGCCCACATTCGGTTTCGGACGACGGTGCGTACATCCTGCGCCACGCGGCACGATGAACTAGGACCCTTACCGATGATTTACCTCCAGGATATGTGTTGGTAGGCATTTGGCGGACGACACACTTTGGATCGCAGTAGCGACTATGATATCTTGCTTCAACTTCACCAAGGCCAAAGATGTCTTCGGCAAGGAGATCGATGTCACTGGTGAATTTGATGACAAGCTTATCAGGTGAGCATCACTCTTCCTAAAATAGTTGTTCGCTAAAGTTCTGCGTGTCTTCCCAGCCATCCACGCCCATTCAAGTGTTCGATCACCCCGCGGTCCGACGCAGCTGTAAATTTGATCAAGACATCAGTATGATGTCCCCGCTACCGTCCACTGCCTTGCTGAGCATTTATTTTGTAAATGTACTTCATTGTTATTGTCTTACGTTTTTGATGGATGTGCCTTTTGTAGCCTAAAGCTTGCGTGCTTGTATTCTGGGCTCCTTGTTTAGTGCCAAGCTTTTGCCTCTACCCTCTCAGCCCTCTCCGAACCATTATGTATGTATCGTTCCTAGTTGGAACCATGTGACCAGTCGTATATACTCATAGATCACCTCATGGGGTGACTTCCATAGAGTCCCGACTCGAGTTCCGTGGGTGTCCGGATAAGTAGTTCGCGCTACGTCGCCCTGCGAGGTCGCTTTAGAAATGAGATGAACCGGTACACAGACGCCGCAAAAAGTCCGCAAAGTTCAGACCCACCGCTTGATTTCGTCTGGCCAATTCCAAGTGCAGCTGAATATTGCCGTTGCGAGCGTAGCGAGCCAGGTCTACGGGGTTCAAACCTGAAACTCAGGTTCCCTTTTTGAGTAGTTACTTCGCACGGTCACTTATATCTTCTGCACTTACACTTTTCAGATCACTTTAGTTTCTATCAACAGTTTGTACAGCTCAAACAGACACGCAAAGTTGACACAGGTAATTGCTTTGCACAATTGCTTGTACATTCTGCCTGACAATGGTCCTTGTTGTGCTACATTTGGAGTAGGAAGTCATCAGTTCATGAAAGCTTGATGTCTGAGCAGTTCTGCCTGTGTTTTTTTTTTGGCAGGTTGTACAGCTCAAACATTGTGTGTGTAGAACATGTATAGTACTTTGCTCAATGTGCTGGACTTTGCTACTACTGTCATCCTTTTCCACCTTCACTTGACAGCTCATGGTGTCTTCCTATCACTGTCCATTGTTGTTGTCATTATCAGTTCATATTGTGTGCTACCCCCTCACAATCCTCACAGTAACTGACAGAACAGCCCTACTTCCAAGTTACAACAAACCCAAATCAATATTGTCCATGTCCAGTGCCCACTGCCTCCACCTTTCTTTTCTTGCCAGTTACACCCAACAGGCACCTGTTGAGAAAGTGGAATGTCATGCACATAGTGATGGAGTGGATGGACTTTGACTGCCTCATCAATGCCAGAAAAGACTGCTCATTGCTAAACTGAGAATTGACTGGCCCAGGACCAAATCAAGCAAAGTACTTTAGGCTCGAAAACCAGCCTATATATGAGATGATGATAGTTGATCCTCTTAGTATAGAGGCTGGAACATATCCAGGTGCTTTTGGCATGAAGGTGTTGTTTGGAGTTTCAGTTAATAGCAACTCTTCAGCATGTCCAAATCGGAAGGGCACATGACACAGCCACCTGCCAAATCAGTATGGTGTGTCTCTTCACATTAACAGTTAACAGCTACATGTTTCCCATGGACTCCTCCTACTATTAAGGTCAGGCACCAAACGGTGACTATTATATGATGGGACCTTTGCATTCCACAGCATTTCACTTTGTGCCTCACACCACCATGTCACAAACTGGAATGCCTCTCTTGCATTCTGCACTCATACTCTTGCACTTCTACCAACACCCAGAAACCATTGTACCACCCTTCCATTTATGTACTCCTGAGCTGCAAGAGTGTGCACTCAAGGACACAACTTCACATAACAAGGTGCCTGCTACTGGATCCAACCGTGCATCAGCCAAGACTTCAGAGCAGAAGGTTTCTGCAGTCCTCATCTCAATCAAAGAGAACTGATTCAAGAACATCAGACATTTCCTGCAAGTCTTATTTGACCCAAGCACATACTACAATAAGGACTCTAACATTTACCACACACTCTCTGCATTTCTCACTAGCAGGAATTCTATCAGGTGTCAACCTGTAGACATCATTGATGCATGGTATAAGCATCCCAAGGAAATACAGAGTACCAACATTATGGGTGCAGAATTGCAGTCTATTATCCCCCCCTTCAGCATTCTGGTGGACCTCAATGCTAAGTTAGAGTGGCTTAACTCTGATCCAAGTTCTGGGACCATCAGCACATGCAATGGGCTCAAACAATGGCCTTCAACAGTGAGCCTGTCAATCATGGACCATGAATACAACACTCTGGCTGCAGAGCCCTTGTTGTGCCCTCCAGCTACTTGGTTCTAGGACTCTTTGCTTGCTTTCAACATGCAAACACTTCTGAAGACGATCATCCACTCTGCTCTCCTTACTTGGTCAATGTTCACAACACTTGCAATTAGACTGACTTGCTGAGACCACACATGCAGCGCTCATGTGGCTGCTCAGGGTCTGAAGTATGAAATGGGTTTTCTGAATGACAACAAAGGCAAGGATGAAGATTACAAACACTGGATGGACTTCCTCAAGCATATTCCCCATAGTCCATGGGGTGTAGGTGCTTCACTCTCACATGCTATGCACTACTAAACCAGATCTGATAGGCCTGCACTTTTCTTATCATGGTTGTCCTCTTTATTTGCAACCATCTCATCTCATTCACTGCAAACTTCCTTGGAATGATCCTGTTCATGGCCAACACAAGCTGTTTCATTTATAGTGTTCTCAGCTGGTTCAGCATTGTCGTCTCATATACCACAGTTCTTAAATGTCTCAAGGCTCTTGGGCATGATGCTGGGCTGGTTGCAAAGTCAATCAGTTCAAAGGCTACAAAAAAGAAGGAATACTTCATCATTCTATTTGACAATATTAACAAGCATCATCATGCATGGCATCAGAATATCAGCAACACAGATGCAGTACAAAGTGGCACAGCAGTGACAGCAATCAAGATGGTTGGTGTGCCACCTGGCACAATGGACCCTGCTCCTCTTGACGAGATGCAAGGATGACAGGCACAGGAGAACATCACAGTCAACACATTGTTGGACGATATCAACCATGAACATCTTGCAGCTATTGGAGCAGCCACCCTTCTATGAGTCTGGACTCAACATGTTCCATCCTTAGCTCAGCATCACAGTAAAGTCAATGATCTCTTCCATCATTCCTATCAAAAGCATCAGATTCCCCACCACAAAACCAAGGCCTTCCCACTACAGACATCTGGTATTGATGAGTCAACCACTGCTGGTAATAGTGATGTTCTTCGTAATATCACACACTCACAAATAGGGGTGTCAGATAAGGACTTTGATAACATACTACTACCTGTCACAGGGGATCAGCTAACTGTTGACCATGTCCAAAAGCTGAAGCACTATACAGCCAGAGATGTATTGACATGTGCATGCCACAGCTGGCCCCCCCCCATTCAGCTCTGGCATATGAAGTGGACATTTCTCAAGGCTATCTACAAGGCCCACTGGTCTCCTAACACTGTGAAAGGTCTTCATGGCCTCCACTGGGATTGTGAGGCTGTTGGATGGACAAAGCTCAACCTGACGAAATGTGACTTCTATCCACACCATCATGCAGTTATTGACTCTTTTGAGGCACTATGTGCTAGTATACTCTGGTAAGCTCCAGCAATTCTTGGTCAAATCTTTAATGACCAATAAATAGAACCCTTTTGGATGACAATACTGCCACAAGCAAACCTTGGAGATGCAGACGAGTGACTGCTGCAGAAGCAGACAGCCATCTCCTTTATATTCTTGAACACTCATTTGCTTCTGACAGGCGGTATGCAAACACATCGTTTCAGTCTTTACATGAGCTTGCAGCTGTGGGGTACCATCACTACATGTGCACTGCTGCCTATGAAGATGCCCTTGGAGTTACCTAGCAGGATAATGTAATTTACAGCATAACAACAAACCCATGCACCATAGATCTAGGAGTAGAAGAGGAGGGACCAAACTGGAATGGTGATTGGCAGCTTGCTAACTTGATCCCCCGATTATGGGACTCTTTCTGGTATTATGAGATGAACCATGCTATTGCATTTGGGGACATTGGGCATGTCATGGAGATAGTAAAGGTAAGTAGTCCTTATTACATTTGAATCTGTCTGATTGGCCTATAGCTGCTACAATTCACGTTCTGGGGAAGTGGCTCAACCAATTATGGGAATAAGCTACTTAAGCTTGCATGTAACTTCATGTATGAATATCCCAAGCTGCTTCGAACACCCTACTCAACAACTGGCTTGTTAATCCATCCAGGAAGGCAGGCCATTGGCACAAACTTGACCTTTTGCAGGAGCACTACAACTTACTCATCAAGACCATATTCAATAGCCATGATGCAGACTTCAACTCTGAATTTCTTCAGTAGGCCATGGTTTTGGACATTCAAGGGTTTAGTCAACTTCGAGAAGCACTCAGTTCCTTCTTTAGCATTGCATTGAACAAAGGCCACCATACCAACCCCAAGCTTGATGGCGATATCAATATAATGGGTGCCCATCTGTTGGAATGATGTAATCTGGCACATGATCACCATTGAAATGGACTGGAAAGGGGCATGAGCCCGGCCAGTATTGATTGAAATGGTTGGGTGGTCATGTGAAAGGAAGAACATATTCAATGTTGTGCAACCAGTAACCAAGGCCGGATAGCTCAGATGGTAGAGCGTCTGGAAAGCAACCAGAAGGTCCTTGGTTCAAACCCTTGTCTGGCCATCTTTTCTTGCCCCTGATTTTAACACCATCATCATCAGAATGACCTATTCCACTATCATGCATGCTGATGGCAGAGCTGGAAAGCTCCCAACTTCCTTGCCCCAGGCTTTGATCAGCTTGCTTCTGGCCAGTTGTATACATTCAAGGCTTGAACATTGAAGGCATGGTTGCAGGTACAGGTTGAAGATAACGAAGATTAGGTAGTGATATCTTTCATCTAAACACTTGTTCTACATTAACATACAAAGACTAGGATTGCTAGTGAACTTCCCTGATATGTTAGGGCAATGCTAATCAATGACTAGTGTGGCTCCCCCAAGAATACTAGAACCATAAAAGTAATAGAATGGCTTGGTTGACTAATGAAGGATGAGAGGATCAAAGCATATGATTTTGGATGTGTACATGGTGGTAAGGAAGTGAGTATCGTACATGTATGTACACAGTTAAAATACAAGTATGTGGGATCACATGATGTTAGGGGACAGGGGAGAGTTATGAAAATGTAAATATGTTTACACTCACCCACCTTCTAGAGAAGAGGCAGGGAGATCGGAGTCAGGGAGTGAACAGAATGACAGCAGGTGATCTGGGTCCAAGGATGAGAGTAAGTTGATAAGGACTGTGGTGGTAATCTTCTTCTTCTTCAAACCTCTGGTACAATGACCAGTACCCTCGTCAGTGACACGTCTTGATGCTAACCATCTATCCAGGGCCTCCAACTCCTCAACTTCACTTTGCAGAAGCCATCAATTTTCTTTGGCACCATACCCTTGGAAAGACACAAGGTATTCTTGTCCTCTTTGCCCTCACTTCTTGTCAATAATCTCATCCACCAGCCATTCATCATCATCTAATTCCGTTGTGATCCCAGGAGGTCACATGAGTTCACAGCTCAGAAAAAAGGTTACCATCATTCTCGAGAAAGGGTCGCAGGTGGCTAGAATGAAAAGTGGGGAAGACATTGTCAGAATTTGGTAAATCTAGAGTATATGACGACTTCTCAGGATTCGCATGCACAATCTTGTAAGGTCCATTGAACCTTGGCATGAATTTCACAACATGGTCATCACCTGAATGCATGTACTCCTTTCGGTGGTTTGTTGTTAAGAGAAAAACCCAATCTCCAACAGCAAAGTTCTGATCTGGTTTTCGATGGGCGTTAGCTTGAATCGTCTGAGAGATTTTGGCAGCTGACAGGTTATCCTTTGCTTCCATTGTAATATTGTTGAGGCTCGCAATGACTTCAGCTGTGGACATAGGCATGGTGTTGGCCATGGGCTCAAGGAGAGGTGGCACAATGCGGGGTGAGAGGCCAAGATGCAGTTGAAATGGAGAAAAAGCCTGTGGAGGCATTAGTCATGTTCATGATAGCGAACTGCACCTTGGGGAGTACTTAACCCACCCCTTTTGATGGCAATCCATGTGGAAATGCAGGCACTGAATAACAGTCTTGTTGGTACATTCACTTGAGCCATCCGTCTCTGGGTGGAATGAACTAGACAGTTTGAGCTTCACACCTGTCAGTTCATGAAAGGCAGCTCAAAAGCGAAAGACAAATAGCTTATCATGGTCACTAGTGATCGTCTTCGGTAACCCCATTTTCGCAGTACCAGTGATCGAAGAACAGAACGGCCACTTGTTCAGCCATGATATCCTTCCTGCACGGAATAAGACAAATGTCAGCTCCGAGTCTATCAGTTATAGTGAGAAGGTAGTCAAATCTGTCATCTTCCAGCAAGGGACCAACAAAATCCAACATGATATCTTGGAGGCAGCCGTCCAGTATGGGCAAGGAATGTAAGGGTCCAGCAGGCTTCGAGGTAGGTGACTTGTTTCGCTGATGGTCGACACAGCTGGAAATATACACCTGCTCAAGGTCCTTGTGCATGTTCGGCCAGTAAAAGGAATCACAGAGTGCATCACGCCAAAATGTCCTAGAGAATCATGAGCAAGCCTAAAGATGGATTCTCATACACTTGCCACACAAGGGACAACAAGTCTGTCAGTGACGTAGAGTAGACCCAAATGCCTGCTGACACCAGCAACCTTAATACCATCGTCCAGCAGCTTTGCGCACCAGGTGTTATCATGATATCCAGCCTTGATAGCGTGAAGTAGGCTAGAGTCAGAGGTCAGCAAGAGCATGGGAGCAACAATAGGGGAAAGCTCAGAGAATTGTCAGCTGAGGGTGTTTGCCACTGTGTTATCTTCGCCTCAGACATATTTGATAGTGAAGTTGAAGTCAGCAAGGAATTCTTGCCAGCGTAGTTGCTTCTTGGAAAGGTCCCATTGCTTGTTGAAAAATTCCAATGTTTTGTGGTCAGTGTAAACTTCAAACTTGGCGCCCAGGAGGTCGTTCCACCACTTCTGCAGTGCTGGCACAATAGTGAGCATTTCCTTGTCGTGTGTTTGTTAAGAGCCACACTCGCGGAGGGGCTCGGGGTTACGCGGACCCGCGGGTTGTGCGGTTCCTCATGGAGCTGCAGGGAAACAAGGGGAGCGAAGGACGTATGGGCTTGGCTTCAGCTACTGGCTGCGCCTCCCACACTCTTGCGTGCCCTGTATTTTGGGGTGGAGTCCTATGCAGGTACCAAGGGTACAAGCGGAGGCGAGAGGGGAGAGACGAGGACCTCAGCGAAGAGGTGAGGAGTGAGTGCGGTGAAGAAACTAATATTCGAACTAAGGTAACTGTATGTATGGTACAGGACTATATACTTGAGGAACACGCGGTGTCTGCACGTTCACGAAACAGTAAGGAGTTCAGTGGTAATAACTACAGTGAGCTTGAATATGTATGAAGACTGTAATACGGGAGGTCTGGGTAGCTGCGTGTATGTGCGGCACAAGTCCATTGCCAGAATGCACGTGAATGTGCCCCCTAGGGGCCTTCTGGATGCGCCCATAACAGTACTTCCCCCATTAGGCCGAGACCCATAGAGGCCTAGGCACTCATGACGTGGATGAGATTGTGATGCTGTGGTCTGTGTGTCATGAGGGAAAATTTGCCTCTATGCGCATGTGAGCAGGAGAAGCGCAGAGGTGGAGTGGGTCAGGATTATAAAAAGGGAGAATGGGGCCGTGGGTGGAATGAGGCAATCATGGCGCCAACCAACAAACAGGCCCGTGAATCCACCAACCCCGATGACAAAGCCAATGAGCGGCGGCGACGTGAGGAGAAGCGGCGGAGGCAGGATGAATCCGTCGCGGAGTCCGATGCCCATATCTGTCAGTGGGAGAAGTTGAGGGCGCAGAAGGCTGCGGAGGATGCGCGCGTTGAGCAGCAGTCGCCTACTACATTGCAATGCAGGGGAGGGGCAGCAAGAATGAGGATGATGCCGCCGAGGAGGTGACTAGCGCGATTGCGGGGGGTAGTACAGGCCCTGGGACGAGGGAGACTGCGAAGGTGAAGGAGACAGTGAAGGCGATGAAAGGTGCAGAGAAGGAGATGGAGCCCAAGGGGCCGCTGCGAGAGGTGCCATGTCCTGGGTGCATGCAGCGCGACTCCGAGTGTCACATGCGGCTGTAAGCGAAAAATCCGCATTACTGTTTCTTTTTCTCTACTAATCTCCTTATCAGCGTCAAAGGGGCCTGTACGTGCTGGAAGTGCAAACAGAGGCATGTCTGTTGCAGGAACGGTGGAGGCGCAGTGCGCGCAATACCCGCGGCGAGCCCGGAGCTGTCTGTGGTAGCCGTGCTGGGCGAATTGGCAGCGCAGGCGTTCAACCTGTCTGTCAGTAGCCTCCATGGGTCGGAGGCCCTTGCCCGGCTCGAGGTGAAGGTTGACGTGTTGACGCATATGGTGTGTTGGATCGTGGACGTGGTGGGGGCGCCAGAGGACTTGGCCGCACGGGAGCATGAGCAGAAGATGGCCTGGGCCAAATTGCTGGAGAGAATGGTGCTGGCGAGCGAGGACGGCGCGGAGGACGGAATGGAGGTTGATGGGGCAAGGCCACTGTCAATGAGTGAGACGGACGACGAGGAGGGCGCAGGGATGATGGATGACGAAGAAGAGGGGATGAAGGATAGGAAAGGGAAAATGAAGGTGGTGGAAAAGAGTGGTGAGAAGAAGCGCAGTGACGAGGAGGAGGAGGATAGTGAGGAGGAGTGAGTGTGGGAGCCTCGTTGCGCTGTGAAGGGAAAAAAGAAAAAGAAAAAAATATTACTTATATCTACGGTTGCTTTCTTTTAATGTTTTTCTTACTGTTTTTTTTAAATTTATATATATATATATATAATCTAAGTGTCGGACTTGTTTAGGAGAAATATGAGTAGAAGTAAGAGAAGGATGGCGCGCAGAGCGAGCAGGAGAGGAAAGGGAAAAAAAAATAAAAATGTTGCGATGAAGTACATATATGTGCAGGTTGTGGTGAGTATCAGCAGTGGTGTGCAGTCGCGCGCGGCTTAGGGAAATGAGATAAGTAGAAGTGCAGGTGATGCGAAAAAGAGAAAACAGGGAAATTGAGATGAAGGACCACTACATGGGTCTGGGTCTGTCAGGATAGTGCAAGTGAAACTCTGCGACAAGTTCTTGCGCATTCCCGAGCTCATCCGTGGAGAGCCATGAGAATTCTTCATCAGTGTGCTCATAGCCGAGCCATTGAACGTAGTATTGGAGCTTTACTTTTCATTGACAGTCGATTTTTGAGTCTACAATTTCAGCTATTTCAAATTCATCGTTACCATCAACTTCAATGGGAGGAGGGGGGGGTTGAACGCGATCAGGGATAGTGTTAGGCATCTCGGGTTCAAGCATGGAGACATGGAATACGGGGTGGACCCCGCGGAGATTTTCCAGGAGACGGATAGTGAATGACAAGGGTCTGGCTTGGTGAATGATTTCAAACAGACCGAGGAATTTCTCCATGAGTTTGTGCAAGGGACGAGTGGTATGGAAGAATTTGGCCTTGACAAAAACCTTTTCACCAACCTTGAAGTCCAGCGCGGGGGCGCGGCGATGATCAGCTGGTCCTTGATAACGGGCTTGTGCCTCGGTCATCGCGGTATGCAGCTCTTTGTGAAGCTTGTCGAGGTTGGTTACAAAGGTCCGCGCGTGGGCCAAGGCGAGGTCAAGGTCGGGGTTAAGAGAGAGGTTAGGGTGGTAGCCTTTGTTCGCGAAGAACGGGGATACTCCGGTGGTAACACTAGGAGCATTGTTGAATGCGAACTCGGCGAGGGGTAAGAGGTCAGCCTAGTTATCCTGTTGATAATTGCAATAAACACGTAAGTATTGCTCGAGGGTTTGGTTAGTACACTCCGTTTGTCCATCACCTTCAGGATGATATCCTGACGTGAAGTGGAGTTTCATGTCTAACCCTTTTCCTAATGAGCGGAAGAAGTGAGAGACAAATTCGGAGCTGCAGTCAGACATGACATGTGCGGGGACTCCGTGTTTAGAGAAGACATGAATAACGAATAACTTAGCTAGACCTTCCGAAGTGATGGTATCGTGGCATGGAATGAAGATCCCTTGCTTGGATAGACGATCCATTACAACGAGGATGGAGTTGTAACCGAGGGACGGCGGAAGTTTCTCGATGAAATCCATAGAGATTGAGTCCCAAGGTCAAATGGGGATGGGGAGTTGTTGTAGCTTGCTGTAGGGTTTGTGGCGCTGGGGCTTGCTACACATACAGGTTGTACAGGACTTGCAGTAGTGTTGAACGTATTCACAGAGCTTCGGCCACGTATATTCGCAGCGAATGAGTTCAATAGTCTTGTTCTTGCCATAATGTCCAGCAAGGATGTGATCATGTTTAAAACAAAGTATGCAAAGGCGAAGATCTCTGTGGTCGGGGACATAGATGCGGCCGTCGAGGCGAAGTAGATTGTCTTCGGTGCGCGACCACCACAGTTCAAGATTGTCAAGTCGAGCCTTCTTGACTGGATCTAATAGGTAAGCAGCAATAATGTCTTCGCGTAACTTTTCTGTATCCATGATGAAAGAGCTGCAGAGCGCGGGCCCCCAGAGGTAAGTTGCACAGATAGACGCAGTCAGCTGTTCGTTCGAAAAGATAGGCCTACAATTCTGAGGGTTGACTGTAGCGTAGTCATCACCTCCCTCTCTAAGGTAGACGTTCCATCGTCTGGTGAGGGCATCAGGCTTAGAGCCAAGCCTTCCCAGGCGGAAACAGATTAGAAGGTTGAATTGCGAGAGGTACTCGGACCAGCATGCTTGCTGGCAGGTCAGAATCTTGGTGGTTGAGAAGTATTCTAAATTCTTGTGGTCAGTAACTACGTCAATTGGCATACCAGAACCTTCCAGGTAATGTTGCCAGACGCTGAAAGCCTCAAAGATGGCTAAGAGTTCCTTGTTGTGAACATCATAGTTTGGCTCTACAGAACTGAAGGTATGTGAGTGAAACACAACTGGGTGGATTTCACTGTCTGGAGTGTAGATAGAGAGGATCGTGCCAAGCATGTAGTCTGAGGCATCTGTCTCTACGACAAGTGGTGCATCTAGTGCCCAGTGCATAAGCACGGGGGCTGAGGTAAATGCTCATTTCAGGGCTTCAAAGGAGTTGCATGCTGCCTGATCCCAATTCCAGGGTAGTCCTTTGCGTGTGCAATGGGTCAGAGGAACCACGATATCTGAGTAGTTACAAATGAAGTGGTGGTAAAAGTTAGCGAAGCCTAGGAAGGACTGAATGTCGCAGATCTTCCGCGGCTCCAGCCAATCTTGGATTGTCTTGATTTTCAAGTTATCCATGGTGAGGCCTTGGGGGGACAGAATGTAGCCAAGGTATTCCATGGTGTCCATGTGGAATTCGCATTTGTCAGCGCGCATGTAGAGTTTGTGTTGGCGGAGCCGACAGAGTACCTCCTTGATGTGTTTCTTGTGATCTGTCATGTTATCAGAGTAGATTAGTATATCATCCAGGTAAATGATAACATAGATGTCGAGGAGGTCAGCAAAAATGTCATTCATAAAACGTTGGAACGCAGAGGGAGTGTTAGTCAACCCAAAAGGTACAACCAACCACTCAAAGGAGCCGTAGTGGGTCCAGAATGTGGTTTTCCATTTGTCTCCCTTGGCAATGCGCACCAGATAGTATGCGTGCTGGAGGTCGATCTTGGTATACACCGAGGCTTTGCATGAAAAGTCGAGGAGATCTGAGATAAGGGGCAAAGGGTAGTGGTCTTTTTTCAAGACGTGATTGAGACCACGGTAATCAACACAAAGTTGAAGGGAACTGTCTTTCTTCTTGACAAAAAGGACAGGTGCACTGTGGGGCGACTTGCTGGATTGTATAAATCCAAGTCCAAGGTGTTCATCAATAAACTCCTTTAAAGCCTGCTGCTCTGATTGCAAAAGCGAGTACATGGCGCCAACCGGAGGCGCGGTACTGTCTTTGAGTTCAATCTCGAGGTCATAGGGTCAGTGTTCAGCTAGTGTGTCAGCTTTTCCTTTGCTAAAAATGTCAGCATATTCATGGTATTCCTCGGGTACCGTGGATAGGTCAGGATCAGCTACACTAGCAGCTCTGGTGGAAGTGGTTTCAGGTCATATCATAATCTGGAAGACCGTGGATCCCGCAAGTCAGGATGCAGTGCGGAATGCAGCCGCATTAATCAAGGAGATGTCAGGTCGAGAGGATGAAGTCAGAGCCGAGGTCGGAGTCGAGGAGGTTGTAGAAGTCGAAGATGCTTCAATGCAAGAAGTAGCATGTGCTGCAGACGGCATGCAAGAGCTCTGTCTAGGAGTGTCGAGATTTGGGGAATGGAAGGTGATGCTGCTCTTAGCCCAGTCAATCAACAGATTGTAGCAGGAGAGCCAGTCGTATTCAAGAACCACAGAACAAGACAGATCCAGAGGGGTCACAAGACAAGTGATGGTCATATTGTCGCCAGACGGAAACCAGAGATGGATATCTATTGCTTTGGTAATGAAGTTGTTAGAGGTACCATCAAAGAGCAGTAGTTTAATAGGAGCTATAGGGTATGAAATGAGTCCATGTGAACGAGAAAACAAGGTATCTACGAAACAATGGGTCAAACCAGAATCAACGAGAGCACGAAAGTGTTAAACTTTAGGCTATTATAGTGTGATCAGAAGCTTGTTTAAGTGTTCTAATGACTTCTAATTGCCTTGGTAACAATCACTAATGATGTGTTGATGCAATCAATCAATAATATGTAATGAATTTCGCTCTATTGACTCTTTGTGTCTAGTACTCTAGACATGTAAGGAAAATGACCACCTAAGGTTCCCACGGGTACTGTTCTGCACGAGGCATGAATATAGCTGTCCACTAAATCACGTCCGAATTTGTTTAGCTCCAGAGCAGCTTGGGAACATGTCAGACATCATTCTAATGATGGCTCCATGTTTCATTTTTGCTCCTTTTGCTTCCCTGCTGAGACTGAAGCGTTCCAGGGTCTGTTCTGGCTGTCACAATAGAGGTCAATAGACCTACTAATGGGGCACTGAACGTGGGAATGTTGCATTGACCGTGGGAGTCGAGCACTTCGAATTTATATACAGATTGCTAAACAGTGCTTTCGCACTTTTAGCAATACTGTCAACACCAGTCATCCCCTGATGACCTGGGTTATCCCAATGGGTGTTGGCAGTGTCTATGGGTGGTCCCCAATGTGTGGGAACCTGGTGCTTAACAGCCCAACTTTGTTATACATTTGTACAACAAGTGTATGCATCACTTCAACAGAAAGTGAGCAAGGGAGTCCGAGAGCAAATTAGACATAAGTAGTAAGTGAAGCGCAGAGGGTGAGAAGAGAGCAGAACCGTTTAATCTACAAACTGCTGGCCATAGAACAGGTGGGCGACCATCACGAGCTGGAGACTCGGAGGCACTGGTTAGTTTTTCAACTCAGCATCAGAGATGTGGGTGGTGGATTCTGCGTCTTCCACGGGCTTGGTGACCATGGTGTGTCCCTTGGCCTTTTTCTGACTCTTGAGGCATTTGTTCACCTTGTGCCCTGCACTGCCGCAGAACAAGCAGAGTTCATTGTCGAAACGTCATTGACATTCTTCAGGAGTAAGCTTGCTGTTGGCGCCGAGGTGAGTGGAGTCTTTGGGGGCTGCAGGTGTGCGGAGAGCAGAGGACGAAGATTTTGAAGAGAAGGGAGCAGAGGATTTAGAGGACAGGGTGGACGCGGAGGACAATTTTGCAGGTGCAGATTTCTTGGAGGCGTGGGTGTTGCATGTTCGCTCGGCCTTCCGTTCCCAATGGCGCTGGTCAATGGCCTGCATGAGGGAGCGGAGCCGTGCGAGCAAGCCTGGCTTCGAGTGGTTCAAAAGTGTGTCCTTGATTCTGTCAGAGAGACCCTGGTAGTAATGGTGCTGGAGAGCTGTGGGGCCCCAGGACACCAATGCAGAGTGCTGCTGGAACAACACATTGTACTTACTGATGCGCTGCCTGTCCTCCATCTTGAGCTGGTCTAGTGCCGCTTTGGCCTCCATGGTAGTGTCAAATGCACCAAAGTTCTCCTGGAGAACTTGAATGAAGGTGGAGTAGCAATGGAGCCATTCAGGGTCTGCAGCGTCGTCAATTAGCTCAGGCCAGAAGTAGACGAATGTGTTCCCCTTGAGGTACGAGCAGGCAAATGTCACCTTATCCTCGTCAGAGGCAAGCGAGGGGGTGGCATTGAAGTAGAGCTTGAGTTGGATGAGGAATGTGTTGAGTTTCAACAGGTCAGAGCCGTCATAAGGGTCAGGGATGCGAGGTTTTGGATGGGAAGTGGAAGGAGCGGCGGGGGTAGTGGATGACTTGCAATGTAGGTCCTTGATTTCTCTACTGAGCGCAGTCAACGCATGGAGAAACACATGGTCCGCAGGGTGGAAATGGTCTTCAGAGCCGTTGTCTGAATCCCAGGAGCACCACAGTCTGGATCTGTGAACCGAAGGTTGCCTTTCCTCGTCCATCCGTCCTAACCTGTGGTCACTTGGCAGGAGCAAGGGAGTGTGTCCTTCCCTGTTTGAGGGGACTGAGCAGGAATAGATTGGGGACAAAACATTATACAGAATGAAGGGCTGGGCAGGTTCAGATTTGGGTGTTTCTGGATCAAGAGCAGGTTGCGCAGGGATGCCCACAGCAACTGTAGGGGAACAAAACGGAGGGATGGCAGGTGAGGATGCTGTGCGCAAACGCGGAATTATGGAAGCTTTTCCCTTGTTTGCATGGCTGTGTGCGTGGGCCGTGGAGACTAGTGGAGAGACAAGAGTGGTGGCAGCATGTTGGCTTATGTGAGTGGTTCGCGAGGAGCCCACTTGAGTACTGCTGGCTATGATGTTAGCAAGGACTTGCAGGGATGAGAGCAAGAGCTGGGTTGTGAGTTTGAATATACTGTTAAGAGCCACACTCGCGGGGCTCGGGACTACGCAGACCTGCAGGTTGTGTGGTTTCTTGTAGAGTTGTGGAGGGGAAATGAGGGGAGCAAGGATGTACAGGCTTGGCTTCAGCTACTGGCTGCGCCTCCCACACTCTTGCATGCCCTGTATTTCGAGGATGAGTCCTATGCAGGTACTGAGGGTACAAGCAGAGGCAAAGGGGGAGAGACATGGACCTCAGTGAAGAGGTGAGGAGCAAGTGTGGGGAAGGAACTAATATTCAAACTAAGGTAACTGTATGTATGGTACAGGACTATATACTTAAGGAACACATGGTGTCCGCATGTTCATGAAACAGCAAGGAGTCCAGTGGTAATAACTACAGCAAGCTCAAATATGTACAGAGTCCACAATTCAAGGAGTCCGAGTAGCTGCGTGTATGCGCAGCCCAAGTCCATAGCCAGAATGCACGTGAACGTGCCCCTAGGGGCCTCCTGGATGCACCTATAACATATCCTCTCTCTAGGTTTCTACTTATCCATCCCACTCCTTTATTACATCATTTCACATTCTTTACCCCATTCCACTTTTTACATCTACATACATTCTGCAATTTTAATATCAATGTAATTACATGTTCTGCTATAGATACTGTTGATACTGCTCCCACATTTCTTTAGCAATCCTATCTCAGAAGTCATTTGCCCAATCACGTTCTTCATGTGAGATGTGAGTTGAATAATCATCTGTGGTTGGTGTATGTGATTGCTGGCAGTAGTTGTTGAGATCCTCCAAGGTTGCTCCATCTAAATCCTGGAGATCATGGACATAGATGAAGTTGTGAAGTACACATAACGCAAGCACCATCTTTGCTTGCTCCTTCAACAAATACTCTGAAGCAGTGTTGATGAGCCAGAATTGCTGCTTGACAACACCAAAGATGTGCTCAACAACATTCCAAGCTTGGACATGGTGCAAGTTGAACAATTCTTTGTAATCACGTGGGCTAATACAGAATGAGTAGGACATCAATACAGTTAGAGACAAACCCATGTGTTTGTGGATCTTGACCACTCCTTGAGATGGTATCAGACACCATGATAGAGTACCAGCAATGCATCACATGCAGGGAATCCAGCATCACCAAGATAGCACCCACCAGGGGGAATTGCAAAATTGGCGGCCCTTGCATCTGCAAAAACATGGCTATCTGCAGCACTTCCTTCCCAACCTGCCCATACAAATGTGGTTGCGGCAAGAACATTCTGAGTGAGCCTGCCTTTGCAATTTTGGTTTCATGCAATCTGACTTTCATCAGGGATAAAGGCATTGATGTGAGTACTGTCAAGGGCTCCAAGACAGTCTTTGAGGAATGGGTAGAGTTTGGGATTGGTACATATCTCAGGCAGTGTGATATCACTTGGTGGAAGCTTCATATAGCATGTATAAAACTGGAAATCAGTTAAACAGTTCAAAAAATTGTCAAACACCCTAGAGAATCATTAGCAATGGTTAAAAAATTCAAGTTGATATATATACCATATTATTGTCCCAGGACCATGTTGGAAATGCTTGCACACTTCTTGGTGTACTGCACCTAACTGACACATGTACAGAAACATTGCCAACTGCTCCTCATGCCCAATATACCTTGAACCCTTGAACTCAGAGTACTTCTCCAGCTCCTGATTAAGCTTTCAAAAGACTTGCTTACTCATCCCCATCATATTGTGAAAGCGCTCCAAATGTCCATCAAGAAGTTCCTTCGTCCATTGCTTACCAGTGAGAGCAGAGGTATACATAGAAGTCTTGATCAGATACTGAGCCATATGAAGGGCAGCTGCCCCTACAACTGCAGCAAGGACAGCAAAGGTCCATAGACAATGTTGTGCTTGAGCATTGGCAGCTTCTTGAAGTGTTTGGGTGTAGCTGTTGGTAGTACAAACCATTGTTGCAATTGTTATCAGATTGATGCCATATATAGAACATGTGTGACAAATGTGACATGATCAGCCAAACCCCAGCACTAGGAAATATACATTTCAAACTCAGCCAACCCCAGACCCAAGGGACTAACATCCCAATGAGCAGAATGGGCCCTAAAGGGGATCATGGCCCATGCAAATATGGCCAAACAAATTCTGTGTAGTAATACCCTGGCTGATTCAGTGATCCCTACTTTGAATGCTCAGTTGTGTTTTTTTCTGGCTTAACTAGTCTCTTTTTTGTCTTGTGAATTGTGAAATGTATGGACTATGCTTGCTATTGTTGATCTGTACAAAAAAATGGGCATGTTTGGTGGAAATTTGATGTTTTACAACCATAATTTGGTGAAGATCATTCAAATTCCATCAACAAGGCTTGCTGATGTGGCACGCACCTAATTCTCTCTGCCTACCATAGCTCATGGTATTGGATACCTAGGTATGTACTGGATGAGACCTCATATGTGTGCTAGAGCTCATAGATGCTGTGCAAATAATTGCAAGCATAGTGAGCAATCATGCTTTAAAGGGTTCAAGGCCCACACAAACAAGGACAAACAATTTTCTCACTCTTTAGAGGCCAATTTGATTTTCTTTCTGAACGAACTGGTCCCTTTTCTGAAATTCTGAGTCATAGGAAGTATAGATTCTGCTTACTGTAGTTGGTTTGCCCAGAAAACAGCACCTTTGGTGGAGATTTGATGTTTTATGACTGTAATTTGGTGAAGGCTGTTCAACTTCTATCAACTCAAGGCTTGCTGATGTGGCACATGCCTAATTCTTTGTATGCACTGGATATTGATGAGAACCCATATGCGCACTTCTAACGCTCATAGATGCTGTGCAAATAATAGCTAGCATCCATCTACCTAGTCTAGGAATATACACTGAATCCTCACTCTAGCTTTGAAGCAAGCTACTGCCAGCACAGCCCGTGGATCCATATTAGCTAGCATTCACTAGTGATATACACTGAATCCCTGCCCTAGCACTTCAAAGCAAGCTACCACTAGTGCAGCCCGCAGATCCATATTTATTGTTGTTGGATAAGGCAGAGATTCTGAGTCAATTCACCATGACTATTTCTGAGGAGCTGTTTTGGAGGAGTCTCCTCACTAATATGAACCCTGTGAGTGCTCCCTCAATCTCGATTCAGACTCTTGAGCGCGAATCAGGGGTGTCGCGTCGGTCACGTGTGTATCTCCTTTCGCCAAGAATTGGCGATCAGCAGTACTGCAAACGACTTGCACGGCAATGGCAAGCCCTCCTCCATGGGCGACACTGAAGGGTTAGATTTCAGCAGACATGGACACTATGGATAAGCTAATCCTCTTTTGTCTTGTCAGAACCGTCAACATCTTCTTCTCCCGTACCATCTAACGACGATGAACTCGAACACGTTCTTCCCAATGCAACCAGAGTAAAACGAAAAGCGCGTTATACAGCTGCGACTCCATCAAGCTCATCAGCAAAGCCAGCGAAGCTTCCTCGCTTCCATCTAGACGCAACAGACGCGGTGAATAGGAGCCTAGGTGTGTTATCTTTGACTTCACCCACGCTATTGCGGATTGAGACAATGCTCGCAAGGTACTACGTCTATGCCCCAAGCACAGCGTCGAGCAACTCACCATTTCGACTCTCGAGATCTGCCCTCTGATAAGCCCTCTCTCGTTGAACATGTCTTGATGCGAAAAAATAACACTTCTGCCGCTACGAGGATTGTACGACGTAAAAACAGGGACAAAAAACCATGTTTGAGCCCGACGCCTTCATCTCCTCCTGCGGCCAAGAGGTCCATCACGATACATGCCGCCGGTCCCAGCAGGCATCACGCAAGCGGCTCAACTAGTCTACCGTCTGCACCGCCATTGAGAAAACAGGCCAGCAAACCAGGTGCGTCACCAAATGCATGATCCAAGTACGATATGTGCTCATATATCTTCCCAGAAGTTATAGTAATTTCTGACGACGACGAACCACCCTCGGTATCGGCGCCTCCCAAATTCGCTGTGTCCAAGGGTAAAGCGAAGGCTAGCTCGGTTTCCTCTGAGGGAAAAACAAAATCGGGTCCTATAGACACGATTGAGTTAACTGATAGTTCCTCCTCGCTCCCTTCGCCTTTTGCGTTACTCAAGGCCAAGCCCCTCGAGACATACCCAATTTTCAAATTTGCTGGGAAGACTAAACCACAGAATAGGAAAGCGCGCGAGAATTGTCCAACACGCGTTATTAAAGAGGAGGGGCGAGAGGTTCTTGAGATCCTTGATACGAGCGAAGAGGAAAGTTCAGTCACACCGTCGTCCTCAAGCCATGCTCAGCCACGTGCAGCAAGACCCCTCCCATTGCCAGCTACTTATGCTGCAGTCCCTCCTTCTAACAATCCTCGGAAGTCATCAAGTGACGCCGTCGATTCATATATTGATGGTTTGCTGACGTCAATCGTGGCCGCCCAGAGTGTGCCCATCACTTCGCACAGCAGTCCGCCTGCAACGCGTGACACCACCAAGAACGCGACTATAGACAGTTTTGCCGCCGTCTCGAACCTTTACCCCCATCGAGGACCATCGTACGATACCTCAGCCACTACCCCGCCGCTCGCTTATAGGGCGGTCTCCCGTTGCTTCCCTAATTGATGAAGCACACACTACGAGTGACAATGCCCCCGACGTGCCTGAAGATGGTGTGTTACCCATATTTTCAAGCTCTAGTCGTATCGAGGACAACTTGCACAGTCTGTTTAACTTTCCGAATCAATCATCTGCCACTGATCCCGACCTTTTCCATCTAGAACCAACCACAAGCCCATCCGTGGAGAGGCCGATTTCGACCAACGGCCCATTGGTGACTAGTGATCGCGGTTCCACCCCACCCTCGGACAGGTCCAATAGCTCGTCCGGACTCGATGGCCTCCGTGAATTAGTTAGACGCAGCAGGCTGAAGGCCAAGTCAAGAATCCAGTCACACAGTCCTGAGGCTCCGTCCGTTGCTCGCTCCTCTGCCTCTGAAGTCGAAAACGACCTTATGTTTCCTTCCCTCGTTTATCCCGACGCAGAATTATCCGCATCGGATATCCTAGACACTCGGGAGCCTTCGCGTGACGTTGTCTCGGGATCCGAGCCACCTTCGCCACCTGCGTCGTCCGATGCAGACTCTATGGTAAGTTATTCCTCCTCCCTACACTATTAATATACCTATGGTCGATAGCCAGCAACGTCTCCGGTCAGGGTGCCCGTGCCCGAGGACGAGAGTGCACTGGAGTCAGTACCCGACATCACGAACGCTGTAGAAGCCGAAAGTGAATTTGAGTTGGAATATTGGGACGGGCCCGGGAAAGCTGAACTTCCCTCTGCTTCCAATGTAGCGTCCGGAAGCGAAGTCACCACGCTGGAGGTATGGACACCCTAAACCATCATACCGGCCAAAAATGACATAACGAATCAATCTCTCTTGCAGGTTGGTCTGCAGAAGAAACCCGAAAGTATTCAGACTTCTGGTACTGCGGACGCTGATATAGCGCCTACCTCCGCCATTAAGGTGAGGTCCAAATTTATCTAAAGCCATCGGTGCTGATAGCACCTAGGACAAGGCCCCTCTCCGTCCTTCAACGGGAGCTCAAAATGTCTTAGCTCTATTCGAAGAATATTACGAACCTGCGTCCTCCGTACCTGAGGCTACCTCGAAGACTTCCGACAAAGATATTGTCGATGAGATCCAAGCTCTAGAAATGATACATGTGCATTCCCCCTCTCGTTCACCCACTCCATTCGTACCGTCTACGGATCACAGACTCATCCTAACGTCATCCAAGACCCTCGGAGGCAATCCGGTCTTCACATGGCAAGATGTTGTCAGCGACCCTGCGAACTTCAAGCAACCGTGCAAACTGGCAAAGAACATACCGCATTCGTTGCAAGACTACATTAACCGAATGGACGCTTGGCATCGATCCCTCCCAGGCATGAGGACTGTTCTTGAGGCTGCTATTGGCGAGAACACCGCCGAGGATGAGCCTAACGCTCCACCGATCAGCATCGTCAATAATTTCGACGATGAGCCATGCCCTCCTTGGGAATTCTACTACACCAACTTCATGTGGCATGATGAAGGTGTCCCTCCACCAGACATGACCGGTGTGAAAGGATGCGGCTGCTACCCCAGGTGTGATCCAAGGAATGGATCTTGTTCCTGTCTTCAGAAACAGCGCTCCTGGAGCGGGGAATTCACGCCTGATTTTGCCTACGACTCCCGGGGGAGACTCAAGTACCAGAACGTTCCCATCTTCGAGTGTAATGATATGTGCGGCTGTGACGACGATTGTCGAAACAGGGTCAGCATCTAGAGTTATGCTTGTTAAAAAAGGGTAATTGATTTGTCTCTGCAGGTTGTTCAGCATGGTAGGAAGTGTGCGGTTCAGATCGGAAAGACCAAGAATAAAGGATGGGGTACGATCCTGTTCTCGTTACCAATTTTATTCTTATTGTGCTCCGTAGGAGTATTTGCTGGTCCCAAGAAGATTTATGATGGAACTTTCTTGGGTATATACTCGGGCGAATTACTCACTGAAGAAGTCGCTGAGGAACGCGGAAAGTAAGACATGCATTCCGCGGTGTTCTCATTATCTAACATCACCAACTCCAGGAAATACAATAAATTTGGCAGAACATATCTCTTTAACCTCGACTTCTATTTCTTAAGGGAAGGGAAAGAGAAAGAGGAAGGGAAAGAAGAAGAATGGGAGCCAAAGTATGTCGTCGACGCTTACCATGCCGGCAATGTAAGACACGATCTCTTTGCATTCCATTCTGTTGTTCATCACGTATCTGATATATCCAGTTTACCCGTTTCTTGGTGCGACTTCCTTCTATTCTTCCTTATTCTGGCTTACAATGGATCTACCCTAGAATCATTCCTGCTCTCCTAATGCTCGACTGAACGCCGTTTACATCAATGAATCCAACATCGATAAACCTCTCCTTGCTATATTTGCATGCAAAGATATCGAGCCCGGCGCCGAAATCTGCTTCTCTTACAGCGGAAATTATGATGTAAGCAGCTGTACAAGGCTACTTCTGGTTCATCCCATACTCAAATATACGCACCCCAGGAGGAGGACCTCGAGGAGCAAGCGGAACGAGTGGTAAAAGGAGATGCGATCTACGAGCGTTGCATGTGCGGTGCAAAGAATTGCACAGGTACGTCCATCATCGTCTGCATATTACTTGTCGGACTGCTGAATATGGCATTATAGGCATAATGTTTGATTGATAGCACGATACACATGTTCGCTTCATGGTCTATAATACAATTATTAACGCCAGAAATTACATCCGTGATAAGTAAATCACGACTTAGTCGTCAATCACGATGACCTCCACCAACTGTTCGACCGGAGTAGAGTGGCCCGAACGTCTACGCTGCGAATTCCTTGACCCCCCGTCATTGGTTCCGGCATCTTTAGCGTCCCGTTTCCTTCTCTTCGCGACTGGTCCGTTGGAATCAATCGTCTGAGCGCCACCTTCATCGTCGGAATCAGGTATCTCAATGGGCGTGTTATCTACGACAGGGCTCGAAGTTGCTTGTACCTCGTCGCCTGCTGGCGGATCGCTCACGGCGGGCGCTTTGCGTTTACCCTTGGCCTTCGTAGACAAGGTTTCGGGCTGCGGTGGCGGGGGCTTAGGGCGAGCATAAAGTTCAACCCATTGCTGAGCTGTCGTGTCATGTTGTTTCCGGTTACGCATGTACTGCGTCGCGATTGACGGCACTAGCATGCGGGATTCGGCAGTTAGAACACGACTCCAACACGCGTAAGTTGCTCAATATACCTAGTGGGTCCTCTAAAGAAGCCCGTGAGAGCGTTGCGTCAGCTTTAGGGAGCATATATGCGGACTACAATTGGGCTTACGAGGGTTGGGATCGGTGAGCAGAGACGAGAGTGATAACATCACTTTAAATATTGAAAGAGCAGGCGACCAGTTCTGCTTGAGTATGTCGATGCATATATTCCCTCTATCCGAGATCTGGCAAGTGATTGAGCCTATTGTCTCTGAATTGAAGGTTATCTACACGCACATTCATATGGTATATTCTGGACAACTCCACCATGAGCGATCAAGTCTCAATATCAACCTGGCGGGGGGGGACTCACCTAGTCGTAAAGACAACCTTCGGCGCGGAGAATCTAAAGCAAATCAGCATTCCCCTCGTTCCCTCCGCCACCCGCCGAACCTTGTTCAGAAGAACACTCACGGGTAGTCGGGTGGTAGATGTATCTCTACGTTGAACACGCCGCCCTCATATGGGCTACCCTGTGGGCCGGGTAACGTGCTCTTCCACAAATACAAGCTATCGTCGGACGGCGAGAGGGTGATAGGCCCCAAGTCTTCCTTCTTTAAGTCGGCGATTTCACGATTTATCCGCTTTATGGACATCTTGGGGGAGAGAGATTGTCAGGCATGAGGGCTTCAAAAGAGAGGGAGCAGCATACGTGGTTGGACAATCCTGGAGCCATCTTGAGTGGGTGACGCAAGTGATTAGTGGTCAAGCTACTCGTGTTGTGGCGGAAGTGAGCAGTTCGGCAGCCAACACAGTGCACAGCCACCAGGAGTATCAACGCGTCGGCCTTGGTTTCCGCCGGCTCCGAGTCCTAATCAATCCCCTAAGCATTAAGCAATGCATGCTTATTCGTGTAAGAGCTTTAGCAAGTTATCGTCCTAGTGACTACTTAATGGATAGAAAGCCAGAACTATAACGATGCGAATCACTACGTTGCTTCAAAGATACCGCTGCCAGTGCATTTAATGTCCTTCAAGCGTTTTATGTACAATTTCCTCTAATAGTCCACATGAACGCGATGTAATCCTTAGTCTGAAGCTGAGACACTAAGCTCACTGACATAAGTCACAATGGAAGGGATGGAAAGGAAGATCCAAGATGTCCTCCTATCCCCTATACATCACCTGATTTTATCCTTCCAAATCCGGCGGTCGGACTCCTAGGTTCCCTCCTACTGCCGCGCACCGAGAGGGCAATACCGCGAATGGCATACCCCTCTGCAGAGAGTAGACTCAGCTGCGGTAAAATGAAGTCACTGCGTAGATTTGCGCGCCTACTAAGCTGGGACCTGGAGCCGTTGTGACGACGCACTATTCCGCACTCTACTTGCAGGGTCTGAAAGTCTTCAGGCAAAATTCCTCACGAGTCTCCAGAAGCAATCCGTGGATCTTCCAGCATCCTGCCGTTGACCGGGAACTCACACGACGCGCAAGTAGCTCTCTGTAGCTCCATAGTTGGACCATGGGGTCAACTTCATTAACGAAGATAATGCTGCGGCACTACCATGTGGCCAGTCCTCGTGATACTACTACGAAGATACGTCGTTCCAATCTCTCCAACGAGGATGCAAGGTTTGGGTACTAGCCAGATAGTGCAGAGCAAAAGCGCATTTCGTGTTGTATGCTTGCGGCTCCGTAGTGTACTTCCCAAGGTTCTTCGATGGGCAATTTATAGTAAGTTCTAGCTTTAGATCGATGGCTCTTTGTTAATCAGTTTCATGACCTTTGTTCTGCCTCCCAAGTCGTTTGAGCGAAAATGCGCCTGTTATTCTATTCATTCATCCGACGACATCAAGGACAGTGTCACGCTGCTATTAGAAGCACCGCTAAGGTCTCTGCAACCTCCGACATGGTGGAGCATTTGTGCGCGACGCACACTCGGGGTTTTGTGAGTCGCAATTTCTGCTCGTGTATACTTCGGGGCCGCACAACCGACCAGATGCATTTTGACATCGTTTAGAAATTGGTGCTTGATGGCTATTGGGATAAACGATACAGGCTGAATAGCGGGTTAGAACCGGTATGACGACGTCACCTCCAGATATAAATAAAGTACGCTTGATCGCTGTACTGTTCATCCTCAGCAGAAGGAAAAACATGGTCTCTTTCACTTCGCTTCTCATCACCGTTACCGCCGGCGCCGGCGCCTTCGCTGCACCACCGTCAAATGCAACTGAAGGGCTTGGACTTCTCCGAGCCCGCGCTGGGACTCCCAGTGCAACGGGCACATCGAACGGCTTCTACTACTCCTGGTGGACCGACGGTGCCGCTGATGCCACCTACACTAACGGTGCTGCTGGCCAATACTCCATCCAATAGTCGGGCAACGCAGGCAACCTTGTTGGTGGCAAGGGATGGAACCCGGGAAACAACAACAGGTGGGAGTTGAATTATGCTTTCATGAAATGGTGGCTAATGTTGGTGCCCTTCCAGAGTGATAAGCTATACGGGTACATACACTCCGAACGGCAACAGCTATCTCGCCATCTACGGATGGACGCGTAGCCCGCTCATCGAATACTACGTCGTCGAGTCATACGGCAGCTACAACCCCTCCTCTGCTGCTTCGGCGAAGGGCACCGTGACTTGCAATGGCGCGTCATACACAATCCTCCAGACCACGCGTGTCAACCAGCCTTCAATTGATGGTACCCAGACCTTCGAGCAATACTGGTCTGTCCGCAACCCGAAGAAGAATCCCGGCGGCACCATCAGCGGCACTGTCGACGTCGGCTGCCATTTCCAGGCGTGGGCGGCCGTCGGAATGAACTTGGGGACGCAGCACAACTACCAGATTGTCGCCACCGAAGGCTATCAGAGCAGCGGATCCTCTACCATCTCTGTATCAGAGGGTGGTTCCTCAGGAGGAGGATCGCCGACAAGTTCCACACCCCCGGCGCAGTCTTCGACCCCTTCCACGGGAGGCACTGCTGCCCACTGGGGACAATGCGGCGGTCAAGGATGGTCAGGCCCCACCGGTAAGAATTTCACTCCCTACATCAAGAAACGAGCTCAACTTAGAGTATATAGTTTGCGAAGCAGGATACACATGCACGACCCTCAATGCCTACGTGAGTGTCCTTTTCCTGAGCTTAGTGTCTTTTATCTTACCCTGTCGCACAACAGTACAGCCAGTGCCTTTGAAAAGGAAAAGTGAAGACTCAGGATGGGGCATCGTATCCCTCTCAATGTATCTGTACCGGTCCAAAATTGTTTCTTAGTTACTCAGTGGCTTCCCTTCGTTGTGACCTTCTACGTCTTTATATCTTGCGAACGCGTTTGATGGCTGAGATCACTCATGATTCAAGTCTAGTTTAGGTAAGAATCTTGCCATCAAACCCGAATCGTTCGGTATTGAAGGGAGGAGGACAGTTAGGGCCGCCTTTGCGACCACTACTAAACGTCTCGTAACGCCTCGTGTCAGTAATATAGCTATCAAGCAATCTCGTGTTCTGACAGAAGCTGAATCAACGTGTCAGTACCAACGACCAATCGTGCAGTCCCAAGGGACTCCGCACCATGTTCGGGATCCCGTTGGAGATGGGATATACATGACTGCAGTTTGGACATATCATTTGTCCTTCTTCGATGTGCAACTATTGCGGACAGCGTAAGAAATTTGCGTTTATGTCCCAAAGGTCATCAGAGGCATGCGACGACCACCGACGTCAAAACATACCTCGAGGAGGACATGATGCAGCGTTTTCAGTAGGTCGTCGTCCATCATCTCGGGCCGCTCGTCTGGCAGCGATGTATCGCCTAACTGCGAGTACCATTGCCATTAGGCTAGGTCAAGTACCATTAGCGCGATGCTCACCATTTTTGTGGTATCGACGAGGGGTTTCCACTCGATTTTTGGGAGCAAACCCCTTATGAAATCAGGATTAAACTCTGCTTCGCGATGCTCGATCTCTGCGTCTTTAAATTGCAGAGGAAAATTGTTGGTCGTGCAGCCTTTTGCATGGCAAGCCAGGAGATTATGGGTTATGAGTCGCACCATCGGCGAACTGAATCTCCTGTGGATTTCTACGTGAATTGATCCAATCAAGTAAGTATGAAAAATTCAAGCTCTCGATCAGTTCTTGACAATGTTTATTAGCGCGCGATCGGTCTATCACCAGTGTACCAGGATCATTAAGGAGCACCTATGGCGCTTCATAACTTGCTTTGTTGTGGCGAATAAGTGCCTACTGAGGTAGCTATTGAAGGTCATGTTACAGTTGGAGGAGACCCCCTTCCCTCCAGCCTCAGGCCTCATTGCCCGACCGTAGGTCAGGCCAAGTGAATCCAACAGTAAATCAATTTCGTTGTTCAGAGTACTACCGCGTAGAAATGGTTATGCGCAGCAAGCAAAAGAAGTGACTGAATAAATGATTCCAACCTAAGGGGGAATACTGGTATAATAGGGATACGTGGAATGAAAGATGCCGCCCAGCTTAGACGTGATGAATGTAAAGTGACGAGCTGGGTGGTAAACGAGGCCCAGCCTTATGACACGTAGACTCGTCTTCTAAAGGTGAATTAGAGCTCGTCGCAGAATGGGAGGTCATCGTCATCTTCATCGTTGTTGTCTTGGGGAGCAGGGGCAGCAGGGGCCGGTGCAGCGGGTGCAGGCGCGGGAGTAGGCTTGGTAGAGGGGGGAGCAGGGGTAGCCGTGGCGGGGATCGTAGCAGCTGGGATATCAGCCCCAACGGGAGGGGGAGGAGCCTGCAAGCTGGAAGCCGTGCAAAGAACCTACATACCGTAAGGTTTGACTTCTGAACGAATCATGATTAACGGAGAAATGTGTACCTCTCCGACGTAAATGTTAGTGCATCCTGCGTTGATTTGAGGGTTGTTCAAGTAGAGCGTGGTGGTGTTCACGCCGGTGATAGCGGATATCTGTTCGCAGGTGTCATCGAGCTTGACAACGTAGGTCGATGTGCAATCCTGGCCTTCATGTCCCAGGCAAATGTTGTCACCGATCAAGAGATTGGAGCACTCTGGGTCGATGTGACCAAAGTTGACTGTCGCGAGCTGGTAGCTATTGATTCAACCAATCAGTCAACCGCATACATGGTTCCGAACAAGACGACCCACGTTGAGACATTGTTCGCCGCAGAGATGGAGTCGCAAATATCCCCCGCCTTAACGGTATAGGATCTGGTGCATGTCGCAGAGACGGCTGGATTCCATGCAAACATCAGTACCGAAAACTTCGTGGCAAGAACTGAACTGACAGCTGGCAACAGAGAGCGCGAAGAGGGCAGCGGTGAAAGATTTGGAGAACATCCTGCGATTAATGGTTGGGGATTTGCGGGCAAAGAACGTGTAGGGGACTAATGAACGACGAGGAGCGGCACAACGATGAGCAGGAGGGAAACGCGGAGAGATGGTGGGGGAGCGAAAGCAAACAGTCGATGTTGAATTTATCGAAACTCCGCACTGATAACAATTTTCTGGCGGGACTTGGCAAATCCTCGGCAGCGTGGCGGTCGTCTTGCCGACGCCGCCCCTCAGTCAGGCACCGCTCATCTCACCGCTCGCCTCACTGCAAGGTCTCATCGACATCGTCGAAACCTGCCAGAAAATGAAGTGAGTTTCACCGCTATACGAGTCAGTAAGCGGCGCTTTCAAAAAGACCTTGCTAATTTCCCCCCCCCCTTTTGACAAATGAGCCACGTCCCATTTTTAGTTCGTGCTAGCAGTCTTGTGGAAGCAATCAACTGCTTTGGTATGGAACTAATATATCAAGCAAATATAGCTGTCGCGCTCATTGATGACATGGGACACATTCAGTTGGCTACCCGAATATGCGGGTACGTCGAAGATTTGTCAATAATACACAACTTGACCTTGTTTTACTTCACTAAATACAACGCGGTGGCTTTTCCTGGCTTGGAACTTCGTTTTAGCTTCGGGCTCGGTTTGACGACATCCGCCTGATGGAAGATGATGTTGGCGAGCGCTTCAGCCCCTTACTAGAATGGAGACCCGACGAAACAGCTTCAAGCTGGACCATGACGGTTTTGCACACATTTGGGCATCAGCCGAAACACGATTTAGACGAAGAAAGAGTCGAATCAATCGCATGGCGTGCGCGATGTGAATTGGGACCGAAATGAGCGTAACTGACAATTAGTATTGAAGTACCGCCAGCCTAGTGCAACCTAATACCTCATCTACAAGAGTACGTTCGCAACTTTACGGTATTCAGTAGGTGATTCTTCATTATAACGGTTACATTAATTGTAATTTGACATCCCCATACTTTATATTGGCCTTTTAGAGGCACTGGCTGTACTGTTGTGCCAGAGGGTAAGATATGGGACATATTTAGGGCTGAGGTCGGGATACTCACGTAGGAGTTGAGGGTGGTGCATGTGAACCCTGACTCGCAGACTTTACAGAAATTGAGCTTGCTTCCTGATGTATGCAAGGTGACTCACCGGTAGGGCCCGTCCATCCTTGTCCGCCACATTGTCCCCAGTGGGCAGCAACGCCACCAGGAGAGGGGGGAGGTGAAGATGGGGAAGGTTGAGGGACGGCAGTCGTCGAAGGGCTTGGGGGAGTTCCACCTCCACCTGAAGGAGCACCCTCCGAAACGGTAATGCTAGACGACCCGCTGCTCTGGTACCCTTCGGTGGCCACGATCTGGTAGTTGTGCTGCGTCCCCAAGTTCATTCCGACAGCTGCCCATGCCCGGAAGTGGCAGCCAACGTCGACAGTGCCGCTGATGGCGCCGCCGGGGTTCTTCTTCGGGTTGCGGACAGACCAGAACTGCTGGAAGGTCTGCGTGCCATCGATAGATGGCTGGTTGACACGCGTGGTCTGAAGGATGGTGTACGTCGCGCCATTACAGGTCACGGTTCCCTTCTGCGACGCGGCGGAGGACGGGTTGTAGCTGCCGTACGACTCAACGACGTAGTATTCGATGAGCGGGCTACGCGTCCATCCGTAAACGGAGAGGTAGCTGTTACCGTTGGGTGTGTATGTACCGGTGTAGCTTATCGCCCTGTGGAACATACCTCAGCTATCACCGTCTTGATACGCGACGGAGTCCCTTACCTGTTGCTGTTTCCTGGGTTCCATCCCTTGCCACCAACCAGGTTGCCAGCGTTACCCGACCACTGAACGGAATATTGGCCTGCGGCTCCGTTGGTGTAGGTACACGTGGCAGCACCGTCGGTCCACCAGGAATAGTAGAAGCCGTTCGATGTACCCGTCGAACTGGGGGTCCCAGCACGAGCCTGGAGGAGTCCGAACCCTTCAGTTGCATTTGACGGTGGTGCAGCGAAGGCACCGATGGCGGCAGTAACGGTGACAAGCAGAGCAGTGAATGAGACCATTTCTTGTCTTGTTGAAGAGGAGTTGGACACAAACCCGACATATTTTATATGCGGATTTTAGAAGTTAGAGTATGTCGCAACCGGTTGTAATCCGTAATTGAGGCTGTAATGTTTAACCCAAGTTCTGATTGAGTGGCGGTGAATAGACGATGTCAGACGCAATCTGACCACATGTAGCTCCCCGAGGTATTTACGAACAGACATAGCTGCTCACAATACCCCGAACGGCGGCCATCCCAGTGCTTCGCGAGTTCTCCTCGATGTCAACATCGCCTTGGCGATGCTTCTCATTGCGTGACTTTGTGCCGACCATATTGTCGGCGAAATGGTTTTGAATGGTAACAGGCGTATCTTCGCGCAATTGAGAGACAGAAATAGAATTCGGCGCGACTATAATTGATAAGTTCTCTAGTCATGAACAAACGTTAGAGGACTTAAACTGACAACCCTACAAACTACATAGTAACCCTTCCGAGAAACAGCGGCACACACGGCGTTGAGCATCCTCGCACTTGCTGCAGTAAAAGAGCGCGCTTCACGGGTGCCCCACATCGTACTTGCTTCTTTCATTGAACGTCGGATCCATTCTAACGTTAAACCGACATCGCCCTGGTGTTTGGAAAGGCCTTGGATTTTCCGATCTGAACATGGGGTAGAACATGTTGGGGGTGATTTACCATGCTTCTGGAAGATGATATGGGGGTCTTCCTACTCAGCGCACACTTTTTGCTGTTGGTGAGTCCCCGCGCCAGATGCGACGAGTAAGAGGGTGTATGACGGAGCAGCTGTTCTCTCCTCTTCTTGATGTAGATATGCGCGAGCCTGGGTGGGTACTTGGTTCAGCTGAACGTTCCATTCTTCATTCGACTGCACGTCCTTGGCTGTCTATGCTTACTCTGGTGGCTTCTTGTAGAACGCATTTGGATTGTTCCTGGTGTGACGTAGAAAGCAAAAGCAACTAACGCGACACGAAAGATGAAGCCCCCTTATGGTCATGTGATTGCCCCTGTTTCATTCAAGCATTACTCACCTAGCATCTCACTGTTTGTACTCCTGCTCGCGCCTCGAGTGAGACCTATTCTACAATTTCGCGGTCGCACTAGTGTTACTCTCACGCCGACTGAATATTCCCGAAATCCATACCCAACACGCTCCCTCCGGGTGGTCACGATGGGCCAAAGAGAGCAAGTCGAACGGTTCAGCGGAAAGTCCAATGAACGACCTCGTTATTGACGCTGACTGAGCATCAGATAAGGACCAGCCATGTCAATTGTCCGTATGGTATATAACTCCATCCAGACCAACTTAAAACCCATCCATCATCGCGCTTATCGCTACTCAACAACCGTCTCATCCTCAAGTGGCTTGTAGCTTACGATGGCTCCACGGGTCTGGTTCAGTGAGTAATATAGTTTATAGTTGAATGTTAGTATCGCGTCCAGAACATACCAGCTTAACAACGCTGCATTCTAGTTACTGGAGCTTCTTCTGGCTTCGGGCGAGCGATGACAGAGCTCGTCTTACGCGAAGGCGAGACCGTAGTCGCCACTGCGCGTTCCCCTCACACACTCGACGATCTCATCACCACCCACTCGGCCGACCAACTCCTGGTCCTCAAATGCGACGTCACAATTCCCGAAGACATCCTCTCCGCATTCCGCGGTGCATACGACAAGTTCGGGCGATGCGACGTCGTATTCAACAACGCCGGGTGTGCACTTGTCGCGGAATGGGAGAACGCAGACCAGGACGAGCTGGCGAAGAACTTGTTCGATGTCAATTTCTGGGGGGCGGCGCGTGTGAGCAGGGAGGCGGTGAGGGTATTTAGGGATTTGAATCCCGCTGGTGAAGGAGGATTGCTGCTGACAAGCGGTTCGTTGACTGGGCAACTCGATTCACCGGGCGCAGCGGTATACAGTGCAAGGTAAGCTTCGCGCCTCACAAGCAGCTTCTTCAAGACTCACCTCTGACATATCCAGCAAGCACGGTAAGATATCCCTCAGAGAGGAATGACTCTAAATAATTCACCCCATTGCATCTCAGCCTTGGACGGCCTGACTGCTGCATTAGCTAAAGAAATCGATCCCAAATGGAATATCAAAGTGAGTCGCTGTTAATCTCATTTAGCCTTTGCTCAAAGTACCCCTCCTCGATCAGATCTGTATAATTGAACCCAGCATGTTCAAAACCCGAATATTCGAGAAGGGCGGTCTCCCCGTCTTTCCACCCCATCCAGCGTACGAGAACCCCGACCTACCTACCCAGAAGCTTCGGCGAGGAGTGGCGGCTCTTGCAGGACCGTTTGGCGACCCGAGGAAAGGCGTGGAGAGAATATACCAATTGAGCAAGCTCGAGAGGAGCGAAATCCCTCTTCGACTGCCCTTTGGCAAGCCGGCGGTGCCGGGGATCTTGAAACACTACGAGAACGTGACGCAAGAGATACAGAAATTCGAGAGTTTGTCCGAGGGCTTGGAAACGGATGCATGATGGGTGCGTAGTATACCTACCAGACCCCATCGTACACTTTTGAGATGAACAAATCAGAAGGCATTGACTATCATGATACGTCCATCACATCTTTGTCCGTGGCGTGATAGGACGGGATTGCATCACTTCCAGATCACTTTGCCTACACAGTGATTGATGATCGACAATGCCAAACCCGACGCTGAGGTACTCGAGGGCCGTAGCTACTGCCGTTGTTCCCCCGCACTCATTTTCCGGCGCTGAGATGAGTAAGGCATAGACTGGTGTGACCAAGGCCACTTCCTTTCGACCACCATCACATACTCTTCAAGATCCCTGCTCCTTTCATAGAATGCTAGCTCATTCGTGGATTGTAGCTCTCGTACTATGCGTGCATAGTCACATCCGCAGTGCGGAGGCCCAACAGATCAAGACGAATGGTCTCGCAAAAATCGACAGCCCTCAGCCTGACACGTTAGGTTGTTACAAGTCATGAGCAGGAATCGAATTGACATCTACTTTTAGACTCGTTCACAATCATATTGGTATAGCAGTGGACGTGGACGTACGTGAAGCCCCACCAGTCTGTACTACCCATCGCCTCACGGTATTTACAGGTGTCTCAAGCTCCACCACAATCTGGTATTGACAGCCTGGAGATATACCTCATATCTGTTCCATTGGCTCTGAATCTCACAGTCGCAGCTGGGCCCACCTTCCTAAATAGTGAACCTACCAGCACAGTGAAACATCTCGACTATTTTCCACCGTCATGTGCTAAAGCGGGTGACTATGATGTACGTGCTAGTTACTCTTATCCGCAAGGAAGGTTCACCAAATATACTGCTCGTTAGCTTACCTTCTACGAAGCATCCCATGAAGGCAATCAAAGATACTTCAACATTACGCCCATCCGCGTACGGGTTGACCAAACGGAGGTGTCTTCTACTTTCTGCGACGTGACCCCACTCCAAGCCTCCCCTATGGCGCCCCCACCATTGTCGCCTCTACCCGACGGTCCCGACGCACTTTTCGTTCCCTCTCCGCCTGAGGACACGCCCCAACCTCCTGTCACGCATACAAATGAGCTGAAGCCGTTGATAACATCCCAAGAGTCTCGCAACACTAATCCCACTATGACCTCTGCTCCATCGTCTGCTAGCGGCACCGCCACCCTCGAAGGGAAAGCATCCTCATCAACGGCGTAAGTTCTGTATCTTTCCCGTCTGGACTTTCGACCTCAGACTTCAGTTGTTTACAGTGATCCTTTCCATTCATTTGTCTTACTTCTCCCCGTAAGCGGCGCTCGAAACAAGGCCTGCTCATCCTCTGCTGTTCGGTTAATGTTCGCCAGTGTCTTCATGCCACTTGTACCCGTAATATGACATGCTTCACTATGATACGAACCACATGAGTACCTTCACAAACTGTTGTGTCCTCTGAGCGCTTACATGGCAGAAGGTGTTTGAAGGACCCGTGAAAATCCGCCAAAAGGCTGGATCAGCACCTACCAAAATGCCCGAAAAGGAAGGTGATGTCGGATCAAGGTTTGGCTAGTCTCCTAGTCGTTACGTAATATTTCCACATTAGGTCGGTTCGTTTTCTCCTAGTTTTTGGCAAATTTCGACGAATTTATCCTTTCACTTCACGTAGGTCGGTTCATTGCCTCTTACTTTACCCTGGACTAAAGCTTTGGAGTACTCTAATTGCCCTCGACCTCTTGTAATGGAGCTGATAAGTTGGGCTGGTTGTTTAGGTGAACGCGGACCTGCCCTGATATCAGCGGTACGAGCTGCCAGACGAGTGTAAGTAGTAAACTGGGCATGTTACATGATACGCAGCTTGTGCAAGAGGGCTTCTGGAAATTTCACACTCCTAGGCCACCTTTTGGAGCCTGCAGAGGTCAGTTCGTAAATCTCCTAGTTTTTGCGGCCAATTTCGGAGGTCAGTTTGGATCTCCTACCATTTGGGGCCTTTGTGACCACTTTTGCCTCCTAGTTCAGACCCAAAAAACGGCACTTTTCGATCTAACCTCTAGGCGGACTTCCACGGGTCCTGTGTTTGAAGTATCTGATCATCATGTGTGACGAGCGTTGGTGCCCTTTAAGTTGTATGACATCATTTTCGGAGGTTACGCATCGTAGCGTGCAAAGGCCATCGGGACCGCATACCATTGGCTCTCAACGTCAACTATAAAGCCAAGGCATTCTTCACTTCCCTCCATGTTCAGACTTCATCCCTTCCTCCCCCCTACCCGCACCCTCACCGTCGTACCCCAAAGAAATATCGAAGGTCTTCTCGTATTTCGTCTAATCCACCAAAGTAGAGCAGCCATGTCCGCAGCCAGGAAGCTCACGGATGCCATCAAGGAGGACCACCAAGAGGTATGCCAAAAAACTATTTATAAACAGAATACATGCCAATAGGAATTTGATGTAGATGTATGAGTACCACGAGCGGTTCAACAAAGCCAAGGGCGACGTCGACGCGCAAACACGATGGGCACGCCAGCTCACCTGGGAGATTGCTCGACACGCCGTCGGCGAAGAGATTGTTGTGTACCCCTTAATGGAAAAGCATCTCGGACAACACGGGCTTGACCTCGCGAACCAAGACCGCAAGGACCACTTGGTACGGATTCCTATGCACACACATTTAATCTCCGGAATACTCATACGGTATAATTTGTAACAGACCGTCAAAACCTTGCTCTCAAAGCTCGAGTCACTACAACCTGGGACAGCCCCTTACGACGAGACTGTTTCTGAGATCATGAAGCACCTACACGAGCACAACGACAGAGAGGAAACCAACGACCTTCCTATCCTTGAGGCCAAAATAGGCGCAGAGGGCAGTGAAGATGCCGCTGCTTCGTTCGCCCGTACTAAGCAATTTGCCCCTACGCGGTAAGGCTTTCCAAATACCTCCCGAATCTATATTCTAATGTTCGCAACCTGGAATTTATATCTAGTGCTCATCCGAGTGCACCTGACCGCCCACCTTATGAGACCCTCAGCGCCTTCATCGCTACGCCAATTGACAAGCTGAAAGATATGTTCGCCAAGTTCCCAACAGAAGAGATGAAGCAAGCTGTTAAGTGATTCATATTTAATTTCTGCCGTGTTCTCGAATCAAAGTGTACTTGTATTCAATATCTTCAACGACTATCGTCTTTGTGGCCTCCTGCCGTTTATATAAAAATAATTACATCAAAACATACTTCCGTATGCTATTTTGAATAGTCCCATATACACATCACCGTATCACTCTCCCGCGGCTAGTTTGGCCAGATGCTTCTGCTGTGGGATCCAAGTTCTGTTCCTATCATAATGTCTGGCTGAGCTACGTCCCGAGCGTGCTGGATATAGGATAGCTATTTTGATCCCAGAGCCACATCTTTCTCCGCCTCAACTCCAGCTTGCATGTGTCTATATGGTGCAGTAGGCTTGTTCGCCATTTCCGAGGCCACAGTCACAGATGAACCAAGTACGAGAGGGACGGAGCAGCTCGAATTTGGGCATGTGCTCCCTGTTGCTGTGACGATGCCTTCCTCCTCTATCATTCGTTGGGCCTGCCTTTGTTCGTATCTCTATTTGCGACTTCCTATCGTCTTTGGTATCCAGGGTTGTGATGTCGGTAAAGTCTGAGCTTCGGTCGCCAGTTTCAACTTAGGGTGATTCTACAGGTCAAGTTAATTCAAGGTATACCACAGCCAAGGTAGTCATATCCGCTTACCGGCACAGTCCTCGCGAAAGTCTTCAACCCGTCACTTCGAACGATATGACATATAGAAACAGCGCCGTCATCAGCGTCGAGCTCAAGCGCGAAGTCGAATGGGCACGTAGACGGGAGACAGGGCGAGGGTGGATCTGACCAACTGCAAGGTGGATGGTGTTTGAGGGTATACTTCTGGAGACGAAGGCGCGGTTTCGACGTATGGCCGCCGATACTCTTTTTCCGTGTGATAGCCGCGTATTATGGGAACGAAGAGGTCCAGCTCTTCTCGGAGGAAGTGGGTGTCAAGTGCGAGCGAGGTTGAGGATATTTTTGCGAGCTTCGGAAGTGATGGGAGCCCATGGAGTATATTGTGTTGTGATAATTTGAAGAGGATCATGATTGAGATGTACGTACATTTAGGCTCGGCGAGTCTTCGGAACGTCCACAAACAGCGTTAATTCTTTGAGCGGGGGGCTCGTTTCTCCGAGGGTAACAGCGGCGCCGAATACCAGACGGCGGTATTCTAGCCAGAGTGATATATCATGGTTCTGTAACCTGCATACGTTGATACCAATGGACCCCCGCCAACCAAGAAACACATCAAACCCGTCCTCCACGACGTCAGTGAGTCTGGGCGGCTTTGTGATTTCGAGGATTGTCTGCTTTCAACGGCGCTGGATAAAAAATCTAAAGGCGAGACTGAATGGAATAGGATGCGCTGGCACCTGTGGTGATGGCGCCGTGCAGGGCATAGATTTGGGCTTCACATGGGCGATCGGTGATTCAGGGAAATTCCCATATCGAGCTATTTATTAGCCAAAAGCAGACCCAGTACTGAGTCGGGCTCGGAACGGCGATCGTCGATCATCGACCGTCGCGATAATTGTCCGGCTCAATCAATTTACCAACCCCTGACTTAGAGACGCTTTCGCAACGTTCAAGCACAGACCTCGGGTCAATCAAGAGATAACTGACAGCGACCACACAACCCCCCCCCCTCCCCCGACTTGTATGAAAACATCTATACAACTAGACAAATTTGCATTGTCAGTAAGAGACTGGACATATCTGACGGCCTCCATACTCATCATCAAGATCCCATCGGAGGGATTCACAAGGGAGTTAGGACTACATCTGCCTCCCAATCCGCCAGCCATTCTTTGCCAGGCCTGCACAACCATCTAACTGACATTGGGGCGGTCGTATCACGGTACCGTCGTCTAAGCAGAGTGCTGCTCCTATTGCCGTATTCCACGAACTCGAGAGTCGGGATATCGTCAAATGCTGGACGAAAATCGTGCAGATGTCCCGACGTAAATTGGAGCAAACGAATGCCGCGGGGGTCGACAGTGGTTTCCGGGATGCCAGTTCTTTAGTGCCAACACACTGATTGGACCCGAAAATTCCAACCACTCGAGATTAGGAAGCCACGATGACATTGACCTCGCCGAATGCGTTGTTGGACATGAGAGTGTGAGTACAGACTCCATACAGCGGTTATCTGCGTGAGCAGAACCGCGAACGCCGGTCATGCGCAGGTGTGTGATGCAGGCGAAGGTGTCGACAAAGGCATGAACTCGAACAGAGTCAAGGATCAGGGTCTTGAGGTCGGGAAATGATGTAGGAGAGAATTCGACGTCCATGTTCAAGTTGATGTGGGAAAGGTGTAACATTTCAAGAGATGTTTGTAACTCCAAGAAATGTAGCAAGTCTGGATACAAGGAGCTATAGCTCATTGTGCGTACCGTCCGGCTCGATGCAATATGAAGACTTGTGAGAGCGAATGGGAAGCTTTGGCGGAAGAATCGAGAAATCAAAAGGGGGGATATAGTGAGCTGCAGGTCCTTCAAGTTGACGGTCTTCATCAGAAGCTCGACAATGAGGACCCGGTCCTCGTTTCCCCGGGTTGTAAGCGAGAGTGTTTGTACATAGGATGCTCTTCTCCGGTTCGACGCCTCGAGCGCTTCGTGGAGACTTCTGAGCTTCATCGTAGTTGACTTCTGAAACGACGGTGGAAAGACGATCCGCGCGTAGAGGAAACGTTCTGCCAACTGGAAGAACTGTCGTGAAGAGACGAGGACATTCAGCAGTACTTGCTTATCGTCTACGTTGTCAAACACCGCTTCCAGTATTTCTGGAGGTAGCGTCGACATCATCGTTGCTCAATGTTGCCACAGTTCAAAGACGGTGGCGTGACGAACTTGCCCAGAATGCAAGAAAGGGTGTTTAGCACGTGGTATGATACCTATCTTACACGAATAATATAGATATAGATTATAGATGACCAGTAGGATGTGACATTATCGATAAAATCGTGGAGGCTATCCTCCGAGCGAGGTCTTACGATTCCTTCAAACATAGCATCACCTGTCGTCCGCCTAACACCAAAAATGACCAAATTCAACCCTTGACCGAGTAACAATGTCAGTTACACATTCAAGTCCGTGCTTGTGCACACTCACTATTACTAAATTCCGCCAACATGCCGCATCGGCCTTTAGGCTGTTTGCACAGCGCCTGGGTCTCCGAGAGGGGTGGGGTATACACCTGCTGGAGCTGGGACTGCTGGCGCGACGACGGGTGTGCTGTTAGGCGTGGTGATGGAAGGAGCAGTGATAGTACTCGTGGGATGGACTATGGTGGTGGTTGTATGGCTCGTCACTGTGATAATCGCTGCGTCGTCTCCTTCTAGGGGTGTCCTCACAGCGGTGGCAGAAAGGGACGGATTAGATGATGCAGCAAGCAAGGGTGCTACTGCATTCGTAGCTGTCCCTGTCGCCGATGGAATTGGCTCCGAGGTAGAAGAAGGCGTCGCTGTGGTTGAGATGGTTACGGGGGCAACTGATGACGATGAGACGGCATCCGATAATACAACTATAGAAGTCGTAGAAGGAATAGTGGTGGTGGATGCATCAGCGGAGGCGGTGAGTGTTGACGGTGTTGCGGCTGCGGCTGTTTCAATCGTTGAAAGAGTGGTAGGCGTCAAAGTAGTAGATGTGGGAGGGGGAAGAATCACGGTCGATGTGGATGACGATGGTGCTGCGGATGCTACAGCGGCTGCATCAACTCTTGCTCCAGCACCCAATGCAGCTTTTGCTCCCAGATTTGCACCCGCACCAGCACCGGCTTTTGCTCCCAACCCAACCTTAGCTCCCAAATCCGCATCAACATCTGCATCTACGCCGAGTCCAAGTCCAAGCCCGAGCTGTGCGCCTGCTGCAATCATCAAATTAAGTAAGCGATTGTATCTATGATGATAAAGAACGAACTTACTTCCTAATCCAACTCCAAGACCAACTCCAGTGCCAACACCGGCGCCGATACCTGGGGCGGCTTTTGCTCCCAATCCAAGTCCCAATCCCAGTCCTAACCCAAGATCTGCGTCTGCGTCTGCATCTGCTGTTGCAGCAACACGGGCATCAGCACCCAGGCCAGCTTTTGTTCCCAATCCAGCCCTAAAACGAGTGTTCGCGCCTGCACCTGCACCAAGACCTGCTTTTGCACCCAGTCCGGCTTTGGCTCCCAGACCCAAGCCCAGCCCGAAATCTGCACCTGCGTCGGCGCCTGATTTTGCGGCGACGTGAGCACTCGTGGCCAGGCCCCCGTTCGTTCTCAGTCCTGTTCCAAGACCAGCGCCAGCACGGGCGCCAGCACCCAACCCAGCCGTTGCTCCGAGTCCGAGTCCAAGTCCGAGAGCAGCGTCTGCGCCGATATCTGCTTTTGTAGCAACGCGAGCGCCAGCACCCAATCCAACCTTCGGTTCCAATCCAGCCCCAAGACGGGTGGCTGCGGCGGCGCCTGTGCTTGCACCTAGTCCTGCATCGGCACCTAGTCCAGCTTTGGCTCCCAGTCCCAGGTCCAGTCCCAAACCGAGGCCTGCGTCTGCGTTGACGCCCGCCTGCGTAGCGACACGAGTACTTGCAGCCAAGCCAGATTTCTCTCCTGTACCTGATCCCGCTCCGACGCCTGCGCCAAGACGTGTTCGAGCATCAGCACCCAATCCCAACCCCAAACCAAGGCTTGGGTTGAGTCCTAGTCCCGCTTTTGCTTTTAGCCTAGTGTCCGCGCCGAGTTGTGTTCCCACTCCTGCGTCTGCACCCAATCCTGCCTTGGTTCCGAGTCCCAATCCGAGATCTGTGTTGGCCTTCAATCCAGCGCCAGCGCTGAGGCGAGTGCCTGCTCCTATCCCAGCACCAACACCTAACCCAGTCTTCGCTCCTACTGCAGCACCAGCTCCAAGTCCCACATCTGCTACAGCACCGGCGCCGGCTTTTGCACCTAGCCCAACCCCAACCCCAGCTCCGAGCCCTGTCTTAGCCCCTAAATCGGCGTCGACATCCGCGTCAAGCCCAAGCCCGAGCCCTAGCCGTGCATCGGCTGTCGATGGTTCAACTAAGTCAGCAGTTGTACCAGTCATTAAGACAACAATGCACTCACTCGCTAATCCAGCATCCAAACCGGCACCCAAGCCAGTAACGCCGTCAGCAACGCCGTCGAGGAGACCATGGACACCAGCACCAACTCCATGGACAACTGAACCAACTCCGGCACCAAGGCCAGCGGCAGCGTTCGTCTTGAGTCCCAATCCGAGGCCTAGTTTCGCTCCCGCCGCTAAGCCTGCATTCAAGTTGGCGCCAACGCCTGCGCCTAATCCTGCGCCAACACCTGCACCGCCCGCTAAGCCAGCCTTGATTTGTGGAGTGAGGTAACTTAACCCTGCCGCGTCCAGTTCAGCTGCGAGCTCGTCTTTCGTAGACGCATAGATTCCTGCGCCATCCACGAAAGCTCCAGGACCACGTGGGCTTCCATCGACTTCGACAAGGGACGACAGATGCCGGTGGCGGTGGCGGTGGTGGCGATGGTGGGAAGCAACGGGAGCACCGGCTACATAGACAGCAAGAAAAACCAGGGGGAGGAACGAGTGCTTCATCTGCACAGAATATTACCGTAAGATATATTGAAGACGATGTCTCTGTAAGTTGACCTACAATACCGATCCTGGAGAGGGAGTCGATAGCAGTGCGGACGGGTCTAATAGGCCGTTAGTTGGTAGGTGCACATACACAATTATAGAGAGAAGAAAAATGAAAGCCTATAAAACATAACAATGCTTGGCAATCAACAAGAAACTTACTGGGTGGTTGGCTACCGAACGCTGAGCGAATAGGATCGACCCTCGCTCTATTTATGGTGCCGGCATTTCCTATTCTATTGTATGCGGGCTCGCCCCCAGGCCGCCTGTCGGCTAATAGAACGAAACTAGAACGCTAATTGCCCACCAAACCCCACGCTAGTTCTAACCCCCCAGAAGTCACTATCTAGACGCAATTTGCGATCCTAATGATGACTTACCAAGTCAATGAGCCACTTCATCGTCGTGTATTTATAGATATGTTCTAAGCAACTGACACACAGAACGCTTCTGGCCGGAGTATTGATTGCCCTGTATTATTGGTACAACAACGAGCATGGGCTCTGGCTGCCTATGTCGCAAAGACAATGAGAAGAACATTGATGAGCAAGAGAGGAGGCCGCGTTAGATCTGCTGTGCTTTCACTTCAGCTTTCCCCCCTTCATGAGAGCAAGGCTGCACAATCGTATGCCAGTCTGGCGCGGCGTGTTCTGAGGAGGGAAGTCGTTCACCGTGAAAAGCCACGGCAATTGTGTTGCGAGGTAGAGGTACTATAGGTATGTCAGGGTCAAGTGGCTGAAATGAAGGTTTCGAAAGCGGATGGAATGTACCGGTGTATCCAGTGGTATGCCTATGGCCAAGGTCACACAAGTACTCTACAACTGGGTCGCCTTTCGACCCAACAGGAACCGCTACAGAGAACGCCGCGAGAACCATGGTAACGCAAAGCGAGCGCCATCTGATCACATCGACGAAATGTCAGAAACCGACGGAGCTGTATCATCATGGACAATCACTTACGACAACTTCACTTGACTCGGCAGCATTGTGAAGTAAACGTGTCTGGTGCAGGTACCGGCACTAGAGAAAGCGATGACGGAGGTGCCTTGCGACCGCCAATACGTCGCTTTTGTAACCATGCTGTCTGGCGATGGACCTTCAATGATACCTGTCTAGCTAGGAGACCACCGGTCTGAGATTTTATCCTTGCGCTAATGGCTGTCGTGAATGACTAGGTGATTTCGAGGGGGAATAGGAACGGGTAGGTATCAGACTAGCTTGAGTCGGAGCAATAGTTGTCTATTTTGGTATGAAAGTGTCAGTGGCCAAGAATGTCTGGGGTCAGGACGGGAGGGCCCCAAGTATGGTTCCAGTCGTTCTATCGCTGCATAGTTCCACTGGAGTAGACTGGTGGTTGCAAGCGGCTTAGTGGAAGTCGGTTAGAATAGTACAGGTGCCGAATATGCACGTGACAGGACCTTTTTTTAATATTTTTTTTGTCTGCATTTATATACCGCAACGAGTATGCTAAAGCTACTAAGACGCGGTGTGGGTTGAGTACAACGAATTAACGCTGCACCCGGTTGATATGGGTTGGGTTGGGGCGTGTTTGGAGCAGTTCCCGAGGTGGGCAAGGATGGTGGGCATAATAATGGTTGGGTAGTGTTGGACATAGAGGCATAATGAAGGAAGTTTAAAGTCATTCCAGGACTCAGGCGTGGATACACCCACTTTAAGCTCCTTTACCAACTTTACCAAGGGAGCACCGACAGTGGCAAACACTGGGAAGTTTTCAGTCGTTCCGGGACTCAGAAGGTGTGAACACTCATTTAAGCTCCTTAAAGAAGGAGCACCCTCTGGCAGGAGACCGTGCTGCCTTCCCTCGTCGTCGTAGTGCAAGAATGGCTGTAGAAGCCTGTGCGTGGCTGACGACGAGCCCCGAGAACTGGCAGTCAACCGTGGGAAACCACGAGATGGTGATGGTTCGAGTTCAAGAGCGGCCGGCACGTGACAGGACCAGATCTGAGGGATTTAGGAGAACGGACGATATGCCATTATCCATGGCCGACGCGTCGAAATACGAGTTCGATTTGCGGAGATAAAGAGACACTGTGGATATCATTGTCTTCGACCTCTCCGTGGATATAACAAGAAGACAGTCCGGCCGACGACCATGCCATGTATGAATTCAGAATGAAATATAAATACACCGAATATATGTCTCGATGAATACGCACCGATATACCGAAACATCGAACCTGGAATGCTGACCCTCTCAAAATAACGAAGATCTTTGTATTGCATCAGGGTTCGACGGGCTCTAGAGTGTTCCAGCTTTATAACTCACACCTGAAGATTGTCATACGTAGCACACTTATACCGTGGTCAGCGGTTATACGGAACGCACTTCTATCCTATATTTAATCTGATATCACCCGCGCAGATACACCATCGATTACGCTCATCTGACCTTGTCCAAGTTCAGGAATCTCAGCTGGTTAAGCCAATCCCTAGCTTTGGATTACGCGACCCACCATGATTCCCATCGCTGGTGTACATATATAAAACGAGGGGGATCTGGCCGTCGTGCAGTCCGTCTGATTCTACGATCCCGCTCACTTCCGCATCTCCCTCAAAGCGCAAACAATGGCCCCCAACCCGCAATGCGCTGCCCTTGCGGCCGCCAAAGAGAAAAAAGGTCTGTAAATTCTCCAGTGAGGTGGCTGATCCTTTCTTGATCTCGTTCTACTACGAAGGTTATTCGTACGGAGAGATCGCAAGCAAGCTAGGCAAACCTGAGCAGCATGTCATTGACGGTAAGTTACGAACTACATGTTGGTCCTCAGGCCTCAGATCTCATCGATCGTATTTACCCAAACCTAGTTTGCACCGGAAAGGTGACGCCAACCTCCGCCGAGTTCGATGCCCTCGCTCGTGTGCTGGATATCACGGCTTCCGTACGTGTTATCCTACTCTGCTCGACTAAAAGAATTCACCTGGAATGAATGTAGGCACCTCACGATGCAGCCCATGCTACCAAATAAACTGCCTTGCTGTAACTGCATCAATTATTGGATTGTATCTGTATCTTTAAAAATACCAAATAAATAAATACGCAAGTTTACTACTTCAATGTACCACTAAGATGGTTGCTTGATTCGTACGGCGCTGATCTTATTTTGAACCCTGAAAAGCCCCCCTGTCTCCTGTTCGGTCAATTGACAAGCAACACCAAACAATCTACCACGTGGTCAGCTGTGGCAATTATTCGTCGCACCTCCTCGACTCGTACGTCTCTCATCGACGCGCTCAGGCCACAAATGCGTTTCAGTGCTCCTCGTTCAATATCGCCATCGCCAACGCGGGCTACAAAGAGGTATTTTGTCCATTAAGCTAACTTACCAGACGTCTTATACCTTATTCACCAGACGGACGTTGAAGCAGCGTAGGAGGGTCGTCTACTTTCGGCCTGCAATCCGACTCGGATGATTCAGATTATGACTCTGACCGAAGTTACGCTTCAGAGCTGTCTGATTCGCCCTCTGTGGCGAGCTCCAGTTCTTCCTCCTCTGGATCATTCATGTGTAAGTCCGACTTAGAGGTGCAAACTCAGCCGTGAGTGTACTGCCTTATGGCGATAGCCCGATAACTTGCCTCTCATCTAATAAACCTCTTTTAGGAGGCCATCAGCAGCACGCAATTCCCTGAGCTCCTCTGAACGCCGATATGTTGACGAGACGATATCTGCTATACGATTGCGTATACGACATCATGACTCCTACGAAGAGTGGGAGAAGGATACACGACGGGATGCATTTGTGCGTACCTATAGCTTCCTTCTTGCCATCACCATGCTTAGACTTATAACAGCTCTCAGCTCGGAAAGAACAAACCCAGATTCAACGTCAATTGACTGAGGAGCAGGAGAGATTACGACTACGACAAGCTCAACACATTGCTGAGCTTCATGCTCGGCAAGCTGATGAAGTCGCGAGGAAGTTGCGAGATCTTCAGCTGCACCAGCAGAGTGAAGAAAGGCGGCTGAAGGAGGTGTGGGATAGCAGAGCGAAACAGCAATGGCAGCGGATCGAGGGTGTCATAAAGCAGGAAGAGGACAAGTTGAAGGCAAAGTTGGAGGCGGAGCGGAAGGTCAGGGAGGAAGAGGAGAAGAGACGGAGGGAAGCGGAACTGAAGCAACGATTACTCGAAGAGAAGAAGAGACAGGAAGAGGAAGCCAAGAAACAAGAAGAAGAGGAAACTAAGAGGAAGCAGGAGGAAGAAAGGAAACAGAGGGAAGAGGAGGAGCAGAGGTTACTGAAGGAGCAGCAAGAGAAAGATGAACGAACAAAGGCTGAACGAGACCAGCGGCAGGCCTTGGGCATATCGACTGCTTTGGAAGACTGGCGGCAAGCCAGACAAGCTCTCCACGTGAGTTGGTTCTCAGCACCCTACAATGGCGCCTATTCACTCCTTTGAACGTCTAGCAACTGAAAACGGGGGCCACACGACCAGTAAAGGCCGACAAGGCGGTGAAGTCTGCGTGGAGCACTTTACGTCGGCAAATTACACCAAAGATTGGGCAGTTAACCAATGACGACCAGATCATCAGCCGTATAGTCAGTACAGTCCGCATTGTTTGCTTCAAGTTACGAGAACTAAACATGGATACAGGCCAGCCAAATATTCGGTCTTCTTATGCCGAATCCATCACTCCCACAACAAGTCTACTACTCTGCCCTGTCCTCGCTTTCCAAAGCTATCTTACTTCAAGCCGAAACTGAGGTCACTGCGGAAAAGAGGGCTGCCATCCCCCTGGCCCGAGTTACACGCCATCTACTCAGCGTTCTCCCATCCTTTCACTTCATCTTCCTCGCCAAACTCGTGCAACGGGTGGGTAGTTGGTCTATCCCCATTGTTATCCCCCCCGTGGATTTCGATGGCAAACCGTGGAGCGATAATGCTTCTCGCTTGAAGGCTATGGGTTATAGGACAAGCGGCGGCGATGCTTTCGAAAGCAACAGCGATCACGGAATACGGATCTCGGGTATCATGCGAGTGTTTTTCCAAATCCTCGCGATCCCCGTTTCCCAGACAGACAAGCCACTTCCGCCTTCGTTCCAGTTGCCCAGGTTCTGGATCTGGTTCGCTAGGATGATGAGTGAGCCATCGTTGCTTGTTAGTGCGGTTGCTCCCCAGGTTTTGTTTGTGGCGTTAGATGTGTTGGGGGCCGAGGCCAAGGCGCTGTGGGGTATCCAATGGGTAAAGATACTGAGTTTGCTGTACGAGGGGGTCACGCTCGGACTGGGGAATGGGAAATTAATCGGCGGGGACTCGCCTGAAGGCAAGGCGGCGAGAGTTCGCGTGCAACTAGAAGTAGAACGGTTTAATGAGTGGGCAATGATTAAATATCTGCGACTAAGTTCGTTGATCTGACGGGTGTTACAATATATTACGAAGTGATTCCGGGAAACAGTAGTAATGCCATGAGTCATGATGCCTTCGTATTTGCCTTCCTGCGCCTGGCATGTATGATGGCCTCTGCCTCTGCCCAAAAATCGAGGCGGTCATCGAGAACTGCCCAATCGGCCAACAATTCACGCCTGTTCGCGAATTGAAGTAAGGTGCGATTGATGAAAGGTACCACCAATTTCTGCGCCTTGGAGTCGAAACCGATGACTATGCGAGGATCGACATCACCAGTGGCCAGAGAGACGGTGCCAGTGTGAGATACATCCACGGACGGTCCGAATTTGAACAAAATGCAGACGATCAACGTAGGAGGCATAGCTGGCACTAAAAGCCGAATTTGATCGAGCTGAGGGTCGAAATTCTCTACGCCGAGAAACAGATGTGAAAGGGAAGAGAAGTAGCGGAGGAGAGGGTACCATGGGACGTTATTGCCGCCCACTAGGTCGAGATGGGTGAGGCGACGGATAAGTTGGGGGAAAACGTCGGGTTCGATCACTTTGGGGGGTATTTCCATGACCCTTGAAAAGACGATACCCAGTCGGCGCAATGAGGTGCACTTTGACAGGTCCAACGTTGAACTACCGGGCAGCTCTGTGCACGGCGTGCTGGAGCCACCCGATGCCCAGTAAGCCAAGCTGACCAGGTTATTGCAGAGCGGGACGATAGCCATCACATACTCAGATATGGATGTGAGGTTGGGGAAAGTAAGATGCCTAACAAGACCAGCAAGATGCGGCGATTGTGTGAGCGAGTTTCGCAGCCTTGCAAGGCAAGCATCGTATTCGTCTGTGTCTTCCACATATATGGATCTGTATAATATGGGGTATACCCTGGCCAAAACCAGATTGAGTATTTATACCTCACCACAGTAAAACAAGGACGTACTCACCACGCTCGATATGCTCTACAGATGTAAACCAGTTTGAGCGCTTCTGCCGGGCCTGTGTTCTTTACACAGTCTAAGGCGACAGCCTCAATGATACAGCGTTCAATATCTTCAGGAATTGAGGGGAAACTGAGAGCGTCCATGGGGAGAGTGATCGTCGTCGTCTCCGAGGGAGCTGCTAGTAACGTGACCTACCAAATCTCAGTTCCCCACCACCGACCCAACGCCATAAGGGCGTTAGGTGACTCCATTTAATGGAATTGTATTGGAGTCAATGAAGGGACACTGGGCCTGAAGCTGAAGAGCCAAGTACGCTACCGTGGAGTTCAACATCAAACCCTATGGATCACGAAGTTAACAATTCATCTGAAGGATCCCGATTGGAGCGAGCAGACTAAGCCAGAGGCTATGGTCTGTCCCAGCGGCGGTTGGAACACGCGATAACCAGGGGCTGAGGGAATACTTAGGCCGCGCAATCCTTCCCACTCTAGTGATACCACTCTCCTTGGTCTACTCACAACCTAGTAAGTCTTCCAATAAGGAGCTCCGTCTTCCTTGGAGATAGATATAAACATGAGAACATCTAGATTGCACACCGTCAATGTAATCATGTGGAGTTTCCCGGGTGTTCCTGCCCAACGAGGTCGCGTAAGTCCATTCAACGAGTCGTTTGTGCTGTACTAACAGTCCTCCAAAGTGGTTGGTTGATCAGACTTCTTGTTGACTCTGACCAACCCCATCAGTCAGCAATTCCGTTCCAATGGGAGGGAATGAACTTCGGCCAGGGACACAGATTCTGAGGTGCCGTAGATTATGTAGAATCCTGGTGTGTGTTTCTTGATCGACTTTCTAATGGCTCGGAGGCATTGAATACGGTACCTTCCAGTTCAGATGACCGAAGACCAAAGGCAAAGAGTATCACATTCACAAGAGTCTGTGAATACAATGGTCCGAAGACAATATAATAGGCAGCTGAAGGATTTACTTGGACGATAGTGTCATGCCACTTTCTTCGAAGCAACAAGTCGTTTGCGGCTGGACAACGGCTGGACATTCTCGGTGCACAACCCTGGGAACACGGGGCCAAGTTCTTGTTTCCAAACATTCAAAACGCCTTGATTGCACCACCATACAGGTCGTACATACAGATCGAACGTCCGGGAAGCTACTAGTGTCTGGTTCCGTGCTTCTGGCGCACCAAACAAACTTACTCCCACTTACCTACAATAACAGTTTTGCGGGCGCGTTATATAATGGCAAATATATCCACCGCCGGGGTATAGTCAACCATACGCTAGCTCTCGAAGATAATAGCGCGCATCCCAGAAGACTTGGAAAACACACCCCTCGGCCGTTCACTCCCCCGGCCAGCACTCCACCTCATTGTAAACAAAACAACACATTACGGGTAGGTAGGCTGGTCGGAGTGCGTATATTCTCGCCCAATCGTATGACCAATGCTGATATATTTCCTCTATTACAGATTCCCATTCCGTATCCTTTACATTGGCTATCCAAAGGTCCCCGGGGTCACTTCATTCTAGCAGGAGTGTTCTGCCGATATCTTACCCACACCACGGAGTCGCTAACAAGACCAACGCGCCAGCTTCTATCCCAAGGAAGGCTGGGCCGATAGGATTCACTCTCTCGTTGCAGTAGGCTCCATTTATTCCTAAGTATAGGCGGATGCTTCTTTACCGAAAAGGAACATCGTGTTTCCCATGAAAAAACGATAGTACACCTCGTCGAGAGACATGCTATTACATAAAGCAAAACGAAGATATCCCTATCTCTCTAACTCCATCCCCTGCATTCCTCGCCTGCAAACCAACAGTCATGAACCATAGTTTTCTTGATATCATCGGCTCCTCGGGTGCCCCGACGCGAGACAACCTAGGATGGCTCCACCTCTCGGGCATCCTCCTTGTGCTTGGGGCGCTCGTACTTGTGCGGACCCTCGTGAGGCCACCAAAGCCCCGTTTTCCTCTTCCTCCAGGGCCCAAACCTCTCCCGATCAACGGAAACTTACTAGAAATGCCCACGGAACAGCCCTGGCTAGTATATGATTCGTGCTTCAAGAAATACAGTAAGATCATGCCATATATACATATCTTCGTTCTCTCTCAAGCAAACTCTGGACTCCGATATTATCCACTTCAACGTCATCGGTCAACCTGTCATTGTACTTGGTTCCGCCAAACGCTGTTTCGACCTATTTGACAAGCGATCGGTCATCTACTCGGACCCCCCTCGGTTGTCCATGATCCCTGAATTGTAACTAAGTCGTTCATTTCGATCTGTCCCAATCCCTGAAATACATTCTTCAAGGGTGAAATGGGAAATCAACTTAGGCTTCCCTATGGACCTTGGTTGAAGCGCCACAGGAAATTCTTCGTCCAATATTTTCATCCCAATGTCGTTCCCAAGGTTGGTCTCTCGTCTGTACGCACGAACACAGCTCCCTGACTTGTTCCTTCAGTACAGACCTGTGCAATCGAGAGAGGCACAAATTTTTACCCGACGACTATTGGGATCACCTGAAAACTTTTCCCATCACATTCGCCAGTGAAGCCTTCAGCTTATCTGTTTATTCCTGAGTGCTTACATATAGCGCGTAGCACCTTTGCCGCCATGATCATGGACGTTTCCTATGGCGTGCGAGTCCTTGAGAAGGGAGATCTGCACACCCTGACCGCCGAAGAAGCCTTTTCTAGCTTGAATGCCGCGACCGTTCCTGGAGCCTTCCTGGTCGATCTATTCTTTGTTCTGAAGTATATCCCGTCATTGATACCTGGCACCGGATTCAAACGTCTCGCAGAACATGCTGCGAAGGTAAATACCGTAATGGCCACTTGTCCGTGGGATGCAGTGAAGGAAGCCCTCGTGAGTCAAACCCCGCCATAAAAAGGTATCGCTACCGACAGACCTCTAGAAAGCAGGCACAGCTGTGCCTTGTATAGCAGCGATTATGCTAGAAATTTTGCCCCAGGGAGAGAATCGGGCAGAAGAAGGGGAGATCGCCAGAAACTGTGCAGTAGTCTCATATGCGGGTACATTCACGGACTAAAGATGTGGCCTTCTTCGATTCAACTATGTTCTGAAGGCGGAGCAAATACCAGGGTCTCCACGGTCCGAGCCTTCTTTTTGGCCATGGCCATGTCCCCGGAGGTGCAGAAGAAAGCCCGAACTGAACTTGATGCCGTGATTGACGGTCGTTTGCCTACTTTCGAAGATAGACCTCAGTTACCTTCCATCCAAGCAATAGTTCAAGAGGCTATGAGATGGCAGCAAGTTACGCTGCTCGGTGCTGCACACTTTGGGGTTCCATTCCGGGTTGATGGCAACATTTCTCGGTAGCTGTGTCACATGCGTCCATAGCAGATGATGAGTATGACTGATATTTTATCCACAAGGTCAGTGATCCTCAGTGCCTTTACGGTAGGCTGACACATATTCCGATCTACAGTTGGTATTTAGATATCTATGTGGTCGGCGTGGCTGATCCTTACTCACTGGTGCCTTTCAGATCTATTCTGCATGACCCAGTGATGTACCCCAAACCATTTGACTTCAACCCTGACCGGTTTCTCAAAGACGGGGAGATCAATCCCGAAGCAAGACATCCTAATCAAGCATCATTTGGATTTGGTCGCCGGTATGAATTCCCACCTTGCGTTGTACGTTCTCATTACATTGCGGATTAGAATGTGCCCAGGGCGATTTTTCAGCGACGGCTCCGTGTACATCATCGTCGCAAGCACACTTTCGGTATTCTCCATCCAACCGCCCCTTGATGAACAGGGAAATCCCATTGCTTTAGAAGCGGTAATGATCACGGGGCTATTATCGTGAAGATACTTTTGCATCTCCTCAGCCTCAGCTGTTAACTTCTTGTTGCCATACTTCTAGCTATCCTCGTCCATACCCATGCAGAATCTCCCCTCGCTCGCCGGCCGCCAAGAAACTCATCCGAGACTCTGGGCTGGAATATTATTAAGCAAGGAACGTCAGAATTATGTAAACGTTGAACGCTTTCTCCGCCCGTTGGTCCGTTCGTGTCTCACTTACTTCCTACATCAGCCACCACGTGCCTTGTCCGAATACGCACAATGCCTTCCTATTACGATGACTTCTGCCATTTGGTTCTTCTGTTTTCTCCCATCTAACTTAGCACTAAATCGTCAGCCTGGAACATTTCGTGGCATATCAATCAACGCATCGACGTCCATACTTACTTAGTTGCCACAACTTATTCTCAGGGTCCAGGTTTTTGACGACTTCGGGAAGCCTCAGATTGACTTTTGGTGGTGCATCGACTCTGGCTAGGCCCGTGGAAGACGTGTTGCAATTATCGCACGAACAATGCCGGTCCTTACCTTCATACATGGTATGGGGAATCTGTATCTGGGGTTAGCCCGAGGCCCAGGCCCTCAATAGGACGATAACACTGGCAGGGGTCCGCCGTGCATTGATCGAGGGACTGCTTGACTTTGAGATCCGTAAATACTGGACAACGATGGCACCTTCATGACGTGAAATCGCTGAAATATCCACCACACAGTCAAGCCTATCAGAACATAAATGCAAGCAACTTTACAAGCGGGACCTAGAAATTAACTGCAGCCGTTGGTGCGATATCGTTTGCCGACGATTAAACGGTGCAAGTGACGAATTTGGTCGAGTTAGGCGCCAGTGCCCACTGTTTTGCAAACGGGAATAATTCTGGCTCGGTATTCAAAGGGGGGGAGTAAATTAAATTAAAAAAAGAAATTCCGAAAAAGGAAGGAAGAGAAGGCTCATCTGCGTGGAGATTGAGGGGATTCTGTAGCGTGCTGCGGGTGGAGTACTCAAGAATGTTGTCTTTTCATGTCCGTCCCCACTTCCCTTCTTGGGCGGAGCCGATTCATTACCAGGGATCTCTCCAGTTATTCGATGCAGCCATTATGGTAACGAAAGGCAACCGTATCGGTATCGTTCCTTTATTGGAAATGTTTTACGGCGCATCTCCGCCGTGGGCAAAAAAGTTGCAGGATGACAACTAACACTTCCTCCAGACCTCCTAGCTTCATTCCTTTTGCTCGGAAGTGCTGCATGTTCTGTCAACAAGGAATATTACTCAGCTTTGAGTCAGCCCCCGTACATTTGGCTTTCAGCCAGAGTACTCAATATCAATACCAATATCAATGCTCCACCGCCTATAGCCGTAGAGTAGAGTAAACTACGCTCCGAAACCACTGACACAGGCCGATTAGGAAGTTTGTAGATATCACCAATTGCTAAACACGCCCTAGGTACGACACGAGTGATACCGCTTCTTTCTCTCTCGGGACAGCTGACAAATTGGAGAGTTATTACAATTTACCAGGCGAGAGAAATCAAGTGCCGCCACGACCACATACAACAAAAGGACATGGGTACTGTTAACAGGTAAGTGCGTTGGTTTAGTAATGACGCACGTCTGTGTGAGGGACCGGCGACCCTGTATTCCACGCTGCGCGGGTATATTTACAATCTGATTCCGCTGGTTGACAACTACAACGTGGACGGTCGTAATCAACCAATCGGAAGCTGATCATTGGCCGCAGGAAGGCACCATCGACCCTCCTTGCTCGCGAGGCATTCTTTCAAGGTTGCGCATTGAAACTGACGGTGGCGGGATTTCACAGGACCCTTGATAATACAGCCAAAGGCCTGATCCCCAAGTTGGGCAAAGTGTACTCTTCAATTTAGCCCCAAAGTGTACGAAATAGATCAGTCCTAGCGAAGATATATACAAGTATGTACGATTTTTGGAGGAGGCCCTTCGGGCCTCCCGAAGTGTATGAATTTCGGCTCAGGCCTCTCTAAATGGTCTTGTAAATGTACGAAAACTGGCTCAGGCCTCCTGAGGACCGTCAAAATGTACGAAAAATGATCCAGGCCGCCTCTTCAGAAAGCCTAGGGACCGTCCCAAGTGTACAAACCCTGTCCCAGTAAGCTCTAGAACGTGCTAATGCCACCTCGCATGCAATAGTGGCTGAGTACGGTAGGAGAATATTGTGTCCTATTTCATCCAGCTCGTGCATTACACCTGTTATCACAGCACAGGTGACCATGCTGCCGACACCAGTCTTTGCGACTGAACGCGGTATTTGTTGCCTGCATGTCGGACATTTACTTGGTAGTACTGTGTAGTGTTTTGCGTTAGAATATGAACTAACTTTTTACATTGTCTAACGAAAAAAAAGCTATTAGACTATCTATTAGGTAACGAGTGCGATGACTACAGAAAACTGCGGGTGAGTAACAACATTTCGCGGATAGACATCGAGCTCAACTTGTGAGATTTTAAGACTCGGCGCATTGTGTACGAATTTGGATCAGCCCTGAGGTAGAGACCTCTCGGATGTATGAAAATCGGATCAGGGATTTGACCCATTTCTGAGTCCTAAGTGTACGAAATGGCTCAGGCCGGCGGCCTCCGGCCGCCTGGAAGTGTATTATTTGGGATCAGGCCTTTGGCTGTATTATCAAGGGTCCTGATTTCACCCAGAAGGTCCAAGGCGGCAGTGGGGCGGACTTTCGGCAACAGCCTGATATGGGAGGGACTGGGTAGAGCATATGCCCTCTGCTAAGGCCGGTGCGCGTGTTGCAGGGAGCATGGTGCTCCACGCCATGCACGCAGGTCGCGACGACTTTTTAGTGGGTTTTACGTGGAGTTTCCTGTAAATGGTACGTGCATATGAATCGGCGTTCATACGTATCAGGCCGCGTCGCGACCTGAGGTCCATACCCCACGCCCAAGTTTGTTTGATGCGTCACTAGCTAAGGCATCAGGCTAGCTAACCTCGAGGCTAGCACTGTGCAACATGTATAATCGGTTTTCGGCCGAAAGCGCGGAATGGAGATAACCACACCTCATCATAGTTCTTGTTCTCGAAGTCCTACCGGACACACGTGTCGAGGGTAGGCCATCTTGAGGCATAGTCCCATCGACGTACCCCCGCCACCATGCGTAGCTTTAACTTCGGTATATATCTACAAAGCTGCGGAGGTAAGTTTAAGGATGCAACAAATCCGCATTAAGCATCCAGGGGTTGGAGACATAAACTAGATGGTGGGCAGCTGAGGGGTAGTTTGTACGGAGCATAGGCCGATACAAGTAGGAATCAGTGGGTAGTTGGAGGTAATGAATAGATGGCATCATTGTAAGGCGTTGTTCCTATACCGATAGGAAAGGAAAGGAGTGAATGCTGATGCACTGATGGGCCGTAACGATAATAGCTTGTGTAATTCGGCATCTAATCAACAGATCAGAAGACGGTGCGACTGTGACGTATCCATCTTACAAACAGGCCGTAGGTTGAAGACAAAAAATAGACGGACCGTGGTATCCTCGTATTAATAAAGCAATACATGCAGATTTCCGAGGAAGAGAAGCAGGTACCTCTGCGGCTGAGAACTCCCAGTACTCACCTTGTAGCACTCCTGTGAGCACGCGCCTACGAAAGTCTTCGACATCGTTCGGGAACTTCCATGTAAATGGACTTTTGAGGAGGTGCCAACGAGGTCCACTGTCGGTAAGCAGGGAGGAATACGAATGTTCGTACGAGTGGAACTGCTATATTGGATTTGGTGGCGATGAAGAGGATCTCGTTAATAAAGCTTGATGAAGATGATGTCCTGCCCACTGAAGTAGGATAAAAAGGTGTGGGACAGTCATTCGTTTTGTCCCGTTTAGCGACCAAGAGAAATAATGACGCCTATTGAGAGGTTGAAAAAGTTCAAAGAAGTTCACGAAACTATAGCTTTTGAGATAGCGATCGACTATTCTGGGGTTGAAAGACGGTCCTTGATGATAACCCAATTGTGGACGTGACTGAGATGCAACTGGATGCTGAGATGGAAATCGGGTGGCCAAGGTTGATGTAATCAATGGCAATTGGGAAACACGATCGTAAATTCGGGTACGTGGGCGGGGGGGATGCAATCGCAACAGAGTGGGCCGGCGGCGATGTAATTTGTCTCCGTACCATGGATTCAACGCAATTATCGGAAGTCGAACCAATTCGAGCAGTGACTACATCGGATAATACAGTTTGGAAACCCTGTTTCTGGGGTTTCTCCGCGTATTTTTGGAAACCCCCGAGTAAGATGCAAAGCTGAGGGGGTTGCACCGGCCGGGCGCTCCGCCCGCTATTATTTGGCGTTATTTATTGCCGGCTGATTGACTCGGGCAGCGGGACGGGGAGATTCGACTTGAGCCGCCTCTTGAGAACTAAACTAGTTACTATATCCCTCCGATCCCTAAATTTGTTTCTGCTTCCAGCTGCCTATCCGATGTGACGAAGGTTCAGGGAGGAATTCGTGTCTTGCACATTAATATTCAAGCTTCAAGAGCATCTTGGCGTGATCATCACAAAGGACTTAACGCGAGAACGCACCGCTAGTGGGAATGGTGGTGGCGACGTTGTGAGGAAGGGAGAGAAATGAGCGGCGTGACACATGGAGCGAAAGGAAGGGAACTACGACACTGCTTCATGGTCTCCTTCCAAATCGCGCTGACACTAAACTTCTTATCTTTCAACGTCTTCAAGCCTTGTCTTATCTCACCGTCACATTCGTTCCCATCATGGTGTAACCTACTGCCCATCCCTCCTCCCATCGTTATCTGATTACATGACTGCCTCTGTGTACAACCAAAGGTCCCTTGATGTTCAGGTACCCCATGGCCAAGTATTGTAGTCTTATGCATTTTTACATCTATTTTTATTGGCCAGTCACTGACATCTGCAACGCGAGCTTACTGGCACCTTTCAAGAAAGGAAGTCGGACAGGCAGTAAGCAGGGATTTCGGGATGGCTCAGTGCACGTCAACAACTGTAGGGTCTCACACTAGGCACTACTATTTGCCATGAACGCAGAACTGCAGTGATGAAACCCTGAAATTCCACAAGTTTGTAGGCGGTCTTTAAACTCTGAAAGGACTGTGATAGTTGACTACGCGTATACTTATAAAGCACATGCGAACAAGGGCCCCAAGGTATTTCTTCATAGCCGCTAGGGGATCTAGGGTAAAATGGGATTGATGAAGTAGATGGGACGCAGGCCTATGTTTCATTGCAGGTAAGTAACTCGCTGCCCGGCCTTATCATTTGTTGTAGGCCCTCTGATTGCTTGGACCTTTAGAGGCCCACCGGCGCCCACAACTGATGGGCTGTGTGGACTTCATTCCCCCACCGGCCGGAATGAATAAGGTCCCGCCGAACGAGACAACCGGGTTTCTACATTGTCAAAGTTTATTTGAAGGGGTTTCTCCGAGAAACGGGGTTTCCAAACTGTATTATCCGACTACATCACCATTTACATGCCAGAAGGTCGGCCCACTGTCTCGTACGTATATGAATCAAGGGCCGCTGTTAGGCGGGATCGATGGCAACCCCGATTGCTTTGTTTGCAGAGGCCCTTTGATTACAGATCGCTCAAGCGGAATATGCCAATACATGTCGGATATTGTGGTAATCACAACGGGAAGGGAAGTCGGTCTATCTCGGGGTACGTGCGGTACACAAAGGAACTGGTGATGAGGGTGGCGATGATGACAATTAGCACGATGGGGTGAGCATTACATGTGCCGTGTATCAGCTTGCGACAAATTGTCTTGCTCATCGATCCAGCTATAGACACGCTGGTCTATGCATGTGTCTGACTCATTCCGTGGAGATGAAATGGTGCATAGATGATAGGTATAATTGGAGGGAAAACATTCTGGTGAACCACTGGATAAAGGCTGACACACTTTAGGATATGAGTGGATATAGGATATGAATATCCATTCTGTTAATTAATACGAAAACGAAATGAAACTGGAGGATCAGTGAAGGCTGGTGGTGTCTGGTGATGATCTTAACTTAAATAAGGGATTGAATTGTAGTAACCTCACGGCCCAGCCCTGCGTCATAATCTGAGGCTATTGCAAAGTCCACCGCAACGTCCTAGTCTGCGTGAGTGGGCACACGAATTCTACGTGGAACGACGAAGTAAGATAGGAGCGTGCGAACTCCTATTCCAAATACAGGTCACTGGCTACGTCCACCATGAATGCTATAGTTTCGTCTAGTCTCGTGCCCATGTTCTAACTGAAGTCCCGCGTTAACGCGAGGCTGGACGTCTGACCGTCTGACCGAACGTCCGAGTGGCAAATGACACTACTACTGTCAATGGGACAAACTGGCCAAGTCGGTGGCGGAAGTTCCGTCCGGGTATCGACGCCTTAGAGGAGATGACTGGTGCACCTGTGATGAAGTTTGATATAGAACGGATGAAAGTGATATACCCAGCATGCACTCATGGATAGCGGATAAGAAGGAATTATTAAAAGAGTGAGATTAGACTAGTAGAGTGCGCGAATATACGATAGTGTTTCCGTCACGGTAAATATCACACTGATATAGCGGGTCTTGTGTTGATGCTTCGGAGCGGGCCTTGCGTTGTGGTGTTCGAGTGAAGGGGGCATTGCGTCTGCTAGAGCCATATATTTCGGATACAAGGGCAGAAAATCCCTATCCGAATGGAAATTGGTAGAGCCAGCGACAATGCGGCAGGAAGAAGGATGAAATGAAAGGATATGCTTGACCGGGCTAGCTGCTCCATTGCATTAGATTAAAGGCCGAGTAGATAAAGAGGCGAAGGAAGTGCAGGGCCTTTGTCGTAATGGACCGTATATGGACCGTCAAAGCGAGATAAATGAATCTACACATGAATGAAGGCACAGCTGTGCATGGTCTCATGTTTGTGTTTGCAGCTGTTCTGGTTAATTCTAGCTATTGTTTTCGTAGCGTAATTTCGATGACGGAGCTGAATGGTAATAATTGGGTTGATTCCACTTCCGGGGGAATAGCGCCGCTCGGCGCCGACGCAAAACCCCACCAAACCCGCCACGTACGGAGTTGTGTGAGAGTGTGATTTCGGTGGCTGATTCGCATGTCATAAAACGTGTTTCGGCCAGCGCAACAGGAAATTCTCCTATGCCCTAACCTTAACGGTTCGGAGTTTGGAATTACTTCTGCAAATCGTTAAACTATTTGCCAGCAAAGAAGTCGCTAGATGCACCATTGAAGCAAAATGGTCCCTTTAGCGTTGAATGTGTCTCTACTGCAGCAAGGCGCAGAAGGGCGGGATGGTGGCGGTGGTAGTTACATAACCGACTGTTACTTTAGTCACCAATTTTTTTGAAATTGCGTGTATGTGCACTGCCCGCATGGGCAAGGGGTTTAGTCGTGGGAAAGGCGTTATATCCGAATTGGGATGTACGGGTTGAATTGGGAGAATATTTAATATAGCAATCATCCTGAAGCGACAATTTTCCCCTTCGCCCCGTTTTGAATTTCTCCCCAGAGGAGGCCCGGCTGGTCTACAATGCTTTCACTGAATCCTGGTTCGGCTTGCGACGTTTGCGCTGAGGAGTACGGTCCTCATCGTTCGCCACACTCCATTCCCTGCGGTGAGTAGTGTCGGGCACGAATTTCAACGATCTACTGACTCAAAAAATGCCCTCGAAGGACACGTTTTATGTGCTAGCTGCTGTAGTACCATAGTCGAAAAGACCGCCCCTCGTCTCGCACCTGTCTGCCCATTTTGCAGGGAGCATTTCTCTAGTGACTCTGTCCGCTTAATCCGCCTGGATTTCTCAAGTAGTGGATGGAGCACCCCTCGGCGCAAGGGTGGCACTATCGAAGCCAACCTCTTTGCCGGAGTGGTTGGTAACGGTGCTGTCGACCCCACGGGAGAGCTGCTGGCTCGGCACTCTGAACGTATGAAGCTGCCAGAAGGTGGCTCCAAGGCCCGGATCGAAGCCCGCCGCCTAGAGGACAAGGTTGCAAAGGTGGCGGCGAAAAAATGTTCCGTGGAGGAGGTGACGACTCTACACAAGGAACTACAGGAATGGCTGTCGTCAGATGCTAAACCGGACGATCAGGTGCGTCGCAGTCTTAAAGGCAATAGGGTATATTTCTGACTGTACCCCGCGCCAGACCTCATCATTATTCCTCAGCGCGGCCCTACTGCGCGCTATTCTCATGAACCATGTCGCCCATTCCGAGGCTAGTAAAATCGCAAGACATATGGAAGCCGACCTCAAAGGCAAGCTCGACGGTCTCATCAGTCAGAACCACAAACTTGAGTCGGACTTGCGGAGGTAAGCCCGTCGAGTCATTTTTCCATCATCATGAAGAGTGCTAATGGTAATGAAAAATTATTTTTACCTCCATATAGAGAAGTGAGTAATTCAATCTTGTTGATGGACACTGCTGCTCGTGATATCAATGCTGATGCATCCCTTCTGTAGCGCCAAACATTATCACAAAAAATAACAGAATGCAATAGTCTACGAACGGAACTCAGTCGTCTCAAGGCTCTTGCCTCGACGATTGGTGTTCCCACAAGTTCCTCTTCCCCCGAGCCTCCATATCCGCAATCCCCTTCACCCACACCGCCCGTTACGCCCTCTACGACCCCATCAACACCCTCATATAATTCACTTAGCCCAATGACTCACGCTCCAACGCCACTATCACGATTTAATTCTATTCACACGCGTTCCGCGTCTGTATCTTCACGACCTTCCACGCCTACCACGTCCCCGTCATCGTCCACTCCCGCCCCACCAACCTCCTTGGTTTCTCCGTACCGTTCCCATACTCCCGGTCCCCCCTCCCGCTCGCATTCGCAAACACCCGCTCTCCGCTCGCAAACACCTTCCGTCCGATCATATACACCCTCCATCCGATCATCCACGCCAGGAATAGTGAGCGCATCACACCAGCAATATCGTTCCCAAACCACAGCGCCACCTCTTCCCCATCATAGTCCGTTGAACAACGGAATTCAACCCTCCCGACCACGTAGGCTCTCCGTAAATCTTCCTTCACCCCAAAAAATCATGCGCTCAGTCTCAGAAGAGAAACAAGAGCTCCATGAGCGCTGGATACCGCACGTCGAGCCGGATTCGCCAGTGCCGACCAGCAAGACACCTGCTCCATATGCCACTACGCCTGCTCGCTCGCGCACGCTTAGTTCGGCAGCGATCAGGTATAAGGCAACGTCACCCAACGATAATTAGACGCCACCTCAATTCGGACGATTTCTTCATTTTGTTATTTAGTTGTCTTCCCATCCCGCATCCATCACATTCCCCATCACATCTGTCGACCGAGTATTGTCGGTCTAATCGTCATCGTGTTGTCGGATCTCCTTTGGTTTGCCCGTGCCCGTACAAGGCGGCTCTCAGCGCTCTCGGATTGTTCTTCTCTCTTATCGTAATCGCAGTAGCATCTAGTCTTTCCTCAGGTATCATCATCTTCGTGACTGCTCTTACACTGTTTTATATTTGTTGTCTTCCGTCCCATTGACTCTTTCCTTTCTCTCCCGCAACTCGCCTGCTTCATTTTCCTCTCTTACCTCTGTCTATATCGCACTCTCAGTATATACCACAAGCCTGATGATTTTCTTGTTTCTTTCTGTTATTGGCCTGCATTTGCATTTTTCTTGGTTGCGCGGCTCTCATCCGTTATTCATACCGCGGGATTGAGAGCCGCTTCAGCCACAACTTTTCACCTTCAACCTCCCCTTCTTCGTCGCTCCTTGACGGTGTTGCGACCTAGCCTTTGAAACGTATCTTTAATTATCCCCGCCGCCCTCCCATCCCATCCATCTAAAATAACAATAAAACCCATACATACACTGTACACCCACAAAGTTGCACCTCATTTCCGCAGGGATGGATTGGTCCTTCCCCTTTGCTCCTTTACTCCATTACCTTTTATCCCCTTTGCCCTTGCCCGCCTTTTCAGACAGATACTTGCCATGCAGTGCCGAATTTTCCTACAAAAAAATACCAGGCTTCCTGTAGCATTTATCACGATTCACATTTTATAACTTGATTTATTTTCTCCTCTCCTCGCGTAGCTAGTAGTTATTCCTCCTCGCCTCGAGCTCTCCATCATAGTACCCGTAGAGTACATATTTTTGCCCCCGATTCTCGTGCCTTAGAGTATATAGGTATTCTAATAATCGTTGACCTCAAAACCTTGTTGGGCGCGATTCAGAGCTTAGAGATTTAAGTCTGAGTTAGCACAACAGCCACGCAATGAACTGGGAAGTAGGTAAGACGTATATGCTAGCTCGTGTAGATATAAATACCACTACTTCTTCGCCTAGGACGCTGATTCCTTAAGTCTGAACGTGAGGCAGCCTAACACGTTGTAATCACCCGGCGATAACATGTTATCAGACAACGTTGCACGGTTATAGCCTCGTCTTGATAACGGATAGCACCATAAACGGGCTTGGAGAATATCAAATTGAGTCGATGGCCATAAATGCTGCATGCTCATATCAACGCGTGTCGACGCCACCAGCCCTCTGGCGCGTTGTTTCATCCACACAACAGCACAACGTACGCTATCCTCTACCAGTCAGATCTGCGTAATAGCATCATGCAAAATCTAAATTTAGACGACTCTCTCACCGATACGGCAGTTCTAAAACTGAGGAACGGATTGCGGTTGCTTTTTGAGACTGTCAGGCCTCGTGGTTCTTGAGGGCCGACATCATCTATTATCTATTATCTATGAAAACGGTGGGCAACGAAGATATTGGTACTCCTGCTCCTCTCCGCGCCGGCATCGCGAATACCACGCACTGACGATGGGAAACATCTGCCAGCGGTAGACACGCGGATACCGCGTGTTGGGGGAGAAGGCGGATGCTCGGGACGAGGCATTGCTATGTTGATGACTTACGGAAGAGACGGAGTGGTGCAGCATACGGCGGGAAACCGAGAGTGAAGGTCAACCGTAGGGAACCATCGCTGGAAATGGGTAGCACACACACACGCATGCGTGCGTGCGGCTGCGTAAGTCCGAGTCGGGGCAGAGGGTTAAGGGTATGGATTTTCCGCGAGTGCTAAATGGTTTTGCGGTGGTGACGGGCAGACAACCGGTATGTGCATGGCCCTTGGGAATCGAAGGGAGGTGTACGTTGTGGGTGGCTACGGAACGACGACCCTGCCAATTATATGCGAAGAGAACGCTTCCGAATGAATCTCAGAAGCTTGCATCATTCTCATGAACTAATGAGTTCACTGACCTATATCATATAGGTATCCCGACACCATTGATAAGGATGAATGCACCGTAGCGATGTCAGAATTCGTACGTACCATTAATCTACACAAATCTGAGCAGGATGCGACCTCGAGATATCGAAAGGTGAAAATAATCAGGGCGCTGGCACATTGAAAGGATAGAAGATATGTGTATATCGGATGGCGATTAAAAGCACAGGGAATTAATGATTAGGGAAATCGACTCCTTAGCAAATTGGCGAACTTAAAACTAGGGTCGCGGACTTGCAGGTTCGATGAAACAGAAGAAGCGGAATGAGCATCGACAAAGCATGGATGTCGGTAGAACATTCGACGATGGCTATCCGTCGAAGTTTGGCCAGTAGAAATGCACAGGGTGCCGACATGCAATGACAAGAGCAATCCACACAGACGTTCAACCCACGGATGAGTGCCCTTGTACAATTAGATATCAATAATCGTGGAGGCCTGATGCATCGTGGAGGACTTTCCCTTTATCAAATAAATCAGACGCCCATCTATGTGCGTGTCGGCAAGCTTTGTGGTTTTCGTCGATCTAGGCCTCAACTTCGAGCCTTGAAGAGAGTGACGAGGTACTTGGGCTGCTTTAGGAAGCTGGGCTTTGCCTCACTAGAAGCCGTAGAGGGCAGAAAGAGGTAACTTACAAGTCGTTTGAAACGGTCTTGATGAAGTGTAAACCGAGGGGTAGTCAGAACAGACCTTAAATTAATAGTTTCCCTGACTTACGTAGAGCTTCTTCCGTAGTCTTCCATAGTCGGTAAAGTAGCAGCACCAAGAGGGGACAGAGCCGTAGCGCTAAAGGGGTAAGAGTCTTCATTTAGGGGATCGTTGACTATTGCTGACCGCAAGTTTTGAGTCGTAGGAGCGGATGCCACGTAGCGGTAGTGGTTCTCCGTCTGGACATTAATGTACCATTTCGTAGCCGAGTCGTTCAGAAAGCTGGCTAGCGGCGCATATATCTAGTCACCGGTGAGTTCAACAGGAGTTTATACTATTCAGTGGCCAACGCAACAAGCGGTGGAAAGACGCCAAGGCCCGACAAGCGGAGACAAACGGCTACGCGGCTGCGGCGACCCTTGGGGTTAATTGAGGTGAGGATTGATGGTGAGGATGAGAGAAAGAGGTGGATGGCGAGGTACGAGTGAAAGTCGGGGTATTTATGTTGGGTGAATCAACGCACGGACCAAGCGACTTTTCGAAGTGCTTCTACCAAGATTAGTAGAAGGGCGGCTCGACTGGGGTAATACTATACATTTCCTTCGTCATAGGCCTACCTGTTTGGCTGTGTTAAATTTGGTCTGACTTCGTGAGACATCTTACCACCTGTATTGGGTTTGCACGAACATCCAAGGGCCTTCGACCAGATACTGCACTCAATTTCAATGCTGCAGCCTTCCTTTCGCGACGTGGTTGCTGAGTCCACCACGCCGCGCCGCTCCTTTCTGATGGTGGTAATACGTATGCCACCAAGACGAGCGCCAATATTTTGTTTCTTCATTACGCTCAAGCGCTCACGCGCTCACGAGTCGTGATACGAAGGAAGCGCCTGGTTCAAAGCGGCGAATTATAGTCAAAGCCAAGTTATCCGGGGAGAACACAAGGGCTGCCTCAGACGTGGATTCATTGCTATACCTATAGCTAGCTTCAGACTCGAATTCCATACAAGTATGTTAATTATCATGACCTTGGTCAAGCCATGCTCACTAAAGTCCATAGTCAAGTAGCTCATAGTACCCCAATGCTTGAGATTCCAATCCGTCTCCCCAATCTACCCAGGGCTTCGTTGTGGCGATTTACTTCTTGACGAGGACGAAAGCTAAGCTGTTACCCTTCCCGATTAAGGTCCAAGTCAAAATCTCCTTATTTGGTCACTCTCTGTTATCACGAGACGCCTCTCCTTTCTAGCAATAAATTATTGGTATATTTAGGAAATAACGTACAAGGGCCCTACGTAGCGTAAAGTATCTGATCTCCGTCAATGCGATCTCTTTTTGTCTTTTCCTGAAGAATATGTGTCACAATACAGGAGTATTCCATTCGCGCTGGTCTGTGACGCAATGAAAGGGACATGGTCGTCTCGGTAGGTAACCCCTTCCCAGTGTCTTCCGTGAGCATCCAAAGCGCCGTGTCCCCGCCAACACTAGTACCTTGAACGACCATCCTTTTTGTTCGCATTGCTACGAGTTTCTCTTCCCAATCATGAACCAATTTCATACCGAAATTGGCTGCGTCGGCCGAGTCGTCTGTTTTGACCACGATGATCTGCTTATGCCAGGATTCGGCTTCGTTTGTTTGCATCTGTGGCCCGAGTACAAGAGTAGGGTTGATGTCGCCGATATCGTTCCCTGGGAATGCGAGTACAAGCACGACGGATGTAATGCGTCGTTGAGGGATAGGGCAACATTCAACACGAAGATTTACGTGGACACGACTGTCCGGTGCGATGTTGTGATTTGGGAATGTCACGTGTATTTTTACGAAGCTCCTCCCTTTGTCTCCCAGCCTGACGGGAAATGCAATAGGCGGTTCCCTCGGATAAGAGAATGGAGGGAGGGGAGGCCTTGAGGGTGATGCAGGCGGTTGGTCCAGTCCATACTGTGGAGGGGGAATAAAGCCAAACATCAGGAAGCTTGTGAATGGGGAGATGCGCCGTGTGGATTTTGACTGGGGAAGAGACACGCCTTTCAGTATGGGATTGTCGGTACCCATCCGACGTTCGAACCCGGGTGTGAAAATGCTGTGGAAAGCTCAACGCGATGGACCGAAGCGATGGTGTAAGTGGGAACTTACTCCATAAGCTTAACGTACTGCCGAGGGAAATGGCCTTCGTCTTCGCCGCATTGCCCGTAGCACCAATCGGGCGTAGTCATATCAAATACCGAGACGAAGGTCCCTTGGCGTAAAGGCAGGCCCCGCACCATTGGGTGCTGGGAGCGCGTCGGAACTTATTTCAGTTATACCATGAGAAGATGCCGTACCTTCATGTCACCGTCCCAGTCAAAATACGCTCTAACGGTTGCTGCGGGAGTTCGCCTCTTGACCTTCTTGCGAGGTGGGCTCTCTTCCCGACCGTCAACGGCATCAATCGTATTGCTAATATCTGTTTCCAGCCGTTCTTCCTGTGGTGCGTCGCTTGCACTAAGTATCAACTCCGATCCTTGGCCGACACCGTTTGACGAAAGCGATGTCTCTCCAAGCAGGAGGCGCTGACCAAGGACCAAATGCAAGTCGTGCCTAGACACTAATAGCACCATCAAGGCATCATGAGAAATAGACGTCCTTGCAGTAGATTAAGAACGTACACCATAAGTTTCCTTCGGCTAGACATATGCGATCCAATAATTCGTCGACAGTACACTCTAAACGTGTGGGGAACTTCCTGTGTGTGCCATCGTCCAAGCGCAAGGTTATGTTCGGCAAAAAGGATAGTACGACGGTGTCCTCTTCGGATAGTGACCGGAGTATCAACAGTGGACTACCGTCGGAGGTTAACGTTTGCTGTTCTACATTATTCAATGGTTCAGCTCCAGACCCATACACAGAGTCACGCAGGTGAATCCGCACCAACAGGTATCCCTTCGGTGTCTTCGATGAGTGCCTTCAGTGCTTCCACGGGCTCCGTAGGCTCAACCGAGTAGACCTGAGAAGAGTTGGCCATTTCATGCTGGATGCGTGTAAGCATGATGTAGATAGAGTGCACGTCACGTCACCGGTGGGTGGTGAAAGTGAGTCAGGAGCGAAAGATAGAAGACACTGGACAGCATGAAGAATCCCCACTTGAAATACTAAACAGCATCGAACATATCTAGGCTCTGGCCAATAGTTGTTAACGGTAAACCAATAACGGGCTAGGCCTCGTCCAGGCGCGTCTTTTCTGTGTTTCTGATGTGAACGCTGTGGGCAAAATGCATATCTCAGCCGATAATTTCGGCTTACGCTTGAAGCTTCAAATTTTGAGAGCTGTTGGGATAATCTGCGCTGTAGCCACCACGGTTTCAAACGGCGTGTGCGGGTATATTGTACCAGCAATGAGCAGCCATCGCAGAACTCGACGTACAGTGCGCTGTATTTTTGAAAACCCGTCAGTAAATCTGTGTGTCTACGTCGATTGTGAAACCACTTGTGAATTGTGGATGAACGTACGTCTGGCGCTGGAATGTGAATTGAAAGCCACCAACTGGGAGGCAATGCTGTCCCACGCTCACCGATTCGATCGAAGTCAAACTTCCCTCCGAACTTGTTGTCAGGTTGGTGTCCTCCTCTTCTGTCACTCTCGGGCGCAGCAGAATGAAACGGAAACCGTACTCCTGGTTTCCCTTTTGCTATGTTTCCCCGGTGACGCGCTGTCAATCGGGCGAGCTGACACAACAGCTCAAAGTCGCTCCGAACTCGGGTTGACCAGAAGTACGGGGACAGGCGAGAACTGCTCACTACACAGTTCCCCATGTACGTCCACTCTACCACCTGCTTTCCGTGTCCACCCGACTAATAATATCCTCAGCACGTAGTCGCCGTCCTCTTCGTCTCTTGATAGTTGGGATAGACTAAACTTGGCAAGATGCGGTGCCCTGCTGTAAACCTATTCTGGTCTTCGAAATGGAGATTTGCATTCTCATTCAGTGCAGGATGTTGCCACGACACCTACGCTGGGATGAGATTCAAACTTGGCTTCCAACGGAACGTATGGGGTATTTCAAATTGATAACGAACTCTCTCAGTCCTAGTCGCCTAAAGGAAGTGACTAGCGACTTCTTGGGCAATTCCAAATGTATCCTCAGTGGCGACATCAGAGATTGTGGGACCATGGGATGCCACGAACCCACGACGTTTAGCAGGACGTGCAACGGGTCTTGCCACGTATGCTGCGTGTGCGTGGCTATACCTTGCAACCCATCAACCTAACTGGTTGGGTTTCCCAGCTCACCGTGCCTCGGGTTTCGGACGGTGGAGTATTATTTCCATGCATTTCTTGCATCATCATCTCGTATGTTTCTACCAAGCTTATACGCTCCATGGTCCATCCTTTGTTGCTACAGTGTCTTGTTGGTAAAATCATGAGTTGCTGGCGTACAATCGATTCTGTTCATAACTAAGTTCGTAACAAAGTAAAAAAAGTTGTGCGTTTTTACCCACGTTTCTACCTCTTCCCATGGACCTGAAGGTCGTGTATCGCGTCCTGCGCAAGATATCTGAGTGGACTCTCGAAGGCTATTATTCCGAGGTACATATCGCAGGTTCCGAGCATGTCCCGGAGGGTGGGCCCTTGATTATGTGAGTCGCGGGAACGGTTCAACTCCTCCGTTCCTGAAGTCAAACGCAGAACTCCATCGCATCATAACGAACTCATTGACATTGCCACCGTCGGTGAGCCCGCAGTCTCCTCTTCACGTAGATTCGACGCTGAACGTCACGGCGGTCGTGGCCCACAGCCGCAACCATCCCTTATCGCCGCCATGTCTCGTTCTGGGCCAAGTCGACGATGTTCGCCAACCCCATCACGCGTGCGATCCTGGTCTCGGCGGGCAGTATACCAGTGAAGCGGAATCCCAACAGGACACCCGATGCCGATGCGGGCTCAGCACCTGCTAGCAAAACGTCATCGCAGGCTGATCTCTTTCACGACTCGTTTCTGGCACTTTCGAGAGGACAGGTGCTCGGAGTCTTCCCCGAGGGTACAAGCTATACTGAGCCCAGCATAGCACAAATCATGTCTGGCGCAGCCTGGGCCGCAGCAGAGTACGCAAAGTGGCAGCGTTGCGGCGGAGCTGACAAGGCGACATCGGGGGACAGAGGCTTGGTGATAGTGCCAGTAGGCATAGTATACACGGACAAGGCAAAGTACCGTAGTAGGGTGAGTGCAGTTCTTTCTGTGGAGACGCTCATACTTGATTTTCTGTGGTTTTCAGGTTGTCGTACGGTGTGTGACCCCTAATGCCGCGTGTATGAGCTGGACTGACTCGATGCCTTGTCAGTTACGGGAGTCCCATCAATGTGACTTCTTATTGTGCAGAGCTCTTCGAAGGCGCTTTCGAGGACACACAGGAGATCACGCGCAAGGTCGTCAAGAACATCATGGCGGAGGTCGAGAGCCAACTGACGGCTCTAACGATCAATGCTCCCGACTGGTAAGCTCAAGCTCAGTGATCCGATGTGCGCAGTTGACGTCGAGCCAGGGATACGCTGTATGCCTCCCGCATAGCGAAGGATATGCTGTGGGTTGACACACCGATTCCTCTGCACGTATACGTCGATGTATCTCAGTTGTGAGCGCCAAGTATTCCATACGTTAACGCCGCTCATCAACGCACCCACAGATTTGTAGATATGTTCTCCAAGTCCGATCATCTGCAGGCGCGGGATACGTTGGTCAGATACTACTCACTTTTACATTACACTCGTCAATCGCACGCCTCTCTCGATCACTTATACCCCCTTTCTAATATCAATACCTATGCGTCGCCCTTGCCTTCTCCCGTCTACGCGGCTACTATCTTCCTTAAGCAGCTTTTGAACACCTTCCTTCACCCACGCGCCCTCTGCTTCCTCCCGCCCTTCCTCGTCCACCGCCCCGCCTACGTATTCGGCACCCTCGCCGCACACTTCCTCGCGAAACGAGAGGAGGAGGAAGGGCAAGCCCAGTTCAAGGCCATCTTCGGGGGCTTCGGGTCCGGCTTATCCTATGGTCTAGTCACCTGGAGGCTCAGCAAATGGCTGCAAGGCATCACCTCTGGAACACAAGGTGTCTTCCTTTCGACGGGCCCTGGATTGTTTTCGGCGCTCCGCTACGTTGGCGGCGTCCTTGCGGGACAAGAAGGCACGTTGAAGCGGACGATAACACTAGCTGGTTTGTTCTATGGTGTCTCGTGGATTCTTGTCCGCTGGCACAATTCGCTCATTGACAGTAAGCCTTTGTTTTGCCTTTGCGCCTCTTTCCTCACTGAACCTGTGTCGCGTTTCTCAGGTAATTACCGACAGTTAGCCCCTCCCTGCTCTTCGTTTCTGTCTGGTTGCTAACTGCTCTTTAGGTTCAAGCGTCTCGTAGCTTCGTTCCGTGTTTTCCGTGGCCTATCGTCACGTCCCACCGACGTCACCGAGGCACAGCTGGACCAGTATGCCCGACCGCCGCCACCACCCGCGAATCCATTCATCAAGCGTCGACCCGTAACCAGCAACGGAAAACGCTTCGGGTCACGAAGACAACCGAACAACAGACGCATTTAGCCTAGCTCCGGTACCTACGGGTATGCTGATTCGGCATCTGTTCGACACTCGAGTGAAGGCTCTCCAAACACTCAGTCATGTCTGGTGGTGCATGGACCGTCCGCAGAGGGACTTCCTGAGGAGTAACGGTTGTCGCGGTCTATGATCTTCTCTTTATCTCTACCGTGTATATCATAAGGTCCTCAGTCGGTCCAGGAGTCTCGCTGTAGATCTGACTGGCTCTAATCATGCAAGTCCATTCTGACTTGTATTTAGTATATTTTGAACGATGAATACTACACTCTCGTCGAGTACTGACTAAGAAGCTAGGAATGGGTCCCTGACCCCTAATGAAGGGGCGCTTCTGACCACGAGGCGTTCGCCCACTGACCTCACGCTCTGCTGCCAACCTAGCCGCCCATCGTTTGTCGGCCCCGTAGGCCACTGGCCAAACCATTGCATTGGTCTGCCCAATTGTTCTATGATACATGCTTGTTCTGCATCCATCAAGCCGCTGTGACGTTTGCCTGGATCCCTATAGTTGGGATGATGCAGCGCTGTCACCTCATGCTATTCCTTGCGGTCACATCTTTTGCAAAACGTGGGTGGTTCGTACCATATCCCAGGAACAAACTAACTCGAGGTGTACATAGTTGCCTGGGAGCTGTAATTCCGAGCAGCTGCCCGCTCTGCCGCAAGGCCTTCGCCCCGGATCGAATCAAGAAGCTGCACGTTGACAGGCCAGAGAATGCAGACCCCGGCCAAGAAGACGAGACCAGAGAAACAGAGTTACTACGAAGTCTCTCGTTGTCGTGGGGAGAGAGTACGCCACAAGAAGACATCGAGGCCTTGACGGGAGAGGTAACAACATTTCTGGAGAACAAGGCCGACGACGTGGTGAGTATGAACGCCGGTCACGAACTTACCGTAAACTTACGCCGCCCGCCGCTCAAGTGCATTGCCCTTCGTAAAGCCCAAGATGGGATTTTGCAATACCATAAACTCCGGAAGAAACGGGAGAAGGATCGAGCAATGATAATAACAATGAACCGTCTCCTCAAAACCACCATTGAACGTGCAGAAGAAGACAGTAGACTGTCGAAATCTATCGAAGAGAGTCTTATACTCGAAAGAGATCGCTTTAAAACGTACGTCGTTGGTACCAACCTATATCAGTAGTATTTAACGCTTGTTTTAGCCAGGTAACCGCGTCGCGTCTATAGTTTAATTTGCGTCGCTGACTCAACCTTACCAGTATTCCGAGTGTGAAATTGTCATCGAGAAGCTCAAGGCAGATCTGGCGAAATACCAATATACTACGAATCCACTCCCGAAACCTCCGGAACCTGTTCCTATAGATAGATATCCTGCCTTCGCACGAGCTGCAGCAGCTGGATTGCGCTCCGCGTCCGATCTCCATGTCCCCCTCTCGCCTAAACACCAAACCAACGGACCATGCGCAGAAAGGAACGTCAATGGAGCTCACGAGGAATATGTTTCTCCCCGACCCGACCGTTCGTGCCGAAATTGCTGCTAGAGATCGGGAATCCGCCGAGCTACAACAGGCTGAAGAAGCTCGGAGAAGAGAAGAAGTCGCTCGGAGGAAACAAAAGCAACCTCTCTACAATACACATCGCTACCCTGCCACGGACTCCGAGTCTAGCGGTAAACGAAGCGATCTTATTCCTGGCGCTTCACCTAATCAACGGGTGATACCTAGTTCATCAGCTGCGTTGTCACAAGGCATGAATGAATGGAGTCAACCCGTTGCATCTGGGTCATCTAGCTTGCTAGGGGAATCCAGCAGTGGTTTAGATGCCACTGCTCCTGCAGGGGCGTATGTCGCAGGTTATACTCGTGGTTATGGGTATGGTTACAATTATGCACCGTCAATGAAGACTGCAGTAAGCCACGACGGGGTTTTGGCCATGCCATCTGCGCAGCCTTTGCAGCATGTGCTTCTTGAAGAGACACCACGAGTTGGGTTGGGTTTGTACGCACCTACAAGTGCGACCCCAAATCGTCACAGGGAACCAGAAGAAAGTTTGCTGCAGCCCCCTCAAACAGCGCCAGCGCCTACGACCACGACCTCGTCAAGATCGCACGGCCATCACAGATCTTCTCGATCTCGGCGAGATAGCACGCCCGTGGATGGCCATGTTACGGACTCCACAGTCACCCTCTCCTCTAGCTCATCTGGTGCCCATCGCTCTCGGAGACGGTCAACGCGAACAGGAAACTCCCAGAACCCCCCATCCACCGACTCGGAAGCGCATGTAGCTACTCCAGCCTCTCGCACTGCGTCCGACCGTGAAAGCATATCCTCCTGGGGGACTGTGCCGTCTCACCAGCCACCAGGTTCTTCTGGTAGCAGCGTCGCTGATCTTGGACTTCATTGGTTCCCTCCAGGAACCGGGGTGAGGACGAGTGCATCTTCCGATAGCTCGAGGAATCCATACTTCCCCTTCGCCCCGCGGGAACCACCAAACGGACCCGAGAGCGTGTCCAACACTTCGGCTGCGAATACCAGCGTGGATGCCACACCCCGAGCTTCCGATCATGCTAGACCAACCGTCACGGATCCCTTGCAAACCCTGTCCATGCTCCTTGAGACAAATACAAGCCTGGGATCGAGACACGCACGAGTGATAATTGAGGATCGACCAAGACCATCACGACACTCCACGTTACCGGAACATTCCACGCGACCGTCGATTGCATCGGCTAGGGCAAACGGTCAGTCGCGGGCTGATGGGAGTTCAGACGAGCACCGCGGCCAACGTCGGCATCGTCCCCGGCGCGGATCCACCACGACTGGGATCTTGCGCATCATAGATGAGAACGCCACACCTTCTGCGCCGCCTGTGGCCCCCGCCCCTGCTGTCAGTTCGTCCGGCGTAGTGGACGAGGGCTACCTCAGCGATGCCCCACTATCAGCGAATCAGAGCTTCGGAAATGCTTTGGGTCTCGATCTGACCGAGGAACCGCTCGCATCCAACCTCGTCATCTCCGCACCGACGCCAATCGTCTCTACACGAAATTTCCTACGATCCTGGAGTTACGATCATTAATGTCCATTTAGAATGCTTGCTGGATTTCTTTCGCCTCTACTTGCTGTCTTTGTTCTGCTGTCATGAACCGTCTTTATCATGTTTATCATGCATGTTTCAGATCGCCTCATACCACAAATCGGCCAAGGGCATGCACAGTGTATTTATACAGTGCTTACTCGTATTTAAAGGGAGCACATCCCCCGCGATAATTTATTTGATCCTTTACGGGATTCCAGTGGTTAGAGCTGTCATCAGCGAGACTCAGCTGGTATTTGGCAGTGTTCTCCAGACGCGCTTGCTTGCTGAGAACAGCAGACGGCTGCGGAATGTCCCAGGACTCTCCACGTTCACCTATCCGGCCGAGCATCGATAACACTTTTAGTTGCAACCCCGTCTCAAGGTTCAAAGGCGTGTCGTTCTCCAAATTAGTCGTCGGGGAACAACAGTTCTTGAAGAAGAGTTACAGAAGGTTATTCAGTTCTATGTTCCTCCTTCTATTCTCATGTCATTTCAATTCCTCATTTGAACTGATCTTGGTTGGGCAAGTGGGCCTGGTACTCGGAACGCCTGTCGTCGAAGCAATCCCTCGATTCATGGACATGTGGGTACAGTCTCCACACGCGGTCCAACTTAACTTCAATTATGGTTGCGGTTGATGCTATCGATCGATAATAGCTCTGGAGCCCATACGAAGGCAGGGGCCGCAGGGCTAATTCATCAAATCAAACCACCGAGATGCGTCAGGAGCTCTGATGCTTTCTAACGCATGTTCTAACGTGCTTCAGTTCCCATGTCCGAGTCGGTGTCCGGATTATATCGGGCATCCAGCATAAGTTTCGACCAAAATATACTGTCCTACGCCTAACCAAGGGGCCAGCCGTAGCCAATTCTTCGTATATTCAAGGACCAGTAGTTAATCTGAATAGAGTCAAATCACTAGGATTCAGCTAAGATTCTCTATATAGGCGCTAAACCTACTGCCGTGCGAATAGTACTAGCGCGCAGCGTCGTCATTTGAGTCCGGATACTGCTCTCTACATCGTTGTGCACCTCGTCCTCATCGTTCCCGAATTCTAACACAATGTCTTTGGTAAGTGGGCGCATAGCATACTATACACGTACGTGATCTGAACCTTATCTAGATACACGCTCTCGTTGCAGCAGGTCCAACCATCCTGTCAGAACACTCAGCGGGCAAGCGAGACTTCTCCCAAGGTTAGCGATGCTGCGGTGGGGGTGCCTAGGAAATGGCTGACGAGGAGCTGAATTACAGCAACCCAGACCATTCTCTCCAAAATACCGCCAAATAATAGGTTGGAAGTGATTCTATCTTTCGCTATCTGACAGGCTGAAGGTGCACGCTATCAGCAAACTAACTTATGTTTGGGAGCAATACCTCTTTCATTACATTTCCGAAGGTGGATTCACGTACCTGGTTATGGCTGATGACTCTGCTGGACGGTAAGTTCATTCATCTCGGCGAAATAGTATCGTCTGACTTTGTCTGACATTAGGAGGATGCCTTTCGCTTTCTTGGCCGACTTGCAGAGAAAGGTATACCAGGGTTCTGGATACACCACTCAGCCTAACACATGACCTTAGTTCACATCAGCCCCTTCGTCTTCGGCTACTTCAGATTCACCCGCCTACAGTCAACAGGGGAGCTTCGGGCCAGTAATCGCCGATCTCATGCACACATACAACACCGCTCCTCCGCCCGATGAGCTCGTACGCGCCCAGACGGAGCTTAACCAGGTTAAGGACATCATGGTTCAGAACGTGGAGCAGATATTAAGTCGGGGCGAAAGGATAGAGCTTTTAGTTGATAAGACGGATGTTATGGCTGGTCAAGCCACCGCTTTCAGACGCGGCGCTCGCACAGTGCGCAGACAGATGTGGTGGAAGAACACGAAGATTCTGGCTCTAAGCGTAGTAGTTGGACTGGTAAGCAGATCACATTGCCCCATTGCTTATCAGAATCTGGCTAATTTAGACTTCACTCCTTCAGGTCCTCATGTGGATCTTGGCGGCCCAGTTCTGCGGTGCGGGGTTGAACCAATGCGGGAACAAAGGCTCCGCAACGTAGTACAACTTCGGAGAACCCATGGTCCGGCCTATCACACTTCGCATCCTCGAATAGCCTATCTGCCTCTATTTCAGAAGTTCCTATCATACAAGTACTGGATTGTAATCCTGTGTCCTCAGACGTTTACAATTTGGACCCTCGAAACCTGCGGCCACAGGCTCATCCGTGTATCAGCGTGCTATGACGATAATCTGATGTGCCTCACCGCCTTTGAACCATAAGTGACCCCATCATTACTCCGCTGCTGTTGCTTCTCGCATGGTACCATGTCCATGCAGTCTACCTTTGTGCATTTGATTCGGACAGGCCAGTCACTCCGCGACGGTTTGCAACTTTAATCCCAGACCTTGCGTAATGTAGCTGAAAGTAGTTTCGAAGTGAGGGAATTGTCACGGAACAGATAGATAGGACGCGATACCAGGGACCGAGATCCCAACTGTTAGGCTAGCCGATTGCTGGGACGGAACTTGGGGCACCTCTGCGCCGATTACGGTGTCAGAGAACTGGAGATAAGCAGATGTCGATAATGTATGTTGGTGGCACTGACACCGAAGGTAGATATGCAAGGAGATGCAATATTGCAAGATGATATACAATGTGAACAAACTATGTGATACAATGCCAACGGAAAGGCGAATTTGTACGAAAGTGAATGTCGCTCGTCGAGAACGAATAAACATACATGGAAGCGGTTCGATGCACATATACTTGATAAATAAGCGAGTCGTCGAGAGCCTCTATCGGTGCGGATTGAGTTGAGATATGGAGGGCGGGAAGACCGAGCGACAGATGGATGCAGCAAAGTAAAAGAAATTACGCATATAAACCAGTAACACGAGTGTCTGAACCGATTGGATGCCGCTTAACAGAGTGATGAGTGTACTGTTGAGCGGGAGCATACGAAGAATCTCGAAGACTGCTAGGGGTGACCCTTTGGTGGAAAGAGCCTTCGCGCCGCAAAGTAGAGCCAGACGTCGGTAGCGCGGTGAAGCCTCCTTCTTCCCGTTGGCGGTAAGATGTTGGGTTCTGTGAAGTCATCAATGCCGTCGAGGTCGAAAATGGGGGTACCTGTTGCGGCCTTTGACGGTCTGAGTCCTGCCGGGGACGGTCCTGTCTATCGCGTTCCTTCTCGTTGCGACGATCCTCGCGTAGACGCTCCCGTTCAGCGTCTCGGCGTTCTTTCTGAGCCTTCTCGAGCGCGAGAGCCGCGCTGCTTGCGGTTGAGACAACCATAGGGCGCTGGACCGTCATCTGCGATGATTCGCTTGTCCGGGGCGGGGGAAACGGATATAGGAAGAGGATTAGTCGATAGGCTTACTGCCACTTGATTAGCTGGCCTAGGAGGAAGGGGTCTACTATGAGCCGATGTCGAAGCAGACCGAGATGGGGGGCGGGAAACCTCAGTGGCTTTATTAGAGTCAGTACGATTTGCCATGAAATGAGCTGAAGACATGTTCGGCAAGGAAGCTGAAACATTGCCATCTTGAAGAAGATCGTGCAAGCGGCGCAGATGGTCGGTCTCTTGACCACTAGTGTCGCGTGGGGGAATGGAATAGCTGAGGGAAGACCGAGACGAAGAAGCGGAAGGAGGAGAAGCTGGAGGTTTGGGCGATGGGGGCCTGCTTCTGCTGCGACTAAGACTAGGTCGCTGACTTGAGAATGACTGTGTTCGGGATGAACGGCCGTCAGAGCCATCATAAGTCTTGGGCATGGTGAGGGACAAGCCACTGCGTCCTCTGTCAGGAACGACAGGGGTTGAAGCTTGTTCGGTGGCAAGTGATTCGCGGAAGGAATGGCGCACGGGACCGGGGGTCGAATCAAGATCCTGAACGGCGTTGGATTTCTCCACAACGAATCGCTGCGACATGACCAGAGGCATAGCTGGGACGGAGAAAGGAACACAGCGACAATTCAAGGGGCAACCTTCAGCACCACATGAAGACGTCGAAGGCTCCTCGAGTTCTTCGTCATCTGTGGACTCTTCATCATCGGGTTCGCCATCGCCTCTATCGACCTCTGGAAGGGCTGCAAAGGCGCCAAGTGAGGAAGGTAGACCGCCCGTAAACTCTGGCAAAGGAGAGATAAGATATTCAAGGTTGACGACTTTGGCCTTGAGGTCAAGATCAGAATCCGCGTCCCGGCTTGGTAGTTGAGGAAACTCGGGGACTGGATATCTATCTATGGCATGCTTATGATAGTCCGGATCGACTAAGTTTGAGCCTGAGCGAAGTAGTTTGAGCTCCTCGTTGAGTCGACCCCATTCACCGACGACGAACTTGTACTAGTATCGTCAGCAATGTGTACAGATGTTCATAGTTCAGTTGTACTCACTCGGCTAGAAGCACAACAATTAGAGATAGATACGGTTGAATACCAATGAAGTACTCACTCAGCCATATACTGATATGCGGCTTGGGCACGGTCGCAGTGCTCCCTCAAACTTGCTTCGATCGCGGTAGCTGTATCCTTCGCAGCACGGCTAGTAAGCACCAGATCTTCGTATTTCCGTTCCACCTCTTTCTTTTCTGCTTCCTTGTCAGCAATCTCTTTGTGAAGATCTTCCACCACCTTCTTCTCGATCTTCAATTTGCTCCGGACCTCGCACATGTAGGCCAACATGCGATGGCTAACGCGTAGGTCTTGGAACTATCCAGAATATGAGGTCATGGATCAAGCGGAGGAATGGCAGGTGGGACCTACCGAGGATCGCGGTTGGTTGCTGAGGAATGTCCGACATTCGTCGATAACACTACGCAGGTGCTGTTCCGAGGCGCCACGATTACCTATGTCAGCGATAGCCTCCTGCAAGCGACGCGCCTCGAGGTCTGCGGATTGTGTTTGGGGGCCGTGCATGTTTCCGTTGCTAAGAGGTCGAAGGCTATCGAGGTCGATGTGAAGTTTGATGAAGGACTCCGTGTCGAAGGGCTGCCTACATAAAGGACAAATGGCGGGGCTCAGGTGATGTAGACAGCTAGCAGGAACACGTCAGTCCACACAAAGGGAGGTACAGAAAACAAGTGGACATACATCATACAAAATATGTGCCCACAACGTATAGAATGAGGTGCATGAGAGGAGTGGTCAAACGGCTCTAGGCAGACATCACAAGCCGAACCAGGAGCCAAACTGAGCATCTTGAAGAGGGCGACCGAGGGATGGAGGGCAGCGCGCGTACGTATACAATGTCAAGACAAGTGTATACAGTCTGAAGTCGAGTTGGATGGTAGGAGTATAGGTCTGCCTGACCCGCTGCACGTGTAGATGAATGGTGGATGGGATATGTTGGCACCAAGTACGAACCCTCGATAGCAAAGCTGGAGCGTTATAAAGGCTACACGAGGCTGCAGGTAACCGAAGGGAGGTGGCTTAATTCGAATCGGACTCCATGTCACTCGGCCCTTCCCAATCACAGATCATGGATGGTGACTTGCGATCGCTAGACATTAAGTCCAGCCACCAAGTTCAGGCCAAGCTACCGGTGTGAGTTACTTCAGGATTAGCACTGGGAGTCAACTCCGCAGATAAGGGTGCAACTGGTTCGCACTTGAGAAGATTCGGCGACAGTTGTCGTAAGCTGCCTTGGGCCTAAACTAGGTCATGCTAGAATTCCAGGCATTCTGTAAGGCTGGGTGTACCACCTGATTGGTCCTTGTCGGCAATCGGTACGGAAGTCAAGCGCCTCATGGCGAACACGCAGAGCGAGCGTTAAGGGTGTCTGCTCTTCATTGGTCGTGATACGAACGTCTGCATAGAACATGCCATCCAAGCCAGAACAACGACCACGTCAATTTCAGGGATATGTCAAATTTCCGCGGCGTGATGAGCGTCGTTTGGCTCTAACTCTGAGGCCGCTACAGGTAATAACAGTATGGTGAGTTTATTGTACAAGCCTGGTATTACGGAGCGCACCTTGTCGTCAAGTCGAACCGAGAAGGAGGTTGGGTTATGCAATTCATTTTCAGGTACTCTCTTGTCGTTCCCGACATTCCGTAATAGCCCATGGAGCATTCTAGCGATATGAAAGGCACATTGCACGGGGGTTCCGCTTCACCCTCAGCCGGCAGCCTCTTATCTCGTCAAGTCGACCTTTGTGCGTGAGGATACTGAAACGTGCGGACCCATATTAACTAGCAGGGAGGAGCGGGGCAGTTCAAGGACTGTTCAAGGAGGTAAATCTGCCAAAATTTTACACAAGCCCCTAGCTTCCTGCTGACCAATAATAAGGAGCGTTCAGGGGGTCCCTATTCAACGGATGGTTGAGGAAAGAAGTTAATACAAGTAGAGGGCAAAATGGGTGGCTCAGTAGCACACAGGGGAATGGTTCGTTACGGATTGATTAAAACGTGAAACGCCATTCATCCAAGAAAATAAATAAAACGAAAGCCACCGGCATGCCATATCCTTGGGACCTGATCAAATTCAAGTCCTTGTCGGCCGACACCCTTGTATAGTTTAAAAACCTCTCGGGATGGATAAAATAAACCGGGTATAATAACATCGGTAACTTGATTTACGTTATTAAGTAACTAGTTGCGTCTTCGACAGAATGACACCGAAGGATTGAGGCAGATGGCCGCGCATGCTGTACAGTGGATGTGTATTTATACTGGTGATCAAACACACGGCCGTTTGCCTACGCGAAAATGGTGGCTAATACGGGGGCAGTACGACGTTGACTGTGCTTCCCTACGTCCCCTAGGCTGACGTCCTCGACCAGGAGGTTCTTCACGTTTAGGTCGAGTTTATGTTGAGGTTATAGGGAAAGGGAATGGATGTTTAGCCTTGCTTTCCTCGTGTTCACGAATTCATAATGGCAACAATGCGTGGTCGATAGATGTAGCTTGGGTGTTCCCTCAAGCGAAAAGTACACACATACCAGATATCGTGGGGATGTTGGAAGTTTCTTAGCAAAGTGTCAAGACTCGCACACAAAACAACCTATACCTTTCGAAGGCCCATATGTTGTGAAGGAGACTTAGTGTGTCCGTTACGAAGACAACTCATGTAGCCTGGGCGATGTTGCCCGACCTACGAAAGTCTCACACATGAAGCCACGAAGCTACATAGTGATTGATTGCAGATTGATTTCCAGAAAACATACCAAGCGCGGATCCGTACCAACCGAAGCCAACGCAGAAGACCTGAACGTCATCCACCAACATACACCCAACGAATAGAAAAACTCGGTACAAACGCCCCCAGCGCTTGCGAAGCTTCCATTTCCTGGAATCCGAAGGCGTACCAAAGTCGAGTCATGAAACCCTGATCACAGAAGTAGTTGTGATCATCAAAAATCATGGTAAAGGCGTGTAGGGTGATAAGATGCCAACGAGCCTCGTGTACTGTGCGGTTGTGATTTATTTTAATCGTGGACGGTCGATGCTGAGTCGGCCGAGGTGGGCAGCTGAGGCGTTCCACCTTCCAAGGGTAAGGGAAAGAAGTGAGGTAAAGAGATGGGGTCGGGGGTTCGCTGGCAAGATGAGAAGGTGGCTGAATGCATACGAAGGAAAGATCTACGTCGCCCATTCAGGATAGCTGTAGTAGGTTCGCATGCACGAGTCGAAGCAAGGAAGACGGCGTTCAAGACAAATGTAGCGGACCGGCGAAAGCTGATCAGGTCAGAGTGGTCGGATCGTCTCCTGCGAATACGAATAAAAGGGTAGACCTGCGAGTAAGCATATCTCAGGCAAAGCAGTTCGTCTGAGCCAATAGACCATGAACTCGTTTACCCAATGCGCGCACGCGACACCCCCCATGTTACCTTGAAGCTTGAAGTCCAAGCCGATTGAGAATTAAGTGCGGGAGGAAAAGCACTAAATATGATATGGGTAGCCTCCAAGGCAATATTTTTACACATACACAAAGCGTATGACATGTCGGAACCAATGACATGGCCAAGGGAGGTTGTGTATGTGCCCCTCCCAGAATGATACCCTACCGTAGCCGCAGGCAATAAAAGTGCATACTCAATTACTTTGAGAATGATCGTATGACCTTGGCGGAGATGTGAAGGAAGAAAATTGAGCCGATGAACGAGAGAGACAGCACGAGGACAATGAAAGGATCACTGTAAGAGTCATCTTAGCAAGGATGTGGAGAGAGAGAGGACTGAAACGCACACTCTCAATCCGGGTGAGTCGTCGGTGTAAAGCTTCAGCATCGTATTCGAGGAGCCGCCAGCACCAGCTGCCCGCGACGAGTTGGGTTTCGCGACTTGTGAACCAGCAGCACGTCGACTATTTGCGGAGAATTGTTGGTTAGTGCTTCAACAGCAAAAAGAACATCAAGACGGACCGAATCTGAGTACCAGGAGGTTTAGCACCAGATGGGCGTGGGCTTCCGTTTGTGCGCGGTGAATCAGAGTCAGACTGTGAAGAAACTCGTAAATTTGCGTGAGACCTCTAGAGGAAACCGAGCATACCATGGTGTAGGGAGCGAAAAAAGTGAAGAGGTGGGTATGTATGTGGTTGGAATTTATGAAAGTCAAGTGTCTGCGCTGGCAGAGGTTTGAAACGTAGCCGTGTGAAATAGAGGGGGCGCTTAATGCATGGATTGATCCAGAACTCTGAATCCGTGGGAAGTGCGCCAATCACGTCTGTCCCGCCATCTGTTATCACGGTGTGCAGGATCAGATATTGTCGCAATTAATATGTGATTACCACATGGGAATTATTCGCAATAATAAATTCATAGTGCTACTATGATTAGACAAAGAATATATGATATAAGTAAGCAATAATTCTCACAGTCAGTACATTATTGCTTACTTACATCATATATTATTTGTCTAATGCAAAGGAGCATTATGTATTTATTATTTGGAATAATTCTTGCGTAATAATTGCATAGAAACAATGACAATATGTGATCCTGCACCCTGTGTTACTGTACTTATCATGTAACAGAAATATATTCCATTTGGTAAAGCCACATTTAGCACTGAATAGTCACAATGAACATACACATATCAACCATATCCTGGTTCTGTATTTGCATAGTATGATTATGACTTTGATACACCAGGTAGGGGTGTTTGAGCCACTTCCATTTATGCCTAGTACTATATTGACACCCTTGTCATGAAGAGATTCCCACTAATCTTGTAATTCAAGATTGGTTATTTCTGTATTTCTATTGCTATAAGGAATTGCTGAAAGAGAAGATTCAACCATGAATGAATTGGTATACCTTCTTCCATCATTCTAAATGAGCATGCACATCTGAATTCCATGCAAGAAACTTGTGCACTATAAACACTTGCATCAGACACTGGGATTCCACTGAAGCTATACTTATACTTAAATAGTCATCATATATACATCATACATACTCAAAATTGTGGAGAGTGATAGAATTTAAAATGGTACATATGGATACAGTGTACTATAGTCAGTGAATAGCTGTGAAAAATTCCATTATCTACATATGATAACTAGGTGAGACACACAGACTACATCACTCAAAGGAAATGATGACATGCATGTTAACTGCGAAGTGATTTTGACATTTTGTGTGCTTTGTTTTGACAACTGCAGAATAATGGAGATAGATATGAGAATTCTGCAAACAGTTGCATGATTGCAGAAGAATACTCTACAAAACACTATTTTTGACATTTCCCACACTTATAAAAACATTCTCACAGTCAGTAATGATACTGATAAATCACTGTTTGTCAATAGTACCAAGCCAAGAAAATCACTGTTTAAAGACAGAATGATTAGTTAGCTACAATAAAAAAGCTATGACATTAAAAAACCCATCTGAACCATTTGTATGAAATGGAAACTTTTCACATTTTTTCAAGTGTTTCGTATTTTTCTTGCTAACAACATAAGCTCTTGCAATTTCAACTATAGGGGTATGATCAGAAATCATGGCTCTATAGTTACTATTTTGGTTAATATTTCTCCATGGTCACAAACCACTATTACAATCAATTTCTATATCATTTTTATGCTAAGTGTTTTAAAAATGGTTTTAATGATTACTGTACCAAGATACCATGGTAAACAATGCTATTAACTCTTTTACAGCCATTTCCCATGCTTACAAAGCACAAAAGCACCCAAGAAGTGGTCCTGATAGCTGCTATCTAAGAATTTTTTTTTTTTTGGTCTCTGTTTAATGTCCATTGGAGGTACTCCATGCAGGCAGCTTTGTACTACCTGCATCAAGTACTACCTATATGTATTTTGACAACAAATGAAATAAAGGGCTCACATGCCCCCTTGACCCCTAGCTCATCATGCATGACAGACAGATGGTTCTGGACCTTGTCCCCCTGCTGCCTGGTGACAGAAACTGCTGTTTTTTCAGATGCTAGCATGTTTGGGGTAGCCATTTGGTGTGGTTTGGACATCTTCTTGGCCTATAGCCTCTCATGTTAGGTGCTTGTCCCAAGGGAGAGCGAGTCCATGGCTGTCCTCTGCCTCTCCCTCTTTTTCCTTCAATACAGCTGCCCTTCTCAGTGCTAGTAGGTTCCCTTCCAGACTCTCCTATGGGTTCTCAAAGCACCCTGTGTGTTGCACATAGGCAATGGTGGCTTCCATCCCTCCCATTATGGATAGTAGCACCCTCATTGGTTAGTCAAAGTTTTTGCAGTCTGTCTGCAACCTTGCTCACTTGGCATTGTATGCTGGGCATTCAATTAAGTAGTGTTGGACAGACTTTTTCTTTGTCATTACAGTGGGGGCAGAACAGTGAGTTGACTTTCTTTATGCGGTGGAGGTGCTGATTGAGGGGGATGTGTCCAGTATGGAGCTGCATGATGATGCTCATCCAATTCTTCTTCCAATCCCCAACCAGGCCCAAATATTTCCTGATCTTTAACATTGGGTTGATTCTGTCCAGTTTCAGTTTGCAGGTGGACTTTTGCCACACTGCCTTCCATTGGAGTGGGATGTACATGCGAGCCACCTGCCGTGCAGCTGCTCTGCTAGATGGTAGTTTCAGATGGTTAGCAAATAAAGGGGGAGGGTGCTCAGCTGGGTGGACCACTTCCATGGCTGCTTCTTTCGCTAGTGTGTCTGCTCGTTTGTTACATTAATGTATTTATAGCCTTTTCCCATGTTAAAATTCAAAAAAGTGCCCAAAAAGCAGTTTTAATAGCTCCTAGAAAAGAATTCCCACAGTCTGTGAAGCTATAATATGGCTTTCCTGCACTTTCCCACAGTCAATGGTAAAAAATGCAATTCTAATTACCTTGCTTGAAGAGCTAAGGTCTTCAAGGTTGAAAACCACTCAATTTAGATTTGTGCACCATTATGTAACACTACATGAGTGGCCACTGTGGTCTTGGACAGTGCCTCACTCGGTATGGGTGCGCACTGCAGGCTCATGAGTCACATGGTTTGTCACTGGGAGCCTTGCACAGCATGCAGGATGGGATAATGTAGCATGTAATAGGCAATTGCTACGTGAGAACTATCTTTGATAATGAATGCATATTGATGTTTACATTAGACAATATGTAGATAATGTAAGTAAGCAATATTCTCACAGTCAATATGCAAACATAACATGAAACAAACTTAATCCTTAGCCTGAGAATATCCTATTGACATAATGACATAGTCACTCCATAGTGATTAGATATTGTACAGGTATTGTGTTGGTAAGTATACAGAAAATATAAGTCATTGTTTATTCAATATTGATTGTCTATTAGACTGTCCATTACATGGTCAATATCTTTTGTAGTATTTCAGAAATGATTGACTAATGTATGTGCTATTGATTCCATAATTATTGCATATTCCCCTTGTTAATTTGTATCCAATATGTCATCTCAATGGTCAGATATCCATTGCAGATTGTATGAGATAGAGTTCATGTATTCTATGCTACATTATGACTTGTACCTGGGAGCAATATCTACAAAATATGTGATTGTAATATATGGCAAATATGTGATCACAATATACAGGGAATAGATAATCACAATATATGGAGAATAGGTGATTGCAGTATATGGGGAATAGGTGATTGCAGTATATGGGGAATAGGTGATTGCAGTATATGGGGAATAGGTGATTGCAGTATATGGGGAATAGGTGATTGCAGTATATGGAGAATAGGTGATTGCAGTATATGGAGAATAGGTGATTGCAGTATATGGGGAATAGAAGTCTACTGTCTCCCTGAACTGAGTATGGAAACACTGAGGTTGCACTGAGGACTATGAGAGTGGTCTCCTCATGCTCAGTGACTTTTGGTATAGCAAAAATATGTATGATTGACTCTAATTGGACAAGATGATTCCCAGCATACCATCCAAACATGCATCAATGTTATCCAAAGGCACGAGCAAACCTTCTACCATTTTGTTCACAAGGTTGAACTTGAAGGAGGGACCATCAAAACAGTCTAATGCAACTTTGCAAGCTTAGAGAAGTGCCATGAGATTCAGTGGTGAGTCTCTTCTTAAATTGAGCATATGAATAACTCACCTATACTAAACTCTTGGGCCCATGAGTGTGGGCATACTATCTGTTAGTACTTGATTCAAAGCACAATGATTTGTTTTTCATGGCCTTGTGGGGTTGATTACTCAGCCACTGCTGTCATTGGAATTCTGTTTCATCCATGATTGGTGATCATTGGAGTGAGGACTTGATTCAAAGCTGTTGCTTTGTATGATCAATGTTGAAACAGCCTGGGGTTTTTATCACCTTGCATATGTATGGTGCATACATAACGTACAGTGCATATGTAACGTACAGTGCATATGTTACACAGGGCCAACATCTTCTACATCATCAACGACACACTGCCAGTCCACCGCGTGGTAGAACAGAGCCAGCACATCGATGGGTGTGGTTACTCTGTCAGAGGTCACCCAAGGGAAGAACACTGCCCCAGACCTGGTGGTACGTCCTGGGTGGGGGTGGTGAGAGTGGTGAAGCAACACATAGGGGTGTTAAAGGGAGTACATATGAAGAGGAGGCAAATGGATCCAAGGGCGGACCTGCATACCATAGCGAAGACCACAGGGAAGGGGAGTGAACACATATGAAAAGGAGGAAGCACATAGATCCAAGGTTGGACCCGCGTACTATAGTGAGGACCACAGGAAAGGGGAGCGAGCACATATGAAAAGGAGGAAGCACATAGATTCAAGGTCGGACCCACGTACTATAGTGAAGACCACAGGAAAGGGGAGCAAATGAAGAGATACATGGAAAGGACTAAAGCCAAAGGCTCACCTGACATGTGCCTGCTCACGACCGCTCAGTGAGCGGTTGAAGGTGTTGAAACAGGTTTGGAATGGAAAATTAGTCTGGACAGGATCTCACGAATAGCCGAAATTAGGGATGCCCCTAGAGCCTCTCAATATCTCAAGACCCAATACTCAACCATCTAGACCATGGCGCTTGTCTCGACTGCATCTGCGGAAGCAAGCGAGCCAAACATACTGCCATCCGTCATTTTCATGACATCTTCAGCAATCCTGATGAATGAGATGCATGAGAGGATGGAGGCTCCACTCCTTGGCCATACCGGCCATACCTCAGATGTCAAAGTTCTACATGCAGAACTACGTCCATCCCACTGTAAGTACTCCGTTCAGTACTTTGCCACTCGTCCCTCACTGCAACGGAGCTAGATATCTTGATGGTGGGAACGGTTCATTGCACGGTCCCATTGCTTTCGTTGAGCTTCAATCAGATCGAGGAGCATCTGTCGTTTGATGAGGTACGTCCATGGGCCATAATGATGTCTTCGTTTTTCACTAGGAGAATTTCTCCGTCAGCATGACCTCAGACATAGACGGGGCAGGTCCCTTCAACATTCTAAGACCAGCTTCATTCTGCCTCAAATCCAAGAGCGGTAGCACAGTTGGTTTCAAAATAGAACCCAGTCAACACACACACTGATTACAGTGGATTGAAGTTTCTGCATAGGGAAGTTGAAGTACACCACAACACTCTACGAGCCTCACACATTTTCATACGATTGAGAAAAGGAATCGTAGTCATGGATCCCTCGGAGAGTCAAGGGACAAAGGTGGGCTAGATTTTCATAGTAATTACATTAGTTGAATAGAAGGTACATATGAAAAGTGCTGGGTTGAAGCCCAAAGATACAATAACAATAGTGCTGTGAATAACGGAGTGTCGTTGGCAACAGTAAGCCTCCAGAAGCAGATGCGATAGCTAGCATATCATTCACTGGTTTCACAACAAGTAGAGAGCTCCTCCAATCCGTACTGAGCTGTCATCGCGACAATGACCTGTTCATTAGTGGTATTGGCATGCATGTAGGATGCATGGTAATACTTACTTTCATATTACCGGGGAACACAATTATACCGCGGTTGATGCTCTTTTCTTCCAGAATGTCAATGAGCCTAAGTATTGAATGTGATAAGTGGAATGGAATGGTGGAAGGGACTGGAAGAGACATGGCCTTACGCACTTGCGCATGGTCTTGATGCCTACACTCAAATTCGTCTTCGAGCTGGTGACAAAATTCAACTGGGAGCAACTAGTTCAAAGGGATGAGAACGCCATCTCATAAAGGGTTCTGTATGGTTATGAAGATTCTGCTCACTCTGGGGAGCCATGAGGGGCATATGTAGCGCGAAATGTGGCCAGGTCCATTGGAATCTCCTCATCTGAAACTAGAAAACCCTGGAACGAGGTTGGGGGAGAGTTTGGGCAATCAAGACAGTATGGTGCTCACTCTATCATTGACGAGTTCGTGTATTGTTCGGTTCACCTTCCATAGTCTGGCACCGCAAAAAACTGAACTCACACTATTTGTCGTTTGCGTTGAGCAATCTCTCTGAAGCCGCTTTGTCGGTTTCTAACCATGGCGGTTCGAGGTCGATAGCGTGATGTGAAAAAGAACACCTGGAGGTAAGTAAGTCTCCGATGGTACGAGTTCTCGGCGAAGCACCTACCTAGCCTTAGAGATGGTTCCCCAAGAGTGATTCCCCTTACGTGCTGTATGGGTCGTACGTGTTGCCAGCTCTAGCTGTAGAGTCAATGCATTATTCCGGGGCAACAACCCAAAGTGTATTGCATTGTTCTGGGGCTAAGCCATAATGCATTGTTCAACCTTGTAATCATGTGATCAGATCTTTGCTAGCAGGTTATGATTAGATCGGACTTTGAATGATAAGTGATCTGTCCATGCATGATTAGATTTGGTCGGACTGACAAATCAGATCACTTGATCAATAATGGATCTGGTTGATAATCAATTGCCTTATGGGTTTAGCCACATGTTAGTTCTAGCCTTTGATTTCCAGTGACTGTGAGAATACTGGCAGCATTAATACCATTAGAACCGCATTTTTTTACTATTGACTGTGGGAAAAGTACTAAAAAGCCATGTTATGGCTTCACAAACTGTGGGAATTCTTTTCTAAAGCCATTAGAACCGCTTCTTGGGCGCTTTTTTTTGTCCTGTAAGCGTGGGAAATAGATGTAAATACATCAGTAGGGCTTCTTACTGTGGGAATTCTTTTGTAGGGGTTATTAGAATCGCTTCTTGAGCGCTTTTTTTATCCTGTAAGCGTGGGAAAGAGATGTAAATACATCAGTAGGGCTTTTTACTATGGGAATTCATTTTTATAGACAATTAGAACTACTTTTTGGGCGCTTTTTTGCTTTGTAAGCGTGGGAAAAGGCTGCAAAAGAGTCAATAGCATTGTTTACCTTGTGCATCTCAGTATAGTAATCTTTAAGACCACTTTTAAAGCACTTAGCATAAGAATGATACAGAAATAGATTGTAATAATGGTGGTTTGTAACTGTGGGAAAATATTACCCAAAATAGTAACTATAGAGCCTTAAGTTCTGATCATACCCCTATAGTTGGAATTGCAAGAGCTTATTTTGTTAGTGAGAAAAATACAAAATACTCAAAAAAACACAGAAAGTTTCCATTTCATTTGATATACAAATGGTTTCAGATGGGGTTTCTTAATGTTGTAGCTCTTCTAGTATAGCTAACTAATCATTCTATCTTTAAATAATGATTTTCTTAGCTTGGTACTATTGACAAACAGTGATTTATCAGCATCATTACTGATTGAGAGAATGTTTTTGTAAGTGTGGGAAATGCCAAAAATAGTATTTTGTAGAGTATTCTTCTCCGATCATGTGCCTGTTCACAGAATTCTCATATCTATCTTTGTTATTCTGCAGTTTGTCAAAGCAAAGCACACAAAATGTCAAAATCACTTTAAAATGAACATGCATATCATCATTTCCTTTGAGTGATGTAGTCTGTATGTCTCACCTAGTTATCATATGTAGATAATGGGCTTTTTCATAGCTATTCACTGACTATAGTACACTGTATCCATCTGTACCATTTTGAATTATATTACTCTTCACAATTTTGAGTATGTATGATGTATATTGATGACTGTTTGAGTACAAGTATGGCTTTGGTGGAATCCCAGTGTCTGATGCAAGTATTTATAGTGCACAAGTTTCTTGCATGGAATTCAGATGTGCATGCTCATCTAGAATGATAGAAGAAGGTATACCAATTCATTCATGGTTGAATCTTGTCTTTTAGCAATTTCTTGTAACAATAGAAATATGGAAATAACCAATCTTAAATTACAAGATTAGTGGAAATCTCTTCATGATGAGGGTGTCAATATAGTACTAAGCCTAAATGAAAGTGGCTCAAACATCCCTACCTAGCCATAATTACACTACACAAATATAGAACCAGGATATGGTTAATATATGTATGCTGGTTGTGAAGTAATTTTGACATTTTTGTGTGCTTTGCTTTGACAACTGCAGAATAACAAAGATAGATATGAGAATTCTGTGAACAGGCACATGATCGGAGAAGAATACTCTACAAAATACTATTTTTGGCATTTCCCACACTTACAAAAACATTCTCTCAATCAGTAATGATGCTGATAAATCACTGTTTGTCAATAGTACCAAGCTAAGAAAATCATTATTTAAAGATAGAATGATTAGTTAGCTATACTAGAAGAGCTACAACATTAAGAAACCCCATCTGAACCATTTGTATATCAAATGAAATGGAAACTTTCTGTGTTTTTTTGAGTATTTTGTATTTTTCTCACTAACAAAATAAGCTCTTGCATTCCAACTATAGGGGTATGATCAGAACTTAAGGCTCTATAGTTACTATTTTGGGTAATATTTTCCCACAGTTACAAACCACCATTATTACAATCTATTTCTGTATCATTCTTATGCTAAGTGCTTTAAAAGTGGTCTTAAAGATTACTATACTGAGATGCACAAGGTAAACAATGCTATTGACTCTTTTGCAGCCTTTTCCCACGCTTACAAAGCAAAAAAGCGCCCAAAAAGTAGTTCTAATTGTCTATAAAAATGAATTCCCATAGTAAAAAGCCCTACTGATGTATTTACATCTCTTTCCCACGCTTACAGGATAAAAAAAGCGCTCAAGAAGCGATTCTAATAACCCCTACAAAAGAATTCCCACAGTAAGAAGCCCTACTGATGTATTTACATCTATTTCCCACGCTTACAGGACAAAAAAGCGCCCAAGAAGCGGTTCTAATGGCTTTAGAAAAGAATTCCCACAGTTTGTGAAGCCATAACATGGCTTTTTAGTACTTTTCCCACAGTCAATAGTAAAAAATGCGGTTCTAATGGTATTAATGCTGCCAGTATTCTCACAGTCACTGGAAATCAAAGGCTAGAACTAACATGTGGCTAAACCCATAAGGCAATTGATTATCAACCAGATCCATTATTGATCAAGTGATCTGATTTGTCAGTCCGACCAAATCTAATCATGCATGGACAGATCACTTATCATTCAAAGTCCGATCTAATCATAACCTGCTAGCAAAGATCTGATCACATGATTACAAGGTTGAACAATGCATTATGGCTTAGCCCCAGAACAATGCAATACACTTTGGGTTGTTGCCCCGGAATAATGCATTGACTCTACAGCTAGAGCTGGCGAAAGATGGGCAAAAAGGTGCCGATTCTCCAAGTCGATATTCCAGAAGCACTACTTCGTTTGGTGATTCTGCGAAAGGAGGATTTTTGGACAACCTTTGTCCTTTCCCATTGCACAATGTTGTCCCCCAACCTCCACCAGACTTCGAGCCATTCAACTTCCCTCTTGCCCATACAATTTGCCTTGTGACGGCCTACTCAGAATCTGTGGAAGGGTTGAGAACAACTCTCGACTCACTTGTGACCACTGACTACCCAAATAGCCACAAGTTGATCTTGATCATCGCTGACGGTATGGTCAAGGGTGCCGGTAATAACCTGACGACTCCGGAAATTTGCCTGGCTATGATGAAGGAATTTGTCATTGCACCGAACGATGTCGAACCCCACTCGTATGTTGCCATTGCAGACGGACACAAAAGACACAACATGGTGAAGGTATATGCTGGATTTTACGATTACGACAACGCAGCGGTGGAGAGGTTGAAGCAACAACATGTGCCAGTGGTGCTTGTCGCCAAGTGCGGTAATCCACTCGAAGCCAACAACTCGAAACCTGGAAACAGAGGAAAGCGGGATAGTCAGATCGTCCTCATGGGATTCTTGCAAAAAGTTATGTTTGATGAACGAATGACAACGTTCGAGTATGAGTTCTTCAACTCTATATGGAGGGCCACAGGTGTTAGTCCGGATTGATATGAGTTGGTTCTGTGTGTCGATGCCGATACCAAGGTTTTCCCAGATTCCTTGACAAGAATGGTCAGCTGTATGGTTCACGATGAGGAGATCATTGGTCTTTGTGGAGAGACGAAAATTGCTAATAAGGTGGAGACCTTTGTTACCATGATGCAAGGTATGTTGAATTATAGTACCTAACAAACAATGCGGCCGCAGGTGATGACGGACCGAAACAGGAAGTAAATGAAACAGTAGAATACATACAACAAACCATGTATCAGGGGATGAACACAGTTCAATCCCTACATTATGTGTATTGATTGTGGTGTCCTTCCTTTCTCATTGCTGATTCTGCTGCTAAGTGCTGCCTGTTCTTGGGTGTGTGAGTAGGGCATACTATCTGTTGACAGTTCAGATGGTTATCTCTGTTGCTGTCACCAAAGTCTTCAGGATTTTTTCAACTGTGATTGAGGATTATTGGTGAGTGCTTGATTCAAAGCACAATGATTTGTTTTTCATGGCCTTGTGGGGTTGATTACTCAGTCACTGCTGTCATTGGAAAACAGCCTGGGGTTTTTATCACTTCGCATATGTATGGTGCATACATAACGTACAGTGCATATGTAACATATGGTGCATACATAATGTACGGCGCATATGTAACGTACAGTGCATATGTAATGTACAGTGCATACGTAACATATGGTGCATACATAATGTACAGTGCATACATAACATACAGTGCATACATAACATACAGTGCATAGACACTGGGCCGGTCAATTTAAGTTGCATGTCATCAGCAAATGACTTCAAGGGGAGTTTGTATGAGTGACTGACCTAATATTGGTGTTTCCATACTTCTGTACTCAGGTTAGGGAAGCAGTAGGCTTGAATGCACTGCATCTCCTGTTGAATATTCCCCAAATATTGTATCTATATTGTGATTACATATTCCCCATATACTGTGATCACCTATTTCCCATATACCGTAATCACCTTTTCCCCATATACTGCAATCACCTATTCCCCATATACTGCAATCGCCTATTCCCCATATATTACAATCACATATTTTGTAGATATTGCTCCCAGATACAAGTCATAATGTAGCATAGAATACATGAACTCTATCTCATACAATCTGCAATGGATATCTGACCATTGAGATGACATATTGGATACAAATTAACAAGGGGAATATGCAATAACTATGGAATCAATAGCACATACATTAGTCAATCATTTCTGAAATACTACAAAAGATATTGACCATGGAATGGACAGTCTAATAGACAATCAATATTGAATAAACAATGACTTATATTTTTTGTATACTTACCAACACAATACCCGTACAATATCTAATCACTACAGAGTGACTATGTTATTATGTCAATAGGATATTCTCAGGCTAAGGATTAAGTTTGTTTCATGTTATGTTTGCATATTGACTGTGAGAATATTGCTTACTTACATTATCTACATATTGTCTAATGTAAACATCAATATGCATTCATTATCAAAGATAGTTCTCACATAGCAATTGCCTATTACACACTACATTATCCCATCCTGCACGCTGTGTTGTTTGATATTTGATGTATATGGATGTGCACTGTGAACCTCATGTGCTTATTCAGTCAGTGGCTTGCCATCGTGGCCTCCCTATGTGCACTGCAGTTTCACAGGTCACATGGTTAGTCACTAAGAGATGCTAGTGCAGGTAATTGCAACATAGATATATTAGGAGAGTGGGGGGGTGTACATTTGTATGCCTATATGCTTGGACTATGACAGACTTGTGGTTGTGGACAGCAATGATAAGTTATTGTGTTCTGTTTTCAATTTTGTAAACTCATTTAGTATGCTCAGACATTTGTCCTCTGGTACAAGATGCATGCTTGGATGCTTCTGTAGTAGCTTGTTATGGAAACCTCATAGCAGCCTAATAGTTTCCCTTTCCTGAGATCTGGATAATGCAACATATGTATGAAAGCTGTCAAGAGTATTGGCTTTCAGTTTGGCTAAGTCAACAATGTCATGCTCCATTGTCTGGCCCTGTGTTTTTCCAGTCTGTGAATGCATACACAGGTGTCATTGCCAGCTGCCATTGTTTAACAGTCTTCTTCTTTTCTGAGCCTGTTGTTATTCAGAATGAGCCTTCTGTTGGGAAAATTGGGATCTCTCCTAGGGCCAACTCCTCAAAAGGCAGAAATGTAGCATGGTTCAATTTGAAAATGATGCATGCCAGTGGATACAGAAGCTTGACCTCCAATGTCTCTAGGTTTGCAATGGATTCCCTAGGATTGAGTGTGATCTGTGAGATGGTTTCACAGCTGCTGTTTGCCAGGTCTGATTCTGTTGCTATGTTGAGCAGAACCATGCCATGCATGCCTACCACAACTTCTACTTCAGCAGCCAATCTGGCTGTGCCCATCTGAGACATTTTCATAGCTGCCAAATGTTCATGAGGTGATACTGGAAGTCAGTCCACCCCTGTAAAGTCTTCAGCTGGACAAACAAACACCACATTCCCAGTCGCACAGCAGTGACTTCTCAGTGCTTCATGATTCCATGCCTCCCTAACTGAGTTTCAGCAGGTGATAAGTTGCATCCTTTTGGGGGTTGTTGTTGAAGTCAGGACATGGACATGCTGGGTTGGTGTCAGGGTCCGATCCTCACCCCCTTAGGGGTATCCCTTTGTGCCCCCTTTCAGACAATCAGACCATCAGAATCCCTTGGGCTCTGCCCTTGAGGTGTAGGCATGGTGTGCAGTACTTAGGTTCACTTGTTACATGTTTCATGTACATGTGTACTTACATACTAGCCTCACTACATACACATGTTAGTTAGTATTTAAAGTAGCACTAGTACACATGTATTCCCTACTCTGAATCTTAGTTCCTCTTTGCCACTTGGCTAACTCTTGTCTTTGCTGCGGGCTCCTCTGTGGAGCCTGCCTCTCACCTTGCTCTCTCTGAAATCAGGACACTGCAGGGCTAGGAGAACACAGCATCAAAGCTGAAGCTAAGTCCTGTATGCTCCTCTTGTCCGTGCATTCCACACTCCCACACTCCCCACGCATTCCTGTGCATCCTAAGCAGACGAGTCAGGAGGCCTCGTGATACGGTTCTTAACAGTTGGAGAGGATGAGTGTGTTCACCATAGCTAGATCATCTGCAGTGCAGCCCCCTACACAGAGATGCTGTAACATGTCTGTCCATGCCTTGTCATGCACCCTCATTTGCTGAGTCCAAGTTATGACAGTTGTGAAGTGTTCAAACAGTTCATGCCTGATGCTGATACCATCTGCATCTGGGTAGTACAGTGCATTTGTTTTGATTATGGGTGGAAACTAGTGGAGATCACTGAACAGGATTACATTCAGTCCACCAAATGCAGTTCTGTTGTAGTTTCCCAAGCAACACTTCATTTGGCAACAGATCTACAGGCAGGTGAGGATCAGTTTATATGCCTATGGCCCAGACAGCTACTCACCTTTGACAAAACCTCCATCAGTGTCTTAGTGATCATTGAAAACTCATTGATAATAAGGTAACAAGTGAAACACATGTTGTTTTTCCTTTTGCCCCATGTTTCTACACTGAAGTTTTGCATCTGGACTCCTGACGATGGTGCCTAGCACTGTGTGACGATAGAGTACTTACCCCTATTTAGAAGTAGTTATCATGCCTACCTTGTATAGTACAATATTGTAACTCTGAAGAGACATTATTCTTTCTACTTGTTACATTCACCGCGCGTATGCGACCTCGCCAGTCCCCTGAGTGGGTCACCACTCCCTGTAGCCCGGGTGACAGGCAACCCCCTTTCCAAGGGTCACTGGAGCCTTAGCCAGGCACACAGGCTACTTACTCGGACGATAAGGCATTCAGTCACACAGTTGTTACAATGGTGGCATCTCTGTGGATGTTGTCAAGTTGTATGAGTGAGTACCCGATATCTCGACTAAGCGCATCGACTTCCTCCAGTCGAGTGGCACAATCAAATACGGTTCCTTTGGACGCTCCAGCCTTGAGCTGTCGAGCTCAAGCCTGGATCTGCTCTGGCGCTATGCGCTGTTGAGCCTGGGCCAGAGTCTGCTCCGGTGTCATATGCTGTTGAGCATTGGAAGAATCCAAGCACCCATTCTCTGAGCCCCATCTTTGGATGATGTTGAGCATATGAGCCTAGGGGACTGGATATTCCGAACTTTCTCAAGGACACCCAATCTTATGACCTATGCGAACCTCCGGTGTTCGCGCTGTCGAGTACCCGTTGACAAATTCTGGAAACGAGGGTCTGATATTAGCCACATTCAAGCAACACATAGGCTCCTAAGCTTACTCCGACTCTGTGTCATTGAGCCCTCTCTTCTGCCCCTGCACCACGCTCGAACTTCGTATCAACTTCATATCAACTTCATATCTAGAAGCAGTCACTAAAACACCTCGCAGAATCACACTCTCATGTACCATGCAGCGGAGCTCTTCATTTCCTCTTTGTTATCAAACAATAACGGTATATAAGAGCAGGGGGACTACTCTTTCAACATGGGCTCTCGTTCCAAGAGGAAGTCTTCCCAATCGGCGCCCCCACCCCCACATTCTCAAGCTGTCTTCTCCCCAGCTGCGACTCGTTCTTGCTCCATGATGATGCGGAAACCCTCAGGGACTGCAGTTCCTAACGTTTTGGAAGCTGCATCTTCAGGTGCTCCTGTTGCAAACACACCTCAATCCACAATGAACCCCTCTGTGGCCATTACTTCTGCTCCTTGTACACAAATGGGGTGCCCTCTTAACGCCTCCATCCCTGCTACCAAAGGTGACCCTGCACCTCCCTTGCTAGGAGCAGTCGCTCCTTCTGTCGAAATGTCTTCCCCCATAGCGCCTGACACCAACAAAGGCAAAGAGAAGGAGGTTCTGTTACCGACCATGAGTTCTTTGGAATCCTCGCCTTATGTGACATCCTACCCACAGACACCCCACGCTCAGGGCGTTGTCGATCTGTCATATGATTTACTCAAGCCTATGTCGCGCATGTCCACCAGTCAATCCAAGCTGGGTCCGAAGGCTGCCTGCCTCCCTTCTGCCTCCCCCACTTCTTCCCTTAAATCCCTAATCCCCAGTCGTTCTGATACTCCTGGGTCCTTACTCTTAGGGACCGAGCCAGAGAACTTGTTCAGAGACCTGGCCGCAATGTTTGGAATCATCATTGAACCTCTTCAAGATTCCGTAGAATGCTGGCATGCAGTCCCTGAGCTATCTAGTTCGGATGACCCCATAAATGGATTCGGAGGTGAAGCAGGGCTATTACCAGATCAAACGGAGGAGACTACAGCGTTAATGCAGCTGGTGCTACTACGATGGAGATCGCCACATTGACTCTTCCTTTGGGACAACCTGTCAGAGGACTTACCTAAGTTCCTCGCAAAGGACTTCATACTAGATGTTGATAATATCCGAAGCTTTGCTAGTATGGAGGGGCCTCGCTACACCATACGAGCCTCGAAACTGGACCGCTTCGGGCATGTTGTGTTAGCAGTCCAACAAATCCTGGCAGCTTTAGGTGAATTAAGGGACATCCCGGCGCAATGAGCCTTTCAGGTCGACTCCAACTATGCCTTCCTTCAGTCATTGGAGGACTCCCCAGATAAATTGCGTCTCGAACTGACGTGGAAGACTCTCCTGCAAAGATTAACAAGAGCGCACTCCAGCATTGAGGCACAAATTCGCTCCCTCTATCAATACTTCACAGAATCAGATGCCCGACTGTCGCAAGTCTCGTTCAACTCCACTCTTGAGGATATTCAAGTTCAATATGGCACACGATCCCCTAAGACGGAGCTCGCTAAGTATTGGTGTACAGAGGAAAAGTGTAACTCACTGCCTCTTCACCTTCGAAATACGGCGGAAGACTTAGTCGTCAATCTCAAGGCAGATGGCTACACGGTTCCCTCGTATCATAAGAACCCTTCTCCGCCACCTTTGTCCTCCGCCTCCTCGCAACAACCACCCAGCAAGCAAATACAATTTGCGCCCATAACTGCAATCATTCCAGCTCATCCCATATCCCGTCTTCCAGGGCTTCCATTGCCTAATATCAATTCTGGGGGGCCATTGTCACAACCTAACTCTAGATATGACTCTCCCCCTCATCTAACACTCCCAATATCAGGTGTTGCTCATGCTGCCATTCAGCCATGAGCCATATTGCCGAGAGCTCAAGGCCGAGACCGTCACTCCCCCAGTCCTAATAGGAATCGTCAACTGCGTAGACAAAGAGGAGCTGGTGGACCTCCGGACAATGATGACAGTGATTCTGATGGAGGAGGCCCCAGACATAGTCCTCCTCGAGGGCCGCCCCCGCACAGGCCAGGTGATCCCAATGACCCCAACTACCCTGATGGAGGCAATGACAGAGGACGTCAACCAAGAAGGCGTGAACCACCTCATGACCCTAACAGTCCAGATGACCCAGACAATCCTGACAGTGATAATCGGCCCCAGAGATCCTCTCCAAGAGCTGTTGAATGATGGCAAGTCAACCATAAGATTCCGCTGAGTTCATTACCGGAGTGGAACAGTGATGGTCGATCTCTGATAAACTACCTAACCGATCTATTGTCGTTCAGTGAACTTGGAGAACTCATGGAGGCGGACCTAGCACAAAATCACATCGTCTAGATTTACAGGTGCTGTGAAAGACTGGTTCACCACCCTACCATCCGAAGTGTGAAGAATAGCCTGTTCCTCCTACCTCCAGTTCATTCTCTGCATACATGAGCACTTCATGGACACTCACTGGATAGATGAGCAAATGATTGAATACGAAGAGATGCGATTCCAACAGGAGGGGCACTCTCGAGAATCCCCTTTAGAATTCATTCAAAGGCACCTCAAGTACTGTCAATTCTTGAACTCAGAGAATGATGATAACGACATCGGCATGGTTCAGAGAGTTCTGCGCACTCAGCCCGCCTGCTGGGCCATCCATCTCAATACAGAAACTTGTCACAGTGTTGTCGAGCTCATACGAAAACTTAAAAGTATGAGGGAGGGACTGATAGCGGACTGGGAGAGATCCGAAAATCTTCGGCGCTCTCATTCCCTACAAAGCAGAGGATCAGTTCCCCTGCATCGATTCTACTCGCGAAGGGTATCTGCCCACAATGCAGAAGGCGAGGACGAGTCTAGTGACACCTCATGCTCTCTGTCTCCTACCCACGAAGCTTATGCCATAGACTCGTGTAGAAAGGAAGAGACACGAAATAAGTGGCCTAGAGAAGGATCTTGGAATGGTTACTCCTTCGCCCGTGATGACTCACAGACCAGTGACCCTCCTCCGAAGGACATGTGTTGGATCTGTACGAGCCCTCGACATATTCATTGTGAATGCCTGCATTACACAAAATGGGAGACTCTTAGAGGGGCTTGGCTGAATCGAGGGAAGAACGACGAAAGAAGCAATACTCGCATGCGTGTAGCTAGGACTGTTGAAGCCAATAACAATAATGACATCTCCCTTTTGATCAGTGCGCCCACAGAGGAAGTGTCCTCACCTTCTAGTGCAGAGGACAAAACAATATTGTTATCTGACGAAGACTCAGCGGAGAGCTTTTTAAAGGAAGTGCACTGGACCGAGGGCCTCTCCAATCCGTTCGACGCACCAAGGAACAGTGAAGTGGCCTTTAGACAGCCCTGCCCAGCAGAGGGCCCTAAGCTGATCCGCGCAATTCGTTGTCATCGTTTCCTAGAAGGACACAGATCTATTGGAATTTGTGCCCTGCACTTGCAAGCTCATATAGGTTCACTGGACGCCTCACCGTTTATCGCCCGACTGGATTCAGGTGCAGACGTCACTCTTATGTCAGAGGAATTCCTGAAAACCCTCACTGATCCTCCTGATATCAAGGAGGGGATACGGATGCAGTTGTATTAGTTGACCGGCTCGGCTAAGGTGCTTGGCTATGTCTGCACAAAGCTACTAGTCCGTACAATTTCGGGTGATGCCGTCCTGTTCGAACTGGAAGCGTACATCGTCAGCGGGATGAGGGTACCTCTGCTGTTAGGAGAAGACTTCCAGACGACATACGAACTGGGAGTACAGCGCAAGGCGACTGGGGAATGCAAGGTATTCCCTCTAGACAGATCCTATCACTTGCTGGCTTCTTCGAGCGACGATATGGACCTAGGATTCAGAATGCATAAGGTGTTTGTAGGACAGTCCTTTCTGAAAGGGAAACATAAGGCACGATCGAGGAGGCAATTGAGAGGGCCCCCCGAAGAAGCTCCACCGGTACTTGCTCGCCATACCACCCATATAGCTCCTGGACGTGTGGCGAATATTCTAGTGGACGCCCCCTTTGGAGTACAAGAAACATGGCTCGTAGAGAAGATGCTCATATCTGACGAATGCAGCGAGTTTGCCTCAGCCCCCACAATGATAATCTCGACAGACAATCCATATGTACCCATCGCTAATCCCACGGAAAGACCAGTAATAATTAGGAAGGGTGACATAGTAGGGCATCTGCACGACCCACAAACCTACCTGGACGCGCCTCGAACCAAGGAGACCTTCCAGAAGTGGTCGGCTACTGCAGAAGCCCTCAGAGCTGTCTTCAATGTCGAACTGGAGTCACCGAACTCAAAAGACCCTTCAGAGGAGACAGAGAACTGGGGCCCCAAGACCACCGCGATCTCTGAAGACACTAGCAATGAAGATGTCTTGAAAGCGGTGAACTTAGGATCAGACATACCTGAGGACGTGCACCCACTTCTGGAGAGCGTTCTGAGGAAGAACTCGCAAGCGTTCAGGCTAGCAGGTCATCTAGGCAAAGTCGCTACAAAAGCTACTATTCCTCTGAATCAGGAAGCGAAACCCATCTCCCTCCCCATGTACGGCGCTTCGCCAGCTAAGAAGGAAGTGATTGATGAACAGTTAAAAAAGTGGTTTGAGAACAACGTGATTGAGCCCTCCATGAGTCCCTGGGGGTTCCCTTGCCTAGTTATCTACTGGAATGGCAAACCACGTCTATGCGTCGATTACAGGAAGCTGAACGCCCTGACAGTAGCTGACGAATTTCCTATCCCAAGGCAATCCGAGATCATTCAGTCACTCTCAGGATCGCAGATCATTTCCTCGTTTGACGCTCTCGCTGGATTCAACCAGATGGAAATAGAAGAGTCTTCCCGACCCAAGACGGCCTTTAGATCGCACCACAGTCTATTTCAGTTCAAAAGAATGCTGTTCAGGCTACACAATGGCCCTTCCATATTTCAATGATTCATGCAGGAAGTATTGTCCCCATTCCTCTGGATCTTTGCTCTTGTCTACATAGATGATATAGTCGTCTACTCACGTTCTTGGAAAGACCATCTGAAACATCTGGACGCAGTCCTAGGAGCCATAGCGAAAGCAGGGGTTACCTTAGCCCCTTCCAAATGCTTCATCAGATACTGGTCCATTCTGCTGTTAGGGCAAAAGGTTTCGCGATTAGGGCTGTCTACACACCAGGAAAAGGTGGCGGCTATCATGGACCTGGCCTGTCCGAACTCGGTTCAGGAACTGCAGCGCTACCTAGGCATGGTCGTCTACTTCTCAGCTTACATCCCTCACTACTTGCATATAGCTGCCCCTTTGTTCGCGCTACTCAAGAAGGGAGCTAAGTGGATGTGGTGCGCCGAGCATGACATAGCCTTTCAGAATATGTGTAACGCACTAGTGCGAGCCCCTGTTTTAGGGCACCTGGTACAAGGATCCCTCTACTGTCTCTACACGGATGCGTCAGACTATGCGCTAGGTGCTAGCTTACAACAGGTGAAGAGTATAGCTATCAAGGATCTTGCAGACTCCCCTGTGTACAATCAGCTGCGCTGTGCCTATGACACTGGTAATCCAATCCCATTCCTAGTGCTGAGATTCTCTGAAGGCAACTACGACGCACCTAGGGAGGCGAAACCATGGGCTTCTTCATTTGAAGACACCATTGTCGATGTCGAGCGAGTCATAGCGTACTGGAGCAGGACGTTGAAGCCCGCTGAACAAAACTATAGCGTGACAGAGAGAGAAGCTCTAGGAGCTAAGGAAGCACTAGTCAAATTTCAGCCGTTCATTGAAGGAGAAGTCATCACCTTGATTACCGATCATGCGGCTTTGCAATGGGCTAAAGCATATGAGAATTCCAACCGAAGACTAGCTGCCTGGGGGGCTGTATTCACGGCATACCCTAAGCTGTGTGTGGTACATCGGCAAGGCCGAGTCCACTCCAATGTAGATCCCTTGTCACGAATGCCATGCATCCCACCTCATACCTCCCCAGTGCGAGATGTCATCGAAGCCATTATTCCCAATGAAGATAAATGGCGTCTGGCACAGAATGCAGAGGACTGGAAGAATGCGGCGAATAAAGCTACCTTCTCGTCATGGTGGCTCCACGAAGCTCTAGCTACTAAAGAGGAAGCCGCCTTGGAAAGCAACAGAGAAGCGAACGCAGTCCAGACCCGGCATATGAAGAAAACGAGCGAGTCTCCGGTGCCTAGCACTGTAGAGAATGAAGACTTCCCCACGCCAAATAGTTGAGGTGAAGCCAGGGAAGGCCTCAAGGATCACTGGACGTACCCCCTTGGAATCCGTCCGCCCGATTCCTTCAATGAAGAAATACTGTCGAAGGCTCACCTGCTAGTTGCATTCACGCCCGTGGCTCTGAAGGAATGGAATATCACCTACGCCGAAGACCCGTACTTCAAGGACAAACTCGAAGCACAGGAGCGGAACAAGCCTGATAGAATCCTTACGCCCTCTCGATTCCAGAAGGGAACCAATGGGTTGCTGTATTTCATAGATGCTGACTGGTGTTACCAGCTCTGTGTTCTGCAACAGCAAATTCCGTTCATGCTTAAACAGATCCACGATTCCCCCTATGAAAGTGCGCACAAGGGTGCCTGGAAATTCACAAGCAGGCTACGAGAAATATTCTTCTGGCCTGCTCTGGTCAAGGATGCGACAGAGTACGCTCATTCCTGCGATATATGCCAAAAGACTAAGATTGATTTCACGAAGAAAATGGGAGGACTGCGACCTGCGCACGTTCCTGCGCACCCTTACGAGACCATGTCATTAGACCTCATCACAGGGTTACCTGCTTCCGGAGGGGAGATGCTCACCGCCATCCTAGTCATCGTAGACAAGCTCACTAAGTTCACCTTATTCTTACCAACACACGACACTCTGAACCAGCTAGGATTTGCAGAGCTATTCATAACCCATGTGGTGAATGTCTACGGGCTACTGTTACACATTATATGCGATTGAGACAAACACTGGACTTCCGTATTCTGGAGATCGGTCATATCTCAGTTCAGTAGTCACCTGGCGCTGTCTTCGGCACACCATCCGCAGACTGACGGACAGACTGAAGTACTGAATGCGACCCTGGAAACCATGCTTCGTGCCTATGTTGCTAAAGATCAGACTTCCTGGTCGAAGCACCTAAGTGATTTAGCGTTCGCCTACAACTCCTCTGTCCATTCATCTACAGGTCAGCGACTGGATTTCCTGCTGTTCGGATACAAGCCACAACAGTCAGCAGCTCTGTTAGTCCCCAATCGAGACGAAGCCGATCGCCCTTTTCTCCCTAGCCAGACTGCTGAACAATTTATGGAAAATATGGAAGAGATTCGCGCTACTGCTTGGGACGCCTTAATCCTCGCACAGGAAAAGCAAGCTAAAGCATACAATGCGAAGCGCAGACCTGTTGAACCAATCGAACCAGGTGACTTAGTATTGGTCAACCCTCACACTCTGCAGCTAGTCGAAGCTGAAGGAACTGGCCGAAAACTAATCCAGCGTATGATTGGTCCGTTCAAGGTGCTCAAAAAGATAAACCCGCTAGTATACTGTCTCCGGTTACCAACAAACTATCCCATGCACCCAGTCATGAACTTATCACATCTGAAATGTTACATGCCTTCAGAATATCGGTTTGGGGAACGCAGCCAATTGCCACCCACCAGAGACCTACTACCGGCTGCAGAAGAATGGGAGGTAGAGGCTATTCTAGGACATAAGATCTCATCACGAAAGTCAGGACGCAAACACCTTTATCTGGTATGATGGAAGGGTCTCGACACCACTGAGGACTCCTGGTTATCTGAGCATGAACTACGGAATGCACCCGAACTTAAACGAGAGTATCTGCGCCACCTGGAAGCCCCTAGGAGGCACGCCCTGAAGCCCCGTGACGATTAGCTTCATATCTCTTATCTAGATCATCATCTTGTCTTTAGCATTGTAGCATGAATGACGACTCCCGCCGCTTTCTAGACCCCAGGCTAATGCCAGACATGGGTTACTGATCCGGGACCAGTGCCCTTTCTTTTGAAGCTCATCATTTTGGGAGACTTTCCCAAGACAGCGCGAGATGTCACGATCGCCAGAAGGCGTTTTGGGATTTGGTCTCCCAACTTGTGAAGGCTGCCGTTCTATCCAGGCATCAAGACGCCAGGAGTGGATTTGGAAGACCTAGCTAAAGGGAAAAGGCGATATGATGGGCACTTGGGACCACTTGATCCGACATACCACCCACAACACTATCAGCAACGTCGACCGTACCTCCCCTTCGTGCGAAGGCATAGCCACCTGAACCCTCCCGCCCTATTTCCCGAGTTCGTGTCCCTATTTGACGGCTCAGAGGCATGGACTGCTTACCCAGGATTGCAGGAGGGAGAAGGTTGTGTAACAGATGCCTACATAAGCGGTTGAAAAAGCGTAACGCGAGCCTGCTCATGGAAGTGGAAGGATTACAGGATAATCTGCGAAACTCTCATCTAGAACGAGATCCGGATCGCTCTCACTTCTAACCGGCAAGGCTACCAACTTCCTTCACTAAGGAATGAGGTGTTGCTGCCACCAGCCATGAACTTAGCAGAGCTAGAATCGCGACCCGCTACACCCATCAGGTTTTGGTATGATCTTGATGGGCTTGAGGCGACTGCTCCCTATGCAATGAGCTTAGCGGAAGCGAAAGCATGTCACACGGAACTGACGAGGCGTTTGAAAGTCGAGACTTTAACCATCTCCGTAGTCCTGGATGAAAGCGCGAAATCAAAAGGAAAGCAGTGTGAGTTACCCTCCTCCTTGTCAGACTATGAATCAGATTACGACTCTGCGCATCCCGTTCTGCACCATGGAACCTCCGAAGCTGTTTCACGTGAACTACAAGCCACTATGGAGATGTGCGACACTGCCCCGAAGTTATCAGCGCAGTCTGTTACTGCTAGTGCCTCGAACCCTGCTGTGCAATCTCTCATGACAGAGCGATTCAAAGAACTGTACACTGCCTACCTGTTCGAAATCTCGGAGTTCTGGAGGGTAGACAGCCTACCAGAAAACATCTCTGCGCCTGCCAACCTATTGAAGCTGCTGAAATCCACAGCTAAGAAGATTCCTTTTGCAATAAAACAGATACTTCGGATGTGGAAACGGCAACACGTGGTATATTGGATACAATTCAGAGACAAGGATCAAGCCCTGCGGACAAAAGAGTGTCTATCCTGAGAAAGTGTATCGGGGACAGACAGTTGCGACAGACCTTTAGTAGCAGAATCGATTTACCTCTTAGCGTTAGACGAAGTCCGTCACCCCGAAGAATGGCCATTGTCACTGACTGCATGCTGGAATCTCCCTATAGATGTCAACACTAGATTTACTGGAACACCCACGCTTTCCACCTCGACATCACAAATCTCATACCCTCGTGAACATGTCTCGCCCTGTTCATCGTTAGGCATGCTTCCCAGTGTTACTCCGCGGACACAGCAAATAAAATCAATTACCCCAGATACTACTAATGCGAACACTCATTCGTCTCCTTCACCATCAGACTCCACGCAATCATGTAAAAAGTCTCGTATTAATTCACCTCCACAACAATTCGTCGTGTTCTGTGCTACTCGAACTATACGAAAGGCTCCTGCTTCTCACCCCACCAGAAATCATAGATTGTTGGTTGAGAGAATTGCTCTCGAAACACCTTCCAATCAGGAAGGATCTAGTTTCCAAACCCGACTCAAAGGCCCCGAAAGCCAGCACTACCACAACTGCCAGCGCTACCATCACAAACAACCACCCCCTTTACCTTGAATTGCACTATTCCTCTTTTTCTCCCTCTCTTTTCCGTCCTCCTCTTTCAGCTCTCTCTTGCTATATTAAGTTCATATTAACTACCTTCTTGAACTCACTCTTCTTTTTTTTCTCTCTTGTTTCTGTTGCCCGTGCTTCTCAAAGCAGGCACCATAACTACTGGGAGGCATTGTGACGATAGAGTACTTACCCCTATTTAGAAGTAGTTATCATGCCTACCTTGTATAGTACAATATTGTAACTCTGAAGAGACATTATTCTTTCTACTCGTTACATTCACCACGCGTATGTGACCTCGCCAGTCCCCCGAGCGGGTCACCACTCCCCGTAGCCTGGGTGACAGGCAACCCCCTTTCCAAGGGTCACTGGAGCCTTAGCCAGGCACACAGGCTACTTACTCGGACGATGAGGCATTCAGTCACATGGTCGTTACACACTGCCCAAGAGTGAACTGCAGGTGGCTGCAACTTCTGAAGTCGCTGTCTTGGCTAGCCATTGAGGGATGCGGTGCTTAGAAAATGCACTTGTAATTGCCTCTATGAGAGCTGACTTGCCCATACCACCTACACCATTGACTATCTTACATAGTTGGTTTTGAGTCTCACCACAGAGCTCTGCCAATATGTGGTGTTCAACTATTCAATATGCTCGTCCTTGCTCTGCATTAAGCTTCAGTTTGGCTTTATCTTGGGTGGCTTTGAGGACATCCATGGACAGTGGAGGCAAAGGTTTCACAGAGGCTGCATCAGTGCTGGTGTTCTCAATGTTGATACCTGCATTGTGAAGCATTGGTTGAGCTACATGGTCATCTTCATTCTCTTCTGCATGGTGGATGTAATTTTTCAGACAGGTGTTCCAATCTTCATACAATCCAAAATCATGTTCGCTTGCATGCACACTCTCTGCTGCCCATGGTGTCTGACTTGAACAGTTGTTGTCGAAAAATCCATTGCCAAAGGCAGTGTGCATGGCTTTCAAAGTGAACTCTTGCTCGTTTGGAGATGTTACTGATCTCCATGCTTGATCAAGCTCTTCTTCCGTTACTATCAACTTCTCCAACTTTGCATCTTCTGAGTTGCTTAGTTCTTCTTCCCTGTCAATTAACCCTTCCTCCACTGGTGCTATCCCTTTGCTTGGCCCTTACTTTGCAGCAGCCTGAGTTTTGTCAGCTTCTGAGCTGATATACCAACACTCTACATTGTCCATCACTCTAGCAATTTCTGCTGAACATGTTATCAAGAACTTTGCAAACACCATGTCAAATGTTTTAAAGCCATCTTTTAGGGAGGCCAGGTCACACCAAGGCTGAAATAGTGCTAGCATCAATGTGCAGTACAGCTCATGAGTGTCAGCCATGTTGTGTCATGGAAACCATTGCTCAATGAATTGAGGCAAGTGTTAAGAGCCACACTCGCGGAGGGGCTCGGGGCTACGCGGACCCGCGGTTTGTGCGGTTCCTCGTAGAGCTGCGGAGAAACGAGGGGAGCGAAGGACGTACGGGCTTGGCTTCAGCTACTGGCTGCGCCTCCCACACTCTTGCGTGCCCTGTATTTCGGGGTGGAGTCCTACGCGGGTACCGAGGGTACGGGCGGAGGCGAGGGGAGAGAGACGAAGACCTCAGCGAAGAGGTGAGGAGCGAGTGCGGTGAAGGAACTAATATTCGAACTAAGGTAACTGTATGTACGGTACAGGACTATATACCTCAGGAACACGCGGCGTCCGCGCGTTCACGAAACAGTAAGGAGTCCGGTGGTAATAACTACAGTGAGCTCGAGTATGTACGAAGTCCGTAATACGGGAGGTCCGGGTAGCCGCGTGTATGCGCGGCCCGAGTCCATCGCCAGAAATGCACGTGAACGTGCCCCTAGGGGCCTCCTGGATGCGCCCATAACAGTACTTCCCCCTTTAGGCCGAGACCCATAGAGGCCTAGGCGCTCGCGTATGAGATCGTGGTGCTGCGGTCCGTGCGCCGTGAGGAAATTTTCTTCAACGCGCACGTGAGCGGGAGAAGCGCGGAGGTGGAGTGGGTCGGGATTATAAAGAGGGAGAACGGGGCCGCGGGTGGAACGAGGCAATCATGGCGCCAACCAACAAACGAACCCGCGAATCCGCCAACCCCGACGACAAGGCCAACGAGCGGCGGCGACGCGAGGAAAAGCGGCGGAGGCAGGACGAATCCGTCGCGGAGTCCGATGCCCGTATTCGACGGCGGGAGAAGTTGAGGGCGCGGAAGGCCGCGGAGGATGCGCGCGTGCGAGCGGCGGTCGCACACTACGTTGCGACGCGAGGAAGGGGCAGCGAGAACGAGGACGATGCCGCCGAGGAGGCGACTAGCGCGATTGCGGGGAGTGGTACGGGCCCGGGGACGAGGGAGACGGCGAAGGCGAAGGAGCCGGCGGCGACGAAGGGCGCGGAGAAAGAGTTGGAGCCCAAGGGGCCGCTGCGAGAGGTGCCGTGTCCTGGGTGCGTGCAGCGCGACTCGGAGTGTCACACGCGGCTGTAAGTAAAGTTCGCATTACCATTCTCTTTTTCGTACTAATCCCCTTATCAGCGTCAAAGGGGCCCGGACGTGCTGGGAGTGCAAGCATAGGCATGTTCGTTGCGGGAACGGCGGAGGCGCGGCGCGCACAATACCTGCGGCGAGCCCGGAGCCGTCTGTGGTAGCCGCGCTGGGCGAGTTGGCGGCGCAGGCGTTCGACCTGTCCGTCAGCAGCCTCCGCGGGTCGGAGACCCTTGCCCGGCTTGAGGCGAAGGTCGACGCGTTGACGCACACAGTGCGTTGGATTGCGGACGTGGTGGGGGCGCCGGAGGACTTGGCCGCACGGGAGTACGAGCAGAAGATGGCCTGGGCCAAATCGCTGGAGAGAATGGCGCTGGCGAGCGAGGACGGTGCGGAGGACGGGATGGAGATTGATGGGGCGAGGCCACCGTCCACGAGTGAGACGGATGACGAGGAGGGCGCGGGAACGACGGACGACGAAGAAGAGGGGACAAAGGATAGGAAGGGGAAAATGAAGGTGGTGGAAAAGAGTGACGAGGAGAAGCGCGGCGACGAGGAGGAGGAGGATAGTGAGGAGGAGTAAGCGCGGGAGCCTCGTCGTGCCGCGAAGGAAAAATGAAAAAGAAAAAAAAATATTACTTATATCTACGGTTACTTTCTTTTAATGTTTTTCTTACTGTTTGTTTTTTTATATATATAATCTAAGTGTCGGACTTGTTTAGGAGAAATATGAGTAGAAGTAAGAGAAGGATGGCGCGCGGAGCGAGCAGGAGGGGAAAGGAAAAAAATGTTGTGATGAAGCGCGTATGCGCGCGGGTTGTGGTGAGTATCGGCGGTGGTGCGCGGTCGCGCGCAGCTTTAGGGAAACGAGATAAGTAGAAGCGCGGGCGACGCGGAAAAGAGAAAACAGGGAATTGAGGTGAAGGACCGCTACGCGGGTCCGGGTTTGTCAGGATAGCGCAAGTGAAACTCTGCAACGAGTTCTTGCGCGTTCCCGAGCTCATCCGCGGAGAGCCACGAGAATTCTTCATCGGTGTGCTCATAGCCGAGCCATCGAACGTAGTATTGGAGCTTTACTTTTCGTCGACGGTCGATCTTTGAGTCTACAATTTCGGCTATTTCAAATTCATCGTTACCATCGACTTCAATGGGAGGAGGGGGGGGTTGAACGCGATCAGGGATAGTGTTAGGCGTCTCGGGTTCAAGCATGGAGACATGGAATACGGGGTGGACCCCGCGGAGATTTTCCGGAAGACGGATAGTAAATGATGAGGGTCCGGCTTGGTGAATGATTTCGAACGGACCGAGGAATTTCTCCGCGAGTTTGTGCGAGGGACGAGTGGTACGGAAGAATTTGGCCTTGACGAAAACCTTTTCGCCAACCTTGAAGTCCGGCGCGGGGCGCGGCGACGATCAGCTGGTCCTTGATAACGGGCTTGCGCCTCGGTCATCGCGGTACGCAGCTCTTTGTGAAGCTCGTCGAGGTTGGTTACGAAGGTCCGCGCGCGGGCCAAGGCAAGGTCGAGGTCGGGGTTGAGAGAGAGGTTGGGGTGGTAGCCTTTGTTCGCGAAGAACGGGGATACTCCGGTGGTAACACTAGGAGCGTTGTTGAATGCGAACTCGGCGAGAGGCAAGAGGTCAGCCCAGTTATCCTGTTGGTAATTGCAATAAACACGTAAGTATTGCTCGAGGGTTTGGTTAGTACGCTCCGTTTGTCCATCACCTTCAGGATGATATCCTGACGTGAAGTGGAGTTTCATGTCCAACCCTTTTCCTAATGAGCGGAAGAAGTGAGAGACAAATTCGGAGCCGCGGTCAGACGTGACGTGCGCGGGGACTCCGTGTTTAGAGAAGACATGAATAACGAATAACTTAGCTAGACCTTCCGAAGTGATGGTATCGTGGCATGGAATGAAGATCCCTTGCTTGGATAGACGATCCATTACAACGAGGATGGAGTCGTAGCCGAGGGACGGCGGAAGCTTCTCGATGAAATCCATAGAGATTGAGTCCCAAGGTCGAATGGGGACGGGAAGTTGTTGTAGCTTGCCGTAGGGTTTGTGGCGCTGGGGCTTGCTACGCATACAGGTTGTACAGGACTTGCAGTAGTGTTGAACGTATTCGCGGCGAACGAGTTCAATAGTCTTGTTCTTGCCATAATGTCCAGCGAGGATATGATCATGTTTAAAACGGAGTACGCGGAGGCGAAGATCTCCGTGGTCGGGGACGTAGACGCGGCCGTCGAGGCGAAGTAGATTGTCTTCGGTGCGCGACCACCGTGGTTCAAGATTGTCGAGTCGAGCCTTCGTGATTGGATCTAATAGGTAAGCAGCAATAATGTCTTCGCGTAACTTTTCTGTATCCATGATGATGGAGCTGCGGAGCGCGGGCTCCCAGAGGTAAGTTGCGCGGATAGACGCGGTCAGCTGCTCGTTCGAAAAGATAGGTCTACAATTGTGAGGGTTGACTGTAGCGTAGTCGTCACCTCCCTCTCTAAGGTAGACATCCCATCGTCTGGTGAGGGCATCAGGCTTAGAGCCGAGCCTTCCCGGGCGGAAACGGATTAGAAGGTTGAATTGCGAGAGGTACTCGGACCAGCGCGCTTGCCGGCGGGTCAGAATCTTGGTGGTCGAGAAGTATTCTAAATTCTTGTGGTCAGTAACCACGTCAATTGGCATACCAGAACCTTCCAGGTAATGTCGCCAGACGCGGAAAGCCTCAAAGATGGCTAAGAGTTCCTTGTCGTGAACGTCATAGTTCAGCTCTACAGAACTGAAGGTACGTGAGTGAAACGCGACTGGGTGGATTTCACCGTCTGGAGTGTAGATGGAGAGGATCGCGCCAAGCGCGTAGTCCGAGGCGTCCGTCTCTACGACGAGTGGTGCATCCGGTACCCAGTGCGTAAGCACGGGGGCCGAGGTAAATGCTCGTTTCAGAGCTTCGAAGGAGTTGCGCGCTGCCTGATCCCAATTCCAGGGTAGTCCTTTGCGCGTGCGACGGGTCAGAGGAACCACGATATCCGAGTAGTTACGGATGAAGCGGCGGTAAAAGTTGGCGAAGCCTAGGAAGGACTGAATATCGCGGATCTTCCGCGGCTCCGGCCAATCTTGGATCGTTTTGATTTTCGAGTTGTCCATGGTGAGGCCTTGGGGAGATAGAATGTAGCCGAGGTATTCTACGGTGTCCGCGTGGAATTCGCATTTGTCGGCACGCGCGTAGAGTTTGTGTTGGCGGAGCCGACGGAGTACCTCCTTGATGTGTTTCTTGTGATCTGTCATGTTATCAGAGTAGATTAGTATATCATCCAGGTAAATGATAACGTAGACGTCGAGAAGGTCAGCGAAAATGTCGTTCATAAAACGCTGGAACGCGGAGGGAGCGTTAGTTAACCCAAAAGGTACAACCAACCACTCGAAGGAGCCGTAGCGGGTCCGGAACGTGGTTTTCCATTCGTCTCCCTCGGCGATGCGCACCAGATAGTACGCGTGCCGGAGGTCGATCTTGGTATACACTGAGGCTTTGCGTGGAGAGTCGAGGAGATCCGAGATAAGGGGCAAGGGGTAGCGGTCTTTCTTCGAGACGCGATTGAGACCGCGGTAATCGACACAAAGTCGAAGGGAACCGTCTTTCTTCTTGACAAAAAGGACGGGTGCGCCGTGGGGCGACTTGCTGGATCGTATGAATCCAAGTCCAAGGTGTTCGTCGATAAACTCCTTTAAGGTCTGCTGCTCTGATTGCGAAAGCGAGTACATGGCGCCGACCGGAGGCGCGGCGCCGTCTTCGAGTTCAATCTTGAGGTCATAGGGTCGGTGTTCAGCTAGTGTGTCGGCCTTTCCTTTGCTAAAAACGTCGGCGTACTCGTGGTATTCCTCGGGTACCGCGGATAGGTCGGGATCAGCTACACTAGCAGCTCTGGCGGAGGTGGTTTTCGGGTCGTATCATAATCTGGAAGACCCTGGATCCCGCAAGTCGGGACGCGGCGCGGAACGCAGCTGCGTTGATCAAGGAGATGTCGGGTCGAGAGGACGAAGTCGGAGCCGAGGTCGGAGTCGAGGGGGTCGTAGAAGTCGAAGATGCTTTAATGCAAGAAGTAGCGCGTGCCGCGGACGGCGCGCAAGAGCTCTGTCTAGGAGTGTCGAGATTTGGGGAACGGAAGGTGATGCTGCTCTGAGCCCAGTCAATCAACGGATTGTAGCGGGAGAGCCAGTCGTATCCAAGAACCACAGAACAGGACGGATCCAGAGGGGTCACAAGACAAGTGACGGTCATATTGTCGCCAGACGGGAACCGGAGATGGATATCTATTGCTTCGGTAATGAAGTTGTTAGAGGTACCATCAAAGAGCAGTAGTTTAATAGGAGCTATAGGATATGTAGTGAGTCCATGTGAACGAGAAAACAAAGTATCTACGAAACAATGGGTCGAACCAGAATCAACGAGAGCACGAAAATGAGCGAGGGAGTCCGAGAGCGAATTAGACGTAAGTAGTAAATGAAGCGCGGAAGGCGAGGAGAGAGCAGAACCGTTTAATCTACAAACTGCCGGCCATAGAACAGGTGGGCGACCATCACGAGCCGGAGACTCGGGGGCGCCGGTTAGTTTTTCGACTCAGCATCAGAGATGTGGGCGGTAGATTCCGCGTCTTCCGCGGGCTCGGTGACCGCTGCGCGTCCCTTGGCCTTTTTCTGACTTTTGGGGCATTTGTTCGCCTTGTGCCCCGCGCCGCCGCAGAACAAGCAGAGCTCGTTGTCGAAGCGTCGTTGACGTTCTTCAGGCGTAAGCTTGCCGTTGGCGCCGAGGTGAGTGGAGTCTTTGGGGGCTGCGGGTGCGCGGGGAGCCGAGGACGAAGATTTAGAAGAGGAGGAGCGGAGGACTTAGTGGACGGGGTGGACGCGGAGGACGATTTCGCAGGCGCAGATTTCTCAGAGGCGCGGGTGTTGCGTGTTCGCTCGGCTTCCCGTTCCCAATGACGCTGGTCAATGGCCTGCGCGAGGGAGCGGAGCCGTGCGAGCGATCCCGGCTTCGAGTGGTTCAAGAGCGCGTCCTTGATTCTGTCGGGGAGACCCTGGTAGTAACGGTGCTGGAGAGCCGCGGGGCCCCAGGACACCAACGCAGAGTGCTGCTGGAACAACACATTGTACTTACTGATGCGCTGCCTGTCCCCCCATCTTGAGCTGGTCCAGTGCCGCTTCGGCCTCCGCGGTAGCGTCAAACGCACCAAAGTTCTCCTGGAGAACTTGAACGAAGGTGGAGTAGCAGTGGAGCCATTCGGGGTCCGCGGCGTCGTCAATCAGCTCGGGCTGGAAGTAGGCAAACGCGTTCCCCTTGAGATATGAGCAGGCAAACGTCACCTTATCCTCGTTGGAGGCGAGCGAGGGGGTGGCGTTGAAGTAGAGCTTGAGCTGGACGAGAAATGTGTTGAGTTTCATCAGGTCGGAGCCGTCGTAAGGGTCGGGGGTGCGAGGTTTTGGACGGGAAATGGAAGGAGCGGCGGGGGTAGCGGATGACTCGCGATGTAGGTCCTTGATTTCTCTACTGAGCGCGGTTAGTGCATGGAGAAACGCGTGGTCCGCGGGGCGGAAGTGGTCCTCAGAGCCGTTGTCTGAATCCCAGGGGCGCCGCGGTCCAGAACCGTGAACCGAAGGTTGCCTTTCCTCGTCCATCCGTCCTAACCCGTGGTCGCTCGGCAGGAGCGAGGGAGCGTGTCCTTCCTCGTTTGAGGGGACTGAGCGGGAATGGATTGGGGACAGGACGTTAAACGGGACGAAGGGCTGGGCAGGTTCGGATTTGGGTGTTTCTGGATCAAGAGCGGGTTGCGCGGGGACGCCTGCGGCGATCGTAGGGGAGCGAAACGGAGGGATGGCAGGCGAGGACGCCGCGCGCAAACGCGGAATTACGGGAGCTTTTCCCTTGTTCGCGTGGCTGCGTGCGTGGGCCGTGGAGACCAGCGGAGAGACGAGAGTGGCGGCAGCGTGTTGGCTCACGCGGGTGGTTCGCGAGGAGCCCGCTTGGGTACCGCCGGCCATGACGTTGGCAAGGACTTGCGGGGACGAGAGCAAGAGCTGGGTTGTGAGTTCGAATATACTGTTAAGAGCCACACTCGCAGAGGGGCTCGGGGCTACGCGGACCCGCGGTTTGTGCGGTTCCTCGTAGAGCTGCGGAGAAACGAGGGGAGCGAAGGACGTACGGGCTTGGCTTCAGCTACTGGCTGCGCCTCCCACACTCTTGCGTGCCCTGTATTTCGGGGTGGAGTCCTACGCGGGTACCGAGGGTACGGGCGGAGGCGAGGGGAGAGAGACGAAGACCTCAGCGAAGAGGTGAGGAGCGAGTGCGGTGAAGGAACTAATATTCGAACTAAGGTAACTGTATGTACGGTACAGGACTATATACCTCAGGAACACGCGGCGTCCGCGCGTTCACGAAACAGTAAGGAGTCCGGTGGTAATAACTACAGTGAGCTCGAGTATGTACGAAGTCCGTAATACAGGAGGTCCGGGTAGCCGCGTGTATGCGCGGCCCGAGTCCATCGCCAGAAATGCACGTGAACGTGCCCCTAGGGGCCTCCTGGATGCGCCCATAACAGCAAGACCTCATGTCCTAGTTGGCATATATGGTGATTACCAGTCCTAGGACTGCCTTTGATGTAGGGAACAATGTATTCAGAGTCTTTATTGCTGTCTGTTTTTTTGTTGTTGTACATATCAATGAAGAAGTCCCAGTAGTTGAGGTCTTCTAATGCCTCTCCTCACCAGATGTATTCATCCTTCTGGTCGCACAGCTCTAGCTTTCCATGAACAGGCCTCAAGTTACCTGTTCTAGACTGCAAAAGAGTGTGAGTAAATACATTATTGCAACTCCTTCCACCTCACCTGTCCTAGTTCCTGAATATCGGAGGTCGAGTCATAAGCACCAACCACCTGGTGATACCTAAGTCTCGTTGTTAACAGCATTACAGTATGAGCAGCTAGATAGATGGCTTACATTTTCTTACACAGCTCTGGAAATATGTTCTTCAGATGGTACACCATGCTGTCCCAGTACAGAACAACATAAGTATTTGAGATATAGTGATCTCCCCAATTCATTAGATAGCTGACCACCTTGGAAGCACTGAATTCTTGATCCTGGTTCAAAGTGTTGGTGCAATGGGTGACCAGCCAGCAGTTTAACATGTCAGTGTGTGGATCCTGCTTGTTATGGTATGACTTTCACTTTTCCTTTTCTTTTCCCATTTGCCTCCTATGTATCACATGACAGACATGTAGGTAGTTTACTATATCATGCTTACATATCATGATGACACTCTCCGGCCCATATTTATAATAGTCTTAGTCAGAACCTCACCATAGTTGCATGGGTGCAGTCCATGACATCACACCTCACAATGATGTGCTAACCATTCCATGGAAAGCCAGCAGGTTAGGGTGTGTAGTAGACATGAGGATTACACATGTACTAGTAGTATATAAGACTGAATACAATACCCAGAGACATTAACTTGTTCTCTTGGGAAAACCACTATACTAGTGCCTAGTCAGCGTCTTCATCTGTCTCCATCTTCCTAAGCCCCCTTCTCTTTTCTTTATAACTTTACTCACTCAAACACTTGTAGAGCCTGCATACTCCTAGTAGTATTGTGTTGCCCTAACACTGCTTCTCCTGCTGAATGTGGAATGTGAAATGTCATGCAAGCAGAGCTGAGATATTCCCTGCCTTTTGCTGTTTTTGGTTGCATACAAGGTGATATAGAAAACATAGGCCACCAGTGTTGGACACATTAGTCATGAGTTTTGAGGTCATGATTATACCAAACACATAGCAAGATAGCAGGATTATAGTTTATAATGTAGCTGTAGAGTCACTTCAGACCCCACTCTCCAGTTTCGTGGATCCAGGGGCACATAGCACATGCAAAAGAAGCACTGCATTTGCAGCATGTGGTTTCTTTGAAATGTTTGAATACAACTATGACCCTTGCGCTTGTGCACCTGAAGATTCTTGGGTAGAGTTCACAGTCACACAAGTCTGTCTTCTTCACTTGTGTCTGCCAGAAGTGGTTAGCTGTACAACACATTGTTCTCTCTATGTTAGGGCAACACTATACACTATAAAAGCGTACGCGGGCTCTACAAGCATTTGAGTTAGTAAGATTATAAAAGAGGAAACAGGGGCTTAGTCTGAGGATGAAGGAGGTTTGAAGACATTGACTTAGGCACTGTGTAAGCGGTAATCCCAAGAGAACAAGTTACTGTCTCTGGGTGTGGTATTCAGCCTTATATACTACTACTACATACTTAGGCCTCATGTCTACTACATGCCCTATCCTGCTGGTATTCCATGGAATGATTAGCACATCACCGTAAGGCGTGATGTCATGGACTGCACCCATGAGGTTAAAGCGAGGTTCTGACTAAAGTGATTATAAATACAGGGGCCAATGCATAAGTGTGATGTCATAAAGAGTAAGCATGATATGGTAAGCTACCTATGTGTCTGTCATGTGATGCATAGTGGTAAGAGGAAAGAAAGAAAGAAAGAGAAAGTCGAACTGTAACACTCTAGCAATTCCTTGTAATTCAGAGGTGCATAAGTTGCCAATATCAGCAGTGATGTTCTGCTCCAACCATGTTGACACCTTCTTGAAGCAGTCTTCCTTTAGTGCCACAATCATCTCTTGCAAAGTTGGTGATCCCTCCAGCCACCACATTATGTGTAAGTGCAGCATGCCTCCGAACTGAGACTCAACTGTGCCAACATAAGTTTTCAAGGTACCCAGCATGCCAAGTTTATGTTTGGTTCTAGCACAACCACCATCAGTTTCTGCAGATATTCCAAACAGATGTTCCAACACAGCTTGTGTGGTCTTGTGGAAAAATTCCACTGCAGTATAGGGATCAGCAGCGATGTTGCAGGCACAAGTGGCAGAATCAGGCCCTTTTTTTGACGAAGAAATGGTCAAGGTCTATGTTTTCACCAGTGAGGACTTGAGTGATTGGGTCATGGATGTCCGATGGATTAAGTGTAAGTCAAACACTGGGTGGTCCATTCACAAGAGTGGTGTCCCAAATCTGAGCCCTGACCTCATGTCTGCTCTCGTCTGTGCCCATGACCTGTGAGCACAGTGCTGTTATCTGTTTCTGAAAGGCCATCATTGTCAGATTTGAAAATGGTTTCTTTGTTGCCTCCTCCTCACTGGCAAGGGCAAAGTCTTGTGTTGTTAATCTACTTATTGCATCTGTGTGTTTCACATATGCGGAATGTTCAATTTGTACCACAGCTGTGTGGGCAATTTTGTGTTTGAGAACTCCAAAAACCTGGAAGATAAACTGGAGGTCGTGCTGGAAGCACCCATCAGCATATTGCAATGCCCAGCATACATGTTCTGGATAAGGTATATCTGTCTTTCTGTCAACCTTGAAGCCTCCACATCCATATGGAAACAATACTGGAAACACTGCTAAGAGGTGATTTGTTACAGTGTGACTTTCTTTTCCTTTTCCTTCACCCCTATGAATCACATGATGGACATGTAGGTAGCTTACAACATCATGCTTACTCATTGGCCTGTATTTATAATAGCCTTAGTCAGATCCTCACCTTAGTCACATGGGCGCAGTCCATGACATCATGCCTCACAATGATGTACTAATCATTCCATGGAAAGCTGGTGTCAGAGTCCGATCCTCACCCCCTTAGGGGTCCCCCCTTACGCCCCTTTTGGATACTCGGACCTTCGGAATCCCTCGGGCTCTGCCCTCGAGGCCTATGCATGGTGCGCAGTACTAGGATCACTTTGTTACATGTTTCATGAACATGTGTACTTACATACTAGCCTCACTACATACATGTGTTAGTTAGTATTTATAGTAGCACTAGTACAACATGTATTCTTCACTTTGAATCTTAGTTCCCTTTCACCATTTGGCTACCTCTTGTCTTCGCTGCGGGCTCCTCTGCGGAGCCTACCTCTCACCTTGCTCTCTCCGAAATTGGGACACCGCAGGGCTAGGAGGGCGTAGCATCAAAGCTGAAGCTGAGTCCCGTACACTCCTCTTGTCTGCGTGCATTCCTGCACCCCCTAAACAGACGAGCCAGGAGGCCCCGTGATACGGTCCTTAACAGCTGGCAGGCTAAGGCATGTAGTAGGCATGAGGGTTATGCATGTACTAGTAGTATATAAGGTCAAATATAACATCCAGAGTCATTAACTTGTTCTCTTGGAAATCCCACTGTACTAGTGCCTAAGTCATTGTCTTCACTCTCCTGTCCCTCTTTCTCAACCTAAGCCCTTTCCCTTCCATTTTATAAACTTCACTTACTCGAATCCTTGTAGAGCCCGTGTATACTCTTATGGTATAAGTGTTGCCCTAACATGATTGGGATTGTCCTCCTTGCCTTTCCATTGTTGGTGTGTTTTGGAATTCACTCTCACACACTCATTCACTGGTTGCAAGCCATGCTTGACTTGGGCATTGTCACTGCATGCAATGTCTTGTGCCATATTCTTCAGTGCTTGAGTGAGCAGCTCTGAATTGGAAATGCTGGCATCCTCCATGTCTATCATCTCTAAGGCCTGCAGGGGAATGACTTCTGCATCTTCACCAGAACCATGATCCTCTTTGCTAATGGCTGGGCATGTGTCTGATGCAATCTGTCTGAGAATTGCTCGCATTGCCATGATGACTACGTACCTGAGGAATATGCCAGCCAGTTTTTGTTGCCCACAGCTGAGGTAGACACGTTAGTGGTTGGCATGACAGTTGATGTGTTGTTGTCACAATCATAGGGAACATAACTGCCTTGTTCCTTTTCCAGCATTTCTATGTTGTCTGACGTCTTTACTATTTGCTGCAGTTCCAGTGGGACGTCATCTCCAGGCAATAACACCAGATTAATCTCATCAATGATTATGCTATGATAAAGAGGATTGTTGACTTTCAGCCACAGGAGAGCTGCTGGAACACAATCTCTGCAAATGGAGAAGGTCCCTTGCAGAACTTTTAAAGGAATATTTTTGACACTGATGAAAGTGATGCTGATTGTCATAGCAAGCACATGGGGGTGAGGTGGCAAGTGATTCCCATCAATAAAGGAAGCAGTTGCCTGCACATCAAGAGGGTAAGTTGTAATGTTCCCCTTGAGGCCACTCATTAGTGAAGCTGGGTCCAAGTGCACCCCTTCTTTTTGGGATAGAGCTTGACTATATACACAGCCGGGAAGTATCTGGTGATCAACACACTCTCTGGCAGGGTCAAGATTGATAAAACACTTGAAGGTACACCTAGCTACATATTGTTGGCTAAGCTCAACACAGGAGTCCTGCTGCATTTTAGATCATGATGGCAGCTTACACAAATTGTAATGTTGTCATTGATGATCACAGGAGTGTACAGAAGCATTCCTTTGAGTAACTCATGCTTGAGGTGCAGGTGTGTGGGCTGTAATAATGAGGGTTCAGGTATTTTATTTACTTTCATGGTATCCATGCAACTGGCATCAAGATTCCTGGCACAGACGATGCAAGTCGCTTTGGCCAAGGCTGCATTGCTAGTAGCATCAATGAAGCTTTGCATGCACTTGCATATGACTGCATTAGATGTTGGCAACAAAAATGGTCCTGTCACTAATTCTTCTACATGATCCAGCATGGGTTTCTTTGCTGCTGGCCTGAGGTGGCAAGTGTCAGTCCTGCACATATTATAAGAATGAGAAGGCTATCCAAAATAATGGGGAAAGTATTCACTTTGACTGTACCAGTCTCAGATTGGTGTCAGGTGGACAAAACACATCCAATAGAAACTCATTATAACCTCTACATGCAAGTCATCAGGAAATCCTTGATCTTAAGATTCTGCATTATTCTACAAAATACTGTAGATTATTTTGAAATTGTGCTGCATTGTGCTGCTTTGGCAGAATCTGGAAGAATTTGATGAGCAACTATCTGCAAGTTCTAGATTGAGTAGGTTTGGTAAAATAAGACTAGAATTTAAACATTACGAAGTCAGTGCAGAAGGATTAGACATAATTTTACAGGGACAGTGATGTCTTGTTTTAATGGTGTTGATTTGCATAGTATACAACTAGTATACCAGCGGAGTCAGGCTTTACTCGTGAGGTCATCTTGTGATCTATTTGTTGAAGTGATGCATACACTTGTTGTACAAATGTATAACAAAGTTGCACTGTTAAGCGCCAGGTTCCCACGCATTGGGGACCGCCCATAGACACTGCCAACACCCATTGGGATAACACAGGTCATCAGGAGATGACTGGTGTTGACAGTATTGCTAAAAGTGCGAAAGCACTGTTTAGCAATCTGTAAATAAATTCGAAGCACTCGACTCCCACGGTCAATGCAACATTCCCACGTTCAGTGCCCCATTAGTAGGTCTATTGACCTCTATTGTGATGGCTGGAACAGACCCCGGAACGCTTCGGTCTCAGCAGGGAAGCAAAGGAGCGAAAATAAAACATGGAGCCATCATTGGAATGATGTCTGGCATGTTTCCAAGCTGCTCTGGAGCTAAACCATTTCAGACACGATTTAGTGGACACCAATATTCACGCCTCGCACAGAACAGTACCCGTGGGAACCTTAGGTGGTCATTTTCCTTACATGTCTAGAGTACTAGACACAAAGAGTCAATAGAGCGAATTCATTACATATTATTGATTGATTGCATCAACACATCATTAGTGATTGTTACCAAGGCAATTAGAAGTCATTAGAACGCTTAAACAAGCTTCTGATCACACTATAATAGCCTAAAGTTTAATACTATTTAGACAACTACTATTCTATACATATGCCTATCTGTAAACATATTTACAAAGAATGTATCACATTTGTTTAAGACTGTACTACTGGTCCATTCAACTGGGGCGAAAGGGCTGAACTGTGGGTAGAGGTGCGCACTCTGATGTATGTTGACCAACGGGATGACCTCTGTTATCAGGCTACCATCCCCAAGATTCTTGAGTGGTCGAATCTTGAAAAGGCTGTGATTGCGCTCAGGATTGACAAACACTGAGAACCATTCCACGAAAACAAGGTGCTAGGAAACCTCTATGCCATCATTAAAGAGAACTTCAAGAGAAGATTCTGGTAGAGAGAATACAACATGGATGTGTGCAACATGATAACCTGGAAGGATGAATAGGTAACATTAGAATCCGAAATCATGATAAAATATTGGACAGGCCTTCTACGCCTACCACTTCTCCTGTTCCATTATTAATGAACACAGTATCAAATCAGGCCAGGATGACATTCTGATTCCCGTCCAATCATTGTGGTTGACAGTGGATTGAGTCAGCTGTCAGAATCTTGTTGTTCAACAGATCAGTACGCTGGAACTTGATCTGGTGCCAAATAGGTAACTTGTTGAATGGAAGGCAAACATCCCACAGCTTTCGTTTGAGTTTGGTGTGGGTAACATCAGGTTGGTTTGAAGGACAACAAAATGTGCCAATGCTTCATGGAAGTGAGTAGCACTGTAGTTGACCTTGATCTGACTGAGGAGAACATTGGGAATACTAGCATGCTTGGTCATGTGTAGGCTATGGTCAAGTTCAAGGCCTGGAGGTGTCCAGTCAGCGACTGAAGGTGGTGGTGTTCCTTGAAGATGTCATTGGACATATTGATGATGCCGCAGAATCTTCTCCTTCCTCTCTAACCAGACTGTCATCTGTTGAAACTTGTCCTTGTGGTTCGTAGCTTTGTAGGCATCCTTCGCAAGATCAATATGTAGTTGTTCTGTATATTCTGTATTAAAGTTGTCAAGAGTACCATACAACTTGATGAATCGGACATAGTATTTGGCAAAGTGAAGTTTTGGGATGTTGAATGAATCCTGAATGCCAAGATCAATGAAGATTGCCTTGTTGCTGTGGAATTCTTCAAGTGTGTCTTCAAGAAGTTTGAGGCTACAGTCTGTGTGAACTGGATATTGGGCCAAGTACAAGAAGTCAAGGATGGCACGAACAGCCCAAATTAAGCAAGTGTTGAAGACACTGCCTGGAAGAGGTAGGTCAATAATAAGACCCAGTAGAATGCAGCACATCTGATCATGTTCCTAGCCTGTTACACAGGATAATGTAGTAATGCCTTTTAGGAATAGGTGGACATTATGATTTGGAGGCATGCAGTGACAGCGAGCATCAATTTCAGGTGTGCCACAGGCTTCAGTGATCCAGGATATGACATGCTTGAGCACACCTTGTAGAAGTTGGTGCAACATGTCAGGTGTGATGGATTGGTAGATGTGGGCATACAGGAGATCCTTCCAGAATGGGTTGATGATGGGCTTGAGCCCAACTTCTTTACATGCCTGAAGAAACCCTTCCGGATTCAAGTCGAAAGAATCAATGGCCTTGAGGATCACATCAAGGTCCTTAAGCCAACTTGAAGGATCATTTCATGCATACATGCCCAGCTCATTAGGCTTTGCAGGACATGTCGGACATCCACTCTTTGTACCAGTCACCAGTATTTGCTCTGGATAGTCACTGATGAAGCTAGCAAGAAGTGGATGAGAGTGGCAAATGCAACCATCTCCGGAAGTCAGAAATATTCCATCTAGGCCAGCCAAGCGAAGAGGAGCCAGAATATGGGAAAGGCAAGCATGGTACAAATTTGCAAGTTGTCGGCAACGTGATGCTTTGTTGGTGACACCCTCGAGCTTCATTACAGGAAGATATGCAAGTAGAACATAGGTACATTTAGAGGGTTTGCAGCAGATCTCCTTGGAAATGTTGCCAATAGTAAGATACAGTGGGTAGGCACTCTTGTTGTAAAACAATGTAAGTTGTGTTTTATTGCTAGAGATGATGATTGGGATGATTGTTGTGCCTGGGTTTGTTTTATCTAGCTCTTCCTTGTGTGCATGTATCAGTGCTCAAATGCCATCAATGAATGCCATAATTCTCCCACCTGTGTTGACCACCACCATCAACCTGTATGCATGTTGTGGAACATGCACTCTGCCTTGGTTTCATCGACATAGTGCTTTTCAGGGCAGAAGACAAGGTATGGCATAAAGTCTGGATCACCAAATAGGGCACAGATGCAGGCAACGACATTCCTGTAGAAAACCTCACAGACCTCACCTCCAACAAGGATCTCATGTCATTTGAACTGAGGCCTTCCTGGTAAGTGATCATCAATCATAGCATTGAGTTCCTTTGAGTTTGTGAACGAAATTCCCAGATTCTCTGATAGCTGATGGTTCACTGCAAAGTTCGCCTCAATGATCAGCAAGTAGAAAGAAACTGTGGGTTATAGAACTTACATACTCAATTTGCATCAACTCAGTGAATGCAGTAGAACTTGGACCACATGTCTTTGCCCAGTGCGCCATCTCCTAGTCGATCTTAGACTTGAAAGGGAAGTATGGATTTGTTAGATGATCGCCAATGCATGCAGTGTACTCTGTATCCATGTTGCGCCCTCGCTTCAATAAAATCTCACCTGCCTGTAGGTCTGGGTATGCCACAATGAATGGGTTTTTTTGAAGATCATTATCTACACCCCCACGCAAACACATGGGTACACCATCTTCATCATCCATTGGGATCACTGTTTGCTCAATTTGTTTACACTCTGGCTCCAGACCTTGTTCCTTGGCCACAGATGTCTGCAGGAAATCCCATTCTTCATCATCAGAACCCATCATTCTGTCTGCCTCATCAGCTTCTAATTCATTGTGAAGGTCTCCATAGTCTCCAAAGTAGTCACCTTGCAAGTCAAAGGTATCTCCACCTAGGAGGTCTGTCACCTCAAAGGCATTTGAAGTGTCTGCATGCTTGGAATGAGCTTCAAGGTGTTATGGGCGCATCCAGGGGGCCCCTACGGGCACGTTCACGTGCATTCTGGCGATGGACTCATGCCGCGCATACACACAGCTAACTGGACTTCCTGTATTACAGTCTTCATACATATTTGAGCTCACTGTAGTTATTACCACCGGACTCCTTACTGTTTCGTGAACATGTGGACACCGCGTGTTCCTCAAGTATATAGTCCTGTACTGTACATACAGTTACCTCAGTTCGAATATTAGTTCCTTCACCGCACTCGCTCCTCACCTCTTCGCTGAGGTCCTCGTCTCTCCCCTCTCACCTCTGCTCGTACCCTCGGTACCCGTGTAGGACTCCACCCCGAAATACAGGGCACGCAAGAGTGTGGGAGGCGCAGCCAGTAGCTAAAGCCAAGCCCGTACGTCCTTCACTCCCCTCGTTTCCCTGCAGCTCCACGAGGAACTGCACAACCCGCGGGTCTGCGTAACCCTGAGCCCCTCCGCAAGTGTGGCTCTTAACAGTATATTCGAACTCACAACCCAGCTCTTGCTCTCGTCCCCGCAAGTCCTTGCCAGTGTCATGGCCGGCGGTACCCAAGCAGGCTCCTCGCGAACCACCCATGTAAGCCAACATGCTGCCGCCACTCTTGTCTCTCCACTAGTCTCCATGGCCCACGCACGCAGCCACGCGAATAAGGGAAAAGCTCCCATAATTCCGTGTTTGCGTTTGCGTCCTCGCCTGCCTTCCCTCCGTTTCGCTCCCCTACGGTCGCCGCGGGCATCCCCACGCAACCCACTCTTGATCCAGAAACACCCAAATCCGAACCTGCCCAGCCCCTCATTCTGTTTAATGTCTTGTCCCCAATCCATTCCCGCTCTGTCCTCTCAAACGAGGAAGGACACACTTCCTTGCTCCTGCCAAGCGACCACGGGTTAGGACAGATGGATGAGGAAAGGCAACCTTCGGTTCACGGATCCAGACCACAGCGCCCCTGGGATTCAGACAACGGCTCTGAGGACCATTTCCGCCCTGTGGACCACGCGTTTCTCCATGTGCTGACCACGCTCAGTAGAGAAATCAAGGACCTACATCGCGAGTCATCCGCTACCCCCGCCGCTCCTTCCATTTCCCGTCCAAAACCTCGCACCTCCGACCCTTACGACGGCTCCGACCCGATGAAACTCAACACATTCCTCGTCCAGCTCAAGCTCTACTTCAACGCCACCCCCTCGCTCGCCTCTGACGAGGACAAGGTGACGTTTGCCTGCTCATACCTCAAGGGGAACGTGTTCGCCTACTTCCAGCCCGAGCTGATTGATGACGCCGCGGACCCCGAATGGCTCCACTGCTACTCCACCTTCGTTCAAGTTCTCCAGGAGAACTTTGGTGTGTTCGACGCTACCGTGGACGCCGAAGCGGCACTGGACCAGCTCAAGATGGGGGACAGGCAGCGCATCAGTAAGAACAATGTGTTGTTCCAGCAGTACTCTGTGTTGGTGTCCTGGGGCCCCGTGGCTCTCCAGCACCATTACTACCAGGGTCTCCCTGACAGAATCAAGGACGCGCTCTTGAACCACTCAAAGCCAGGCTCACTCACACAGCTCCGCTCCCTCACGCAGGCCATTGACCAGTGTCATTGGGAACGGGAAGCTGAGCGAACACACAACACCCGCGCCTCTGAGAAATCTGCACCTGCGAAATCATCCTCTGTGTCCACCCTGTCCACTAAATCCTCTGCTCCCTCCTCTTCGAAATCTTCGTCCTCGGCTCCCCGCGCACCTGCGGCCTCCAAAGACTCCACTCACCTCGGCGCCAATGGCAAGCTTATGCCTGAAGAACGCCAATGACGCTTTGACAATGAGCTCTGCTTGTTCTGTGGCGGTGCGGGGCACAAGGCGAACAAATGCCTCAAGAGTCAGAAAAAAGCCAAAGGATGCGCCGCAGTCACCGAGCCCGCGGAAGACGCGGAACCTACCACCCACATCTCTGATGCTGAGTCGAAAAACTAACCAGCGCCCCCGAGTCTCCAGCTTGTGATGGTCGCCCACCTGTTCTATGGCCGGCAGTTTGTAGATTAAACGGTTCCACTCTCTCCTCGCCTTCTGCGCTTCATTTACTACTTATGTCTAATTTGCTCTCAGACTCCCTCGCTCATTTTCGTGCTCTCGTTGATTCTGGTTCGACCCATTGTTTCATAGATACCTTGTTTTTCTCGTTCACATGGACTCACTACATATCTTATAGCTCCTATTAAACTACTGCTCTTTGATGGTACCTCTAACAACTTCATTACTGAAGCAATAGATATCCATCTCCGGTTCCCATCTAGCGACAATATGACCGTCACTTGTCTTGTGACCCCTCTGGATCCGTCTTGTTCTGTGGTTCTTGGATACGACTGGCTCTTCCACTACAATCTGTTGATTGACTGGGCTCAGAGCAGCATCACCTTCCGTTCCCCAAATCTCGACACTCCTAGACAGAGCTCTTGCACGCTGTCCGCGGCACGCGCTACTTCTTGCATTGAAGCATCTTCGACTTCTACGACCCCCTCGACTCCGACCTCGGCTCCAACTTCGTCCTCTTGACCTGACATCTCCTTGATCAACGCGGCTGCGTTCCGCGCCGCGTCCCGACTTGCGGGATCCACGGTCTTCCAGATTATGATACGACCCGAAACCACCTCTGCCAGAGCTGCTAGTGTAGCTGATCCCGACCTATCCGTGGTACCTGAGGAATACCACAAGTACGCCGACATTTTTAGCAAAGGAAAGGCTGACACACTAGCTGAACACCGACCCTATGACCTCAAGATTGAACTTGAAGACGGCGCCGTGCCTCCAGTCGGCGCCATGTACTCGCTTTCGCAATCAGAGCAGCAGGCTTTAAAGGAGTTTATTGACGAACACCTTGGACTTGGATTTATACGATCCCGCAAGTCACCCCATGGCGCACCTCCCCTTTCTGTCAAGAAGAAAGACGGTTCCCTTCGACTTTGTGTCGATTACTGCAGTCTCAATCGTGTCTCGAAAAAAGACCGCTACCCTTTGCCCCTTATCTCGGATCTCCTCGACTCTCCACGCAAAGCCTCGGTGTATACCAAGATTGACCTCCGGCACACGTACTATCTGGTATGCATCGCCGAGGGAGACGAATGGAAAACCACGTTCCAGACCCACTATGGCTCCTTCAAGTGGTTGGTTGTACCTTTTGGGTTGACTAACGCTCCCTCCACGTTCCAGCATTTTATGAACGACATTTTCGCTGACCTCCTCGATGTCTACGTTATCATCTACCCGGATGATATACTAATCTACTCTGATAACATGACAGATCACAAGGAACATGTCAAGGAGGTACTCTGTCGGCTCCGCCAACACAAACTCTACGTGCATGCTGACAAATGCGAATTCCATGCGGACACCATGGAATACCTCAGATACATTCTATCTCCCCAAGGCCTCACCATGAAAATCAAGACGATCCAAGATTGGCCAGAGCCACGGAAGATCCGTGACATTCAGTCCTTCCTAGGCTTCGCCAACTTTTACTGCCATTTCATTCGTAACTACTCAGATATTGTGGTTCCTCTGACCCGTTGCACGCACAAAGGACTATCCTGGAATTGGGATCAGGCAGCATGCGACTCCTTTGAAGCTCTGAAACGAGCATTTACCTTGGCCCCCATGCTTACACACTGGGTACTGGATGCACCACTCGTTGTAGAAACGGACGCCTCGGACTACGCGCTCGGCGCGATTCTCTCCATCTACACTCCAGACGGTGAAATCCACCCAGTCACATTCCACTCATGTACTTTCAGTTCTGTAGAGCTGAACTATGATGTTCACGACAAGGAACTCTTAGCCATCTTTGAGGCCTTCCGCGTCTGGCGACATTACCTGGAAGGTTCTGGTATGCCAATTGACGTGGTTACTGACCACAAGAATTTAGAATACTTCTCGACCACCAAGATTCTGACCCGCCAGCAAGCGTGCTGGTCCGAGTACCTCTCGCAATTCAACCTTCTAATCCGTTTCTGCCCGGGAAGGCTCGGCTCTAAGCCTGATGCCCTCACCGGACGATGGGACGTCTACCTTAGAGAGGGAGGTGACGACTACGCTACAGTCAACCCTTAGAATTGTAGGCCTATCTTTTCGAACAAACAGCTGACCGCGTCTATCCGCGCAACTTACCTCTGGAAGCCCACGCTCCGCAGCTCCTTCATCATGGATACAGAAAAGTTATGCGAAGACATTATTGCTGCTTACCTATTAGATCCAGTCACGAAGGCTCGACTCAACAATCTTGAACTGCGGTGGTCGTGCACTGAAGACAATCTACTTCACCTCGACGGCTGTGTCTACATCCCCGACCATGGAGATCTTCGCCTCCACGTACTCCGTTTTAAACATGATCACATCCTTGCTGGACATTATGGCAAGAACAAGACTATTGAACTCATTCGCTGCGAATATACGTGGCCGAAGCTCTGTGAATACGTTCAACACTACTGCAAGTCCTGTACAACCTGTATGCGTAGCAAGCCCCAGCGCCACAAACCCTATGGCAAGCTACAACAACTCCCCGTCCCCATTCGACCTTGGGACTCAATATCTATGAATTTCATCGAGAAACTTCCGCCGTCCCTTGGTTACAACTCCATCCTCATTGTAATGGATCGTCTATCCAAGCAAGGGATCTTCATTCCATGCCACGATACCATCACTTCAGAAGGTCTAGCTAAGTTATTCGTTATTCATGTCTTCTCTAAACACGGAGTCCCCGCGCACGTCACGTCTGACCGCGGCTCCGAATTTGTCTCTCACTTCTTCCACTCATTAGGAAAAGGGTTAGACATGAAACTCCACTTCATGTCAGGATATCATCCTGAAGGTGATGGACAAATGGAGTGTACTAACCAAACCCTCAAGCAATACTTACGTGTTTATTGCAATTATCAACAGGATAACTGGGCTGACCTCTTGCCCCTTGCTGAGTTCGCATTCAACAACGCTCCTAGTGTTACCACCAGAGTATCCCTGTTCTTTGCGAACAAAGGCTACCACCCTAACCCCTCTCTTAACCCCGACCTTGACCTCACCTCGGCCCGCGCGCGGACCTTTGTAACCAACCTCGACAAGCTTCACAAAGAGCTGCATACCGCGATGACCGAGGCGCAAGCCTGTTATCAAGGACCAGCTGATCGTTGCCGCGCCCCCACGCCGGACTTCAAGGTTGGTGAAAAGGTTGGCGAAAAGGTTTTCGTGAAGGCCAAATTCTTCCATACCACTCGTCCCTCGCACAAACTCGCGGAGAAATTCCTCGGTCCGTTCGAAATCATTCACCAAGCCGGACCCTTGTCATTCACTATCCGTCTTCTGGAAAATCTCTGCAGGGTCCACCCCGTATTCCATGTCTCCATGCTTGAACCCGAGACGCCTAACACTATCCCTGATTGCATTCAACCCCCCCCCTCCTCCCATTGAAGTTGATGGTAATGATGAATTTGAAATAGCTGAAATTGTAGACTCAAAAATCGACTGTTGACGGAAAGTAAAGCTCCAATACTACATCCAATGGCTCAGCTATGAGCACACCGATGAAGAATTCTCATGGCTCTCCGCAGATGAGCTCAGGAACGCGCAAGAACTCGTCGCAGAGTTTCACTTGCGCTATCCTGACAGACCTGGACCCGTGTAGCGGTCCTTCATCTCAATTTCCCTGTTTTCTCTTTTCCGTGTCGCCCGCGCTTCTACTTATCTCATTTCCCTAAGCCACGTGCGACCGCACACCACCACCGATACTCACCACAACCTGCGTGCATACGCGCTTCATCACAACATTTTTTTCCTTTCCTCTCCTGCTCGCTCCGTGTGCCATCCTTCTCTTACTTCTACTCATATTTCTCCTAAACAAGTCCAACACTTAGATTATATAAATAAATAAAAAGAAGAAAAAAACAAACAGTAAGAAAAACATTAAAAGAAAGCAACTGTAGATATGAGTAATATTTTTTCTTTTTCTTTTTTCCTTCGCGGCACGATGAGGCTCCCACGCTTACTCCTCCTCACTATCCTCCTCCTCCTCGTTGCCGCACTTCTCCTCGTCACTCTTTTCCACCACCTTCATTTTCCCCTTCCTATCCTTTGTCCCCTCTTCTTCGTCATCCGTCTCACTTGTTGACGGTGGCCTCGCCCCATCAATCTCCATCCCGTCCTCCGCGCTGTCCTCGCTCGCCAGCGCCATTCTCTCCAGCGATTTGGCCCAGGCCATCTTCTGCTCGTGCTCCCGTGCAGCCAAGTCCTCCGGCGCCCCCACCACATCTGCCATCCAACGCACTGTATGCGTCAACGCGTCGACCTTCGCCTTGAGCCGGGCAAGGGCCTCCGACCTGCAGAGGCTACTGACAGACAGGTCAAACGCCTGCACTGCCAATTCGCCCAGTGCAGCTACCACAGATGGCTCCAGGCTCGCCGCAGGTATTGTGCGCGCCACGCCTCCACTGTTCCCGCAATGAACATGCCTATGCTTGCACTCCCAGCACGTCCGGGCCCCTTTGACGCTGATAAGGGGATTAGTACGAAAAAAAAGAGAACTGTAATGTGGACTTTACTACAGCCGCATGTGACACTCAGAGTTGCGCTGCACGCACCTGGGACATGGCACCTCTCACAGTGGCCCCTTGGGCTCCAACTCTTTCTCTGCACCCTTCGTCGCCGCCAGCTCCTTCGCCTTCGCCTTTGCTGTCTCCCTCGTCCCCAGGCCTGTACTACTCCCCGCAACCGCACTAGTCGCCTCCTCAGTGGCATCGTCCTCATTCTCGCTGCCCCTTCCCTGCGTTGCAACGTAGTGTGTGACCACCGCTCGCACGCGTGCATCCTCCGCGGCTTTCTGCGCCCTCAACTTCTCCTGCTGACAGATACGGGCATCAGACTCCACGACAGATTCGTCCTGCCTTCGCCACCACTCATTGGCTTTATCATCGGGGTTGGCAGATTCGCAGGCCCGTTTGTTGGTTGGCGCCATGATTGCCTCATTCCACCTGTGGCCCCGTTCTCCCTTTTATAATCCTGACCCACTCCACCTCCATGCTTCTCCCGCTCACATGCACGTAGAGGCAAATTTTCCCTCATGGCGCACGGACCACAGCACCACAATCTCATACGTGTCATGAGCGCCTAGGCCTCTATGGGTCTCAGCCTAAAGGGGGAAGTACTGTTATGGGCGCATCCAGGGGGCCCCTACAGGCATGTTCACGTGCATTCTGGTGATGGACTCATGCCGTGCATACACGCAGCTAACCGGACTTCCCGTATTACAGTCTTCATACATATTTGAGCTCACTGTAGTTATTACCACCAGACTCCTTACTGTTTCGTGAACATGTGGACACCGCGTGTTCCTCAAGTATATAGTCCTGTACTGTACATACAATTACCTCAGTTCGAATATTAGTTCCTTCACCGCACTCGCTCCTCACCTCTTCGCTGAGGTCCTTGTCTCTCCCCTCTCACCTTTGCTCGTACCCTCGGTACCCGCGTAGGACTCCACCCCAAAATACAGGGCACACAAGAGTGTGGAAGGTGCAGCCAGTAGCTGAAGCCAAGCCTGTACGTCCTTCACTCCCCTCGTTTCCCTGCAGCTCCACGAGGAACCGCACAACCTGTGGGTCCACGTAACCCCGAGCCCCTCCGCAAGTGTGGCTCTTAACACAAGGATAGGTTCCTTATTCCAAACTATTGGCAGTGGAGGGCACCAGCAGATTTCACTCTTGCTGCTGCGTTGATGCTGACGAAAACCACTATTGGCAAAATATTGCCTGCAACCACAGAGAACAGGCATGTTCAGATATTAAGGCGTATGTTTGAAATATGGTCCTTGTTTGGGGAAGCAAGAGTTTTGAGCAACTCTGACAAGTGATATTTATTTTCTTTCTCTTCCCACATCATCCTTGTGTCCTTCATTGGTTTCTTTTGTTTGATGTTCTGATAACCACACTTGCTTTGACTCTAGTACCATGGCGAGAAATCCTTCTAGGTTGTCTGCACAAGTAGCTCCTATGAGTCGGCAAACCCGACAGTCTTTGCAAAAAGAGACACAGCATGAGCCACCCCCACATAGCTTGATTCAATCCTGCTCATATAAGTGCAGCAACAAAATCAACTTCTAAGTGGTGCAGGTCGTCAGATGACATATCTGATGCTCCTGTCAGGTCTAAAAGAAAAGGTAGCTTTGAAGTAACATCCTGTTTCGAACATGCTGGTGTCTAACATAAGTTTACTTCAGCTTCACAACCTTCAGATACCAAGCTCGTAGCCACAAAGCCAAAGCCACGACCAGCACCTGTCAACATCCCCTCTGACTTTACAGATGGAGATGAGCTCTCTCCAAAAGAAGATCAATCTACTCTTGAGGATGACAATAACTCAGACCTTGAAAACCTTAATGGAAAGTCTCTGTGGCATCAACTATTTTCTGAGGTATGTCATGTTCCAAACAGATGTGCGTAGGTTACTGAATCCATCACTATTATAGCAAGTTAAGGTTGTGTCAGCTATATCTCATCGATCATTATCATTGTTGGACAATGACCATGGAAACTTGCACTGTGAGACATCATGACCAACACCCATAATATATCTATGCTTATATCACCTAGTAGATTCCAGCAACGACAAACATTGATATCATGGAAACAGGAATGAAAGGGATATTGCAGAGGCTATGGTGGAAGACAAACAAGACAGTGCAAGCTTGAATCGTGAGGTTCCTGTCAGTTTGCAAAAGTGAAATGAAGTAAGTTTAATCTATCACATGATTCACATTGATCATCCCACTAACATGTACTGGTAAAGACACGTCAGGATAAAGCTTGACGATCTGAGGTCAGTTCCTATACATGACCTCATTCAATATGTGTGCTGAGAAATGCTTTCAGATTCCGCAGTTCCGCCAAATTCATGTCAGAAGTCAGTCTAGCACTTGCTCACACCATCATCCTGTGGACTCTATGGCATCCAATGATGAAAATGATAGTGAGATTAGCCATAACATTAATGAAGGTTGGCATAAAGAATTCCATTACAAGCCAATCATCTCTCCTGCACATACATTGGGTGTAAAGAATCAACTGACCCCAATGAGAGCTGTTATCAAAGCTGCCATCAAACAGGTCACCAGTGATATCATATTTGCAACTGCATATCCTGCTGTTGATATCACTAGCTTCACCACATATCATTGTCATGCCCTTGTTGAGGGTGCAAGGAGCCTTGGCTACAATCATCTTGCGAAGCGCTTCAAGAAGGACAGTGAACTTCTTAAACTAACCGCTGCTGTGGTTGATCACTCTTGCCAATTTCATTATACTGTGTGCTTACATCCATTTCTACAGGTCAACTCACAAATGTTACACATTCATACACACTTCAAAGAGATGACTGATAGCAAGATTGAGGGGTTCTACCTTTCTGTTACCACTCTGACAGATATGACTGCCTGACTTGCTTTTCTGATTGAACAGATGAACTACATATATCCTGTCAAACAGCATGTACGGTGCTACTGATTTCTACAAGAATTATTCACTTACCCCTTCAGCAGACTTTGGACCTTGACGTAAATCACCCATACAACCATTCAGCTGTAATTTCATCAATCAAATATTACTTCTTTTCCAGTGATTGTGAATTGCTTGCAAACAAGCACACAGCCCACTTCACATCTAGTATAAAGGACAGGCCTTCTGGTCAAGAATTGGAGCTGCTGATTGCAATGGTCAGCCTAGCAGCAACTGTTGTGAGTGTGAATCCATTATCTGGTGTGGATGGGTACAGCTAAACTTGTCCCTAGATTCATGTGTCTCTTGTAAAGTGGGATAATAACACCCAGAAGACAAGGACCTTTTGAGCAGAAGAGTATCAAGACATTTACGAAGGCCACAAAGCATTTCTTGAGAGTCTCAAGGCCAAGCGAGTCAAATTCTTTCACAAAATCATGCATGGCCTTTATGAAACTGTTGTGTACATTGCTCCTGATGATCTCACAGAAGTATACTCATAAGTGAACAGTACAAAAAAGGCAACTTCTGCTGTCCTTGTTGCTTGCCAGGCTATGGCCCTGCTCTCACTCCCCAGTGATGATCAAGATGATAATTGATTTTGAAGGCTTCTGCAGGACATTTCCTTGAACCTGGATAGCCCAAGAACCTCACAAGGGTTCTCCCATACAACTCCCACCACATTCTTTTTAGTTTGCCTTGCCACGCATCTTACTTATGACTTTATGCCAGGATGGGGTATGCCACTACTGGTTAATGACTTGTACCATACATATCTTGTTCATATTCAGTTACCTTATCTAGTTAATTAATAGTAATCCAACTTGAATTCTTCGTTACCATAGAGTATCCCATCACTATCATTTCTAATATACCCGCTGAATTCAAGTACTTCACTGTTGAATTCTGCTGTTTCTGCCATATATTCCTATGCATATTGGATATTCCCTGCACATTTACATCACAAATAGCAGCAGTATTGGGGACATACTTTACATGGATTCTACGCTGTCCTAATTCTAAGTCGATGTATTAGACCCGACTTCAGTAGTATTTTACTAACTTCTGCAAAATCTAAACACTTCAACGACAAGGACATTGAATTCTGCATAATTTACAGATTTCAGTAAATAATCCAATATGTGCGCAATTTCAGGCAAATAACATAGAATACATGTATCATTGTGCCGAATCTTGTAATCAAGGATTTCCTGATGAATATTAGCAATGAAAATCCTATAAAGCCAGGCTGCACCTCATGCATGTCCTTGTTGTGGCTGCCACCAGTAGGTTCTGTTGAGATCGCTCATCTAATGTGAAGAACCATTGGTGGAGTTCTTCTTGACTTGCACATGTTCCAAGAGGACATACAACACTCCCAGCTGCAGCCACGACTGTTATGTCCTTAACAGGAAGTGTTTCCAACTGTTCAAAATTAAGTTGGTCGCTTCACACACTTAGCGGCTGCACTGTTGGTTGAATGTTGTGGTGCAAACTGGCTCCACTGTGATGTCTACTTGAGTTATTACTAAGTATGTTCAATAGTGTATAAACTTGCCTTTTCTGATTGGCAGGCAAACAGCACACAATGGTCAACAGCTTGCTTTTGAGCTGGGTTGGCAGTTGAGACAACTTCATCAACAATTGAGGGTGTGATTTTCTTTTGCTTGGGCTTGTTGCAATGCCTTGTGTCGTGAGCAGTGATGCTATGTTGCCAGTCATAAACTTGTCAACCTTGTTGTGGATCTGTGCCTGAGACATCAAGAAGGAGAGAAAGTGAAAAAGGGTGGTTTTGTACTTCTTCCTTACTCAAGGTATTTCTTAATCCTAATGTTACAAATCCACCTCACATCAATCCTTGTTCAGAGTGGGAATCACCAATCAGGAAGTCAATACCTGTGCACAACTAGTGGAGTGTCTGAGTGACAAAAATTTCCTTTCAAGGCAGGCCCTTGCACTCCCCTGCAAGTACCCTCTGTTGAGACTGAAGGATTAAACAGAACACAACAGAACAGGCATGAGCGAACTGTTAAAATAACCTGTTCTTTGCAGTTAGTTGGGCATATGAGATAGGAGTAGACCCTCACAAATGCACAAGGGGTCATCTCATTCTTACTGCCTATTTATCTACATGGGAACAATCAAATGTATCTACATCACTACATTGTGATTAGATAACCACATGCTCAGATTCAGAGAACACTTGAAACATGTAACAGTAACTTCAACACAAACAACTTTTTGCAAGTTGGCCCCAAAAGGAGTGGTTCCAACATGAGGGACCTAGCTTTTCAAGCAAGGTAATTCCCACAGTCACAATGGCTTACTTTTGGAGCTTGAATTGCTCAAGTGCAAGTTCATGTTTTGCAAGTTGAGTCAAGGAGTTGATTTTACTGGGTAACTTCCCATAAGAATCTGAAGACAAAATTGTCTTCAAACCCATGAAGGTGGAGATTGGAACCTGTCCTCCAGGAATCTCATTCTGTCTTCTTCAAACTGTAAAGCAATGTCCACTTGGTGAGTATGGCTGGTGGAATGGGCCCAAGAATTGGCATGTGTAATAGAAATTTCTTAATAGAGTAAGTGCGCGCATGCAACCACCCCCTGATTCGGGTTTAACGCCGTTGCGCGGAGCGTCAAATGTCTTTGAAGATGAATTCAAAGTCTGAGGAGGGGTACCGACCCTCTCCAGACTTGCTACTGTTTCGGACCTCGAAAATGCTGATGGTGGCGTCCGGCATACCGGCTCCTTGCAGTTTGAAGCATTTGAACATGTGAACTTCAAGTCTTCAAATCATTACGGGAAGTCACCCACTGTTCTCGTTCTCACAGTTACAAAAGTTAGGTGCGGGTTTAGCGATTGATGACACCGTTTACATCTAATTGTGTCCAGCACGGCCCGTCATAAAGTAGTACTGTAAGTATCATCACGACCGGGTGTTCAGTAACGGGTAATGCCGCCCGATGAACTGAACACTTTGACTATTTCGTAGCACGTAATTACTCTCGGCCTACGGCCGCATGAACACTTTGGTGCGTAACAGGCTAGAATGAATACCCTCACAAACGAACACTTACCGTAACGCATACTTCCGACCGAACACTCGGTCGTAACGATACAGTAGTCACTGTACCGGACTGGTTCACTCAGCAACTAGCAACACTAAGCACTGAGTAGTAGTCACTGTACGTTCACGAGTCTACGCTGACATCTGGGGGGCGAGATTACCCCGTTCCCACTGACCCGGGGACAGCACAACACTGGTGATGGACAACATGCAAGTTGAATGATGGTCAGGATATACGGACGGAAATCGTGCGGAGTCATGGTACCCTCAAGGTGGCATTTATATTTTTAATGTTGGCTCTAATCACTGATTGCGCATTCTCTCTTTCGATCTACTAGTAGCGTTGATAGCGATAAACACAACTAGAGTTGGTCATGCTCTCCACGAACCCACAGAAGCCCGACGGACCCACATCTCGCCGACATCAGGTCGTTGAACCAGATATTCCCAGCTCCGGCACCTTGTGCGTATTTTCTACTCAGTCCCACACCACTGAACAAGCTTCGTGTGTACGTTGGAAGTTAAACGTAAACGCTGATCAGCTACAGCGAGTGACTTCCTGCACTAGCATAAGAATAAGAATGATAAAATAGGTGTTGGCCTGGACAAGATCCTTTCCGCACTGAATGCTCGACATCATCTTGAACCATCTATTGAGTCTCTCGTTGTTGTGTGTTGCGGCCGTTGGAGGGGCTTGGGCAATCAAACTGTCTGCACCTCGCCACGCCCTGCCCTCCGGGTCCCCGAGCACTTCCACTGATTGGCAACCTTCATCAATGGCCTACCGCAAAGCCATGGCTGACCTTCGACTCTTGGTTTAAGGAGTATAGTGAGTGTTTTCTATCTGCATGCGGGTCATTCAGACAAACTCGCTGACGCCCCGCCGAGATTCCGATATTTTGTATATGAATGTCGCTGGGCAACATGTTGTCATCTTGGGATCAAGGAAGAAGTGCGTGGACCTGCTAGATAAGCGGTCGGCCACGTACTCGGATAGGGCCCGTCTGCCTCTATGGGTTGACCTGTGAGTTAGGCCACGCATCGTCGCTGCCTTTAAACCCACCAATGTGATGCTCCTGTCAGGATGAAATGGGATTACAACTTCCTCTTTTTGCCTTATGGGACGAAATGGAGAGAACATAGAAAATCGTTCAATGACTATTTCCATCCCAATGTTGTGCATAAGGTAAGCCATCCCCCTTCCCCCCGTCCCTTCTGGCTTATACCTGAGAAGTACAACGCGAAACAAACTCGAGCCGCTCGAATGATGGCTCGTCGAATCCTTGCGTCCCCCGAGAACCCTCTGGATCACGTTCGTTTGTAAGCTCGTACTCCGCCTCTCGAGTCCCTCCCTTCCTATTGACAAAAAAATCATAGCGCCGCTACATTCGTTGTCATGGACGTAGCCTACGGAATCCAAATTGCCGAAAACAACGATCCATACATTGAGATTGCCGAGTCCGCCATATCTAGCCTGGGTCTCGCCTCGGTCCCGGGTACATTGCCTGCTGACCTATTCCCGATCCTCAAGTATATTCCATCCTGGCTTCCCGGCGCTGGCTATAAAAGGTATGCGCACTCAGTGGCACACCTCAACCACCTCTTTGCCACCAAACCCTGGAATGCTACCAAAGACAAATTGGTATAGTCGTCGCGTATACCTCCGGCCGCCGCACGCTAATTATATGGCTAGGCAAAGGGGGAAGCTAGCGAATCAATTGCGGAGACCCTTATCGAAAGTTTAACCGAAGGGGACGACGAAGAGGTGGCTAGAAACACTGCTGCTGCTTGCTACGCTGGTATGTCCATTGTTCAGACAGGATTTGGGACTTGGCTGAGTGCAGCGCGAATTTAGGTGGAAACGACACGACGATATGCACTCTCCGAGTCTTCATGCTAGCGATGGTTCTCCACCCCGAGGTGCAGAGGAAGGCCCAGGAGGAACTTGATGCTGTCATTGGCGACCGTCTGCCTACTTTTGAAGACCGAGAACAGCTCCCTTACGTGCGTGCTCTCATGAAAGAGGTTACCAGATGGCAATCGGTGACACCCATGGGTATGTACCGGCCCCTTGCTCACTAGCATGTCAAGTTCAGTCGCATGATTTGCCTCATTATAGGTTTCGCCCACCGTGTCACTGAGGACGACGTATATGACGGATATTTCATCCCCAAAGTGAGACACAATACTTGGACGGTCTGGGTGTAGCCATGATAACAATTATTTGTGAAATAGGGAACTTTGGTGGCGACCAATGTTTGGTACGTAAACCCGCAGAGTACTTCATGAATTTAGCTTAACCTCCTTTGCCTTTCAAGGTCTATGCTGAACGACCCAGAGGCCTATCCCGATCCCGCGAAATTCAACCCAGATAGATTCTTGAAAGATGGAGAGATCGACCCGAACGTCTTGGATCCGGGCCAGGCCGCCTTTGGCTTCGGTCGCAGGTATGCTTATTACAAACATCCCTCAGACCTTACGGCCGCTCATACTGGATCCTAGAATATGTCCCGGACGATTCTTCAGTGCCGATTTCAACTTCATCGTCGTATCCACACTGCTTTCAGCCTTCAATTTCGGTCCGCCGCTTGACGCTCAAGGCAAACCTATCCTTCCTGAGGTCGACATGGCCCCTGGTATTGTGTCGTACGTCTCCTATCTTGACCAGTATCTGCTGCTTGATGCAACTCGGTACTCATGAGGCCGATTTAGATGCTGCAAGTCGTTCGAAATGGTGGTAACCCCCCCGCTCGGGCCAAGTAGGAAAGCTTCTCTCAGAGGTTGAGGTCTAAGCTCCATAGATTTGTCAGGAGACTTTTTAATCTAGTATGGGTCGTGTCAATGGTCACACGAATTTATTCTATCGCGGCGGAAAGCCCTCTCTACCGTTCTCCGTTGTTATGTCTGAGGCCTGTTCGTCGAGGCAACGCCTGCACTGGCAGTCAAAGTACCACCCACTAAGGAGTTCTTTGCGCCGGCTTTTCCAATCCGCTTTGGTGTCTATGTAGTTGATATTGAGCTCCTCGCCAGCAACAATTTCTCGAGTTGTCCAGAATTCCATAGCGCGCCCTCGTCGAGTTTTGCGGACGTTTGGATCACAGCCTAGATACGCGATCCGATCGAATTTCGTAAAGCCTGTGTTGCGACATGCACTTTACTATGGTTGAAATATGAACCATCAATGTACATCGCGAATCCCAGCATTTCGGATTCGTCGTCTCTGTTGTGGTCTAGCATCGCCTCTCCTTCTTCCCAGATCCCGAAGACGTTGCCATGGTCCCTAGCGAGAACGTCTCGAATCCTTTCGCTACCCTCGAAATAGCTTGCTAGCGTCGATGGAATGGCCGAAGATGCTGCCTGCGCCGCACATCGCAAGAACGTGTAAACGCGGATCCACGTATCCAACGTGTCCGGGTGAGCACGAAGATGCGCCGCTTCGTTGTTTTGTAGCGTCAGAAGGTTTTTCCACTTCGACAGGAATTTTGGAGCCTGCGAGTCGTTCTGTGCTATTTCACCAAGAGTATCAAGCTCCTCTCGCCAACATCTGATGACAGCAGAGGACAGAAATCTCGCTGTTTCCAGTTCCGCTTCGGATAAAGGTTGCGAGCGAAGTATGTCCTTCATGAGGGAGGACTCGGCAGTCTTCCATCGAGCATAAATCGTCCTATCTAAGTCGTCCTCATCGTTGTTCGTGACCGGTGTCGGGTTCGGGATTGCCTGCGTGCTTATGATCTTTACAGCCGAAAATAAAAAGACGGAGAAATATACCTCATTAGCCTGGCCTCTCTTCCCCTGCTTGCCTAGCATGCTAGCGTGCAGCCTGTCGATGGCCCGCTGTATCGCGGCCGCTTCGCTAGAATAACAACCTATTGTCCCCCAGTCGTCTCGGCACTTTTCACTGCAAAACCAAACCCCCTCCCCAAACGCACCGCTCGAATTAGACGGGCGTATTTTCCATGCCAAACGACGTGCTTTCTGGGCCACGATATCGTCACGAACGTACAAAAAACACTCCGCACAGACTTCTTTTCTGAACTTTTTGTAGATTACCCATGCGTATGGTTCATTACAGGTGAGTATAACAGTCCCAGCTGATAGTCCTTTTGTAGCAAATAGTCCTCGGCCTCCATATGGTGTCGCCTTCTGCTCGTATTCGTCCATCGACGGGATCAATAGGGGATGTCAAAGTTCGTGTTGTGGTCGTAACGGAATGTTATGATGAAGGCCAGACTCTCGAAGGGAGGCTGGTTTCTATCAGCCTGCTGTTTTAGCGCTCATTCCAGCTATCTCAAGGTGCTTGAAGGGAGGGACGCATACCACCTCACACGTAGCAACAAAAATCTATGCCCCCATGAACGGCCGCGGATCCAAATCCCTCCTCCACTAGACACGCATTCCCCTCAGCACGGAACTCCATGAATGGAATGCTCCGTTTAAGATGGTGTTTGGATCGGCGTAGTACGTTCACCTCAATTGGCCTCAACTCTAAAGGCTTCTTGTGCTCTAGGTAAGGCACTTGGATAGCCACTGATAACACGCATCATAGAATGCCACATACTCAGCTTCCAAAGAATGCCTAGATACTAAGACGGCATTTGGATTGTAGTTAGACCCTCGAAGCAGAAAACCAGTACCGTGGGCGACCCGGGGGGGAGAACCATTCAAAAGATCACCAACATGCGTCACAAGCAGCTTGGCAACCAAGATGTTACGGAACACGCAATACAGCTGAGACACCTGCCATCTACCTGGGTTCGACCAATATAGGCGAAGATTAGTGTGCCATTTTGGGCTACTTCCAATGCCTAGCTCGTTCACCGTCATGCTCGCGGGTGCTATCAGCCCACTAGAGCTTCTGGAGCTTCGTATATATAGATACAGCTTACGCAGCGAACCCTAATACTTACACAGGCATCCGATTGCAGCGTTAAGCTCACCATCGGTAAGTGCCATTCGATTCTAAGTCTGACCATATTTACAACAATCCTATAGATGTACTCTGTACTGGTCTTTTTGTCAGCCCTCGCGGCTTCGACAGTAGCGCGACCTGCGAACGACTGGAGCAAGCCTTGTTTCGATGGGGAGTGTGCCTATGATCTCCCAGCAACTACTGGAGCAACATCGGGTGTGCTGAGGATAGTCAGTGCACCGAGACTAATGTTCGAATCAGTGGCTTACCTTTGAGTAGACTGGCGCTCCCCATGCCATCACAGATGTCACGCCTGCTGCTGGCTGGGTTATCCTTGATTGCGACCCCAATTTACTGGAGCAGGATATTCGTCTCGTGTGTAGCAGCGATGACGACACTGAAGCAGGATGCAACCACCTATTCCACGGACACGGGCCAGTCAACAAGATAGTTCGTTTACCAGAGAGTGTAAGTCTTCGCAACCCCCCTTCGCCCATGGGCTTTCACGGACCGCTTGCAGTGTGCTGGGGCCATTCCCTTTGCTAGGATCTCGAGGGCCTGGATACCGGAGGACCAGAGACTGCCTAAGACCGCTAAAGGCCAGGTCTATCGAAGAGATGGGGCAACACCCCAGGTACACGCCTTAATTATCGACACGGTGGGTAGATTTCCTGGGCATCTGATACCTAACGAACTCACCTCTGGACCAGAATTGGGCTCAAATCGATTCCTCAAAGTATGAAACGAATACGCCATCCTGAAGTACTGGCTGACACACTCTGTTGCAGTACCGGTGAGGTATCGTTCGCATTCCTCACTACGAACAATCCCGTCCCAAGAAACACCTACTTCGAAACGTCGTTGCTCCAACGGCGTGATGTTTCGAATTTCGCCGAGGCTGCTATTGCGAGCGAGTTACTACCTATTATCCTTCTGCGCGGCGCTAACAACGCTCGTAGACTACGTAGACTCTCCCGAGGTTGCGGACAAGGATTTCAACTTCCACAACACGTCCAAGATTGTTGCTAAGCTCTTGGAGCCAAAGGAAATCTTCAAGAAGGAACTTGAATGCGACAAAGTTAAACTCTACGTCAAAGCAGAAGTAGATTTCGATTTTGATGGGCAGGGTACCCTCACTGTTTCCGGGAGTGGCCAGTTGACTCCGAAACCGTCGTTTTCCTCGTTCCAAGGGCTCATCAGTATGTCTATCGCACATGCTCCGTTGCGCACCGAAATTCAACATCAGGTGTGCGTCAGGTATCAAGGGTAAATTCGCTGGCTCTGTCGACATCACTGGTGGCCTTGAGGTGAGTCCACTCTGGCTCACCTTCACGCCATATGTTGAGTCTTACAAAGGGAACCGTTGCCGACACCGGAGAGAAAACGCTCATCACCAAGAATATTCTCAGCTTACATATTCCAGGGCATGTCGTCTAGATTTTTAGTTCACCGTCCAAATGCCTGACTCCAGGACACAGCATTATCGACGTCGGCCCAAGAGTTTCTCTTCTTGCAAGCTTCGGCGCCAAGGTCGGCCTTGTGGTTGGTGCCAAACTCGAGATAAACTACGACATCCAGAAAGGTAATGAACTCGAGTGTAATCCTTCAATTCTACCTGACCGCGGTTCGTCAAATAGCCGACCTCGTTTGGCCGCCGTCCAACAGCAAGAAATCCGTCGCCGAGTTTAGATCGGGAAATAATGGTGCGGCTTCCTTCTCGACCTTCATTTGACCTAGTGCTCAACAGGGCGCTCCCCCGCAGAGGTCAAGCTGACGGCTAATCCAAATGTCGCCGCCGTGAAAGGCTCGATTGAAGTGCATGTCATTCCTAAGATAAGCTTTGGTATCAACGCCTTCAGTGACACGACATCCCACGCGGTATTCTTTCGAATGGATGGCAAGGGGGAGCTCACTTTGACGTTGGGCGCAGCGTCGGCTACGTTGAGCAACAAAGAGAAGCTGACGAAAGAAGCGTTTGTCGGATGCGCGAAGCTGACAGGGGAGCTCAAGGCTGAGCTAGGCGCGGAAACTAAGTTCTTCAATCTCTGGGATAAGTCTACGAAGGCCACAGTTTGGAAGAAGGAGTACGAAATCTGGGAGGTGATTCTTCCTTTCGACTTCCAGATCCAGAGATGGCATCTGATGGTCCGCACCGTTCGTAGGCTTGCTATCCGAAGAAGAAGCGTTCAAAACCTCGCACCTTGAATACCGTGCGGCTATGATACAAGACGGCGACACTCTAAAATGCCCCAGTGCAATGACCCAGATGAGCAAAGGTCTTGAAATTTTCTCCGACTTCGTGAAGGGTTCATCGTACGTGGCAGTGATTTACTTCCTCGATTTATTCTCATAGTCTGTACAGAGTCAAAGAAGTTTAGTCGAGAGAGGGGGGGGTGACTAGCTGATGGCGTATTCAAACGGATTTCAATCCTAAAGCGAGATCCACAACATAGCGTAACAAGCGAAACGATTAAAACAAAATATCATCTAATCCGCACAGCGCCTGCGCCGTGATTCATTCCAAAGATTTAACCGCTGGAGAGGCCGTCGCTCGCCGCCCCTTCGTCGCCTTCATCTGAATACTCGGCACCGTGAGATGAAGCGTCGTCCCGTGCTGTTTCCGTCCTTTCTTTCTTGTATTCATATCCCATGAAATTCATCACACTAAGAGACGGTCAGTTCAGAAGCTCGAATTAGAGCGCGAAAAACGTGCAACTCACTAAATAGTCCCGTCCGCGCATCCCACAACTACTTCCTCGTGGCTTAGTTTGCATGGACATGGGGTTCTTCTCTGGAGTAGCCAGGCCGGAGAACTTATTGGGTAGCGGACCCAACAATCCCTGTATTCCGCCGGAGGCACCGACCTCACCAGCAAGGGCAGCCCACGCACCAGTCAAAGGAGTGACGTCTGTGTCGATATCGACTGATGGCGACGGGGTATGACTGTCCGACAGTTGGGGAATACCTCGCTTCTGTGATACCGTGGGCTCCTCGTCACTGCTCCCATTGTCGGAATCATCATCATCATCATCAGCCACACGGTTCTTATCTCGATCTTGGTGAGTTGTTATAAAAATCTACACGTCGTCAATACAAAGCACAGTATGACTCCTCAAAAAAAATGCACTCACCCTGCGATCAGCACCCGACCTGGAACTAAATCGCGTTGCTGTGACCACTCTCCGTTTCCTTGGGTCCACTGCGCCCACAGCGATGTCAGGCGTCTCCACAATTCCGACAATTTTCGGAGGCGCAGTCAACAACCGCCGCTCGCCCGAATAGCATAGTTTGTGGCTTGCCATCGAAGCCGAAAGCGGCGTTGCCGACCGAAGCGCAGTCGGACTTAGATGAGGTGTTGTAGGGGTCCGCGGCGGGACGTTGAGGCTGAGCCTCCCTTTGGGGATGTTAGGCATGTTGCCATTGACGCCCAGCGCGGACGTATTAAGCGAATGCGACGGGGTGGCGTCGAGATAGACGAAGTCGATCGGGGCCAGTGAAGGGACCGTTTTCGAGCGCGCTTGCCTCGTCGATGTAGTCACACTCATATTTTCGATGTCATTCGGGTCTATGAATGAATTATCTGCTGCCATGGGCACGGAAGACCTCGGCTTAAACCGCGATTTCGATGTAGACGTCGAAAGGGCCGACGGCGCGCGTTGAAGTTGCCCGTGCTTGGCTGACGCTGCCGGTGTGGTTGGTGTTAGACTGGCCGGTGAGAGCAACGATTCGGTGCCTGGCGTGGCGGCGATTCCTTTAGAAGCGGACGAAGCAGTGTCCGCCGTCTCTTGCCATTGAAGGTGCATAATGACTGCCTTTGTCGCGCACTATCAACAACGGTAAGAACATTGTCTAAACATGGCGTATCATTGGCAAAGAGACACTGCGACCCACCGTAATCTGCGAGCCCTTCGCTGCAAACCATTGCAACATGTTGTCCGGAGCTCTTCCCACATTCCACAACTTCGAACCTAAGACAGGGTCGCCTCCGCCCAACTCGCTTAGCTTGAACTGGGAGATCATCTCCCTCCGATCTACGAGCAGAACCAGAACCATCAACTCGAAAGTCTAAAGTCTTAGCCCCGTGAGATCACCACGCACCGATCGCGAACACCCTGACTATCCCATCAATAGTAACGCTCACCACCCTTTCTCCGTCGCCCTTCCCACTGCCTCCGACTAGCTGCACGCCGACGTTGACCGTTGTCTGCTGGCCGAATCGCACAATCTTCGTTCCCGCCCGCCAGTCCCAACAAACCAAAGCTTTATCGGCCCCTGCGGAAACAAGAGTCTGGGACGACAGCGCGACCGCACGGATGCCATTCAAGTGTCCAGACAGTTGTTGAAGGGGCGTATATGTCAGCGAAGAGTATAGATGCACGCGTCCGACGTCGTGGAACCCTACAACGAAAACCTCTGCAGAAATATAGATTAATGTTATTGTCAAGCAGACGAAGGAGTAGTGCTCTTGCCTTCCTCAAGCAGCCAATCGATACAACTCACGGGCTTCTTCACCTGCAGACACTTCTTCATCTCCCCAGTCTCCACATCCCAAAACCTGATCGTCTCGTCGTACGATCCGCTTATCAGCCTCTTCCCCCTCAGCAGTAAAGTCGTGCAGAAGCCCGTGTGCCCAACAAGGAAACGCACGCGCTGCGGAATGCCAAAGAGGAAGTTGGACTCCCGGTGATGCAGAGCTCTATAGAGCGCTTCCCTGTAACACATAAAACTTATGTTTTTCCTTCTGATGTCAGAGTCAAGAACGCACCATCCTTCCTTAGGGCCGCCCTTTCCGTCCCCTCGGCCCGCGCTCGCTGAGAGTGAGAGAAAGGGGGACAGGATCGTCCGCCGAGATTCTAAAACAGAGATAGCGCCAGATAGCGGGATGGTGAGTAAGAGATTGCCACTTGCGCGATACCTGCCAAATCAGTTCCACAGGGCATGAGAATCATGTCGCAAATGAATGGATACGGGAGCACTTACGGATTCCAAGCCCAACAACCGCCTCACCCCAGCTCTCAATCTCCCTAGGTCCACCCTCGCACGTCTCCTCCCGCCACCCCAGATACCCTCTTCCCCGGCGCCTACCCAGTCTGTTCCAGAGTACTCCTTTTCATTCACCTGACTACCCCCCTTAGCCGACTCCTCGCCCTTAGGTCCAGCTCCGCTCGAAGGGATGGAAGGCGTCTTGGCGGAAAATGCAAATGCATCCCCTTCAACAACAAAAACAAGGATCCTCAACGCTAACTCATCGCCGAGGCTGCCTAGGATATCAAACGTTGACTTCGCGTACCGCTCTAGCAGGAGAATCTGCAACGGAATGTCGCCTGGGTGCAGGGAGTCAAGGACAACATGTGCGCTGAAACACGTCTTAGAACGGGTATCAGTGCAAAGGTAGAAAGGTTAAACATACAGATTATTCCGCCCCTTGCGCCCCAACGCACGGACGGCTTGTCTGACTGCAGTTTCGTCGATGTCTCCTCTGGCTCTCTTTGCCTTCATTCGGTTAACGGCGGGGGAAACGGCATCTAGGAGTGCGGCACAATCTGGATCACTGCTGCCATGCGCGCCCTGTGACGAGAAGAACGCTTCTTCTTCCTCGTCTTGCTGCAAGTCAGCCTTCGAGGCATCACGGTACCCTGACCAATACCCGTTTTGAAGACGGCGTCCGCATACACAGCGCCCGTCCTTGCCATCGACCGTACCTATCGAGAAGTAGTCCGAACCTATAATAAATCAGTATATAAGCGTATGGTGGGGGTATAAACTCCACCTGCGACGTTCTGCGTCTGACCGTTCCTTCCCTTGAGGATCTGTACTTCGGCCTGCAGGGCATGCAGTTGAGCGGCCGCGCTAGCCTGTGCTCGCTCGAGGAGGCGCTTCAGCGTTGTGATACGAGCGGAATGGAGAGCGGCTAAGGATTGGAGATGGGACATGAACTGTGGGCAAACATCGCTTGTCAAAACGCCGGCGAGGACAAAAGCAATGCACTCTTACCTCCTCGTCCACCGCACCCTCTCCGCCTTCTGTAACCATGTCCATGTCCATGTCTAGATCCATTTCGTCGCCCTCGCTAAGTACCGTATGAGCTAACGTACCCTGATCCCACTCATCGACACCGAACGCGTCTTCCAAGGAAGGCTTCAACCTCGACTCCAACCCGTTGATTGCCTTGGCATTTCGCCGCGTCGATCCAGCGATGGAGAAAGCGGGAGATAGTGACATTGCTTGGTTCGACGCGTGTCCGCTGACATCCCCGCCTAGTTCTGCCGTAGATCCTTGATTTGCAACAAATGACTGCAATGAGAATGGCACGCTAGTTGTCCGTGCACGGGATAGGGTGGATCCAGGTGAACGGTGAGAAGCGTCTTTGGAGCCTGGACTTGGGGTAGCGAGGAAAGCGATCGGTTGGTGGTTAAGAGGTTTCTTTCTCATGCTTGATGGGGGTGTGCCCGTCGCGCCTTTCGAGTTGAACACGGATGGTTCGAGTGTGGGCGCGGGAAGCGTGGGGTTCAGAGACGAGGAGGCGCGAACACGAGGAGGCGTCACCACAGCCGCACCGATATTGCCACTTGACACGCTTTTCACCATCATTCCCGACGCGATTGGCGCTCCATTCTTCACTTCGTCGCCGCTAGATGAACCTTTCTGTATAGAGGACAATGGCAGCGGCTTGGACAGGGTACGTGAAGGAAACGATATCGACCGCACAGCAGATACGGACGCGGACGTTTTACCGACATGCGCGTTGATGGAACCCGACGTCGTTGCGCGCCGCGTGCCTGAGACCGAAGCTGCAGCTGCGACCGGCGCGGTGCTGTGGGTTGACATTGAGATGGAAGATACGCGGGCGTGAGGACGAATGGGGAGACCACTACTCTTGGCGGGTGAGGATTTGTTGGGATCCTGCTTGGCAGGAAGAGAAACGCGCTTGGGGATGCTCGTTGCCGACATCGACGACGATGAGAAAGCAACGTGCCTGGTCCGTGCGCATTGTGGTGATAAGATAGACGCCCTACCTATTTTTATCTTTATTTTTCTGGCGGAGGATGTTGTATTCCGTACAACATATCCATATGCGTCTGCCTGAATGGATAGAGTATCTATGGGATTCCAGAAATCTGATGCGTCAGTCTTGGGAGTCGGAAGACGGGGGGATGTATACTGCATGACCGTAGGCACGGGGCTGCAAAACACAGTGGCCAACGCTGAGCAATTAGAGTACTGAGGCGCATGGTGAAGTCGGCTCCTGACCCTTCCCGACAATAAAGTATAGTGAGTAAGTTGTAGGTTTGCTCGAGTATACTGCGAGTATACCGATACTAAAAGTCACCAAAATGACATGTCGGTAGACGCTAAGGATAATATTAAGCATCCCTGTTTGCGTACTGTGTCCCAGTGCCTGAATCGTTCCAGGCGATATGCTACTAGTAGGATAGTCATGGGCTTGTGACTGGCACGTATCACGGCCACGAAATTGTGTTTCGTACTCAACCTTGTTCATTATAACAATCTTCGAGTTCGAAGGTAAGTCGGTATAGAATTACATTCCACGATGGATCCTCGTTCGCACATCTAGCTATTGTACCCTTATAACACATAATCAAACCTTTGCTTTGACCTTTTTCGCATTGATGATATCGACGAACTCGGGCTTGAGCGAAGCACCGCCGACGAGAAACCCATCCACATCGGGTTGCAAAGCTACAGACACAAATCTCAGCTTATGACGTCCGGAAGGGGTGGCGCACGTACAGAGTTCCTTGCAATTCCCAGCGTTCACGCTGCCGCCATAGATGATTCGTGTATCCTCCGCGACCTTGGGCGATACTGCTTTGGCCAAGTATTCACGAATCGCTAGGTGCGTCTCCTGCGCCTGCGCAGAGGTGGCTACCTTTCCGGTGCCGATGGCCCACACAGGTTCGTACGCAATGACAACCTTACTTCGATGGTCAATGTCAGTTCGACCATGGAACAATAGCTAAGAGATACCTACCCCCAATCTTCTTCTTTGATCGCCTTCACTACGGCGTCCAGTTGCTCCGAGACTACCTTGGTGGTCGCCCCGCTCTCTCGTTCCTGTAGGGTCTCGCCGACACAGAGAATAACACTGAGGCCGGCAGCGACGGCAGCTTTGGTCTTCTGCGCAGCCTCTTCGGATGTCTCATGGAAAAGAGTTCGTCGCTCCGAGTGGCCTACACGCGCGTTAGACCAAACCCAACAAGTGAAGAAGCCACCCACCCAAGATTACGTATGGTATGCCGGCATCAGTAAGCTGGCCTGCACTGTTGGGATGGATGAGCGACGAGTTGTCGTCTTGGATGGAAGTTGGTGTGCACCTTATCTCCCCAGTGAATGCGCCACTATCCTTGTAGTAACAGTTTTGGGCAGCAACCTTGATTTCTTTGCGCACGGCCTCCTTCAGTGGGATGAGGTAGATTGACGGGGGAGAGATCACGATCTCTGGAGGGCATGTTCGTGCTCGGAACAAGATTATAAGAAGCAGGCACACCTGTGTTCAAGTCGAGATCGGCGTCGTTCAGGACTTTGACTAGAGCCTGCTTTTGTGCCCGGGAGGTGGGGTTCAATTTGAAGTTCCCTCCGACGAAGAATTGGCGAGGCATCCTGTGTCAAGTGAGATCTTTGATGGCGTCGATGGATGAGATGAGTGCAATTTATATCGCAGAACCTACCTGTGTGATGGCGGTATCGGAGGTAAAGAGGATATCGATCTCGGCTGCCCGTGTCAGTGCCAGTGAGTCGGGCGGGCGGATTAGGAGCAGATAGGAGATACCTATATATGGTAGTAAATAGCATTTCCCACGTTACCACGAAGCGCTCAATGTCGTGGGCAATCGCCTTAGGTCCCCTTCCGTTGTTAATGATGATATGCTCCTTCTATTTGACCTTTGCGGAGTGTCTGCACCCTAGACATCTGCAGCCGTGTTAGTTTCAACGACCCGCCTCGCGACCAATAAGAACAGCGAGCTTGAACCGTATTCATCTTCGCGATTCTCGACTTCTCGCACTGGCACCAGCCTTGACAAATCCGGCAACTCTAGACGTAGCTGATAACTTCCCGGTCATTGAGGGTGTTGAAAGATGTCATTAATTTGCCAGGAGTCCCGGGGCGGTAGGGTAGCGTTTTTGAGTCTGGAAGATGTTTGGTAGCGAGTTGAACGTTAGGCCCCTCTGCAAGAGGGAAAGGGGGGAAAGGGGCCGAGGGGGTAGGACGACGATGAGGTTGTTTAGCTGTACGCCTGTGTAGCGAAATCAATGAACGACTGGAGCAGGGAATAAATAATATACTTGCTGGAGCAATTAAGCGTGGCCGCCGAGATTGTCCCGAGCCTCGTTGTAAACATCCCATCGCTAGGAACTTGCGAAGCGGTCTGTATTCTTCCTATGCACATGAATGAGACTAGACACAAGCCCTGATCGCAATCAATCATCCAATCGACGCCTTGCGAACTTGAAGAAGCAACACATCTCCCTAAACCACAAGCTAAACGAGCAGGCTAGAGCTAATAGAGCGACGACTTCCAGTTAAAGCTAGCGTATACGTATATGCGTCCGCAACCACGCAGAAATCTCCGACGCAACTGCGGTGAGGTAAAATTGAATGGAATTATAGTATGATGGTCATTAACGTTAACGTTAGGATTTAGCATCGACATGGAAGGGAAACTGAAACTGAGAACGTGGAAGGAAAAGAGTAAGAGAAAGAAGACGTTACGAGAACGAGAACGATATAGATGTTAGTATCCGCAGAGAATGCAATATACTATGAGCATGGGCCGATTCATAAAGGGTAGAATGCCAGCGATGGAAGGTGGAAGGCGGAAGGTGGAAGACTTGTGCATGCAACGTAAATGTGTGTATGACGTCCAGGAAGATACAGCTGCAGTCGCATGAACTTCGTCCGACGCAGTTTTGGAAACTGGAATGGGTGAGTGCAAGATTTGTGTTCGATTGCACTGCGGTGTATACGTATAAGAAGTATGCGAGGTATGATCGCCGTTGGCGGGTATATCATGGGTATCTATGAGAAATTGGAAATGCTGCACTCTGCGGCGCGTAAAGTATCGGCACGGCAGACATCGCGTAGGATTAACGCACGAGTGTGGCAGTGGATGCGCGGAGGGAGAAGTACGGAGCATGGAGAAAGGAAAACGGAAATGGAACGAAGGGAAGCGATGGCGAGAGAAGCCAGAACCGAGAAGCGCTAGTTGGGTATGTGTCTATATGTACAATGTCCACCGTCCGTCCGCGAAAACCGTGAAAATCCAAGAAATAAAACATAGCTTCACACTCCGGTCGCCGTGCTGCCCATCGTATACGCACGCGCTCTGTACCCTGTCATCCCGTACGCCCCCATTCCTGTACCCACATTGCAGCTGCTCGCCGCGCCTGCCTGCAACACGCTCCGCCTGCGCAGCCATCGCGTCCCCGCCCTGATCGCATCCGCCAACATGGCGTGATTCTGCGCCTCGTTGAGATACAGCGACGCAGCCGGCGAGGTCGTGAGCGACGGCGACAACGGCGACGACAATGTAGGCGAGAAGGGCGATGACGGGAAGGTAGGCGACAGGGCGCTGGATGGCGAGTACGGTGTGGGCGAAAAGAAAGGCGAGCAAGGGTACATAGAAGGAGAAAGCATGTTCGAGTCCACGTACACATTGTCGTCGTCGTCGTCTTCCTCGCCGAACGATATCCCCACCCCTACTCGACCTCCGCACGAGAAGCCCGTGCCTGCCCCCCACATGCCTAGATCGAACAGCGGGGTCGTGCTGCCGTCGACGAGGACCAGTCTACCTAGCGAAGTCGACGGAGGATGCGCTCGGCCTTCGACGACGCGCTTCAACAGACTGTTCCAGACCGAGGGCACCAGCGTGATTAATGTGTGGAAATTGGGTGACGGGGACGAAATGAGCGCGTTCGCGAGTAGGGTCGAAGCGCCTGGTGAAGGGAGCACGGGAGAGGCGGTGGAAGGAGGGGATGTGGACGTGAAAGGAGGGGTAGAGAATGATCCGAGGGAATCGTCTGAAAGTCTGAACGCGATGTAAACCGTTTCCTACGAGATAAAGAGGGGATTAGAATACGAGTGATGCGACCGGGGGGGCTGAACATCGAAAAACGCTTACCAATTCCTCCCATTTCATGATGCCATCTGCTACACCGCCCAGGATCGCCTTCACTGATCCTTGGGTAAGGTATACAGTCTGTGCCTTGCGGAGGACGAGGTGAGCGATGGAGCGAAGATTTGCTAACGATTCGGAGAGTGATTTAGCTGTGGCCTCCCTGGATTGCTTGATAGGTTCAACTTGCGAGGACCTAGACGCTGATGTTGGCGGTGATGAAACTCGTGATAAGCAAGAAGCATGTTCCGCCCCAGCACCTTCCCCAGTACCCTTTCCACCAGTTCCCGTGATGGTCAAATCCAAAGTCCTCAAACCGACGGCACACATGCGTAGCACAACAGCGGCGCTTTCAAAGCATCCTAGGATGATGAGGCTTTTTATATGTTTGTGCAAGGATGTGTTAAAGGGCTTCGTGCTGTATAAATCGTCCCGTTACGACATTCTGCGGTCAATGCAAGAAATTTGAGAATGGAAGAGCCACTCACGCGCACTGGTCGCATTCACACGACCCTGATTCTGTATACACATCCGAAGACCTTAATGACCAAGCCAATGCCCCAGCCTGCCACTCTGATCGCAACAGAATGGTCTCGTAGAATGCAGGCGTTGCTATTCTGTTGAACAGGCGACACACAAGGAGGGGGGCTAGGCGAGTTCGAATCTTTTCCGTCTTTGCTTTGTTGATGTATGCGTTCGTAATGGTGGGCGTGTTGAAGCGTGTGGCGGTCGCAGGTGGTGGCGAGGAAAGCTTTCTATGCTTCCCTTTAAGATTGGGGTTCTGGTCTCGAGGCGCAGTGAAGAGTGACGGAAGAGTTTGTGAGCCCAAAGGTTGGAATTGTTGTCCCCCGCCCTGCTGCTGGTCATGGATTTGCTCTCGTTGCTGCTGGTGGTCACGATGCCAGGCGGGGCGAGCTGGAGGAAAGGGCGGCGAGGAAACGCACTGATGGAGGATCCGCTCGATGAGCTCTTCGGGGAGATTGTCGATCGTGGGCATAGTGAGCGAGGTAGGGAGCGTGGGTTAGCGCGTTGCGAGGAGTGTTCGTTGTTGCCGTCCCCGTCGTCGTTGTTGTCGTCGACGATGAGTGAGTGGAGGGGCGGGGGAAGAAATCGTTGGTTAAGTACCGACGGAAGCGAATAATCCGAATCGGGTAATTGAGATCCAGTTCGGCGGAATGGATGTTCTCCGACCTCGCCGCTGGTTCTGTTTTTTCCGTCACTACCGCTTATATAAGAATCAGTGAACTTTGTCACCTTCTGCCATTTCCATCTCCTGCTACGATTACATTTTTCTTCGGAAAGGACTTCTATCAATCACACGTTGTACTCAGGTAAAGTGAAGTGTGAGACTTCGAAATCGTGAGTCTGTCATCAGAATTTCTGATAGTCTTACTGCCCAGTTGATGAATTTACGGTCACAAAGTGACATGATAATTTTTGTCGTTACATTCTGATGGTTCGAATCACATTGGACGCATCCGTCCGTCGCCGCCCACACTACGTACATGATCTCCAGTACTTGGCGACCATAGACCAAATGGGAAGAGCACCGAGGCGATGCATTACTATCCTCTGGAAACCAACCTGGCGTCCTAAGCTCGAACGTCAAACTTTCGGGTTCCCAGAGAGGAACACAAGCCCGCTACTTTAAGGCGCTGCAGCGCAGGAGCTGGACGACCACAAGCCGACGGTCCAGTAGTCAATAAGGGCGGGACCTGGCGGGACTGTCGAAATCCCGAGCGTTGTAACTTATTCCAAGTTTAGATTATCGGATTGGGGATTCAGTCTGAATCAACGTCGCTTGAGCTCGCACATCAGGCCGTCCCCGAAGTAGAACGCGAACGTAGCAGCGGTCAACGGGACCCCTTGGAGATATTTCGCAACGATATATGTATGTGTTCACCTTCAAGTACATTTCGATTGAATTGCAAGCTTAGATTCTAGGGTTGTTACAGATACAGTCAAGCGATGCACAGTATACATTGCTATGACGCTTTGAGATGTCCCTAAAACTCCAGGCTATCCTTCCAACGTCGCGCGTGTTGGCAAGCAACATGGCCATCAAGAGGACACGGGAGTTTGTATATGTGAGTGCAAATAAACTTCATAGCGACCCGTGTATTCCTTTGGGTTTCATCTATGTTGATTATTATTATTATCATCATCATTATTATATAACTAGCTTCGCCGTGATGCTGTAGGACACTGTATTGACTCGGTATGACTAGACGCGGACTTGGCCACGAGAGTTACGAGACGGACGTTTTTGGTTCGTCTCGAGTTCACATCATATCCGAGCAAATCCCCCATGCATCGCAGTCGCGGTAACGGATATTCGGCACAAAGACTCAATCGTTCTCCTGCATCTGACCAGGTGAACCATCTACAAGTGGCCCCACAGCACGGAGAGCGCCGGGAATGCAATCTAGCAATACGTTTGGTGTCTCCGTTTTGGCGTCCACAGCTGAGAGCCGCTAGGAGTGGAGCCGGTGTATTGCTTGTGTTGCAAGTGCGCTAATGCCTGGCTTTGAACCCGAAGGCTTCTGAAGCTCCCAGATGCAGATAGGGCGTAGGTCAAGCTTGCTCTGGTAGGTGAAACTAATCACCGATGGTGGATGTCGAGGCGAACGCAAATACTCCACAAAAGTCAAATAGAATGTGCATATTGTCGTCAACAAGAATTTATATAAAATTCGCATTCTTATCCATCCATCAATTCATTCTCACAGAATGTCCGCAACAGAAACTCATCCCAACAACTTAGGCACAGTTCACCAGCAGTCGGATGTCGCGGAAGCTGAGGTCAGTCACCCAACTATTTTGCTTATGAAATTGACCATCGCCGTGTTAGACATGGATAGATGCAACTGAGTGTTTCGCAGAACACTGCGCCTAAACCGCTACAAAGTTGCTTGAAGAATCGTCCCTTTCCTTCGAACAGCCCCCCTTCGCCACCCCACAAATACAGTTAACCGAATTCATTTTCTCCAAACGCACACACCCCTTTCGATCGCCGTCGCCACGCGTACGGTCATCAATTAGATTACTGAGGATGGCTTGTGCCCCCTTGCCTCCTCTTCGCCCCATCATCTCTTCATGGGAACATATCGAGGCGTTCTGCACCCTGCGTCAGACATGCGCGCGACGTCGACGCGGAATGGGTCAAATTTGCTGGAGACCTTGTGCCTCTGGCAGAGGTCACTCAGATAACAGAACGGGTTGACATGATGCTGCGGATGCTAAGTGAACGTTGCTGGACCGTCCTCAGCGATTGAGTCAGCGAGGACGTCCTCAACACCGTTAATGTCCTTTACAACGTTAGTATCTACATTGTAGTTTTTCAAGGGGCGCTGCTCACATGCTTCTGCGACAGGCTGAACTTCTACAAGCGAAGGAGCAAGAGCGTGAGGCGGAAGAATTTCTTCTCATGGAAGAGGAATTAGTTCGCTCTGGCTTCTTAGTGTACGAGCGCGACTCGGGTTCTGACAGTCCAAAGTATGACTCCGATGATTCCGACGATTGGTCTGATGGGGAAGACTATGTCAGCCGCCGAGAACAGAACTTATCTTGGGCATATGCCTTCGACGAATCACCTCGCGTATCGAAGGGTTTGTAGCCTTTTATATCAATGAATTCTTCATGAAACTTTGTTCTTCGCAAAATTTCATTTCGAACGGACTGTTCACATCTTCACATCGTACAACACACAGTACTACTGTATCATCATCAATCACAGCTTTCTCATTATACCTTTGACCTCCAACTGTCTATGCACACCGATTATGAGAGGGTACATACTTGAATAACCAACCTGAGCGGCTGACTTCCACCTACAAGCAATGAAAGTCAATCAGGGGCTTCAGGGGTACTCACCCACTCACATCTACACATTGCCGATTACCTTACTTGCAGCTAGCTTTAACAACCAAGATATTTGGCACTGGAACAAATGATAGATGTACCATTGTAGCACCAGAGCCTTGTTACATCTTCATATATATATATATATTTTCAATAGGTGTTCAGCCAATGGCAGAAGACAAGAGTCAGAATTGACAGCAGATGGAGTCAAGTGAAGTGGATGAAGATGTGATTTGAAATTATACCAAGCTATATACATTATTTATAGTAGCACTAGTACACATATATTTCTCACTCTGAATCTTAGTTCCTACTCTGTATTAAGGACCGTATCGAGGGGCCTCCTGACTCATCCATTTAGGGGGCGCGGGAGCGCGGATGCGCGGACGAGAGGAGCATACGGGACTCAGCTTCAGCTTTGATGCTGCGCCCTCCTAGCCCTGCGGTGTTCCGATTTCGGAGAGAGCATGGGGAGAGGTGGGCTCCGCAGAGGAGCCTGCAGCGAAGGCAAGAGTGAATCAGGTGGCAAAAGGGAACTAAGATTCAAAGTGAAGAATACATGTGTACTAGTGCTACTATAAATACTAACTAACACATGTATGTAGTGAGGCTAGTATGTAAGTACACATGTACATGAAACATGTAACAAAGTAATCCTAGTACTGTGCACCATGCATAAGCCTTGAGGGCAGAGCCCGAGGGATTCCAAAGGTCCGAGTATCCGAAAGGGGCATAGGGGGACCCCTAAGGGGGTGAGGATTGGACTCTGACACTCTGTCACCTCTTGTAACTCTTGTCTTCACTGTGGGCTCCTCTGTAAAGCCCTGCCTCTCACCTATGCCTCTCTCTGAAATCGGAATACCACAGGGCTAGGAGGGCACAGCATTAAAGCTGAAGCCAAGTCCCATGTGCTCCACTTGTTCGAGCATTCTGTGCTTCCACACTCCCTGTGCTTCCCATGCCCCTCATGGACAAGTCAGGAGGCCCCTTGACATGATCCTTAACACAAGGTGATTTTCAACAATTGCTAGTGGTGCTCTTCCAAAACAATGAAAATAGTTACTCTTGTCCATGAAAACTACAACACAAGTGTCAATAAGTTGTCCACTCCCAGTTTCAAAGTGCCCAACTGCACTGCCAAAATGATGTTAGAACTCTACACATTGAGAAGCAGACACAGCAAGAGAAGAGGATCTTTTTCAGAAAAGGAAACTCCCCAATCTGATATTAGCTTTAAGGATGAAGAGAAGTATGAAGATCTAATATGTGTCCATACAGCCATGTAAAGGTTCAGACAGATACAGCCTTATAAGAGGCATGTTTTTTACTGTGATGAGGTCCCCATATTTATGAAGGAAAGGATGTGTTGACTCTGTAGTTTAACAAGTTCAAAAGGGGCCAACATAGGAGTTTCTGGTAGCACAATTGCTACTTGCTCAATATGACCTTGGAAAGCATTACCTATATCTCATAAACACAGTTCTAGTGTGTGTGATGACCAGCTGGGCAAAAGGAACATCTCAGTAGTAGGAGACTAAGGCAGTGGAACCGACTGAGAAATGGATACTTGCGAAATTTGAATGACCTGATGAACCAGTACCACAAGTCAGTTGCCCAAATGTATATCAACTGAATGTGGAAAACACACATACAAGTAGAGATAGGCAAAGAAGAGGAGATGCATCTGAAAGTAATAGGAAAGTATGATGGAACCATGTTGTGGTGGAACACTCAAAGACAAAGATGAGAGGATCAAAAGGTGGATTCGTGGTTGTGGTATGAAGGTAAGATGAATACAAAGAGGTGGCTACTGTTTATATAGTAGCAGTCAGGTCACATGAGGTCAGGAGTCAGGGGAAGGTAGTAAACAGGTTTACACTTGCCCACCCTCTAAAGAAAAGGGGAAGCACAATCCCAAGTGAAGCCGATATCGTCAGGCAGGCAGTCGAGGAGCGAGAGTACTGCTACAGCCAATTTTTTTTTTCCTTTTCGTGTGCTTTTGAATCATCGAAGTCGGTCGTGACGCAAGCCAATGATCCAAAACCTCTAATTCTTCTACCTCGCGTCGAGGCATCCAACAGTTATCTTCATCGCCGTATCCCCGGAAAGAAACCAAATACTGCATCCCTCCACATCCCTGCTTCTTGTCTATTATCCTATCCACGTAATATTCATCATCACCTGATTCCCTGGTGATTGCAGCAGGTCGTTCGAGCTCATGAGAAGGGAATAGGTTACCATCATTAGGGACGAAAGGATGTAGAAGGCTAGAATGAAAAAGTGGGGAACACCTTGTCAGCATTAGGCAAATTCAACATGTACAACGACTTCTCTGGATTTGAGCTGATAATTTCGTAAGGGCTGTCGAATCACGGCATGAACTTAGCCACACGATTATCCCCAGAGTGCATGTACTCTTTTCTGCGGTTAGACGTGGAGAGAAATACTGAATCTCCAACAGCGAATTCTTGGTCCGGTCGACGGTGAGCATTCACCTGGATTGTCTGAGAAATCTTCGCAGTGAGCAAGTTATCCTTAGCCTCCAAAGTGATATGATTAACGCGCGTGATGATGTTGACCGCTGAGGTCGGCAGGTTGCGAGGAGGTGGGTCGACCAGCAGAGGTATCACCCAAGGCGACAAACTGAGACATAACATGAATGGCAAAAAGCCTGTCGATGCGTTGATAGTGTTCATGATGGAGAAGCGAACACTGGGAAGGGCCTTGACCCAGCCCTTCTGGTGACGATCGACGTAGAAGCGTAGACATTGGATGACAGTCTTGTTCGTTTGCTGCTGGAACCATCGGTTTCCGGGTGGAAGGAACTAGACAGACGAAGTTTCACACCAGTCAGCTCATGCAGTGTGGACCAGAAACGGGAAATGAAAAGCTTATTGCGATCACTGGTGATGGTACGGGGTAAGCCGTTTTCACAGTACCAGTGGTCGAAGAAAAGCGCGGCCACATGCTCAGCAGTGACATCCTTTCGACAAGGAATCAGCCTAATGTCGGCGCCCAATCTGTCAGTGATTGTCAGGAGATAGTCAAACCCATCGTCCTCGGGCAGTGGCCCCATGAGATCGAGGGTGATATTCTCAAAGCGACCGTCGGGGACAGGGAGGGAATGGAGGGGGCCAGCCGGCTTCGAGGTTGGTGTCTTGTTACGCTGACACTCAACGCAACCAGGAATGTAAGCCTGCTCCAGATCGCGTCGCATGTTGGGCCAGTAGAAAGAGTCCCGCAAGGCTTTCATAGGACTTGGTGGTGCTGAAATGGCCCAAGGAATCGTGCGCCAAGTGGAAGATCGACTCTTGCACCGAAGAGACCCTGGGGACGACCAGACGGTCCGCAACGTACAGCAGACCTGCTGTCAGACAGGAGTTTAGAACACCAGGGGTTGGACACGTAGCCGGTCTTGATCAAATGCAGCAGGTCACTGTCTGAAGAGACTGTGAGTACGGGGGGCAACTACGGCAGGGGGAACAACGTCAGTAGGGAACTGTTGACTCAGCACGTCAGCAATGGTGTTGTCCTCGCCCCGGATGTACTTGATAATGAAGTTGAAATCCGCCAAAAATTCCTGCCAGCGCAGCTGCTTCTTTGAAAGGTCCCATTGTTTATTGAAAAACTCGAGTGTCCTGTGGTCAGTGAAGACTTCGAATTCGGCACCGAGTAAGTTGTTATGCCATTTGTGAAGTGCCCGGACGATGGTGAGGAGCTCCTTGTCATGAGTGGGGTAATTCTTCTCCGTGGGGGATAGTTGTTTCGATTCGAACGCGATGGGGTGGGCTGTCGCCCAATCCTTTCCAAAGGACAAAACGGCGCCTGTTCCTAAGTCAGACACATCAGTCGTGACAAAAATCCTGTTATCACTGGGGTTTTCGTGGTTGATGACCATCAGGCAATCCCTTGATGCTACCAAGCCTTTGATGCCCTCAAATGCAGCCTGGTGCTCGGGTCGCCACATGACGTGCTCACTCCCAGGTACTTTATTCATAAGCGGCGTGAGGATGCTTGTGAGTTGAGCAAGGCATGGGAGGAACACGGACAAATAATGGACCAGTCCTAGAAATTGGCGAACATCAGAAGCAGTTCGAGGAACAGGCCAAGCGGCAATCTTAGCGGGTCTGCCTGGATACCATCTGCCGAGATACGATGGCCAAGGAACTCGATCGAGGTGCAAAACAGGGACATCTTCTTCAGCAAACAATACAAACTCGTGGCACGCAGTGCCTGCAGAATCATCTCGACATTCCTAATATGCTCAGCTAGGTCAGCACTCCAGATAATGATGTCGTCAAGATACACATGACAGATTTTACCAATTCATGGCCGCAGAGCCGCTACCATGTGCCGTTGGTGTGTTGATGGCGCGTTTCGACAACCCTGAGGCATCACCACCCACTCGTAGAGTCCGAAAGGCGTCTGAATGGCCATGTACTTTATATGGTCCGGGTGCACCTTAGTTTGAAAGAATGTGTTTGTCATGTCCAGCTTGCCCCAGATTTTTCCGTGGCCACAATCAGTGAGGATGTCAGCAATTCTTGAAAGCGGGAACTTATCCACGATCGTGTTCTCGTTCAACTTGCGGTAATTGTTGACTCACCGAGGCAGCGTGTTGGGGTCCGACTTCGGCACAAGGAAAGTGGGACTGGAGAATTCAGAGTCGGACGGCCGCATCCTGCCAGCAGCCAGATGGCCTTCCAGAAGGGTGCGCCAAGCATCCTGCCACTTCTGAGGGCACACATACTCCCTTTTATGCACTATCTTGTGAGCATCCTTCAAAAGAAACCGGTGGTACATGGTGTTGGGCAGCTGATGTACTGGGGGAATGTCATCTGGGAAAAGGTCAGCATACTTGCACTTCATCTCCCCATCCATCCGCTTCAACTGATTTTCAAATGACTTGATTGCGTTTAGGTCCTCAATACGTTCCTTCAAGGTGGCGACAATGTTGCTGGAGCGCGAACCTCACTGGCCGCGTGAAGGGTGAGCGTTGAGCCTGGGGCGCAGCCAAGCCGTCATCTCTTCCCCAAGCAAGACACTCCAGAGAGTGGGACAAGCCCGTCGCTGAGCAGCACAAACCTCGCTAGCACGGATATGTGCAGATCGCCACAGAGGCGTTGGCTTTGGCGTCACCCGCTCCCTCGCATGTAATAGGTCGTACGAGCTATCATTGTTCAATTTAATTATACAGGTGCCCTGTCCGTGATTGATGACTAAACCGTTCAAGTTAAGAAAAGGGAGGCCGAGAATGAGGTCTGCAACAAGAGTAGGTGATACAAAGGCACACAGAGTGTGAGAAGAAAAAAGTCCGTCAGGGAAGAACGGCTGAATCTTGACGTAGGTGGAAAGCGAAAGAGAGGTACGATCGTTGGAAAACATGGCTTGGCAGGTGAAAGGAACCGAGGCTTGCAGAACTTGAAGACCGAGATGCTTGACGATGCTCTCCTTAATAAGTACTATGGAAGATCCATTGTCAATGAGGCCCTTCACAGTGAGAGGGGAATTGAGGGAAGGGGTGCGGATATTGCAAGACCAAAAAAGATTGGAACACGAAAATGGGGTGCACTCATCGTCAGAATACCTGGGCGAACCGGTATCAACCATGGCAGACACGACATTCGGCAACACGGCAGCGACAGTCTCGACAGATCCCTTGCAGTTGATAAGTTCCTCAACACCAGACGACAAGGGTATTTTGACCATGGCCGTGATGTGGGAGGAGGAACTTGAGCCACGTGCCAAGTACGCGCTTGGGCGGGCTGGAACATCAGCAGCGGTCAATGTCTTGTACTTAGAACTGTTGATAGGCGGGTTAGGACAACAGGGGCCTATGTGCCTGGTGAAGAAGCGGCAGCACTTGTAGCAGCCTCCATTCTCCTGCAACAAACACCGTTCAGCATCAGTGAGTTTAGGGATGGGTGTCAGAGTCCGATCCTCACCCCCTTAGGGGTCCCCCCTACGCCCCTTTCGGATACTCGGACCTTCGGAATCCCTCGGGCTCCACCCTTGAGGCTAATGCATGGTGTGCAGTACTATGATTACTTTGTTACATGTTTCAGGTACATGTGTACTTACATACTAGCCTTACTACATATATGTGTTAGTTAGTATTTATAGTAGCCCTAGTACAACATGTATTCTACACTTTGAATCTTAGTTCCTTTTCGACACTTGTTAAACTCTTGTCTTCGCTGTGGGCTCCTCCGTGGAGCCCGCCTCTCCCCACGCTCTTTTCCGAAATCGGGACACCACAGGGCTAGGAGGGCGCAGCATCAAAGCTGAAGCCAAGTCCCATATGCTTCTCTCGTCCGCGCATCCGCGCTTCCACGCTCCCCGCGCATTCCCGCACCCTCTAAACGGACGAGTCAGGAGGCCCCGTGATACGGTCCTTAATGATGGGAACGAAGGTGGTCTGCTGGGCATTGGCAGAGCTGGAGCCAGTACCCGCCCCTTTGCTAGCAGCGAAGGCAGCCATCTTTGGTGGTACATGGCCCAGCACGGTAGTGTGAACGTTGAGCCTAGCAAACTCCTTGGCGATCTCATCGAACCATTGTCGTCGACGCTCATCCAAATGCTTGATTTCATCGAGCCAAGGGCGAAATTCTGAGAAGCGATTCGTGTTTTCGCGGTGGCGTTCTTGAGCAAGCTCTGGGTCTATACCAGCTTCGATGGCGTCATGGAGAAAATTGTCGTTCATGAAAGACACTGTTCCAGCGAGAAGGTTGTTTCGGGCCATCGTGTCCAAAGCGAAATCCATGAAGGGACGGGAACCCTGTTTGAGACAAAGGGACAGCCATCCTTGCAGTGTATTCCCAGTCTGAGGGAAGAAATAAAGTACACATCTGTTCTTTATACGTATTCCAGTCCATCTCAGGCAAGGAAGGTCCATTAGTGGTGAGCCAGCAGATAGTGTGCACACTAGTCATCCCATACGCGACGGTCTTGACCATGTCCTGGGACAGGGTGTTCTTGTGGCGGAGGAAATTCTCGGATTTGACGAACCAATCCCACAAGAGGCTGGCATCGACGTCTCCTTCACCCATTGTGGGAGGGCGATTTGGCGCAGACTGTTCGATTTTTGCACGGATTCCCATGGTGTCAAAGTCTGAAAGGGCAATGGGTATAAGATGGGGGCGTGTGATACAGGGTCGGCGGAGGAAGTCGATATATGCGTGTCAGCCGGGTGTAATTCAGTGTTCTTCAATACAAGGGTAGCGTTGGCGGCGATGCGAATTCGTTTCACCGGGACTACGTGGACTTGTGGTGCAGAATGGGTCCGAACACGTGAAGAATGAGCGGGTACCAGAACCAGGGGCTGGGAAGTGCTGACAGTGCGACTACGTGTTCCAAGTGGAATGGGTATCGACGGGTGATTCCTGGAAGGCAGGGTGGCAAACTGGGAACATGGTGATGATAGGGTGGGGAGGAAGATTGGAAAGAAACTGGAAGAGGCAGGGAAAAGGGTGGGGAAAGGGCGGGGAAGTAAGGGATCTCAGGGTCGTTACCTCTGAGAACCCTGACTGGCACGGTTGAGAATCAAGGGCGGTTTTGTGTTGAGGCCGAAGCCTGATCGTTCTCAAAAAAAAAGTGGAACCACGTTGTGGTGGAACACTCAAAGACAAAGATGAGAGGATCAAAAGGTGGATTCATGGTCGTGGTACGAAGGTAAGGTGAATACAAAGAGGTGGCTACTGTTTATATAGTAGTGGTCAGGTCACATGAGGTCAGGAGTAGAGCACAATCAAGAGGAGTTAAAAAGAAAAAAAGAAAAAACAGAAGGGGGGATGGTACCAGACTACTATCACAACTTCATGAAGGTATTCAGAAAGTCAGACTCAGAGTGGATGCTGATCAAAAGACCATGGGATCATGTAATCAAACTAGCCCCAGACTTCAAGCCAAAAGCCTCAAAGGTCTACCCACTATCACTGGTCGAGCAACAAGAACTGAACAATTTCCTTGATGAAAACCTAAAAAAGGATTACATCCAGCCATCCAAATCACTGCAAATGTCACCAGTATTCTTTGTCCAGAAGGACAGCAAGAAGTGGCTGGTGCAGGACTATCAATATTTAAACAAGTACACTATTTGGAATGCCTACCCCTTGCCCCTGATATTGCAGCTGGTGGACAAAATCTCCAAGGCAAGACTATTTACCAAGATGGACCTTCAATGGGGGTACAACAATGTACAAATCAAGGATGGGGATCAGTGAAAGGCCACTTTCCAAACACTGAGAGGAGTGTTTGAGCCAATGGTCATGTATTTCAGACTTAGTGACTTCCTGTCCATGTTTCAGACCATGATGAATGAACTTTTCAAGAATCTAATCAACAAAGGACTAGTAGTTATATACCTAGACAATTTACTTATATTTATGGAAAATGATACAGAAAAACACAGAAAAGTAGTATGAAGGGCATTGTAAGGGGACACTCCTATTTTCTCCTATTCCCCTGTCCCTCTCCCTTCCTCCTCGTCCCTTTCTCCTTTCCTTCATTCCACGGACTCTTACTTACATCCCTTTTGTTTCCCTTTGTTCCCTTCCCTTTCCACTTCCTATCCATCCACTCCTTTTGCATCTGAGTCACGTCTGGTGACTCTGGAGCCTTCCTGCACTTCGGACTCGCTCAGACTCGCTCAGACTCATATATACACTTTGGGGCTCGTCCGGGCTACCTTTATCCTCTTTCCCCACTTCATTACTCTTCGCTCTTACTTCCCCAGGTTACTGGCACGACTCCTGTACATTCCCCTTCCACTTCATTATCACATGCCCCCTCGTACCTTGTGATATTCGTTCGGACTTGTGGCTGGTGTACTGTACAGTTATCCTTCATTCCTCCCACACTACTACAGTATATACCTCGCTTCCTAGCATGGAGAATCCTTATCCTGTTCTCTTTGGATTCTCCCTCTGCTAGGTGAGCAGCTCTCTCATGTATTGTAGTTAGTCTTATTCATTACCTTTGGATTCTCCCTCTGCTAGGCCTGCGCTGTCAGCCATCTTGAGGTTGCCCTTATAGCAGAACAGGATCTCCCATCCTGGCACCAGAGCCCTACAGAAAACGTCCTGCACCACTCCAGACTCGTTCCTGATGTGTCTTCGGTTTTGCGGACATTCCGGATGCTCTCCTGCTACTCCCACCCACCTCTGAGGACCCAAGGAACTCCATCCCTCGCTCCCCTGACAACTCGGAAATGACAGGCGCTTCCAGCCAGATCCCGCCATCTGAGCCAGCCGACTCGGGACCGGACTCCGAGACTTTGCAGACCTTGTGGGCTCAGATGTACGAACACCAAACCCAAATCCATTCCATCCATGATACACTCACCTGAATCAAAGAACTCCTCCTAACACCCCATCCGACTACTCTGAAAACGACTCTGGACTCTGAGCTGAGGGGCATTGCAGCCTCCCAGCATGCCCCGAGTCAATCTGAAAACACCCCGCGTTCCTGTTTGAAGCCTGCCTCTCCCCCAATCTTCGACGGAAACCACAAGGATGGCCATGCATTCTACAACGCATGCTCCATCTACTTCCAGCTCTGTCCAGACCACTTTCTGACTGAGCAGGCGAAAATCCTCTGGTGTCTCTCCTTCTTCCAGAAGGATTGAGCTAAAGAGTATGCAGACATGGTGCTCTGGAGTCCGAAGGATCCGTACTTCAAGTCCTGGGCCACCTTTGCAACCGAATTCCAGACTCGCTTCCTTCCAGATTGGGAACACGAAGCCGCCATGCTAAAACTGGAGTCCACCCGGTACCACCAAGGCCGTCGGACTTTCCAGGAGTACCTCGACAAGTTCCAGGACCTCGTAGACCAGTCCAGATACACCAAGGGCTCCAACATCATGATGAAGTTCCGCCGCGGATTGGACTCCATCATCCAGAGCTGCGTTGCCGAGTCCGCAGACTGTCCGGACAAGGATGACTTCGAGGAATGGTACAGGGCAGCGCAGCGGGTTGCTGACAACCGTGCTGCTAACCAGTCCTTCCACTTTGGCGTGCACTCCAGTAACTCCAGACACTCCAGACCCCTCGTCCAACCAGCAGCCAACTCCGGAGTTGCTCAGACTCCTGTGGGTGTACTTCCTGCGCCTCAGACTCTACTCCTGCCTCTGCAACCCCGTTTCCAACCTCCGCCTCCTCCAAAGGCTCTCTCACCCGGCGTCCCTATGGACGTTGACCATACCTGCTTCCGACCCACCACTTCACAGCTCTGTTACCGATGTGGCAAGCCCGGCCACATGTTCCGTGAGTGCCCACTCTGGTACGATGTCCGGTTCATGACCACCGAGGAGCGGATGTCCGCCATTGAAGATCTCTTGACCACAGCCAATGTTGTAGTAAGTGCGGGGACTTTGGAAGGAATAGATGCTGAGGGAACAGCCCCGGTTGAGGAATCGGACACAGCAGATTTTGTCCAGACCAACGAGTGATCAGTGCAACCTCGTTGGTAAATAACCGATTTGCTTGTCTTAGCCAGTAATCCTGGCTCTTCTTGTTAACACAGAATACTGTACACCCAGTTAGATGGTGTGCACGTAACAGGGGAAGGTCTGGGGTGTTAACACTGTACTTCAGTGTTAACATTTAACCGCGTAGTAGTTGGTAACACTGTACTTCAGTGTTAACAATTTCCGTGTATACACATATGTTGTTAACAATACAGGGGAGTAAGTTGTTAACAATCTGCATGTATACATGGATGTTGTTAACACCGTACACGTACACCCATATATTGTTAACAACTTACTCAGGTACATAGTTGACGTTATATGTGTACATCTATAGGTTGTTAACACTGTATGCATGTATGCGTACATCTTTGACATCTTACTTAGATACATTGTTAACAACGTATGCATATATGTGTACAGTGTTAACAATATGCTGTTAACACTGTACGTATATATGCATACATTGTTAACAAACTTACTCAGGCATTATACATGTACACCTGCATGTTGTTAACACCGTATGCATGTATGCGTACATCGTTAACAATGTTCCTAAGTACGTTGTTGACAATAGTATGTGTACATGCATACAGTGTTAACAACATGCTGTTAACACCATACACATGTACGCATACATCGTTAACAACACTCCTTCTACGTGCGCACCATTAACATTCTACCAAGGTATGTTGATCACATTCTAAGTCATACATTCAGAACAGGTTGATAACATATATACAAGCGGCAGCGGCCTCAGTTTGCAAACGACGGTGGTGACTATACATGACATATTCTAAGTACCCTGTAGTATCATATTATGCCCGTGTAAATCTGGCAACCACAAGGCTGCAAATTGACTTCTCATAACGGACAAAATAGCATTTTGACGGGTGGTGTATGCTTCAATCCCTTCTTGAAGTTTGGCACTGGCATCCGGTCGTTGTCCACAGCAAGTCTTCCACCATTCTGCTTTCCATGATAAGTGTGCGGCCACTCTTCTCATTTCCTCAATCACGAGTGATACCTCCTTGTCCCAACGAGCAGTGCGTGCATAGGATTTTGCCCATTCAACCCAGAGAGCTATCAATAAAATTAGCACAGAGTAAAAGCATGATCAAGGTAACCGGCCTTCACCAATCTCGGAGTCAGATGCAGAGTTAGGGACTACGGCTTCCTGTGTTGGCACCAGTGTCTGCGAGGGTGACGACGATCTTGGTGGTGCATGTGGGTTTGTGTTGCGGCATTGGGCGTACAGTATGCGCCCGCCATATCCATGAGATCTCACAGGTGCCTTCTGCTTCATCCGGATTGCGTGTAGGCCATCGAATATCATTATCTTCCAGTTTGCGAAGACGGGTGATCCAACTACCCTGTGGGTCTAGGCGAAGTAGTGCCTGGTACACAGCACAGTAATGCTCGGCAACAAGAGTAATCTTGGACTTGAAGTGAGTAATCTGTGAGCGTGCGCGGGTGTTTGGACCCTGACCAAATCCAACTTGCGTGTACTTGTAGTCAACAAGGCCTGCCGTGATTCGCAACAAGCGACAAAGCTCAAGCAGGCTATCGTCGGCCTGCGCAACGCGGATGCGTGCTTCCCTCATTTGCATGGGCGCGAGCTCTGCCGATAGCGGCAATTGAGATGGGAGGAGCAGATTGGCCATCTCAGGAGTTAGGCCAGCTCAAGGCTCAAGGTCCGAGGCAATTGAAGGCATATGTTGTGCCTGCTCAGCCTGCCAGAGTTTGATGCGACGACCAAGATTATTGCGCCTCTCCTGGAGCTCAGCAGCTTGTAAGGTTGTCTTCTCCTTCTGGGATGTAGATACAACTTGTCTATGAAAGTTGGTAAGCAACATAGAGTGTATATGGTTAGAGAGAAACTTACTGGAGTTCCTCAATCTCCAACCCCTTATAAAGGAACTCGTTTGGGCTATTAGACTGAGCACAGGCAGGCTCAGTAACTTCTTCCCTTGCTAATTCAAGGCGGACTGCTGCCATCGACGAGTTTAAGTTGGCCATCAGAATGTGCAAGTGATTACGGTAAACAATGGAAGACGTACAGGTATCAGTTTCCTCAAATGGATTGGGCTTCGTGCAATCACTCTCCCAATCAACGATCATCTGCTTCCAGACAGTGATATCCTCTTCATTAAACTCAGCGGTGTACTCGTCATGCAGAGCAGTGTGTCAAGCACTCATTGAAACCGCCTTTTGAAAGCGAGCGTGTAAGCTATTCCCTATTTCTAATGGTTAATAAAATTGGAAATTCAGTCAGAAGCGATGGGCATACCAAGGTCGATGATCTTCTGCCAGTTCCAAGCGGCTGCATGATCATCGATGGTATCCATCCTTGAACCCAGGCCCATGATTTTGGTACTCATACTGACGGGGTTTATATGCGCCCACCAATGTTCAGGATCTTTGCCATCTGTTTCAGCGGACCACGGAATGTAACTGAGTGAGTAGGTTGTCTGGCATTTGCTCCCATGGCCATAAAGGTGGAACTTGGGGATAACATGGGTGACATGGTCGAAGGCTTCATTGGAGAGACGCATGCTTTTGGGGAAATTCGCCATGCGATCACGAAAATTTCTGGACCATTGGCAGCAAATATTGTAGGATAGTACTAATCTGATGAATGGGTTATTCTTGAGGGTCGATAGAACGATAAAGTCGGTATTCGCGTATCTAGGAGATTGTTAACCAAACGTGAGGGCACTTAAAAATGTATGCCGTACCTCTCACCTTTCTGCAAATTGCCTAGTCTGTTGCGGCGAACAAGGCCATGCCTCGCACATATGACACCTGCAACTCCCGTTGATATATAGCCGTTCGAGCGTCGCTTGTTGGCATGATCCACTGCACGAAGTTCTGAATCACAAAGGTTTGGCTAACATACGAGGTATGAGTTTAATTATTGGGGATGGTAAGCAAACACACCTCAGGGTCATTTGCATTCTTGTCAAGATGTGACTTGTATGGACCTTTGGGTACCAAGTGACCCCACCCATCGCCAAGTGCCTTGTCGTTCTCAAGGTGCCTATCCTTATTTTTCAGGCGGAAATTCACATCGATAGTGAGGATTAGGCCATAGCGCCATCTGGCACTCACTCAGCCAGAAGTCTGGACAGTAAGAATGGAGGACGTACCTTGTTGATTCTGGCTCAGTTTCCCAGTCAGCAGGGATATTTATCCTGGGATGTGGGCATGCTGGGCAATCTACAGCGTATCCACCATCCTTTGTAGATGAAACAGGCTCTGGGTCCATTCCAAGGCCAGCTCGTTTTAACATTTGGAGGTGACGGAATTGGCGCACACAGGTAAGGAATTGGTCATAGCGTAGCTATTAATGAGGATTAGGAACGTTTGGCGGACAGAACAACTGTGAACGTACCTGTAGGCCCTTGATACCAGCATTGTCTGTCTTTCGTTCAATCGATAGGTAAAAATCGTAAGCCGAAATCTTTCCTTGCAGTGTTAGCAGCTGGAAGGTATTGAGGAGATCGAGGGTGAATGCTGTGCATGGTGCGGTAGGTGAGGCAGGGTACCACCAGTACCGTAACAGTTGAATATCCTCGCCAAGAAAACGACAGTGGCAGAATCGAACGGACACAATGTAAATGCCCGAGGTGTCAATGATATATAGACTCTTGCGTAGGATACCAGGAAGAGTGCACGTTTCTTCATGGCAATGTCCAAGCTGAATTACAAGACCGAGAGCACGTAGAGATGTCCGGACAAAATGTTTGTTCTCCCACACCTACGTTCCTATGAGTTAGCAGCGCCCGAGGTACAGAGTGGAACAAGGTTCACCTCAATGCAATGGAGAGGAGAGCGGCAATGTTGGTGTAAGATACATGTCAGGCAGTAGAGATTTGTGTCAAGACAGTCGATACAACAGTATTTCCCTTCGTTCTTGTCATTGTGGCAGACATGGCTCAGGTTGCTGTTCCCATTTGCAGAGCCTTGCCCCTCGAGTCAGTAAAGTTCTTCAAGATATGTTTGGCGCTGTTTGTGCTGCCCATGCTTGCTGTCGATGGAGCGCAGGAAGCTTTTCAAGACGATGAGAGGGTGAAAAGAAATTCGGAGAACCAGGAGAGACACACCTCTTCGTTGACAGTGTTAATCTGTATATTGAGGTCATTATCGTCGGTGCGGTGGGAGCCATCGTTGGGGTGGTGGGAGTTGTCGTCAGTGGGGTGGTGGAGGTTGATGTCCACGTCAGCTTCCGCATTAGCGCTTGCTGATTCAGCGCCAGCGCTCAAGTTCATCTGCGTATCTGGCCCGCTAGCCAAACTTACTTCCTCGTTGGGAAGAACCCGTTCAATGTGAGTCGTAGTCGTAGATGCGATGAGTCTCCCATTAGTGGATCTTTGGACAGACCGTGATATATGTGCCACAATCTGGTGCTCCTGAGGTACCGCAATCAATGCATTCTGGGTAACGTTGATTGGGCCAGACGCCACTGGTTGGATTTGCAATCCTCTGGATAGAGAGAAAGTGGTCGTGTGTCTCTTGCACTTTCGAGTACTGTGAGATGAAGACATTGCGTAGACTTAGATAGATAGACACTAAATCCTCAAGTCCGTCAATTATATACCTATTTTTGCTGCTGAGTGATCAACGAGTGCCTCATTGAATCCATGAGGCTTTGATGTTGCCTATCTCATAATTGTTCACCTCCTGCTGTCATTCCATCACTTACGCACATAGTACGATTTAAATGCAAGCCTTTGATTACTTCTCCTATAGGGTAATTGACAGTCCTCAATCAATAATACACGCCCAAGTCTTCATGATAGCCTCAAACCTCACAACAACACAAGCGCGAAGTATCACTTCACGCTACAACTCTTGCATCACATATTGCTTTCGTCGTCATTCAATAATATCATGCTCATTACCATTACTCCTGCTTAACTCACTGACGCTTCTTTGAACACCATGGAATAACTGATCATGATTTACAAAATGTAACGGTAAGTATTAGATTTTCGCTCATAATCGTTGTAGTATGCTAATGCCTGCCTCCAAGTCACTGCCTTTTTCTGAAATCCGTTGACAGGGCCTGTGAGTGCTTGAATATATGGCCTATCAAGATTATTCGTCAGTTCCAGTTCTAACTTGAGGTATCGACGAAAAATTTACCAGGAGTTGCAGAAAACACTGATTTCATATCCTTTACAAACGGCCCACCATTCCTTGGCATTGATGCCACAGGAACTATTCGTGGACAGAGGATACTTGCGACGGAATTCCATCAGCACTGCGAAGAGTTGGGGAAAGTGATCGCCATCTACTCCGTTGAGGGTGGGGAGTTGGTGGAATGGAACATAGAGATTGCTGGAATGGCTTGGGTTGTCGGCGGGCATTGTGTCATGTTCTTGATCGGGCACTTCTCAACCCATGGTCTGGCAATTGTGGTGCTTCCGACCCATGTTCCGAACACTGCGATCTGTACGCCCCTTGCTATCAAGGTGTGCCCGTGCAGCTAATTCTGCCCAGGTAGGTAGTTCGTCTTCTTCCCTGAAATCTGGCATGTAAACTTTCCTATCAAATTGGGGTGCTCGGGACGGGTTGCGAGGAGACGACATGGCGTCTTGGCGAGTCACATGATGTTGTCCAGAATTTTCCATCCGCTGTTCGGCTATCTTCATGGGTTTTCCAGGGTCCAAGCATACACTATGACTAGTATAGTATGCTGCTGCTCGGCTAGGGCTCACTGGCTGGGCAGAAAATGGGCGCAAGTTCCCCATCGATTCGACAAGAGTTTGTTCGTTGTGAAGATGTGAATGATCGGTAGGGTATGTATCACAATTGTAATCACAACCAGGGTCATTGTTGTCGTCAACGCTGGTGTTGGTGTTGCGTATGATCATAACTGAGCCTTTATTCTTCGTGCCGTCAATCGTAACACGAAGGGAGTGGCTGTGAGCGTTGGGAGGGATGTCGATCTCAAAGGTATGCTTCTCACTCCCAATAGAGAAGTGGTATACATTGGCCAATGCCATTTGACACAGGCGGTGACGGAGATCTAGCTGAGGTGATCAATAAGCGATAAGCGGAAAAAAGGGAAGAAATCACTGACAGCGTAAAAAGGATCCCAGACAACTGAGACGACAGTGTGTGATCGTCATTTATACTGTTTGCTGGGGGTGAACACATGTGGTGAGATATTCTACGCGAGCTTGAACAGGATCCCAGATACTGCTTGAACTGGAAGTCACGACGAAACGTTAACACTAAAGGGTTGTATATAAGTTAGTTGGTGTTCACGAGTAGTGAGCAGTACCCACTACTGGTTGACCCTCTTGTGAACCGCTGCAGTCTCCGATAAGAAATGGCATGTCGCGCATCCGGATGGGCAAAAGCTGCATGAGGTGGTAGGCCATGGACCTCAGATGCACAGCATGGCTGGCTCATGGACCAAATGGAAAGCTATATGGAGGCACGACAATCGAAACAACATGGGGCCATTGCTGGTTTCCATCGCAAGGTGCTGGATGACTTCATCCAGGAATTCTGGAAAAATAAGAATATGCCAGCAGAAGAACGTGGAGAAGCTTTGGGAACACTTGATCAGGTAAGTGAGCTAACTTGATGAATATGTATTACCGTTCTGACCAAATCGTTAGCGCATTCGGGAGTGGTTTGTCAATCATAGCCGAAAGGCAGGGCCGATTAGAGGATCCAAGGTTCTGGACCTCAGGGACACCAAGAAGAAGCACCTAGCCGCATGGCAGGCGTATTCATGCCTCTACTACGACACCACTCTGAAGCCACTTGTCGAGAAGCAATGGCGTGAAGACCCAGCGTATGACCCCACTTCCCGTGAAGTCCCCTTCGAATTCCGCAATAAGGTCGTTTGCAACCTATGGCACATTGAGCAGGACGAACGAGTGAAGGAGGAAGTTGCAGCTTACATCGAAGAAGAATATCAACGAGACAGCGACATCGAAGAGGAAGACAACCTAGATGGTGACAACGATGGCAATGTTGATCCCAAGAAGCTGAGCAGGCGGCAGGCAAATCGAAAACTACAGACGTATGTACCAAGTATGACCACCTTGCACGTTGGGCTAACACAATATGTAGTCAAATTGAGGTGTTGCTGTTGACTTTGCACAAGATGTGCGAGCAGATCTATAAGGAACTAGGCTTCGTCGGTGTCGTTTGTTTTGCGGGTCCAGAGCCGAAGTGCGGTGGGAGTATTGTTGTCACCTTGTATGTACCTCCCCTTGCCCTCTATCTCCAGTGCTGACTTTTCAAATCAATAGTGGTACCAATGGTTGAACGGAAGCAGGGCAAGCACTTACGGATGTGTACCCTGACCTCAAGGCGCAGCTTGAGGGGGTGGTGTACGACTTTGCTAGCCAAGTCACTTGTGAGTAGTCATGTCTCCTTGCAACGTCTAAGGATAGTAACACGATTCTAGCTGTTGAACAAAGAGTTGCGTGCTCATTGCCAGGGACGGAGAGCAAGCGTGACTATTCTCCCCCTGCGACTTCACTGGTGTCCACTTCTACCGCCACAGCTACTACATCGAAGCCCGCACCATCATGTTCGCGGTCCCCAGATCTTGCAAAGCACCAGGCAGCATTAAGAAGGTTGCTAGAAAAATCAAAATACCGATTTGACAGTAAAGCTAACGATACCATGTACCTGGACGACAATGACTTGGGGACTGTTGGTCAAGATGTGGAGATGGAGAACAGAGAAGCTGGAGGAAGTGACAGTGGAGCCAAACCCAACAACAAAGACAGAAGCGACGCACCTGGGAACCAAGATGGAGGGGATGATGCTGACATGCTTGATGGCAAGAATGGCGAAGAAAACAACAATGATACCAATGCTCCAGAGGACGACAATGGAAACAGTAATGACAGGGAAGGCAGCATTCCTGAGGTCAACAATGATGCTCAAGGAGGTGGAAAGGCGCTCAACAATGATGAAGTGAGGGAGTTGGAGGCAAAGAACAACAAATTGAAGAGGGTCATTGCATTGGAGCTGCTGCCTCGCTTGCTTCAAAAGGCCGTGAGCTACCTCCACACCTACAAAGGGCATGCTGGTTATTTGGGTGCGATTGCGGAGCTTGTCAACTTTGAGTGCCACGTCAAGAAGAACCCTGGGAAGGTAAGCAACTAAAATGATGAACTGTCAGCTGTTAAAACTCACAGGGCGTGCAGCCACTCCCAGCTACTAGTCGTCCTTCAATTCTCAGCATGTACATCCGTGGCAGGCAAGACCCAGAAAAGCATACAAAACTCATGGTGGATGAACTTGACCAGCTGTGCAATGAACTCTTTTCGTGGTGGTTTTCATTGCAACCGAAGAGCTGTATCCCTCCGAATTTCGACGAATCTCTGCAAAACTGCTCACTTCTTCTTCGCATCAGCACTACTAGCCACCAAGACTGGCCTGACTTGTATCGTGGATCAACAAACAGTGTTTACGGGGTTTTCATATGTCTAGGGTGGTGGTTGGAAGCAGATTGCATGCTGGGCGCGAAATACGACAAGCTCGTTGATGACGTCTGTTGGGTCTTGAAGACCATGGTTACTGTACCTGCACCTGGTCTCAGTGAGAAGCCTCCCTCACGACGTCGATGACGGACTTCGAATAGACCCTAGAGACATTTGACACTGTTAACTTACCTTAGACATTTTAATACAACTTCGTGGTTTTGCCTATGGTTTACCTTGGTAGAATGTTAATGGTGCGCGCGTAGAAGGAGTGTTGTTAACGATGTATGCGTACATGTGTACGGTGTTAACAGCATGTTGTTAACACTGTATGCATGTACACATACTATTGTCAACAACGTACTTAGGAACGTTGTTAACGATGTACGCATACATGCATACGGTGTTAACAACATGCAGGTGTACGTGTATAATGCCTGAGTAAGTTTGTTAACAATGTATGTGTATATACGTACAGTGTTAACAGCATATTGTTAACACTGTACGCATATATGCATACATTGTTAACAATGTATCTAAGTAAGATGTCAATGATGTACGCATACATGCATACAGTGTTAACAACCTATAGGTGTACACATATAACGTCAACTACGTACCTGAGTAAGTTGTTAACAATATATGGGTGTACGTGTACAGTGTTAACAATATGACATTAACACCATACACGTACACCCATATATTGTTAACTACGTACCTGAGTAAGTTGTTAACAATATACAGGTGTACGTGTACAGTGTTAACAATATGACGTTAACACTGTACACATACACCCATATATTGTTAACTACATACCTGAGTAAGATGTTAACAATATATGGGTGTACGTGTACAGTGTTAACAACATCCATGTATACATGCAGATTGTTAACAACTTACTCCCCTGTATTGTTAACAACATATGTGTATACACGGAAATTGTTAACACTGAAGTACAGTGTTACCAACTACTACGCGGTTAAATGTTAACACTGAAGTACAGTGTTAACACCCCAGACCTTCCCCTGTTACGTGCACACCATCTAACTGGGTGTACAGTATTCTGTGTTAACAAGAAGAGCCAGGATTACTGTCTTAGCATAGACGAAATACAAGATGATGACTCCGACCACTCCGATGATTCATCTGACACTAAGCAAATGACTCCGGTTACAATCCGCACACTCTGAAGGTTTCACCCGCAGTGGGAACGGTGGCTACCCAGTAGCTATAAGATCTCTGCGCTGCCCGGCAAGCTTTCGCTAGATATACCTGTTGAAGTGCAGAGCACAGATACGCAACACCAATGCACCCTGCAGGCCCTGGTGGACTGTGGAGCCACCGGAGTCTTCATGCATCCGCGCTTCGCTGATGCCCATGGTTTCACCCGACGCAAGCTGTCTGCTCCGATTCCAGTCTTCAACGTCGACGGATCGCCAAATGAAAATGGATCCATCTCCGAAGTTGTGGACCTTGTACTCTGCTTCAAGGATCACACAGAACGGATGCTTTTCGCAGTCACTAACATTGGACGGCAGGACATCATCCTCGGATACACCTGGCTTCAGAAGCACAACCCCGAGATCAACTGGCAGACGAAGGAGGTGACCATGAGCCGTTGTCCGTCCGGATGCGACACCTGTCGCAAGGAGTTCCGCCATGACAAGCTGACCCGATGCAAGGAGTCCGTGCGACTCCAGGAGTGTTGTATGGGTCCGATGCCAAGGGTTGAGGAACTGCACTCGGACAATTTCCCACAGCTTCAGGACTGCGAGGACAATGATGAGGACGATGAGGCTACAACTCCGGACAACTCTGGACTTGAGAAGGGTGACCGTATCTTTGCAGCCATTCCTCCTCTGACTCCGGAGTACCTTTGGAGTCTTCGGGAAGAACACATCTGGGCCTCAGAGACGGTCTCGCAGCGCCTCGCATTGGCTTTCCAGTGCAACAAACCCCACGATCCTCGGAACAGCGCAGTCCCGGACTTCCTTCAGAAATTCGAGGACGTTTTCGCAAAGGAGTCCTTTGATGAACTGCCCATGCCGTGTCCGTGGGACCATGCCATTGAGCTACTGGACGGAGTGGAGCTGACCTCTACCAAGTGCTACCCGCTGTCCCCTGCGGAGCAGAAACAGCTGGACGAATTTCTGGAAGAAAATCTCCGGACTGGTCGGATCCACCCCAGCAAGTCGCCCATGGCTGCCCCAGTGTTCTTTGTCAAGAAAAAGGACGGATCGCTCTGCTTGGTCCAGGACTACCGGAAGCTCAACAACATGACGATCAAGAATCGGTACCCGCTTCTGCTCATCTCGGACTTGGTGGATAAACTCCAGAACACTCGCTACTTCTCCAAGCTCGACGTCTGGTGGGGTTTCAACAATGTCCGGATTAAGGAGGGTGACGAGTGGAAGGCCGCATTTCAGACTATGTGCGGACTCTTCAAACCCTTGGTGATGTTCTTCGGACTGACCAACAGCCCATCTACCTTCCAGACCATGATGAACGACCTGTTTCAGGAGCTCATTACAGAAGGTGTGGTCATTATCTATCTGGATGACATTCTGATCTACACCAAGACGCGCGAAGAGCATCACCGGGTCCTCAAACAAGTCCTAGAGATCCTCCAGCGGAACAAGTTCTTCCTCTGAGCAGACAAGTGCAATTTCGAGCAGACCAAGGTGGAGTATCTCGGAGTCGTCATCTCTGAGGGTAAGATCGAGATCGACCCCGTAAAGGTTTCCGGAGTCGCGGACTGGCTGATGTCATACCAGAACACGGGTTTGGTATAAAGACATTAGGAACTAGGATGTACCCCTGAACCCCTAGGAGCGGAGCCCCTAGGAGAATTAGCCATTGTCCTATCTGTCATTACCTTTCCTTTGTCATCCTTTCCATTGTCATCATGGAAGACAATGGATTTCATGGTTCTTTTATCTTCTTAAATTCGCCATGGAAACCAGTGACAATGGTTTCCATTGTTCTTTCACATTCTTATTGTTCCAATGTATTGCCTATTGTTATGATTTTCCTGACAACCATTGGGAACAATGGTACATTTATTGTTCCACTATACCTATCCATTGTCCTTAATGACAACCATTGTCTGTACATTGGAATATAATGTCTAGGACACTTTACTATTGTTCTACTATTTATTTGTATTTACCTCACTAGGATACCATTGTTCTTAGGAACAAACAGTGTAGGTATAAAAGGGAGCAGGTCTCTCTGTTTAAAAAATAACAATCTAGTTATCACCTACATTCTAGTGCTTAAGTTCGGCTGTATCTGAAACGAGTAGGATACCAGCATTTCTGTTTGTAGAGACCTGAAAAGTAAGTAAGGTCTAATTCTTTTGCTAAGTCTGCACCGAAACGAGTAGGTGACAGTAACGCACTGACAGCTAAGTCTGCACCGAAAACGAGTAGGTGACAGTAACGCACTGACAGCTAAGTCTGCACCGAAAACGAGTAGGTGTCAGTAACGCTAATTTGACAGTTTGATTATTCCGAAACGAGTAGGGAGCCCCTTTCAAGTCCAGATCTGAAACGAGTAGGACTCTGGCATACTGACTTCAGTTTATTAGTTATCTAGTTCATCCCATAGGTTTATTATATAGACCTAAACCACTGTATATACTTGCTACTTAACGTACAAGTAAATTCACCACACCCCTATCAACTTAGGAGTAGTACTGTTGCTTGACATACTATTTCTAATAACCGACCTCACCCCATCTTACCCCTATCGGAGTATTATCTCTATTCCAATCAATCCCGAAATCAACGAACAACCAGGTGCAACTCGACGCAGTAGTCCATGACCATCTGGGCACTAATTCATTAACCTGACTTAGTGTGACACCGACCCCTTGGACTCGGACTGAACTCCAATCCTTCCTCAGATTTGTCAACTTCTACCGCCACTTCATCAAGGACTACTCGCATATCGCTCGGCCTCTCTTTGACCTCACCTGCGCAAAAGAATGGCAGTGGAACGACTCCGCTCAATCCGCATTTCTTTGGATCAAGGAGCTGATCACTTCGGAACCTGTTCTGGTCTTTCCAAAGGAGGATCGGCCGTACCAGGTCAAAGTGGACTCGTCGGACTACGCTACGGGTGCGGTCCTGTCGCAGCTGGATCCGGATGATGGTAAATGGCATCCTGTCGCATTCTACTCTAAAAGTCTACAGGCTGCGGAGCGGAACTACAAAATACACGACAAGGAGATGCTTTCAATCATCCGGGCACTCAAAGAATGGCGGCACTACCTTGAAGGTGCTGAGACTCCGTTTGAGATCTGGACAGATCACAAGAACCTGGAGTACTTCATCAAGGCCCAGAAACTCAACCGTCGTCAAGCCTGCTGGTCCCTATACCTCTCCCGCTTTGACTTCACTCTCCAGCATTGTCCGGGTTGGATGATGGGTAAGCCGGATGCTCTCTCGCGTCGCTCGGATCACTCGGATGGTAAGGACGACAACAAGGATGTGGTTTTACTTAAGCCATCCTACTTCGCTGTCCGTGCCACGGGTGTCACTCTTGAAGGGGAGGAGAAGGATATCCTCATGGCTATCCGGACTGGAGTGCAGGATGCGAAGTTTGAAGATGCAGTGGCAAAGGCGGCAGAAGAGTTGAAGAAGGCCCAGGGCAGTTGCAAGACAGTCCGGAGTGCAGAATGGTCTCAATCGGACAGACTCCTGGTGTTCCGGGGTAAGATCTACGTTCCGGACTCACCGGACTTGCATCGGACTATTGTAGCCCAGCACCATGACACCAAGGTCGCAGGACACGCCGGCAGATGGAAGACCCTTGAGCTCGTTTTGCGCAGTTACTGATGGCCCAACATGTCCCGGTACGTCGGATCCTACACCCGCCATTGCGACCTCTGTCTCCGGACAAAGGCCCAGAGGCATCCGCCCATGGGTGAACTCCATCCGCTTCCTATTCCGGATGAACGCTGGGATCGTCTGAGCGTTGACTTCATTGTTGAGCTCCTGGAGTCTGATGAATTTGACGCTGTCATGAATGTGGTCAACTCCGTAAGCAAACGTGCCCACTTCATTCCGACTCACACCACAGTGTCTGCCCTCAGATCCGCCAACTTGTACCTGCAGAACGTCTGGAAGTTGCACAGACTCCCTCAGTCTGTTGTGTCCGACCGGGGTCCGCAGTTCGTTGCAGAGTTCACCCGGGAAGTCTACCGGATGCTCGGAATCAAGCTGGCTGCCTCCACTGCATATCACCCTCAGTCCGATGGACAGACGGAGCGGACTAACCAGGAACTCGAGTCCTATCTCTGGATCTTCGTCAGAGAGCGTCAGGATGACTGGGCTCGACTCCTACCTATGGCGGAGTTCGCATACAACAACCGGGTCCATGCATCCACTCAGCAGTCGCCCTTCCTCCTAGATACTGGCCGTCATCCTTGTCTTGGGTTCAAACCTCATCAGCCACCATCTCGGATGGAGTCCGCAAACGAGTTTGTAGACTGGATGAAGTCCGCAGTCGATGAAGCTCAGTCCACATTGGTCAAGGCTCAGGACGACATGAAGCGCTACTACGATCAGTGTCGGACTCCTGCTCCAGAGTACCAACTGGGTGACAAGGTTTGGCTGGACTCATCGGACATTAACCTTGCCCGACCCTCCCGGAAGCTCAGACACGCACAACTTGGTCCTTACAAGGTCATCCGGAAGGTTGGCAAGGCAGCATACCGACTCCAGCTCCCTCCAGGCTTATCCCATCTCCATCCTGTTTTCCCCGTGGTCAAACTCTCTCCCTTTGTTCTGGACCCCATTCCGGGCAGACGTCCTGTCACTCCACCACCTCCACAGCTCGTTGACGGAGAAGAGGAACACGAGGTAGAAGAGGTCCAGAATAGCAGATAGTTTGGTCAGGTCCTGAAGTATCTGGTGCACTGGCGAGGCTATGGTATCGAGCACGACTCCTGGGAGCCCATGAGCAACCTCCAGCATGCTGCCCAGAAGGTCAAGGACTTCCATGATCGTCATCCGGACGCAGTACAGTTACTCCAGACGAGTCTGATGACTCCGATGACTCCTCTACCACTCTGGATGACTCCTACAGCACTGGACCAGTCCTGGGAGCACTGGCGCAGTCAGAAGGCTCTGGGCTCTGTGCAATTGTACTTCGCCATCTTCTTGCGGCAATCCGGAGTTTCGGGTCTAGTGAATTCATGGCGTGGAGAAAATAGGAGTGTCCCCTTACAGTTTCTGGCAACTCTTCAAGCTATGTCACATTTTGCATTGCTAGACAGGGGTCACAAGGCTGATGCACAGTGGGTGTGATACTTGAAAGGCATTGTGCATTTGAACAAGGTCTTCTTAATGAGAATGGAGCTGGCAGAACTCCTACTGATGCTAGGTGAATGTCAATGGGTGCTCCTGAGCAATCTGGGTAGCAAAAATAGCACTGTTAATGAGAATTATGATGTAGGTTCAAACATATTTTTCGCAGTGAAGTGCCGCAGCTCAACTCACACTTTGCTCTCTCAGGCAACATGTTCACAAGGACAACAGTTGCATCATGAAGGACTCATTCCTCTAGTAGAAACAGCCAGTTCTAGCTTTTCAGTGTATGAGCAAGACTTTGATAGCACTCACTACAACTCTCAATGTCTTGAGGGTTGGTGTATTGGGCTGGTGTAATATATCTATAACCGAGAGAAGATTTGTATGCACACTCAACAAGTAGCCTTACAAATTTTCAGCTTCATGAGTTGGACTATTTTCCCAAGACTTCAATCTCTCCCATGCACAAGATGGATCATTAGGTTCCCCTTTCCTCCAAACAGACAATTCACATCTATCCTTGTATTCCTTCACATTGTACAACCAATCACACCACATACATAAAGAGAGAGAATTTCAGTCAAGTGCACAAATCGGAGACAGCTTCATCCACTCTTTTACCCCTATGTCTATAAACTTCAGATAGGGGAGAGAGCTGAGTGAAAGGCATTCACTGTTTTGTTGATATTCCAGCAAGAACGTACTACTCATTTTTTCTTCGCCATTCGCTGCTTGCGTTTTCTGCCGATGAGCGAGCCTAGTTTATTACCAAGCCCGTCTCTCTGCTCCTTCACCTCCTTTGCCGATGTTGGGGGTGCGTCTGTAGATATACGTCGCTTTTTTAGAGATTTCGACTCCACAAAGTCGTCGTCCTTGGACGACGCGTCCTTTCGTTTGGAATCGTCGGGCACCGTTTCTTGATCATTTTTCCTTGAGGGATTCTAATTCTCATATTGAGCAAGTGCCCTCGAGGTAAAGCAGATCGTCACTTACGGATGCCAAAGCGGCGCGCCGCTGCACAACCTGGATATTCTCAATCGAGAACTCAACGATCAAAGTATCCTTTCCGCCCTTTGGAGGCCCACCCTCGAACTCAGCCTTCATCCGTTGCAGGCGGGCAACGTCAGTCTCTTTCGTTTCCTTGAGCCGCTCCTTCTCAACTTTCATGAGATCCTTCAATTCCTCCTTCCACCAGCCTCGGAACAACGCCATAACCTCCGCATTGTTGTTCGCCCATCGCAATACTCGAAGAGCATCAGCGTGTTTGTGCAATTCGAGGAATCCGTATCCCTTGCTACGCCCCTTTCCTGTAATAGGGTCTACGCGTTCTTGCTGTCGGACGATCTTGGCTTGCTTCACTCCAGTGTTGCGAGTACCGCGAGGTTTTTTGCCCTTGGCAGGAGGGAGGTTATCTTCCCCCTCCGCAACAGGTTCGTTAGTGAGTTCGTCTTCGGTTAAGGCACTCCTGCGTCCGTCACGAACATCGTCTTCGAACGCGCGTGTAGCGTGTATCGCCAAGCGCTTGAGCATACGCTCGGTGACAAAAATGGGGATCTGCCTTATACTCAGGCGTGTTTTGGAGATGAAGAGAGAGGGGTTTATTCGAAGCAAAGACTTGCGGGCGCTGTACGAGTTTGTACGGCGTTCTACTTCTGTGGCGCTGAGCGAATCGGCAGCCGGAGTATTGGCAAAGATAACTGCGAGAGAAAATATCAGTGGATGTATACGGCAATGATAGAAAGCTACGAACCTCCCTCACGCAATAGGTAGAGATTGCGTTTGTCCGCCTTCTCTCTTTGCTTCTCGCCTTCTTCCTTGAGTTTGTGTGCGACGTCTCTCGTAACTGCTCTGACAACGTCAAGCGTGCGACCGTGCAGGACAAGACTCCGTGCCAACGAAGATGAGGGATCGGGGGTCAAAATAGATGGGAGAGTGAACGGATTCGCTTTGGGCTGGGAAACGCCGTTAGTTCCATTGCAAAGAACCGTGAATCGCTGTGTATATACGTACAGTGATAGAAGTTCCCGTAGTTTCGGTGCGGAGAAGATCACTTTGTTCTATGACATTATCGGCGTCCTCCTTGTTCCAAAAGCATGCAAAGCCGGTCCCACGAGAACGGCCTGTGTCATGATCCATAGTGATGCGAGCATATCGCAGGGGACCAAATGCTCTGAATCTGCAGCCAGATATCATTTAGTCTTTAGCCGTTGAATGTCAGCCGAAGTCGCCAAACGCACAATGTTCTAAGCTCGTCGTCGGTGGCGGTGAATGGAATATTTCGAACAAATAGCGTTGTCCCTACATCTGTGGCGGGGAGTTGTGGCTTCACCGGCTCTTCTTCAGATTCGGCGTCGCTGCCACCTTCGTCGTCATCATCACCGTCGTGGACGCCGAGTCGACTGCCACCAGAGTCATCACTCTCCTCGTCATTACTTTCATCGCCACTCTCCATGGACACGTCGGACTCCTTTTCTACCTCTTCATCTACCTCCAGTTTCGCTTTCTCCTCCGCCCACCTATCCTTACTCAACGCCCAATCCACAGCTATGACCCGCCCTGTCTCCGTTGTCTCCGCATCTTCAGCGCCGTCGGCAGCAGTGCCTTCAGTGGCGGCTCTTAGTTTCTGCTCTATCCGACGCTGTTTCTTTTTCTTCTGCTTATCTGAAGCCAATGTCGCAGCCAGGCCTGGGCGCAGAGTCTTCCCATTGCACTCCGCCAAAGCTCTTTCAGCGTCCTTCTTACTCACCATCCATACGAACGCGAATCCTTTCGCGCGCACTTTAGTTTCCTCTTCGTTGTCGTTTGGTGTGGTAGGAATGTGGATAGAAAATATAGGGCCGTAGGGGAGGAACACGGCACGTAGGTCTTGATCCGTCGTGTCCCATGGAAGGTTTCGTACGATTAGTCGACAGGCTCGGTTGGGAGTGGCAGCTTTTGCCAATGTTGTTCCTTCAGTCGCAGGGATATGGGTACTTTTATCTAATCTCTTTTGAGGGTAGCGGAGAGAAGGGATCCCTTGAAGATGTGGGCATGTAATTTATCGACTGCTTTGTTAGCCAGTTCCGGGGTAGAAAAGTGGACGTGTGCTGTAGACTCTGATATAATTAATATTTCAGCGATTTATTTCTTCCTTACCGATCGTAGGATCATCGCTTTGGCCATCCAATTTGACAGGCCAGACAACGTCTTCAGCACCAGTATACTTGCGCATCTTCTTCCAAAGAGTCTTAGAGTCTATCGAAAGAGGAAGTCCTGAAACGACCAAGGTGCGAATAGCGAGGGGGTCATTTGGTGGACGTGGCGGCTGAAGGGGCCGTGCCTTGCGTTCACCAATAGGTTTACCGGGCGCCGGTTTCTCATTTTCTTTGGGCTGCTTGTTGGTTAACTCAAGTAAATTTCGAATGAACGGCCGTACCTTATGATCGGCCCACTGAACCCGCAGCTTGCGACCCACTAAGGAGATTCCATCACGCTCGATGGTTTCAAGTGCTGCTTCCGCGTCTTCCCGTATGGCGAAGGAGACGTACCCAACCCCTTTAGAAACTCCTGTACCCTGCTCCAAAACCACGAATGCAGATCGCACGGGGGCAATATCAGAAAAAAGCGTCTGGATGTCCACAGATGTTGCTGTGTACGGTAAATTGGATACGAAAAGAGTGGAGCTGCGGACATGTGAGTATTCAGTCGCTATATCGGTTTCAGCTGACACACCCATGGCTGCCCTCTTCCCGTTCTTTTCTCTTCCCGAGCGTTGAGGTCATCTTGATGCGAAACTTTGAAGAGGAACTTTTCCAATCACAAGGAGTAACGTGATCGTGGGAGCATAATCCAGCCCAATAGAGTCGGGCCGAAACGCCTATGTAGCGTTCGCACTTCTGGCAACTTACCGGACATCTTTCACTCTCGCTGACTGGGAAGTTATCATCTACATCTAGATTGGCGGGATTTGTCAAGGCGGGAGCAGCTGGTGCCAGTGCGAGAAGTCGAGAATCGCGAAGATGAATACGGGGCAAGCTCGCGGCTCTATTGGTCACAAGGCGGGTTGTTGAAACTAACCACTGGCTGCAGACGTCAAGACTAGTGCAAAAGCCAAATAGAATGAGCACGTCGTCGTTAACAACGGAAGGGGACCTCAGGCGGTTGCGCACCTTTATGCTACGGTGTATGAATTTCGCATTCTTAGACATACCTCTATCCATCGACTCATCAACCTATCAACCCACAATCCCAACATACCCCCAACTCCTTTGGCAACGTTCGCCAGCGGTCGGCCGTCCCGGCGGAAGAATCGTTTCTTCGGCTTGCTCCGATGTCGCACACTACCACTTTATGGCGATTAGGGCAAGTTTCAAGGTATGTATACTCAAGTATGGTATTGGACGTCGAGACGACGACATGAGAATAAAATTGCCAACGAGTCGTAACTCACCTGACGGAACGCAGCATGCATGTCCTTCACGGCGAAGAGTGTCTCCTTGCTACTTGTTGAACGATTTCCGACCCTTACTTAATGCGTAGCTACGAACGAACACTTACCTATTCTATCCCTGTACATCACCTAAGCACTACATTCACGGGTAAGTACACGAAGTTTGCCTGACTTGGACTCGGAGCTCGATACTCAGACTGAGCTTGGTATCAAATGTCCGGGGGGATAAACAAGTTGACAAGTCACTGATATTTCTCTACGAATGTCACTCTACAATGCCATTCAGTAGGTACACTAGTATCAACACACACCTCGAACTCATCCTGGAGGATGCAGTTGTTTGATAGTGAGGCTATAACCTTCGGCGTTGTCTTGCCCTTCCAGATACACGACAACGACCAACCCAAAACAATGAACTTGGTCTCGAAGATGCTCCGGCTGAATCCTGGCACGTTTGTCTGTGCAACAGCCCTATCCCCTGGGATTACGGACTTCATGTTTTCAGACCAAAACTTCACTCGCTGGAACGTTGTAGGGCCTATCAAATACCCAAATTTGCTCCCCGCAGTCTTCGGCGTCGTCCAGTCAATTTCTCTAGCCTCCTGCCCACCCTTCATCCGGACGAACTTCATCCCAGATATAGCAGCTTCAGACTTCCCCAGAGAGCCACACTCCCATTTGTAGCGTTGATTATCAGGACCGAAACACCTGATCTTCTTGTCCATCTCTCTAGCCTCTTCGATAAGCAGCCACCGATTTATGCGAGCGTCGGCCGCGGCCTTAGCATCATGAAGACTCTTTAGGATCGAGGTTTGTTTCTTCAGAGCTTCGGGTGAATCTTGGGCGAGATTGGTCCGTTGCTCTTCAAATTCGCTTGTGGCGTCCGATACGCGGTACTTGTCGTACGATCTGACGAGGCTGGGATGCAACATTGCCGCCTGCAACTGGGCATAAAGCACACGCATCTTCTGAAGATGTTGGAAAACAGCGGGGTCGACGTTCACTTCCATCGGAAGTTTGCAGTAGTCGAGAAGGCTAAAACATCATCAATCAGTGAAAAATAAAGATCGAGTCGGCGAGCCAACCTATAGTGGCGCAGAAGAACCAATGTGGGCGAGCCCATGGGTGTGGGTAAGCTTTTCAGGATGTCGCGCGCTTCCTCTAAAGAACCCGCCGCCAAGTTGCTTGTGGCAACGGGATAGCCGTAGAGTTCGATTCTGGCATCGAGGACGCTATAATTCTCCGATGTTTGTGTATCCCTAGCGTATCGACCTCCCATTTGAAAGAAATTCGCCACAGAAACCCTGGCTTCGTGCTCTGTTTCATTCTTCTTGCTGACGTCCTTGGCTCTACAGTTTGAGAATTTAATGTATATCCTAGCAATGAGAGCAGAGAGAACTTACGAGCATGCCACGATGATTCGGTTGTCTGTATCCATTAATGATGCCGTCAACAAAATAGTCGCCATACGTATTGCGAAACACGGAGGGGGATTTATTTTGCAGTCGGTCCTTGAGAGTGGGATCCTCTAGTCTTTCCATAGGGAATTTACCCTCTGCTTGATATTGAACGAAGAAGATCGAAGCCCTTTTGTGTGATTCCTTCGTAAATAGGGATCTGACGTCCGCCCCTATGTCCACCGGGCAGGGGAGATTGATCTTAGCACCAACATTAGCGCCGTATTCGCTGCGCAATGTATGGAGTGTTTCGTGGGAGATAATGTTAGCAGATCCCCTCGCCTCTGGAACAGCGACGTTCCGCAGAGGAGTACTAGCGGTGGATGCGAGTGCGCATCTCATAATATCGCCTGTCAAAAACATCTACTCCATCGCCTAGTCGGATACCAGGCCTCGCCGGGATGGTTAACTCTCGATCCAGCTTGGTTACTTTGTGAGATACGGCATGCTCCTGTAATAAATTGTTTGAGCCTGAAGCATCATAGTAATGATAATGGTCGTACTTTCACTGCTGTCGGCGACGGAGAACGGGATCGAATAGGCACATTGTTTGGTTGAACATCCAAGTACTTATGCTGACCAGAAAGACGTTTACGATCATTGTCTCTATGTTTCACTGCATTCGGCAGGTTGGAGTCCGATTTGTTCTGTCGATGGCCTTGCTTGGGCACGGTGAGCTTGGAGGGAGTTTCTGCAACAGGGGGCGGTGCCAAGAACTCATTGTCGATGACTTGCATTACCACTCGTACAGCGAAAGAACCCTTCAGGCGACATCAGGTCCATAGTTCGCGGACAAACCACAGGGCTTAACAACGTACCTTTGCTTCGTATTCTGTGGAACCGAAGATGATGGAGTCGCCATGCTTGACCTGGTAGTGCTCCCCTTTGGACAGACTCTTGCTCCCCTTCCCCCAGTAGATGAAGGTACCGAACGTAGAGTTGTCGTGCAGGATGATCTATGAATGATGAGGGTTATGATGGTTATGATGTGCCTGGATATTGACATACCTTTCCATCCGCCCGCAATTCAAGGTGACCATGTTCGCGACTCATACAGTTGTTGTCAAACATGCGAGGTATCCCTACCGAACGCCCATCCTTGGGAAATTGTAATACGACTTTCAATGGTGCGTTACTGTTGGGTTCGGTAGCATCTTTCGAGATAAACTCTACGCCTGATTGCGGGATATACTCAGTTAGTAATATGCAAGTAGTGTAGGGCAGACGACAGACCTTGAACCTTGGAAGCTGTTGGGATGACCATCGTGGTGGTAGCTCGACTCAGATGTCCACGGCGCTTAGCAATGGGTGATGATATTTATCACAGCTTGCGGAACTAACCAGGTAAGTCAAGAGCTATCCCCAGTAGGTATATATGCATAAGCGCTCGATGCTGTTGAGATACCCTGTGTGAGTGAAGTTCCAGACGATGCAACGCGAATTCGAGCTTCATTGAGCGGAGGGCTGGCTCCGAAAATCTTGCGAGTTAACATGAGTATGTCAACGCGCTAGTCTGCCATCCATTAAACATGTCTTCCTGGAATCGTCTCGCTGACTTCTTCCCGGCAAAACCGCGCGTTACACAGGAAAGCTGGGTAATCACTGGATTGTCGGCGAAAGGTGTAAGTTCCTGGCCATAGAATTATGTCTGATCACAAAAATGCATACGTTTCCTCATTAGACGTGTCGAACGATGGGGTGGCACTCACGAGTCACCAATGACTTCTTCTAAGCTCCTCATGAACTTGAGCTGGGAAGCGTCTGGTGCATCGGCTGCTTTACGGCAACAATGAGGAACGGCCTAAGCGAACACGGGGCCAAGTCACTTTCCAAGAGGGAAAGACGGTCTAGGAAAATTGGGTCACGGTCACGGGGTTGAGAAGCGCCCACTCTCGCCAACTCGACGTTCAACGCTTCAAAATTTCAACATACAACCAGCACAACGCAAGACAAGGCAGTCTAATGGCTCCAGAATCTATCGCAACGTTCGACGCGTCCTCCCAGGGGTTCTATCTGTCGGGACTTAGTTGCGTCTCTGCTTTACATCAGGCCCAGGTACGTTGCCCCTGAGGCCATGGTCATCGCACGCATCTACACTAAACGTACCGTGACAGTCTTACATTTGAGTTCGGGATTAAATAGACTGGTGTCGAATGTACCAGAAGCAGACACATCTATGAACCGTGGCCAATGAAGAAGAGAGTACAGCCTGGTACAACTGCTGGTCGAGGGCTCGGAGGAGGATCTTATACATATACTCAGACCTCGAGGACACCCACAATCGCAACGGGGTTATCTGGCTTGCAGTTATGAGTTTGCTCATTCAACAGCCCAAGGTGCGACAAGCTTGAGGGGATCCCCCTTCTTCGATCTCTTTTTCATATTGCCGCCCATATTCATCCTTCGACTCGCAAGGTCCGGGGAGAGAGTGACAGAAAGGCAGCGTGTATCAATGGCATTCGATGATATAGTTTGAAAGGTCCCCATCCCCCTTATATATACGGCGTAGCATCAGGTTTCTGAGCAGAGCAAGTGTATTGTTGCATGGCACCCGCTATTCGAAAACCTGCGAGCCTTTACCAGTGAGTAGTCTCTTTTTTAGGTCAGCCGTGTAACGCCCAGTCCTTGGATCCAAGGCCGCAAGATAGGCAGAGTACTTTCATCGAGGATATACGACTGGAAGGGTCCCCCTAACATCAGCAACCCTCCCAGTCGTGTGCTCCAGATATAAGCGATGCCCTCTGATATATTCCCCCCCACACACGCGTTGTCGATTTCCGAAGTCGCTGGCCCCCTCGCGTATGCCAACCAACTTAATTCGACATCTGCAGTTACCATCATCCTCTCAGCGTTCTCCATGAGGTGCCGTCGTACGTCTGCTGACGCCACTGCGGATAAACAAGTTTACGATATCAACGACGCTTCGCCTGTCTAGGAGGCGAAACACGGGTTTCTCGAAGGGCCAGAGGAGGCCAATCATTAGCTCCTAGGTGTTGCTGATTTCTGCCTTACATCGGGGTCACACAAGGTTCGTGCAGGCACATATTTTAAACAGAATTCTGCTTATTCACAGAGCGCAGTTTAACAGCTAGCTATACTGAGCGGTGTGGAGGCCCCCCATTCACTGCAGGAAAATCTGCGTCTAGCATTTGCAGTCGCCGGGCTTGCAGGTGCAGCTGGAGAAAAGGTCAGTTGTCGTCGATACCCTCGACGCTTAGGGCTGACCTAGCGTTAGTGCAGTCGCTGCTTCCGCAGTGCTGGGAGATGGGGACTTGGGTGTTCTAATAAGCATGCTGGTCAGCGAGGCTCCTTCGTGGGTATGGGCGGGTACGTACAGCGAACATTGTTGATTGGTTCGTTGTTGATGCAGTTACTCTTTGGCAGTAGAGGTGGTTGCTGAGGACTATTGGGCCTCAGAGGTCGCGCCTTTTATGTGCTTCCTCTCAGCTATTTGATGGTGTTTACACGACAGCCGGACAAGGGGATAAGGGCATACTCAAGGATAGCCTTACCCATCATCGGCGGCCTGACGCCAGGTGGTTCAGAAACCAAAGAATCCTATTTCGTATGATTCTCATCAGGGCGGATCCCTTGGCTGTCATTCCACATCATCCAACGGACACCGAACTGGTTCTGTGGTTGGCTCATCCACCGATACTATGGCATAGCGGTTTACTTCTAGATTTATTCATGGTACGGTGGTTCCACATGCTTCCCACCAGAACTTAGTTGACGTTGGAAACTTTGGAACAGTATCCCGTTTTGGTTCCAATAAACAATGCCATCAAGTAGAATAGATCGCCAGATCGATACCTCGTTCGCGAGGGCCGAATAACTCAACGGCTTGACTTAGAATACCAGGTGAGTCATCATTCTTTTTTTAACCGCCTGTAATCTAACAAACGGGTTGGTTACATCCTTGGACTCTGAACCCCCTCCGTCATAACCGTCGTTGTTCTATCAAACGACGCTCGCGTGGTCCCCGGTCCTCTCGCCAACAATAGTATGATTGTTACGGCAGGTGTGCCAAAGGCACGAACTCCCCCATTCACAGGTCCCTCCCAGGATCATGCGCCACCAGCACCACCATGCTTGATCACCGCCCGCAAGCTGACACGGAGCCCAAATTCAATTGTGTTCCTAGCCTTACCTCCTTCTTCCTATGCTGGTTCGTAGCAACAATGCGGCTACTGGTTTGGCTCTTCTATGATAACGTTTCGCCGGTTCATCTTTCCAACTACCCCCTTCGCATCTTCTACCATTATGAAGTACCCCGGCCACTCTCTTCCCTGCATCGCCCTTCCACTCCATTAGAATCCACGAGGAATCCCACCGCTCGTCAAGAACCTTCTGGGTACCCTGTTGCGTCGTAGCGAATCTGCTCGCCGTCCAAGTACGCATTCTACCCTAGTCTAGAATCCCACCGACGGAAAGTTACTCGCAGCACCTTCCACCCGCAAGCTTGCCGGTCAACGAAAGGAACCTGCACATTGAATCGCGCAATTCGGTGGCGACCATATCAGCCCACGAACACACCTGAGGCGACCGCCGTGGCAAATGTCATTTCGGGAGCCGAAGAAGCAACCAGAACGGCGCTTGCCTCGATCGCAGATACCTCAGATGCTTTGGGCACGGCTACGACCCCCAAGTAAATATCCTCCTCCGCCGACGCGGGATGTGCTGACCATCAACCACTCCTCCTCTCTCTCCCCTCCCTCACGGCTCGCCCACCGCTTCTGCCGCGAATGCTCAGGCTGCGGGAACTATCCCACCTACGTCACCCTCATAGTCGCCGTAGCCGCTTGTCCTTCACGGTCATTGTCTATGCTACATCGCCCCCGCCTCATAGGACCACCCCGCCCCCGCCAATTAAGCAGTAGCATTTAGAACGGTGTTGGCGACCCCCGCTTCAGCCTATTCATTCCGACTACTGTCCTGCATACGGCCGATGCATACCCCCTCCTCTCCATTTCCATATACACCACGAGCTCCTTCTCCTGCCTCAAGCTATCTCCATCAATGCCAAAGGGGGAGCAACATCGCCGAGGGCTCACAAATCTCTTCGTTATCATTATCCACCAACTCCGTTGCCAAAACAAAGTATAAAACGGCTGCTATCATATGCTTCACTCAAATTCACCTTACCGGCATTTCTGCCACTCCGACGTCTCGACGAACACGCCAACCATAACGCCAATGTGCCCGTGGGTGGATGGGCAGGGCTGCGCTAGCAGGGCGTATACCTTGGGGACTGGTTCGATACCCCATGTGGAGACCCATAAGAACAATATCTTACTGGATATCTGAAGACACTAATGTCGTGTGGGCCCTTGTTAAAAGCCTCGGCTGTGCGTCCGCCCTCATGAAGTCAGAATGATTGGAGGGACAAAATGGTGGCTCATACAAATACACGCTCGCGGGGGCCTAAGTGCTACCAGTTATCAACATATTCAACGCGGGTCCTTTTTCTCGTCTCCGCCCGTATGTGTCTCTTCCGTCCCCCTTGCCTTCCCTACACTGGCATTTCCAACATGTAACCTCAGCCCAGCCACAGTGTCGTCCAGCGTGCTTCCGTGGAAGAGAAGCTTTGCCTTCATCCCGCTACCAGCTTCCATCTTCACCCTTACCTTACCCGTATCATCGCCACCAGCGAGTTCACCCGTCGACTTCGGCAGAGCGGCGTCAGGGTCAGCATTAGGATCGAAGGGAGGTATCACCAAACCCGTTCGGAATCCGTGCTTCGGTAAATGAGCGACTTGGAGGGGGGCATTAACCACGCCTTGCGAGTCTCCTTTTCCGATCCTACTTTGAGGATGCCCTTGGATGATATCGTTGTCGATGGGCTCCACTATGAATGGACCAGCGTGATCGGTTCCTCCTATGCCCGCATCTCCCATATCGCCGGTATTCGTCAAGCCCTCACCAACGTTTCGCGCTTTCATCTTCAACTTCCATGCCGCGCCGCGCATCAATCCGGAATCTAATCCATAAATTCCAGTTGCGACTCTGTGGCTTGGCGTATCGCTTCTATCTCCATCTCTGCCCTCGACAATTGAGGAGATAGGCTGCGCAGAAGAGAGTGCGATGAAAGTTGCCACAACGACTACTACCGCGAGGACGGGCAGTTTCACTTTTATGCCGTGCATTTCCATTGCAGGGGTAGTGAAACGGGAGTGGGGGCTCTGGTCTCCCGACCTCAAACTTCGAAGAACTTGGAGGTCAGCTTGCTGGAACAAGTACAAGCACGAGAACGGGAGAACGGGATTAGAGAGGGGACGGGTGAGAGGATGAATGGAATAAAAACCGCGCCGATCATTCCTTCACTATACTATATCCAGAAAATAATGGAATACTTGTAGACTGGATGAATAATACTTGGTGGTGACTAGTGCCCATAGTTCGAAAATCGGCGCGCTAGTGGGCGTGAACTGACCCTCGTTTAGAAACCATTGCTTATTAAATCGGTACAGTTTTAGTAAAGTTATGCTTAGCAGCTGGAGTTGTTGGATCAGGAATTTCTTGGCGCATGCCTACCCCTGTTTCATCCCCTAAATTACCTCTCGAAAGCATCGCTTCGCGAGGGCATCTAGCGATGGATATAGACAGCTTGAGCAGTGTTTGGGATTGGGAATGCTGATTCGTAAATTCAAGGACCATAGCTCATGCCGTATGACGGCGACCACATCTTTACATCAACCATCAGGGCGTCACGATTTATCTTCTTTCTTGTGACACCTTTTACAAGACAAGCCCGTCGGAAAGACATCTCAAAGGTCTGGGTTCACGAAGGTTTGCCGGCCTCAGAGTATTGTAGCGGAAGCGATTATAACAAGAGCACTCATTGCCACCAATGCCCCTAGCGCTAGATCCAAACCACCATTAGTCGAACTATTTAACTTCCGGCTTGTCACTGGCGACCCAGCCTCTTTGCAATCATTCACCAATTCTAGTCAGGGCAGTCAACCTGGCGGACACAGGAAAGAATTCGAAATGGGACTGACTGTCCATAGCAGCCTGTGAGCTATCAATCGCCGAACGAGAATTGTTCAACGACAGCTCGCAATTTAAGCAGGACACAGCTGAGTCCATCCCAGATTCAGTGCAGACACATTTGGCGGCGTCGGCACTCATTGGGCAGTCTAATTGGAGGTGGTCTAAGCCTTCGCAGGCACTTTGGCAGCTGTCGTCGCTTGTAGGTAAAGATTCATTAGCTTGGCGAGTCACAAGCTGTCGAGGGAAGATAGAGGAAGCGGAATCTGGCAGCGGCAATGTAAAAGAGGAAGCTGCCGCGCCAGCTACATATATGGGAAGAGCAAGTGCTTCATGAGCACACACATAACATGACGTGAAGAGTTATTGCCCACCGGTATGCGGAGCTGTAAGAACTTGAAGGAACGAAGACGATATCAAGTTCATGATCAAACTCGAGAAGACTACGACCATTCTGGAGTCGGTGTCTAGTGTACGGAGTTGTCACTTGTTCCTAGGTGGCGGGCGTTGAGCTTGCAAAAGTGCTCGACTTGAAATTTCCTGCCTTCGTGGCTATTTATGCAGATATGATTCACGGGGAGCAGGTCCGTGAGAGAATATCGAGGTTGAAGCTCGTGGGCTTTTGATCATCATGCATCATACATCATGATGGGTGCAAAATTAGACACATCGTCAAAGCAGGTCGGATAGTCCCACACACTGAATGTGACTGTAAGGATTAGATTTAATGGCACAGAGTATATTAGGAGCGCGTACCTAGCCTGGGGGCCTTGAGTACACCCAGCGCTGTTCAGAATGAGTGAATCGCGAAAGTAGTATGAGCCATAGATACCAGGCATTAGGCTCATGCAAACATTGTGTATCATTACGAGACGTCGGTTTCTCATCAAACTACGCTCTCACGCATCACACGCGAGGATATCCTCCCATCCACTGCCATCGCGACTGAGTTCAAGCAACATGTCCACGGCACAACTTGTCTGGCTTATAACAGGTAAGGCGCAGGGCGTAAACCATAGGCGTACGTGCTAACATCTGCGGTACATTGCTTAGGGGCGTCCCAGGGGTTTGGGCGTAGACTCGTTCATGCAGCGCTGTCTAGGGGAGACAAGGTGATAGCTACATCTCGTAGCCTCGAAAAATCCCAGGACTTGGTGCAGCAAGCTGCTGCGCGTCCCGAGATGCTCTCCGCCCTAGCCCTTGATGTGACGTCCGAGAGACAAGTCATAAAGGATGTAGTCGATGAGGCCGTTGGTATATGGGGACGCATCGACGTGTTGGTGAATAATGCTGGATACGGCTACCCAGGTCTTGTGGAAGAGGGTGGGTGAGTCCGCCTCTTTCTTGGTATTGTCGTGTCGTGGGCCATCGCTTACTTGGAGATCATGCGCCCATCCAGCACTGATTGGATAAGACTGCAGTTCGAGACCAACTTCTTCGGGTTGATGGAAGTAACTAATGCCGTGTTGCCGCACATGCGATCTAAACGGAAAGGAACTCTAGTCAACATGGGGAGCAGGTCGGCTTGGAAGCCAGAAGTACCTGTAAGTGAGAACTGCGCCGAATCAAAGAGTCTGTCAATCATGGGAATTGCTCAGTTTATAGGGCCTTATTCGGCGTCCAAAGCAGCGGTTCATGGTCGGTGGCGTTCACTTCGGTATGATTTTTGCCACCTGACGATAATTCCCTTTTAATCTTACAGCGATCACCGAGACGCTCTCCATTGAGCTTGCGCAATTTGGTATTCGTGTCCTGCTCGTCGAACCGGGAGGCTTTTCGACAGAAGGAGCCTATGGGTACCCTCCCTTCCAGGATTCCGCCAAGATGATCTCGGACTACGACGAAATGCGTACACAAGCGGCGAGTGGGTTTGCTACGATCCGGCAGGGGATCAGAGGGGATCCCGATAAAGCGATGAACGCCCTCGTGGATGTAGTCAGAGGGGAGGGAGTTGCACAGGGGAGGGAGTGGCCGGGGTATTTGATACTTGGAGAAGACGTGGAGGCTGATATTAAGAGGAAGATGAAGAAGATCGAGAGTGTTTTGGACACATGGTCAGATGTTACGAGGGGGGTCAACCTCGAGTCTTAATTATTCCCCCATAGTTTGATGACAGTGTATGCACTGATTTGCTATTTGGGGTACTTCACGGCAATCTGCAGTCTGTCGCAGAGCCGCGCTGTCAATATGATCCCACGAGATAATGGAGCTGGGACCAGCCTAGGCGAAGAGCGAACCTGGACTCTGATTCGACACGGAAGGCGGTATGGCAAGAGCGGTGGTATGGCGCACCATTCCGATGGCGGTCGTTAGACGGTGAGGCAAGGCTGCGCGGTTGGGGGGGGGGGAGATAGTACTCTATTATTGGTGACCGACGGTGGGATCCATCAGTGCCAATGCAGTAGCGTGACCGCTCTCCGCCCAAAAATAGTTTACATTTGAATAGTTTGAATTGGGAACTGCGGTCAGAGTCAAACGACGCACCCGAGGAGAAGGTAGGGGCCGCCGAAAAATATCTGGCAGTCCTGCATTACGAGCCAAGTTGGATCTTGTAAACCAACTGTCGATCTCCTGTGATTTATTACAGCAACCAGTGGAGGGTGTTCCAAGTATCTAGGGTCCACTAACGGGAAGCATGTGGAATCACAGGGAATCACGGCACCAAGAACAAATCTGGAAGTAAATCAGTACATATGCCACAACGTTGGTGATTGAACTAACCACAAAACCAGTTCGGGGTCCGTCAGTTGGGTGGTGTATTTTGAAAGCCAAGGCATCCACCTTGATGGGATTTAAATGAAATTGGTTTCATCAGTTTCTGAACCATCTGGCCCCACGCCGCCGATAACAAGCAAGCTATATCTGAGTATACCCTTATACCCATCCTTGTTTCGGCTGCCGTGCAAACACTATCAAATAGCTGAACGAAACCACATAAAAGGCGTACCTGTCGAGGGGAACAGTCCTCAGCAACCACCTCTACAGTCAAAGAGCAACTGCACCAGCAACTAACCAACCACTATGTACGCTGTACGTACCCCACCCATGAATGCCAACGACGCGCGACTGACAAGGCTTTCTGTCCAGACCATCCAAGTCCCCGTCCCTCAGCACTGCGGAAGCAGCGACTGCACCAACGCCAGGTTAGTACCACACGGCGAAGGTGCAAATGGTAGCTAACCTTGACTGTAGCTGCAACTGCAAGCCCGGCGAATGCAAATGCTAGACGCAGGAATTTCCTGCCGCTGAGAGGCTTGCCCACCGTCCAGTATGATTAGCTACCCAATCGCGTTTTGTCAATCAGCCTCGTGAATAATGAGAAAGTTTATGCCTATACGAACCTGGTGTATCTGCTCTGTGAAGAGTAGGCGACTAAACGTTCACATTGATTAGTTGAAGCATTCGACCCCTTACCTTCCAAGAGATGAAACGCACCGCTCGAAACGAGACATGTGAGTTGCCATTGGCGTTGAAACCCACTTCGTCGGGATCGGTGACAGTAAACTACGCCGTGGCCATGAAGTAGATAGGAACCGTGAAAATCTGGCCGATCACGTTGGGATTCAAATCAAGGGTTAGCGACTCAAGGAATCAGCAACGCCGATGGAAGGGGGGGAAGAGGGGGGGAGGAGAGCCATTTATCAGAGGGATTTTATATCCGGAGCGATTGCAAGGACTCGACTGTGAGGGTTGCTGATTTTAAGGGGACCCTTCCAGTCGCATATCCCTGTCGAAGGTGTGCATTGCTGCTGTTGATATTCTCTTTGAGACATAGTAAAAGATGTCAGTGTCGTAGTACAGATACGCAGGTCAAACCACGCATACTTTGCGGGCTCGCTATAAACTTGGGCTGCTCATCAAGCTATGGGATGTCACATATCCATTGGTTAGTACATCGCCTTTGCTCGCATAACAATGAATTGAAATACCGTCTTTCGTCTTTCCTCCCTCACCCAGGGGTCAAACCGAAGTGTGAGCATCGCGTCACACACACGATGCTCTGCCTAGGGAGGTCGGCCCCGAGCCTTGAGTAGTATGTATGCACCATCGAAAGCGCCATCGAGCGCATACAATCTGTTCTAGAGTCAGAGTACCCCTATGCCAACCCCCGGTTGCGAGCCTCGTTGTGAGCATAATGTCGGAAGGATGCGCGTAAGACGAGCCCCCTCCAGAACTCCAGACTCGCGAGCGTTGAAGCTCTAGTGACGACCACACTAGCCAGAACACATCAGATGGCTAGATAACCAAATGACGATGTTTTCAGTAATTTTAGTGTCGCTAAATCCACAACGAGTTCGACATGCACATTGTACAGAGTAATTTGAGAGTGTTCGAAGAGCCGCACAGTACTGCCTCAAGAATTCAACATAAGTCGATTCGACACCAACGTAGTTCTTACCACATAGTACGCTAATGGCACATGGCTTGAGGGTCTTTGAGCGACTACGTCTCGTGCGATCTTGTGGTTGAATTGTTGAGTTATTGGGCGCTTATTCGTCCTCCAAGACCCGTGATTATGGCGTTCGTTATGCACTTTTAATCTCCGCGCAACATTTTGTGACTTAGTGTGCTGGATTTAAGCCGGGTTGGCGGGCAGGGCCCCGACAACGGTGGGAGGATTTAGTGTCGGACGAGTGACAGGCTGCAGGGCTGATAGCTGTCAACCGAGCGAACCGATTGTCGTAAAGTAAAAACGGTTCGGAATGAAAACAAACCGCGATTCACACTTACGATCACAAGGTGTCTCTCCAATGAAGTGGGAAGTAAGTTGTAAGTTGATCAGTTGAGAACATCGAGGACAGCCGTATGTACAGAGCGTGTTACACAAAGAGCACAGCAACAAGAAAGCAATGAGTGCAAGAGCAACGAAGTGACCCACCAATTCAGGACGTATCGACAGAAGATTGCCGCTGCGACAGCTGCCCTCCGAATTTGAATGTAGTTGGCAGGTAGGTCCAGAGGCTCGATGGGCACAAGCTCTGTATAGATCATAATGCAGCAACATTGCGTGTCCTCTAATATTTGGATAGTAAGGTGGCAGAGATACTCGCCATTACTGAGAACGAATCCCTCTGCCTCCACCAACAAATATCTGTCAGCGGACATTCTCAGCATGAATTGAGACAAATGATTGGAAAAGACTTACATGATAATCAAATGAGCCAGGCGTGGAACATCTCTGTGTCCGCAGCTTCAAGCACTGCCTTGTAGTCGATATGAGGGGCGTACCAGGCTGCATACCTTGTGATTTGCTATGATCAAATAAGATATGAGGTGGATAAGTTGAGGTTTGAGAAAGGACTTACTGTGATGGTGGTAGTATTGAGGAAAGAGCTGAAGAGCGAGAAAGTGTGCACTTATTGTTATTTAAACATGCAATCTTGTTTGTAAAGTGCTCTCTGACATCGCAAAGACTTGCGGCAGACATTGCAAGGCTTTGAAGCGTGGATACACATCATGACTAGATGTATGCAGCAGGTGAATGCAACGAACTGTCGTCCATCATTTGTTGTTCATTTGTCATTTGTTGTTTTTTTTTTTGTCGTGCATCATGTGTCGTGTGTCGTTCATTAGTTCGTCATTGTTCGCCATCATTCGTCATAACACGACTTTGTGTTAGCACCAGCAAAAGTCAACAACTTCGCTTGGCAAACACTACCTGTTCATGATACTTTGCGCAGGGTTGTCAAGTCAAGTCAGTGCCGAGGATGGATTAGACGTAGTGGATCAAGGAAATGAATGCGAGCTAACAAGATAACTAACGAGACAACTCACAAACAATAACTGTTTCCTCCAAATCTAAGTTCGACAAAGTGAGCAGCAGATGAATTATGACGGCTGTAAGAAAGGCGTGGCGTTAGTTTCGTCGACGCTGAGATGAGTCTCGACTGATGACTGTCCGTGCTATTTCCTCCAAATCTAAGAGAGGACCGGGTTGATATCTAGCAGAGGTTGAGGTTCGTTAAATTCATATTAGCGAGTGTTAGGATTACTCACTGAATCAAAGATTGCATGGGGCCAACTTTGAGCAGAGTAGAGTTCAAGAGCGAGGGCTGATGAAGGTGGGAGATGAGCTACCCACCCTACTTCTGATAGTTTGGGGTCGAAGTTGTGGTTCACTCATTTAGTCTCCAGTTCCTGTTCCTCCAAGTCTGAGATTCCATGCTAGGGGGATTCAGGAGTTTTCTCTAAACTGAAATAATTGTAATATACACATTGGTATGTTTTACTGACAGCCCAGAAGAGTTATTATTTTTGGACTCCATGTCATGCTAATACGGTATTAGTCTCCCTCGTGGCCAGTCGTGCTGCCACAATAACCCACTATTCAACAGTAAATGTCCATCATAGCTCAGATGATGTTTATTCCTTGATTTGAAAGTTGATAGAAAAGCTCTTAATGTTAACATGGTTATCACCGTCATTTGGATGATGAATTTAGGCTAATTCCAATAAAGATTAAAGAGCTATTCCATATCACATGAGAACTACTCTCATTCAAATATCGAGCTTTCAGTCATTTGAATACAGAATAATCAGCCGTTGAGTCTAACATGTTTAAATGACCTCTTTCAAGTCGTTGTAATCCACAATAATCCACTATTCAACAGTAAATGTCCATCATAGCTCGGATGATGTTTATTCCTTGATTTGAAAGTTGATAGAAAAGCTCTTAATGTTAACATGGTTATCACCGTCATTTGGATGATGAATTTAGGCTAATTCCAATAAAGATTAAAGAGCTATTCCATATCACATGAGAACTACTCTCATTCAAATATCGAGCTTTCAGTCATTTGAATACAGAATAACCAGCCGTTGAGTCTGACGGTATTCAAATTTCCTCTTGCTGGTCATTCTGATCTAGGATAACATGCTTTTCAAGAGTATATTTCCATCGCAGTCATTCGGGTGATCATTTTCAAGTCATTTAAATACAATATACAGTGACACTCAATGAACACAATGAAGTAATAATGGATATCTGAATGACAGAGACTCAGCCATTTGATAAGCATGTTGGAAATATCTAAATGAAAGTACTTTCATGATGTGAGGATTATTGTGTGGTTGACCACAACTCCAGTATGGGATATATATTTAACATATTGCGGATTGCTGTCAAGAGCAATGCTAACCTAGCAACGTGGGGGCTAAGATGTCTGGGTCCTCCGTTGGGGTGCAGCCTGCCATCCACATGTACTCAACCTCCAATAAGATCTGTTGTGCTGTGTCTACCAGGACGACCCACTCCGAGTCCTTTCCCTCCGCCTTCAGTATCTTGCAGAGCCTGTGCACTCTCTCATGACTTCGAAGAATGAATCTCGACGCAATATCGAGATGGGTCAAATGTGATTTATGTACGCGGAACATATCGCATTCATATTTGAACGTTTTTTCGTAGCAGCATTGACAACCTGTAAACCATGTAATTAGATGAGAGCAATGAAGGAATGTGGTATGACAATGCTCACCTATACAGCTCCCAGAATATATGCTGCCAGCGGGTGAGCTCAGCGGAGCCCTGGGAGCTTCCGGCTTTGAGCTGAAGAGCGTCAAAAGAACTTTTGTCAATCTATTGATGAGGAGCCAGCGAGATGTATGTGATGAGTGAAGAGGGTGATTCAAAGAAGCGATGCGATGCAACAGTGTGTGGTGGGGTGACATGTTGGGAAAAAGATTTGTGAGGACAACCAGCCAGATCGTTCGTTTTTTCTGTCCTTGTGATGTATTTGGCTGAGTTTAATTGGAACGTATGGAGTTCTTTTTCGGAACATACCGATTTTTGTGGACCTGACAAATGAATGGAGCCGAAAATGAAGAACTGCAGAGGGCTCTAATTTACAGTGACTGATAACAAGGAAATCAGCAATTGAGAGAAGAGGTAGGTCCATACCTATTTAATGTACCACCAGACGTAACAGAAGAGAGTAATTGAGAAGACAGCATATAAACAGTTAAATATATTAAACTTTGATCGAATAGTGATTGGCCCAAACCATATTCAATGTCCGCCTGGCTGTTAGTTGAACTGAAACGAGAAAAACTGGTACGCAGAGTATTTCCCTTCAGCCACTTCCTGGTTCTGCTATAACTCAGCTGCGGCTGACACACCAGGTTACCGCTATGCCAGAAAAGAATGATACACTTGACCTCTCATTGCACGATCGACATGATACAGAGATGAATGGTGTAGGCAACGGAAATCAAATCTACGAAAGTGTACATTGATACCTTTTTCACCTATCTATATCTCAGTCGATTGAACTCATCCATGGCTGACTTGGCAGGTCGCCACAGTGTGAGGCAGAGAGGATATACGGACATCCTCACTGTGTACTGAAGGCCATGGAGGAATCTCGCATCCGAGTGATGACTATATGGCTGTGTACCTTTCCGCCAATGTGCTGGAGGGGGATAAGCTGCCTCAACCTTTGGCTCTGCACCAATCGTGGCTGGGAGAAATGATGGTTGATCATTCAAGGAAGGACATTGAGGATGAGCTAAGGGGAATGGCTGAGGAGCATGAGCGTAACCAAAGGGCTTTACTGTCTACAGATGTGAGGGAAAACTGCTGAGCTCACAACCCTTCATTGACCGTGAATTTCTAGGAGTTGATGAAGCTAATAGGCGAGGAATTGAAAAGCCTACAGCGTTTAACAAAAATCAGGTTCAGGAAGATCGAGCTGTCCCATGCACTCATGCCCAATGAGCTTGAGCAGATTGAATCTGCCAATTTATTTAGGTCCAGAGAACATGAGAGGCTCTACTCGTTCTACTCATTGAAGTTTAAAGAACTGGAGCAACAGCTGGTGGACACCATTGTGGAGAAGAGGTGGTTGACGGTCGTCACTGAGCTTTCATCCACTCGGATGGGCAAGTTGTCTCATAGGCTTCAATTAATGGATGCAGATCTGTAGAAGTTAATCTGATGCTATTGTTGATTGGACAAATTCCTCCGCTTGTACATATACAGGCTTTACATCCCAAATATTTTGCATTACCTTCTAACAGGGCAATCTGTGGCGAAGAGATTACTTTGGCACATGAGTTGGTAGAACAAGAGCTAAGCATGTCGTGAAACTCAACATATTTCCATAGATAAGGAGGATTTCACGCCAATCTACTCCCGCCACATCATAGGAAAGCTTCATATGAGGACTGAAGTAAAGGCTATTAAATCTACATGCACATATTTACTCTGAGCTAAAATGCAACATCCTCTTCATCACCATCCATCATTTCCATATACTTTTTGAAGAGTTCAAACGACCTCTGGAGCATAAGAGACGCTTTGTGATCTTCCCTCAACTTCAGCATCCACCAAAATCCCCACTGCATCATCGACTTCATTCATTTGGGTAATGGTAAAAATAGTTGTTGGATGTCAAGGCCAGATACTTCCTGTATTGCTGCTTGAGTCATCCATAAGCGCTCCGTCGTCCAGCTTCCATGCTCTAAGTCGAAGCCAGACTCACCTCGAACTGGTGTCCCTGAAGCTACGGCAGCTTTCTCAATCCACAGCTCTAGGAGTGGTGTCATGAGAGGGCAACCACAGTTGAGCTTGCAAAGACCTTCAATGTCGTGAGGATAGCCATTTTGGCTTGGGGATCCTCAGGCGAAATGAGTCAGGCAAGTGGTATGCTTATCCTGCAGTGGTAATCAGTTGTCTGAGCAGTGTAAGAAGTAAACATGCATACCATGGAAACTAAAACATTTGTGGCTGTCCGCCACCCCGACGAAATAACTGCTGGATACTCCTTCGGTTCTTTCAATGCCCTCAGTGCCACTGCAGGGGTCAGGGGAATATCCCTCCCATTAGCACCACCAGGGAACATTGGATACGACTATTGTAAGTACAATAAGCATCATGAATAAAGTCAATTATGGCACATACCATATCTGAAGGATCTTTGACTGGGGGGTCCACAGGTGTTTTCATACGAAAGCGACGGATGAAGAATTTAATCACTTTCAGAACTTGAAATGCATCCAGGGCTTCCGGTTCATACAAATTGTCATCTTTGTCATTGTCATGTTGGCACAAGGGGATCAATGTCAGCGGCCATCGAATGCTGTCTAGTTGTGCTTTCTGCCCAGAATCGTTCAGTTCAAGGATTCTGCGGAGTTCTCTCATATAGAAGTCCGCCGTAACAATGGCATGGTGGAGGTTACGATATGCCAAGGATTCACCTGGTCCGCCGATGATGTGCCTGCTTCCAAAAGAGTTGAAAACACCCTCCCATGCCTGCTGAACATTGGTGAACCTGTTAAGGCCAAGGAGTGTGGCGAACGCCTGTAGAAATGCTTGGGAGACAGTCAGCAGCACATTAAACAACTGGCAATGTGTATGCACTTCCATTATCTATTGTTCCATCAGGTCACTTGGGAATATCAGCGTCTAATGATTCAATTAGCATCAAATAGTAGGAATGAGTGCCATTTACTCACATGATGCTATTGCCTCTTCTCGTGTATCAGGACTATCCATTTCCTCCTTCGATGGGTGGCCTAGAGAATTATGTCAATGATTGCCCACATGTATGACCTCCAGGAAGGAGTAGGTGATTAGCAAACCCTGGTCAACTTCTTCGTCATCCTTTGCACTTGAAGTTAATGGAGAGCTTCGAGGGAGGCTACCCAAGTCTGCCAGTGCCGATTTCAGGGGGGGTGGGTACTTGTCATCTGAAGTGGCCATGGGAATGTCGCAATCAGAGTCCTCCAATTGTCCAGATTTGTGCTTTTCTGTGGTGGAGAGTTCATATGGTCAAAAGCAGTACGTAGCATGATGTGCAGCCTACTTGGTGATTTTTGTATGTCAATGGATGCTTCGCTAGACTCTGTGGGCACGTTACGTTTTCGGTCATGTTTGTTGTTAATCGAGGGGGACTCCATAGCACAAGGACGGAGGACCGATGGGAAGTGAGAAGATGAAAAGAAGCTGAAGGTTGGCTCTGAAGAGGCGTGATAACCGCTCTCCAGCCCTCTGGGTAGCAGCCGCAAACAGAGATTGATGTGTTGTGTAGAATACTTCTGATGCTTCCATTTCAAGTTATCTCGGTGCTGACCGTATTGCGGCTGACACTCCACTCAGACGCCACCAGGTTCACTAAGATAAAAGGACTTCAAATGTCCCTCGCAGCTGATTGTCACTATGAATGACACTACCCTGTCCTCCTTCCTTCCGATTGACTGAAACACGGATTCATCGGCTGACTCTAGGTACCTGATTGACATTTTATTGCCATTCCTTTTACAGCCGTACAATTTTTATCCTTTGCAGCCACGGCGCCAACAGTCTAGGGTGGGTACGGACGATGCTGATGGAAGTCATGACAATCTGATCACTCATTCGGAACGGTCATCCATGATAGTCTAGGAACAAGCAGCAACCGTACATTACTCACCCGGAGTGCTTTTTCGAACATCGCCCATGTCCCCTCTAATTCTTCTTCTCCTGGCCTGAGTCTGAACATGTTTGTGAGGTTCAGCAGGCCCCATTCCATGGTCTGGATCAATCTGTCTTCCTTCGATGTGAATAGCTCCTCAGGTTGCAGTCCGCACAGCTCAAATACACCAGCCTCAACAATCTGAAGGCGTTCGGGAGTCCATGAAATGGTGTTGAAGACGATGTCAGTGTCCCCTCGAACTGGAACTCCCGCTGCTGCTGCTGCTGCTGTTTTTTTGAGCCAGAGTTCGAGGAGGCCACTGGAGATAGAGCAGCCACAGTTGAGAGCGACCTTATCAGAAAGCTGAAAGTTGTTCACGTATCCCAATGGATTTTTCTTATGGGAAATACATGTTGTATAACCTTTCTGGAGTCTTTGTTAGGTAACAGTGAATAGAGAACATGTAACCGTATGCACCCGGGTGGTGAAAACCTGGGCGGCATCCTCAGGTGGTATTTCCAAAACTCCAGGATTTTTGTGCGGATCGGCCATGGTACTGAGGCATTCCGATTGGGTGAGATATCTAATGGTACGATTCCCATTGTCCTCCGTGTGATAGAAAGCAGGACAATTGTTATGCCGGGGCTAGAATCACATTGAGCAGCGTGGAAGATGAGTTTCAAAGGGCACAACCTTACCTGCTTCCTCTTAGCGTCCTTCTTTTTCATTTTGAACTCCATGTGCTTTGCCAACCAAGTTACTACTGCAAGGGCGGCATCAAAGGTGACCAAATCGGCACTAGCATCAATTTGTGGCCATTTGATATGATGTAGCTGCTCCGCAATGTCATCCTCCTTTATGCCACAAGCCTTGCAAGCCTGTCAGATGAGTTTATCTGCTGTATGAACACATTGAAGTAGTTGTTGTCGGATATCGTCCTTATCTTTGATCTGAAGTGGCATATTGCAGTGTTTGTATGCAGACAAAGCTGCAGCATTCCATGCGTCTTCAAAGCGGTGAATTGCATGGACTGAGTAGTGCTCAAGCAATTCATCAGCGACTTCTAACTCATCAATAGTCTGAGGGATGTCGGCTGACTAGTATGAGCTGAGGAACTTTACCTTTGCAAGAAAGGTATCTCTTTTTCAAATTGTTGCCCCCTTCATCTTCACTCTTGATGTCCAAAGTGGATGTTCCCTGTTCAATCGCGAGTTGCTCATCGCTCGATAAGAGTTGAAGTCCATCGTCCGGGTCCGCCGTAATATCCATCCTGGGTAGCACTACAAGAGGCTCCTCTGAATCCCAGCGTCAGAGAGATACAGTACATGATGCTTAGATGGATGCAACAATTCATACCAGCACTAGCATGTGAGACCTGTAGATGTGTAGGTGCTGCCCCCGTAAGGTCATCTTGATACCCGTTGTTGTCCGAGCCCTCTGCATTGTCCTTCGAGGTGTCAATCGATAGGTGACGTTCATTTGGACGCCCCTCAGGAGGTTCAGAGGAGCCTTGAGTAATGATCCACCTTTCCTTTGCAATAGTGAGATCCACCATTTTAGGCATTTCTTGAAAATGTAGCGCATTAGTATATGTAGTAGAACCTACAGGATGTTGTACTGACGCTCGATGGACCCCATCATATGTCCATTCATACTTTCTGAGTTAGTGTACTCATCAGGGCTGCCTTGAAACTCGCCATCGCCCTTGGTCATGTCTATTGCTCAAAGTTATGAAATAGCTTAGGTAGATGATCAAATACACTCACCATTCAAATGTCTGTCATCTCCCCCATGATATTCTGTCGCCTTTCCTTTGTCGCCTCCTAGAAGACACAAAACACTTAGCGCACAGTAGCCACAGAATAAACAAGCTCACGAATGTCAGTGTCCATTTGAATGTCACTCAATGTCAACACCAAGCAATTAGTGGTAGCTTGCTCGATATGGGTAGGGCTATTAACGTCCTCCGGCAAACTTTGCTCATTGTCTTCTGTCAGAGGAGACTCTGGACGATCAAATGCATCACTGGATGCAGCAGAAGGATCAGCATCTGCCACTCTATCCAACAAAGCAATTGGACGCATGTCCAAAGCCTTTTCTTTTAACAAAAATAACTGAGACAGCAGCTCCTTAACAGGTCAAAAAAGCTCACTAGAAGCTCGAGTGACACGATGATCTCTACTGTCGTCGCTATGCTCTGGAGCACATCGTTTCTTGGGGTTGGTACCACGCCCATTGCTTGTGCTAGATACCTTGGGCCTTGCCGGTGCTTTCTTTGCTCTCGATGACTTCGCTGGCATTGTGTGGAAGGTGGTTGGTGAAAAGATAGATTCTCAGCATTCAACTTGTTAAACTTTAGGCTATTATAGTGTGATCAGAAGCTTGTTTAAGCGTTCTAATGACTTCTAATTGCCTTGGTAACAATCACTAATGATGTGTTGATGCAATCAATCAATAATATGTAATGATTTGCGCTCTATTGACTCTTTGTGTCTAGTACTCTAGACATGTAAGGAAAATGACCTCCTAAGGTTCCCACGGGTACTGTTCTGTGCGAGGCGTGAATATAGGTGTCCACTAAATCGCGTCCGAATTTGTTTAGCTCCGGAGCAGCTTGGAAAACATGCCAGACATCATTCCAATGATGGCTTCATGTTTAATTTTCGCTCCTTTTGCTTCCCTGCTGAGACCGAAGCGTTCCAGGGTCTGTTCCGGCCGTCACAATAGAGGTCAATAGACCTACTAATGGGGCACTGAACGTGGGAACGTTGCATTGACCGTGGGAGTCGTGCGCTTCGAATTTATTTACAGATTGCTAAACAGTGCTTTCGCACTTTTAGCAATACTGTCAACACCAGTCATCCCATGATGACCTGGGTTATCCCAATGGGTGTTGGCAGTGTCTATGGGTGGTCCCCAATGCGTGGGAACCTTGTGCTTAATATGCGAACATACAGCACAACTTTGTTATACATTTGTACAACAAGTGTGTGCATCACTTCAACACAACTTTGGACACTGCCTTAAATACCAATTATGCCATGGGAGTCATGGGAGATGCCCAAATATTGTAGGTGCTTCAACGTTATATGGGACATCTCATCATTCCATGTTAACGTCAATAGTGTTGTAATATACACCCGACTAAAGAAATAAATGTCATCCGAACAGCGGCAATGGACATATGTTGTAATTTCCATTCGACCCAAGGAGTAAATGTCATCCGACTGACTGCGATGGACATATACTGCTGACTAGTGGATTCCTGCTTGCTAGAATATCATGTTAACATTTATAGTCTTGATATCCAGCCTTTAAGCCATTCTAGCTTATAATAATCTGCCATTCAACAGTATATGTCCATCACGGTCATTCAGATGACATGTATCCCTTGAGGCAAATAGGGATCGCAACACATGTCCATTGAGGCTGTTCGGATGACATTTATTCTTTGATTCGAATGTAGATTAAAAAGCTATTGATGTTAACATGGCTATTGTCGCCATTTGAATGATGGATTCTGGCTAATTCCAATAAAGATTAAAGAGCTATTCCACATCATATAGAAACTAATTTCATTCAAATGTTGAGCTTTCAGTCATTCGAATACAGAATAATCAGCAATTGAGTCTAACGTGTTCAAATGACATCTTTCAAGTCGTTGTAATCCACAATAATCCACTATTCAACAATAAATGTCCATTGTGGTCATTCGCACAACATTTATTCCTTGATTCAAATGTAGATTAAAAGGAAGGTGTGAGCTGGTCTCCTCCGGGAACCTAGAAAAGCCTCATTGCTCAATCATTTTGACCAATGTCCCAAATGACTGAATTACTTGCGGATAGAGTCTTTGTCAACTGCCTCTTTTTCCACTGCCTTGACAGTGAACCTACGACGGTCCCAGTGGAGACTGCAAGGCCATATCGGTGGGCGACTATGCCGGATGTTCTAGGGACATTCAGCCTAGCCAGGCATCATGCAAGTTATAACCAACTATGGACATATTAATCTCTGAACTTATCAATATACTAGGTTTCATGCTGCGAGGTGTTTGACTCAAGCCATACTCGGCTGGTATTTAGAGCAGCAGAGTGGCCTTCCTCACCTACAGCTAGGACATGCAACTTTACCTGCTTTTTCTCTATGCCCTCGTATACTACCCAAGTCAACACATGCCTCAATAACTGGCTGGGCGCAACTACAGCATGGAAAGGAAATGTGCTAATTGCTGTTCATGGGCAATCTGGGGAACCTGTGGATTGGTCGGACACGCTGGGGAGTTATGTCCATTCCGTACTCTCGAGGTGCGTATTGCCAAATTGTAGCTGGCGAATCAGTTCGAATCCAACACTCTTTTAGTTTCACTTCAATAACACTGCTGGAGATTGCAATCAGCTTCATATATCTCAAACCAAGAAGAAGCAATCTGTCTGCTCCCATCAACCAATCATCCTGCATCCCGTCGTTGGTAACTTGGGAATACTTCCACCAGAGGTGTTAATAACCATCTTTTTATTCGCCGATTTGAAGACACTAATTCAGGCAGCCGAAGTGAACAACGTAATTCGGAATGCAGCTAGGGAGGCATTCAAAACGTTGGTGAAGGAGAAGATGAAACCATTTTTTTCGGAAGATGCCATGCCTCAGTTCTTTGCACAACTCCGATGTGCAAGGGGCTATATATGTGGCGATGTGCCTCTGTCAATCATACTTTGGGCCAACTGGGAACTATCAGAGCTACACATTACCATTCCACGAGGGGGGGCAAGCGAGCTCATGCTTTGGATTGCATTACACAGATATCGGAAGATAGAAGAGAATCAAGAATACAATGGCCCTAGCTCGTTGCATCTGAAGAATCCAGAGGTGTGTCATGCAAGCAAGTACATGGACTCTCAATATAACTATTATCTCATCTAGACAGACAGAACAGTAATTCTCCACAGCAGTGTTGACTCGTACACCTTGACACCAATACTAGGAACAGGTGTCTCCGCTTATATGACATTCATGACGGAGTCTGCATTCTACTCATTATATACTGACGTGCACAAAAGGGGTCTTGTCTTGGTCGATGAAAGGCATCCTGGACAGGAGTACAGTGGACATGGTTTGAGTGTCTGTCTAAATGGTAATGGAATGGGCAAGGATTGTGGTATTTACTGCTGCAGAAAGTTACGGCGGTGGCTGGCTGACGAAGGATGGCATATTTTCCACTGGGAAGGCCTCAACAGAGAGAGGGAGATGTGTCGATGCGAGCTCATCCGGCTGACCATTCCTCTGTTTTGGTGTCTATCAAGAGATGAATCCAGACGATGCCAAAACCATAGATGTCATAATTATCATTCTTGTCATTGAATATCTCACTGTAAATTCATTCATGTGCTTTGATGACCATCGTGATGGTGGACTGCTCAGAAATATTTTCATCCAAGCTATGGCTTCCACCGCAAGCATTCATTTGTCCCATGTCGCAGCCACAAAAGAGTTTTTGGACAACTTTCAGGCAATTCATATTCTTGCACATGCACACTTCCGATGAGACTTTTATAGAGGCAAAGAAATTGTGCCGGAAGTGTGGGGCTACATAACCCCTTCGTTCAAGCCCACGACACTGCTCTTCATCAGCAAGGTTCTAGACAAGGACTCTGGAACCAACTATGGAATTTTCCTGTCTCCAGATGAGGTAGATGGTCTACATCATGATAGTACGATTGTCTTATAGTGACCTTGTCTTATAAAGGATATTCACAATTTAGACGAGCTTCCCCTGGGAAGACTCGTACTAGGCAATCCTGGTCTTGGCAACACAGTGCTAGATACCTTCTACGTCAAGCAGATGGAACATCTTCGGAAGATGATGGAACTCGAGGCCGCCAACATGGGGCTGACAATCGTAGGAGTCAATTTCACGGAGGACAAATGGCTGCCTGACATTCATAGATCCAAGATGGAATCATGCCAAAGCAAGGGACTATATCAGATAGAATTCACGTAATTCTCAATAAAAGGTACACTGTGAGTAGTGACCTACCTTACACTCTTGCACTAGGGCGTACACTCATAATGTGTTAGGCAGAGATGGGTGCTTTCTTGGATGGACAACCTGAGCATTGTATGATATTTACTCCTCCACTGACTTTCATTAACCTCAACTTCCCCTCGATAGGCCATGTAGGAGCCATGTACCCAGTCCGAGATGTGCCAGACAAAAAGACCAGAGCACTCCTGGGTAACACTATGAATGCTTTCATTCAGCAAGCAATTTTCAACAAGAGCTTTGAACTGGTTAAGCCATGGGAGGAGGTTGATGCTCTGTCAAGCGGTACATTGATTGGTGTAGAAGCTCAGCTGAGAATGGAAAAGGTCAGGGGCAGTTTGGTAAGTGGCAGTTGTGTTCTCAGTGATTTATATTAATATAATGTTTTATCTTATGTACAAGAAGATCTGGCGCTTTTATTCAACGACTATCCAGATCATCACCAATGCCAATGAACTGTAAAGGACATGGTCGTGGTTCAATGGAACGTGGAGGACTTCAAATGATCACTAGCACATATATAGCACAGCGCCGCTACGTAATCCCTCTCTGATGGTAAATATCATAATGTTATTGACTCTGATTGTACTATACAGGATAAAGCTAAGTTTGAGACCTCTCTACAAAAAGAACAATACTGGCACAGGCGCTGTCAGTACAGTTTGTGAGAATTGTGTGTTTGTGTTTGTACTTGTGCACTTGTTCACACACACCACACATCACTACACTTCACTCATTTCATTCAATCAACAACTCGATTCCAAAAGCACTCATGAAACTACCTCCTGAGACCTTGTACACCGAATTTTCCAAGGTGTACAAGAACACCAAGGTGTTCGTTTTCGAAGAATTCTTGACATGGTCAAATGACCAACATGCTCCGGTGAGTAATTACTCTAAGGTCCCTGCCATAATCCCAATTAAAGAAACCTCAGCCATGCTCGTGCTGCAAAATGCTCAGACACTGTCACACTCTCCTATGATTGGGAGGGTGTCCGGGGAGCACTGGGTCTTTTCTGGTAGATCAAGTGATGGCCCAGTTGTTCGTACACTTATTTGTTTATTAGGGTACACCAGTTAGCCTAAGGTATGTTGTATTAGGAGAAGACAGGGGTATAGAGGTATGCACAGGGGTGTGAACAACGAATCCAAATGAAGATAAGGGTCTTGGTATAGTGCCGCAAGTGTGAGTGACCACGAAGGCAAGCAGATGATGACCGTATGGGAAGGTTAGCAAATCAAGGGTGAAGAAAATAAGAACAAAGTGCAAGAATTGCGGTAGAAATGAAGGGTTAGTGCAAATGAGTTATTAGAAGTTGAAGGTAATGAATGCCGAGCCAAGAAGTTGAAGTGTTTTTGGGAATGTTTTAAAAGTTAGGGATATAATTACCGTAGCTCTGACCTTGAGAGGCTAGAGGGAAGGTTAGCAGGGGCTGGAAGCAGGAGTGATTAGTGAGTGGTTAGCAGAGTTCGATGTTATCTGATAATTGCACTGCTGAATTGACTGAACTGATTGACTTGACTGATTACTGACTGGACTTGACTGACTGACTGACTGACTGATGACTGATGACTGATGACTGATGACTGATGACTGATGACTGATGACTGATGGCTGATGACTAGAATGACTTGACTTGACAGATAATGACTTGACTGAAATGACTTGACTGAAATGACTGGATTGAACCTTCCGTTGGGGGGGAAAAGATTAATATTGTAAGTGAGTACATGCCAATTTATAGCTACACTTATCTCTTATCTATCTTATCTAGATGGGACAGCACATGGGCCCCCGTGTGGCACATGTCAAGGAGAAATGAATGGCGTACAATCAGATGAGGGTTAGATAGCACTCAGTGCTGAATCCCTTGTCTGATGGAAACAGAAGCTTGAAAACAGAAGAAATAGGCTTCTGATGGAAGGAAAAGGAATATAAAATGGAAAGGAGGAAGAAAGGGGCTTCTGAGGGAAGATAGGAGTTTTCCGATGGAAGATGGAAGCTTCTGATGGAAGATAGGAGGCATCAGATAGAGGACAGGGGAATTCTGATGGTAAGGAAGGTTAGGAGGGTATGGAGAGTGGAAAAAAATAAAGGAGGCAATAGGGGAATAGGGTAAAAGAGCGGAATGAATAGGGGCAACAGTGATGACTGCATTTCCGAAGTGCAGGGAGAATAGGGGCAGACAGGAGGGTAGAGGAACTGATAGGAGAGATGGGTGGACTGGGTGGTATTGACTTGGCAGTTCAATTGAGTATAATAAACCCATTCTGACATGAATACCATGTCGTACAGACTTGGTTCATGACAACGCGGATCAATCTGTACAATTGTCGAAAATCATTATATTTGCAGTTGCTGCCTGCAGGCAAAGGCTCATTGCAGCCGATACAAGAACTACAAGTGGTTCTTCCTACAAAGGCGATTCAACCTGATGGAGGAGGAATACAAGGAGCTGTCAGGAAGGGTAGATATGGAGATCGATCAGCAAACTGAGGCTAAGGCTGTGAAGAAAGATACAAAGCCTACTGCAAAGGTCACGCCAAAGACCCGAAGGAGAAAGCAAGGCCCCGATGAGCAAGAGCCTCCTGCCCAACGTCTCAGTCACCGAATGGAAACTTGTGCAGCATCAGCATCTGGCACATCAAAGCTTACAACACCTGCCGCCGAGGCTCTGCCAAAATGCTATGGCCAGAAGCATCCTCGCATTGATAGCGACGAAGATGATGACAATATCGAGCACCCACCCATCACAATACGGAAAGGAGGTGGAGCAAGAGTTGGGGCTTTGGCCAACGAACTGCCAATGGACTTTGAGGATATCGACAAGCCCTTGGACCACGACTTTTCTACATCAATCTCAGCCCCCATGGCCGCCGCAAAAGACGATCTACTTTCCCGTTCATCCTCCGCTCGCCGCTCTTGCACGTCGTCGCCCCATGGGCCGAATGTATCGCCACCTCGAAGTCATGAAGTCACGGACGAAGCGGCTCAGAATGAGATTCAGCGCCTATGCTCCAGGTGTGCAGCAATGGAGTCCATGCGAGGGGAAGCCGTAGAGTCAGTCGCTCATGCACACAAGCAGCTTCGCACCCTCTACATGTCAATCGAATCGCTACGGAAGCAGAACCAGTCCCTCGAATGTGCCTTGGAGAAGGTAATCCAAGAAAAGAATGATGTCCAGGCAGTCGTCCTATCACACCATTCCATGGAGCAGGCGGCAGAGCGGCTTTTCGAAGTTGGTAGGTTGAGTATCCTAGCCAACGTTAAAACCATACTGACGTCCCACTTTCATAGGACCAATGGGCGTCCCGATTTCTATGTTGACAACTTTTTTGGTGCAAGAATTGGGTTATTGGGCCGACATCAGCAGCACTCTGTCCGGTACCTTGGTCAACCCAGATGACAGTGTTGTCCTGCCGTCCGGTTCGATTGACATCGCCCAAGAGAAGTCGCACGAATGAATCGAGTTCATTCAGAGGTGGATGGCCGCAATGCTACCCTCGCTGGGTACCTCCATGAACACAGAGCTGATGAGTGGTGTCGCCTTGGACCCAATGGAGTGCCTTGAAACAATTCTAGACGCTGTTGGTGCGGTGAAGACGAAATTGCAGCAGGAGCGCGACTGTAAGGGCAACCTCAAGATGGCCGCACAGCGCAGGCCTAGCAGAGGGAGAATCCAAAGATATGAATAAGTCTAACTACAATACATGAGAGAGCTGCTCACCTAGCAGAGGGAGAATCCAAAGAGAACAGGATAGGGATTCTCCATGCTAGGAAGCAAAGTATATACTGTAGTAGCGTGGGAGGAATGAAGGATAACTGTACAGTACACCAGCCACAAGTCCGAACGAATATCACAAGGTACGAGAGGGCATGTGATAATGAAGTGGAAGGGGAATGTACAAGAGTCGTGCCAGCGACCTGGGGGAGTAAGAGCAAAGAGTAATGAAGTGGGGAAAGAGGATAGGGGTAGCCCGGACGAGCCCCGAAGTGTATATACGAGTCCGAGCGAGTCCGAAGCGTGGGAAGACTTCGGAGTCACCGGACATGACTCGGATGCGAAAGGAGTGGATGGAAAGGAAAAGGGGACGAAAGGGAATGAAGGGGATGTAGGTAAGAGTCCGTGGGATGAAGGAAAGGAGAAAGGAACGAGGAGGAAGGGACAGGGACAGGGGAATAGGAGAAAATAGGAGTGTTCCCTTACATCACCTCCCCTTTAAGGTTGCGGCGACCCGACGCGAAGATTCCTGCCTGCCACGCCATGAATTCACTAGACCCAAAACTCCGGATTGCTGCGAGAAGATGTCGAAGTACGATTGCGCAGAGCCTGGAGCCTTCCGACTGCGCCAGCGCTCCCAGGACTGGTCCAGTGCTGTAGGAGTCATCCGGAGTGGTAGAGGAGTCGTCGGAGTCATCGGACTCGTCCGGAGTAAGCGCACTGCGTCCGGATGACGATCATGGAAGTCCTTGACCTTCTGGGCAGCATGCTGGAGGTTGCTCGCGGGTTCCCAGGAGTCGTGCTCGATACCATAGCCTCGCCAGCGCACCAGATACTTCAGGACCCGACCAAAACCGTCTGCTATTCCGGACCTCTTCTACCTCGTGTTCCTCTTCTCCATCAACGAGCTGCGGAGGTGGCGGAGTGACAGGGCGTCTACCCGGAATGGGGTCCGGAACGAAGGGAGAGAGTTTGACCACGGGGAAGACGGGATGGAGACGGGATAGGCCCAGAGGGAGCTGGAGTCGGTATGCTGCCTTGCCAACCTTCCGGACGACCTTGTAAGGACCAAGTCGTGCGTGTCCGAGTTTCCGGGAAGGTCGCGCAAGGTTGATGTCCGACGAGTCCAGCCAAACCTTGTCACCCGGTTGGTACTCCGGAGCAGGAGTCCGACACTGATCGTAGTAGCGCTTCATGTCGTCCTGAGCTTTGACCAATGCGGACTGAGCTTCATCAACTGCGGACTTCATCCGGTCTACAAACTCGTTTGCGGACTCCATCCGAGACGGCGGCTGATGAGGTTCGAACCCGAGACGAGGGTGACGGCCGGTATCTAGGAGGAAGGGCGACTGCTGAGTGGACGCATGGACCCGGTTGTTGTACGCGAACTCTGCGATAGGTAGGAGTCGGGCCCAGTCATCCTGACGCTCTCCGACGAAGATCCGGAGATAAGACTCGAGTTCCTGGTTAGTCCGCTCTGTCTGTCTGTCGGACTGAGGGTGATATGCAGTGGAGGCAGCCAGCTTGATTCCGAGCATCCTGTAGACTTCTCGGGTGAACTCTGCGACGAATTGCGGACCCCGGTCGGACACTACGGACCGAGGGAGTCCGTGCAGCTTCCAGACGTTCTGCAGGTACAAGTTCGCGGATCCGAGGGCGGACACTGTGGTGTGAGTCGGAATGAAGTGGGCGCGTTTGCTTACGGAGTCGACCACATTCATGACAGCGTCAAATCCATCGGACTCCGGAAGCTCGACAATGAAGTCGACACTCAGACGATCCCAGCGTTCATCCGGAATAGGAAGCGGATGGAGTTCACCCATGGGCGGATGCCTCTGGGCCTTCGTCCGGAGACAGAGGTCGCAATGGCGGGTGTAGGATCCGACGTACCGGGACATGTTTGGCCACCAGTAGCTGCGCGAAATGAGCTCAAGGGTCTTCCATCTGCCGGCGTGTCCTGCGACCTTGGTGTCATGGTGCTGGGCTACAATAGTCCGACGCAAGTCCGGTGAGTCCGGAACGTAGATCTTACCCCGGAACATCAGGAGTCCGTCCGATTGAGACCATTCCGCACTCCGGACTGTCTTGCGACTGCCCTGGGCCTTCTTCAACTCCTCTGCCGCCTTTGCCACTGCGTCTTCGAACTTCGCATCTCGCACTCCAGTCCGGATAGCTGTGAGGATATCCTTCTCCTCCCCTTCAAGAGTGACACCCGTGGCACGGACGGCAAAGTAGGACGGCTTAAGTAAAACCACATCCTTGTTGTCGTCCTTACCGTCCGAGTGATCCGAGCGACGCGAGAGAGCATCCGGTTTACCCATAGTCCGACCCGGACGATGCAGGAGAGTGAAGTCGAAGCGGGAGAGGTATAGGGACCAGCGGGCCTGGCGACGGTTGAGTTTCTGGGCCTTGATGAAGTACTCCAGGTTCTTGTGGTCCGTCCAGATCTCGAATGGAGTCTCCGCGCCTTCAAGGTAGTGCCGCCATTCTTCGAGTGCCCGGATGATTGAAAGCATCTCCTTGTCGTGTATTTCGTAGTTCCGCTCTGCAGCCTGTAGACTTTTAGAGTAGAATGCGACAGGATGCCATTTACCATCATCCGGATCCAGCTGCAACAAGACTGCACCCGTAGCGTAGTCCGACGAGTCCGCTTCAACCCGGTACGGCCGATCCTCCTTCGGAAAGACCAGAACAGGTTCCGAAGTGATCAGCTCCTTGATCCGAAGAAATGCGGATTGAGCGGAGTCGTTCCATTGCCATTCTTTTGTGCAGGTGAGGTCGAAGAGAGGCCGAGCGATATGCGAGTAGTCCTTGATGAAGCGGCAGTAGAAGTTGACGAACCTGAGGAAGAATTGGAGTTCAGTCCGAGTCCGAGGGGTCGGCCAGTCTGCGACTCCGGAAACCTTTACGGGGTCCATCTCGATCTTACCCTCGGAGATGACGACTCCGAGATACTCCACCTTGGTCTGTTCGAAATCGCACTTGTCTGCTCGGAGGAAGAGCTTGTTCCGCTGGAGGATCTCTAGGACTCGCTTGAGAACCCGGCGATGCTCTTCGCGTGTCTTGGTGTAGATCAGAATGTCATCCAGATAGATAATGACCACACCTTCCGTAATGAGCTCCCGGAAGAGGTCGTTCATCATGGTCTGGAAGGTAGATGGGCTGTTGGTCAGTCCGAAGAACATCACCAAGGGTTCGAAGAGTCCGCGCGTAGTCCGAAATGCGGCCTTCCACTCGTCACCCTCCTTGATCCGGACGTTGTTGAAACCCCATCGGACATCGAGCTTGGAGAAGTATCGAGCGTTCCGGAGTTTGTCCACCAAGTCCGAGATGAGTGGGAGCGGCTACCGATTCTTGACCGTCATGTTGTTGAGCTTCCGGTAGTCCTGGACCAAGCGGAGTGATCCGTCCTTTTTCTTGACAAAGAACACTGGGGCGGCCATAGGTGACTTGCTGGGGCGGATCCGACCAGTCCGAAGATTTTCTTCCAGAAATTCGTCCAGCTGTTTCTGCTCCGCAGGGGACAGCGGGTAGCACTTGGTAGAGGTCAGTTCCGCTCCGTCCAGTAGCTCAATGGCGTGGTCCCACGGACGCGGCATGGGCAGTTCATCAAAGGACTCCTTTGCGAAGATGTCCTCGAATTCCTGAAGGAAGTCCGGGACTGCGCTGTTCCGATGATTGTGGGGTTTGTTGTGCTGGAAAGCCAATGCGAGGTGCTGCGAGACCGTCTCCGAAGCCCGGATGTGTTCTTCCTGAAGACTCCGAAGGTACTCCGGAGTCGGAGGAGGAATGGCTGCAAATATATGGTCACCCTTCTCAAGTCCGGAGTCGTCCGGAGTTGTAGTCTCATCATCATCGTTGTCGTCCTCGCAGTCCTGAAGCTGCGGGAGATCATCCGAGTGCAGTTCCTCGACCCTTGGCATCGGACCCGTACGACACTCCCAGAGTCGCACGGACTCCTTGCGTCGGGCCAGCTTGTCATGGCGGAACTCCTTGCGACAGGTGTCGCATCCGGACGGACAACGGCTCATGGTCACATCCTTCGTCTGCCAGTCGATCTCGGGGTTGTGCTTCCGAAGCCAGGTGTATCCGAGGATGATGTCCTGGCGTCCGATGTTAGTGACTGCGAAAAGCATCCGTTCCGTGTGATCCTTGAACCGGAGTACAAGGTCCACGACTTCAGAGATGGATCCATTTTCGTTCGGTGATCCGTCGACATTGAAGACCGGAATCGGAGCGGACAGCTTGCGTCGGGTGAAACCATGGGCATCAGCGAAGCGCGGATGCATGAAGACTCCGGTGGCCCCGCAGTCCACCAGGGCCTGAAGGGTGCATCTGTGTTGTGTATCCGTGCTCTGCACTTCAACGGGTATATCTAAGGAAAGCTTGCCGGGCAGCGCGGAGATCTTATAGCTACTGGGTAGCCGCCGTTCCCACTGCGGGCGAAACCTTCGGAGTGTGCAGATTGTAATCGGAGTCGCTTGCTTAACGTCGGACGAATCATCGGATTGATCAGAGTCATCATCTCGTATTTCGTCTACGCTAAGACAAGCAAATCGGTTATTTACCAACGAGGTCGCACTGATCACTCGTTGGTCCGGACAAAATCCGCCGTGCCCGATTCCTCAACCGGGGCCGTTCCCTCACCATCTATTCCTTCCGAAGTTTCCGCACTTTCTACAACATCGGCCGCGGTCAAGAGATCTTCAATGGCGGACATCTGCTCCTCGGTGGTCATGAACCGGACATCGTACTGGAGTGGGCACTCGCGGGACATGTGGCCAGGCTTGCCGCATCGGTAACAGAGCTGTGAAGTGGCAGGTCGGGAGCGGGTGTGGTCGACGTCCATAGGGACGCCCGGTGAGAGAGCCTTCGGAGGAGGCGGGGGTTGGAAACGAGGTTGCAGAGGTGGGAGCAGAGTCCGAGGCGCAGGAAGTACACCCGCAGGAGTCCGAGCGACTCCGGAATTGGCTGCTGGTCGGACGAGGTGTCCAGGGTTACCGGAGTGCATGCCAAAGTGGAAGGACTGGTTAGCAGCACGATTGTCAGCAACCCGCTGCGCTGCTCTGTACCATTCCTCAAAGTCATCTTCGTCCGGACAGTCTCCGGATTGGTCTACAAGGTCCCGGAACTCGTCGAGGTACTCCTGGAAAGTCCGACGGCCTTGGTGGTACCGGGTGGACTCCAGTTTTAGCATGGCGGCTTCGCGTTCCCGATCCGGAAGGAAGCGAGTCCGGAACTCGGTTGCGAAGGCGGCCCAGGACTCGAAGTACGGATCCTTCGGACTCCGGAGCACCATGTCCGCGTACTCCTTGGCGCGATCCTTCTGAAAGAAGGAGAGACACCAGAGGATTTTGGCCTGCTCGTTCGGAAAGTGGTCCGGACAGAGCTGGAAGTAGATGGAGCACGCATTGTAGAATGCACGGCCATCCTTGCGGTTTCCGTCGAAGATTGGGGGAGAGGCAGGCTTCAGACGGGAACGCTGAGTGTTTTCGGATCGACCCGGGGCGTGCTGGGAGGCTTCGGTGCCCCTTAGCTCGGAGTCCGGAGTTGTTTTCGGAGTAGTCGGACGGGGTGTTAGGAGGAGTTCTTCGATTCGGGCAAGTGTATCATGGATGGAACGGATTTGGGTTTGGTGTTCGTACGTCTGAGCCCACAAGGTCTGCAAAGTCTCGGAGTCCAGTCCTGAGTCGGCTGGCTCGGATGGCGGGATCTGGCTAGAACCGCCCGTCATTTCGGAGTCGTCAGGGGAGCGAGGGATGGAGTTCCTTGTGTCCTCAGAGGTGGGTGGGAGTAGCAGGAGAGCGTCCGGAATGTCCGCAAAACCGGAGAGACGTCAGGAACGAGTCCGGAGTGGCGCAGGACGTTTTCCGTAGGGCTCTGGTGCCAGGATGGGAGATCCTGTTCTGCTGTAAGGGCAACCTCAAGATGGCTGCACAGCGCAGGCCTAGCAGAGGGAGAATCCAAAGATATGAATAAGTCTAACTACAATACATGAGAGAGCTGCTCACCTAGCAGAGGGAGAATCCAAAGAGAACAGGATAGGGATTCTCCATGCTAGGAAGCAAAGTATATACTGTAGTAGCGTGGGAGGAATGAAGGATAACTGTACAGTACACCAGCCACAAATCCGAACGAATATCACAAGGTACGAGGGGGCATGTGATAATGAAGTGGAAGGGGAATGTACAGGAGTCGTGCCAGCGACCTGGGGGAGTAAGAGCAAAGAGTAATGAAGTGGGGAAAGAGGATAGGGGTAGCCCGGACGAGCCCCGAAGTGTATATACGAGTCCGAGCGAGTCCGAAGCGCGGGAAGACTTCGGAGTCACCGGACGTGACTCGGATGCGAAAGGAGTGGATGGAAAGGAAAAGGGGACGAAAGGGAATGAAGGGGATGTAGATAAGAGTCCGTGGGATGAAGGAAAGGAGAAAGGAACGAGGAGAAAGGGACAGGGACAGGGGAATAGGAGAAAATAGGAGTGTCCCCTTACAAGTGTGATCAGAAGCTTGTTTAAGCGTTCTAATGACTTCTAATTGCCTTGGTAACAATCACTAATGATGTGTTGATGCAATCAATCAATAATATGTAATGAATTTCGCTCTATTGACTCTTTGTGTCTAGTACTCTAGACATGTAAGGAAAATGACCTCCTAAGGTTCCCACAGGTACTGTTCTGCGCGAGGCGTGAATATTGGTGTCCACTAAATCGCGTCCGAATTTGTTTAGCTCCAGAGCAGCTTGGGAACATGCCAGACATCATTCCAATGATGGCTCCATGTTTTATTTTCGCTCCTTTTGCTTCCCTGCTGAGACCGAAGCGTTCCGGGGTCTATTCCAGCCGTCACAATAGAGGTCAATAGACCTACTAATGGGGCACTGAACGTGGGAACGTTGCATTGACCGTGGGAGTCATGCGCTTCGAATTTATTTACAGATTGCTAAAGAGTGCTTTCACACTTTTAGCAATACTGTCAACACCAGTCATCCCATGATGACCTGGGTTATCCCAATGGGTGTTGGCAGTGTTTATGGGTGGTCCCCAATGCGTGGGAACTGTGTGCTTAATATGCAAACATATAGCACAACTTTGTTATACATTTGTACAACAAGTGTGTGCATCACTTCAACACTACATACTCTGGGACAGCATGATTTTCATCATAGCCAGCAAGACCAGCAGCATTGTCAGGCTGGTTAGGGATCACATCAGCCACATCCTTGAATGCATGACAGCACTCATCGCAAGAATGCCCCTCTGCACTGCGGATGACTCCTTCATCTTCCAGATACTCATAGGCAGCAGTAACGAGGTCCTTGACAGCCATGTTGTCCACAAAGAGGAGCTCAGCACCACTGGGCTCTGCAAGTAACCGGATGGACTCCAAGACAAAAGCCTTCCAAGTATGCCTGCGAGTGAGTTTGAATGTGGCACCACTGGGCTGGACAAAGGAGTAGTTCCAGAACTCAGTCACTGCAGCTGTCGAGGCGTGAAAGCTGTAGTTGGCATTGACAATAGCCTTGGAGACCAGACGGTCAACCCAGACCTGAGTTCCAACTTTGAGCTATTTGGCATCTGGAAGGTGAATGGCAAGGCGGCGATCGTTAGGAGGGTCGTTGAAGCTCTCATGGTCAGCCCAGAACATGGAGGAACATGCAAGACATTTCCCTGCAAGTACTGGAACCTTCTCAAAGCACTCGCTCCCCCTAAGCAAGGTGACTTTGGAGACATCACGGTAACGCTGATACTGAGTCAAAGCACGGCCAGGACATGTAGCATCAGAGCATTGCATGACAGAAGGAGTGATGATGAGGACAGGTCAAATAGCGGCAGTGGAGATGGGAAGGAGCTTGTGACGCAAAGTACCTCTTTTCTCATGCGAGTAGAGATTGAGGGAGTGACAAAAGAAGTCAAGCTTTTTACCCAGAATGGTGGTCTGTTGTTTTGGAGACTGGTCTGCATGACAATCAGTGGGGAGAAATAGTGTGTCATAGGCAGATCTGCCATCAGAAGAGCCAGAGGTGTTGGAACCAGAACCAGAGTCAGAGTCAGAGCCAGAGCCAGAGTCAGAGTTCATTTCAGCATCAGAATCATCATCAGCAACAAGGGAGTCAAGCTGAAGCCTGTCTTTGATAGCACAGATGAAGGCAGCCATCCAGCTAGTCACGACCTGAGTGTTGGTAGGGACAGCTTGTTGTTGACCATGGAGGTTGAGAAGGTCGGTGTTGTTGATGACACTGAAGAGGAGCATTAAGACAGTGGCAAGAGTGATGTCAGCACCAAAGCTGGATGTGATAACCTTGGCAAAGTCCACAAAAAGGATGCCTGGGAAGGGATCTTCCAGTGGTGCTGCAGAGACACACGGAAGGAGTCCGAGGAGCAGCCAGAAAGAGAGCAGCATGAGCAGGGCCTGTAAAGAGAAACTGTTGAAGTCAGTACAAGTTGAAATGTGAGATGAGATTCAAACAAGAAATGGCAACACGAAATCATTTGAATTACATCTATGATTAACAAACAGACTACCTACTTTGAAGTTGAAGCCTTTTTGGACTTCTTCTCTTTGGCCAGCCTGGCCTTCTCCTTGGCCCTCTTCTCCTTGTCCTCCTTGTCCTTCAACTCCTTTGTGATAGCCGCCAAGTTCTCCTTTGTAAGCTTGCGAGTTCCCCAAACAGCTCTGTGTTCCTCTGAGCTCTGATCATAAGCGGGGTCGTTCAACAGAGTGTGGAGGATGGGGAACTGCTCAGCGTTGTCGAACATCTTGGAGTAGGTGTTGTAGTTGGTCTTGCAGATGTAGAGTGAGCGAAGTTCATCGATGGAGAGATCACGACCAGTTCACTTCCCTGCATTCTTCAGTTCCAACCACTTTGCTGGGACTTGGGCAGCTGCCTTCATCTGAGCATAGATCTGAGGAATCTCACCCTTCTGAGATGCCTTGGGTGTCATGCTGTAGGGCACCTTCAGCATGATGGCAAGCTGAAGAAGGGCAGGATCGGAGAAGGCGGTGGCAAGTTGCTAGGCAATGGTAAGCGAGGCAGTGTCGACACCAGCAGTCGAGATGGAGGCAGAGGGGGCGAGAGATGAGATGGTGGAGGGCACGTCGACAGAGTGGACAGAGGGGGAAGGAGGGGGATGGAAGGCAGAGGCAGAGTTGGGGTCCGAAGGTTCCTAAGTAAGATAGAGTTAGAATTTTTTTTAGTCAAGTCGGAATTTGCTTACCATCAACAAGACCAATTCCTTGTTGTTATCCCACTCGATGGGCTCATCCTCCTCAAGGGCAACAGCAAATGGCCCCATGATCTCCCAGTCATTGTTAACCCACAATGAAATGTTAGAGCCTAAGTGGAAAGAAAAAGTAAGCAAAAAACGCGAAGTCAAAATCTGTAACTTACTAGCCAAAGTAGTCAGTTTCTTGACCATGGACCTGAGGACAGGCCCCAATGTGTAGGCCAAAGGAACCCTCACAGTGCGGACGTTGGCCTTGGTGCGGTCATGATTGTTGTACACCAAGACCCTGCCCTCGTTGCGAATGGGGACAAGGTCTGCCTGCTGGGTATCTAAGAACAAAGTCAGTAAGTAGGCGCCTTGCAAATCGTTGAAGTCATCAGTGATGGGAGAGGAAGGTGGATCATTGAAACCAGCAAAGACAGGGGAAGCCAAAGGCATATCATTGGCATGGTCAGCCTTGCTGCGCTGAGCTACATGGCGATGGGCGATGGGGGAGGTGCTAGCCTGACGCTTGGAGGCAGGCGGGTTGCGAGGGGTGACGTTGGGGTCGAGGTCCATGGCATGCTCACCAGAGTTGTCACTCTCCTTGTCATCACCTGCATCAGAGAGCTTGTCGTCACCAGCATCAGACACCTTCTCATCACTCGATGTTTTTTCCTTCTCCTCCTCCTCGCTTGACGTCTTCTCCTTCTCTTCATTGTCATCCACATCCCCTGAGCCTTCATCGCTCAACTTCTTTTCCTTCCCCTGATCCTCTTCTTCCTCATCATCATCCTCTGGCTCATCCTCTGCGTCTGATGAACCAAGATTGGTCAAGTCACGACCTTTCCCCTTGTCTACAACTTGGGGAACATCACCTGGATCAGCACGGCGAACACAGGTGGAGACAATCCTCAGAGCAACTGGGGGTAGGAGAACCCCAGTCCCAGCTCGACGAGGTGGCGGAGCAAGAGCAGCCCCACTCTCACTGAGAATTCTAGAGGTACTGGTGCGGAAGGTCAGTTTGCAGACACAAGCAAGAGCAAGTAAAGACTTATGCAGTCATATTCTGCACAGTAGGTTCCTCAGCCTCTTCATCTTCTTCATCACGATCTGCAGAGGTCCTATGAACAACCAGCATGAAAAGAGAATGAACAAACAGAGAACAGGAGACTTACTTAGTTTTCTTATTGGCTTTGGGAGTCTTCTTGACTTTCTTGACTTGAACAGGGAGGTCCTCACTACCAGACAATGTGTTGTTAATGTTTGTCAATTTAATTGAATTGAAAAGAAAATTGTTTGTATTTATTATTACACTATGTACTACTACTACTAACTACTACTGATAATGTAAAGGTGGGGTGCTGACTCACTTGAGGGCCTCTTGAAGGGCCTTGGTTGCTGACCTGGTGGACCTAGGCTTGTTGGGAGTGCTGGTGGTGGTGACAATGGCAAGTGGTGGAGGTGCGCGACGACGACGGGGGGTGCGTGACAACAACAGTGGGTGCGCGATGATGATGGGGGGTGTTGAGGATGTGGTGGTGGGTGGTGGGGCACGCAACAATGTTGGGGGGCAATGGGGCACAACGGGGGGCCGTGTTGTTGTTGTCGACGGTGTTGGAGGGCGACGGGGGCGCGCGGGGGTCATTGGGGCGGCGTGGGTCGACGTTGGGGGGCGTTGGGGGATGACAGGGGTGTTGGGGGACAACGGGGGGCAATGGGGCATGACGGGGGGCCGCGTTGTTGTCGAGGGCATTGGAGGACGATGGGGTGGGCAGGCGTCGGCGATGGAGGGTGACGGGAGGCGTTGGGAGGCATTGGGGGGGGCGTGCGTTGACGACGGGGGACGATGGGGGGCGCACGTTGACGATGGGGGATGTTGGGGGGCGGGTGTTGACGATGGGGGACGTTGGGGGCATGGAGAGGTGGTGGTGGGAGGCAGGGGAGTCGTCAGATAAGAAAAAAAAAAGGTGGGGGGCAGGTGCTTACCTTGGCTGTCCCTCCTCGTCGTTCCTGGCTGTTCCTGCACGTCCTCGCGACGTTGGCTTGCGTGGGGGCATTGCGGCGTTGGGGGGGCGTTGGGGGAAAGCAAAGGGAAGGGGGATGGTGGTGGTTGAGAAGAAAGAGGTGGTGTGCCAGCGTGGCACGCCACTGTCACATGCGTGTGGCATCGCACTGATTGCCAAATAAGCGCGCGTCTAAAAAAGAAAAGAAAAATAAAATAAAATAAAAAGAATATTAATATTCATGAGTAAGCACCCAATAAGCGCCCATCCGAGAAAAAATGACTTATCATCAGATAACCCTTGCTAACTCATTTTTGGACATCCCAAAGCGGAAATTGCCTCAGAAAACCTCCAATAAATTGTAGAAAATCCAAATAAATTCCCAGAAATTGTCTAAAAATTGTCAAAAAATATATATGTACATACAATTTCATTTTTATCAATTGATGTTCAATTGGTGAGCACTTGGCATTCTACTGAATTTTCAGTTGAACACCAAATGAACACTAATTATTCACTTAGTTCACTTGGTATTCAACTGGTGTCCAACTGAACTGAACTGAACTGAACTGGTGTTGAACTGAACTTTCGTAGCCATTTCTCAGCCAAATAAAAAAACTCGGAAATTCACTTGAACACCAACTGAACACCAACTGGACACCAATTGCCAACTAGATCCAGTTGGTATCAAACTGAAGACATGGTGAACTGTCAGGTGCTCGTTTATTGAATGTATTAAGAGTTCTCCATAGTCTCTACAATGATAGATAATGTTGTAGCTACCTCAGGACAAGGCTCCAGCCCAGAACACCATCTTGTATAAGTGATCAGTATCAATTTTATGACTGTGAGAATACCCCTTTCAAAGAGCAGGCATCTCGGTGATACTCCATGGTGTGCGTATTAGCGTACTTCCTCTTTATCAAGTGCCAAAGTCAACAACAAACAATGTTTTAATTTATTTATCTACTTCCGGACCATCTACGAGTTGTTTTAGAAAAGTTGCGCTGCAAAAAAAGTTGCGCTCATGCAAAGTTTGTGACTATTTGCGTGCTAAGTCACAAAATGTTGTGCAGAGATTAAAAGTGCAAAATGAACGCCATACGTGATCATGTTTCCCTTGAGCTTTTCAGCTTCGTTCGTGCACTACTGTAGTCATAGTGTGTGAGATATTGTCGCAGTTAATTACTATGTGGAAATTATTCCTGATAATAAATTCATAGTGCTACTATGATTGGGCAGAGAATACATGATGTAAGTAAGCAATGATTCTCACAGTCAGTACATTATTGCTTACTTACATCAAATATTCTTTGTCTAACGCAAAGCAGCATTATGGATTTATTATTTGGAATCATTCCCGTGTAATAATTGCATAGGAACGACAATATCTGATCCTGCACCCTGTATCGCCTACTTCAGTTCTATGAAAAGACAACATTCCTAGCTACATCTCCCCACTTGTCTAGCAACTCAATCACCTTCGAAGTCTTCACTCTCACATCTTGCTCCGCGTCTGGTCCTAGTATTAACAAACCTGGCCACTCCCCATCTCTCCCATTTTCCCCGGCTATGCCCTTGCCTCATACAGTATCCACTAGCGCTTCCATGGCCTTGTCTGGGTCACCTTTCTCTGTACCAGGGACAGAAGCAAACCGTCTTTGCGACTTAGCACGTATTGCATTGTAGTCCTCAAGAGGCTTGGAAGCGAAGTAGGTGTTAAACTTTAGACAATTATAGTGTGATCAGAAGCTTGTTTAAGCGTTCTAATGACTTCTAATTGCCTTGGTAACAATCACTAATGATGTGTTGATGCAATCAATCAATAATATGTAATGAATTTCGCTCTATTGACTCTTTGTGTCTAGTACTCTAGACATGTAAGGAAAATGACCTCCTAAGGTTCCCACAGGTACTGTTCTGCGCGAGGCGTGAATATAGGTGTCCACTAAATCGCGTCCGAAATGGTTTAGCTCTGGAGCAACTTGGGAACATGCCAGACATCATTCTAATGATGGCTCCATGTTTAATTTTCGCTCCTTTTGCTTCCCTGCTGAGACTGAAGCATTCTGGGGTCTGTTCTGGCCGTCACAATAGAGGTCAATAGACCTACTAATGGGGCACTGAACATGGGAACGTTGCATTGACCATGGGAGTCGAGCACTTCGAATTTATTTACAGATTGCTAAAGAGTGCTTTCGCACTTTTAGCAATACTGTCAACACCAGTCATTCCATGATGACCTGGGTTATCCCAATGGGTGTTGGCAGTGTCTATGGGTGGTCCCCAATGCGTGGGAACCTTGTGCTTAATATGCGAACATACAGCACAACTTTGTTATACATTTGTACAACAAGTGTGTGCATCACTTCAACAGTAGGGTTGGGAGTAGATTCCAGTATGGAATGAACCTGGTGCAACTAAAAGAACATGAATATTGAAGGGCACAACTTCGAGTGCAAGCGTTTCCGAGACGGCTTTACAATTCATGAGGATGCTATTGCGACTGCTATCGATGACGCTGTGCTTACCGTGGACCGCAGCCTTAGAGGATCCATAAAATCCTATACCCTAAAGTGATCAAATTGACAGGAACCCTTTAGTTGACAAGGGGTAGGCTATGTACCATGAATTCAGTCTTCCAAGTTGTTTGACTTCCGATGTTGACAACAATACCAGACTTCTGGGCACGCATGTACAGCAGGGTTGCAGTGGTGACATCCATTAATCCAAACACATTCGTTTCAAACTGTCGGCGCAACAAATCCAACCTATCCTTTCCGTCAGTAATGACTCCTTTGGTTGCTTGTTCATTCAATTGCAGACACACCGTCCTTCTTCAAGCAGACCAGGCAACACAATACCGGCGTTATTCACCAACACGTCTATGCGACCCCATATGGACACTGCCTGTGCGATTGCTTGCTTGATTGCTTGCTGCCCCGAGGTTACGTTGAGCTTCAGGAGGTGCAGAGCGTCTGGACCATGGCCAGCAAGATAGCCGGCATCGAAGTCTTCCTTCAACTTGTTGATGAATCATGCGGACGTGAGTACTCGATCGCCCTGTTAAAATCAGGGGCAAGAAAAGATGGCCAGACAAGGGTTTGAACCAAGGACCTTCTGGTTGCTTTCCAGACGCTCTACCACTGAGCTATCCGGCCTTGGTTACTGGTTGCACAACATTGAATATGTTCTCCCTTTCACATGACCACCCAACCATTCAATCAATACTGGCCGGGCTCATGCCCCTTTCCAGTCCATTCAAATGGTGATCATGTGCCGGATTACATCATTCCAACACGCCCCTGGTTAGTGTGGAACGTACAAGGGATCGACCGAAGCCTGAAGATGAGCCTGCAACATGAGATCAGATAAAGAGGAGAGCCGTGGTGAGCATGTGTCTACGTCGGGAATGATGTCCAATATAACAGTGTTACCAGTAATAAGCCAAACTAGAGGGTTCTTGGAAGGCATGAAGTTTTGGGGATCAGACTGGCGCGACAACACATTTATAATAGCTTCCAAGTTTAGGTCATCAGTTTTCCAGGCACCATAAGATCTCGGAAGACGCTGAAGCCCAGTGAGAACCAGCTCTGAGAGGATCCGTATGAATCCGAGTCGCACCGAGTCTCAAAAGTGCCCAGATTTTCTGGGACTAACTCTGCTTTTGCAACATTTTCAGGTAAAATCTGAGTACAGTATATTATTATTACAGCTACTACTAGTACATGCTCGGAATAATATAAGTTCAAATGAGAGAATCTGTGAAAAGCCGTGGGACGTCACACCAGGGCACACCTGTGAGTAACTGAGCATATCCGAAGTTGCCTCAGGAATGCGGCCAGTTGCCATAGTAGAGTCGAAGCATGAAGGCCGTTCCAGCAAATGTGCCAGATATTGGGAAGGTGTAAGACAGCAGTAGGAATGGCTAGGCAAGTTGGGGTATGAAAGAGGTCTCGCTCATGTTGGGTTCGCAAACGCACAGTGAGTCCTATTGCTAGGCACCAATGCTGAATATTGTTGAAGTGATGCATACACTTGTTGTACAAATGTATAACAAAGTTGTGCTATATTAAGCACACGGTTCCCACGCATTGGGGACCACCCATAGACACTGCCAACACCCATTGGGATAACCCAGGTCATCATGGGATGACTGGTGTTGACAGTATTGCTAAAAGTGTGCAAACACTCTTTAGCAATCTGTAAATAAATTCGAAGCGCACGACTCCCACGGTCAATGCAACGTTCCCACGTTCAGTGCCCCATTAGTAGGTCTATTGACCTCTATTGTGACAGCCGGAATAGACCCCGGAACGCTTCGGTCTCAGCAGGGAAGCAAAAGGAGCGAAAATAAAACATGGAGCCATCATTAGAATGATGTCTGGCATGTTCCCAAGCTGCTCCGGAGCTAAACAAATTCGGACACGATTTAGTGGACACCAATATTCACGCCTCGCGCAGAACAGTACCCATGGGAACCTTAGGAGGTCATTTTCCTTACATGTCTAGAGTACTAGACACAAAGAGTCAATAGAGCGCAAATCATTACATATTATTGATTGATTGCATCAACACATCATTAGTGATTGTTACCAAGGCAATTAGAAGTCATTAGAACGCTTAAACAAGCTTCTGATCACACTATAATAGCCTAAAGTTTAACAAATATTTCTGAATAGCCAAACATGGCTACCAGTTATCCATAACAGGTAATGCAAGTTGGCCATGCGCCACATAGCGGAGTTACAATGTACCAATAGATGCATCAAAGCGGAGTTATACATTGTATTGATAGGAACAGTCCGTGCGGAGTCCAGCGGAAATTGCCCAATACGGTAAGTCTACAATGTATACAATAAGAACCATCTGTGCGGAGCAGCTCGCACATCAGAAGGCCTGAGAGATTGACCGAAAATACAGCAGAATGCTGTGGAATGGTTAGTGAGGTAGCTAGGTTGTTTCCAATCATTCCTATACAGGTACATTGATGCAGCAGGGCTAAAATGTTAGCAAATCAGTCCAACATTGGGCTGCTGATGGAGGCCAATTCTTTGTTATCAAGGCTGATGGTTTCCGCCAGCATGTAGCTGAGACCTACTGGGATGCTATAGATGATGGATCAGTTCAAATAAGCAAAACAATGGTATGTCAGACATCCAGTGCAGGCTGATGTTTTCAGCCAGTGAGTAGTGTGCATGTACTGTATTGTTATATATGATACCCAGACCAAAGCCTCCACCAATTTAGGCAAAATGTTGCCACATTGGATGTTCAGTGCAGGGTGATGTTTTGCCACATAGGCTGATGCCTTTAGCCAGCAAGTATCAGGCATGTTCTATGGTGTAGTATACAATACAAAGTCCAAAACATTGGCCCAAGTAGGTAAAACATCAGCACATCAGACAACCTATTTGGGCTGATATTTTGCAATGTAGGTGAATGTTTTATCACCTTACATTCACATCCAACTACATTGGTTGGAGCATTTGACATGAGTTGCTGCACACCAGCTAGATAAGTACTGGGCTGGTTTCTTGTGTGTCTTTTACCTTACATTTACTTAGTGAGGAACACTGTTTTCTTGTTTCATATTACAGTAGCTCACATCACTTTCATACTCTTGCCCTGACTACATAGCTGGAATGCTATGTCAGTGTTGTCATATATTCTCAGCATGTTACTATAGGGAACCCTGAAGGGTAGACACTCAGAAGAGACAAAGATGAATGGGCCAAAGCATATGGGATTGGGCATGAGCATGAAGGTAGTGAATAACAGAAGAAACAAGTAAGTACACTGTCAGGGTCATGTATAAATATGTGTGATCACATGATCATATATAGGGGAAAGGGGTCAGGGAAAAAAGGTAGTAAGCTGAGAGCCTACACTTGACCCTCCTTGAAGGATTGGAAGACCATAACATCAAACAACACGACCAGAACAAAGAGAATGACGAGAAGCATTATCTTGGCACTGCAACTCAAGCCACTTATTGAAAACTGCCAGTTCCTCAACATCAACCCATTGCAACCATTGATCTTCCTCTGGACCATAACCACTGTACTGAACCAAGTACTCCATCCTGGATCATCCTTGTTTTTCATCAATAATTGCCTCAACAAACCATTCTTCATCACCATCATTGTTAGTTGTAGCAACTGAGCACTTACTGTCACCTCACGTAGAAGTAGTTATCACACCCAGGCATTACTATGTATATCATACATATTCAAACTCTGAAATCTATCTTCTTTCGTCACTTACTATCACTGTGCGTACTGACCTCACCTGTCCCCTGAGTGGGTCAACCTCCCCATAGCCTGGGTCACCAGCAACCCCTGTTCCCTAGGCTACAGGACCCTCTTGCTAGGGATACAAGCTCCCCTTCGATCGGGCAACCTGACATCCAGCGCACAGCCATTACAATGGTGGCATCTCCATGGATGTCATCAGGTCACTCAAACAGCAAACTCAGTGAAGTTTCACCTGCTCTGGCGTGACATGCTGTTGAGCCATCGTCAAGCTCAAGAATCTATACTAACTCCTTTGGATGCTCCAGTTCCTAGCTGTTGAGCTTGGGTGGGAATCACTCCAGCGCGACGCGCTGTAAAGCTTAGCAAGAAACCCTATGGTTTCTGGCCCTGAGACCCTTGAGTATATGGCATCGAAGTCTCAAGGTTGGGGGGCTAGCTACCCTGTGCATTCCTTCAAGAATCCTGTCTGAGCTGTTGCTGTGAAACTCTGGCTTTCACACTGTTGAGTAATCGAGGACGATTTGGTGAATGAAGCGTCATGAGTCTTTGCTACCTAGGAAGATCTCATGACACTGAAATGTTCTTGAGCTCCGCTCCGACTTCACTGTCGTCAAGCCTGTTCTTAGCCTCTCACTGCACGTGAGATCTGTGTATCTGCTTATTGTCATGCAAGTCAGCAGATGTGTCGTGAGACTCTGCTCCAGAGTACCATGTTGCTGAAAACTCTTGTTTACCCTCGCTACCAGACAGCAAACTGTTTTAAAAGCACAGCCAGACACCTTTCAGGTATGGGCACTTGCTCCAAACATAAAGTCTTGAAGTCAGCACCTCCCCTTCTCACTCTCAGGCAGTCTTCTCACCCAAAGCTACTTGTTTGATGATGACATGCAAGACTTCAGGAGTGAGTCCTGTTGAAGTGATGCATACACTTGTTGTACAAATGTATAACAAAGTTGCGCTGTTTAAGCGCCTGGTTCCCACGCATTGGGGACCACCCATAGACACTGCCAACACCCATTGGGATAACCCAGGTCATCAGGGGATGACTGGTGTTGACAGTATTGCTAAAAGTGCGAAAGCACTCTTTAGCAATCTGTATATAAATTCGAAGTGCTCGACTCCCATGGTCAATGCAACGTTCCCACGTTCAGTGCCCCATTAGTAGGTCTATTGACCTCTATTGTGACGGCCGGAACAGACCCCGGAACGCTTCGGTCTCAGCAGGGAAGCAAAAGGAGCGAAAATTAAACATGGAGCCATCATTGGAATGATGTCTGGCATGTTCCCAAGTTGCTCCAGAGCTAAACCATTTCGGACGCGATTTAGTGGACACCAATATTCACGCCTCACGCAGAACAGTACCCGTGGGAACCTTAGGTGGTCATTTTCCTTACATGTCTAGAGTACTAGACACAAAGAGTCAATAGAGCGAATTCATTACATATTATTGATTGATTGCATCAACACATCATTAGTGATTGTTACCAAGGCAATTAGAAGTCATTAGAACACTTAAACAAGCTTCTGATCACAATATAATAGCCTAAAGTTTAACAAGTCCCCCAGCTGCGGACGTAAAAGCTACAAGCCCGAATATGGCACCCCACTTCCCCACCAACCGCAACTTGAGCACCCCCCTGGTTACTAAAAGCAATGCAGTCCTGCCTTCCTTAAATTCAACTACACTGTCGGTACCCTCACCTGAGGATCTGGTGAATCCCTCTCAAACCCTGGATATCAAAGGAAAGAGTAGAGCCAGCAACACTGTTGATTCACTAGGGTCTTCCCCCTACGTAGTTCCTCTTCCTCGCAAGACTGTATATTTGTCTTATGATCTTGCCAACCCTACATCTTGTATGACCAAAGGGCCATCCGCCATGCCTTCTTCACTTGCCGATGCTCCGATACCTTCAATATCATCTACTCCCTCCCTTTGCTCTCTTGTACATAGCAGATCTTCTTCTCCATCTTTCCTTTTGTTAAAATCAGGGGCAAGAAAAGATGGCCAGACAAGGGTTTGAACCAAGGACCTTCTGGTTGCTTTCCAGACGCTCTACCACTGAGCTATCCGGCCTTGGTTACTGGTTGCACAACATTGAATATGTTCTCCCTTTCACATGACCACCCAACCATTCAATCAATACTGGCCGGGCTCATGCCCCTTTCCAGTCCATTCAAATGGTGATCATGTGCCGGATTACATCATTCCAACACCTTTTAGAAGTAGAACAGAAAAACCTCTTTGTTGGCATAGCTCAAGCCTTGGGCATTTAAATTGAATCCTTGCAAGCCTCAGTAGTTCAATGGCACACTGTTTCAGAGTTAGGTGGTGCTGATGACCCATTAAACACATTTAGAGGTTTAGCAGGGCAGCTCCCTGATTAGAATGAGGAAACTTCCTCCCTCCTGCGTGATGTACTGCTAAGATGGCGATACCCACATTGTCTTTCTCATTGGGACAGTTTTAGTGCAGCAATTACTGAATTTCTGCTGGAAGGAATTCATTATTGACACTACAGATATCAAGAAGATGGGAACTGGGCTCAAGGCTACCCGCACGATTTGACCATCCAAGCTAGAGCTTCTAGCCCATGTGGTTCTTGCTGTCCAACAGATCCTATCCTCACTTAGCAAATTACAGGGAATTCCCCCTTGTCAGGCTTTCTGTGTCGACCCCAACTATGTGTTTGTCCGTACCCTCAAAGGAGATCTGAGCCCTTCCTGCCTGGAATTGATGTGGGAGACCCTAGTGCAGAGGCTGCTTTGCTCTTACAAGAACATAGAAGCTCAGCTCTGAACTCTATACTGTTTCTTCATGGAACCAGAAGCTAGGCTATCTCAGATACCCTTTGATTTGACGGAGGGAGAATTGCACTCAGTTTATGGTACCAGATCTCTGAGGATGGAACTAGCTCACTTCTGGCATGACGAAGAGAAGTGCAACAAGTTACTGACTCATTTGAAGATGCATGCTGACCAGCTAATGGCTAGCCTACTAGCTGATGGATATTCCATACCTTTGTTAAACTTTAGGCTATTATATTGTGATCAGAAGCTTGTTTAAGCGTTCTAATGACTTCTAATTGCCTTGGTAACAATCACTAATGATGTGTTGATGCAATCAATCAATAATATGTAATGAATTTCGCTCTATTGACTCTTTGTGTCTAGTACTCTAGACATGTAAGGAAAATGACCACCTAAGGTTCCCACGGGTACTGTTCTGCGCAAGGCGTGAATATAGGTGTCCACTAAATCGCATCCGAAATGGTTTAGCTCCGGAGCAACTTGGGAACATGCCAGACATCATTCCAATGATGGCTCCATGTTTTATTTTTGCTCCTTTTGCTTCCCTGCTGAGACCGAAGTGTTCCAGGGTTTGTTCTGGCCGTCACAATAGAGGTCAATAGACCTACTAATGGGGCACTGAACGTGGGAACGTTGCATTGACCGTGGGAGTCGAGCACTTCAAATTTATATACAGATTGCTAAAGAGTGCTTTTGCACTTTTAGCAATACTGTCAACACCAGTCATCCCATGATGACCTGGGTTATCCCAATGGGTGTTGGCAGTGTCTATGGGTGGTCCCCAATGCATGGGAACCTTGTGCTTAATATGCGAACATACAGCACAACTTTGTTATACATTTGTACAACAAGTGTGTGCATCACTTCAACATCATCAGCCAGGATACCTCTGTGCAGTCATGCGACCAAGACTCCCCCCTGTGGCAAACAGAGAGGACAATAACAACCTGCCTAACCCCCCTGGGACATGCCAAGGAGCCAGCAGTGCAGAAGATCCTCCAGACAATGGGAGTGACGAATCTGGAGGGGATGACCATAGGCTGAATCCACCACAAGGTCAATGGCCTTGGAGAGGTAGGGATCCTGACGATTCTGATGATCCTGACTATAACCGTGGTTACAATCACCATCCCAGACAGGGTCCTCCTGAAGGGCCCATTGATCCCAATGATCCCATGCATCCTGACAGGCAGGGTTGCAGATGTTGTTCCCCCCCTCATGCGGAGTAATAGCAAGTCAATCACAAAATTCCTCTATCTTCACTCCCTGAATGGAATGGGGAAGGGAAAACTCTCATTGACTACCTCACTGACCTGACATTGTATAGTGATTTAGACAAAATGATGAAGAGTAACATAGCACAGATAGTGCCGACACGATTCACACATGCTGCCAAGGACTGGTTTACTACCCTACCTTCAGAGGCACGAAGGATTGCCATGTCTTCATTTGACGAATTTATTCTATGCCTGCAAGAGCATTTCATGGACATGCATTGGATTGATGAGCACACCATAAAGTACGAAGAAATGTGCTTCTGACAGCCAGGCTACACCAAGGAGCTTCCCTTACAATTCATACAGCATCACCTCAAATACAGCTGCTTCTTATTCTCAGAAAAACAATGACGAGAAGGAGAATAAGAGTGTGAATATGGTTGGGGGTGTAGT